>CM057456.1:279882500-281132500 GCA_016271365.2 Neoceratodus forsteri | reverse complement strand
ATTTTAAAGCAATAAATTCTAATTTGTGAATGGGATAGTTCTTTTCAGATGGGGCTAAGTTTCTGCTTGCAACTCCACTGAGCATAGTCATAGTTTCATAGTGGGTTACAAGTTCAGAGAGCATGTGGCCTTTAATGAACTTGCCACCATTTCATTGGTGGAACAAGAATTTCTTATATTTCATAAAGTTGTCCAGGTTGGCCTTGAAAGTACTCATATTGGGGCTATCTGTAACATAACTTGGCAGCAAATTCCATTTAGTTATCACCCGCTGTGTTTAGTAATTACTTGTTTAACTGTGTTATTTGATTCACCCATTAATTTCAGTCTTCTTCATATTCTTGATAAAGTACAGCTCCAAGGCCACTCAGGCTGGCGTCTGTGTGAAGCATAGAGTATAGCTGGGTAAGCATATGCCAGTGCTGGAGCATGTGTAAGCTGGTGGATAATTTCTGGAATGCTACATCACAACCTGAAGTCCATCTCTGCCCAAATGACTCATTGGGTTTAAAGTAGACCTTGTCACCTTCCTTTACAGTGCCCCTTTTAAATCTCTGATTAGTGGGAAGATATCCTTGTGTCAGATTTAACAGCGGTCAAATTACCTTGGTGTAGCCTTGACAAAGCGGCGATAATATCCACAAAACCCAGGAATCTCTGAAGTTTTTGAGGTTGTTGGGCCTCAGCCAGGTGGTTAAAGCTTCTTCTTTACTTGGATCTGTCCAGATGCCTTCAGAGGACATAATGTGGCCTATGTATTTTACAGAGCATGAAAAACTGGCACTTGTTAATAGATAGTTTTAACCCGAATTCTTCCAATCTGTTCAGAACTTTAAACAGACAAGCCTCATGCTCCTCAAGTGTTTTGCCAAACACAATGACATCATCCAAATAGACAAGGCATTTAAGGAGGTTCATGTCTCCTACAGCACACTAGATTAGTCTTTGAAAGGTTGCAGGTGCTCCAGATATGCCCTGGGGCATGTGTAAGAATTTGTAGAAACCCAGGGACAAGTAAATGCAGTTTTTTCTATTCTCTGGTGCCATTGGGATTTGATAATACCCACTTCTGAGATCCAGAACAGAAAACCACTGACTTCGCTGGGACAATCAGGGCATCCTGGATATGAGGCATCGTACATTATCTGGTATGGTTCTTCTATTAAGTGTCCTGTAATCAACACACATCCTCACCAAGCCATTTTTTTCAGACCCCCACAACTGGGGATGTGTAAGGCTGCATGATTCCTGGATGATTCCAGCTGCTAGAATTTCCTGAAGATGGCATCTGACATCATAAATGTCTGCAGGTGCTAATCGACATGATCTCTCTTGGAATGACTTCGTCGTTCAGCGTGATGTGGTGTTCAGCACCAGTAACACATCCAATGTCCCATCTTTCAAAGAAAATACTGTGCTCGCTGCACCAGCTTGTGGCTGATTCTGTCTTTCCACTCACTGGGGATGGAGACTTTCCAAAGTCAAACAGATCCAGAGACACGCCACCATTTTCCTCGGTGTGGCACTTACTCAGCATCACAGTGGTATCCGTGCAGTATACTTTAGCCAGGGTACAACCTTGAGTAACTTCAATGTCTCTGCTGGATACATTGCAGAGCTGTACCACAACTCCTTTGGAGTAGGCATGAGCATAAATTGGTATCACACTTGATTTAACCAGAAGTCCATCATCAGGTGCTCTCTGCTGGGGCATCCAGCATGAGGATCCTGTTAGTTACATCTTTTTGATATGCACCTCTCCACTGGACGCTGCATTGTGCATTAGGTGGCAAGATAAGAGGTGATGGGTCCTTCTTCAGACAAATCTCACTGGCTCATCCTTATCATTCTCTTTGGTCTGCATTTGCATCTCATAAGCCTATTGTACCATTGCACGGATGTGTAAAGTTCATCCAGTCTTTTGGGCTTGCTTCTCTTGACACATCTGTGCAAGGTGGCCAAACATGTGTGCATTAGTGCTGATCAATATGGGAATCCCATCATACAAGCCAGACGGAGGGCAGACTAAGGCTACAAGGTCTCCACAGGTTCATCCATGCATGCCACAGTGGACAGGAAAGAGAGCCACACTCTCAAGAATCCAAGGTATGGATAAGACTTATCACTCAAACCACATACATGCAGTCCATCCATGGGTTGTAGAGGGTGGTCAGATAGATGCTGGTCATACCAATCTTTAAATATTATAGTGTCCTGAGATCTGCTGTCCAACACGGCTTGGGCCAGGATGCCATCTCTGTGTACTGTAGTTCCATTGAAGGATGTACCATTTCTGACTAATCAGGGAAAGTACCTGCATGAGCATTGACAGATACTTTGCCCACAACGGACCTGGATGAAGGCTTGTCAGAGGATTTGGGATAGTTTTGCTTCACTTGAATCAACAGCTTAGCTTTCACCTTTCTTAAATCTTTAGGGGACTGGCATGTTCTCTTAGTATGACCATCCTCCCCACGGTAATAGCAGAAGATATCAGTCCTCGAAAGGCAAGTCTGAGTGGTCTCTTAGGTTAGTTTGCCCCTGGAGTATGGCCTAGTTTTAGACTCTTCTAGTTGCCTAGGAGGATGCCTATACCCACCAAGCTTCTACTAGGGTGTACTTTGATAAGGAAATTGGGCCAAGTTACTTTACTAAAGATCTTAACTCCTCATTTCCTTCAACATATCTTCTTTAGCCTCCTCCTTCAGTACTTAAGCACTGGCACTATTTGCAGATGACAGCCTCACAGGACGCCTCAGCAGCACTAGTTCAGGCGGCTTGGCCTTTACCATCTCTACAGCACTTTGAGCACTTACTTTAGTTCCCCAGTTCTCTTAACAAGTCTTTCAGTGGCTGGAAATTGGTAACAGCACTGTTGTACTCCTTGGATGCTACCTTCAATCCTTGAGCCTCGACTGACTGAGCACCATCAGTGACTTGTGCAGCAGCAGCGGATACAAGAGGGGCCCTCAGTGTTCCTGTTCTTCCGCTTGCTTTCTGGACCTCCCTTATTAACTCTCTGTAGGACAGTGGGTTGTCCCTCTTTTCATCCAACTGCAGCCTAAGGATCAGTATGGTGGACTGAAAAGCAGCTCCCAGTATATGTTCCAGGCACATCTGGTTCAAATCCTGAGAGTCCATGCCTTCCTGCAAAACATTCACTGCAATGCTTTCTCTACTTGGTCCAGAAAAGCAGACAAGGTCTCACCCTGCCACTGATGAGTGAGTTTAAATTTCAACCAAAGGTCCTCACTAGAGTCCATGCTCCCAAACACATCCTCCAGGGTGGCCAAGTTCTCTTGAGCAGGTACATTGGGGTGTTGGCCTCAAGGCGCCCAAGTTGGGCCTGCTGCCTCCATAATCCTCTTTCTTTGCTCAGCCTAGCTACACTGCCAAACTTGCACAAGAAGGGAGGCATAGTCTATCCATGTCCCCAGGTCATTCTCCCATTAGAGAGGGATGGGTGCCAGAAAACACTTGCAGCCTGCGTGTATGAGTCATGACTGACAGGAGGTACATAAACAGGTACTGGTACTGGTGTTGGCACAAGGACCGTAGGGTGCAGGAGTAGATACAGGCACAGGTGCAGGCCCTGAGGGAGCTGGAGAGGAACTTGAGGGAAGGGTATCCCTGGAGCCTCAAAATGTTTTTTCAAGTCCTCGAGGGTCTGACCCTCAGGTTCAACAGTTTATCAAGCTTGTCTTTCAGTCCTTCAGATTTAGGGGACCCTCGGTGTGGCTGTTACACTATGCATGGTGACTACCTTCCAACCCACCGAACTCATCATGGGTGATGACACTGGGTACCTTCTCACCATCCACCAGGGTGCTAGCATTCTACCAGGGCCATTAAACTTTGAGCAATTAAATCAGCAATTCTCCCTTTTACTGCAGCCAGGCATTTGATTTTACTCTATGGTTTTCTCAATGGTACCTTTGCCAGTGTCAGCGGAATATCTAACAATAGCTAAAGCCTTTTGGGGATCAGTCTCCTCAGCTTCACACTACCCCAATAACTGATGAACAGCCATTTTGTCAGCTGGAATTTCAAGTTCAGAGCTAGAAACTTTCACCATTTTAATGCCAGTACCTTTATAAAAAGAGAAATAGGCAATTTTGTATTTTGGACACTAGGAGGCACTAAACCCAGTGGTGCCTCCATATTTGTAACCCTGGTGCCGCTGTCTCCTAGCAACAGGCTAAGGGGCCTGGGTTCGGAAATGGCAAGTACCAGGGTACCTCTCAGTAAACACAATATTTTGGTGCTTCCACCCAGAGTAGTGCTTTTGTGGTATCTATCTAGACTGGTACAGTCCTCTGGGAAGCTTATAACCACCCACAATCCCACCTAGTGACCTTGTACTTTAAATTGGCAGTAACCAGTTACCGCATTCAATATATCAGTTTATAACAGGCATTAATAATGTGCTCACACACCTTGCACTTACCACCAGAGTCTGGACTTCAGACAAACACCTGGAACCACCTGTAAAACAGTGTTAAATGCAAGCACACACTTTCTAATTCTTTATCCAGGTTACAGTAACTTTTAAACTAAGCAATGGTATGCTCACAAGCCAGCTTAACAGTAAAACAGAAACTCTGGTTTATTAAGGGATGTGAACAAGAGAAGGACTGAATTTAGATAAATGATTACTTTACTGGACTTGTCCAGGTTACTTTATATGCAATAAAATAGGTCCCTGTATTATACAGTCCAATAACTGCTGGGTACCCAGAGTGATGCTGGCATGCAAGAATGATGCCCAGGGTTTCCGTGTTGCAGCTGTTGTTGGGGCCCTTGATGGAAAAAGCAATTATTCATTGGCAATGCAGAACAGATTAAGTTATTTGTATCCATGGCAAGTTGGCCTAGTCTATTAAAACTAGGGCTGTGCGAATACCATTTTTGAATATTGGTATTCGGTTCTGAAATATTCGTTATTGGGTATTCGTATTCGTGGCTGGGGGGGTATTTAAAATAAAAGAACACCCTCCTCCTCCTGGCCAGCAATAAATAAATGTTTTAGCCCTGGTGCCTAGTGGTCCTACTCTCTCGGCTGATCGCCGTCTAAAATAAAGAATCCTCCCTCCCAGACTCTCAGCAATATTCCAAGTCCCCAAATACATACAAAAAATAATTCCTTAATTTCCCTGGTGGTCCAGTGGACCCCCAAGCTGATCACAGGCATATGTAAAATATAAATCTCTGGTGGTCCAGTGGACTTCCACCCATCACGGGCATATGTAAAATATAAAATCCTGGTGGTCCAGTGGATCTCCCCCTGCCCGATCGTGGGCATAAGTAAATTAAAAATCCCTGGTGGTCCAGTGGAACCCCCTTGCCCGATCATGGGCAAAGTAAATAAAAGTCCCTGGTGGTCTAATGGAACCCCCCAATCTCCCGATTGTAGGCACACACACTCTGGAATGACCCTGGTGGTCCAGTGGTACCCTCCTCCCCACCCACCCTGCAGTACCCTGCCACCCTGCACCCCAGTCAGCGGCGGGTGGCAGCACCCTGCCTTCATAAGCCCCCAGCCGTCCTGCTGACTGACAGTGTACAGTTTGGCTGTCGCCTATTGATCCACTGTGTAGGCTCAATGGGCGGCAGTCCAAATAGTACTATAGAAGTTCTAATTGTGAATGAATGCTCATTCACAATTCAGGATCAGGGTAGTATAGTTTGGACTGGTACGCCTATTGGCCTCACGAGAGTGGACTAATAGCATACAGCCAAACTGTATGATGTCAGTCTGTGGGCGGCCGGGCAGCTTGCAGGTGGGGTGCTGCCACCTGCCGCTGAATAGGGGGGTGCAGGTGGCGGGGTACTGCAGTGGTGGTGGGGAGGGGGGTACCACTAGACCACCAGGGTCATTCCAGATGTGTGTGCCCGTAATCAGGCGATTGGGGGGTTCCACTAGACCACCAGAGATTTTTTAATTTACTTATGCCCATGATCGGGTGGGGGGAGGTCCACTGAACCACCAAGGATTTTATGTTTTATATATGCCCACAATCAGGGAGGGGAGGGAGGTCCACTGACCACCAGGGATTTTATATTTTAGATATGCCCGCCGATCAGGCAGGGAGTGAGGTCCACTGACTACTAGGGAAATTAGGGAATTATTTTTATTTTTATATATTTGGGGACTGGGAATATTGCTGAGAGTCTGGGGGATTTTTCTTTGGACCGGTGATTGACCGGGTGGGACCATTAGACACCAGGGCAAAATACTTATTTATTGCTGGCCAGGAGGGTGGGAAAGATTTTTTGTCCTTGTACTGACATACAGAATACCAGCCGATACTGGACTATTCGTATTCGGGTTCCCGAATATTCGATAGTCCATTATTCATGGTATTCGGAAATTAATATCGGTATTTGCACAGCCCTAATTGAAACACTTGAACACTAGCTGAACACATTCAGATGTTACCATGAAATAATTGAAACACTGATTGCAGGGAGCTACCATGGTTTGACTCCTGTACCCAGAAGATGGATGGAAGACTGGCAAAATGAAGACCAGTGGCTTGGAGTCATTGCACATGGGGAAACTGGGCTGACACAACTCACCTCTGCTTCATGGCCTTTCCTGTAGGTGGCCACAACCTGTGTCGATCTGCTGTGCAGGGCTGGATCCCAGGACCTGGTCTCTTGCCAAAAGCTGTAGCTGGTACAGGAACAAGTGGCATGGGCTAAGATTGGCATTGGCCCAGATGCAGAAACTGTCTCTGAAATGATTTAGTTATTTTGCTGGTGAAGCTTCCAGCTGATAGACAAGTCTGTTACTGCGTAAGGCTGGCTCCATTCTTACAAGCAGGTGTCCCTGGATCACAGTCTCTTCACATGCAGTAGGCCCCAGCACATCAAGCTGAAGAAACATTAAACTTTTTTTCTTTCTTCGGTTGTGGCTGGTTGCAATCTCTGCTGACTTGTTGAGCAACAGCTCATTCTGCTAGCAGGCAGTTTCTGAAGGTCGATCCTTTTGGATCAAAAGTTAATCACAGGAGGCAATTTCAGGCCTTCTCCTGTGAGAATCTCCATAGCGCCTAGAAAATCCTCTCAGTTTGAGCTCCGAGCTGTATTGGCCACTTTATTGAGTCTCTTTTCCTGCTTTTTAAGCAGTCTAAACTGTAAGTACAACAGGGAGACAAGCCAGGCCTTTCCCTGCCATTTTTCCTCAGTTCTCACAGTAGCTCCTACCGATGGTTCTAGCTGCTTCTCTCCACTCTACAAGCAACTGAACTCTTTTTTCTATCAGTTCTAGGACTAGTCCAGTTTTTCTGGATTCTGGTAGGCTAGGGAGCTGTCAATCTCAGTTCTGGTGCTCCCATTTGTTCCTTTCGTGCCAACCTGAAAACTACAAAACTACAGTCTTACCCATAAGCCACCAGGACCCCTAAGGACCCGAGTATCCCAACTGGTTTAAACCTGGAAGTCCAAGACCAAAGATGGTGGCTCCCATTGGGGAGTGTACACTGCAAAGAAGGCAGGTTAAACAACTGGCTCTAATTTAAAAGCAGTAATGAGTCAGCCCAGTGGTGCCAATGGCTAAGGCAATGGACGCCTTACCCTGCACCATGCTGATGACCCGTGTTCAGGAACAAGCACAGGCCATTGGAGGTCGGTGGGAGGGGAGGCACAAAGCTGGATGGAGCTGCCGAAGGCAGCTCTACTCTCTGGAGGCGAGGTGGCATTTCTTGGCTCTTGTCTGCCTCACGGTTTAGGCCAGGAGGCAGTGCAGGCTAGAGGGAGCACCAGGCACTAGGCCAGTGGGTGGGTGGAAGAGGCCATCACTGGGGCTATAGTACATGCGCTGCCTCCACATGTATGCGCTCTACTCCTGGGGCCCCAGGGTAACTGGGAGGATGAAAATGGAGGAGAAAATGGATCCATCCACAGGATGATTCCCGACCTCTGCAGGCTCCACTCTAGGCTGGGCATGAGGTAAGCCCTGGTAATTCTGGGATGTCGGGACGGGGCGGCCAGTCAGGCTGAAGGGAGCAGCCGGCAGTGACAAAAAAAGCAGTAATGAATTAGAAATAAATGTTTACAGTACCATGTTGCTCTGTTAGCAACAGCAGAGTGGGGCAAATTAGAGAAATGCCTTGCTGGTCGTGAGCCTTGCAGTGCCTGGATCCGCAGCTCAGGCCATTTAACTGTACACTGGCTGTGGAACTTAAAAGGACAGCACGGAGGTAAAGCATGGCACTGTCATGCAGATCAACAGAAAACACCAACAACCATGCATTTATCATTCTTGAGGGATGCCTGCTCATGTGGGTATCAGCAAAGCCCAGGGAGACACTTAAGGTAAGTCCCTGATTTTGGGGGTTATACTTGTGCTTTGCAAGAAACATTTTGCTACAGAGAACGACATTTCAGAGTTGTGATCACTGGCTAGCCCAATGCAGATCAAGCTGCACTGGGCTCGCCCTTGACAGACTAATGATCATCCAAGCTAACTATGACAGTGGTTCACAGTTTATGTGCAGAAACTTTGTGTAATTGAAATGATTGAAGTGCTCCAATGAGAGAGCATTTGGTCCATTTCATTTGCACAACACCCTCCCTCCCCATTGCTCCATCTTCCTTGCTAGCTTATCAAATCTGTGACAGGACACTATCAAGGCCCCACCCACTACAAAAAATCCTGCCCACTCCCTGTCAGTCTCCACATCTTTTGGCACAATGTCTCTCTCCCATGTCCTCAGCCACAGCCCTCAATTTCAACCATGTGCAATCAGTGGCAGCATGGAATTGGTGGGGCTGCCGCAAACAATGACTGAGTGGCACCTCATGCAATTTCAGTAGACCAGTTTGAGTAAGGAAAGGAACATTCCAACATCATAGTTTAAAAGAACTCCGCAGGGGTGAGGAAGTGAAGTATGGAGTGGGACAGTGTGATGCCTGGGGAGCAGTGAGTGCTGCAGGCCACAGTGTGGCAGCAGGGAGGGAGCAGATTGCTTGGTGCTAGACAGCAGTGGGTCAGCTAAGGCTTGATAAAGCACTTCATGGTAATCGAGCACACTGGGACTGACAGAAGGAATGTAGACTAGGAGTGTCGCAAGCGAGTGAAATTACAACATGCTGCCGTGGTGGAAGAAAGGCTGTCTGTTGCTGTTCCTCTTGGGACTGGCGAGCTCATTAGCATAGTGAACTGTCAGGAGGCGGAGGAGAGGGGTAAGTAAGTGGGACTGGTTGTGAGCCTGATTAGGGCTGGGGCTTTGTGTCTGCGCTGCATGACCTGTTACTCTGCAGAGGTGGTGCGTACTGGCATTTCTGAGGCATTTGAACTGCTCAGCTGCCTGAAGGACCCCTGAACTATAGTTCTGTATATGTGTTCTGTTTTCATAAAATCGTGCACATTTGCAGAACAGTGTGGAAAGGAGGAAGGAGTGTACAAAGTTTGTGGGGCCTCTGCGTTATTCAGCCAGATGGCTGAGTGCCAAAAATTACAAACCCTGAACTCTAAATTTAGCAAACGTAGTGAGATGATGAGTGGTAACCGTACACACCATGTTTACATGGGAGGCCAAAGAAGATTACTATCTGTGCAAAATAAGATTAGCTGTTCTCACCAGCTACACTTAATGTCTCCCCTATCAGTAGGTACATGTGAAATGTTTAGGTGAAGAGATATTCCTATCTAGAATGTTATGTGGAGGAACTGTCTTCTCTAGGTGACAGGTGCATGGATTTTCTTACAGTTTCATTAAGAGGTACTGGAGCTGATTTCCTCCTGTGGACTCCTGCCCAATTTAACCCTGTTCCCATACCTCTTAGCTGTCCCTGATTTTGCCTCAGTGGTTATGCCTGTCCATCTTTAAAGGGACAGTGTCAACCCTTCTTACAACAAATTATTTCTTGCTGAAAACCCACATTTTATGATTGCTTACCTCGTTAAACTTCATTGATGTGGCTGTTTGTTTTATCTGTTTCTTAACAGAGCTGAAATAAATACAAATATCAATCAATCAATTTTTATTTAGCCAGGTGAAACTCCATTGAGCAAGCTCATTTTCAAGGAGGGCCTGGTAGCTACAGAATAAATAATACAATATAGCACACATGGGCATAGTAATACAATACATAGCAATAAAAGCAAGGTACAAGGATAATCAATGAGCCGTTCAGAAGATGAAGCCTCATCCCAGTGAACAGTAAAACAGAGTGAAATTAAAAAATAATAATAATAATAGAAAATAGAGGAAACAGTTAACAGAGTAATTACACCCAAACTTGTTTTGGTTCAGAGCCTTCATCTACCCTTATTGCATACTTTCTGAACATTTGGAAAACCCCAAGCAGTGTGGCCACTCATAATTCAACAGTCTCTTCTCCTCCCACTGAATCCTGAGTGTCTGGATTGTATTTGGTGTGTTCCCAAGTCCATAAACGTGCAGTGGGAGTTGATCAAGGACTGTAAACAAACATTATGTGTGGTAACACCAGTATAGTGAGCAGTCCACTTTTCACTTTTAAAAAGACAAAAGGAATCGTAATCAATCTATTAGCTACATCAGTATATTCTACAGAAGATGAGGAAGCATGTGTTTTTTATGTTGCTTGCCCTTGCACAAGAAACATTTTACTACAGAGAACAACATTTCAGAGGTGTGTCACTGACTAGCCAAATGCAGATCAAGATGCAATGGGCTCGTCCTTGACAGTCAATGATCATCCAAACTAACTGTGACAGTTGTTCACAGTTTATTGGAGAAACTTTTGTGTAACTGAAACAAATGAAGTGCTCCAATAAGAGAGCACTTCGTCTGTTTCATTTGCATAATGCCCTCTCCCACGTCACTCCCATTTTCCTTGCTGGCTTATCAACCCTGGCCTTGCCCCTCTCCCACATCATTGCTCCCTACCTTACTGTGGCACTGGAGAAATTGAGCTAACTTCTGGCCACACAGCTTCTGTAGTGGCAACTTCGGTGTAGGTGTTGTAGTAGCAGAGGATAGTCACCTGTCCAATTAGGGAGCTTTCCTTAGTTTTGGTGCTGGAAGGTGACAGCTCTACTTCTGCCCCTTTGGGGTTCCCACTTCAGACCCAAGCCCTCTGCCTCCCACAGTTAAAATCCTCTCACCTTGCTGTACTCAGAAAGAACCTTGAAGACTTTGATCTTCTCTCTACTGGAAGTGAATGTTCTCATTCTGGGAACTATGCAGCTTTACTGTGTTACTCCTAATGCTAGCTGCTGTGACTTGCTGCCACTCCTGCTCCACCCTCCGAGCAGATGACTCCTCCTACCAGGCCCCCACATGTTGACACCACATCTGGTCCCACCCCTGGTCCTGATACTGACTCCTGCCATGCCCCTCAGCGTTGGTACCGCCTTCTGCTGCTCTTCTACAGGCATTAGAAAAAGCCACTGATTTGCAACTCCAAATATTCTGTGGTTGCCCTACAATCACTATTGCCTACTAGTGTCTCTTCCTTGGCTCTAAAAGATGTCACCAAGCTAATGCAGCTTCTCTTATCACATGGTCAGAACAGAGGGAGGCGAGGCAGTTTCATCTGTGGATGTGAGAAGTGGCCAGAACAGTGCTGAGGGAGGTGTGGTGGCAGGCAGGTGACAGCGTGCAGTTCAGCAATGCTAGGCAGTTCAAAGATTGGGAATAGAATCGCCACAAAGGAAAAATGGACAATTTTTTTCTATGAGTTTTTAAGGTACCAGCTAGGATGGTAGGTTACATCTGGTGTTTCCACATGTGTAGGGTCTGGGGCCAGATCAGGAGGGTGGAAGTTAAAGAGCATACACTATTAGATGTGGAGGCAGTGCAGTCTAGTGATTAAAACATTGGCTTGGAAACCAAGCACTCCCAAATTCAATCACCATAGAGCCAAAGTACTTGCTGTGACAGTGAGCATGGCTAGACAGGCCATTTCACTTCCATGTGCTCAAGTCCACCTAGCTGCAGATATAGGTAGATTCAGAAGCCAACTGGGAACAAAAGCATTTGACTTGACTGTTTCAGTCACCAATTACTAATTAGAGTTTAGCATTCTGTAGTCTGCTTTTAATAGCCCAGCATAGCCAGTGCCTCAGCGTGCAAACTTGAGCAAGTTCTTTGGCCCTGTCGGTCTTTAAGTCTTCTGGGATTATAAAACAGTCCTCTGGGATTGTAAGACAGCAGGACCCACTTAAAACATGATACTGCAGATATTAGTTGTGTTGTCCTCCTGGGTAAATTGATAATTGTAACAACAAAACATGTATTGTAAAGTAGTTATACTTAATTTGTTCATTATTGCCTCTGCACTACCAGTGACAAACACCTAAACAGCAAGTAGAAGCAAGCAACGTTTGGCATTGACAAATGCTTGTCGCTTCTTGAAGGAACTGGACTCCTCATGGTATGACCCGCTGCACGCTGTCAAAAATGTCAGGTTGCCATGGTACCCTTGTCCTTATCTCTTCTTCTTCTTTGGCAAGTTGGAGACACACTGAAGTCTGTAAAAGAGGCCCAGCTCTTCACTGCGTCAAAAGGTTTGTCTTAAAAAGTTAGTCTGTTTTTCCCTGAAGTTCTACCTGAGCAGATTTTAAACTTGGAAGCAGGATTTTTTTCCTTGCTCAGAAAATTCCTGCAGGCAAGAAGTCAACACTAATGATTAGGCATTATAAAGAATATAAAATAATACAAAATAATAAAGTTATAATACTTTTTTTGCAATCTAGGATTTGTTCCCAAGCTTCCCCTTTTGAATTAAAAAGTATTCTGAAATAATACATTTTTAATTCAAAAACTGTAATCCTACTATATGGGTCTATAGTGTAAGCATCACAAGAAAAATAAATAGCATAACATAAAGTTATATCATCATGTGGTAACTTATGACATCACCAGCACATTACATCATCAGATGTGATATCATTGGATGTGACGTCATTATAGATGAACATTTTACATAGAAATGTGTACAGTACTACATGATTAAACATGATTACAACTATGTACACTTTTTCTTCAACTGCTTCAACATTTTGTTTACACATTATTTCAGACATTTTACAAGAACAACAAATTAACTCTTTGTTCATCATTCACAAATATCAACAGTACAATTAAACTTTTCAGTGTGACTATTGTTGATTACTTTTTTCTTGTATTTACATTTGAGATGTCACCTTTAGTTTCTTTGCGTTCACAGTATGACCTCAACTGATTAATATAAACCCATTTGAGAATAATTTCACCAGTGTTCTTGATTTCAATTTGATATGCCATAGAAGAGACTTTATCTTTGACCAAAAGGGTTCTTCCCAGCTTGGAAGGAACTTTTTAACCTTAGTTTTATCTCTGCTGTAGTTAAAATAAAATATCTTATCTCCAATTTGGTACTGTTTTGGGTCAGTCTTTTGATCATATTGGGCATTATGTATGAACAGGTGGGATATATGCACCAGAGGTGCATATCCCACCTCGTAGCTCCGCACATAGCAGACAGGTGCAGGGTGCAAGGTATTCATTGCCGCTGGCACCCACAGGGCACTCTGCCCGATGGCCCCACCCCCTGGTGTGCAGATTCATGGGGGGCATGCCAGTGGGGGGAACCTGGGTCCTAAAGTAGATCCTTGCACCTGTGGGGCATTGGTGCATTGGCTGTGCATATCCATGACAATGCAGGTGGGACAGAAATGGATGAGAACTCACCTAAATGGAAGCCCTGCCCTCCCTATCAACCCCTGTGCAGTGGCAGCATGGAGGGTCATTTGCTGGTCCCGGCAGGTGCTGTCCATGGGGGCGCGAGATTGCCATGGCAGGGTCCCTACTGCCGCATCTCCTGCTCCACCATCTGCCCCCATCGCACTATGGGCCATAGTGCATGGTGCTTAGCACCGCACGCCCCTGCCTGCCCCGGTGCATTGCTACACTTGGCGGGGATTGGGCACATAACTGTTGTGTGCTCCAGTTCACGAATGCCACGTGGAGTCTGTGGGATCCTGCTCCACAGCATTCATGTGTTTGATATCAACATGCCCGGTTTCCATGGCATGTTGGCATCATGCATAGGGCCCAATATGACTTAGAAGCTTTAACACTTTTCTCTAAGTTCTTTTGAGGAAATGGAACGGTCTCTTGCAAGTGCTGCTTTAAATGAGTTACATATTCATGTGCCGTAGTAGCACGTGCTGAATTTACATTTCCTGTTGTGTACAGAAGATGCAAAGGTAATACCATTTGTTTTCTTGTCATCATTTCAAAAGGAGATATGCCTATAGACATACTAGGTGCAGCATGTATGGCCATTAATACTAGTGGCAGTTTTACATCCCAATCCTTTCTGAAGAACTAATATATTTCGCAATATATACACGATTGTTTGATTAGCATGTTCCACCTTTCCAGATGACTGTGGATGGTGGGACACATGTAGTTTCTCTGAACCCTAATATTTTCCACAAATGGAGACCTCTATCAGAGTCTACTCTCATTAGTAATCCCAGTGACTAAACACATGATTTGTTAATAACAAAACTGTGGTTTCAGCTGTGTTATTTGGAGCAGGTGGACATTCAACCCATTTTGTAAACAGACAAGTAACTGTCAAAAGGTATTGATTACCCTTGAAGATCTTGTAACTGGGCCAATCCACTCAATCTGGATGTCTGACTAAGGCATGATAATTCATTTTGATCATAGTGGTGCTTTTGTGTCTTGGAGAAGCAGGATGAAATTTGCAACATGTTATACACCCTTGCACATACTTTGCAACATCACTGGACATGTAAGGCCAGTAGGCTACCTCTTTTAATGTCTCATAAGTCTTTCTCCCCTTGTGCTCTGGATGGTTTATTATGAGCATTCTGAAACATAACTCCTATGGCTTAAAGGAACCACCCATTTGTGCCCTTGTTACTTGTCATATTCTTACCAAGAGATCATTCCTTCACTGGAATTTACTTTTTGGTCATATATGTCTTTCAGGTCACAGTTATGTTGTAGGTCACTTTCAGGAATCATGCTTGCAGTGAGATCCTTGATGAAATGATAAAACTCCCTACTGTTTCATCATCTTGTTGCATTTTCACCAAATCAAAATCAAGTTTATCATTATACAAGTGCAAGACCTTATTTTCCTGTTACTATTGCTTTTGTTTGTGGGTAACCACATTCATATTAACTTGGACAAGAGGAACAAAGTTCCATGCTTCTCCATTTAAAGCACCCTCCTAGCCAAATCATCTGATAGGTCATTTCCAGTTTTGTCTGGTCCTGAATTTTTGAATGCCCCTTTACCTTTTTCCAGTAAACAACCAAACTATGTTCCCAAACTAACTGATCTGTAGCTAAGATAAGTTCTGCATGCATCACCTTGCTACCCTGGAACTGTATGTGCCCATCACCTTCCAACCTGGTAGATGTGTAAGGAAAGTATGCTGAACGTAATCAGAATCAGTACAAATTACAATGTCTTGTAAATTATGTTATACTGTAGTCTGTATTGCTATGTAGATGGCTACTAACTCTGCATATTGATTAGACTTGGGACCAAGTTGATATTTGATAGGAGAACTTGGTATATTGTCATTCCATACCACTACTAAACCAGAATACTGGTTTTCAACTTGCTTAAATGAACAACCATCAATATATGCTCTAAGAAAATTCCACACATTTCATCATAACTGTGGTGTCTGTTATGATTCTGTACCATTTCCAGTTCTGGAGGTAGGTCAGGATCTTGTACTGGATGTTTCTCACGGTACAATCATGCATCTCCAGATCTGCCAACCCTGAGCTACTTGCATTTGTTTTGTTCTTAGCATATTTGATCTCTAAAGGTAGGCCCTGGGGTGCCAGGTCCAGGTCACAATTCTGCTGCTTGATACATTACCACTTTAAATTTCTGGCTCCCAGAAAAGTAATAGATTAGTGACAAGTCTCTGCAGCAACTTTCTTACCACAAATATAGTTTTTGAACCATTGTACTACCCATACAGTGGAAAATAATGCTTTTTTCACACTCCAAAACTTTTTCAATATCATTTAAAGTTTTACTGGCATAATCAATAACATCTGAATCATGTTTCTGGTATAACACTGCACTGATGCTGCTGTCAGTGTACCCTGTTTCTAGATAAAAATCCTTATCCATTTGTGGGTAAGCTAGGCATGGTGCTTGATTCAGACTATCCTTGAAAGCTTGCATGGCTTTCTCTTGTTCTCTCCCCTATACCCAGGGTTCTGACTTTTCAGTAGCCTGGTGAGAGGATTACAATTTCAGCATAGCCTCAATAAACTGTCTTGAGTAATTACAGATTCCATGAAGCTGGTAACTCCTTTAAAGTTTTGGGTGGATCAATTTTGTGAACTGCTTCTATTTTGTTGTGCTGAGGGTGCAGCCCATCTGGCCCAACTTTATGCCAAGATAGTTTATCTTATTTCTGAACCACTATCCCTTAGTTAAAGACAACTTGACACCAGCATCTTTTAACTGATTTAACACATAGGTTACTTCTGCCAGGTGTTCCTCAAAAGTGTTGCTGTTGATTAGTACATCATCCACATAAACCAGATTCCTCTACTCTCAACATCAGCCATGGCCTTGTGCAAAATATATTAAAATCTGCAGGAATTTAAATACCCAAAGGACACCTGTTACATGTGTATTGTCTTCTTCCAAAGGTAAAAGCCAATTTGTATTGACCTTTTGGATTTACATTCAATGTCCAAAATCCATGTGTGATGTGTTTCTTTTAATTTTATATACTTCTCATGCAGTTTATCATAGTCATAGCCAAGGTAATCATAATGACACTTTTATTCATACTTATCGATGTCAACATTAAAAATGTAGCCTCTTATATCACTTAGCCTCAAACAAGTCTTCTTGGCTCTCTTTTAACTGCTCCTTTAGTATTTCAACCCAAACTATTAACTTGATATACCCATACACATTACAACTTTCTCCTCACTGCTGTTGTGATTCAGAGGTGTCACTGCCTCAGCTTTAATACCATTTACACTTATACCTGGCACTGACATGATTGACCAACAATTATCTTAAACAACAATTAAATAGCAATAACCTTTACACAACAACAGCTTAAATAGCCAAATATTTCTTATGATGCTTTAAAGATCATTTCCTTGTAGCCTTATAGTTCTTAGACTATCAGTCAAGGAGTCTATCTTGTTTAGATTCAGAATTTCAGTTCCTTACTTTCAGTTAGGGTAACTTTAGACTCAGAGGAAAGCAAAACAGAAAAATATTATTTATGCAATTCAGTAGCATTGTAAATTAATAATAATATTTATTTCTATACATATTAAGGTGTGAACTGTTTATTCACTAAATAATTAATTCGATGAGCCCCAATTTATTGTAACAATAGGCTGGAATATTAATTACTTATTATGGGCACTTGGCTAAGCTTCAGCCCTGTGCCATAAAATATGTATAAAACCATATAAAACAATGTAAGACTAGCTCAGATTCTTACTACACAGCCTACTGCATAAAAAGTTCTGATAATTCCGAATAACATTTCTGTCACACCCCAGTTGTATATAAAAATATATTTTATTTTTTCTGTAAAATATAACTAATTACTAATAACTTGCATAGGTAATAAAATATTGTAAACATGGTGAAAAGCAGCATAAACATAAACAACAAAGGTTTTAGAAAATAAACAAGAATAGCAAAAGAATACAGCTTACAATTTTGATAACTTTGTATACAGTAAAGTGTTCTTGCATAGACTTTAGAAGTCCCTTATTATAGGTAATTCCAAAGAATTTAGTTGCATAAACAATCAAAGCTGTTTTTCCTTGCATAAAGATTTCAAACAACTTTGTCTTATTAGTATTTCAAAACTCCTCTTTGCAACTTATTCAAATACTTTTTTAACTTCTTTTCCCTCTGATCACTGCCTGCTGGGACCCCATCAGCCAGCTCCACCCATTTCTCCCATCCTGCTTGGCTCCTTTCTTCTGGTTCCCTGTTCCTCCAGCCCACCCATGACTCAACTGTGTGTGTGTGGCAACCACAGTTCTTCCCCGGGTGGGGTCACCTTCAGCGCCATAGTGATCAGTCCACATCAAGGCCACCACAGGTGGAGGTGAAGGAAGGAGGCAGTCAGGGACTGGTGAGCAGGATCAATGTGGGTGGGTCAGAGTGGCATTTTCCTCCCAGCTGGTGGGGTGTTTCCTGTGTTCATCACCCCCCAAGGTGCAGACATGCAATGCTGTCCCACGTGGATACAAGTGCACTCCCGCACTGCTTCAGCAGAAATCTGTCATTGCCTCCCGATACTTTTGTGTCCCAAGCTGTTGCACAGCATGCCTCTGTGTGGTGTCGCTGCTGCAGGGGATCCACAACCCACCCCTCCCTAAGAGAGGAAAGCTGTCTGCTGGACACTCAATCTCTCTCCCCAGCCAACTCCCGCAACCCGAGCTTGCTCCCAACCCTGGGTCACCGGCATGGTGTGGAAGGTGCTCTACATCTCAGCCTCTGCACCACTGGGCTGGCTTCTCAAATACCTTTTCTTATGCAAAATGTTTATATACCTTTATATAGAGTTGAACTTTTCTATATACCCAGCACTCTAGTATTTAAGAAATTATTTTTCCCAAGCAACCTCTCGGCTAAGTCCAATTAGGATATTATAACAATTATTTAAAATAATACTCAAGACATATGGTCATCTGTAGAGTCTGTATGTTCTTCTTAATTTCAGAATCTTGGTGAGAGTTCATCTTCTCCTGGATGGCAGAAGTCCTTTTAGTGGTTGAATCTTGTTGCTGTTCCTGTTTTACTCTGTCCACTCAACCCTGGACCATGGGCCCATCTAGCATCAGCTCAGCAATACAGGCTTGCTTCTAGGCTGATAGACCTCAATAGGCAGTCTCTGTCCTTGTTTTGGTGTTGGTGAAATTTCAAACAATACTTAATCAGCAAAAATGGCAGTCCCACAAGCACAGATCCTTTCAGCATTTCAGTTGAAGGTGACTGACCAGCCTCTTCAAGAAATGGCTTTATTATCTCTGGGCCAGTGACATCACTGCCTTGTTCTGAAAACATTTCACCAGCTCTGATCGGTTCTTGCAAATGAGGAGGGATGGCTAGTTGTTTTCCTTCTGAGACTCCACCTCCCTCTGCACTGTGCAATTTTTAGTCCAAAGTTAATTTTCCTTATAACTTTCAATGCAATAAGATGCTGTCTTCAAACACACATTTCAAAGCTCAGTTCATTAAAATCAGTCATTCAAAACATTCCATGTCTGTGAGATGAATATTTCCTGAGATAAGCTAATAATGATTATAACACCAGTTCTCAGCAGAATCTTTAAAAATGAAATAATCATTTCACTTCCCGTGTCTCAAGCTTTCAAATGAAGTAAGTGTCTTTCAAATGTATGCAAAACAAAATGGTTATATTAAATGCACATAAAATAGAAAATAGAGTTAAAATTGACGTTTCAATCATGGATCTTCAGAAAATATCTAAAAGAAAAAGCAAAGTTACTTTGCACTAACTGATTTTTTCTTTATGATATTTCCTGAAGAAGACCTATGGTCAAAATGTTGATTTTAACTCTATTTTCTAGTTCCAGTGTACATTTAATATAAACATTTTGTTTGCTTTCAGACCACATGCTGACGCAGCACCTTGTTTTTGTTGTTACATTTCAAATTTATTGTTAGGAAAGTTCTTAAAAGCATTGAATTCCATTGCAGATGGTTTTGTCTTTGTTCTTGAGGAAAACACATTCATCAAGGCTGTCAGGCTTGTTTACAAAAACATTTTAAGACAGTATTTCTCAGTCCTGTATCAACTCACACACATAAAAATTATATATCTGAATGCCTCATGAGCTGACTTCTCCAAAGAGACTAAATACAAATATGCCAGTTTTACACTTTTGTACAGAATATATTAACAAATAATTTAATTTCTATGGTATCTGCAGCCATGAAACCTAGTCAGATGACAGTTTAAACATTCTTTATCAGCTGAGTAAGTTTGGTATAAGCAGCTCCTTTAGATTCTTAGAAGCAGCAAAAGTTCCTATTTTACAGGAGTTTTAACTTAACCCTTTTTTTTGAAGGAGCTGGTCTCCTCATGGTGTGACCAGCTGCACTTTGTCAAAAAATAGCAAATTGCCATGGTACTCTTGTTCTTATCTCTTCTTCTTGGACTAGTTGGAGATACACTCAGGTCTGTAAAGGGCCCAGCTCTTCACTGGGTCAAAAGGTAAGTCTTAAAGCTAATTTTTCCCCTTTAGTTCTGCTTGAGCAGATTTTAAATTTGGAAGCAGGACATTTTTCTTTGCTCAGAAAGTTCCTGCAGGCAGGAGTTCAACCCAGCTTTCTTGGTATAACCTCCCAGTTTAATAGTATAGTTAAACACTAATGATTAGGCATTGTAAATAATATAAAATAGTAATTATAAAATAATACAAAATAATAAAATTGTAATAAAATATTTTTGCAATCTAGGATTTGTTCCTACACTATTACTTCTCAGGGGTTGCACTGCCTGCAGTCTCTGTGCCACCTGTTTCAGCCTTACATAGTCAGACACCTCCAGTGCTGCTTTCCCCTAAGGTTTCAATGCCTGACACTACTGCCCTCCCTAGGAATCAAACTACTTTGCCTCTACTGGACCTCACTACACCACTTCCTTCTTCCATTGCTCCAAGCCTGGTGACTCGTTCCTTGTGTGCTTCATCTCTTACAGTGCTTCCTGCTGGGGTGCCTACTTCTTCCCCTCCTCCATTGGCAGATTCTCACTTTGATACATCCACACCCAGTTGGAGCCCAATTAAGGCCCTTCAAAAGGCAGGTTGGATTATTGGACCTGATGGACCCTCTTGGATTCTGGATATGGCTTTATTGCTTGCCTATAAGATTAATTCTTGAGAATAGTCCTTTGCCAATGTTCCAACAGGATCTGAGTCTCCTCCACCTACCTCACAATAGCTGCACTTGCTAACTGACCAGGGATCTGCTTCTCCTCATACCTCATCTGCCTTTGCCTCTGACCCTGCCTCTGCAGGAGCCACACAGGTTCTGCTCCTGCTCCACCTGGGGCCTCTGGGAATCCTACTGACAATTTCTTCAAGCTTTTGGACCCTTTTGCTGCTCAACCTGCTCCTGCCCTATGGTGAAATGCTGTCCATCTTAAACACATTGGAGCAGATAATCTTCCTAATGTTCGCTCCTTTTGGTTGAGAAGCTTTTGATGGAATCTATGGGGTTTGTGCCAGCTGATATCTTCACCATTATTTATGTTTCTGATTTTGTCTTCTATGATGTGAGTTTTCAAATCCTTTCTTCTTTGGATTGCTTTTGGACAAAATATAATTCACTGAAGTACTCAGAACTCTGGTTGCCTTTCAGGCGTTTCCATTTACAAGATGTACCATTTGCATGATTATGGTGATGTTTAGAAATGAAGGTGTTGATGTCAACAATGTGTCTTATTGGCTGAAACAACGTTGTGAGGTGCTTAGTCGCTTGGATCCAATTTGGGGTAAATATGGAATTTGGACAAGAGGTTAGATTTACAGAGTATGGCTCCGGCCACAGGCTCTAGTCTCGCTCATCTCCCCATAGCTTCTTCCTCAGCCATGATAGAGGAGCTTGCTTTTATCTGGGACAACCTAAGGCTTGTTTCAAGGGTGGTTGTCTCTTCCATCTCAGTAACATGGGTGACCAAATGCTTCAGAGCCTTCTGTTTGGAACATGGTCATATTGCAGCTCAATGCCCTAATAAGGTGAAATGTAATCTGTGTCACATGGAAGGTCATTCCTTCCACACTTGTTCTTGGGCAGCTCAAAACAAACCAGATGAACCCCGATAGGACGATCTGTTATATGCAGCTCAATGCCCCAGTGACAGTCTACTTTCAGAGGGTCAGCCTCAGGTATCTTGGGACACCTTGACCTCTACACTGCTTCCCTCAGAACAGTCTGTGCTGACACTACTGCTTCTGCTCCAAACCTATTGCAAATGGTGCCTCATCTCTGTTATACATGCCTTTGACTCCTACCTCAGAGATCAATGATCCAAAGGCATCTTCAGACCTTTCTGATGCTTCCTCTATGCCTCCTCCTCCTCCTTTGTTTGCCAAGGTGCCTCATTGATGTTCTCTACAGAACAAGTCTCCCTGTAATCTTCCCCATCCTGCTTCCACTGTATCCCTCCCTCTCTAGAATAGGTGTAGCCCTATTGCTTCCTCAACAAATTGGGGTGATACCGATGCTGATATTGACTCTGATGCTTCCTCTACAATGTCAATTGAATCTGTTGTTTCTTTGGACACAGAAGAAAATGTCTCAAAATTGGGGAAACCTTGGAAATGGAAAGACAGTCCTAATCCTGGACGACAGTTAAATTGAAGAAGAAACATACCCAGCTGCCATTGTCTTGGGTGTTTGATCTGCTTTCTGGTATGGACTTTTCCCAACCTTTCATCTCTGCATCAACGCAAATGCATAAACAACCTATTTTGTAGGATAGTTACCCTTCAGGTCCTATGAGATTCCGTGATGACTTTATTTTTTGCAGGACACTAGATTATGTACATTGTATGACATTGCTACTACCCAATGGCTCTGGACTTTTGGTATTTCATATTTTCCCCTTGGCACATCGCATGCCTGGGGGTTGCCATATTGTTTAACCACCTTTCTCCTACTGTATCTAGGGTACTTGATGAACAACCTTGACAGGCTTTTATTACTTGAGTATACCATTAACCTGACTGCATATCGTTTAATCTTTATTTATGCTCCTCAATCAAAATTTGAGAGGGTTTCTCTATTTAGGTTACTCCAGCATTACTTACAGAAACATAGAAACATAGAACTTGTTGGCAGATGGGGACTCAGATGATCCATCAAGTCTGTCCTTGGTTTTAAACTCCCCCACTTAGCTGGCTGCTTGAGTATCCCATATTGTCTGTCCCATGCCCGCTTGAATTCTCCCACTTCAAGAATCATTATATTTGGGAGATTTTAATTTCCCTTCAACTCCATGATAGAGGGCTTAGACATCAAAATTGTTTTGTGACTCATTATGTTTGAAAGATAATTGTAAAGAGTCCCAACTGGTTGATGCAGTTCATGCTTTCCATTCCACAGGTGGTTATATGTGCCACCAGGTGCAATCTGGTAACTGTATTGATTATTTTTGTTTCTTGACTGTGCTCCATTTTGGCAGCATCTACCAGTCCAGTGGGAACTACTGATCACCTTTTATTAAATTGCATGATTTCGGTCACTCCGCCCTTCTGACTGAGAAGTCTTGTTGAAGTTGAACAATACCGTCCAGCTGGACTCTTCTTTTCAAAGTGCACATAGATCCCTTTTATGGGCTTGGAAGACTGTCCATGATCTTTGCACTGACATGTCCCTTTGGTGGGATCATACTCAGATTGCCATTGGAGATCTAGCTAAAATGTTCTAGATCAGTTGGCAGATCTGCTTACCATGCCAGTCTTGATTTATGATACTCTTTACAAATTGATCTCACTTCAGACTGAGAAGGGGCTGTCACTTCAGGCCTAGATTCTGTCTGTTAAAGATCACATGACATCCTTTCAATATGATAGGGTAAAATGCCTGTCGCTTGAACAGATTTATGGTACCCAGAGTAGGCATTTGATGGGGAATATTTTTCAGAGTTGTTTTCACAGGATTAAACAATGAAGAATGGATTCCTTGGTTGACTCAGACAGTGCAGAATACAAATCCAATGCTGGAATTCTAAAGGAGGCTCAGGATTCTCTGCAAGACACGGCGGGCACTCAATTTCAATTGTGGTTTCAGCTGCACAGTTTTTGGACTCATTAAGCCTACTGCAGGTGTTGACCTTTGATAATGCTTTTCTTACCCAACTGGTCACAGAGGGGAAGTTATTTTGGCAATTCATTCTTTATGTAAACGATTTCTCCCACTACTGACAGGTCTGATGTCTGAATTCTACCAGTCGTTTCCTTCAGTTTTTGCCCCTATTCTTACTTTTTTTAACTCCTCTTGGTGCACATATCTCTTTCTGGTTTCATTACTGAAGCACTCTAAATTTTTTAATTTAAATCTGGATTGGTGGAATGTCTTGAAATGGAGACCAATTTGCCTCTCTAACATGGATGCAAAGATTTTGGCCAAAATATTTTGTGTCCGATTGGCTCAGATATTTTCTAAAACTATCCATCCCCTACAGGCCTGTTCCATCCCTGGACACAGAATTCAAGACAATTTATTGCTGATTTGGGAACTGATCGTATCTTGTCATTCTCACCAAGTTGGACATTTCTTATTTGTTTTGGATCTGGCCAAAGCCTTCGATAAGATTCCTCGTGACTATTTTTAGTGTTCCAAAATATGGGTTGCCTAAAACATTTACTCACTGGCTTTGGCTTCTGTAGTCTGTTTCACAATAACACCCACTATTAATGGCTGGCATGGTTCCCACATTTGTTTGCTTAGGGAGTATGTCAAGGTTGCCCATTGAGCCCATTCTTTATATATTGACATCAGACCCTTTATTATGAGCGATTAGTGCAGCTCCCAGATTTTGGGCATTTACACTCCTCCTCTTTATCTGATGTAAAGATTTTGGCTTATGCAGACAATGTTGGTTTATGTATTCAAGATATTCCTCTGGTGAGAATGCCATACAGCTGATTTCTAAGATTGCTTTGTTGACAAGGTCTAGTATTAATTATTTCAAATGTTGTATAGTTTCCATTGGGGTCCATGTGGTGGTTCCTCCTCTATTGGTGACATTACTGTAACCTTGGTACCTGTCAAAATTTTTGGCATTTTTTGGTAGCTCTAATTTACCTGATTTGAAATAGAGTCAGGATTTGAGATTGGGACTTCATGAGTAGCAACATGGAAATCCTGGCAATTGTCTACAAAGAAATGGGTTGGTGTGGTTAAAACTTTTTGATTCCTATCTTTATTTATGTTAATGCTATCTATCCTCCTCTCCATTTGGAAACCAATTTGTATAGCATATTTTCTATGATGATTTGGGGAGTAGACTTAATCTGATTAAAGGACATTCTTTATCTCCCATATGATAAGGGAGGTTTAAATATGGTAAATCCATGATCTCTTTGTAGCATCTTTTTCACTATAGCATTATTTCTCGATTTCGGAACCTCCTTCTACTTGGAATGATAGGGTGGCAGTTTGGATGACATTCCTTCATTTGGAATGGCAGAAACCCAAACCCCTGTTTTGGCAAGCTGGACATTTTCCTGAGTTTCTGAAACCTTTTGACTTTTATTAAATGTCGAACTTGTCTTGGGATCTTATTCACACTCAGCATAGGAAAGCCTTTTGTAAGGCATTATTTTCTGCAGACACTGACATTCTGCTGGGGTAACACATCTGTTGTTAGAAGACAAGCTTTGTTGTATTTGAATGATGTACATTTTCCATCCCACTGTTGGGATGTGGTATGGCTTTGCTGCTATGGAAGTTAAATGTTTAATGCAATATTAAACATAAAAGCATCACAGAAAGATTTTGCCCTAGAGATTGTTGCCAGGATATGTTTCAAACCATTCACCACTTATACTTTGACTGCCTGTTTATCCAACATTTTGGCTGTTCTTGAGCACCTCTTGGCTGACCCTTTGGCTGCCCCTTTCCTATGATGCCCTCATTTATAGGAATATTAGCAGTATTTCTTTAAACATGATCCGTCGTGTTGCTCCTGATTCTTTCTTGCCTCAAAGTGATGATTTGGAGGGTTCTCTGTAAATTTGTCTTGCAACAATTGTTTTTGGATCATGTTGCACTTTACAGTTAGTGGAATCTGATCTCCCAAGCTGTGTGCTGTTGGGCTCCCTCAGGCCATGTGTATTCAGTGTTGAAAGCATTGCCATGGGCACTTTTTTCGAGTGTATCTCAGGACTTTCCTTGCCACTCTGACTTTCTGTATTTTCTTGTTGTTACTCTTTCCTTTCCATTTCTGTATATTGCTTTTCAGTTTGGTGTCATTTTTTGTTTGATTTCTATCAGATAATAACTTACTTTTTATTTCTCTAGATACCTTCAAATGCATTTATGTTTGTGTGCCTGTACCATTGCTAATTGTTTTTTTTCAATAAACAATTCCCTACTCTTTGAGGGGGGCAAGTTGGTCTTCTTGTTCCAAGATGGCTGACCCAAGAGTGGAAAGAGGTGGAGGTTCTGTTGCTGCTCTGAGATTCAGTCTTTCTCATCTGTGTCGGAACCTACATTTATTTTACCTGATTCTGATTAAGTGAAGAAACAGAACTGGTTTTACTTGACACAGATGCTGCATTTGTGACTGAGAAGGTCCCTACTGCAGAAATGAGCTCAGAATGTGGTGAGTTGAAAGATGAAAAATCACAATCTGACCATGCCTTGCAAGAAAATATGTCTGAGAGAAAAGTTCATTTGTTGCAGTTGCTGGCCAAGGAAGAGGAGAAGCTTGCTAGAGACCAGCTCAGGGCTGCCTTGCTGAAATTAGGTCTGTGGTACAGAAAACAGCTGATGCACGCTCAGAGGAATGTGTGACAGCATCAGACTCTCTTATCAATGAAGCCACCCCAGTTTCTGCACAGGTTAACTTAAGTGCTCTGCTTGGTCTCCAGGGCAGCCATCTTGCACCCTCCCCAGTTCCAAACCTTGCTAGGGAAAAATAGCCTTCTGGAATGCTGACACAGCAATTTTGGCAATGAGCTGGCTTCATGGTCAACAAGGTGCTAGGTGGTTCTCTGATGCAGTGCCAAGAGCAGATGACATTATGGCAGCAGCACAAGGATGCTCAGGAAGCCACTCAGTCAATTACTCCCCCAACCTCTGAAGCTGATCCATGGCACCACACTCAGCTTTCCACATCTGGCAGCTTTGGAAGGAATTCAGGTGAATTTCAGCTACTAGTAACACAGATTCTGTTTTTCTATGACTGACATGGCTATTCACTCAGTTTCCACTGAGGTTGTGCTCTGATCAGCTGGCTCTGTGGTGCCCAAAGTTTCATGCAAATCTGGGTCCTGCCAACTACATGATGGTCTTGATGCTTCTTTCAGTGATCAGCGGCACTGGAGGAGAAGAGGGAGAGGAGGTTAACATTTAAAAGTGCCTCTCTTCCTCTCCAACCCTGGATTATCACATCAGCTGGCCACTGCTGAGGAAACCTGAAGAAGCACCAACTGAGCGTATGGAGCATGGTGGGGGGAGAGCTGAGGGAGTCCTCTGAATTTAAAAAGACTCTTGCTCTTGCTTTTTACACAGTGGTCAGTGGCACAAAAGGAGAAGAGGGAGAGGAGGCTAGCATTTAAAAGTGCCTCTTTCCTCTCCAACACCAGATTGTCATGCCAGTCAGCCACTGGCTCTTGCTGGGAAATCTGAAGAAGTGTCAATTTGGTGGCACAGAGCATTGCAAGGGCTGAGCTGAGAGAGCTGTTCTCTGTTTACAAGTCCTTCCTGCTAAGTACTGCTCTGCCTGTGGCCCTCATGTGAAGGACCCACACAAGGACAGTGGGAGTCTGCCAGAAATCAGCTAAGGAGACAACCAACAGCCAGGAACCCTGCCCATCAGAACCCAGGTACACCTGTATTGTTTGGGAGTTTGTTGGTAAGCTTCTGGTTGAGGGTTTGTGTTGTAGCTGAACTGTACATTTCAAGGTTTGATGTTTGTGTTGTAGCTGTGTTATGTTTGGGGTTTGTGTTGCAGCTGAACTGTACATTTTAAGGTTTGAGGTTTGTGTTGTAGCTGTGTTATATTTGGGGTTTGTGTTGCAGCTGAACTGTACATTTCAAGGTTTGGGGAGCTTGCTGCTAGGCTGATACCTAGAGCAGGAGCACAGTGTCTTATTTGTATTCAAATAAAAAGTTTAAATGTATTGATTGTTGTTTATAGCATACCTGTATCTATTATATATCTAGAGTAGTGTAATTACAGGGTTGTGTATTGTATGTTGGTAACTCATTCTGTGTACAGCTTAGCCTTACAGGGTTCTGGGAAAGGGACACGAAGCACAGAGAGAGCTGACATAGGGAATGTGTGGAGTGGTGCAGTGTAGTCGTTGTGGGGCAGCAGTCCTCAGGGAGACCTTCTGGAGACTGCTGTGATGCCTCATCTGCATGTGCCTCTGGGTTGGTAAAGAAGGTCTCTAGACTCAAAGCTGCATTGGCTACAAGTCAGGTGGAGGTCACTAGACTTGAGGTTGCATTAACTAGGAGTCAGGTGACTTTTTCTACCACCCAGGGGCTACTGAATCAGACACTGTTATCTCACAGGAGACCAGATAGGAAGAGTGGCAGGACCGCAATGGGCTTGAAGAGGGTGGGGTGGTGGGATCCAGAAGGATGGGGGCACAGGCACATTTCTCAACTGCAATTGGTACTACCACAAAATTCCTACACAGCTTTGCTGGAGTGGGTCTTCCAAGACAAGGCACCCATAATAGTGACCAGGAAGGATGTGGAGGCCCTCCAGAGTGGAGACCCCAAGGAGGGTAGTAGGGGACCCCAGAGAATGAGGATACAACTTCTGGTGAGGGTCTCAACTGTCAGGGGACAGAACTGGGAATAGGAAAGGGGTGTAGAGGAGGTCAGGTGCCTACCGGCATCACGGCATGGAGAGAGGGAAGCATATCCTATGGATCGCTTGGGCAGCAGGAAGGAGAGGGAGCTGAATGTCATTGTCCACCTAGGGACAAATGACCTGGCTAAGCAGACAGGCAAGAACAGTGCAGGGGATTTAGTGAACTGTGATAAGTCTTAGACAGGTAGACACTCTGTAGCTTTGGTGGAGGTGCAGCCCTGCCAACAATAGGCAGGGAGGAGATGGATCTCTTCACCGTGGTCTTCAACTCATGTTTGAAGGAATGGTGCAGAGAGGAGGGGTATAGCTACATTTGGGACAGGGGCCTGCCTGGTAGGATAACAGCCTATACAGAGGTGATGGCCTTCATCCATCTGGGAGGGAACATTTGGGACAGGGAGCCCACCTGGGAGGATAAGTGCCTATACAGAGGTGATGGCCTTCATCCATCTGGGAGGGGAACCACGGTTCAGTGAATGGTTTAAATGTTACTTCAATGAACATTTAAACTACCTGAGGGGTGGTAGAAGAAAACTGGGAGGCAGAAACTGCCTCCTTCCCCACTGGCTGGGATAGAGAGTAGGGAGATCTTGAGGGGTGAGAGTACCATCACAATGCAAGTTGATCAAGGAAGCACGGGTTGGCAAAGGAGGAAGGGTGGAAAAGAAGCAGTCAGAAAAGAAGAGGGAAGAAGGGGAACAAAGCGAATAAAAGGGAAAGAGCTAACAAAATCTGAAGGCCATGTATGCTAACGCTAGAAGCCAGGGAAATAATATTTCAGACCTAGGGGCCACTGCGAAGGAGACTGACCTGGATATTGTGGCCATTACTGATTCATGGTGCACTGACAATCATGACTGGGACATGGTCATACTAGGCAACACAATGTTCAGAAAGGACTGAGTAGGAAGAAAAGGAGGGGCATGCTGCTTTATGTGAAGGAAGGCATAAAAGCAACTGAAATACAGGGAATTTCATGAGGGGCAGTGGCTTTGTAGGTCACCCTTGAGTTGTGAAACGGAGCCACTATTCAGACAGGTGTGATCTCTAGGCCTCTGGCACAGGGGAGGACTTAGATAAGGAAATATTAGAAGCAATTGGCAAAATGGCTGAAAAGGGGGAAGTGTTGCTGGTGGTGGACTGCAATCTGCCAGATGTAGATTGAGCCTCCCAGATGCGGCTTCAACCAGAAGCAGGAATCCCTGCATGGGGCATTCTCAGGCAACTAACCAGGAACCCACATGCGAAGGGCAATATTGGACCTTGTGCTTACTAACAGGAACAGTATAATAGACATCAAGGTGGGAAGTTATCAGGGGACCACTGATCATCGTACAGCATGGTTCAACATAAGAACAGTTGTGGAATCCAACCACACAATGGCGAGAGTCCTGGACTTCAGAAGGGTTGATTTTATAAAGATGTGTGAATGCCTCAGGAATGATCTGGTGAGGGTGACCTTTGGGGGTGGAGGAACAATGGGCCAAACTAAAAGAAGGCATAGTGAAAGTAATAACCTCTCACGTCAGGCAGGTAAGCAAAGCAAAAGAAAAGACACTCACGGTTTCAGAAGAGGTGGTAGAAAAGATAATGGCTAAAAAGAGTAGCATTCAGAAGGTATAAGGAGACTCAAAGGAAGGAGGATAGGGAAGTATATCAGGAAAACAGAGGGAGGCAGGAAAGCAGTAAGGAGAGCAAAGGTGTAAATGAAAGAATGAATATCTCAGGCAGTATCAAAGGACAAAATATTTTTAGGTATGTTAATAAAAAAGGAAGACAAAGGGTCAGATTGCACCATTAAAGAGGGAAGGGACTGTACATGAGAAGGATCAAGAAAGGCAGATATCTTGAACAAATACTTCTGCTCAGTGTTCACAGTAGAAGGGAAGGAGGGACCACGAAAAAGCACCAGGAGCTTTTGGGGATGGACATAGCCCTTTTTATGTTTTGCATGTGCACAAGAAACATCTTGTGGTAGAACAACATTTCGAGGTGTGTCAGGGACAAGTCCAATGCAGAGCAATGTACAGTGGGCTCATCCCAGACAAACCAATGAGCATGCAACCAGACTGTGACACTAGTCACAGTTTCACAGCTAGTAGTTATTCTTCTAGTTGAAAGAAATGAAGTACTCCAATGAGAGCGCTTCATTTCTTTCATTTGCATAGTGCTGTCAGCCCAAGCCTGTGTTCCCTGTCTGGCATTACAATGATGCCCTCCCACCCCTCCCTCCCTCTGCCATTCTGTCCACCTGCACCCTTCATTCCCCATCTCAATATCATAATTAGCCCTCCTGCTCCCTCCCTCTGTGTGCTGTCCACCCTGCACTGTCCATTCCCTGTCCCGTATCATAATTAGCCCTCCCTCCCTCCTGCTGTCTGCTGTCCACCCTGCACCCTCCGCTCTCTGTCCCTGTTCCGACATCAGGGTGCCCAATCCCCATGTCACCATTTACTACCCCAGTAGTGTGGCACACTGGGAAGCCCACCCCCAGTGTCCCCTAATAAAACATTTTTATTAGCCTGTTAAAAAGAAAACAATCCTCGACATCTTTTTTTTACCTGCAAAAAGAAAATGGTCCTCATCATCTCCCATCCCCTCCTCCTCTGTGCATTCACCTCCCCGCACCCCTTTACCCAATACTTACCTCCGAGATCAGTGACTGTGATCTTCTATGGACTGGGACCCATCTGCACACTCAAAGCCGAATGCGGAACTGAAGAATCAAGGTAAGTGCCGTATCATGGCTGAGAATGGGGTTTTCAATTTATGTTGATACCTTGGACATTTTAAATATTCTTGCATCAAATTTTCAACATTAGATTTTGGGATCCTTAATTACGAATGATTGTTACTTGTCATTTTGTTACTCGTCCCAAAAGGTGATTTTGCAGTCACTGTGTGGAATCACCTTTTCAGACTGAGTAACAAAATGACAGTGCCAGTGTTCATCAGGTGGGGTCCCAAAATCTCATGTTGAAATCTGGTAAAACACCAAAAATCACCCAAGATACATGCGGTCATTGAAATTTTTCTACGCATTTTTAATATTTACACGCCAAATTCACAACACTGCTATTTTGCCACACCCCTCATGAACAGCATCCTCATGAACAGCAGAGCTGTCATTCTTCACATCCTGCCTGAAATGTGTTTTCACACCTCTGGTGCAGAAATGGCACAGTCGCTGTGTGAAATCACCTTTCAGGACTAATTAAAAGGCCATGTTAAAAATTTGATGGAAAACTCAACAAATAGCCGAGTTACATGCGGTCGTTCAAAACTTTCTACACACATGTAACTTTGGCCATTTTCAATATTTTCGCCCAAATTTTCAGTGTAGCCATTTTATCACATCACCCCATGAACAGTACAGCTGTCATTTTTACATCCTGTCCAAGACATGTTTTCGCACCTGTGGAGTGGAATGACGCTTTCCCATGGATTTAAACATTTTCACCTACGGGTTCATGAGATGGGGTGATAAGAAGACTATGTTCAACATCTGGGGTCAAATATGAAAAAATAACAAAGTTATGCCCATTCATTGCAATTTCCATACACAATACACACTTGCCACATAAACCATGCAAGGAAACATTCATCATTGAAAAATGCTTGTCTGTGGAGAGAGTCAGGAAGCACTCAACAACCTGAAGGTGAACAAAGCTATGGGGACAGATGGGGTGCATCCAAAGGTGCTGAGAGAGCTCAGGGAGGTACTAGCTGCACCTCTAACAGACCTATTTAACTGATCATTGAGAATGGAGTGGTCCTTGAGGACTGGAGAAGAGCAGAAGTAGTCCCACTTCACAGAGCAGTAGTAAGGAAGAGGTGGGCAATTATATACCTGTCAGCCTGACCGCAGTGGTGGGTAGGTTAATGGAAACACTACTGAAGGAAAGGATTGTGGCATATCTGGAATCCAGTGGGTTACAGGATCAGAGGCAGCATGGATTCACATAGAAGGTCATGCCAAACAAATCTGATAAATTTCTTTGGCCATGGTGACCAAGGGCTAGATCAGGAGGAGCAGTGAACGTGGTCTACTTGGATTTCAGGAAGGCTTTCAATGCCATTATACATAAGAGACTGGTAAGCAAGTTGGGTATCTTTGAGGTGGGCAACCTGGATAAGAAACTGGTTAGGGATAGAAGACAGATGGTAGTGGTAAATGGAGTTCACTTTGAGGAAGGAGGGTGTCCAACAGGGTACCTCAGAGTCAGTGGTGGGACCGGTCCTCATTAATGTCTTTATAAGTGACATAGTGGAGGAGCTGGAAGGAAGGTCTGCCTCTTTGTGGATGATGGCAAGATCTGCAACAGAGTGGACACTCTGTGTGTGTGTGTGTGTGTGTGTGTAATGTATGGGCAGGGATCTGAAAAACTAGAGGAGAGCTCAAGAGTATGACAGCTGGGTTTTAATGGAAAAAGTGCAAAATAATGCACTTGGGCCATAGAAACCTGAGGACAGAGTATAAAATGGGGGAATGATACTGACGATGACCAAGCAAAAGAGGCCTGGGGTACTCATACCAGATGACCTAAAGGTGGTCAGGCAGTGTGACAAGGCAGTTGGGAGGGCTAATGAGATGCTAGGGTGCATAGGTAAGGGTATCACCAGCAGGAAGAGGAGGTGGTGTTGTCCCTATATAGGTCACTGGCAAGACCCCACCTTGAGTACTATGTCCAGTTCTGGAGATCACATCTCAGGAAAGAGATAGACAGACTGCAGGTGGTCCAGAAGAGGGCTAACAACATGGTGCAGGATCTGCATCAAAAGCCCTATGGGAAGAGGCTAAAGAAGCTCATTATGTACACCCTGGAGGAGAGGAGAGAGAAAGAGAACATGATAGAGACCTTTGAATACCTCATAGGTGTTAATAAGGTAGAGGTGGAGGGTAATTTCAGAGAAGAAGGTGCTCTAGAAGAGAGGAACATGCTGTGAAGCTGGAGGGAGGTAGATTCTGGAGATATGTGAAGAAGTACTTTTACAGAAAGGGTGGTGGATTCCTGAACAACTTTTCAGCTGCGGTAGTGGGGGGCAAGAACAGAGGTGGGTTCAAAAACTGCCTGGGATAGGCACAAGGGAATAGTTGGGTAAGGAAGGGGGAAAGAGAAAGCACCACAGATCAAGTGGGTCTGCAGCAAAAGTGAAGACAATAAAATGGGCAGACTGGGTTTTCTGTCAGTTTCTATGCTTCTATGTTTCTATCTTTCTATATTTCTTCCAACAGGCTGGGGAGTACTGATCTTCCTGATGCTGGGGACTCCCTGACTGCAGGGTCTGGATTTCTAAAGATTCATGGTATGGCAAAGAAGACAGTAAACAACAACCGGAGGAGCAGACTGTTTTGAACAATGACATCCAGAAAGGAGGCCTGAGGTTGTTGACTCGGCAGGGCATTCAAAGAATTCTAAAGTTGATAATATTCTGCCTACTTCACTGCAAGAAGTATGTGCAGAGAATGGGACACACCTCAACCACTGTCTAAGCTGCACACATAGTCTGCACCCACACATATACTGAATTTAACCTTGCTGAACAAAAACTATTCCAAAATCCTCCACAAACTGTCCTATGAACCCTAACAATAACCTGTATCCTTCCCGCCCAGAAGCCATAAAGACAGCACACAAGACAGTGTCACTGTTAGGCCATCCAGGGCCATACTCCAAAACAGACCCAAAATAATTCTGCTAAAGATATACTCTGAAAGCTCTGGACATAGAGGCCCAGAGCAGGCTGGTGAGGATGTTTTATATGACTGACCTATTTGTAGAGAAGAGAGAACCTGCACAGGACCACAGTGCAGTTGAGCTAAAATACAAGAGACGCTTTGTCTAATCCTGCAGATACAACATGTGGTTGTACACAATTTACTCAAAAATCTGTGGTATTTGTCACATGGGGATCTGTAAGCTGTGATTCACATTTGAGGAGAGACAGTGTTTGATGTCAGTTTCCATATGTCCCTAGAAAAGTTTTGATCTTATCATGAAACCCTTAAAGATTCTCCCTTTGGTTTCCCTTTGCAGTTATCCCATTAACGAAACCTCCCATCAAAAATATCACAATGCTATTTCTCTATGCTTTATGGGCAGTGAGGTTCTTAATAGGCCTATACCAATCATTTTTTTTCTTCCTCCCTCCCCAGTCCCTGGCCCACCATCTTACTGGCTCCTTCAGCCCCGTCACCTGGCATTTCGTGGGCTTGCCTTCCAACTCCATCCTCCACATGTCGCCTCCCTACCTGGGGCTACAGGCTAGGGGTGGTGGGCCTTACCCTGTGCCAGCCAGACCAGATCCCAGGTGGAGGAGTGCCACGCCATTGGTGCAGGGCCTGTGGGGAGATGGTAGTCATCCTGCCAGGGCCCTGTCTTTTCCCTTGGCTTTTGGAGTCCCTCCTGCTTGGGCACTGGCATCATGGGTGTGCATGGGCACGCACACAACCATATGAGGTGCGTGGCACCCACCAGCATCCAACTCTCATGCTAGTTGTTCCTAGTTGCACTAACACCTATGGTCACCCAGGTAGCAGTGGAACAGTGGAGCCAGCATCCCTTCCTTCCCAGAGGAGGAGAGCATCCTCCTGATGCTCAATATCCTCCCAGCTGGCCCCCAGCACCCTGCTCTTGTTTCTGAATACGGGTCGCTGGTATCGTGAGTGGTACTGCTATTGCTGCACTGATGGGCCAGTGGCCTGTATCAATAAGTGACAGTAAGCTTGTCTGAAAGGGGGGTGGAAGATGCATGTCAAACTAAGGTAGACAAATGAAGGTGTAACACGTTTACCTGGTAGCTTCCATATTTTCCATGACTGTGGTCTTTGCTTCTATCCTAGGCAGCCCCAAGCCTGTCATAAGTGTGGTTCAAAGCACGCCTCAGCTCTGTATGTGACAGACCTCAGTGAACCTCTGTATTGAATATGAACTCTTATGTTTCTATGAGAAAGTAAGCCTTGCATCAGGCCATTGTAAAAGTGTGGATGGAGTATTTTGACTTTGCAAAGACATTTGACACAGACCCACACAACTGCATACTAACACCAATGACCTCCCTAAATTTATAGTACCTAAAAATTAATCAGATGGATTAGAAACTGACTTAACAATTGAACATAGAGAGTAAGGCTAAAGGACACTTGTCATTAATGGAAAGTCAGGAGTGGAGTGCCAGAGGGTCAGTACTGCTGTGAGTCCTCTTCGCTCTGTTAATAACTGATGTAAATGAACATGTGATTGACTGGTGCTCTAAATATATTGATGATACTAACATGAGTGGTGGGTGAGCCTTTACTCCTTGGTAAACAGCATTCAAAAAGATCTAGCTAGATTAGTAGTACTAGTAGTAGATTTTATTTATATATGGCGCCTTCCCTGAGGTCCAGGGTGCCATTACAATAAAGGAACATTAGACATAAATACACATAACAATACAGTAGTAATTATCATAGAAATAAAAACACTGCAGTAAAAACAATAACATTATAACAATACCCACTAAAATGTATCCATACATAACAGTGATACTAAAACTCAATTAAAAGACTATGGATAGATGTGTTGAAGATGTTATAATGCTTGATCAAAAGCCTGTTAAAAAAAAAAGTTTTAGCCCTTCTTAAAACCTCCTTTGAGGGGCCTCCTCAGGGACCTAGGCAAGGAGTTCCAGAACACCGGCCCACAACTTCAAAGGCCTGGTCACAAGAAAATTTTAGTCTTGCCCTTGAACTGTCAAGAGGCCCTCCTCGAAGAATGGAGTGACGAACTGGTTATACGGGTGTAGGAGCTCACTCAGGTAGGCTGGGCCCAGTCCATGCAGGGCTTTATAGGTTAACAAACCTAATTTAAATGAGATACATCACTTCACCAGCAGCTAGTGCAAGTAACATAGCACCAGAGATATATGGCTAGATCTAGACAAGCCCATTAGTAACTGAGCATCTGTGTTCTGCAGTAAGTGCAGGCATCACAGCATACTTTCATTAACCCCGAGGTAGACAGCATTACAGTAGTCCAACCTCAAGGTCATGAACACATGGATTAGTGTAGCAAGGTCTTGGGGAATTAGGGATCTCATCTGGTGGATGTTCCAAAGTTGAAAAAGTCACTTTGATCAACGGCTGACACCTGGGCCTCCATTGTCAAGCCATCATCCAGGATGACCCCAGATCCTTCACCTTGGGACAGGCTAGCAGGTCCAAGTCACCAAGCTGGTAACTCCCACGCAAGCCACCAATCCCCCTTTCAGCCCGGCTCAACCACTAATACCTCAGTCTTCTTGGGGTTCAGTTTCAGCCAGAATATGGAACCAGGTATCAAAATAGGAATACATTTCACACTGGAAACTGTGCAGTTATGTACATTGGAAGCAAGAACCCATTTCTGGGTATCTTATGGGAGGAAAACCACTGAAGGTGATAGAGGATAAAAAGACCTGGTTGTTCATATGACAAGAGACATGAGGCATGGGAAGCAGTATGCACTTACATATAAAAAGCCAAACAAAATACTGGGGTGCCTAAAGAGATGTTTCATTTCAGAAGCCCATCTGTAATGTTCCCTTTTACAGGTCATTTGGAAGACTGTAGCTAGACTTCTGTTCCCAATTTTGTGGACCAAGCCTAGCCAGAGACATTAACAAACATAAAAAGATACAGAAAAGAGCTACCAAATATATGCTTGGGCTCCAAACACCTTTTATGCTAAAAGACTGGAAATTAGGAAAAAAGAGGGATTTTTTTAATACTGTATAAACTCATGTTGGATAAGGAACTAATGGATCAACTGGACTTAAAACACAGGGCTGGTACATGAAGCACAAGAGGACATTAGGTACGTTGATAGATAAACCTTTAAAACTGACCATAAGTATTTTTTTCTTCACAAAGGGTGGTCAATCTGTGTAGCATTCTACTGGTCAATATGGTGAATAGCAGTAATTTTAATCTGTTTAAATCCAGACTAGACAGGTTTATTCAAGGGTGACCATTTAGAATACTACTACTGAGATAGTGTGTGGGGGAGGGGCAGTGACAGCCCTGGGGTTTAAAACATCGTTGAATGTGGGTCTAAAGAGGAACCTACTGGGTCAAAACATAATCAGTGGCAGATTTTGACCAGTTCACGCTCCTGTCATTTAGATATTGTTATAGAGTAGCTGCAACAATTTGGACCCACTGGGAAAGGGAAGAGAGGTCAGTTTGGAAAGGATGCAACTTTTGCCCTTTTGGTGCATGATGGCATTGTCCCAGGGAGGGGATCTAATCAGTACAGGAGAAAGTAATACATTGCACGATACAGTAGGATAGACAGTCAGTCATAATACATCAATACTGTAGATAGGAGTTAATTTAAAAACAGTGGGACCACAGTATGTATAAACAACTTGATATTAAATGTAGAATACACAATGGAACACAGTACATTTGATTTCCCAGCAGATCATGAATCAACAATCACTATTAGCCTCCTTTCATCTTGTACTACTTTAGTACCATAGTATAAACACTTTGGGGTTATTATTGTTTGGTCAAAAGGGCAACAAGGCATGATGACAATATAAAGTAGTCTAGTGGGTAGAGCGCAGAACTGTTCAGCAGGAGCCAGTGACTCATTTTCCTGAGCTCCATGTGTTCCAGTACTCCCAGCTGTAAACTTGGGGCAGATGCAGGTTCCCAGTGACAATCAGCTGTTGCATCCCACTTAAATAATCTTAACTAAACAGCAAACTGTGAGACAGTCTGGCACTGGGCTAACTCAGATATCCTGTTTTCTACTAACAGTAGTTTAATCCTATGTCTTAGGTATCTCAGTAAATCACCCTTTTAAATATTACAGCTTACATTGTACTATAATTTAAGATATATTAAATAGCAGGTGGTCTTTCAAGTCTTGTGTACCATATTGTCTTTGTTTTGCTTTATCCAATATGATTAGAGATTAAGAATGCCAAAAAGTCCCAGGAAGCCACTGATCCCTATCAAAATGCCTTTATTGTTAACAAAAACAAGATTTAAGCAATTAAAGATCAAAGCCAGCTGTTGCTGAATGTGTCTTAAAATGGAAGCGTATGCTAAAATTAAAGATGGCAAAATGCTGTTTAGTTTCTTTATATATTTATCACCATGTAAAGACAAAATGCTTAGAAAAGATATCAACTTGTGAAGTTACAGTTTAATCTAGTATGTGCCCAAGCAAACAGTGGGCTGAACTGACTATAAAACACATGAATGACAATCACTAGAAGTTATTGAGTTTTAAGCACTGAAATATCTTTTAAATGGTTTTGAATTAAAGCTTTGATTTTGCTGGTCAAACCATCTGAACTGAATGCATTATTTGCAATATGGGTTGACAACAAAGACTGCTTGTTTCTTTGTAACTATCCCTAGTAATAGGGATATGATATATACTAATGTTCATATGTATGGTGCCACCTCTTACCATTAAGCATGTAACAGCCTACTAGTACTGGGTGGGACGGACCTTAGACCTCTGGGCAGTGGGATCTAGGTCATTTGCTGTTAGCCTGAGACTTTACAAATTACATGTGACAGCCCCCAACTTACCACTTGGTTGTCCCAGGGCCCTCAGGGTCTTCACTATACATACCTCCCAAGAGGACTGGCCTGGCTTCACTAGAGAATATACTACAATGTAATAGAATGGTGTGGTGCCTCCACCTGGGGTAGTGGTAGGGGTACCTGGCAGATAAAACACAAGGTTACCACCCCTCCAGGAATAAATATTTGTTCCCTCCCACACACAGTGGTGTTTCCCCACACAGTAGTAATACACACCAAATACAAAATAAACTAACATCTGATTTATTATGGGGAAGGGTAAAGGGAATAAAAAACATAAACTGACAACTTTGTTTGCAGCAGATATTGGAACAAAAGGAGGTGGCTATTTAAACACCATTGTTGCCTCAATGTGAAAACAATTGCCACAGTCCACTGAAGTCTGGCCACATAGTGTACCAACAACAAAAACCTGTTGCAATAGGTATAGTTAAACGTGCATTTATTGCAAAGCTTAAAAATTCCACAGAGCAGCACCCTCTCCTGCAACTACCAGTGTTTCACATCATACTGACGCTGTTTCAAGTGTGGTTACCTGTTCAAAAGGTATTGCTTTATTAACACCTTCTTAAAGCTACAGTGTCTATGATTCACAGCATCACACATCACAATATTATTTATTTATTGAATTTTGTTGACCAGGTAAGCCCACTGAGACTAGAAGTCCCTCTTTCAGGGGCAACCTGGGGTGGGGATACAGATGGTAACCAACTGAAACTGAACCAGATTAAGCTTTAGATTAAGATTTAAGCTAAAATAGCTCAGTTGGGAGAATGTTGTACTGAAGATCTAAAGGTCCCTGGTTCAATCCTGGGTTTTGGCACTACAGATCTTTACCCACCAGCAATGGCCCTTTAGCCCGCTCTACTTCTTCCTGACTCTTCCTACCCTCTACTAACTATATACTGTTACCCTGAAACTTGTCTAAAGCTGGCTTGTTTGTCTTCTCTCCATTTTGGGCTGTAAGATAAATGTTTAGACATCTTTGTGTTTTTAAACTGTAACAATTGTTGACCGTTGTATGTATGTTATATCCTTTGACATGGAACTTTTGTAAATGAGCAGTTCCTGCTCAAAGGTATTTGTAATCCTAGAATTTAATTAAAAAAGCTGTTGGTGGTAGTTCTAGTGAATGGAGAAAATTTGACCAGGACACCAGGAAATTTCTCCAACTGAACTAGAAGGGACCCTTGTCAGCCATTCCAAGACGGGCGGACAGGGACAGTGCTGGTGACAATGCTGTTGTGAAAAAGTAGAGGAGGCCTTGCCTGGTACATCCATGGTTGACACTTCGGTCACTTTCACAAGATGTTGGAAAAGGTCAAATCTCTGAACAAGAGCTTCTTCAAGAACCTCATACACCTTCCAGGTTGGTGTCAAATGTTGTCCCTGACTTTAATCCTTTAACACCTGAACAGGAGGAACGCTTGTTACAAAATGCTATTCTACATAAACTTACTATTGAAATTATTAGTAAAATCAGCAAAACTTCATCCCCAGCAGAACTGGGAGTCAAACCTCTGGTTTCTATATACTCTGCTACAAGAATGTCTGCTCCAGCTGTCATGTTTCAGACTTACAAGAAATCCCTTCCTCACTAAATTCTCCAGAACCTCCTCTTCAGAACTTTCAGCCACAAAATACTAGAACTGCACTACAAAACAATGGGTCTGATTTCATAGTGAACCAACTAATAGTGAGAATAACTGGAATCCAGACTCGTTCTATGTGATGCGGGATGGCTACCTAATTCTGACAAGGGCTGGTCTTCACCTGGTCCGCTCGGCTGCTGAAATCATTCAGTCAGCTAATGTTAAACAACAAATTGCAGTTCCTGATCTGAGTTTCCTGAAAACATACTGACAGATGCGGATCCATCTCCTGCACTGTCTGCTTCTCTCAAGGATCCTTCTATTACTACGGATGATCAAAGAAAGGGAAGACACTGTAAATTCTAACACTTCACAGCTAAAAACTGCAGCTATTTTGGGGCCACCGCAGGAGTAAGCATACAACCTTGTTTTGGGAACACCTCAGCATTAATTCTTTGGCAGGTGTGCACAATGAAGAGGCAACAGAATTTTCTTCCCCTATGCTCTCAGACACTCTAAACAAGGCTACAATTAATGATAATACAGAGACTCCATTTAGAATGGCAGATCTTTTAAGCAAGTGAGAGAACCTGAACAGAGGCAGAACACGGTTTGTCTGAAGTACACAGGAACAAAATACATTTTTCCTGACAGAAAATATGTACTTCTTCAACTTTTGGTGAAGTCTATGGGTATACCTGCACATGATTTATTTGCCTTTATAAATGGGCTTTAGAACTCCAAGTTTGATTGGCTACTACATCATCTAAGCCGTGTCCTTATCAGATGATATAGTAGCCAACTGGGACTACTGCCCACCAAAATGCCCCATGACAACAACGAATCAGTGAGCTCTGCTAAGCATAAACAGAAACACTTATTGGCAGAGCTCACCTAAAGCGCAGCAGTCCAACACAACGGCACTTCGCGGCAGCACAGTAACAGGACACTGGCATTTACATCCGCATCCAGAAGCCTAAATCACAAAACAAAATGTTTCTTTTAAAAAAACTGCAACTTGATCTGTGTTCCTTCCTTGCTGTACTTCCAAGCTACAGTAGTAAAAGTCCAACAACCCAGTCCCAGGCTAGAAACCCACCTGTCAGATGCCCTCACATCACCAAATCAGACCTGCTCTCCACCAGTACATATCCAAATTGCAAAAAATTAAAAATTAAAAATTCCTCAACTACAGACCATCTGATGGTTACAAATGAATGTACGATGCACCGAGTGAAAACTCGTGACTACAGTGGCTGCAGTGGACACGCCGCTCTCACTGAAACCTAACGCTTGCTGTAAGACAAATTGACACATTTCACTATTTTAAAGTAAAAACAATGACACATGCCAGGCTTCAGTTAAGACAAAACATCCACATTTACAAACAAAAACATTCTGTGTGTCTCTGACTGTGTGCGTGGGGAGGGCATCACATCAGACAGCACTTCTAAGATCGCGTCATCTTTATTTGCTGCCTCTGAAACAAACACACTCTCTTCTAGGTACCAAAGACAAACTAAATAAAAATTAATGTGTGCCCATTGGGAATACAGTGTATGGGGACATGAAGGAACAACCTGTCCACTACCTGTGTGTGTCTAGGGTGGGGGAGCAGCACCCTGGACTGGCCATCAGAAATCATCAGTGGGGACTATTTTTACTGTTTCACTATTTTACTTAAATTTTTACATTTTTGCTGTGTTTTTTCTTTCTTTTTTTAATTCTTAAATACTTACTTAGATTCTTATTTATACAAGACACATGATTAGGTGTGGGAGTTTATTACCTGATAAGAGCACGCCTAGTGGCATATGGCACTTGGCACAAGCACCTTGTGCCTTAGTACACCCCTGGGCATGCTCTTATCAGACGATAAACCACACCTCGTCATGTGTTATTGCTTGCTTATCCATATAAAAGGGAGAATATTTATGACATTAGTTTTAGAAATAATGCCACTTTGGAAAAATTTTGGCAAAAGCATGAGGAACTTAAACATTTAACTGAATGGCAGGATGTTTTTCCTATCCCTCTGACCAAGCCTACTATTAAAACTATCTCCTTATTATTTAGGAATGAGGGGTTAACATAGAAGATGTTCATTACTGGTTAAGGCAGAAATGTGAAATCTTGCAAAGTCCAATTCCCATTCTGATGAAGATTTAGTGTGGACAGGGGCTGGTGTATCAAAGTAAAATTTCAGCACACTGATACTGGGACTTTACACCTTTCTAGCAGTTTTTATATAGGTAGGTATAGGGGAATCTGTTTTACCCAGGCCAACCCAAACGTGTTATAAGTGTGTGAGCTCTGCACCACCTGAGCTCTACCTGTAATTTACCTAGATGCAATCTGTGCCTTGATTATGGTCATGTTAGCCTTGGTTGCCCCAATCCCTCCTCGACACAACTTACGTGAGGAATCTGCACATATCTATGTTTCCTATCCCTGGGCTGCAAAACAGGTTAGATAAGACCATGCAAGACCAAGACATTTAATTTCAGCTCTACAATCCAAGGTACTACAAGCTAGGCAGGAAGCAGGGATTAGTATTGACAATATCCTCCCCAATCATACCTAACTTGTGAAACCCCCATCGAGGTAAATACAGATCTTTCCCTAGGCCTCAACCTCAGACAGACATAGGGGATGAGATGGCTAGTACTTCCATAAATCTGGAAAAACAGGGAACCCTCCCATGAGTCCATGCTACTCCCCAGAGAAACCCCATGGAAGTAGTACCTTCTGGTGAAACTAGACAAACCAGGAAAAATCTGAGCTACCCACTACTGAAACCCTTATTGTCACTGGAACAGATTTAATATTCTGTCCAAATGTAAACAATGGAGTGACATGGTTGAGGAAGAGGGAGGGTGAATCTGATGCCTCATCTGTAACTTCAGGGATTTTGGAGGAAGCTCCTGACTCTCAACAGGAGCTCTAGAAACCAAAAAGCTAGAGGGAAACATAAATTCAAACAGAAATCTGAAGGATGAAACATTTTTTTGTATAATCCTGTATTTTTTCTCCTTTGTTTTGCTTATGGATTACATCCCACGTGCCCTAAGACTTAATGTTAATAGTATTAAATCATTTAAGAAATGTGGCACTACTTTTCACATCCTGTCCCAGTTACCAAATAATATATTCTTCTTACAGGATACCCGCATTAAAACTACATATGAGCTACAACAAGCCAGACAAATGTGGTCTGGAGCCTGTCCTTCTGGTCCCAAGGACAAGACTTGTGTGATGGGGTTGCTATCCTTCTTCAATCCCAGACTTTCATCTAAAAAAAAATTATAGATATTGACCCAGGGAGAGCTATTTTAGTAGATGTTTCTGTTGATAATTTTAGCTTGCAACTTATTTGTACATATGGCCACAGAGCTGTTAGTAGAACAGCTCTCTTTAAATTGATTCAACCATTTCTTCATACACAAACTGTTATCCTTGGGGAGACTTTAATTGTGGCCTCCCTCGGATAGGGGATGTCAAACTCAAAACTGTTTGGGGATATGGCATGTCTTAACAATATTATTTCCACAGCAAATCTCCAAGAAATCTTCTCAGCCACCCATCTCCCAGGGAGTAGAACTTTTATAAAAGGATGTCTCACTTCTATATAGACTTTTATTTACATCTAAAAACTTTGTTATTTCTCAAGCTACCACTATCCCTATTGAAACATCAGACCATTTAGCAGTCTGTTGTATTGGTACTTCCCAGGAACCAATCCTTTACCCTACCTTTCCCGTTGGTGTTTAAATGCCTCATTATTAGATTATTCTGACCTTATTCATCGATGGGAAGAACTATTGAAAGCCCGTATTTCTGTGATGGAAGCATATGATGAAGTAATAGAATGGTGGCTAGATTCCAAAACTGATTTTAAACTATTTATACGCTATGCATCTCAGAAAAATAAGAAGGCCAGGCCTAGTATTTCATCCTGCATATGCAGACTTTAATTTCACAGATGTATGAACATAATATAGAATTAACTGTACAAATACAAAAATCTAAGACAGAAATGTCCAAATATCAATATAATAGATTTTAAATCTTAAATTTGAATCTCAATTTGGCACTCAGGGTAAACAACCTACTTTGGACACCTTTCGAAGCTGTGCAAGCAGAGTTAAAGCATTCAGTAGTACACAGTTTACAATCTCCTGATGAACCTAACCCTATTACTGATAAAGACAAAATTGAGGGTGGTGCACTTAATATGTATATAAATATTTGGAGTATCAACAGAAACTATACAGTCGAGGGATTATTTTTCTGATCTTTTATACCACATCTTTCTGAGGTAGAATTTTCTCTCTGATAACTGATATATCAGTTCAGGAGGTGATACAAGCAATTTCAGCAATTAAAACTCATACAGCTCCAGGACAGGATGGCTTGATGACAGAATTTTATAAAACTTTCCAAACACAACTGAGCCCTATACTTACAGTATTATTCAATTCATTACTACAAGCTTCACACATTCCAGTAGGTCTTCCTAAGCATTGGTAATCTTATTACACAAAAAGGTGACCGCATGATGCTAACAAATTAGAGACATATTAGTTTATTAAACAGATTATAAAATAATTCCATGATTTTACCCACTAGATTATCACATATAGCTCATGCAGTTATTTCTCCCATACAATCTTGTAGTATCCCAAATCATTCTATTTTTCATAATTTACAGTTCTTAAGGGACATTGTGGATTTAGGGACCACACAGGGTCAGTCAGGATGGATTTTATCTTTAGACCAACAGAAGGCCTTTGACAGAGTGAATCATACCTATCTAATGAGCACTCTTTTCTTATGGGATCCCAAATAAATTTATATCTTTGATAAAATTATTATATAATTCTGCTACCATAACACTATTTATAAATAAAACTATGGGTACAGAGTTCTGTATACAGAGTGGGGTTTGTCAGGGGTGTCCTCTGAGCCCCATATTGTACCTTTTGCAATTGACCCTTTAAATAGTAAAATACAGAAACACCATTATATTCCAGGTGTAAAACTACCAGGACTCCCAGCATTGACCAATAAAAGCTATAGGCAGATGATTTTTGTCTCAGCAAGCAATCATTAGAGGCTATTCCTGTTATAGAAGAAACTGTCAGGGCATACAAAGCTGTGTCAGGAGCCAAATTAAACTACTTAAAAAGTTGTCGCTTCCAAATCAACCCAATATCCAGAATTAATTGCTAGGCTCCCCAGTCTATGATTCCAGTTCAGACAGACCCATTACCATTTTAGGTATTATATTTGGAACAAGTGATTATGCTTCATATAGTTAGTAAAGCTCTTGACAAATGTCAAGGCTTACTACATAATTGGAAGCATAAAACAATTAAAAAAAGATAGTTTATCTACTAAAGACTCTAATAGCACCACAGCTTCTGCATGTAGCAAATATTTTTCCCATTCACTTTTCCTTAGAACCTAGGATTTTACATATATATTTCCAAGAACTATGGGGTAGTCATCTAAATCCTATTAAGCAAATTTTACATACTATGAATACTTTTAATGGATCAGAATGCTGAATCCTATAGTTTTTTTTTTCTTAGTGTATTTATTTATAGAAATTTGACAGAACTTATTAAAGATAAAAGTCTCCACTGGTTTAATTTTAATTTCTCATGGTTCCTGACATTACAAAATAAATGGGATTCAGGTTATTTAAGTGTATCTATGCTACCTCATACTAAAGGGGTCCCTGGGTTCTTCAAACCATGTTTAATAAAATTACATCAGTGGAAAGTCACCCTACAAATACTTAGTGTAACTTTAAGGAAGGCTTTTTATAACCACATTATTTCAGATATTCTGTTTGAAAAACACTTTTCCAGAATGTTTAGAGACAAATATGACAGAAGTCTGTCTCCAACTGACTGATAAAAGAATTCCAAAGCAGAAGTGGGATGTAGTTTGGCTATCTTGTCATGGTAGGCTAGGGGTATGAAACACCCTAAAACATAAAGCATTAGATAAAGATGAGTCCTAGGCCTGCATGCTGTCAGGCCCTGGAGACTCTAGAACATTTTTAATAACTTGTCCTTTTGCCATACAGACTTGATTAATTCTACAAAATATATGGAAAGACCCATGTTTGACTTCTCTAAAATAAGAAATTTTAATCTTAGGGATATACCCCATAGTCTTTGGAGATACCATAAAAGTACTCATAGGGTTATTTTTGTAACCTATAAATATTATATGTGGCAGTTTTGTTGTATTCTTTTCTTACAACAAAAAGAGGTATCCCAAAATGGATAGTTCAGCAGCTATTGTCTTTTCTGCATACTTTATACTTACAAGAAAGAACTTTATTGACCAAATCTAAATTCCATACTATGTGGAAAAATTGTGATTGGGTAATGCAAGAGTTAGTTTAAATATTTATGCTGGCCAGCTAGTAAGGGATTATTTATTCATTTTTTTGCTCCTTTCTTTGATTTACTCCTGTTATTCAGGTTTTATATATGGATAAACACTATTTTCTATTTGTATTTATATTACAGAATTTCTCTTTTTCTTTTTTTGATATATTTGTATTTTCATGTGAATGGAAACACTGTTTGTTTATGATTTTGTTTCATATTTTAAATAAAAATTCCCTGCTCTTTTGAGAAGTGCCATGAGATCTTTAACATCCACCTGAACAACCACCAGAAGAGGAAGGCAAGACCTTGGTTTAACATCTCATCTGAAAGACAGCACCTCAGGAGTGCAGCACCCCTCATGCTGCACTACAGTGTCAGTATTGGGATAGTAACCCAAGTGCCTGGTGTGGGATAGAACCCACAGCCTTCTGATATCCTAGCCTCAAAGACAAGTGTGCTACCTGCTGAGCCACTAACACTGACAATATGTGTTATATAAGTTGAAAAAAACTTTGTTAATGCTTCTGTTAGGGGCCAAAGCAAAAAGTTGTGAATGAGGTTGTTAGGGTTTTAACCTATAACCCCACCTCCCAAACCAGGTAGGAGAGCAGGTGTGGTGTGCCTTGGGCTTCTCAAGCCTTACACTCACCCAATTCCATCTGTAAATAAGATCAGATGTGTAGAATTTATGAGAATGGGAAGTATATTAGCTTAAGAAGCTCAAGGCACACCCCACACCTGCCTCTCCTGCCTGGTTTGGGAAGGTAAGTGTGTCAGGGTTGGAAACCCTAATGCCTCATTTCCCAACTTTTGTCACTTTGACCCTAACTGGAGTATTAATGATTTTTGCAACTTAGATCCTTACCTTTGAGATAGTATTATAGTGTCCTTGATTGACAGGAGCACAGGGTCCTTGAACCCTGTGCTCCCATCCCTCCGTAGATAAATATATGATAGTTGTAGCAAATAGGGCCCTCCAGGCCCTGCACTTCCATTTATATGAGAACAGTGACCAAATTGTCAGCATAGCTATCTTATTACCCCACCTCATGTACCTGGTACAGAAAAAATTTAATTCTACACAACTGCAATGTCATTCTGCACCACAGGTGTGAAAACACACTTTGAGCAGGATTTGAAAATGACAGCTGTGATGTACATGAGGTGGGATAATAAGAAGACTATGTTGAAAATCTGGGGTCACAATATTAAATATTTCCAAAGTTACAAGCATATGTAGCAAAATTGCAATGAATGGTCTATAACTTTGCCATTTTTATAGATTTTGACTCTAAATTTCAACATAGCCTCTTATGACCCCACCTAAAACAAGGACAGAAAGAATTTCCAAATCCCACCTGAAAGGTGAAGTTGCCAAGGACTGTGAAATCACCTGTTGGGTGGAAGTTGTACAATGACAGTCCTATTGTTAATGAGGCGGATCCCCAAAAGGCCATGTTGAAAATGTGGGTCGAAATTTAAAAATGGCTAAGTTATGCATTAAAGTTTAAACTCCCAGTAAAATGCATTGAACCACATTTACCTTAGTTTCTCATATTGCAGTCGCGGTTCCAGCAGCAAGAGGTGTCTTTGACCAGAGAGTGGATCTTGAATCTTGACCTGTTCAGGTGAGTGAGGGTGTGTTGGGGTGTACTGGGGATGTGGGGTGGTGGGTGCTGCATGGGAGGTGCGGGTGGGGAGGTGCTGATCAGCAGAGATTGTATTTTTTTACAGGTTTTGCCAAAAAATCACGAGGGGGAACCACTAAAATATGGAAACCTTTTATTTGTCATGGTGTTGGCAATCAGGAGAGAGTGCTACACTATGGAAATGTTATTTCTGATGGGGTCAGTGATCAGTGAGGGGAGGGTCAGCTACACTATGGAAATGTTTGATTTCTCATGGAGTCAGCGATCGGGAAGAGGGTGGGACCACTACACTATGGAAACCTTTTATTTTTGATGGGGTTGGTGATCAGGGAGGGGGAGGGACCACTACACTAGAGAAAGGTTATTTCTGATGGGGTCAGTGATCAGACAGGGGGAGAGACTGCTACACTATGGAAACATTTGATCTCTCATGGGGTCAGCGATCAGAGAGGGGGAATGACCACAATGATTGGATTTATGACAAAAATCAATAAAAATGGTAAGGAAAGCAATCCTTTTTAGACTTGTGATCCTTTTGTTTGAACGAAAAAGGATTCACAAAAAGGATCATAGCGAGTGACGATAAAGGATTTAAAATGTAGAAAAAACATTCCAGGAACATTTTGGTACCAGACAACTGCAATATCCAACTAACCGAGTTCCAATGAGCAAGATCAATTTCCACATGTCCCTCAGCACCTCATTTTACTGAGTTCTCAATATTTGAAAACAAATGAAAAACAAGATGGTGGCTCACAAAAAGGAATTTTTTCTGAAAAGGATTGGTCTTCATGAAAAGAATCCTTTTGTGAGGCCAAATCTTTTGGAACTTTTATACCCCTATCCTTGAGAGTGATTTTCATTGGAAATAATGGGAACTTAAAATTGAATAACTTTGCAGCAGTTTAATATTTTTCACTAAACAAACATAATGCAGTTCTGTGACCCAAGCTGTTTCTACCATAAAAATTCACACCAGAATTCCACACCATCTGGGCACAAGGCAATGAGGAAAAAACTGCAAAAGTGGTGACTTTTAAGGTTTTGTACTATCCGATCTCAGAATCCGTACATCCAACCGGAATGAAACTTACCACATCAAGAGATCTACTCACAGGACAGCACATGCCAAATTTTGTGCAAATCCATAGATCAGCTTGCAAGGTTATTAAAGTGCAAAATTTGAGGTTTAACATTAAACATGCCACTCAACCTTAACTATAGGGGCATGACCATGCCCCTATAATAACAATTAGCCAATACAGAATCCCTATATAATGAAAACAATTATTTAAAAAAATTGTACAGGAATTGGGACATGCTCACCACAGAGCCTGTTGTAACAATTTGTAAGAGATTCACCCTGCATGGTGTATCGCTGGGAAAGGAATATTGCCAGCATGGTTACCAGACATGTGTACAACTCTGCAGAACACCAGCCACAGAATGCACTACCAATGGGAACTCACAGATGTGGTAATTGTACCTTTGTCAACATGTACATGCAGGTACAATTTTTATTCATCCTATTTCAAGACAGGCATTTTAAAACGGGACATTTTATCAGTTGGAGTAGTAAGAATGTGGTATACATAGTAAGTAGGGTATGTCAACATTTTGTGTAGGAAAAACAAAAGTCTGTTTAGAGTAAGGATCTCTGAACATTTGAGAAGCATTATGAAACAAGACAAAACAAATGTACTGGCTTTGTATGTAATGCATAAAGGATCTGGACATTGTTTCACCTTTCAGGGCTTGGACAAAATAGCACTGAATATTTGTGGGGGTCTGACAATAAATTATTGCAATGTGAAAGTAAATGGCAATACATTTTGAGGACAAATGGTGATTATGGATTAAATGAAATGTTTCATCTAGTACCTTTTGAAGAAAAATAATTAAATTCAGGTGACGAGAGTCTGTATAGTATATACATAGGTGTATATTTTTTAATATGTTTTTATGATATGGGATTCTGTGTTGGTCATTTGTTATATAATATATATTGTGATGTGTGGTGCTGTGAATTATAGACACAGTAGCTAAATGTTTTTAAGTAATACCTTTTGAACAGGTAACCACGCCTTGAAAAAGCATCATTGAGACGTGAAACATTGGCAGTTGCAGGTGAGGTGCTGCTGTGTGTAATTTTAAGCTTTAGCAATGAATGCGTGTTTTACCTCTATCACAATAGGTTTTTGTTGTTGGTATGCCAAGAGGCCAGACTACAGTGGATTGCAGCAGATGTTCCCCAACTGTCCCAGCACCACTCCAATGGCCATACTGATGGTAACAGTCTGTTGTGGTGGGTACCTCACCGAGTTGTTGGTGGCCAACCAGAGGATGCAGGAACAGTGCACCATAGTCATTGGGATGCAGTAAAGAGAACAGTTTAAAATTGAACTGCAAAACTTTGTAGGGGCTCCAATAGATTCAAAACACAGTGGAACTCTTTGGTTTCCAGTTTTATACGTGGGCTTATCCTGCAGATTACAAAGTCCTTCCCAGGACTTCACCCCCCATACTATCTATATTAACAAATTAAATTTAAGCAGAACTCCTTGGGGCCATAGCCCAGAGGCAATTACAGTTTTTGAAGACTTCGAGGAGGGTGTTGAACTAGGACACAGAATTGTGGTACAGCTCTAGAATCAGCAGACAGTATCTTTCTGCACCACATCAGCTGGCAGTAGATGTGCAGCAAGTTTCAGGACTATTCACCTATGACAAGCCTTTCATCATCCTCACATTTTTAGCCTTTCATCGTCTTTGCCTCTAAGGTCTTTCATTCTCTTTGCCTTCAAGGCCATTTGTCATCTTCACCTCTTCTGGCCTTTCATCGTCTTCACCTTTCCTGTCCTTTCGCGGTCCAGGGTGTACTGGCAGGCTTGAAGACACCCTGGACATCCTCTGGACACATAACTTCCACTGACACTCAACCACAATTGGTCTGCTGAACAGCTCTGATTCAGCCCAACTACCTTTTCTTGGGCTCAGAGGACAGTTCAAACAGTTTATTATGCCACAGGCTACAATGTCATAAACAGCAATTCAATTAATTCCCCACAGGAGTACAGTTCAGCAGTCCACTTTCTCCCTGCTGGCTAAATATGCTGTTAGGTGTTCTGCCTAAACTTTTCTTTAGGGCTCCAGAAGGACCTTTACGCACTCAGGCTAGCCTTTAGGCCAGCGCAGCCCTTCCCACAGTCTCTTTGCCAACTCTTCCCGTAGAATCTCTCCTTCATTTCAAAAGCCCCACACTTTTATAGTTTTTCCAGACCTCCCTACTAATTGGCCAGTTCATTCCCTTGCTCTGGATGATGCCTCTCATCTTTCCCAGTGGCCCCTGTGACAGAGGAAACTAATTGGTGCCTCCGTTATTTTTTACATTATGCTGCATTGCAAAAGCAACCTTTACTACTTTTACAAGCCCCCTACAAGGACAGAGCCCACCAATTCTGCACCCAGAGGCATTCTCCCACTTGACTCCTGGCTCCGCTGCCTGCCCTGAAGCTGGGAATCAGAGTTGCTGCATGGCCAAACACATTTCCTGGGGCCATGGCTCCTTTAAGACTTCAACCACGTGTGCAGAACCTCGCCATGCTAGGCTATATTTATTTACATTCCTGGTCTCTCCAGGTTACTCCTGGATTGGGCAAGTATCTCCCCAGCGCCTGGAGGTGCAAAAGTATCACAGACCTCAGTCCTGCTCCCAACATGGTGCTGAGAAAGAAAGGCTTTGGCAGCAGCTGCTATGAAGATCATGATGGGAATCCTAGCCCAAATCATGCCAGGACTCCTGAACAAAGCCCTCCTGTCCCAATCCAGCAGTCAGGGACAGGAGGCAGAATAGTGAGAACAGGGCAATGGGGCTACAGCTCAAGACAGGTAAACCCCAGATTGGGAGGCTTGCACACTACCTTCTCAAAATCTTGGTGCCCTCACCAAGACATTACCCCTATAGTCATTTGGTATAGATATGCAGTTTTACATTATATACATTTCTGTCTAACACCTGATGCCTAACTATCCTGATGAGTCACACACACATACATAATGAACATTTGCTGTCTAGACAATTGGTATCTATCTGATGACAGTAGTTATTTGCAGACAATTGCATTTTCCCACCTTGTCTAGTTTGCAACACATTGGGGTATACTACAGGACAATTGTGCTTGTGAACCATATGAAGGAGATATCAGAGGAGGCACCGAGGGTGTGATAAGTGAGCTTAATGATGGGATTGGGTTCTTCCTAGACCTTCTGGGCAAACTGCATCTTCCCCAGGAACAGGTGGCGCTCACTCTTCCAGCTCTGTGTCCACCAGAGGGGCATCGCCAGGTATATCAGCAATTGCATCCTTCTCTGGAATATGCTCATCATGTTAAGTCTGTTTCATTGTTCTTCTACTTGTCTTGCCCTCTCACTCTCCTCTCCTTCCTGCCCTCCCATCTCCCTTTTTCTCCCCCACTGTCTTCCTTGCCTTTCGCCCCTTACTATCCTAGCTGCTACTTGACAATGCTGCCTGGTTGCTCTCCCTTCCTTGATCTGGCTCCCTCCTAATTCTCTCCTCTCACTCCTGCCTTGAATCACGTAAAACTAATGTACATTTATTTGCTGTTTTCTTATTCTGTATTTTGTAATACAAATTGTTTGTGAAACCAGTCTGTTTTCCATTATGGATCTGTACCCCATTGACGTGGAACCTTTGTAAATGAGCTGCTTGGCGCCAAAGGTACTTGTAATCCTAGACTGAATAAATAAAATAAATAAACAAATAAAATAAATAATTGTCCATCATAGGCTCTACCACTTGCTCAATGAGCCTTTCCTCAGGTACAAAGGGTGTAGCTTCAGGATTCAATTGTGTGCAGGTTCAGTAGTCACGGATTCCTCAACATGGGTGGTACTAGTGAATGTCATTGAATTTATCCAGTCCAATGGCAGGTTGGGCACATTGGGTCAAATTAGGCACCTGTAGGCAGTACGAGACATCGCTATCACTGTCATCAGACTGATCAGTCACTGATTCAGAAGTAGGTGCTGCAGCTGGTGTACTAGAATGATGGCATGCCCTCTCATTTGCTGCTGGAGGTTTGACTCCTGGTCTTGGGTTTCCCTGCCACTGTGCTCACTTTCTGTCACAAGGTCAGGCACAGTTTCACAGACTGGTTCAAGATGATTTATATGTGCAGTCTTTCCTGGGCCTCTATCCTGATGAATTTTGTAGACTGGCATGTCTGGCATTTGTTCCACCATTTTATGCTTCTGGCACCCAATGGTCTTGTATCTTATGCTTCCTTGCAAGCCCAAATTCTCAGAAGGACGTGGTCTCCCACTTATAGAACCTGATGCTTAACTCTTTCAGTCATACCTGTTCTTGTTCGGCTGTTGTTTTAGCAGCAACTTCAAAGGCAAACTGATAGACTTCTTGCAACTGTTGCCATAATCTCCTTGTGTACTCTAGGTAGGTTTCTCAGAGGCCCCTTTGGCAGAGACTCCAAAACATAAGTGTATCAGCAGTCGTGTTTCTTGCCCAAACAATAAATAAAAGGTGACCACTGTGTGGTGTCATTTTGCATACAGTTATACACATGCACCAATTAACTTACTTACTGGCTCCAATTGACTTTTGAGCAAGGTTCAAGTACTTAATATGTCCAACAAAGTTCTGTTAAAACGCTCAGGTTGAGGATCCCTTGAGGGTAGTACAGTATGGTGCAGCACTTTTAATGCTATAGAAAGCAAGGAACTCTTTGACCAATCTGCTTTTAAAGTCTCTTCCTTGGTCAGAATTAATCTTTCGTGGATTCCATAGTTATTGACATACAGCTGCAACACTTTCACTACTGTGCTTGTTTTCTGATCCTTTGTGGGGTATGCCTAGGTATAGCGTGTGTAGTGGTCTGTTATCAAAAGGATATTGCAAAGGTTTTTGCTGTCTGGCTCTAGAGAAAGAAAGTCCATGCATACTAACTCTAATGGCCCACTTTGTTTTTATGTTCACTATGGGTGCAACTCTCTAAGCAGAGTCTTTCTTTTTATGCATCTGATGCAGGTTCTACAATGTTTCTCAGTATCTTTCTTCATTCATGGCCAATAGAATTGGACTCTCACTAAGTCTAGAGTGCGTTCAAACCCCAAGTGGCTCATATCATCATGCAGTGATGTGAGGACTGCATTCGGTACTTCCAGGGCAGTACCAGTTGCTTTCTGGGAAACTCAGAATGGGCACTGTCATGGCTAGTGCGTATTAAAGTCCATCTTTCAATGACAACTTGCTCCATTCCCTCAGTAATAAGGGTACATTAGGTGGGTTATACGTGTTTGGTCCTTTCTCTAGTGCTCAAGTTACTCCTGTCAACACAGTCTTCCTTCTGGGAACGTTGCAGTTCTGGCTTGCTTGGTCGGGTAATTTTGGATAGGTCCAGCCCAGTAAGACTGAGATAGGCCACAGGAATTGCATCTGGGAGGCTCCCGAACATGTCTATGGCTCTGTCGGGGTTGGCCGGGTGACGGATCAGTGGTATCAAACTTTGCACATATGGCCTTTACTGTTGTACTTCAAAGCTGCACACTTGAATCTGGCTGCTCAGGTGAGGCATCCGGATAGTACATTAGTATCAGTATTGTTCTTACCACCTCGGTATTCCAAGCTGTAGTTGTATGTGGATAGGGTAGACAACCACCAATGTCCAGCTGCCTCTAACTTGGAGGATTATTGTCTGTTCTGACCTCTGAAGTACGCTCCATATAAATAATCGTGAAACTTTTCAGTTACTGCCCACCTGAGGGCTACGAACTTGAGCTTATGCATGGGGTACAGTTTCTCAGAAGGGTTCAGATCATGCCTGGCAAATGCTACAGGGCAAAGTCCTTCAAGGAGCTCTTGGTACAGGACAGTTCCAAACCACTCAGATGGGCATCTGTATGCAATATATATGGCTTGGTGGGATCTGCAAAGGCCAACATAGGTGCTTCATTCAGATGTTTAATAATTTCTCAGAAAGCTGTTTCATATTGTTCTGTCCATCAATCACTAAAAGGCTTGTTTACTTTCCAGTACTCTTTTGAGGACTGCTTCCCCGAATTGGCTCTCTTTTTGTTGTCAGGCAGGCACCCCTGGGTGAGATCATTCAGAGGATGAACAATCATTGAGTAATCTTTACAAAATGTCTGTAGTATCCACAAAATCCAAGGAAGGATTTCAGAGTTTTGAGATTGTGTGGCCTGGGCCAGGTAATAAAGGCCTCCACTTTGGTTGGATCTGTCTATACACCATTGGTGGAGACAATGTGGCAAACATACTTCACAGAGGGCTGGCAAAACAAACATTTATAGATGGACACTTTCAAGCCAAACTCCTCCAACCAGTCCAAGACTTTCATGAGTCGGGCTTCATGTTCCTCCAAAGTCCTTCCAAACATGATCAAAATCATCCAGGTACACAATTACTTCCAGTAGGTTCATATCATCCACTGTTTTTCCATCAGTCGCTAAAAGTAGCTTGGGTCCCTAATAGTCCCTGGGCATTCTCTCAAACTGGTAGAACCCTCAGAGAGCAGATGAAGGCTGTCTTTTCTTTACCTTCCTCTGTCATGGGGATCTGATAATAGCCACTGCACAGATCCAGTACTGAAAACCATTTGCTCCCTGACAAGTTAGCTAGGCATCTTCTATTTGAGGCATAGTATATTGGTCAGGCACCATCTTCTTGTTCAAGGCATGTAATCCATGCACATTTGAATGGCACCATTCTTCTGTCAGGCCACCACTTTAGGTGTGTGCATAAGGGCTTTGTGACTTCTTTATAATCCCTGCCACCAATCATTCCTGGAGATTGCGCGGACATCCTAGATGTCCCCAGAGGCCAGACTCGGGTCCTCTTTCTGAAAAGGGTGGTCTTTTTTGTTGAATATGGTGCTTTTCTCCATGGACGCATCCCACGTCCCACTTGTGCAAAGAGAATAACTTCCAGAATTTGGCCAACTTGTTACTCAGACTCCACTGATACTGGTCTTGTATACATGAGTCCCCAAAGTTAAATAACCCAGATCTATTTCTGGCATCAGTGGCCACATTAGATCCACTTCTGTCACACTGTCAACATGGAAGATGTGTGCCAGCGTCACTTTTTCCTCAGGGTGACGGGTTTCTCCATTTCATTTTTCACCCTTACAGTCACTCACCTAGCCCAGGGAGTAGCAAGGTGGGGGGATATCACCCTCTCTGGACCATCAGTTCCTCTGGCAAACAATGTTCAGCAGGAGCATCAATGATGAATGCTGGTCCAACTGGCTGACGTGTGAATTCAATGACTCCAACTACTTGACACAGTGATTTGGTTAGCAGGACAATTGCTTTACTGTTGACTCTGAAAATTACTCCAATGTGTTCATCTGTTGGCACAGTCACTCAGTCATCAAGCTGCAGACTCACTGTTTCACTACTGCCTGTAAGGATGGACTTCATAAGCCTCGGACTCCTCTCTCCTGGCACATTTTGGCCAACCAGCCAAACAATTCTGCATTGGTTCCAGTCAGCACAGGGTATCATCCATGGCTTTGGATTCTGGACAGATCAGTGCTAGAATGTCAGTTTTGAAGGACACTTCCTTGTCCATTCAAAGGAACTCAAATTGAACAACAAAATATCCATCATAGGGATAGCTGGTGTCACTCAGGCCCAACAACGAGAGTTCTTTCGATGGCTGGAGTGGCAGGTGTCTTAAGAAGAGATTATGAAATGGGTTGTAAAATGTCAGATTCTGATTGGTGAAGAGCTTTTCAGCTGGGCCGTTATCCCAGCACAACAGCCCAGGTGAAAGAAGCACCTCACAATAAGGACTCTGCACCTGAGAAATACCAGTATGCTCAATTACCACAAAAAGTAACTGCTCTTCCCAGCACACATACCTCTTGACAGCAAGTCCAATCTGAACAGCAAGTCCGAACATCCTCCAGTCCCGCTGTCACATCTCCTCTCCAGTACTGTTTTTTTTTAATCTCCTGACCACGAGCATTGATCCCTTCACAGCGATCAGCTCCATCTCACAGACCACACAGGAGATGGACCGCAGAAGAAAAAAATATTTTTTAATAAAAACAAAAACTACATGCTGGCTTCTCCCTAGGACCCTGCACTAGCTGGTGCTCCATTCAATCTGACCAACAGCCTTGATCTTTATCTGCTGCTGCTCTAACCTTTCCTTCACCTCCCTCTCAACCATCGATAAGCTGCTTCCTCTCAGTGGACGCCACTTGCCTGGCTGTAAACCACTGGCCTCCAACTCCATCAGCTGTTTGAAAACTGCAGCAGCCATTCACCTGACTGCAAACCACTCTGGCTGACTGCCATAAAGCCAAGGCTCCCGACTGCAAACCACTCTCTTCACTACCTCCACGGCAGCCACAAGAAGGAAGCCCTGCTTACCCTCAGTAATGTCAATAAAGCAGTCTGGTGCCACGCCACATCCTGGACAGCATCAAGCAATACAATGTCCATATTGGGACTATTATTTTCTTTTAGGAGTCTTATTCACATTTACATCTGGATATACAAAGCACTCCTAAATAAGCTATCCTGTTACATTACCTCTGTTCTCCATCATTTACACAGCTCATGCACTCAGAAAATGTGCATACATTTCCTTACAAATGCCCAACTTTCAGACATCGTTACGTTGGCAGCCATGAACTATGTCCTCCTGCCATCTGGAACAAGCTTCAAACCACATTAAAACTTCAGACATTAATCACATTAAGGATGTTCAAAAGGATTATTGATGAAATCACTCCTGAATCCTGCCATTGTTTCTAATCCTTCTTTAGCCATCTATACTACTCTCTCTGTTTCTATTCGAGCCATGCATTGCTGTAAATTCACTTTTGCACTTATACTCTGTGCCAGATTTTCTCTTACCTTATGTAAGTTTCTTTATTTTTGTATAACCATTGCTCTAAATTGTAAATAGTTTTATTGTATGATGCATTTTCAGTCTTGAGCTATTATGTATTACTACCATGTACTATTTGCTGTTGATGTTTTTGTGTTATGTTGAACATGTTGTACAAGGGACCTCCTTGCAAATGAGCTTGCTCAATGGAATTTATCCTTCACAGTAAACTGAACTGAACTTTGATGATTTAAACATTTTTATGGTTTTTTTTTTGGCAATTAAAATACTGATTTTAGAAATTAATTTATTTATTTATGTAATACTGACAGGCACCCATTTCATATTCACAATAAGGCACTCCGTGGGTGGGGGCATTATGGTGGGATAATAGCCTTCTCAGTGGTGGAAGCACTCAGCTTCACCTCATGCTTCAACCCACCTGAAGTGCGTTATCCCACCATGTTTGTCTGTTGTTTATTTGCTTAATGGGTAAACACACTGGCAAACACAAGTTACTTTTACAGGTGCACCACATCAAACAGAACATACATACATTAGGCTTACAAAATAACAAATCATACAAATTCAGACTAAAAGTCCATGTCAATAAATAAAAATACTACAATGGCCCGGTGGCGTTGAGGGCTAAGGTACTTGACATCTTGCCTCACGGCACGCGGTGACCCGTGTTCGGGAACAAGCATGCGCGCCGGATGTTGGCAGAGGGAGGGTTCGGAGCTGAATTGAGTCACCGAGAGGCAGCTCTCCTCCTGGGGAGGGAAGGTGGTATCCCTTGGCTTTTGCCTGCCTCACGGTGGAGGCTGGGGAAGTGCAGACCAGAGGGAGCGCCAGGCAATAGGCTAATGGGAAGGGGGACGGGGCTGTCACTGGGCTGTAGTACATATGCGCCTCCACACACATGCATCTCTACTCCTGGGGCCCTGCAGTAAAAGAAGGGAGAAACTAGAAAATGGTCCCGCCTGCTGCGGGATGACACCTGACCCTCCACAGGCTTTGCCTCGGCTGGACATAAGGTAAGCCCGGTGATTCTGGGATGTCGGGGCTGGGGGGTTCTGGTCTGGCTGAAGGGGTGCCGTTAGGAAGGTGACAAACTAATCATAATATATATATATATATATATATATATAATAAAAATACCTATTTAAAACAGTTACATTCAACCAGTGCAGTGAAATACATCCTCAATACATGCTCAAATGTTTTAAAAGATTGTAGCTGTCTAATGTCCAGGGAATTTGATTCCAAATAAATGGAGCAGTATAAACAAAGGACCTCTGATCACTACTATAACGCTTCCCATCATGCCTTATTGCTTAATTGTAGAAAGCACGGTGGATAATGGTAGCTTGTGACCTAGTATTGAGCAGCTCATTACAGGGTGTCCTTCAACAAACATATGAACATCTTCTCGAGGGCCCAATAACCCTGATGGTAAGTTGCTTTCTGGAGAGATCTTGTACTCATTCCATTGTGGAGCATTGTACGCTTGGAAACCCAGGTCTCTCCTTCACTGGGCTCTGCTGTCTGCCCTGCTGGATTTGATGTCGCTCAGTTTCTCGCTCACCAGTTGTGGATTCTTGGCGACCACACCCATGGGTAAAATGTCCATCTTCCCCATAATGATAACAAACAGTCCTTCTCTGGGCAATGTGTGGGTTGCAGCTTGATCCTTTGGGCAGAGGCAGGATTCACCGGCATCCCTGTTCAGGCATCAAGTATTGGGCTGTGAATGGGGTGCTTGTGCCAGTTAGAGGGCCTTAACATACTCTTTAATTCCTTGAGCTCAGTACCCAGATCAGGGATGGTGCTAGGCTCTTTGTAGCTGTCTACTTGTGGCTGTGGAAGTGTAGCTTTGGTAGATGGTGCCCGGAGAGAATCTCCAGTTTCTTTACTTCTTCAACCCTTACTTCATTCGGCAAGTGATGAAAGTTTGGGGATCATTTCTGCAACTCTCAGCCTGAGGGATATCAAAACCATTGTTAATACACAGCACCTTTTAAAATCTGATCAAGTCTCTCATGCAATCTGAGCAGGGTGGCCCCTCCAGCTCCAGCAATTTTACGTTTACTGTCTCCAGTTGAGTAATGTAATGGGACAACTTTTCTTCTTCTGTTTGAGTGGTGGCCCCAACTGAAAATGAGGTACTCTTTCCTCTCCACAGCTCCAAACGTACTTCTTAGCATAGTTCACTTGCTGCACGGTTAGCCGACTTGCATGTAAGTAATAAATTAAGTCCAAGGCCATACCTCTCAAGCTTTCCACAATTCTATTACACTTCTCATCATCCGAGCACTTCCACACTTGTTCCATTTGTGTTGCTTGGCCATTCATCTCTCATAATCATCTTCTCCAACAGGAGTGGGAATGGCCTGAGAAGGTGCATAATCTCTTGCACTGCTCATAAGAAGCAACCAAATAAGGGGTTCACTCCAGTACCCCACCCTTCGGTCCACCAGACAGTACCGCCAGCAGAGACTGTTCTTCTTGGAGTAAGGCCTTCACATCTTTGACTGTTTTCCCTCAGATTCTAACAATTTAACCTTTTCCATCCAATCTATTGGCTGTACTCTAGAGGGAGGAGGGTTGGACTGCAGACTACTCCCTTGCAAAACAGGTTCCATACACCTTCTGACCCTTTAAGCTTGATGGTGGCAGGTATCTTGCTCACATCTATCTCTACATCACTTTCCAATAGAGCAGTGGTGCTTTGGTTTGTGCAGTCATACCTCATACCATGGACTTTCAATTTTCCCAAACATTGTAGAGCTTCTAAAGCTTCAAAAATAGCAGCCCTTTAAATACCCTCTGGGATCCCTGTGACCAGAATTGCCTGTTTCAGGTCTAGGCACTTCACTTGACACCAGTCGTCTAACTCTTGTTGAGCTATGCTGACATTCACACTTTTGAGGGGGTACCAACATTTTTTCAGAATTCGGTGTGGGAACATACATGTGGAGCAATAAATCCCAGTGATGCCTCCAGTTGTAACAGCCCCTAACTTATCACTTGGCTGTTCTGTGGCCCTTGGAATCTTCACTATGCACACCTCCCAAGGGGCTGGCCTGGGTTTACTAACAAGTATGCTACAATGGAGTAAAATGGTGTGGAGCCTCCGCCTCGGGTAGTGGTAGGGGTACCGGTGGATAAAACACAAGGATACCACCTCCCAGGAATAAATATCTGTTCCTTCCACACACAGTGATGTTTCCCCACACAGTAGTAATACACCAAGCAATAACCATGAGCCAGTATTATAAAATAAACTAACCTCTGATTTATTATGGGGAGGAGTAAAGGAATAAAACAGCATAAACCAACAACTTTGCTTGCAGCAGATGGCCCTAACTGTCCCAGTACCACCCCTCAGTGCACCGGCTTCCCAGTGGATGTACTGATAGTAACAGTCTGTTGCAGTGGGTACCTTACTGAGTTGCTAGTGGTCAAACAGAGGATGCAGGAACAGTGCACCGTGGTCATTGGGATGCAGTGATGAGAACAGTTTAAACTTAAACTGCAAAACTTTTAGTGTTGCTCAGATAATAGACTAGAAACTAGGATACCAACAGATACCTCCCATTTGGTCTGATAGTTGCTGTGATAGGATAGCAGTGATCTCGACCACGGATATGACCCTGTAGGATCCAGTGCACAGATCCGACAAACGTTGTGGATTCTATCAAAAGATCTACAGATTTGACAAACAGACCCAGCTCTGATCCTAACTATCTGACCTAGGATCCTTGGATCTGACTTAGGATCCATTGCTATCTGATCCTGGATCCTACATCCATCTTTAGTCGGATTTCTGGTAGGGTCCTAGGAAGGATACCAGCACTATCTGACAGAGGGTGATATGATCCACAAAAGAACTATCTGAGCAACACTATAAACTTTGTAGGGGCCCCAATAGGATTCAAAACACACGGCAGAACCTTTGGTTTCCAATTTTCTGCCTGGGCTTATCCTGCAGATTACAAAGTCCTGCTGAGGACTTCAACCACCTTATACTATCTAGCTTATTAAATTGAAACAGTACTCCTGGGGCTGCAGCCTGGAGGTACTTACAGTTTCTGAAGACTTCAGGGTGGGGGTTGAACACAATACAGTGCAACACAGGATTGCGGTACCATGCTGGTGTCAGCAGACGGTCTCTCTATGTACCACATCAGCTGTCTGTAGATGTGCAGTAAGTTGCAGGGCCATTCACCTGTGACAAGCCTTTCATCATCCTCACCTTTCTAGCCTTATGTCATCTTCGCTCTAATGACTTTCATTGTCTTTGCCTCTAAGGCTTTCATCATCTTCACCTCTTCAGGCATTTCATCGTCTTCACCTCTTCTGGCCTTTCATCGGTCCAGGGTGTACTGGCAGGCTTGAAATCACCCTGGATGTCCTCTGACACCAGCTTCCACTGGCACTCAAACACAATTGGGCTGCTAAACAGTCTGATTCAGCCCAACTACCCTTTTCTTGGGCTCGGGCAACAGTTCAAACAGTTTATTATGCTACAGGCTGCAATGTCATGAACAGCAATTCAATTAATTCCCCATAGGAATACAGTTCAGCAGTTCACCTTCTCCTGCTGGCTAAATATTCTGTTAGGTGTTCTGCCTAAACTTTTCTTTTGGGCTCAGAAGGGCTTTTATGCATCAGGCTTGCCTTTCGGCTGGTGCAGCCCTTCCCACAGTCTCTCTGCCAACTCTCCCAGGAGAATCTCTCCTTTGTTTCAAAATCCTCACACTTTTATAGTTTTCCAGACCTCTCTACTGATTGGTCAGTTAATTCCTGGGCTCTGGATGATGCACTCTCACCTTTCCCAGTGGCCTCTGACAGAGGAAACTAATTGGGGCCACCATTATTTTTACATTATGCTACATTGCAAAAGCAGTCTTTATTACTTATTACCAGGGCCCCTACTTTTCTGCGGCACAGTAGGACCAAGTTCTTGCGGAAGACTACCATTTGCCACAGAACTTCATGCAGTGGTTTGTAATTTCATGGAAGTTCTGGGCACTAACAAACTACCACATCACAGTGACAGCTTATCATCATGACTTCACTTTAATGGCAGTGGTTATAGCAATCAGGATGGTAGAAAGCACAATGACACTAGTTCAAAAATAACAGAATTATAAAAATAATTTTATGCCTAAAAATGCAAAACAAATGTCTCTCCTTAAGGTCCTAGCCTGTTAAATAAATGACATATGCAGAGGGATCTTATGTGATAAATAATGTATTTCTATATGCATGCTATCTATCCCACTAATGAGGTTTCTACTGTCTATCACTTATATATTTGTATGTGCTTTCTACACCACTCATGAGGTTCCACTGTGTATCACTTATATATTTATATGCAATCTGTAACATACATACATGTGTGTGTGTGTAGTGAGAGTGACAGAGATACTGTGTGTCTGTGTATATATATTATATATATATATATATATATATATATATATATATATCTTTTTTTTTTCAATTTTCATAAACTAGCATCCGCATTCATGCAGGTCCCATTAGAAATGGAATAGAGGAGTTATTGCAAAACTTATTTTTGATGTCAACCTGGTTTCCTGACACACTGCGTAACACCATCAGGCCATGACATGCATGTGAACCAATTGTAAGATACAGCTCTCCAGACCAGCAAAATGTGTCCACCATGTGACAGAACACTGCACCATGCCTTCCCAGGCTCCAAGCAACGATGTGTTCCACCAATCCTGTGCTGCCCAGCCAGCTCCCAAAGCTAATCTCTGAACCTGAGTTGCTGGCATGGAAACACAGCATGCTACCCTCTGGCCCAACAGCTGTTCCTCTACACAACATTTCTCCATAACTTTTAGGTGATTCTATCAACCAATGACAATATGTAATCAATAACCCTGGCAAAAATGCGTACAGTGCATTTTTTATTTAACAAGTCTATTCTTTCAACACGTCTCACATTATTATATTCCACTTTTCTGGGCATAATTACTTTATTTTTCTTAAAAATGACAGTTAAATTCATTTTACCAGTTATTCATTTCAGATGGCATCTCTATACCTTAAAGGCACAAATAGGTCTGTACAGAGTGGGGTATGGACTTAACAGGTCTGTGCTACTGACAGGGTTTTGTAAGTTGGCCCTAGTGCAATAATATAAGACTGAAATTTGTATTAGGCTGTGGTGCAGGTTGAGCAAATATCACCATGCCTGAAGTGCTGTGCCACCGTCTCTGGCAGTGGGAGCTGTGGTAGATAAGTGACTGTTCATTTCTGTTGCAGAATGCAGCCATTTCATTAGCTAATGTATGATGTTATAGCAATGATAACATCACATTCTGAGCATAGAGGGTTTGGGATATAAAAGGGAAGGAACCAGATTATATGGAAAAACAGAAATATTAATAAAAATCAACAAGAAGAGTGAATTCATGCACCACAGAAGTTCTATGGTAGATTGTAAGTTCTGGCGAAAATTCATGTGTCTCTAGAATCTAGGGGGCCTTGCTTATTACAAGCCCTTCAGTTCACCTTCTTCCTGCTGGCTAAATATTCTGTTAGGTGTTCTGCCTAAACTTTTTTTTCTTTTAGGGATTTTGCGTACCCAGGCTAGCCTTTAGGCTGGTGCAGCCTCCCACAGTCTCTTTGCCAACTCTTCCCAGGAGAATCTCTCCTTTGTTTCAAAATCCTCACACTTTTATAGTTTTTCCAGACCTCTCTACTGATTGGTCAGTTAATTCCTGGGCTCTGGATGATGCACTCTCACCTTTCCTAGTGGCCTCTCTGACAGAGGAAACTAATTGGGCCACCATTATTTTTACATTATGCTACATTGCAAAAGCAGTCTTTATTATTTATTACAAGCCCCCTTCAGGGGCAGAGCCCACCAATTCTGTGCCCAGAGACATTCTCCCACTTGACCCCCAAATCTGCTGCCTGCCCTAAAGTTGGGAATCTCTTTAAAACAGTGGCCACATGGCCAAACACATTTCCTGGAGCCGTGGCTCTTTTAAGACTTCAGCCACATGCACAGAACCTCGCCATGCACAGCCATGTTATTTACCTTCCTGGTCCGCTCCAGGCTACTCCTGGACCAGCAAGTGTATCCCAAGTGCGTGGAGGTGCAAAAGTACCACAGACCTCTGGTCTCATCTTGCATCTCTTCCTTCTTACCTCTCTTATCTCCTCACTCCCAGCACCTCTGCCTCCTATGCGCTTTGTCGTATTGTCTCTCACAGTTTCTCCATTCCTTACTTCAAATCTGCTGCTGGCCACTTTCTCCTCCTGTCTTCTCTCCACTTGGAAACATCGAAATATGGAATCTGATGGCAGGTAAGGGCTGCTTGGCCCACCTAGTCTGCACATTTTTTTCTACCTTCATTTTTGGGCAGACCCACTTGCTCTACAATACTGTCTCTTCCCCTTCCTTACCTCCCTGCAATTTCCTTGTGCCCATCCAGGAATGTTTGAACCCCACCACTGTTTTCACCCTACTACCTCTACTGGAAGGTTATTACAAGAACTCACTACTCTTTCTGTGAAGCAATACTTCCTCACATTTCTCCTGAATCTACCCTCCTTAGCTTCATAGCATGCCCCATTGTTCTGGAGCACCTTTCATTTTGAAAAATACTCCCCTCCTGTACCTTATGAACCCCCATGAGGTATTTAAATGTTTCTACCATATCTCCTCACTCCCTTCTGTCCTCCAGAATATACATATTGAGCTTCTTTAGCCTCTCTTGCAGGACTTTTGATGCTGAGCCTGCACCATTTTGGTAACCCTCCTCTCAACTGCTATCACTCTGTCTATGTCCTTTCCAAGATGTGGTCTCCAGAACTGGACATAATACTCAAGGTAGGGTCTTACTAGTGATCTACATAAGGGCAACACCACCTCCCCTTTCTTCTGGTGATACCCCTTCCTATGCACCCCAGCGTCCCACTAGCCTCCCGACTGCCTTGTCACACTGCCTGGCCAGCTTTATGTCATGCAGTATGATTACCCCAGGTCCCTTTCCTGTTTGGTCATTGTCAGTATAACTCCATCCATTTTTACTCTGCCCCCAGGTTTCTATTGCCTAAGTGCATTATTCTGCACTTTCTTGCATTAAAGCCCAGCTTCCATACCCTTGAACACTCCTTCAGTTTTTCAGATCTCTGCCCATCCCCCAAGTGTCCACCCTGTTGCAGATCTTGGTGTCATCCTCAAAGAGGCAGACCTTCCCTTCCAGCTCCCTTACTACATCACTAATGAAGACATGAAGAGGACCAGTCCCAGCACTGAACTCCTGAAGTACCCTGCTGGTCACCCTTCCTTCCACGGAGTGAACTCCGTTTACCACTATGCTCTCTCCTATCCCCTAACCAGTTACTTACCCAGGTTACTACCTTGTTTCCCCACCCCAAGCTATCCAGCTTGCTTATGCAAAAAGCAATGCACACACAGAGATAACAATAAGTAAAAATATTTATTAGTGGTGACTGAATGTCTGCTACCAATCTACCCTACATAGTGCCTCCATATGAGAGGCTTCATCAGGGCGGTGTTGGATAACTGGCACACATTTTCAACAGTGATTAATTTGCATATACATAATTAACTCAGGCACACCAGTGGAGGTGAGGTATAAAGTGCCAAGTGCCACAGTATTTCAGTGTTAGAACCATTTAAAGATCCATTGCCCTTATTCTATGAGGGTCCCATTGACTGCAATAAGGGGAGGGTATTTGACTTTGAAAGGAGCATGCCAAAGATACTAATGAGGCAGTAGAAATTCCTATTGGGTTCCTTTTCAGGAAATCCAATTGTTTAAATTACCAACATTAATAAAGGCCCTGTACCTAACCCATTTCAATACTGCAAGAAAGAATATAAAACATATTAAAGGTATTAATAGTCCAATGCCATCAAAGTGAAGGCCAAAACAAGGCAATGTGATGGTAATTGTAATACTAATACCAGAGCATTAAAAACTTACTTATTCAAGGTACTCATTTCTAAGTTAGTAAAACATGAAATGGTCTAATTAGGACTGTACATACTGCATAACTAATGTCACACAAAAATCAAATTGTAATTTGTACCTATCATAATTCATGTCCACTTACTACGAAAATGGCACACTTCCTAAATAGTAAATATATTCAAATGTATGTCCAGTTGGAAACTGTTTTATAATAAAAGTGTGCCATTGAGACAGAAACATAAGAAGGAAAATGTGTAGGAATACTAAATGCCACATTGCAGAAAGTTACAGCATGAAAATTCATAATCTAGAGAAGCATCACTTCGTTACTAGAACAAACAAGTGTTTGTCAATCTCGAATGTCTGCGTGAATGGTGTGTGTGGCAGGCACGCGTAGTGAGATGAATAATTCATGGTAGATCCTGACTTCCTGATAAGTGTAGGTCTGTGCCTGCACTATAATTTTAAACTGTCAGGCTAACCTACTTGTCCAGACACAGTGCATGGGCTCATCAGTTCTTGGTGTGCATGTCAACCCCTTGTGAGAGAAGGCTCCTGGCCTGCCACAACATGTTGTGTGTGTGTGCCAGAACACTGCTCTGTCTCTCCTAGGCTGGAACCAGTGCCATATGCTGCAGTGCCTTTCCCACAGCCTTGTCCCTTTCAGCAGGCTCACTAAGCTTGCACCCGAGCTCAAGTCACTGGCACAGGAAGCAACGTGGTCCCCAGTGGACCAATGGCCGTCCCTGCAAACAACATTACTTTATCATTTTATTTGCAATAGTTGTAACCCCTAAATTTCAACATAGTCATTTTATGACCACTCCTTTTGAACATGACAGGTGTCATTTATAAAATAGTGGATGAAGCGTCATTTTGCTCTACTAGTGCAAAATCATATTTTGGCCAGGATTCAAAAATGACAGCTTTGTTGAAAATTTGGGGTCAAAATACTGAAAATTATCAAAGTTATGAATGAGCATTGGAAAATGTCAGCATATCTTCATAACATTGTTTTATTTTTTTTAATATTTTACCCAAATTTTCAACATAGTTTTCTTATGACCCCACTTCATAAACCTGATAGGTGAACATTTTGAATTCTGTCTGAAATGTCATTATGCAATGGCAAGAAAGAATGCTACTCCCTGATTGGTCAGACTGGGACTGGAACCAGGATGTTATCCCAGCATAACATCTGGGTCTACTCCAAGCATACTAATGACTGCATGGATTTTTCTTTTAAATCACTCCGCAGCCATCCCTATGGTCATCTTCACCACTCCCGCTCCACTAAGAATCAACGCTCCGCCCCACTCAGAATAGGTGCTTCGCACCCAAGGCAAACACAGTACACACATGTTGTACTAACTTTTTTCTCCTGGTACAAACACACAACAAGTGAATGGGGAGAACCACAATGCAACTGTGAAGCAGGAGTGGAGTGCTAAGGCGGGCACCTGACCGTGTGACATGTAATGGAAAACACAAGCGAAATAGGATGGACAGCTGGCCGTGTGGTTTTCCAACACAAATAAAAAACATGACTTACCCACTTTTTTCTCACATTCTCTTTAGTCCTTTTTCTTCTCCCCAAAAGTCATGCCAGGAAGAGTGACAGCCACAAGGAGCAGGGGGGTCATACTGTACTTCCGGTTCCATGCACAAACCTACAAGACAACAAAGTTCCCTTTCCCAAATAAAAAAAATGCAGAACAGACTGTCTGCCTTTCCTTCTACCAACTGTGCAGGAGAACATCATGGTGGGGTGGATAGCAGAGCCACAGACTCACACTAACTTCACAGCAGCTCCACATATTGGCCAAAACAAATAATATGCACTATTTTATTTTACTAATTATTCCTACCCTTTCAAAAATCACACAAAACTCACTTTAATAAACCTTTTAATAATTTTTTATTTTTATTTTAATTCAAGCCATTGTATAATATGAATAATACACCAGGGTGGGTATTATGCTGTGATAACAACCCTTCTAGGGTGATAGAAAGCCCTCGACTTTAGGCCTTGGGCCCAACCACCCGAGGTGGATGTTATCCGGCATAACACCTACCCTGTCATGCATTCTCCCTTTTTATTTGCACCACAGGTATGAAAACACATTTTGGTCATGATTTGAAAACTGACAGCTGTCACAGCCATAAGGTAGTGTGAAAAAAATGGTTGTGTTGAAAACTGGGAACAAAATATTGAAAACTGCACAGTTATGAGCAAGTGTTGACAAATGTAAATGCACTTTCATAACTTTGTTGTTTTTAATATTTTCCCAAAATTTTGCAACACAGCCTTCTTATGACCCCACCTCATGAACCTGGTAGGTGAACATTTTCAAATTCCACCTAAACCGTGATTTCTTAGAGCAACTACAAAATGCCCTTTCATGCTGGATTTGAAGAAATTCACCTACCTTGTTCATGTGGTGGGTCCCAAAAAGCTATGTTGAAAATTTGGAGGAAAATATATTTAAAAATGACTGAGTTATGATATACAAGTTCAAAACGCATTGAACTACATTGAAAGCATACCTGATTTTCTTAGTTTCGGTTTGGTGCTGAGAAGTGAAAACATGTCTCGGTCCAAAGAAATGATGGCATTGGACCCCCAGTAGGTAAGTAGGGTTGGGGGATATGTGTGGTGGTGGGCGTTGAGTTGGGGGGCCAGGTGGGGAAGGGTAACGGCAGTGGAGGGCAGTGGCAACAGACATCGATGGACCATTTTCTTTTTCACAGGGATTAAAATAAAAAAAAGACTATGAGGGATTTTGTTTTTTATTTCAGGTACCAACACTGGGGATTGGGCACCCCAGTGTCGGTGTCTTATTTGATGGCTCCCTGGTGCAGAACAGTAGAAATGGGCCAGGCGGGTACTAGCAGGTACCGGGATTGGGCATTCCAATGTCAGAAAGGTCAGAATGAGCACAGGAAGCAATGGGAGGTGTGAGGATACTCAACAGTGGCAGTGAGTTCATTTCATGGTGGGATAGGCTACCCATGATCTCCACTCACTGTACACACTGCTCAAATTCTGCTTCAAGGGCTGGCTGTTGGCTAAATCCAGCTGCCATTGCTGGCTTGGGTAGATTCTTTCCCTTGCCCATTGTTATTTCCCTATGCCTGTCCTAATTAATTTGCCATTTGCTCTTACACCACCTCTACAGCTCTTACCCCCCATTCATTGTTCGACTTTGGGTACCCATATGCCCTAGCTCTGGGTATCTCCCTTTACACTGTGTTTTAGTTAGTTCACCTGCTGTTCCTGTGATTTCATCACTACCTCGCTCCTGTTGTTTGCCCTGCTGCTCTATTGTATTGTGTGCAAGTTACGGTTATTTTTGTATATATGCTCTGTACTCTGATACTGTACTAGACCATTTTTTACCTTCTTTGTTTATAGGCATCATGTGTTACTGATTTGCTCGCCAGTTCTATGTCTGTCTTGTGTGTTCTTGTGCCATTGTTTTGCCTGGGCTGACAGCCTGAAAATGGTTCCTAGGATCAGTGCACCTACCCGGTTATCAAAGTAATAAATAAATCAATAAATAAAATAAAATAAAATAAAATAAATAAGTGATGGGGAGGTGGCATTGCAGAAGTACAACACTGGCAGCAATTTCCAACTTCAGAAGGAGGGTTCAGTCTACCCTGCCACAGTAGCACTCTCTTTGGTGACTCAAGAGTGGGATTAGCTGCCATTAGTGGCTATGAAGCATCTTGTTCCCCTTCCATAGGACAGGTGTGGAAGGGGCATAATTTGCATTGGGGTAGTGGTGGTTGGCAAGGCATCAGTATGGGAGGGAATCACTAGGGCAGTATGTAGGATGACAACAGCCTTCCCTCCAACACACACACACACACACACACACAATAATGGCCCAGAAGGCACCTCTTGGTACCCCTGTCCCTGTGCACACTAACTCCTGGTCCAAGAGGTGAGCCCTCTGCAAGGCAGGGAAAGGCTGCAGTGCTGACACAGGGCCCAGGATGGTCCGAGTCAAAAGCCCAATAAACAAATAGATTTTGCAAAGGGCTAGCAAAATGTTCTTTTAACTAGCTCTGCTGGCTGATGCTACAGAACACTTCTACATGCTTCTTCAGAGATGTTAAATCCTCTGAGACGACACCAATATCTCAATTGTATCTGTCTGCAAATAAGAACCATGCAAAGTCTGCTACAACAAAGTGCTGCTCGACAAGGGCAAATCAACTCTGTACCACATAAGTGAAACATCAAATTATCTTGGTAGCAACTCCTTTCCAGCTACCAAAATCCACCCTGGCATTTGACAAACTGATCAAAACACACAAAATCAAGCATCATAAAAGTAAACTCAGTCCTTAAAAGCATTACAAAAAATGCCCTGGCAGTCAAACATAGAACTGTACATCCCCTACATACACTTACAAGAGCTCAGATCTTATTCCACAACAAACCCAATAAATCCACCAAATCAAGATTAAATTGTGCAGATTGGAGACTGATATGGACACCAGGCAAGGCAGAAGGTTTGCCACCCTCAACCAAAACAAATTAACTAACTGTTTGATCTATGCCGATGATATTATTTTGTTTTGTAGCTCAGACTCAGTGAAAGACATAAATAAAAGATTAAATGAGGATTTTTGTGTTCTGGGTAACTGGCTAATAAAAAATACCTTTCCTGAATAGTAAGAAGACTTAAATGTATGCTTTTCGGCTCAAGACAGAGATGAGTTAAGGCCCTGATCTTTTAATAACTGATTCCTGTGGTAATAAATTGGAACAGGTCACCCAGTTCAAATATTTGGGTGTCCTTTTGGATACTAATCTAACTTTCTCTTCTCATATAAAATCTGTTAGCCATCAGGTAAATCAAAATTGGGACCTTTATTTAAATTGCAGTCCATGCTTACTATTAAGGCAAGGATGGCCATAGCAAAGGGTGTACTTCTTCCAATTTTAAATGATAATTCTTTCCTTTTTCTAATCTGGCCAAGCAATGTTTTTCCATCCTTACATCTGTATTTCACAGTATTTGTAGGTTTACATTTAAACTACCATATTCCACTCATCATTGTGTTTTGTATAATATTTCTGGATGGCTTCCAACTGAGACTGAGCAGTCTATGCAATTTGGGTTGTTAGACTGACAATATTCTTCATCAAAGGAAAAATTCTCCACTGTACTCCTTGCTTCATGTCAATAACAATGTTAGGGTCTTCATTCTACTGAAATAATTACATTTATGGTGGCAAGAATCAAAACTGAAATGGGAAATCGATCATTATTTTCTGGTAATTTAAGTCATCAAACTTTTATAGTCAATTTAAGGAAACATTTATTGGATCAACTATGTTGTAACTGTTTTGATTGTGTTTTGTCCTATGTAAATTGTATTAATTATATGTAACATCTTGACTGTATTTATATGGTCGCTGGTCATGCATGAAAATGGGCCTTTGGCTCATTATGCTTACCTGGTAAACAAAAGTAAATAAATAAATAAGAAGAGGAGGGATGCAGCCAAGACCTCAACTGCCACCCCACACCATAGAGGAGAAAGGATATAACTGACTGAGGCCTTGCTTGCCACCCAAACTTACCTGTGGAAAAAGGATGCAGCTAAGACCTCATTTGGTGCTTCTACTCACCAGAGAAAAGACACTTACCAGGTGACATACTGTACTTGATCCCCTGGTTCTGAGCAAGCCATGATCTCCCGCCATGATAAAGCAAAGTATAATAGTAGCTGAAACCAAAGCGGCCCCAAAGAAGGGACCCTTATCTTGTCCAGAAGAGTTCTGTTGGTCTGTGGTCCTCCAGTTGATGAACTGCAGCATGGTTCTTCTCTGGGCAGTATCCAGCAGGGTTGGATGGGATGTGCAAATAGTGCAGTTCTGAGGTGGCACATGCTGGGCAGGCAGCAGAAAGTTCCATTCACAGGGCACAGTGGCAGAAACATGGCAGATAAAAGATAGGCTGAGACAGAGGAAGGCATGAGGAGACTAGAAAAGGCAACTACATTAGTCAGCCTATAAGCAGATTATGCAGCAGATTGAAAAGAATACAAAAGACATATTTATATATTGTTTATATTTATATGTTTTTCTTATTTATGTATTTTTTCTGTGTTTTTTTCTGTGTCTGTGCTCTTTTGTAGCACACTGACTGAGTGTCCCAACAAGTAGCACAGGACCAAGCTAGCCCTCAACCCTCTCTCTCAGTCTCTCCATGCCTTAGTGATTGCTTGAAGGATGGCTACAGTGGTGTGATTTACAGCAGCAGCCTGAGCCTGCCTGTCAGCTCCTAGCTTCGGCTAAAGCTCTCCTGATGGGTTTGTTGGTCTGGTCTGGCATGGTAACCTCTCCTGCCAACCTGCCAATTGAATTGGTGACTTCAGTTGTTCTGGTGGCAGTAGCAGCAGTGGCTTTACTATTTAAAAAAATAGTGACTTTGTGACAGAGACTCATCAATTTATTTTCAATAAATGCTGCTGGAAACCATAGCTTAGGAGTGTGACAGGAGAGGGGTCAAAACTGAGTGAGAAATGAGTTTCCATAAGGAGGAAAGGAGGGCAGGTGGACTGGGAGAAATGTTACATCCTCTTCCATTTAGACAGGACAAAGCCAGGTAGAAGCAGCACAGGTAAATATGAAGGTGGGGCAATAGTCTTTGTGGTTTTTCCTTCCTCATCCTTTCCAGCAGGGCTCTGCCAACAACTGTAAGAGCTCCCTGCAAAATATGTTGTGGGACCTACACGCACCAATAATGAATGTAAAATAACCATTAGCGATATGACATTTTTGGTTTTTTTTGTATCAGTCCTGCTGAGTATCCATAGTTTGTCTATGCTACCCCTGTCTCCCTTAATGGCACTATGATCAAGAATCTGAACAATGTAATTTGTCCTTGCTAATCCTGGTGACACTGGCACCAAGATTAGATATTTTGAGTGATAGGCCCTACTGCTTCTTTGTTCTGTACTCTCCCCACCACTGAAACTGGAGTTGGAATCTTCTGATGCTACTGCTGGCAAACCCACTTTCAACTGGATAAGCAATTTCTGAAGAGAAAGTTGCAAGCTTGTCTGTGACAAAGGTTTTCTAAATGGTGGCCTCTGAGACAGTGTGCCCCCTGACAGTGCAGTCCCTACTGCAACCACAGCTCTTGCACCCCTGGTCACGGCCCTGTGTTCCATTCCCACGGCAAGAACTTTGTGTGAGGTATTTGCTGGAAGGGAATACATCATCCTGCGTGTAGAGTGCATGTGGGGGAGTGGAGCAACATTACATTGTGCATGCAGGGAGCTGGAGGGCATGGAATGTGCAGCATGCAGGTAGCTTGGCAGTTTCTGAGAGGAATATATAGAATGCACAGCACTGTATGCCTAAGAAGCTACTGACAGGCTTGATGGATGGCACCTCCATGTACGTGAGACCTGTGTCACTGCTGAGCATTGAGTTGGAATGCCCAATGGAGAGCTGACCAGTGCTAAATGGAATGCAGGATGCTTTTGCTTGTTGACATATTGGGCACAAGGTGTGATATAGAGCACTTGAGCTGGAAATACAGGGTATGCGGGAGCTGGCAGGCACAGAGCATGGCAGGGTGCTGGAGGGCTTCATCCTGGAATGCATCATTCAGTGATTAGTTGATGGAGATGCAGCACTTGAGTGGCAAACTGAATCAACACTACTGTCAGAAAGCAGTGTGGGTGAATGATAGGGACCCACTCAGTTGCTTGCTGGCCGGCATTATACAATGAAAGGATCAAGCCCTCACTCATTGGAGTGCTTTGGTGCTTTCAACTACAGAGTTTCTGCACAACAAACAGTGACCGTGTCATAATCAGTCTGTCTGGTCATGGGTCTGTTACTTTTGAGCCCAATGCAGCTTGAGCTACACTGGACATGAAGGGGGTATACTCTGAAATGTGGTTCATCATAACAAAATGTTTGTACCGCACATCTCTGCATGCGAACATAAAACTGAAAAAGAGAAACAGTATGAAACATATGTATAAACCAATATACTATAAACATAGAACTCTATTGTAACTGTATTTATGTCAATAAACCATGTTCATGATAATATTTACATATATACAATGTCCTTCAAGATTTGTTTTGAACATACAGGTGATAGTCACAGGTAGTGCCATAGGCCATTCATGTTGCTACCTGTAACTGTGTAGATCTCAGAAAACTGGAAATCAGACAATTCATAAAAGGGTTTCCAATCTATTATCTCATTAAAACACCAGGTACTAGGGTATTAAGATTGTAAATCCACTAAGATTCTTTTCTGAGCAGATTATTTAATCTTTTCTCCCCAGTGGGGGTACTCTTGCATGTTCCAGTCCTTTAAATTTAAAGGACCTGGTGGTGCAGCTGTGGCAAGACCTAAATGGTCACCTCATGCACTTTCCCTGTTTACCTCTTGTCATGGAAAATACATGTTCTTGGATCCTTTCTTTCAAGAGTCTTGTGTTGTGCCCTCATAGATCATACCACACCAAACGCTCCACAGCAGATCATATATGGCATTCTACATATAATTGTCTGCTTGATGCTGTATTCTTTCTGACTGACTGGGTGTTTGAAAACAGGTCCCATATCTACATACCGATAGACAATACAGTTATGGCAGGGAAAAGCCACATTTCTCTTGTGGTGTAACTCTGGATTTGTCCACAAAACAGTTATGGTTCGGTCTGTCTGCTAAACTGGTACTCCTTCCAAATATCACTTGTGGTCTTTCACCTACCACAGGGTTGGGTTCAGGGTAATCTGTAAGAACTGAGCAATGCTTCTTATTTTTAGCAGTTGTGGCTCATGGGCTAAAGTCCGTGATAAAGTTCACTTTAGGTTCAGAGTTTTGTTGCCCTGTCTCAACCTAGGGATTAATAACTCCTGTCTATTAATCTAGTCTGCTTTACCCTTTGCCCTCATGACTGTGTTTGTTGAGTAGCCCTTTCCTTATACGTGGTCAACAGCATTTCTGTTTCTTTTTGATGGGTAGTATCTAAGGTACAGTTCCTTTTTATTCTAAGGAACTGTCCATAGGAATGCTGTCGACCAGGCCCTGGGGTGAGAATACTTCACTCTCAACAAACTGTTTTTATGTTGGCTCGCACTTGTGTGCCAGCCAACATAATGTATTAGTAGAGATTTGGTGGCCCGGTCACTGTTGGGCGAATGGAGGGCATGTATCAGTAGGTGCATCCCTCATTCCCCAATAAGCCAGTATGCAGGCGCCACACCAGTAATACATAATGTGGGAGCATATCTATGAAAGGTCCGCTGCAATGAGAGCAAAGCTCACACACACGCAGCGGCACCTCCCGACGTGCCTTCCTGGTGAAACAGTAGAGCAAACATGGCGGCACACTGCCTGCCACAATGCCGACTTTGGGGTGCCCAATCCCCTGTCAGCATGCCCTGACCCAGTTTATGTGCCAGCGGGGGCCCCTCCCCATCGGCATAATGCACCCCATTTGTTATGTGCGGGGGTTATCCAATCCCCTCAGCTCTTGCCTCCCCTTTGGTATGTGCTGAAGGGTGCCCAATCCCCATTAGCTAGCCCCCAAAACACTCAGCTGGTATGCTGGGAGCCCACCCAGCATGCCAAATGCCACTGTAAAAAAAAAGTCCCATGATTTTTTTAATCTGTAAAAGAAGAAATGATCCCTCGTGGTCTGTCCAGCTCCCTGCCCCAACCCACACCCACCCTCTGTGCACCCTGCCTCCTCACACCCCTCACCCCATACTTACCTCCAGAGTTCAGCGCGATGATCTCCGTGGGCTGGGGAACACGCCTGCACTCTTCAAAGCTGACCGTAAACTGAAGAAATGCCAGTAAGCTGTATAATGGCATAAATAGTTTTTTCAGCTTTGGTGCATATCTCGGCATTTTTTAATTTTTGCACCAAATTTTCAACATGGGGTTATTGGGGCCCCTCCTCATGAATTCAGTCACTGTCATGGCGTTATTCGGTCCTAAAAGGTGTTTCTGTCACTGCATGGAGTCACCTTTCGGGACCAAGTAATAAAATGACAGTGCCATTGTTTATATGGGGGGCTCTCAAAAAGCCTATGTTGAAAATTCCGGGAAAAAATCCAAACATGGCTGCTTTTTAATGGCTGTTGCTCTATGCAAACTCGTAACTTCATGAATTTGTAATATTTTCACTCCAAATTTTCAAAATTGGCATTTTCCCACCTCCTTATGAACCAGTATAGCTGTCATTTTACATACCCTGGCCGAAATGTGTTGTCGCACGTCTGGTGCAGAATAGCGGTTGCTGTGCCAAATCAGTTTTCGGACAGTTTCAGAAAATGACGGCGACACTGTTCGCGAGCAGGGTCCTAAATGCCTATGTTGAATATTTGGTGACGAAAGTCCATAAAATGACTGTGTTATAGCGTCATGTAGTTTCCATGCACCCTTGTAACTTTGAAAATTTGCAATATTTTCATGGCAGATTTTAACACTGGCATTTTTCACACCTCCATGAATAGTAAGCTGTCATTTTTCACAGCCTGCCTAAAATGTGTTTCCACTCCTGTGGTGCACAATGGCATGGCGGCTGTGAAAAATCAATTCTGGACAGATTAACAAAATCACAGCATCACTGTTCATGAGGTGAGGTCCCAAAATGCCTATGTTGAAAAATGTGGCTAAAAAATCCCCAAAATAATTGGGTTACGGGCATGTGTTGTGCAGTTTCTACACATGCTCATGATTTCACCAATTTTTCATATTTTCACTCCAGATTTTCAACGTTGCCATTTCTTTCGCCTCCTCATGCACAATACAGTTGTCATTTTCCACATCCTGCCCAAAATGTGTTTTCGTCCCTGTGTCACCAAATGGTACAGCCACTGTGCAAAACCACCTTTCAGCTAACAAACTGATTTGCTGCTCTTCATGAGGTGGGGTCACAAAAGCCTATGTTGAAAATTTGGAGTGAAATATCAACAAATGCCTACAACGTTAGGGTTTCCAGCTGTAACACCCTACCCTGTAGAGACTGCCAGGTGTCAGGGTTGTGACTTGGGATCATTGGCTGTAATGCTCATGCCATTCCACCCCACCCCCACCTGCAGCCACTGACAGGCATCGGGTGTGCCTTGAGGTTCGGCCCTAAAGTTCACCCCATTCTCCTATACTGCACCCATCACACCATATTTCCTTATGGAATGGGGTAAGTATAAGGCCCAAAGACCCCAAAGCACACCACGGCACTTGTCAGTGTCTACAGGGTAGGGTGAGGCCCATTCTCCTATACTGCACCGTCTCAGTGTATTTTCTTATGGAATGGGGGTAAGTATAAGGCCCAAAGACCCTAAAGCGCACCATGACACTTGTCAGGTGTCTACAGGGTAGGATGAGGTAAATGGCATGAGCGTTATAGCTGACACCTCAAAGGCACACCCCAGCACCCGTTAATCTCTACAGGGTGGGGTGGGGTTGGCATCAATTCCATACTTCATTGCCATTCCTATTATGCATCTCTAACTCCTGCACTATTATGCCGATGCCAGCGAGGTAACATTCGGCATTGACAAATCCTTGTTAGCTGCTGGCTTGTGATGTGGCTCACAAATGACCTTTGATTCATTGTTACCTCTGAATCTGACAATTAAAAATCAAGTCCTCTGTCCCCCATTGCCATCAATGGGAGTCTCAGAATTAGGGCAATGTATATTTAAATGGTTCTAACACTGAAATACTATGGCACTTTGCATGTTATCTCTCACCAGCACATGTGTGCATGAGCTAGTTTTGTAGTATATGCAAATTAATCACTGCCAAAATGTGTACCAGCTATTCAACTCCACCCTTAACAATGCCTCAAATGGAGATGCTCTGTGTACAGTATGTGAGATTGATAGTAGCTACTCGGTCACCACCAATAAATATTTTTTACTTTTGTTATCTCAGTGTGTGCATTGCTTTAGTCTGTGTAACCCTCACTTTGTATGTCTTCCTCTCTATCATTCTTCCAAACTTCTGCTCAGACTTCTTTTGCTCCCTCTTGCACTTGGCCTTGCCCTGGCTAATCTGCAGCCTCTGTACTCTCTTTCCTATTTTACATCTGCTACCTACTAGCCTATCCTGGTTTCCTAAGCCCTCCAACCTCCCTCCCTCCTAATTGCACCACATTTACTGGTTATGTTTTGTTTCACAGTGCTCCAAGCACTTCTCACCTACATTCCATACTAGTACATTATTCGTTCTGTATTTTTGCCATAGATTATAATTATTGCCTTTTTCCTAATTTGCTGTAATATTGTATGTCCCCTACTGTTCACTTTGTTTCAGCAGTTCATCCCTGCCTGTATATTTTTGGTTTCCTGACGGCACTTTACCATTGTATGTATTTGTCTCCTCTACCCTCCCTCCGGTCACATCTGGAAATGAGACTTGGTTCAGTGTGCCTTTCCAGTTACCAATTTCCAGTAAATACATTTATTCCAATGAATAATCCAACCCTGTTACAATATCATAGAACCCATATAATATTAAAAAGGATTAAAAATCTGCTTAGTTTGTGATTATGACCAAAGGTAAAAATCCCCACAATATAGTCAAATTACCATCAAAATATCACTAGTACTTTTGAGTAAATTCAAAAGATTCTCCTTACCATGGAGCTCTGAAGCTTATAAGAATCAGTTCTAATAATGCATTTGGATAAAAGATTTATCTTCCTGTTCTTGTTCCAAAATATAGACCTTCCACAAAGCGCTCTTGGAGTTAAAGACCAGCAACAAGGTTTACGTGGTGGAGGATAATGTACAACTGTGTTTCAAGGCTAGAGTCAGAACAGTAAATGTCACACATTGGAGATGACAGACAGTCTGACTGCATTTCAGGCTAGAGTCAAAACAATAAAATATGATATCTTACAAAGATTCATAGGATTCATATGAAGAGACTGTATGAGCAATATTATGCTTGAGGCCCATTGGTATGCTTGCCATTACTCAATGGTTGTGTAAGCAATAAGACATGATGGGGTGTGATAGAACAGATATTACCGCATGCCCAGGGGCATAGTGATGCATGAGGCCACAGGCTGACTGCCTTTCAGCCCCTGGGCGGTGGTACTATCTGTTCAATGCACACCCGGAGCATCTTATTGTGCTTTTATAAACTGGGGAGAGAAAATCCTTTGTTCTGATTGTTTTGCCTGTGCATCAAATCCGCTTGATGCACAGGCAAAATCAAGTACAAACATGCAGGACCCATAGACACAAAACAAACAAACAAACTGAAAATCACAGTGCCATCAGAACACTTAGCTTTGAGCTGTCGCCACTTCCAGATGTTAGTGAGGAAAAAATGGAAAAGTGAGTAGCCAATCTGAACACAATTAAAATACATAACATGCAGTATTTGTAGAGTGTTATAAAACAACAAACTCCTATAACTTTCTTTTTCTTTTCTAATATTTTAGCCTGTTTATGTAACATAACTGTGTTCCTGCTCTCCCATCCTGCTGCTCCCTACTACTCGCTCATTTCCTCCAAGTACACTTGCTATTGCCACCACAGTCCAAACAAAAAAGTTGCAAAACAGTCATATCAGACACATCTTTCTTTCATCTGTCTTCAAATGCCGCCTCTGTCCCCTACCTGCACGTGACTCTGTTTCACAATGTGTATGGAAGTACAGTTCTACTGCCCTGAATTGCGTTTTAACATATCTTGAGTTAGTTGAGCAGTCAGGCTGGTTTTAGTGCAGTTAGGCTAGGAGTTAGATTGTTACATTATTTAAATACAGTTGCCGTAGTTTATTGTATTTTATTTATTTAATTAGTTTTTGTTGACTGGGAAGGAGGGCTAGACAGTATTTTGCCTCTTTTCAGCCTTGCCCTGGGGAGGGAGATACAGATGGATGTCAACTGAAATTGAAACAGATTTTAAGCTATTGGTGGTACTTTTTAGTGAATGGGGAAATTTTTCAGGACTTGAGAAAATCCTCACTCTTTCAGTAGGGGAGCTGCTGAACCCATGGCTGATGCCTCGAGAATTAACAGAATGCTGGTGTACCAAGAGGTGAGCAGATCTCCTCCCAGGAGATCGATTGCAAATAATCAAGTTGGTGCAGAAAATGTTGAAATGGAGGTAGACCCTTGGCAACAACAAACAGAACAGGTACAGCAAGAAGATGCGAGACTTATTGCAAAAGTTAAGCAAAAATCAAAGGAAATGTTTACTGCAACTGCTGACAGCATCAGAACAGGAGCAGCAGAAAGTGCAGCAGAGAAAAAGAACTCTGAAACCACTACAAGCACAGAACAGACTGAAACTGACAAGCTTCCTGGCTCCAAGGCAGATGCCGCAGCAGTATCAAAAGGCCTGACTGACAGCCGGCCAATACTCTGTGCCTCTAACAATGCTACTACAGTGGAAGCAGTACCTGACAGCCCTAGTGAAGTGACTGAAAACGTAAGTAAAAAATACTTGACAATAAAAGGGAACTGCATCAGATACTAAAGTAAATAAATAAAGTAAGGGATTGAGAAAGGCAGAGAGAGACTGGTTCTTGGTATAACCCCCATACAGCAACGCTTCTACAGCCATATCGAGATACTGACAACATCAACATGTTGCTTTAGAATCTGCCCAGGACCCAGAAACACTTTCCCCCATCCTGTACCCCTCCTGAACCAGTTCCAACTGGAGTTGGAATCTAAAGTATAGGGGGTGCGGGGCAGAGCCCTGCATGAGTGGGGTTTGGGTAAAGCCCCTCAAGTAAAAACACAGTCTGATGTGCATGACCTCGCCGACTGCAAATCACGTCAACGTGGAGCCTGGCGCCAGGGATGCCGTGGATGAATTAGTTGTCAAACTGGCATTGTAGACCCCGCTTTATTGAAGGGACTTAAGGGAACAAAAACGCCTTTGGTCATACAAAAAGGGTTGGTGGAAGCTGGATGGAAACAAACAGAGTTAGGAGAGTGGGTTCCTGACCTGACTGTGTTATCAATACCAGGGACCTCAGGGGAGAATGCCGAGGAAAATGTCATGACTGACTTTGATATGGATTTACATTCTGAAGATGTGGGCTCTGAAACCAGGGTTGTAACTGTTCAGATGTCCCCCTTCAATGCTAGCAGTTCTTCCTTGTCAGATTTAGAAGAAAATATGCAAGATACTACACAGAACTGGGGAGACATGGTAGAATGAGGAAAACCAAAATGCTGGCCAAATTACAGCATTGCAAGTCCCACAGTGTAGACAAGATTTAGACAAAGAGAGCAAACATTTCAGCACATAGTCCCAGCACAGAGAAAGAAATGCTGTGAGACTACATATCTTGGAGGCCTAAAAGTCAGCCAGACAGAATCTATGTTGGAAGAACACTAATTAAGGAATCAATTAGCTTCTTCTAGAGTGAAATATATGCCATCATACATGCTTTAGGAGACAGAATATATGATATAAGTTTTAAGACACCTACACGCCTGGAGAGATTCTGGACGACTTATGAAAAACTGAGATACACAGCTCTTTGGCTACCATTCAGAGCCATACCCCTCACGAAACATGCCATTAAACAAATAACTGTGCTATTTAGAAATGATGGGGTAAACGTTCATGATATAAAACACTGGCTCCAACAAAGATGTGATTTATTGGGAGAACTTACTGTACCTCTATACTTGATGAGGAACACATATGGATGGAGGGAAGAAATTTAAAATTAAACTGCGAATGGGGCTCAAGGTCCAAGACGCTTGCAAGCTCCTTCTTTCTAGGGAAAGATAGAGGACATTGTTTTATCCTGGCCAGCCCAAAATATGCTTCAAATGTGAGTCAATATCCCACCTCAGTAATGCGTGACCATGTAAAATGTAATTTATGCCTCAAGTATGGTCACAACAGTACAAACTATACAAATGAACTGCGATGTAAGTTACATAAAGAATCTAGCCATGTTTATCGCACATGCAAAGGGTGACCCATAATAGGAATGACTGGCCTGACCAAGACATAATTAAGCAATAAGGCAGGACAGGGGTGTGTTATAGTGGGATAACAGCCCACCTCAGGGTGGGTTAAAGACAAGGCATAGCCGAGGGCTTCCACCACCCTGAGAAGGGCCATTAGCCCACCATAACACCCTCTGGAGTGCCTTATTGTGATCATGAAATGGGTCACTTTTGTTGGTGTGCTTGGCGCAGCCAACATCTTGCAGCAGTGGGGATTTGGAGGGTGCATCCCTCATTCCCCAATCAGCCTGCATGCGATGCCACACCATGCATACTAAGCTGGCGAGCACATCTAAGGAAAGGTCTGTTGCAATCCAAGCAAAGCTCATCACAGCGTAGCGGACCCTTTCTACCTGCTCACCAGCTAGTAGCATGGCGGCACAGTGGCCGCTACACTGCCGACAGTGCCGACTTGAGGTGCCCAATCCCGGTCGGCTTGCACTACCCATAGTATGTGCCCCAGCTGGGGAGCTCCTCGGTCAGCAGAATGCTTCCACCACCTCGTTGTTTGCCGACGGGGAGCCCAAACCCCGCTGGCATCCGCCCCCCTTCCTGCTGTACTGTGCCGACGTGGGGGCCCAGTCCCCATTGGCATGATGTCCCCTTCTTCTGTGCTGACAGGGTGCCCAATCCCCATCAGCTACTGTATCCTCCCCAAACAAAAGAAATGACCTAAAAAAATAAAACCACCCGTGATGTGCTTTTTTGTTCTCGGTACCTGTAAACTGAAAGCGGTCCCTCGTAGTCTCCACACACCACCCGCACCCACCCACTGCACACCTGCCTACCCACACCCCCACCCCATACTTACCTCCGGAGTCCACATAACGATCTTCGTGGACCGGGAACACATCTGCACTCTTCAAAGCCATCTGCCAACTGAGGAAATGCCGGTAAGCTATATAATGGAATAAATAGGGTTGTTTCAACTTTGCTTCAAATCTTGGCATTTTTGGAATTTTGCACCTAATTTTCAACATGGGGTTTTGGGACCCTTCCTCATGAATTCTGTCACAGTTTTGATGTTAATTGATCCCAAAGGTGATTTTGCAGTCACTGCATGGAATCACCTTTTGGGACCAACTATCCAAGGACAGTAGCAGTGTTCATGAGGTGGGCCTCAAAAAGCCTATGTTGCAAATTTGTGGAAAAATCCAAAATGGCTGTTTTACTTGTTACGTTGCGCAGTTGCTATGCAAGCTTGTAACTTCGCGAATTCACAATATTTTCATGCCAGATTTTCAACATTGTCATTTTCTACACCTCCTTGTGAGCAGTACAGCTGTCATTTTCACATCCTGGCTGAAATGTGTTTCCGCCTTCTGGCTACAATACGCGTCACTGTGGAAATCAGTGTTCGGACCAGATTACAAAATGACAGTGACACTGTTCATGAGCAGAGGTCCTACATACCTATGTTGAAAATTTGGTGATGATATTCCGTAAAATGATTGTGTTACAGTGTATGTTGCACAGTTTGCCGCACGCTCAACATTGTGCATTTGTAATATTTTCACTCTGGATTTTCACCTTTGGCATTTTCCACACCTCTTGATGAACAGTAAAGCTGTCATTTACATATCCTGCCGGAAATGTGTTTTAGCACATCCGGTGAAGAATAATTCGGTTGCTAATGGAAATCACTTTTGAGACAGCTTGAGGACATGACAGTGACACTATACATGAGTAGAGGTGCTAAAATGCCTATGTTGAAAATTTGGTGCGAAACTCCATAAAGTGCCTGTGTTACAAGTTTGTGTTGCGCATTTCCACACACCCTTGTAACTTTGCATATTTGCAATATTTACATGCCACATTTTTACCACTGCCATTTTTACAACCTCCTTATGAACAGTACAGCTGTCATTTTCACATCCTGCCAAAATGTGTTTCCACATTGCACTACCAAAGCCAATGCCAGCGCAACAACATTCAGCATTGACAAATGCTTGTTAGCAAATGTTATGCATTTTAAGCAAATACTTCAGCTGGGCCATTGTGCTGGGAATCAGTATTCTGCATTCTTTCTACCCATTTCATAATTTTGAATAATGCCCAGAAAACAAGTATTGAAAAGCACAGAAAAAGGCAAGAAGAAAGGGAACAAGCAGAGGAGAACCTCAACAACCAACCCCCAGCTCCCTCACGATACAGAAGGTGTAGTCACCACCCCTCCCTCAGGAAGAAGTACCTATGGAAGCTGAAGAAAATGTTGCCACAAAAACTAGGACTGATCAGGATGAAGGTACTACAGCTAATTTACAGATAAATCCAGACAGGAAGCAAAAACTACACCACAAAGAAAAAAACGCTACAACAATGCCACCCCTAAAACAAGAACAGTACTCTCAAAAAAATGTACATTAAAGCAAAGCAATCCCAAAGCAAAGCTACCTAAAACCTATGATATACAAAGGAATATTGATTTATCCAATAAATATGACATTTACAAACCATTGTCTTTGACCTGGGGATAATCTGAAACCTCTTCCACTTTTTCCCAACAAGGGCTATCCTCAGATTCAGAAGGTGAACAGCTAGCAGTTAAAGTGTAAGAAATGCAGAATATACAAAACAATGGGGCACATCCAAGAGAAGTAGGAGACTGGGAAAACATCCTAGGCTGGTTCCATTTCCCTGTATCCTATTTTCATCATGACATCTCCACAGACTTACAAGGTGTCCACCTTAAATGTTGACAGCATAAAGAACAATCAAAAGAGAATTGTGACTTTTTCTGTTTTAAAAGAACTGAACCTGGATATCTGTATGCTACAGGACACTAGACTAAATACTAATGCAGATATCACTGCTGCAAGCAGATTGTGGTGTTAGGGGCCATCCTTTTACTCTATGGGTCTGGAGATCACGGGAGTGGGAATCCTGTTTTCTGGCTATGACTTCACGGTGACAAAATTGTTGATATATGTCCTGGCAGGGCATTACTTGTGGATTTTGCCATAAAAGCACAGTATGTAGAATTGCAATCTTACAGTATATGCTCCACACACACAAAAAGAGTAGAGTTGTTTAATCTGGTAAAACCATATTTATTCACAACTAGAAATCTAAGTTGGGCAGAGGATTTTAATGGTGTGGTAAATATAGCAGACAGAGGAGCAGAACTACTAAACAATTCTGTGACACCAGCGTACTGAACAAAATTATAGACCTCTTTGGTTAATTGACACCTTCAGAACAAAATACAATAGTGGAAGTTATACTTTCTATAAAAAGCACGCTGGCCTGCAGAATAGATTTTAATTTCTCATCTCCATCTTTAACAACTTACAGGGCATATGTAATTCCAGTGGAGACTTCTGACCATCTTCTAGTTACATAGAAACATAGACTTTGATGTCAGATAAGGACCACTTGGCCCATCTAGTCTGCCCATTTCCCTACCTAGAGGATAAGCTGCAGATCCTATCTCTCTCATATGGGAGTATCAGGCACCCTATTTTTGATAAAGGATATTGGAAATTAAACACATAATTATTAGACAATCATGAAATACAAACACAAGTCAAGGAAAGTGAGAGCAACACAATGTTTTGTACATACATGGTTACTTCTTTTGTTTACTGAATCTTCACCCCATCCATTCCCAACCTTCTTCTCCCCACCAACCACCACGGGTGAACAATTGATTTGGGGAAGAATTGTCAATAGTGTGAATGCCCACCAAAGTACTACAGAGCAGGAACAATTAACTGTCTTGCCAGGTAAGCATTAGTCACTAATCAGGAGTATTGCATCCTCTGGCTACATAACTTTAGTCTAGTTAAGTGAAGTAATGCTGTATGTCAAGGGAATACTGTCATTTTCATACTTTTCCTACTTTTCTTTTGGCTAGGTTGCAGTCGACAAGACCTTGAGTGATTTTCAATAACCAGGAAAGCTTGTAAACCTGTGTGTCTAACATTGAATATCATCTTTAATATTGTTGTCATCTCTAATGGAATCATATCGTGGTACACATTGGTTGTTGAACCAATCCAGTGCAATGTTGAATGCAGTTACTAGAATTGCTGTCATCCTGGCATGCATATGTTTCGTGGACAGGAAAAGATATATATGGCAAAAGTTGAATATACTAAAGCTGTACCAGAAACACAGACAGAGAGCTGTGGCTCAACTATCACCAAACATGTTAGAAACCTTGATCTATGTACAGAATTTATTGACATGTTTCTGTGTAGATGGCACAGTTGCTCTCACTGTGTGGACTTTTTGCCAGACTGACACATGGTGGGAAGGCATTGTTCTAGCTACTTGGAGCAACAAAGAATGGTTGGCAAACTTCTGGATGTCGAAAGATACATTTCAATTGCTGTGTGCTGAAATTGGACCTGTTATCTGACAAGTGATACTGACTTAGAAAAACCATAAAGGTTGAGAAGAGAGTGGCAATAGCTTTATGGCAGTTAGCCACAAATACTGAGTATAGAATGCTTAGTCACCTATTTTGGGGTGGGATGATCAACCATAGAACAGATTGTAGTGGATGTATGCAAGGCAATAGTGAGGGTGTTAATGCCAAGAGTTATTTTGATTCAATGCATGAAGGAAGTGATTGCTGGATTTGAAAATGAAGTGGATTTACAAATTGTGGAGCGCCATTGACAGAACTCACTTCTCCAATCATATGCCCGCCATTCAATGCCACAGAGTATTATAACTGTAAATGTTTTTATTCAATTGTGATGCGAGCCTTGGTAGACCATAAGTATAAATTCATGGACATAAATGTAGGTTGGCCTGGGAAGGTACATGATGCACGTGTCTTCAAGAAAAGTTCTCTTTGAAAAGGGACAGAATGGGACTCTTTTCCCACCTGTGACATGTGTCATCAATCACGTAAGTGTCCTTGTCATGATCCTTGGTGACCCCACATACCCACGCCTGCCATGGGTCATGAAACCATACCCAGAGTATGATGACCCTGTCAAGAGACAGTTTAATTACAGATTGAGCAAGCAAGAATGGTGGTTGAGTGTGCCTTTGGATGATTGAAGGGGTGATGGCACTGCTTGCTGAAATGCAATGATTTCAACATTGACAATGTACCAGTAGTGATCTCAGCATGCTGTGTTCTCACAACATATGTAAGAGCAAAGGGAGCAATTTAATGCAAGCTGGATGACAGTGGATGACCATGATCACATGCAGCCTATAGAGACAGATATTTCCTCACTGAGTACACATCTGTGGGATCAACTAACAGGCAAGCTATTCTAATCAGAGATGCCCTTGCACAGCACTTTACAGACAATAACTAAGGCTACAATTCTAACCAAGTATGAAAAACAAACTGATAATATAATAAGACTTTATTAGTAGCAAGACAAATTTTGTTTTTTAATGTGTTTGACTTTCATAGATACAGTTTGAACAATAAAATTTTCCCATGTAAATTCAATATATTTATTGCAGAAATGAAACAATCATAAAGTTGATGTGTTGTATAACATACATAAATATATGTTTATGTATTTGCTCATTCTGTGTGTGAATTTTTTGAATGGGCTGGCAATGTTACAAACTCTGGGAGACAGATGAGTGTGTTTTGCAGTGCTAAATGAGTTCGTTTTAGGTAGGAGTGAGAAACAGATTATTTTGTGAAGCTGTATTCTATAGAAGTCTGGCTGCAGTCAAGCTGAGAGTATCACAGTAATTGTAATGGGCTGAGAGGCAGAGTGTCAGAACAGGTGAGTATTTTTAGTGGTAATTGAGTTAGCTGCAGGCAGCAGTGAGGAACAGAGAGTTCTGTGAAGCTGTGCTCTTTAGAGTTCTGGCTGCAGTCAAGCTGAGAGTATCACAGTAATGAGCTAGAAGTTAGAGTGGGGAATGGTGTGTTTTGTAATGCTAACTGAGTTAGCTGCAGGCAGCAGTGAGACCTCTCATGTAGTTCTGCCTTTGTTTCTATGTTAACAGCACAGGTGTTTATTGCATGCTGAGGAGAAAGCTGCCTAGAGTGATGATATCAGTGACCTTTGTGTGACCTGTGTGTGTAAGTGGCTGATATCATCACAGTAAGACAGAGGATAAAATATCACACTGCTGTGGATGATACGCTGTTTATCTCACTCATTTATCACTCACCCCTATTGTATAAATATATATATTGCTGTTGTTAAAACTGCAATCTTAAATATTTATTAGCAAATGAATAATTATTTGATAAATGCACTTACTATGTATCCTTAAAACTTACCACAAATATACTTAACTGTTTATTTTATTTGTATTTCTGTAAATAATTTGCTAAATAAGTAAAATTAAATTTTATTTATGTCTATGGTCATTCTTTAACTAGAGATAATAACTGTCACAACAGATAAACACAATAAATAGTTCAACATCTGGATACTTTTATGTCAGGAATGTGAACTGGCCCAAACTAAGACAATAAACATGCTAACAATTAGTTCACATCAATATTATATGTCACATTTATTACAGATCGGTCCAAGTCATGATGTCTGACAGTAACTCTGCTGTCAGACTTATGGACAGATTAGATGCAACGTGGCCCATGTACTGACCAGTACTGAATATGACTGATATGAGGTGGGCTGCGGCTGATCACCCACATGCTGTTGGTTAACCATAAAAGTGAATGCTAAATGTTAATACCTGACTTGAGCACAAGTAGCATTAGCAATAGGGTCAAATGGTGTAGCTGTCTGTGGTACACTACAATGGGCAGGGTATTCAAATCAAAATTTTAGTAGGTGTCAATCCAGGTATGTAGCTATTTTTCCTACCCCCTTCATTTATGGTTGCTTGACCTGGACTGGGAGCTATAGGATTCAGTACACCCTTACCATTGTGCGTCATATTTCAATCAATGTTTTGAAAACTCTATGGTTTGACTAGCCTCATGCTTTCTCAGTTGCTCCTCCATTTCCTATCTGCTGCTGCTCTTTTCTCTTTAACTCCAGCATTTATTATATGTTGCTCAACAATTAATTTCCTTGTTGGCTCAAAAGCACACTCTATTATCTCTTACATCCTTGACAGATGTTTCCTCTTAAGTAAGTGTGTTAAGCAGCTCTGGCGCTGCTCTTTAGGGGATCGTTCATTCTCAGATGCTTGAATATGGTGTCGTGATGACCTGCTTCTTCATCAAACATATTATCTACCACTGGAACATCTGCAGAATCATCTTCAATTTGTGTTTCCATTCTACCACTGTTATGTGAAGTGTCATTTTCTGTAACAGAAATATATGTATTACAACATAATATGTATAATATTTAAGCAACAAGGCATGACAGGGTGTCGTCATTTCTGAATAACGTCCACACATCAGGGTGGGTCGGCACAAGGCCACTGGCCAACTGCTTCCCACCTTAGGTGTGACACTAAGCAGTGACGACATACAATCCTGGAGTGCCTTATTGTGATTATAAGGCTCTAACAATTGTGACAACACTTTAATGATTAAGCAATAAAATAACAAACAAAACATACATTACAGCTGTATTAATTAAGCAATAATACCCTCCATTTTGGTAGGCTGTACGGATGCGTCCAGGGGCGTGATGAGGCCGACACCACGGGCAGAGGCCTGATAGCCCCTGGAAGTCCGGTATAGCCCAACACCACCACCTACCCTGGAGGTTACTATTGCGCTTAGAAAATAGGCAAGTGTAATAATATATAAAATATTTAAAATAAAAAGAAAAACACTTGACAAGTAATAAAAAGGTAAAAAGTTTTCCTGTAAGTAGTCCCTCTACTGGGTACAATTACCAGTAGAAGGTGCTGCTATTTTTAAGACACTTTCTCTGACTTGGTGGGGGTAGGGAGGTAAACACACTTGGTAGCTTTAAAAGAAGTTATTCACTGCCAGTTCCTCATGGTGTTCACTGCTGGTTCTGATCTTTTCTTTTTGATGTTCAGAAATAGCATGCAAGGGTGGCCCAATCGATCTGAAGTGGGGTTGTGCAGTCGGTTGGCACAGTACCTCTCTACCTACAAGCTGCTTGAGGTAGTTTAACATTAAAAGAGACTGTTCATTTTCTTTTGGCAAGAGGGGCTGCAGTTAAGCGTAGCTGTGTGAGCTGAGGAGCATCCATTGCCGTCTCGTGTACTGGCTTCCTACATCATAAGGTGGATTCCTGGATTTTTCAGCAGAGTGAGTGGTCTATACAGGACATATTAATTTAGATCTGAATTTAATGCTTTAAATGTTGTTTTCATTGTTGAAAGCCACTCTTGCAAGGGAAATGGGTGGACAGTTTCATTGGGTTTTAAATGTAGAGCGTCTCCAGTGGCAGTAACAAAGCTGCAGCTACTTGAGACAGAGAATGATCGTCTTTCTGTGCACTTCAAGGAAGTGATTTAAAACTACAGTTTTCATTTGGTCACTCATTGCAGGTACCAGGAATGTGACTTGACTGTGTGTTTTTCGGGGTGGGGTTGCCTGATGCAGCAGGAGCATAAGTCAGCCTGATCGCCAAGGTAGACTGGGGCTTGTTAGGAGAGGCTGTGTTGCGTTTGAAAGATGTGCGATCTGCTCTCCGAGAGTCAAGTATCACTGCAGCACCAAATATGGGACATTAGAAAAGAAAGCTTGGCAAGAAATAAGCCCATTGGAGGGTGATGTGTATTTTGTTTGGTGGCTGGCAGCCAACTGTTAGCGTTGGTAGCTAGTGTCTCTCACTAAGCGCTAGAACAAAATGGTGGTGATTTCAAATTCAGTATGGTGCTTTCCACCAATGAGTAAGCAAGATGAGCACAATGATTTCTGTGTGTGTGAAGTGGCACTTTGGGCTGGTTCTTTTTATTTCCTGGGCATCTATTGAAGTTAATGTACCCTCTTGGCAGGGGTACCAATCAGAGCCAGGAAATAAAAAAAACGTTTTCTAAGATTAATTTAGACATAAAATACAGATATAATAGTCCCTTCAAGAGATTTACTGCATCCATCCATATTGCTTTCATTAAGTTTGTGATGATGATGATGATGATGGTGATGATAAATAACAAGAGGGAGGAGAAGAAGAGAGGACAGGAAATGGTCTGAGGGAACTCAAGTAATGAGGTGCACTTTTGCACTGAAGTTTTTCATTTCTTAAGTAAATACCCTCCCACTATTTACCTATTCTTAATTTTTCCTCCTTGTAATACCATCAGAATCCATTTACTGAAAACAAGGTGTTGCATCAGTGTGTGGTCTGAAACGAAATATATGTGCATACATAGGTGGAATGCACAGGCAAGGGTCATAATTTTACAAGACATCATGCGCATGACTAAATCGCGCAGCCAGTACAGTGCTATTTCTGCCATGAGGCATAACTCTCTTTTTGTGGGGGTCTCCATCCCCACGCCCCCCTACAGGGCTGCTAACCCCCAATAAAGATTCTCAACCCAGGGGTTTACCTTGGGGAGCGACAAAGTCCAAACAAAATAAAAGGTTCTGGGACCAGGAATCAAACCCAGTCCCGACACGCATCTGATTTCTGCTGCTGTGGCTCAGTCCAGTGAGCCACAGCAGCTGTTTGACAGAATCCACTCCCTAGTAGAGGTCTTATCCTGTGCCTGAGAGAGAATGGTGCAATACTGGTACAGCAGTACACATGGTATTACACCATTCTCTCACAGGTACAGTGTTGTGCTAGTTTAGCCATAATGTCATGCACTATTAAACATGCTACATTATGACCCAGTAGGGAATACACCTGTGAGCATCCAAACGCACACACACACACACACACACACACACACACACACACACACACACACACACTGGATGGAAGTGTGTGCAGGCATGTCCACACGTGTTGCTCACATGGGCATTCCAACTATGTGTATACATCTGTTTTATTTTCTACAGTTCTCCTGTCTCTATCTTCTTCCCCACATTTATCACTTTTCAGCTTTCTTACTAGGCCATGGTAATTGATCCCCACTTGAGGACCCTCAGCTCATTCACACCTATTATGCTTTTCATGTCAACCATCACCTTCTTGTTTTCCAGCTTTGGTTCCCCATCACTCCTGTCAACCATTTCCAAGGGCAATCCTCAGCTCCCTGCCTACTGTGGTACCTACAGGTCCCCATTAAGCAAATAATTTAAAAATATATTTTATGTTTATGTTCCTGACACTTTAGACAGTTTACTTTATATCTGGTTGATCTTGCATCCCTCCACCTGCTATGCTGCTGGACTAACAGCCCACTGTCCCTCGCAGTCAGTTCTATCACAATGTCAGTGAAGACTAACCCACAGGGGACCCTCATGCTGGTACATACTAAAGTATTCTAATAATTTGTAACAGTGCATTTTCACCTTACTGTACCAGTACCAATCAGGCTGAGTTTGTATTTAGCACCTCTAGGTCCTACAGTATTAAGCAGGGGACAGGATTCCTTTATACTTATTTTACTCACAGTGAGTAGATTTGTGGGCTGGAATGCAGTGGAGAGTGACAGGTGGAACAATGGTGGTAATCAGGCACACATGTTGTTGTTCCACAGAAGGGTGCAATGATATTGGATGACCTTAATCCCACCCAATCAATGCCAAATCCCTCCCTAACTGTATCCCACCTTGGTAACATACTAATATGCTGATCATTGTTGGGCAGGTGACTGGCACAAACCCTCCCTCCTCCCTAGCTGGCCACAGTAGATTGAATAAAGGAGTGTTGAGAATACGTTCCTGTTCATCAGTCTGTCGTGGACGGATGAGGAAGAGGGAGGGTTTGTGCTGGTCTCCTGCCTTACAGAAAGGCAGTGTATTAGTACTTACCACACTAACAGTGGGAGGGAATCTGGCACTGGAGGGTGCAGGTAAGAAAAATTAAATATTTAAATAATTAACTTTGCCATTTTGGCATTGCAGGACTTGGACATAATCTGACAGGAGGATAAGGAAGAAGTCCATCAGATGTGAAGGACTAGTACAGAGGAGAGGACCTGGCTGCTGCACTCATTGCTCAGTGGAGAGGCCACTGGCATGGCTATCTGGCTACCTTTGTTTTTTTACAGTAAGTGACACTGACTGGGAGGGAACTTTGACAGTGGAAGATAGAATGTACAAGCTCTGCCTCCACGGATGCAAAGGTGTAGGGCCTTATGCCAAGGGAAGCATTGTCTTCAGTATATGATCGCCCCTGTGTATGATGACACATCGTAAAATGCTGGCTCCCAACTTTGTAATGTTGTTTGAGAGAGTTGTTGAGTGTATGGAGCAGCACTGCAGCTGTCTTGCTGCTTCACCCCTTCTAAATCCTGTTTGGTTTAATTCCTTGTAGATTTTGCTCCAAGCCTGGGTTTAAAATTTGCTTTATCTCAGCATACTAGAAGAAAGTTGTGAATAAATTTATAAGTAACAAAACACTTTGTTCAGCCATACTACATTTGATCTGATTATGTGTTGATTCTTGCTTTAGCTTTCTTTTGATTTTACTCACACTTATTTGTATTATGCTAAAATAAATGTGTTTTTTGCCTTAGGCTTGAGTGCAATGCCCTTTCCTTCTCGTTTCTTCTTTTTTTTGCACCATTGTCCACCGAATTGTAATCTTATGAAGTGTACTGTATTGTATTAGTGCCCAGGACCACCTTGAAAATGAGCTACTCAATGGTGTTTATGCCTGGTTAAATAAAGTGATTGATTGGTGATTAATTGATCATTGTGCAATTACCATTCTACAATAGATATATGCCACACTCTTTGTAACAGTATAATTGAGCTGCCCCTCCACCACACACACACATATCGTGCACACACACACACACACACACACACATATGCCTACACACTCACACACCAAACTGTGAACAAGAGCTGCTGCAGTCGACTACAGACAAAACAAAAGAATAAACCGTTATTGTAGAGAGAAATATGAATGCTCCTTTTGCATTACATTTAAGACCATTACAAACTCTCAGTTATTTGTACTATGCTAAAGTAAAGTTCATGTTTTTAGTTTTTTTGGGGGGCCTAAGTGCAATGTCCTTTCCTTCTCTTTGTACTGTTACCATTCTGTAATAGGTGTATGCCACACTCTTTGTAACACTATAGTCAGGCTGTCCACCTGTGCAATGCCCCGCCCCCTCACACACACACAGAAACACCAATTTGTGACCATGAGCTGCTGTTGTCTCCAACAGAAAGAATAAAATGCTATTGTGGGCACAAATATGAGCCTGAACTCCCTTTGCATTACATGTAAGATCATTAGAAACATTTTTAAATTATCGGGGCAAGAAAGGTGAATTGTGCATAACCTTAAATTATGCAACTACTGTACATCAAAGGAAAGTGATTAGCATGCAAGAGCTTTGATACACTTTTGTGCAGGTTCATACTTAAAGCTATGTGCTATGTGCCAGGAAGGAATTAGTGTGACACAGTAATTTTATTCACGCCCCATACCTTAACTAGTGTCATGTTTTAACGAAACAACAACCTCGTTAAATTTGCAGTGTACAGTTTGATTTTTGATTCCAGGCCTTTTTAAATTAACTAGGTAAGCAGACAGACAGATAGAAACAGAGATAGAGACAGAGATAGAGATAGACAGACACACACAATGACATACAGACTGACAGAGATAGACAGACAGGCAAGTTAGCGAATCGATATCAGATACGATTTCAGACATCAGAAACTATTCTCAGAAACAGGCCTCCAATGTCTGAAATCCTATTTGGTATTATAGGTGGCAATGTTGGCATACATTTATGTAATAAAGAATGCCTGAAACACGTGTAGTGCTATAATGCGTCCCATATCAGAACATACTGGGGTAAGAACTTATTTTCCGTGTCCTCCAGTCATCCAGTTCCACTGATTCAAAACCCAAATGATCCGGCTCTCAGTATTGCAATATTACTCAAGCTGCCTGCCAAGTTCAGAAGCCCAGTTTTACCATAATTAGGTGCGTGGGGAATGGGTAACCCCTAGTTCTTTTACATCTCGAGACAGCAAGTTCTGCCAACATAACGGCCTCTCTCTGACAGTTTAGGTAACCTCTTAGAAAAACTCCAAAAGCTGAAAAAGCCTCAAATTACCTGTCTTTAGATTAAAACCCAGTTATGAATAAACTAAAACTCTCAGCTAATTCAGTTCAATGCGGAACACAAACTCGGAGGGGCAGCACTGCAGCTATCTTTGGCTCTACCCCTTGTAAATCCTGTTTGGTTTCAGTCCTTGTAAATGCTGCACAGAGCCAAGATTAAAAGTCAGTATTATCTCAGCATACTAAAAAAAGATGTGAATAAATGTATAAGTGAGCAATAACTTTGTTCAACCCTACTACATTTGCTCTGATAGTGCATTGGTTCTTGCTTTTGCTTTCTTTTCATTTACTCACAACTATTTTGTATTATGCTAAGATAAACTTTTGTGGGTTTTTTTTTGGAGGCTCGAGTGTAATGCCCATTCCTTCTCTTTGTATTATTACCATTCTGCAATAGGTACAATAGGTATATGCCACACTCTTTGTAACAGTACAGTTGGGCTGTAAACCAACCCCCCACCTACACACACAAAATTGTGTACAAGATAAAAGTGACACAGTAATTCACTATTCTACCCTCATACCTTAACTAGAGTCATGGTTTAACAAAATAACAACCTAGTGAATCAATAGTATCTTGCAGGATACATGCAACCATGGATCCTCAATCTTCTCTGCAGGACTGCAGACCTGTCGGAAAGCTGAAACTGAGTTCTGAGGGTGGCACTCAACTCTGCAGGTGTTTAATGTTGGACTGCATTTTATGCAGGTATGTCTCCGTTGCCTAAGGGCTTGCTGTTTTAATTTTATTTGGTATATTATATACTAGCTAACATAACCATTAGGCGTGTAGTGGTAGTTTCACTCTACATGTCCAACTTGAGTCATCTTTTATCTTTTCCCAGATTCTGTTCTAACTGATGTATAGTATGGCTGCTTTCCTGTATTTTAGTAAGTTACTGTGCCTGAATGACCCTGACTTGTTGGTGCACTGGCTTGCAAATCTGTCTCGAGGCGAGTAGGGCAAGAGCACAGAGGCAGGGAGACAAGGCAACTAACTGGGACACTGCTGGAATGACAGGCTGTAGTCGGAAGTGCAGGGAGCCTTGTATGAGAGTGTTTCCGCATATCATCCAGTTACCCAATCCACATTAAACAAGCATTTGTCAATGCTGAATGTTGTCATGCTGGCATTGGCATTGGCATTAGCAGTACTGGAGCTAGAGGCGCATAATAGGAATGGCAGTGAAGTATTAGTGGCACTTCCCCACCCACCCTGTGAGAGTGACAGGCAGTGGGGTGTGCCTTTGGAGTTGTCAGGCATAATGCTCATGGCATTGCCTCACCCTACCCTGTAGACACTGACAAGTGTCATGGTGTGCTTTGGGGTCTTTGGGCATTATACTTACCCCATTCCATAAGGAAATACGCTGGACGTGGGTGCAGTATAGGAGCATGGGGCGAAGTTTGTGGCGAAGAGTGCAAGAGACACACCACGATGCCTGTCAGTGGCTGCAGGGTGGGCGTGGGGGTGGAATGGCGTGAGCATTACATCTGATGATCCCAAGTCACAGCCTTGACACCTGTCAGTTCGTAGCGGGTGGGGTGTTGCAGTTGGAAACCCTAACACCTTAGGCGTGTAGTGGTAGTTTCACTCTACATGTCCAACTTGAGTCATCTTTTATCTTTTCCCAGATTCTGTTCTAACTTATGTATAGTATGGCTGCTTTCCTGTATTTTTAGTAAGTTACTGTGCCTGAATGACCCTGACATTGGTGCACTGGCTTGCAATCTGTCTCGAGGCGAGGTAGGGCAAGAGCACAGAGGCAGGGAGACAAGGCAACTAACTGGGACACTGCTGGAATGACAGGCTGTAGTCGGAAGTGCAGGGAGCCTTGTGGAGGGACAGCCGCTCAGAGAGGAGTACCTGCCGGCTTGGAGTGACACGGAGTGTGATGCAAAAAGATATTAAAGATACCAAAACACAGAGATGTTTTGACTTTATTAAAGTTTGGTGCTGAAAAGCTTAAAACCTACATGGCAAGCTGAACTATAATCCCTGTGCTCCATTTAAAATCGTCACCTGCTTGGGGTGGGGTGGGAGGGACAGAATGTATCCCATACCGTAATAATGTTGTCTAATTGTTACTATTTCTGTCTCCTGTGTTACTGTAAAACTGCCAATAAAATCTGAATAAAAAAATCATCACCTGCTGATGTATCAGATGTGTCCTCGCACTTTAATTATTCTTACAATCCTCTGTTCTGCTCATCTCTAATACAATACAATAAATTTTTCATTTTATTTATAGGCTTGTGATAACTCCTGTTAGTGGTTGCAATTTTGCACACCTGCATAAAAGTCACAATTTTATCTAGTATTTGAGATACGTTCCTTTTGGGATACTATCTATTGCTACTTTGGCTGAAGTTTATATTCGGTGGTCAGCAGATTACATACTCATTCATTTCACCCCAATGTGCCCAATAATTTTTGTAATCTTATTTTCCAGTGGTCTATATAATACTTAAATTGGAATGAAATGACTGCAAGTAAAGCTGTTTTTGGTTGTTGTTTTTTTAACTTAAAAAGGGACTCATCTGAAAGGACTGGCAGCCTGCTGAACTTCTGAAGTGCCAGGGGCTGGTGAACTGCCAGTGACTGGAGAGCAAGGGTAAAGTGTCACGCTGTCTGGAGGACCACATGTAGTGAGAGTTCATTGACTGTGTCGCATGACAGCTTGTCAGGAAAATATCTCTCACATTTGGGTCCACATTTCTTTTACAGTGGGAAAAGGTTTTTTTCAAATACTTAAACAGGAGATGAGAGTGTTTCCGCATATCATCCAGTTACCCAATCCACATTAAACAAGCATTTGTCAATGCTGAATGTTGTCATGCTGGCATTGGCATTGGCATTGGCAGTACTGGAGCTAGAGGCGCTATAATGGAATGTGATGAAGTATTGAAGTGGCACTTCCCACACCCACCCTGTAAGTGACAGGCAGTGGGGTGTGCCTTTGGGTTGTCAGGCATAATGCTCATGCCATTGTACCTCACCCTACCCTGTAGACACTGACAAGTGTGTCATGGTGTGCTTTGGGGTCTTTGGGCATTATACTTACCCCATTCCATAAGGAAATACGCTGACGGGTGCAGTATAGGAGCATGGGGCTAAGTTTGTGGTCAAGAGTGCAAGAGACACACCACGATGCCTGTCAGTGGCTGCAGGGTGGGCGTGGGGGTGGAATGGCATGAGCATTACATCTGATGATCCCAAGTCACAGCCTTGACACCTCCAGTTTTGCGGGTGGGGTGTTGCAGTTGGAAACCCTAACACCTTAGGCGTGTAGTGGTAGTTTCACTCTACATGTCCAACATGGGCTGCTTGTCAGGCCACCTCAGGAAAAGCGGGACAATCACTTTGTTAGCTGAAAGGTGGGTTTGCACAGCAGCTGTGGCATTTGGTGGCAGAAGGACAAAACACAGTTTTGGGCAGGATGTGGAGAATGACAACTGTATTGTTCATGAGGAGTGTAAAAATGGCAAAGTTGAAAATCTGGAGTGGCAATATGAAATACTGGTGAAGCAATGAACATGCATACAAACTGCACAGCAGACATCCATAACCAATTATTTGTGGGAGTTTTTTAGGCACATTTTCAACATAGGTATTTTGGGACCTCCCTCATGAACAGTGGTGCTGTGATTTTGTTAATGTGTCCCAAAGGTGATTTCCCACGTGAGCACGCCATTATTAATACAGTTCGAGGAGCATTTTGGGCAGGCTGTGAAAAATGGCAGCTGTGTACTGTTGATAAGGAGTGCGCACAAATTCCAGTGGTGAAAATGTGGCATGGAAATATTGCAAATTGCGAGGTTACAAGGATACGTAGAAACTGCTAATGTATGCTTGCAGCACAGTCATTTTCTGGACTTTCAGCACCAAATTTTCAACATAGGCATTTTAGGACCTCTGCTCATGAACAGTGTCATCGTGATTCCTCAAACTGTCCCGAAATCTGATTTACGCACAGCGACCGTGTGATTCTGCACCGCATGTGTGAAAACACATTTCAAGCAGGATATGTAAAATGGCAGCTGTACTATTCATAAGGAGGTGTGGAAAAATGCAATATTAAACATGAGTTGAAAATATTACAAATGCACGAAGTCCTGGCGTGCGTGCAAACTGCGCAATGCTGCGCTCGTAAAACACTAATTGTATGAACTGCTGGCCCCAAATTTTCAACATAGTCATTTAGGATCTCTGCTAATGAACAGAGTCACTATCATTTCCATAATGTGTCTCGAACATGGGCGTTCCACAGCGACCGTGCTATTCTGTGCGGAACAGCAAAACACATTTTGGTCAGGATGTGAAAAATGACAGCTGTACTGTTCATAAGGAGGTGTAAAACAATGTCAATGTTGAAAATCTGGGTGAAAATATTATAAAGTCATGAACTTATGAGCGTCGTGCAAACTCGCGCAATGCGCTTATAACACAGTCATGTTATGGAGTATCGTCACCAAATTTTCAGCATAGACATTGTAGGACCTCTGCTCATGAACAGTGTAACTGTCATTTTGTAATCTGCCCTGAACACTGCTTTCCCACAGCAACCGCGGTATTGTGTGCCTGAAGTGCGGAAACACATTTTGGCCAGGATGTGAAAATGACAGCTGTACTGTTCACAAGGAGGTGTAGAAAAATGACAATGTTGAAAATCTGGCATGAAAATATTATGAATTTGTGAAGTTACCAGCATGTGTAGCAACTGTGCACCGCAGCTTGTAAACAACCATTTTTGATTTTTCCACCAAATTTGCAACATAGGCTTTTTGACAGCCTACCTCATGAACACTGCCATTGTCCTTGCATTAATCAGCCCCAAAATGTGATTCCATGCAGTGACTGCGAAATCACCTCTCGGAACCGATAAGCGTCATAACTGTAACAGAGTTCATGAGAAGGGTCTCAAACACCCCATGTTGAAAATTTAGTGCAAAAATTCCAAATGATGACTGAGATATGCAGCAAAGTTGAAAACCCCTATCTATCCCATTGTACAGCCTACCGGCTTCCTCAGTTAATGATCGGCTTTGAAGAGTGCAGAAGTGTTTCCGGTCCACTGAAGATCGTCGTCGGACTCTGAGTAAGTATGGGGTAAGACTGTGTGTGTGTGGGGAGGCAGGGTGCGCAGTGGGTGGGTGCAGGTGGTGGTGAGGAACTCCAGGGAGACTAGGGACCATATTTATGTTACGGGAAAAAACTAACATCGCTGGACAGTTTTTTTCAGGGGACTTAGCATGCTGGGGTGGGCTCCCAGTGTACCACCTAACTGTTTGGGGGTTGCTGCAGCCGTCGAGGATTGGGCACGACTGTGGCACACAACAAAGGGGGTTAATTTTGCCGATGGGGATTGGGCAACCCTGTCGGCACACAAGAAAGCGGGGAGGCAAGAGCCGGAGGATTGGGCACCCCTCGGCATTAAAAAATGGGGGACTGCTTTATGCCCGATGGGGGTGGGCTCCCCCATCGGCAATGACTATATTGACCATGGTTAAGCACCCAGTTGGCAGTTGGGTGGCCGCCCGCCATGCTGACAATGTGGCGAGCATGCAGGAAGGGTCCGCTGCGTCTGAAGAGCTTTGCTCGGATTGCAGTGGACCTCTCCTTAGATGTGCCTCGCCACATTAGTATGCATGGTGTGGCGACGGCATGCAGGCTGATTGGGGAATGAGGGATGCACCTACTGATGCATGCCTGCATTCGCCCAACAGCGACTGCACCTCAAAATCCCCACTGTCGCAAGATGTTGGCTACACAAACACGCCTAACATAAAAAACTGAAGGCGTTATTAGAAACTCGGGTGAGAGAAACCCTCATGATAGTGTTGGCTCGCCTAGTACTTGGAGCTCTTCTGCACATTAATGAAGGTGCAGACAAGGGGATTACTCCAGCCTGGATCGACTTATTTTTTGGTTCCCAGCATACTGTACCCAAGACCCATCTGCAGTCATTGCAAACAGAGGAATGGCCAAAGTGCAATTACAGGAAGAGTAAGAGAGTGGACAGCTGGTGAGTTCACACATGCAGAAGACTACAGGAGGGTTCTTTCTCAAGCGTGCAATTACACTGAAACAAAAACAACAAGAGAGTGCAAGTTCTAATAGCTTACTAGTTTTCTTTCACTTATGTGGGGATATTCAGATATTCACATATTTCCAATATTTGCATTTCTGCTGCAAACAAAATGATTATTTAGGAGCTAAGCGTTAAGTGTCACGGTTGTATGATAGGATGTGGTTTTATTGCAGACGTGAAACGTGCAGTCTTGGGACAACTGTACAAGAAGCGTTTATGAGGATGTAGCTGTTGGACTTGGGTTCTGTTTCTTACCTTGGACTTTGCACAGTATCAATGGAGCTATTTCACCAGGACAAAAATAAACTTTGGGGGGGCATACACTACCAAGTACATGGAGTGGCTAAAAGGCACATTTAGAATTAAATGTTACTGCCAAGCATTGTTGTCACCTGAAAAATTATTAGGGGACTGTGTTTGAATCCTTACAACAGGGAAAAAAAAACATACCATCGCTATAGAGGACCTTGAATTTTACGTCCTCAGGGGATCATTTTCCTCTTCATCCTCAGCACAGTTACCACTTTGGATCACAACCGGAGGGACAGGCGTGGGTCGAGGGAGGCAGTATAGCGCAGTGGTTTATGGCTCTAAGCTGCAAATCTGGCAATATCCAGCAAACCAGGCCTGGGTTTGAATCCCACAGCTTCCACTTGCATACTGTGTGACCCTGAGCAAGTCACTTAACTCTCCCTGTGTTCCCAGGTCACACCTGTCAAAAAGCTTTCAGCTTAGTGTGCTACTCCTGGTTAAACAACTAATAAAAAAATAAGGACCACCTTGAAAATGAGCTTGCTCAATGGTGTTTATGCTTGGTTAAATAAAGTGATTGATTGATTGATGATCCAACTCATCATAAAAGGGACCACGTTACTCAGCTACCACCGGACTTTCAATTGTTGTCCTTAACTTTGTGGTACTGAACCTTCATCTGCTTTATTTTTTCTCTACCCTGTTTTGCCAAACAGTCCTGTCCTTTGCTACCAAATGAGCTGAAATTTGCTCATCTATTTTAGTATTTCTGTGGTAACTATTCAGTTCATCCTGAACTGATTTCATGGATCAATACTGGAGTAATACCTTGGTCACATCTTCTGACCAGCTTGCTGCATGGTCAGTCATCTTTTACTTTTTGTAAAATGACAATTGCCTCAGACCTTTGTCAGTGTTTTAAATATACCCACGAAATTTACTTCCGTGATGGTCATGTGGAGGACACCGGGAGTGATGGGATACTGACTGTATGTGGTCTTCAGGGCTAGAGTCTGCATCAGCCCACATTACTAATTATACTGTGCTTACAGTAAAACATTTTAAAACTGTTCTCTAGACTAGGTATTTACCAGGGTTTAAAACATTTTTTAAAATGTTTACATCCATGAAAGTGTGGCCACAAACCGTGCTTGGAAAGTTTAAAATGTTTTAAGCAGATTAAACGTTTTAAACACACGAGTGTGTTCAAGGCCTAATTGTACCTATTACTATACTTGAGGTGGAAGCAGCTACTCAGAATCTAAACAACACTACTCCAGGGATTGATGGGCTGACATCTGAGTTCTATAAAATCTTCAAAACAAAATTAACAGAAATATTAATGGTAGTATTCAACAATATGTTAGATGAGGATGTTATAGCTCCCCAATTAGGTACATCAGTACAGATATTTATACACAAAAAGAATGACAGAAAAATATAAAGAACTAGAGGCTGTTAAGCCTAATGAATACGGATATAAAAATATTGATGTAAATATTGACAACCATGCTTTCTAAAGCTGTCCCATATTTAATTGACCCATGCCAATCATACACTGTGGAAGGACAACATATTCAGGATAATTTGTTACTTATGAGAGAGCTAACAGAAATGGGTATACAGAATAAGATTACGAGGTACTTGCTCAGTTTAGATCAAACAAGCTTTTTTGTACTCTGTTTCTACTCATTGTTGCCACGGTCCTCTCTGGAGGAGCCCCCAGCCCGTCCCTTGGCGTCCACCAGCCGGCACTGACCTCCACCCCAGGCTTACCCCTGGCAGGCCTGGCAGGGTTCTCCAACCCTTGCCTGGATACTGGATCCAGTGAAGCCAGCACCGTGGTTAGCTGGGAGCAGGGCCTGCAAGGCGCCCTCCATCATCCTCCGTGGCAATGCTCTTTCTCCTCCACTTTCCCCAGAGATGAGGCGCGAATGATGCTGGTGGAAAAGCATGCGCTGTCCACACATGCTCCTCCAGATGTCTTGCCCCATCTCACCCCTATTTTCTGCAGCATCAGTGCACTGCCCCCAGCCACCACTGGCGGTCATTTAAGCACTGAATACTGGCATCCCTCTCCCCAGAGAACTGTCCCATGGATGCTCAATCCTCTCCTCCCTGCTGACTCCTGGTGGCCCATGCTCATTCCTGAACCTGGGTCGCTGGTGTGATGAGGTGTGGCATCCAGCACCTCAACCCTCAGTGCTGCCGGGCCAGTGACAAGAGCAAGCTTTTGATACAATTTCACATAAGTACATGGGGAAGTATTAAAGAAATATGGAATACCAGAAAACTTTTTAAAATGGATAATGCAACTATACAGAATAGCAGCAGCAGTACCCTCATAAATGGGCACCTAGGTTCCCTAGTTAAAATAAACAGAGGGTAAGACAGAGGTCCCATGAGCCCCATACTATATGTCTTTTGCACAGACCCCTTCTTAAACTAATACAGCAGAATCTAGGGATTGTCACAATAAAACAACCTAATGGAGAAACCATCACCAAAACATCTGCATATGCAGATGACTTATGCCTAACAATTCCAGATAGTCCATTAGCAGAAACAGCACTTAACTTGGTAGAACATTTCTCAGCTATTACAGGAGTACATATAAATAGGACAAAATGTGCCATATATATATTAAGTGAAACTACAGAGAAAGTGCCTGAAATTCAAGAAATAAATATGTCAAATACAGGTATTACAGTTTTGGAGATAATGTTGAGAAAAGGGGATATGGCCTCAGAAAATTGGAATAGGAAAATTGATACATGTGCAGAAAAAGTATAGAGATGGTAAAGTTGGCAACAAACCAAAAAGAAAAAGTAACTTCAGTGAAAACATTTTGCTTCCCTTATACAGTGTTTCCCCTACCCACAAGACTGGACACAAGATTTTAAGTTTAATTTTCCATATAATATGGGGGGCAGGCTGAGCCCAATTAAAAGGAAGTCTTATATAGGTCATATAAGTATGTGGGTTTGGATCTTTTAAACCCATTAGCTTCCTATATAGCATCTTTCTGCAAGCTAATATTACAAATTTTAATTCACCTTACCAAGCAAAATGGAAAAAATGGCTAAACTATGGTTAACACCTTTGATGGAAATGTGGAATCAGTTGCCCCTACATATAAAGAAAAATAAATGAATGCCAACATATATATTACCATTGATAGATAACATAAAAAGATGGAAATTAACTGTAACACAAGCTACTAAGCCAAACAGAGAGTATATATTGGGCAGTTCAGAAACCAGGCTATCAAATCCCAATACAGTATAAAGGGATTGCACCATACAATCATTATAGAATAGAAGAATATTTAATAGATAAAGGGTACCACCTTGCATGTGGGATGTTGTAATGGCTGAGTTGCCTTGGGAGACTAAGTGTCAAAGGCTAATGCTAAGCATAAGGGCATAGCAGAGAGATTATGTCCAAGACAACAATGTGCCCAACAAGAAGAAATGCTAGAATTTTTCTTTATAAATTGTACCTATGCCAAGGATATGTGGCAAGAACTAAGTATTAGATGGAACAATAAATATTGGGGTATGATAACATACGAAATTATCATTCTTGGACATTCAAAAGACTTGATGGTATTGAAGAAGGAGTCTGAGAATTATTTTACATGCATTAAATTCACAGCCTGGCAAGTGAGGTGTAAGTTTGTTATGCAGCAGATAGAAATGATACCTATAGCAGTAATTCTACAGATAGAAAAGAAATATGAGCTCAGATACAGTATGATCGGAATAAAACTACTCCGGAAATATGGAGATGGAGATGGGAAGAAGCATTAAGACTGATAAAACCCTTAAATAATTTGATGAAGATGGGAACTTGAAGGGGAAGAGAGGGTACAAACTGAGATTTAATTTGTATAGATGGTTCTAAGTTTATTTTCCTTTTTGGTATGTTTGCTTCCTTTTAGAAACATTGTTTATTTTTCTTAAACATGTATACAGTATGTGAATAGAAACATATGACAGATAGGATTTGTGAATCTGAATTTATTGTAAATGAGTTTGTACCAGTGCTTTGTTTGTTACTTTACACAATAAAAATTCCCCTACTCTGCCAGTAGAGCGATTGCTGGCTGTTCTGTCGGGATGGCCACTCTGCAGGAGTCTCAGGAGAGAATGGACGTGTCTGGGGCTGAGGAGCAGGCCTCCTCCACTGCCACCTTATCCAAAGAGGCTGCCGAAAATCTTACATTATTGTGGATCTTCAAGATGAGGATTTGGGGAACAATGTGTTCGTGTCCATGGAAGACCTGAGTACCAGCAGGGCTTCTCCCAGATAATTACTGCTCTCCCAGGTGTTCAAACAAGTGGCTGGGTAGAGCATTTGAAAAATGAGGAGTACTTATAAAAGAAATGCTGAAAGAAATTGCAGCGGAAAAACTTAGACACCGCACACATAAGCTACAACTACAGTATGAACTTGTGAAATTACAAACAAGAAACTCATCTGTCAAACTAATGGGCCCAAATGTCAGCACACTTCAAATCCCTGATGATGCAGCAGCATCAAAAGGAGCTACTGCCCAAGCATCTGTCAGCGCAGCTACACCCCAGGTAACAATTTCTTTACCATATAACTCGCCTAACAATGTGGCAGGCAGCAAAAACACAAATAATAGCATGTACCTAGAGCCAAGGGAAAGGTTCCTGGGGTTTAAGTGGCATGACAAGCATAATTGGCCCTGAAACCAGGCCACTGATCCACAAGCGCAGATATACGTGAATATAACTTAAACCCAGCTCTGGCAGCTGGTTTGCCTGACGTGACTGATGTGAATATGCCTGAAGATTTAAGCAGCCAGTCTGCTTCAGCTACCATTAGAGGTTGTGATGAAACAAGTTCCCTCCTAAAAACTGGTCTATCAAACAGATATCCATAATCAGGAAGGTGTAACCATATTTTCCTTCACTGCGAGGATTTCAGAGCCCAAACCTGCAAGAAGAGACATGAAAATCAAAAGGACTGCCCTTGCCATATCCAAAAGGAACATTCCACCGGACCTTCCAATTTTCAGTGATGAATCTGCTGATGATGCTGTTTCAACCCTGTGTCAGGACAAATGGGTCCAGTCTGTCTCTACAGCAATACAAAACGCATTTTCATTAAACCCGTCTACAATTGATCTGTTTGCACATTGGTCTTCAGAAAAAGCCCTTCAGAAGTGAGATAGAAGAAAATGCCTGATGGCAAATGGCTTCCAGACCCAGATTGATCCCCAGTGACCCTTTTCTCTCAAGCTACACCAGAATGGTGCCCAACCAACACCAGGTACCCACACCTGGCCCTGTTGCAAATATCCAAACGGTGACCTTAAATCAAACTCCAATGGAGAAAGGAGATTGAAATCCACAACCTTCAACTGTCAGTGGGGGTTTGAGAAATGTCTCAACGCCCCCAACTGGGGAAAGATACAAGGTGCACCCCTCTCCACAGGACCAAAGCAAATCAAATGATGAACATGCAACTGATTACAATCCTCTACCTCCACAGAGGCCTCTGCTCTCGGATCTGTTTCAAAAACAAAACAGGCGCAGCCCCTAGGAGAAATGTGGTCCATATCAGGTATAAAGGGGCTTGGAAACAAGGCCAGATAGACATTACATGGGAAGAAATCTCCTCAAAGACTCTCTTCATTTTCCCCTAAAGAAGTCTTTATGCTTATAAACATTGTCAGGCGAGGCAACTTTGATGTTAGTTTTAGGACTCCAAATGCACTTGAACTGTTCTGGCAATGTTATAACCAGGTTAAATTCTCTCCTTTCTGGTCCCCTTCCTAGTAATACCTTTGACTAAACCCCTGATTAAGTATGTAACTGTCATGTTTAGGAATGAGGGTGTTCACATTTAAGACATTGTATATTAGTTAAGCCAAAATGTAAGGTTCTGAGTGCCCCTGAGGCCATCCTGGATGTATAACTTTTTGGACAGGGGTGGAAGTTTAAAGTAAAGCTGCACCAGGCTGAAGAAGGTATCATGCATATTCCCAATTCCTTTATGCTGGGCAGGGATCGTGGAGTACGTTTTATGTGGGTCAGCCCCTGCATGTTATAAATGTTGCTCCCAAACCCACCTGTCCAGTGTGTGTGATAAGCCTTGCTACGACAATTGTGGGAAATTGGCCACATCAGCCATCAATGTGTGAATCACACGAGACTTGACCTGTGTGAGGAAAATGGGCACATTTTTTCAGAATGCCCATGGGCTGCAAGAATAAATCCTCCCCATTAGCCCCGACACCCTCATTCAGAAAGCCCAAGATGCTGCAGCATCCTCGGATCAGCCTGCCCCAAAAGCCCAGTACCAGAATCCTTCCCCTCTTAGGCAAACCCTCAGAGGCCCGCTCAGAAGACCCTGAAAAGACTGCAGGGAAAGGTCCAAGGTTAATCTTGAATCCATCACTCCCCTTCCTCGGTCCTCCTACCTATGTGTTATCTGGATCCTCCAGGGATAACAATCCAGGACCCTACAGACCCCAACCTTTACCACTGTCCCCAACCTTATACCTGCTGAGAGACCAGCTCCCTTACCCAGGAGATGGTCCACTAGAATCTGAAGGTTCCACCCGGACACCCTAAGTTGAGACTGAAAACCCCTTTTCGGTTTAGCCTCTGCCAACTGGGGGACTCGGAAGTGAAATCAGGGACTCTGACATCTACTCCCAAACCCATGAAATTGTCACAACCAGTAGGGATGCTGTGGGACAAAGGGAAGAAAACAAAAAGAAGGAAAAAGAGCCTTTGACCTTAGAAACACTGTCCTATGGGGAAACACAGCATAGCTTCAGCTAACATTTATAGCTTGGTAAACCATGCTAAAGACAAACTGTGTTTCAATATCTTCATGACTCTAACTTTGATATTTGCCTCCTACAGGAAACCTGGATGACTACTGGTGACCAGATACGGCTATTTCAGGCTGAATGGTACTAGGGGACCTCTTATTGGTCCTTTGACCTGGACAGGGCAGATGGAATGGGTATCACCTTCAACTCCTTTTCTTTTCCCTTATGAAGTTGATTGACTTAATCCCAGGCAGATTATTGATTTTGGATGGCTTTTGGCACCATTCCCTGTGCAGATTAATTACCATATATGGCCCCAATCTAAAGCTGAAAGGGTTGCTCTTTTCTCTACTCCCCAACCATATTTAGTCACCCCTTGGTATGTTTATGGGAGGGCGTAAACTATGAACTCCCCAAATCTGTGAAAGATCTGAAGGTAAAAGATTTATTGTGATTCAAATGCATTAAATCACTGCATAGAGACAGCTGGTCCTGATCTCATTAATGCGCTCAGTACCAAACCTCAGGGCCAAACTTTACCTATAAAAGAGGGAGATTCACCACCTCCATTGACCATTTGTTCATCTCTAAAAATATTCCCCCTCCAGTTTTTGAAATTCTCCCCTTGGAATTTTCAGCCCACCTACTGTTAAAAATAACCCTACAGGACCACCCTATACCCAAAGGGAAGCAGAATAGATGGACATTGAACTCTTCCATTCTATCAGACCCTATAGTTAAAAAGGTTTCAACCCTTCTATGGGCTAGGGCCTCAGTCTGCGATCTGTATGATGATGTAGGAGCATGGTGGGAAGACACCAAGCTAGACATAAAACACTGGTTCCAGTCCTTTGGGAAACAGAAAGAGGGTCTACATTTTTAAATACTTGCAGCTTTGACAGCAACTTCAGTACTTATTTTCCTTAGCCTCCACTCCAGGGATGATTACTCTGCACAAATAGAGAACCTAAAATCCCAGATGAAATCTTACCAGTATGACCATGCAAAACTATCAGAGCTGTGCTACAATATGGGACACAGAAGACACCAGTTGGGGCCCCATTTGAGGCCTGCAAAGCCAAGAAGCAGGCAACAGTGTTTCATAGTCTATCTGATAAAGCAGGGAACCTGGTTGAATCAGACACTGGCTTGTATAAAATAATTTCAGGATTTTTGCAGTCCCACGAAATGGTCCACTCCCTCAGGTCTCTGTCATTAATTCATATCTGGCAGAAGTTCTAATCCCCTGTTCCCCTAAAGAAACAAACAATCTTTCCAGCCCTATACAGCCCCAGAAATTGAAGATTATTAAATCCCTTATGAATTTCATAAATGCTTCCCTGAAGAACTGGATGCTTGTTTGGAAGTAGTTTTTCCTTTTCTTTAAAAATCAGAAGGTACCTCCTTATTTCACCTCAGGGCTAATAGTTTTATATTCAAAAATGGAGATGGCCAAAATCCCAAACGGAGACCAATAACCATTCTAAATTCTGATTTTAAAATATTATCAGAGGTCCTTAACAAATGTTTACAGAAAGCAGTCGAAATTCCTCATCCATCCTTCCAATTCTGCAGGCTTCCTGACCAGAAAATCTAACATCCTAATGGTAATTAGAGATTTAATAGATTTATTTTCCTCTCAAAGAAGTCTGGATGTATAGTAACACTAGATCAAAGCAATGTATTTGATAGGGTTTATCACCCTTTTTATTCTCTACCCTGAAGCACTATGGTCTTCCCCAGAATTTATCCGCTGGGTAAAATTATTATATTCTTCTGCTACTGTCATCCCAATTATAAAAGGGCATGTCTCTTTTGGTTTCGGATCTCAGTAGGAGTCAAGCAAGGCTGCCTCTTGAGCCCACTGCTTTATATTTTTTTCCTTAGAACCCTTTCTAAAGAGACTAATTCACAATGCTCAATGGAAGGACTATCTGCACCTAATGGACTCCACCCATTAAAAGCTCAAGCCTATGCAGATGATATCTGTTTATCTTTTAGAATCCTACCCAAATATCACTATTTTTGCAGGAAATGAACCAGTACTCAGTAGCATCCAACTCCATATTAAACATAGAAAAAGTAAAGGTTTATTTATAGGCTCTCCAAGCCATCCCCGTAACTATTTCAGGTATCGGATCTCGACTGATCCCATGAAAATCCTGGGCATTAGTTTGGGCCACAAAATATTCCATTTCCAACTGGGACCTTGCAGTATGCACTACTGAAGCAAAGGTAAAATGATGGAAGGGATGAAAGCTGTCTAAACTGAAAATAATTCAGATTATTAAACAATTTTTGATTCCATGTTTACTTTACACAGCCATGATCACCCCCCACCAGCCCAAGTGGAAACTAGATTGTACAGCTGTTTTTTTTCAGATGCTCTGTGAAGCAGGCTCAACCCCATTAAATGATATTTCACATACCTGCCCAAAAAGTAAGGAGGTCTTGGGATGATTGACCCGATGACCTTCTTTTACTTTATATTCATATCCCTAAACATCAAAGAGGGTTAAAACCTTCTGATAGCTTGGCATATAAATGGGTGCAACATCATTTAGCAAAATTCTTTCTTTATGGGAGGATACCTCACCAAAAGCTACCCACACCTAAATGTGCAGAATATTTTAAACCAGTGGCCCAAAAATTGCACAAATGGGGTATTTTAAAACCCAGATAATACAGAGCTTGGGTCCTCAATTATATAATCTGATTATGTCAATCATCCACCCCTTAGAACCAGAGTTCAAGAAATGCCCCCACCATAAAAAGAGTTTTGATGCAACTAAACAATGACAGGATCCCAATGCACATGTGGAGACCCTATAGCTATCTCTATATGGCAGGTTAAACATACGGGGAATTATAAGCATAAAGTGCTAAACAAAAGATACTGCCCATATATCCATGTCATGCTAATGAGGAAACAATGGATCATTTTTGTTTGAATGTTCCTATGTTATTCCTCTATGGGAATATGCAGCGAGGAAATGGATCTAACTTGGTTATCCAACATGAATTATATTATTTTGATATTAGGAACTACCCAGCCTCTTTTAAAAATATCATGAGGGACTTCAGCAGTGATTTTATGCTGTGTAAAGTTTTATCTGCAGCAGGCAAGATGCCAGTGGGTGTTTCAGTAATGTATAATGCATTACAAAACTTTTACCATCTTGTGTGGACAAGCACTAAGTGCAGTTTATGATAAATATATTACTTTTCATTCATCCAAAAAGTGATGAAATGGTGGAAAGGTTTTTCTTTTTCATTAAGTTTAAATAATGGTCCAGAGCTCAGTTTAGCTAAAATATTCTGACAACATTTTCGAAATTGCATCTAATGTATGTAAAATAGATTTCCCCACCTTCTTTTCTTTCTTTTATAGTTAATCACTGGATCTCCTGCATTGTTGGTTTTGTTATTTTTGTTCTCGTAAGAATGCAATGATGTAATGCTTATTTTGTTTATGTATATAACAGTTATGGTTTGTATGATTTGTGTTTATGTGATTTTCAATAAAATTACCATACTTTTCGAGAAGTGCCCTGGGATCTTTAACATCCACCTGAACTACCACTAGAACAGGAAGATGGGACCTCGGTTTAATGTCTCATCTGAAGAGCGGTACCTCAGGAGTGCAGCACCCCCTCATGCTGTACTACAGTGTCACTATTGGGATTTAACCCAAGTGCCTGGTATGGGGATAGAATCCACAGTCTTCTGATCTTCCGGCCTCAGAGGCAAGTGTGCAACCTGCTGAGCCACTGACAGTGATTTTAAACACTGATGGCAGTTTTCATGAACTACAGCTCCATTCGACCATCAGAGCTGGATGGGTGAGCTGTCGGGCGTTGTTCTTGAGCCTGTGGAAATATTTTCTCCCCTCCCCACCACCACCAGGATATCCAGCAGAGAAAGTCTATCAGGATTAGCCGACTAGGGTGCTAGAGGGAGAGGACAGCAAAGTCATGCTGTTCATGTGGGAGTTTGCAGCAGGAGTGGAATACCAGAGACAGGGTTTGCTGCCACTTTCTGTGATACATCGTGGGGATAGTGAGCTGTAAATCCTGGGCAGTGCAGAGTGGCCAGTAGGTGAGGTTGATAGCTGTAGAGCAGGGAGATGCTGGTGGAGCAGCAGATTCAAACAAATTTAAATACAAAACAAAGTAATGTATAGTACTTGTCTTATCTCCCTTAATGTTAATGACTTATGCTCTTTCACTTCATGTATCATGGTAGCGGTCCAGTATCACATCGGCTCCTGCTGTTTCCATTATTATTAGCACTCCCAGCCCCACTGGTTTTAATAAAAACAAAAAGTCAGTTTGTTTCTTTCTTTTTACCTTTAATACTCTGAATTGCACTTTTGAATGGTAAGGCAGTGGAGAGAAAGAAGCACTTCAGCTTGATGCAACAATGGCATTCACTCCATTGTGAAGAAGAGGACCACTCCATCCTGCAGCCCTGCTTAAATTGTGCATTATTAAAATGAAAAACAAACAGAAAACACATTTATACTCCCCATTCACCCTCAACAGCTGCTGTGTTAATCAGGATAACAGATATGCCCATTTTCTCAATGCAATTTCTCCTGCAGCCTGATAACAATGAGAGGAGGCTCAACATGACATCATTTTTACATTGTGGAAGGACTATTTTATTGTAAATGTTCACTAAAATAGCTTAACAAATTTTAGGGGAAAAGTAGTAACTTTTTAAAAAGTAGCCCATTTTATATCCTGTTACTGTATTATCTTACAAGTGGATTTACAGGAAAGCTTAAAATTCCAGATTCATTTCCTAAATATAAAATGAATAAATAATTGAATATTAATGCAGATAAACAGGAGTCTCTTAGATAGGTGTTTTAAAAGAAATAACACCTGTTTGAATCATATACTTACTGCATAATATCAGTATCCATTTTGCTTGTAAGCAGTGTTAAACATAATCTGTAAAATCAAATGAAAGAAAATGTTTGTACCTTATAAAATAACAGACAAAAGGAAAGAGCTCTAACTGTAACTCATATTAATTTTAAACAACTGCTGCTGAAGACAGCGCTAGCATAGAACATATTCAATTGATGGCAGAAAAAAAACATTGGTCTATCCAGTCTGCTCAGGTTCAGTATTTAGCTTTGGGACCTACTGTCTCTTCAGGGTCCTAGTCCTCCCTCACCCACTCTCATTTTCCTCCCTGATTCTGCCGCCTCGAGCAACTACTATACCCTTTATTCTGTCCCAACCGTGCTTGAAACCACCAGCAGTTTTCACCTCCACCACATCAGCTAGCAGACTGTTCCATGGCTCCACCCTTTCTGTAAAATAATATGTCCATATGTCCTCCGGAACCTCCCTCCTGTTAGTTTCAGACCATCAGCAAGTATTCAAGCTATATAATTTCCTGCAGTTCATGCTGTTAATTCCTTTTAGGAATTTGAAGGTTTCTATCACATCTCCCTCTCCTTCTGGTCTCCAGATTCCCTTTTCATCTCCAGCCAGTATTTATTTATTTATTTTTAATATTATTTATTTATTTATTAGTTTGGACAAACACCTTTGAGCTGTAACAGCTTGTTTACAAAGGTTCTCATCATCAACAGAGCACAGCAACAATCATCAAGTCTAGTGCTAAATGACATAAACAATGGGTTTACAGCAACATTCAACAAGATATACATGGATTACACCTAGAATGTCGTTAAACTTTGACTGAAATTGTTGTTAGCTACAGGCAGCTTACAGTAAGTTTTGTCGACAGAAAATATGTGGCGTTGGCAATATGTAGATAGACACAGGCAGCTTATAATAGACTTTGTCAACATGTAGAATATGAATTATTGGAAGCAAGGACAGTTGGAGCAGTAGCACAAGCAACTCAAGAGAGCATTGTCTGGTTCAAAGGGAAAAGGTCATGGGCAATATATGTTTCAGTGCCATGGGGCACTCCTCATAGACCTACCTGTTGGCCCTGAAACATTTTGTTGCCCTGCACTGCAACATGTGCAGCCTATCCCTATTCTTCCTGAGGTGAGGACTCCAGAACTAGGTGCAGCTCCAGCTGGGGTGTCAATAAAGATCTATACAGGGGATGTCTTACCTCTTCCTTTCTGCTATTAATACCCTCCCAATGCATCTCTGCATTCTACTTGCCTTGCTACAATATATGCCTTGTTGCACTGATTCAATTGCTTTAGGAGTCACTGATGATAATGCCAAGGTCTTATTCCTCAGTCGTAGTGCTAAGACTCATCCAACCCATCTAGTACTCCATCCTGGGGTTCTTGTTCCCAAGTATTTTAAGTACAGTATGTACTTAAAAGAACAATAATATCTATTATCAAATGAGATCATAAATAAATTCAAACTACTTCAAAAGAGATATCTCCCAAATGAGAGATTCCTAGCTATCCAACCAGACCTATTGGCTCAGTCTCCTTGTCTTCTGACTCCTTGATCATGTTCTACTTCCTGCTCCAGTTCTTGCTTCTCTGTTCCCATCTTGCCTTAGTCTTCATTGGCTTGGGTAGTTGCAGTCACTCCTTGGGGTGCATGTAATTCTTTGCCTTATTCACCATGCTGCTAAGTTGCTTGATCATTTTGGTTGCTTTGGCCATCATTGCTTCTTGCCTCCAGTCTTTTTACCTCTCTGCTGCCCACAATTGTGGCCAAAGGCATGGGCAGATATTTCCTACAATCTCTGTGATATCTTTAGAGAATTCCTTGCCTGTCTGCAGTACCACTGTTGCTCAGCAGAGATAATTTCTTTAGAAATATTGCAAAATGTCTGGAAATATCTGGCTGTGTCTATGGCTGCAACTGTAGTGTTGCTGGGCAGAACAGTTTGTTCTCCATGCACTATAGCTCTGTGCTACAGCTGTGATGTGATGCTGAACACCCAAATACAAAACAAGCTAGAAGGTAAATAATAAGCAACCCTGTAGCAGAAAACTGGAGCTGGTGTGCTAGGAAAACATGTTTCTCAGAGCTGCTACAAAAGAGGATCACAGCCTCTGCAGTGGCTATTTCTAGCTACTTTGATACTCCCTTCCCGAAGTCCACCCTTGCTTGTCCTGCCATCTGCCAGTTCTTATTGCTTGCTGGGTACCAGTAGCCTACCCTTGCACCAGCCTCTAACTGGTCATCGAATGATGTCTCTGACATAAAATGCTGATGCTTCATGGCCCACATTTAACCATCCATACTGTCATTAAATGAAGGATTCTCAGCTATCTTACCTTGTTAGCCTGTGGTTGCTGGTGGCTTCTAAACCAACACTGTTGGCTCAGTCTCCTTGTTTGCTGACTTCTTGATCACTTTCCACTTCCTGCCCTAGACCTTGCTCCTCCTCCTATATTGCCCTACTCTTCTTTGGCTGGGGTGGCTGCCACTGCTCCTTGGGCTGCACTTGACTCCATGCCTCATCCATCAGGCTGCTAAGTTGCTTGACCATTTTGGTTGTTTCCTCTGGCCTCCGGCTTTTAACTTGTCTGATGTCTAATGTTGCCGGGCAGCATTGTTTTGTTTCTCCATGCACTGCAGAACTGTGTTGCAGCTCAGATGTGATGGGTTTAATGGGTTTGGCGTGTGCTGCAACAACTGTACTGTAGCTCAGATGTGATGAGATGTGCTTAAGGAGAACTACAGTCAACATTTGCAAAACACATGTTGCGCAGCATGTTTTGATCTATGTGTGTAGTCCTAGTGTATTCTTCCCTTTGTTTGCTTTTATGAGTTTTCCATAAGTTTTCCAGCTAATTTTAGGGCCCTGAGAATCTCCATGTTTGACAATTGCATTGCTCTACTTTTTCCTACAATGCCTCCTGTCCCATTTAGTTATTTATTTAGTTTTGTTGACCAGGTAAGTGCACTGGACAAATCCTGCCTATTTTCAGGCACGACCGGGAGGGGATACATTTGAATGCCAACTGACCTTGAACCAGATTAAGGTGTTGGTGGTATTTTTAGTGAATGAGGAAATTTGGCGAGGACACGTGAAATTCCCTACTCTGCTTCCTGTGAGCAGGGGACCCAGTTCCTGTGGGACCAAGGCAGGCGGCTCCCATGGATCCTGGTGGAGGTGAGATGGTCCTTGGCGCTGAGGAGTTGGCCTCCTCCTCAGTTCCTCCTGTGTGTAAGGCTTTTCCATCTCTGAGAAGATGAATGTGGATATTGCTCCTAAGTTGCCTGCATCTGAACTGCCTAGTCTGGATACTGTTACTGTTCTTGCTCCTGCTGAGATCATTTGTTTACCTCTTCTGCTTGTGTGGCTTCCTCTGAGGCTCCTATTTTTCCATAGATCCACTGCTGCAGGCGGACTTCGAGCTGTCATTTGTTTCGGTCCCGTTGTGAGTATTTGCGACAGTGCTTCTTGCTGCGGAAGAGAGCCACGAGCATCACAGCCAATCCCTCTGTCTCGAGACAGAAGCATTGCTTACTGGAGCTCCACTTTCTACAACAGTGGTCAGTTCACCCGGAGTATGCACAATGGAGTTTGGTGCAGGGTCTGCTGCAACTCCAGACCTGGTAAACAGTGAGTTACAGACCTCCATGGACACGAAAGGTTCCCGTATGTCATCTGGAACTTGCCAGTAAAATTTCTGTTGTTTCTTCTGACACTGCCTTAATTCCACATTTACAGGCTGGAGAGAGTTCAGGGGCGGACACTGCTTCTAGAACAGTTGCTCCTCGGGAGCTGTCAGATTCTGTGACTGGCTGCGTTACTCCTCACGGTTTCTCGCAGTACTGAATTGTCTGGAGAAAGTTCTAACTTTGATAACAATTTGCTGGTAGCAGGACATACTGTTGCTGAAGCCTTGCAGGCTGCTGGGTGGGTTAAAGCTGGGCCAAATCAGCCTTGGGTGTCGTCTCAATGACCGGGGTCTGCTCTTGCTGACCCTATGGAACTACCTCTTCTTTAGAGTTGTCTGACCCCCGGTTCTTTTCCTCAACAACAAAACCCTATGAAACCTCTCCCTTGTCCAGTATTTCTGGGCAGCATCATGACCCTGAAGACCATATTGCCCTGAAACCAGCGCCTGATGTTTCTGGCCTGGCCTGGAACATCCTGCCCCCCCATCCTTCTGTGAGTACTGCGGAGCTGATCCTGAATGTGATCGAACTCATCCTGCAGAACATATGCTGGATTATTTCATGCTCCTCCTGAACCTGCTAAACGGCTTAACGAGTAAGGCTAAAATATAAAGGAGGCTTAGAGTTACATCCTGACAGAATATATGTGGGCTGTACGCTTTTGAAGTACAGCATGGGTTTTCTGCTCAGGATAGTTATGCTTTAACTCACACCTCAGGTGATCCAAATTTCAATACCAGCTTTAAAACTGCTGAAGGTTTGGAGCTTTTCTGGGAACGTTACCAAGGTGTTCGTAGCAACCCTGACTGGAAGGTCTTTGCTGCTATTCCTCTCACTAAACCTGCCTACAGAACAGTGACTGTGTTATTCAATGAAGGGTGGCAATATCGGATATTTTGTTCTGGTTAAGGGCTAAATGTTCTGTTTTAGGTCTTCAGACCTAATTATTGACTCTGAGGATATTTGAACTGGGGGATGGAGGATTGGTCAAGTGCATCAGGTTCGAGGTATTATCCAGTATCTACCTAGTTGCTACTACCTGGGGAGTGACAGAGGTTTTATCTTTTATGCTGGGCAACCTCGTTCATGTTTCAGGTGTGGGGCTCATACTCATCTGAGCAATGCCTGCAATAAAATGAAATGTTCCCTTTGTGGAGGGATCGGCCATGTCGCATCTGCCTGCCAAACTCCTGTTATTTGTAATCTTTGTGAAGACACCACCCACACTTTCAGGGATTGTCCCTGGGCTTCACATAATTTGGGAAGGATGACTCTACTGAAAATATGGCAGGGGAACCAGGGATGATTACCCTATTGAAGTGCCCTTCCCAGCCCTCCTCATCCTCTGTAACCATTTCTGCTGTTGATCCTTCCCTTCTAAACATGCACCCTTTCTCCCTCTATTCTGAGTCGAGCTCCCAGTGCAGCAGGTAATTTCCCCAGGTACCACAGCCCGGAGGTGGTTGCTGATCGGTATTGCTCATTCCTTCTGAGAATACTGGAGTCTCACCCTTGCTCTGTTGAACTACCAGGGCCTTCTGGGCAAGACCTGCTATGCTGCCTCCCCACTCCACGGATTGGGAATTTCAAAAATAGACAGATGACACACAGTGTATCCAAAAATTGGATAAAGATGCTATGGATGGAGGTGATGGGATGCAAAGGATGATGATTCAGATTCCTCTTCACTAATTTCCTCACAGCGGAACTTGTAACTGATTCTGAATTTCCCTCCGTAGATACCAAAGGTAGGGGCAAGAAGAAAAGAAATCCAAAAGATTGGGGACTAAAGCTGTTAAACCTCTGGTTTCCACTATGGTGGATGTCTCTACCACCTGAACATGATGTGGCACCTTTCCTTGGGATCCTTAAACGCCAATAGTATAAAGAACCACAAAAAGACTCACCACTTTTCTATCATTTCCAGTCATCATCTTGATATCTGTTTACTTTAAGACACCTGGTTACATACTACTAGAAGATCTACGAGCATCTACACACTGGTTTAGGGGTGCTTCTTTTTGGTCATTGGGGAGGAACCATGCTCAGGGCTGGGGTTTTAATCTTGAATCCTGACCTCCGTGTTTCTCATCTGATTGACCTGGTTCCTGGCCATGCATGTATTCTTGATGCCCAGCTGGGGGCACATGAATTACGTTATTAATATTTATAATTACCAGATGAAATTCCAACAGGTTACTTTATTGCAGAAAGTTCTACCTTTTTGTATACCACAAGATCTGTTTTTTAGGAGGTGATTTCAATTGTATATTGTCTTTATCTGACAAAACAGGTAGATCACAAAAGTTATATTCTGATTCCAACTTTTGTACAGAATGTATACATAGACCAAACTTAAGGTTATTGCGGCTGATTTTCTAGCTTGAGACATACTTACTCTAGGGGTCACTTGTCTACTAGAATTGACTTCTGGTTTGCCTCCCATTTGGTCCCTGTGCATTCTTTTCAGTTTCTCAGTTGAGACTTCAGACCACAGACTGATTACTGTTTTGTTGGAACTCCTGTAAACAAACCTGGCCGAATCCGGTCTGGAGGTTGAATTCATCTCTTTTATCAGATACAGATACCTGGGCTCTCATTCATAATGAGTTGGAGGCCAGGTTTTCTGTTTTGATTTATATGATAATTCTCTTTTATGGTGGCAAGACTCGAAACGAGATTTGAAAACCTTATGTAGCTGTTCGGCAAAGCGGGCAGCAAATTTAAATATCTAACCTACCTCCAGTTCAGGGATAGTCTCCAGAGGCTACTTTCTCGAGCTGTAGAGACTGGAGAAGATCTCTTGGATGACATTGTTGTGGTTAAACCTGAGATGTGTAAGTATCAGTATGATAGGGCCCATTCTCTGTTTTTAGAACAGAAGTTTGGCACTCAGGGAAAGCGCAAGGAGTTAATCCTTATGAATGTTGTGCGCAAAGGGTGGACTCTAAAATATGAATGCCTTGAGGTCTGATACAGGTCAGACTGTAAATTCTAGTGCTGATATTGAGGAAGTGGTTCATCAGTTTGTGAAAGCTTCCTTTTGTACCAACTCTCCCCTACTGTCAGGATGGAAGAGTTTCTATGTACATTACAGATACCTGATCTTGTGGAATCAGATAAATCCTATTGACCTCTCCTAGTTCCCAGAAAGAAGTGGTGGAGGTTATTGCTGGATTACCATCTGGTTCTTCTCCTGGTCTGGATGGCTTACCAGGGAACTCTATAAGAAAGCAGTTAGCCTCTTAAGTCCCTATTTGGTGACAGTTTATAATGCTATATTATCTGGTTTAGTTCCTTTTCCTGCAGCTTTGGCAGACAGTATTTTGATTTTTCTTTATAAAAGGGGATAGATTGGATCTTAGGAATTGGAGGCCCATTAGTTTGTTAAATGTCGACTGGAAAATTCTATGTAAAGTTTTGTGCAAACATTTGTCCTGGGTAGCTCAGGAAGTGATTTCACCGGTCAGATTTGTGCCATTCCACGCCAGGGTATGGGAGACATTACCAAATTACTAAGAGAAGCTTTTGATGGGTCGAGTGGGTCTAGGTTTTACTCTCCCTTGACCAAGCTAAGGCCTTCGATGAGGTTCCCCATGTCTGCCTGTTTCAGGTTTTAAAACATTATGGTATTCCAGTTGGGTTTATAGAATGGCTTCAAATCATTTATAGACATGCCTCATCTCGACTTCTAGGTAAATGGCAGGCTAGGGAGATCTGTGCTGATTCAGCGAGGAGTCAGACAAGGCTGTCCTCTGAGTCCGCTTCTTTATGTTTTTCTTTAGATCCTTATTAAGAACATTACATATGACAACAGGGATTGCACCATTTCAGGGTTTTGGGGATGGTGTATTTCTGATTGCCCTGGCTTATGCAGATGACACTACTATACTAGTGGCCGATCAAGTATCTGGGGAAGCGGGCTGTGGAGGTTGTAGACTCTTTTTCTGTTGTTTTTGGTTCAGGATCAACAGACAGAAGAATCGACTGTGGGGATTCTGTACTTTAGAAGTAGCTCCACAGGCTATAGAAGTGTTAGGGGTATCTGCATTACTGATTAAAATTCTGGGGTGCTGGTTTGGAGCTCCTGATCTGGCTTGTTACAATTGGGAAATGGCCTTGGCCAAAGCAGAGGAGAAAGTTGCAAGATGGAAAGGTTTTCCTATGGCGAAAAGAAAAGGTCTTTATGTTTAAAACTTTTTATTGCCTATTTTTCTGAATGTTAGTTATCTGTATCCTTTGCCTGTCAAATTAGAGGTTAGGATGTATAGCCTGGCTTTTCAGTTATTATGGGGAGTCGGCTTAATCCCTTAAAGCGAAATAGTACCTATTGGCCTGTGTGTGATGGTGGTTTGAACATGATCAATCCTGTGATTTTCTTTTACTGTTTTTCTTTATGCAAATTTTGTTCCTGTTTTATTGTTGAGTCAATTGCCTTGGGTTCCCTTGTTTAAAGATAGATGCTGCTATTTTGGCGAAGTGGAAACCAGCAATGGGGTATTCGGAACATCTCAGAAGGTTTTCTCCTATCTTTTGGAAATCTGTAAGAAATTAAAGCGTTGGCATATCTTGACCTCTGACCTTTTGCATACTGCCAGAAAATTGGAGTATAATGAAGCTGTTACAGGAGATCTGTTTTAAAGATCCTTGTCTGGTATTACTGGACACTGTAGTCCTTGCTGATGTCCATAGCCAAGTAACAGAAACCAGACTCCTCCCTAAAGTGTGGGATTCTGTATGGCTTAGCTGTCATTCTAGACTAGATGTCAGAGGAAATCATTTTCACAAATCTATTCAGGACAGATCTTGTCTAAGGGAGGGTTGTGGATTGGAGATTGAAACAATGTTACATCTTTTTACAATGCCCATATTTTTCTGGTTTATGGCCCATGTTGGCCTGTTCATGGAATATCCTCATCTAAGGTCTATGAATTATAATACCTTGGTGTATGGTCAGTATGATAACATTCTTTGGAGTGGATTCCATTTAGGGACAACTCGGGTAATTTTGCTCTCATTAAATGGGTAATTTGGCAAACTAGATGTCAATTTGTGTTGCAACAAAAACAGCTATCTTTGCTGGGCTTACAAAATAAAATTGAGTCTGAAATCACAATGTTATGTAAAAAGAAAGATGTCTTTTCTAGCGGCTCTTATGCAGGACTGGTGGAAAGGTTGGGTTAGCTCCTCTTTTACGGGTTTTGATTGACCAGTGGATTCTCGCTGGGCGATTCTATGAACTATTTTTGTTTTCCATTATATACTGGGATGGGAAGGGCTGTTGGGATAGCTGTTTTTTGCTTCTGGTTATTATAGGTTTTTCTGAGTGGGTTTTGTTCTTGGAATTTTGGGTTTGTCTTTGGTGTTTTGGACTTTTGAAGGGCATGAATGGTTTCTTGTTTTCTGGACTCTGATGTTATATATTGATTCCTGTGTTTTACAATTTATCTGTTGTGTTTTCCTTGTTTTGTTTATGAGCTTTATCAATAAATTATTCCCCTACTCTTTTGATAAGTGCCATGGGATCTTTAACATTCACCTGAACTACCACCAGTCCAGGCAGATGGGACCTCGGTTTAACGTCTCATCTGAAAGCGGCACCTCAGAAGTGCAGCACCCTCTCATGCAGCACTACAGTGTCAGTTCTGGGATATTAACCCAAATGCCAGAAGTGCTGTGTGACAGTGGCGCAGCCAGGACCACTGATTCAGTGAGTGAAAACTACTACAGCAGCAGCAATCTGCTGCTAAGAGCCTGATTTTCAGGTCTCAACTGAATAACTCTTTCTAATACAGACTTTTGTTTTTTTTATATATGTGTCTAGGTCTAGCCAGCAGGAGTAACTATTTTGTTTTTGAAGCATTGTATTTCAACAAACTAAGCACAGCCAAAGAAAAACACATAAATCATCCCAGGTTGCCACTGCTATAATTAGTGAAGACTCTAGCTGTTTCTTTACAGAATAACCCACTCAGTTATCCTGGGGATCTGACATCTGTAAATGTAGTCTTCATTAATGCTCACTGGATAATGAGGCCTATTTAAAATCATAGCTCTACTGTTTTAAAACTGACACAAAACCAGCTCTTGCCCAATTACTGCCAGGTGGGATAAGATGCATTGTAGGAAGAGAAGGTAATAAAAATGCAAACATGGAGGTCTCCAGGTGCCATTATACTAGCTGGCAAATTTAGAAAAAATGTTTTACAGCAAACAATAGGAAGGATACAACAGAACTACACCTACAAGTCACAAGACTGTACACAATTGTTTTGTACATTTTGACTAGTATTCCTTTAATGGGTTAAAGCTGGTTGGGAGAGAGTTACAGGCTTAGTAGTTACTCAGGGGCTTAGTAGTAAGACAGAGAGCGGGGGTGATAGTGTAGACAAGAACCCTGTATTGACAAAAGGTATCGGGCATGTTAGGGTGTCACTGACAGACTGGATGGGCCATTGGTCTTCCTCTGTCTTCACGGTCTATATTTTCATGTTTCTATGCTTCACAAGAGAGATTGTTCATCAGTTTGACAAGGGCTGTCTCAGTGCTTTATGAAGGACTGGAACCAGACTAGAACAGCTGGAAGATGTTATGATACTCCAGGTAAGCCTTAAGCTGTATGCCACCACCATCAAAATTAACTGTCTTAAACAGGAAAGTTTTAAGGCAGGTCAGCAACTGATAGAACCTTAGGGTTCAAAGATGATTTCTTGAGGAGGGCCTCACCACTTCCCTCTTCAGGAAAACAGGACATGTTCCTCTTGTAGAAACACCTACAGTCCTAGCAAACACTGGACACAAGGGGCCCAATTTTCATAGTATGGCACAGAACTTGTGTCAAGCCCTGTGCCACAACACTTAGGTTCTAGTTGTGTGCCAATCCCCTTTCGCATGCCACTATTTTCCAATTTTGGGTGCAGTTGCAACAGTTCCATGTTTATGGCAGCTTGTGCCAAATATCTGACAAAGCTCCATAAAACAGCCCCTGGGATTGCCACAAGCTACACCAGAAAAGTTGATCTAACTTGTGGCATCTGGCGTATGGAATTGAAAATCCCGATTGTCAGCAGGGTGACTGCCACAAGCCCCATGCACCATATCTTCAGCACTCCCGGGACTTGTGCAGTTGGGGCTTTTCAAATTGAGCCCAGGTGTCCTAGCAGTGACTAACAACCAGGTGAAACTGGTTCAGTATACCGTGGGACATAGCCCAGCTTCAACCTGGAATACCTTTTCACAGATGACAGACGAAAACTTCCACCATGGCATCAGAGTCAATGAGATATTGCTATCCTGGCCCATCAGGTCAAAACTTTTCCACCCAGTGATATTCCATCCCGAAGGCCAACTCTGCTGAGGAAGAACCTGCTGAACTCTTCACACTTCAGTGCATCAATTGCTCCTTCAGCTACAGACAGTCAGGTGCAATAACCTGTCAATAGTATGAAAGTACTAGTTTGATCTGTTTTGTTTCTCACAGAAATAAGCCCAGAAAAATAGATTGCATGCCTCACAGCAATTGTCAAAAGATGTCAAGTTATAAGCAGCGAAAATCATGATTTAGCAATAGAAGTTGTTACTTAGCCCTAACTATAGTGGTGAGGCTGCCTTTGTCATTGCTATAATACCAGAACTGAAAGATTTATCATAACTTATGCATGAAATTATTTCTGATTTTGCCATCATTTCCTCCTTTATTTCACAAAACAGTAACAACTGGAAGGCTTTGTTCTTTTCATGAATACAGAGCAACCTGCAGACAATCACCAGGTATCAACTGGGAAGTTATGTGGTCAACAGCATATCATAGATTTGATCAGAGGTTTCTTATTTGCTTTCTGGTGAACAGGAAACTGAAAATATGAAACAGATCTATGACCAACTTTAGAGTCATGAACTTGACATGACTTTTCAGTTACAAAATAAACTCTGCAGCCTACTGTACCTCTGTTTAACCAAGAAGTTGCAAAAATGAGTAAGATGACTTCATGTAAAACAAGTTGGTGAAGATAAGCTTCCTGGCTGGCTGCAAACTTTCTGAGGGAGTTTTAAAATGTTTGTTTGCAGACACAAATGCATGCTATGCCTGTGCCTGCATCTGTGTCCATCCACTCCACTTGTGTCCAGGCAGCACCTTCTGCTATTTTAAGAGGTTGTGTCTGTTTAGGACAAAAGTCACAATTGCAGCAGAAAACAGACACAGCTGTGAGTTGGTTTAGTCTGGATGCAGCTGCATCCAGTTGGCATCCAGTTGTGTCTGTTTTTTTACATTCTGTTTTACCTTCACTCCTGGTGTCCACAGGCAGTTATCATCCCCTGCCTTGCCACCTAAGTCCATCCACTGCTCCCACAGATTTCCCCGTGGCGGGCCGGAAGGGAGGGCCATCCTTCCTCACCCAGGACAACACATCCAGTTCGGGTCTCCACTGGTCTGCTGACAGAGCAGGATGCTGGTTGGCAGGCAGGGATCACAAAGCCTGTGGATGCCATCTTTTTCTGTTTTCTGTCCCTCCCTTTTGCGGCTGTGAGTGCGCTTGTGTGGAGGCATGCATGTGCCACTTTGCCACATTCTTGTGCCTCCTGACTCCTAGTGCTACCACCCAACCTCCACCAGGAGGCAGCCAAGGAGTGGGATGGCCATCCATCCCTCCATCCCCAGGACAGGAGAGCAGTCTGTCAGGCGCTCAGTCCTCTCCCTTCCCAGCTGACCCCAGCAACCCAAGTTCGCTCATGAGCCCAGGTCACTGGCATGGCATGAGTGTGGCATCCAGCGTCTCAACCCTCAAGCGCCACCAGGCTGGCCAGTTCTATTTGTTTTGGACACAAACTTTGGATGCTGTTAGGCCATCTAATAGATGGTCATACAGGTATGGATGCATTCCTGCTTTGAAAATAGAACAGGCCCATCTTGAGTGCATCCTTTTGAAAATATTTCCCTTTATTACAGGAGGCTTGTGTAAATCATATAAGTAAACTAATGTGAACAGTCTATCCAAATCCTATTAGGAGTACTACTTCATTTTAAGATGCCCATTTTTTATACGGATACTGTCAAGATAGCACAGAAAGAGCCACATGGTCAAAACGACATGGTCAAAACAGCTTCTGCAGCACAGAGTTTGCTTATATATTTTAGTGCAGTTTGTGACCACACACTTTCTGGCACTCTGGGCACCACTGCATGTGGCCTTGTGGCTTTCACCATGCTCAGATGTGGGTAATCCTTTTTATAATAGCAAAAGGTACTCCCAGAGGATATGCTAATATTTTGATAGTTACCTTTAAGGGCATGTAGCACTCTGCTATGCTTTATGACACATCACACCCCTAGAGGGTTATCAATAAAATATTAATATAACCTTGATCTTACCTTATTGCTTAATTGAAAGAAACATTCCACAAACATTTAGCACCTCAAAGGAATAGTACTAAATGCCACCGATGTCATGGTAAGCACCATATATGCACACTGACAAAAATGTATTTAGAAAAATATACACATTTATTAGGCTTACAGCATTAGAAAATGCATTCAGTCAAAGCAAGAGTGTAGACATACAGATTTACCTTCACAGAGGATACAGAAGAGGCAACCAGCCATTGCTGACATGTTCCCTTATGAAGCTCTTTGTGCAAGCAAAGGGCCAGGATAGGTCCACATAGCAGCATTGTGTGAGAGGTCTGTATTCTCGTAGGGTATATCCCATTGTAGTATAGAGTTTTGTGTTAGTCTCTTATCCTCTCTTTGAGGTAAATCTGTTTGCCTACACGCTTGCTTTGACAGAACACATTTTCTGATGCACTAAGCCTAATAAATTTGTATATTTTTCTACAGATACATTTTGTCTGTGTTGGTATGGTGCTTACTGTAACATCAGTGGCATTTTTGAATACTATTCTCTGAGTGCACATTAAATCTTTGTGGAATTTTGTTGGTTGCTATATAGGGTTTATGAGCCCTATAAAGTGCCCTGCCTTATCCTGCATTGTGCCAATAAACCTGTTTCAGAATCCATTGCTTAACTGTGATCCTGCATACCCAACACTATACTAGCAAAGTAATGATGCCTGACATAACAGGTGTTTATTGTTTTAATAGGTTTGCATACATTCTCATGTTAACAGGGTCTCCGAGGGATGTCTCTTATATTAGAAAAACTCCAAGAATAAGATGTGGGCAAGAGGACCATCAAGATGTTGACAAGACAAGGCAAAGTTTATTTATAAAGCACCCATTCAAAAGGCTCTGAGCACTGCACAGAGTAACAAGATCAAACAGCAATATTAAAACACTATAAAATAAATACAGGCAGTATTTAATCAGGAAAGGCTTTTCAAAATAAATGTTTTCAGAGAGGCTTTGAAGGCCTTCAGACTCCAGACCCTGTTGGGTCTCCAGACACACAGTTCGGTGCTTTAACACTCTAGGTAATACCAGTAGTCTGTGTGCTTGGTTCTCCAGCCCACATCACCATGACTTGCCATCCTCTGTAGGAATTTCTCAATGTATGTGAGCTATACACAACCTCAATATACTTTTTGAGCATTCCAGATAGTCAGCAGTAAGACACACTGGGTGCTGCCTAGTGGAGTTGTTTTTCAAGGTGACTGCATTAAGATGCATGATGCCCAAGATCCGGCATCAGGGTTTATACTTTGTAAGTTTTTCCTTTGTTTTTACCCCAAGTAGCAAGCCTGTGGTCATATTGGACTTGCTTATACTGTCTTACTCCTTAGGTTTGAGATCAAATGTGCACACTGATCCTTAGCCCTCCACCCAAAAGGAGAGAAGCCACCTTTCTCCACTTTCAGTAAAAGAGGACATTCTAAGGAGGCCAGGGAGCTGGGAGACTTGAATGTCAGGGGCACCCTATAATGATATCCCAAGATGTTTCACATGACTTAACACAAAACACTGAGCCTACACTGAAGCTCAGTGCTGCATTGGGTGAGAGTCCTTTTCTCCCTTAGGCACCCTCAAGTACTCCAAATAGCTCTGGGTTATCCAAAATGGGGTCCTGCTGGTGCCAAGCTTTCCTGAGGCAGTGATAAGCTGTATTCAACATACCTGATCTCCCAACAGCTAGCCCCCTCTTCAAGATGGAAGGCCTAGACTGCCTCAGCAAACTCAGCCCACCCCAATAGACACTGCTCTGGCAGCCCAGCCCCAAGACCCCAAGCAAGACACTCTGGCAAATGCGGAGGACCACCATGACTCTAACAACCAAAGGGCTACGCCATTATAGTAACCAGGCAAAAGCTATATAGTCTCACAGTCATAGCCACATTGATGCTTCCAGTGGAATGTGAAGAGCATGTCTCAGACCTGCGGGCACACAACAAATATGCTCCACTCAAACCACTATCATTGCCACCATGGACAGCCACAAGTTGGAAGGCGAGGCCTACCCACAACTCCCAAGTCTCTGCAGCAGCACAGCAGCCTCTGGACCGACCTACCCCAGACAGATACCACAGTGACAACTACCACTACAGAGGAAGAGACAGTGGCTTCCAGTGTCCTGCTACCATCATCTAGCTCTTTCAGTCCTGAGGAAATCAATGCTGGGGCTGAACAGCCTGAATCACAGCTCACCATCATTGCAAAACACTAGGCCCCACCATGGCATGAATGAGTCTACATGGGCATAAGTTACTAACTTTTGATTCTGCTGTTAATTAGGGGTCTTGGGGAGTGAGGGGACTGGCAGGGCCCAGTTTATCTAGACCTCCTGCTGGTACCAACCCCAGTTATTGGAGGCCCACCCTAACTCTAGCCTCTTGACTGACTTTTGGCATCATGCTTTAGGAATGACTACTGGTGACACCCAGACAGTCTTCACCTAGTAGCACTGAGTACTGAATCAGCTTACGCCTCCTGCTTCTGTGTGTAGGGTTACCACCAGTCCTGATTTTCACAGGACTGTCCTGATTTGTTCAGCTGTGTCCTGCAATATAACGTGAAAATGCTACATGTCCTGACTTTATAGTAGAAAAATATTTTCTAACTTTCGCCTAAATGTTGCAGAAAACTATAGTACCTTAAGTAAAATACCTTAAAATGATAAGAAACAATAGAAACAACTAAAAATCTACAGCATTTAATCTTAATTTGATTATACAGAGAAACAAGTCTGTTGCATTGGTTGAGGTTGTATACTGTCCTGCAAAAATCATGTTTCAGGAAGAAATGTCCCACTTTGGGCTTCTTAAATGGTGGTAACCCTACTTCTGTGGTGCTTGGGCACAAACTTTGAGAGATCACATGACCAGCGATTATCTTTATGGACATCAATATCTTGCATAATAGACTACTATGTCAGTATCCTTTTGCTGCTAGTTGACTTGAAGATGGTGAGGGAAAGGTTAACGTTATTTCATATAACGGTAAACCCCTTCTTTCCTGCTGTAGACTAACTCTACCTGCTCCTCAGTTAATAGCTAGCTTTGCTGAATAAAATTTATCCTGGCTCAACTTCTCCACAAAGTAGAACCTCTCTCATTAGAGCCCTACCCCAGCTGCTTTGTCCCCGTTACCCTCCATGCTTTGGTGAGATAGTGCAACAGCGCACTCACAAAATGTGCTATAGTACTCCTCAACATCTGAGAAGTAGGGAGCTAGCAAGTTAGAGCAACAAGTCACCAACCAGGCTCTGTGTGGCCTGCCCCTTCCACCTTACAATTTAACATAGTTCCACTAAGCCCCTAAAACATATATTACCAGATTCAGAGAGCTCCTCCCAATTGCCCATGCCTTCTGATCCTAACTACTTGGGGTAGAGGCAGCAGTGGTAAAGGGTCCAGCCTCAGTAACCCATGCAGCAGCCATTACACCCTGGGCCCCACTGCTAACACTTATCTGAAAATACATAGCTATACACAGAAAACTATTTTCCCACTGGGTACAGCATCTGCCTACCCCTAGGTAACAGTTTGTTCTGGCACCTAAGGGCTCCCTTTGGCCTGCTTTGCCCCAAACAGAACATCTCACACCTAGAAACATGCCACACACTGCCTTGTCTTCCTTCTTGACCTCTGCAGGTGTGGCAGTGCAGTATAGTAAGAGTAGTAGTAGTAGTAGTGAAGTAGTAGGTAATTTTACTGCAGCACCCAAGGGGCTGAATTTATATTAAATTTTCACATACACTATATAATGTAAACACAACAGTCAAAATACATGCATTCATATGATACCACACATTGCACATTAGTATAAAACAGTATCATATATTTTTTAAACATAGCTTTATTTTGTACAATGATATAGCATCTTATCAGACATATTATCAATTACAGTCAGTAATCAGCCTCTAGGCTGGTAGCTATGTAGTTGCTAAGTCCATGTATAGCATTGTGATTGAGACTTTGTGCTGCAGGTAGATATCTTTGCCCACTATGAAAACAGTATCATATTTAATAGACACAGTAATTAAAATACATGCATTTGTAGAGGTAACATACATTGCACGTTCATCACAACAAGTATTAGCTATATTAGGACTGTACAAACCCCCAAAGTTCGACCTTACGAACTTGGTTGTCAAATGGCTAAAGGTTTGCCAAAGTTCTCTTAATGGCAAACTAGTTGGCACTGGTTAGACCATTGAAAAGTATTAGGAAGTAATGAGTAACATAATGCACTGTACTGATGAAGCACCCAAAAACAGCCGGTTGATTCAGTGGGTATCATTGAGGGCTAATGATTCCAAAACTGGCTTCCAGTTACACCATGGCTTAGTGTTGTACACACTGGTTTTGTAGGGCAACATTGTCCCACAGGTTATTAAGTCCACCTGTGCAGGCCTGGAAAAACACATTAATTCAGTGAAGACAACAGCACAGCATCCCACAGTGCGGTCTACTGGGGTTCCAAAATTGAGTGCCTATTGGGACAGTGCCACACATGGACAAGGCTAGCAGTTATGCCATAATTAAGTGTTGTACACACTGGTTTCATGGGCAACAGTACCCTCAAATTATTAATCTGGCCTGTGCAGGCCTGGCAAAAATTGAACAAACATTAATCTGAAGAGGAAATGAGTGAAGACAACAATGCAGCATTCCACAGTGTGGACTACTGGGTCCAAAATTGAGTGCCCATTGGGACAGTGAGACACTTGGAGAAGGCTTATAGTTATGCCATGGCTAAGGGTTGTACATTATTTCATGGCAATGTTGCCCAAAAATTATTAATCCAACCTGTGCAGGCCTGGCAAAAATTGGGCAAACATTAACTACGTGAAGACAATAGTGCAGCATCCCATAGTGTGAGCTACTGGGGTTCCAGAAATTGAGTACCCATTGGGACAGTGCCACACATGGACAAGGCTACTGGTTATGTCATGGTTAAGTGTTGTACACACAGGTTTCATGAGCTACAGTGCCCCAAAATTATTAATCCAGCCTGTGCAGGCCTGGCAAAATTGAGCAAACATTAATTGAGTGAAGACAACAGTGCATCATCCAACAGTGTGTGTCTAGACTACTGGTTCCAAACAAAACAAAAGCTAATAGGCATAAAAGCCCTTTCCATCCGCCTCCTCCTCCTCTGTCTTTAGTCCAGCTGGAAGTGTAGGAGATTCATTCTTCATAAAACATGGCAAAAGGAGTTTGAAAAAGAGGCAGGTTAATTTTTCAAAGTGAACATCCTACACTTTACGCTGAAAGGCATGTTCTAATGTTGGTGACAATATTGCCCTCAGCACTGGAAATCCTTCTGAGTATGTACTTGCAGATGGGCAGCTGAGGTATTCAACAACTACTCTATGTCAGAGTGCCAAATAATCTTTTTCGGCACCAGTATAACAGAAGTTCATCTTCTCTTGCTAGTGGCAAGTTTTCATCCAGATACAAGGGTCGATCAAAAGTTTGCGGCCTGACAGAAAAAAAATGCACTTTGAACCTAGTATTATTTTCAATGTATAGTTACACAAATATGACCAGAATATGACATACTGGTATAATGATCAAATGTTTTCTTTTGTAGGTACATGCCAGACAAAGTTTGATAAGTGATGATCATTTGAGAATGGAGAAACTGAGATCACAGCAATCATCAAGTACCTCCATATCAAAGGAATGACTCAATGCAAATCCATGAGGATATGGTCAGCACACTTGGGACGGAAGCCCCTTCTTGTTGAACTGTCAAGAAATGGGTTGCAGAATTTAAGTGTGGCAGAAGAAGTGATGAAGATGATCCCAGGTCAGGGTACCGAGGGAGGTGACCACTGGAACATTGACGCAGTCCACAGACGAGCATGTAGCCAGTACCTTGGGCATCAGTTTTGGAGCAGTACAATCAATCTTGACTGAAAACCAGGGCATGAGCAAAGTGCCAGTAAGATGGGTGCCAAGAAAGTTGAGAACCAATCAGAAACGAGCCAGAAGGGAAATTTCAGCCAACTACCTGCACAATACAGGAGGGATCCAGAAAGCTTTATCATTCATATTATAACAATGGATGAAACCTGGGTTTACCATTTTACCCGGAGTCTAAACAACAAAGCAAACAATGGAAACATAATGTATCTCCAATGCCAAAGAAGTTCAAGCAGGCCACTTCAAGTGACAAAATCATGGCTTGGTGTTCTGGAACTCTGAAGACGTGATCATGATTGATTATCATGGGCTACATAACTGGTTAGTGGGTAGCCCATGACATCGTGCGACCATGATTGAATGAAACCAAAATGGCAACTCAGTTGCGGCACATGTCATGGGGGCTACCGGCGAGGTAGCGCTAACTGGATAGGGGTGGTTTGCTCATACAGCGACAGGATGTCACTACATGTACGACACACAAGGGTGGGAGCAAGCCCACTCAGTGAGGTGGGAGGGTTTTTGAGGTGTGGTGCTGAGGTGGGCTGCCAAGCTGGCCCCATGGTGTGGTGGGTGGGTTCGTGGCTTGGGTGGACAGGGTGCTGGGTCCGGGTGCAGGTACATTTTTCTTGCACCTGGCCTGAATTTTTTCTCCACGCTTTGCCCCGACATGCACCCCGTGGAAGTGAGAATCCTTAAGTAAGGAGTGCAGGGGGCACCATCTTCCTCATAAAACATCAAAATTGTAAGTCCCTGGTGCTGTTTTGCTGTGCACCAGGGAGTCACATCACTGAAATCGATTTTGGCAATGTGACTTCACCGTGACAAGTGATTGCCTTGCGGCAGTCGCTGTTATGACATAGAACAGGTGAGTGCTATGCTGAGCAACTACGCAACGTGAGAAAAGCCATCAAAGCCAAACACTGTGGAAAATTCAGGTGAGGTGTTTTACTCCTGCAAAGACAATGCTTCACTCCACACAGCACAGGTTGCAGTGGCAGCTGCAACAGAATGTGGTATGGACTGCTTCCTCACCCATCTACTCACTAGATCTTGCTCCTCCAGATTCGGCCTGTTCCCAAAACTGAAGGCTAAACTCCGTGGAAAGAGATTTGCTGATGACTAAGGAAGTGATACCTGCTGTGGAAGGATTTTGAGGGGCCAAGACAAAGAATTCTACCATGAGGGCTAACAGTCCTATAACGACGTTGGACTAAGTGTACAGCACTGAAAGGAGACTGTGCTGAAAAACAAAATAATACTAGGCTCATAGTGCATTTCTTTCTGTGCCAGGTCATGAACTTTTCGATTGGCCCTTGTAATCCTGCATCATTTTGTTTGCTGACCTTTCAGCCATCACTGCATTATAAAGTGACTTGCCATGCTTTTCATCAAGCCATAGTCAAAAGTTGTTCACATAGTGGTTTGTCATCAATCACTGTCTTTCTGAGGGTGCAACAGCAGCAGCACTAGTAGCAGGTTGATGTGGAGACAAAAATAAGTGACTCCTGTGATGTTCAGTAGCTGTAGAAATACACTGGGATCTTCCTTCTTCACCGTCCTCTACCTGGCCAGTCACTGTGGTTGCAAAAGGGATGACGATGAGTGTTGTTCTGCTCTATTTGTGTTCCTGTTCCTGTCCTTCTGTTGTGTGCCATACACACAGAGACCAGATGGATAAGAAAGGCTTTTAAAGACTGCTGACCCATGCTGCATTCTTGTATATCAATGTATGTCTTGAATGTGTCTTTGAACCGAGGGTCCAAGAGAATGACCAGGATTTAGAGGTCATCTGTAAGCATTTGTGAAATGCATGTGTCATTCTACAAACATGACTGTATCCTTTCTATGATATAGAGAGCAGTGGTATCCTCCTTTTCCCCATAATGAGTGTCATATGAAGAAGTTACACGTTAATGAGGGCATTTGGGGAGCACCTGCCTTAGACCTGCTGCATCAGCACTAATCACCCTTGTGGCCTTCTCAAAGAGCTTCAGCACAGTGAAGAGGGTCTCCATCAGGCACCACTGATTTGGACTGATGTTTGTGTCTCTCTTGCCAGTACCATACTCTACAGCATACTGGTGGATAGTCTTCTGTTGTTCTAGTGGCCGTTCAATCATGTAATAGGTGGAATTCCATCTGGTTGCCACATCCTGCTTCAGTTGGTGGAGGGAAGGTGGTTCCACAGCTGAATGTTTCATAATAGCTTTCGTGCCTTTACAGAATAGCTAAAATGATCACAAACATTTTTGGCCAGACCTACACATGTCTGCACAATGAAGCCTTCCTCATCCAGGAATCCATGAACTACCAGATTTATACAGTGAGCAGAACACAGAAAATTTGTATAAGCCCCATGCTCAGCTACCTTTATAATGTTCTTGGCATTATCTTATACTATAAAACCTGATGTTAAAGAGTGTTGTGTCAGCCACTTATCAAACTTCTGTTGAAGGAAGTGTAATAAAGTTTCTGTACGGATCATTGTCAAAGCCAGCAATGCATAACAGTGCCTGCTTATGTAGGTTGGGGAGGGTACTGGTGAATTGCAGCTACTGCTGGCACTTAACCCAAGGAGGAGGAGGAAAGAATAATAAAGAGGAGGGGAATAAAGAGGGAAACTGACCCAATGGCTTTACTGTTATGTAATCGGTAGTCTGACCACTGCTCCAGATGTCATTGATGATGTGAACAACTGGAACGAATGATGCTTTCATGGCACGTGACACAGTCTTTTAGATACACTGATACAAATCAGGAAGAGACACTGTGGACAAATAGGTATGACAGAGCACTTGATATCTTGGCACAGCAGCTTGCATTAGCAATAGAAAACCAGCGTTGCTCATAAAGGAGAATGGCAGCAAGTCGGTGACCAGCATTTCCACAATTGCTCTTATTAACTTTTTGCCTCAGGTCTGTTTGCTATGTTTTTCTTGCCCATTTCAGGGAATAGATCAGGGAGAGTTGAATGCTTTATTTTCCAGGATGAGACAGTTGGCCACTATTTTACCACCCTTGGGGTGAGAGTGGCTGGGGATTTGTGGCCCTCGGTTGTGCTGGAGTCAATGTGCTAGAGAACTGATGAATGGAAGATGTTGGAGTTGTGCATTGGCTACCACTTGAATGACTTTCTTCCCCTCTTCTCTACCAGGTTTCCTAATGTTCTCTTCCCTGACCATCATCATCATCATCACCATCATCAACTTCATTGCCTGTTGGAGCTGCTGCTGAAGCCGTGTGTTGGCATGCCTTCTCATAGTGACATCTGTGAGACTTCAACAAATGGCATTTCATGGTAGATGCTTCCAGCTTTGACCCCTCCTTATCCTGACTCAGCCTATCTTGGGAGGGAGTGGCCAGCAGCCATTGTTAATGGTCATGTTTCCTTGACTCTACGGGAAGATTGCATCTTTTTCCATCTAACTTCATACAGTGAGATTTTTGCCCTTTTACTACAGTTAAGGACTACTACCGATGTGTAGAGAGAGATCAGAATGACTCCAAGTGAATGGTAGGGTACCACAGGGCACAAAGTTGGGCCCATTACTATTTCTGGTGTCAGTTAATGATTTACAGACAGTTAGACATCAAGTGGTTTCTGTAGATGATGCCACTTTTATGGCTGCCATGAAAAAGATATTATGCGGATCTTCAGCAAGATCTTGAGTACATGGAGAGGTGTACAGAGGGTAATATGATGATGATTAATAATAAAAAATGCGGATTATGTCAGTGAATTTTAGCACAGAAATGGATAAACCAAAGTTCCGTATGAATAATGAAGAGTTGGACATAGTGTACATTATACAATGGTAAAGACATTTCCTGACATCTGATTGGTCAGTGGGTGCCTGGAACAGTGATGTTATTACACAATAACTTCACTGTACAAAGCCAGGCACACACACATAACCATGACAGAGGCAGAAATCATGCCTCCCTCCAGAAGTGACCGCTGCTCCTGGCCACAGCTGAAAACCATATCAGCCCCCCAACCGATGCTGTCACTTCTCATCAAGCAACAATTGCAACACTAGGAAGAAACACACTAATCCAGCCTAGAAAATAAATAAAAACTTCATGCCCATTTTTATGTTGATTGCGCAGCAGCAAGAAACATATTGGCACAGCTTGTTGAGAAGCAGGCTGTGGAGTACAGCACTGTTGTGGCCAGTGCCCTACAGCCTGCAAAGGCTTGTCCCACTTCCCCAATGCCATTGCAGGTTGCTGGTGACACAAGTTTGGAACGATACACCAACTTGACAAATCAGCCACTGCAATCAGGGGCCGCCTCATCATTGCAGAAGCCATCCACTGCAGTGAGTGAAGCCGCACCGTCATTGCAGGGTGGGTCTAATAAGCCCGATAGTTGTTTGTAAACAGGGCGGCAGGTTGCCACCTGTTCATAAACAATATAACCCCCCGCCCAAAATGTTTATCTGCCGACGGGGAGCCCACTCTACTAAAAAGGAATTATCCCCCTTTGTTATTTGGCGACAGGATGCCCAATCCTGTCGGCAGAAAGGAACTTTTGTTGTTTGCCGATGGGGTGCCTAATCCCCGTCAGCTACAGCGCTCCCAAAAAGTGAGACTCAAATGCCCCTGTGAAGTTAAAAACACTCACGTTGTCTTTTTTTTTTTTTTTACCTGTAAAGAAAAACAGTCCCTTATGGTCTCCCAGACCCTCTCCTGCAACCCGTGCCCACCCACTGTGCATCCTGCCTCCCACACTCCCCACCCCATACTTACCACGGAGTCAGCGGCTGACGATCTTCGGTGGACCGGAACACGTCTACACTCTTCAAAGTTGACCGCGAACTAAGGAAATGCCGTAAGCTGTATAATGGAGTAAATGGTTTTTTTCAACTTTGCTGCATATCTCAGGCATTTTGGATTTTTCACCAAATTTTCAACATGGGTTTTGGGACCCCTCCTCATGAATACTTCAACTGTCATGACGTTAATCAGCCCCAAAAGTTGATTTTGTGGTCACTGCGCCGGAATCACCTTAGGGGCCAATTAATGAAATGACAGTGCAGTGTTCATGAGGTGGGCTCTCAAAAAGCCTATGTTGCAAATTTGGGGAAAAATCCCAAAATTACTGTTTTACGAGAGGCGCTGCACAGTTGCTATGTACTCGTAACTTCATGAATTTGCAATATTTTGATGCCAGATTTTCAACATTGGCATTTTGTCACACCTCCTTGTGAACAGTATAGCTGTCATTGTTCACATCCTGGCGAAATGTGTTTTCGCTTCCGCGCAGAATAGCGCAATTGCTGTCAAAAATCAGTGTTCAGGACAGATTAAGAAAATGACAGTGATACTGTTCACAAGTAGAGGTCCTGAAATGACTATGTTGAAAATTTGGTAATGATACTACATAAAATGACTTGTATTCACAGTGTCGTTATGCAGTTTGCACGCCATTGTAATTCGCAATGTATATATATTTTCACTCAGATTTTCAACATTGCCATTTTCCCACACCTACTTATGAACAGTGCAGCTGTCATTTTTCCCATCCTGGCCGAAATGTGTTTTCGCAGTTCGAGCGCAGAATGGAGCAGTCGCTGTGGGAAAGCACTGTCGGGACAGAGTAATAAAATGACAGTGATACTGTTCATGAGCAGAGGTCCTAAAATGCCTATGTTGAAAATTTGGTGTCAAACTCCATAACATGACTGTGTTACAGCGTGTGTTCAACTGTTTCCGCACCCTTGTAACTCCAAATTTGTAATATTTTCAAGCCACATTTTCAACAGTGGCATTCTTTCACCTCCTTATGAACAGTACAGCTGTCATTTTTCACATCCTGGCTAAAATGTGTTTTGCACTCTGACGGAGAATAGCATGGTCGCTGTGGGACATCAGTATTTGGGATAGATTAAGATGGAATGAGTGATGGGGAGTGACTGAGCTCAACTGATCTCTGTTGGGACTGCTCGGATTTGTTTGTGGGAAAAAGGCCCCAACGCAAGAGGTCAGTACAAAAGGGCAGCCTGCAGCACTGGGAGAAACAGAACGAGAGAGTGAGTGAGTGAGGGAGGGGAATGAGCGAAACTCACGGAGCACTGTCAGGACTGCTGCAGATTTCTTTTGAGCAGAAAAGGCATCAATGCAGGCAGGGGCCCAGTAGAAAAGCCATCCTGTAGCGGTGGGAGAAACAGTATGAGTGGTGAGACAGGGGACTGAGTGAGCTCAACGGAGCTCTTTCAGGACTGCTGTGGATTTCTTTGTTGGCAGAAAAGGCACCAATGCAGGCAGGAGCCCTGATAAAAGGACTGCTTGAGTGCCAGGACAAACAGAATGAGCACGTGACAGAGGGAGACTGAGCAACCTCAATGGAGCTTTGTCGGTACAGCTGCAGATTTATTTGTGGACAGACAAAAGTGCCAACGCAGCCAGCAGCCCCGCACACAAGCGCAGCCTGCACCGCCAAGAGAAACAGAACGAGTGAGTGATAGAGCAGTAGTGAGCGAGCTCAATGGAGCTTTATTATGATTGCTGCAGATTTCTTTGTGGGCAGAAAATGCGGTGACACAGGCAGGAGCCCAGTACAAAGGCCAGCTTGCAGCGCAAGGAGAAATGGAATGAGTGAGTGAGACGGGAGTGAGGCGAGCTCAATGGAGCTGTCGGACTGCTTCAGATTTCTTTCTGGCCCGAACAGCCACCAATGGCAGCAGGAGCCCAGTACAAAGGCAGCCTGCAGTGGCGGGAGACACAGAATCAGCGAAAGTGAGGAGGAGGGAAGGGAGTGAGCATCAATGGATCATTGTCGGGACTGCTGCAGATTCCTTTGTGGGCAGAAAAAGGCGACCAACAGAGCCAGGAGCCCAGTACAAAAGGCAGGCTGCAGCGCCAGGAGAAACAGAATGAGTGAGTGACACGGGAGTGGCGCCCTCAACGGAGCTCTGTCGGGACAGCTGGATTCTTTGTGGGCAGAAAAGGAAGCAACAGGCAGGAGCCTAGATAAAAGGGCAGCCTGCAGTGCTGGCAGAAACAGAACGAGTGAGTGAGAGAGGGGACCTCGGCAGGCTCAACAGACCTGTGTTGGGACTGCTGCAGATTTCTTTGTGGGCAGAAAAGCCACCAACAGAGGTAGGAGCCCAGTACAAAAGGGCAGCCTGCAGCACCAGGAGAAACCGAATGAGTGAGAGAGGGGAGTGAGCTACTCAACGCAGCTCTGTCGGGACAGCTGCGATTTCTTAGTGGGCAGAACAAGGTGCCAATGCAGGTAGAACCCAGTACATAACAGCAGCCTACAGCACTGGGAGAAACAGACTGAGCAAGTGACAGAGGGGCAGTGAGTTAGCTCAACACACTAGCGCAATCAACATTGCTATTGACAAATGCTTGTTTTCACTGAAGTGAGCATCTTCACTGAACTACATAGACAGTAACTGCCATTCATGCACTTCAGTGATGAGGGCGATGGAAAGAAAGCAATGTGGACAAAAACCTGGTAGCCAACTGAATGATGAAGGGTTCAGCCTGATCAGGGTATATTCCTGTGAACTGGGTATATCCATACAAGATGAGCTGCCATCTGGGGAGAAAAACAATATGAAAGAAAGAGGCTGTGTCTGTCAATCCTCTATTCTCTTGCTCAGAGGCTGGCTAAGTTATAAGCAGCCACATATTCCAAAATAACATCAGTAATTAAAGTTGAATTTCATAAGCTTTTGTGAATCCATGGAATGTTGTGATACTTTTGTTGAAGCCAGGTCCATACATGTTGCCCAGTCATATAGAGGTGCCATTGTAGAAAAGGTAGAGGCTGGGTAAGTGGCAATAAGGTAGCATGCATAGGACGCCTCCACAGTAAAAGTATAGTGGTGCCAAGTGTCAGGTCACTATTTTGGGTGCTGTACCATGAAGAATAGTCATGGACATCATTGTGCACTAGTGTGAATACTTGCAATATGCAAGATAACCACTAGAGCTCACAGACATAATTTGAAGCAATGCAGATGCAGCATTGTTCCATACAATGCCACCTGCTGACTCTTTAGATAACAAAGTATATTTTACTATTTGAAAACAGTGGCACAAATGATGTCAAGCCCCAAGCCTTACAACTAGTTGCAATGTAGGCCATTGTGGCAGAAGTATCTTGATTCAGTGGTGATATGCACTATGTGAAAGTTAAATTGTACATGTGGAATTCTAGTGGCATTACCTATTATGTGTCCATGAATTTTGAGCAAACTTTGAAAATTAGTAATTTTGGAAGTATCCACAACATGACATTTAGATGTCTTTGGTGCAGTATTAGTCACTGCTAAGCCATTTAAATTACAAATTGAAGTGAGAAAAAAAAGTAATGTGACCCACTGGGAATTGAACCCAGGTCCCCAGAATACCTCTCTATGCCCACCACATAGATATCCCTATAGGGCAGATCTTAAAGCTGTATTATGCAGCACTGGGCCAGGACACAACGCTCCACCAAAGTTCACATGTACAATATAAATCAACATGTACAGCATATACAATAAATATAATAAAACAGAATGAAATATAAGCAGCACCAAACTACCTTCTCCTGAAGAAGCATCTGGGTGATGAAGTAAAATATTGAGGTATAGGTTGGGACTGCCATGCTGTTATTTTTATGTACACTTCCATACATTTAATACAGGACTTTTCTACATCACATTTAGCAGTCTTTTGAAGGTTTTCATCTGCAAACCTCTTAATGGTTGACTTGTGCTGGGACTGCTTTGCCTTTGTCTCTCATTTGCTGCCTATGGCAAAAATCTTTTGGATTGGGCCCTTAAGTATTTTAAACTTTTTGTTCTCAGAAATGCAAAAGGTATTTCCTGTTGACAAAACAAAATGAAAATATTTCGATTCCACTTCTGTACAACTTCTACAGTTTTGAGAGTAAATAAATGAAACACAATAATTTCTTATGTTTCCCATACCCTGCAACATCAAAACTACAAAACTGATTTTTACCAGATTTGCCAGGTTCATATACAGTATCATGCTGCATGTGTTGTGCATGTCAGTTTTTCAAGCCTCTTTGTCAATAGATGGTCAAATTATAAGCAGCCAAAATTCTTGATTTCACAATAGAAGTTGATACTCAGCCCTAACTATAGTGGCAGGGTCAATAAAGAAGGGCTGCCTTTGTCATCTGTGAGAACCTGCTAAAATATCAGAACTAAAAGATTTATAACTGCTTAGTGATGATTAAAGCCCTTGAAAAATCATGGCCAATCAGCTCACTGACTACCGCCTCACACACAACCTCTTATGTAGGGAGCAGCATGGTTTCAGACCCTGACAGAATTGTTAACTCCCTGCTCTCCACGCTTGACAAGGGCACCTCACAGGGCCATGTTTATAGACCTCTCAAAGGCCTTCAACACAGTTTCTCATCCTCTCCTTCTTAACACATTACAACAAATCGTGGTCTCTCATTGTCCACTCTCATGGTTCTCCAGCTATTTTTCATCTAGAACCCAATGTGTTAAAATTAATAATACCATATCTACTATGCTGCCTGTATGCTCAGGGGTTCCCTAGGGATAGATCCATCCTGGGTTCTCTGCTATTCAGCATCTACCTCAATGCCCTGCCTAAATCCTGCCCCAGCAACCTTCTCCTCTACGCAGATGACGCTGTTCTTTATGCCGCAAATCCTGATCCTCTCTCTCTCTCCAGTGTACGCTACAAAACTCCTTCTCTCAGACTGAGCACTGGTTTGCTGAACACAGATTGGTGGTCAACATTAAAAAACTAAGACAATGCTCTATGCCCACCGCTAAAACAGAGCAAAGGATTTCCTGAAATACTTCCACCTCTCTCATCCCATTGGAACAGGTCCAAAAGTATAAGCATCTAGGTAATACATTTGACTCTTACCTCTCATTCCACGAACATATAAAAATCCTCACCTCTGCCACCAACACCGCATTGGTCTCCTTTACAGACATAAAGACTGTCTGCCACCTGAAGCATTTTGCCCAGCCATTACCTCCTCAGTCTTATCGCTGGTGGACTATGGCCTCACAATCTATGCTGCCACCGACCCTATGGCACTTCATCAAATACAAGTAGTCATCAATAAGGCCTGCCAGCTCCTCTCTGGTGCCGACAGGAATACACATATCTGCACCTATATGCGCCACCAATATCCTCTACCTTGAGGAAAGATTATTATACCAGACTTGTCTCTTCACCAAAAAATCCACCTGTTTTAACCCCAATAGGTGTCTTGGCTTCTCTTCAGTCAGCCACCATCTCAGCGTCCACATGGGCTGCCCTAATATTATCTGAAGGTGCCTAGGTTCAGGACCACCCTGGCCCAGTGATCCTTCCCTTAGAGCTCCATCCTGGTACAATGCCCTCCCACCAGCTGTCACATCAATCACCAATCTAGGTCCTTTTAAAGCTGCCTTAAGGACCCATATCCTCTCCTCATGTCTATGCCAGTGTAACCAGTAACCTGTGGATCCTGCACCATGCCGCTAGGCCATGCACTCGACCTTGGCCAGGCAGTAGAGAGCCCTCACTATTTCTAGCCTACAGCTCCTCACCTCCTTGGTTACCATATAGTTGCACTGGACTTTGAATGCATTATGTTATGTATAAGACAAGGCCTCCTGAGGTGGCTTACTACCAACTCATATCATGCATTGCTTTAGCTACCAATTGTATAGGTCTTAACCACTCATTAGGTAAATATGTCGATAGCTCTGCTCTGTTTTAGCTACCAAATGTATGGGCATTAACCCATGCTCATTGTATTTATACGCTGCATGATTGCTCATCCACATTTATTCTATGTATGTACTGTTTGAATGTCTATGTTTTATTCTGACATGGAGCCTTTGGAAATGAGTTTATGACTTAAAGGGTTGTAATTCCGATTTCCTAAATAAATAAATAACAACTGTGGGTAGAAACTGTCAAACTCATGTTATTCATGGTTGATTATACGGCTGTGTATAATGGAGTTTGATTATATGCATATTTGTATAATCACCCATGTATAACAGAGTTTGATTAAGTGACTGGCATTGGGAGGGATGGAGCAGCAAGATGGCGGTGCTGCTCTGCTCCCTGCTACTTTTGTTGTTTGGGTGTTTGATAACATTTTATTAAATTATCCTTTTATGTTCTAAATTCATTGAATGAATGTCATGTTATTTTGGACCTTGTCTTGCAATAGCAAACCTATTTTTCAGTACTTCATGATAAGGTACCGATGTTTGCCCACTGTTTGTTCAGGAGACACTCTGTCGGCTTTACAAGCCTGTATTAGTGGGAGTTGCTACCTGTTGCTCAAGGACATTACACCTTGGTGCTTTAGAGCTGGTGGTTTCTTTTCTGTCATATTCAGAGTCCGCCACAGGGTACTTTTGTAAATTAAATGGTGTGCTTAATTGGAAAACTGTACATGTTGAAATGCCATCTCACTGAAGAGAGAGCTTGAAAGGCCGGATGCCATCTGACTTTGTTGTCCTCCCTAATGTAAAGGCTGAGAGGTGCTGCCCATAGGCACTCAAAGAATGAAGGCTCTCAGGAAAATACGAAAAGAAAGACTGAGAACCTGGTTGTAGTATAGCTGGGAGACTTGGACACCTGTATCGCAAAGGGGAGCAAATTCTTACCTTGTGGTTGACTTGGGTGGTTCCTTGTTGATTTACATGGACACTGTTTTTGGCTACTGCTGGAGGCATATTGTGAGGTAAACTTTAAAGAGGCACTTGTCCTTTTATCCTATTTCTGATGTCTTATGCTCAGTTAATGGTACTGGGTCTGTTACTTCGGCATTGATTTAAATGATTTTTTTTTTTCGCAGAGCCGAACTCTCATTAAGAAGATCGAACTTACGAAGCACGCCTCAGTACCTATGAGTCTGAACAGCCGACTCCTTCCTCTGAGGTGATTTCAGTGGCCTTTTCACAAAGACACTAAGTTAGTAAATACTGGAGTTTGGTGTAGGGAAGAATCTCCTTTCAGAGGAACATGGGGTAATTCTTTTCATGAATGAAGAATCAGACATGAGAGATCTGGTAGCAGATCTTACAGAGCAAGGACTCTTAAATAACTTACAAATTACTGCTACATAAACAGAGCGGTCTTTAGAGTGCAAATGGACCTCCCAACTCCTGCTTATAAAGTATGGACTCAGAGTGTGAATGGAACCTTTTAACCCCTGCTTAAAAATCTGGACTCCCATGTGTAAAGGAAGCCTTTTACTTCCGCTTGGTTGGAATTCTTTATAACACTCTTTTGTGTAAATGTTGTATAGGATGTTTATATTTTCATGCTATAAAGGCGAACTCTGTTTAACAGCTTTTAATACTTGTTCATCCTGGAAATACTTTCAGTCATATCAATACGAGCCAACCACTATTTGCTGATGTGTTATGGTATTATATATACAAGCTTAAAAGGGCCTTAAGCTCTTATTTTTAATAGAGATGGTCTTAAATAGCTTAATCTTGGCATTATTAATGACATTTCTATTCTCTGATTTATTCAAGTACTGAAATGAAACTATTTGAATTTAATTGGTGCCTCAAGCAATAGATTTGCTATAGCCTTGTTATGATGCTCGATGGTCCTTGAGTGGTGACATTTTAGAAAAAGAGCAATTCCTCCATCTAGTTATTATTATATAGTCTTTTAGGATTTATTATTTGCCTTTTGCTGATTGTATTAGATGATAGAGTTTAGACTGATAACGCACTAGAGTCTGGGCATTTTAATTTTGTGATCTAAAAGTCCCAGTATGTCTGGGGAGAATGACAATGTTAATTTAGGCTGGTTATTATTTACAATGTATGATTAATCTTCATTTATGATTTGAGGGTACAAATGAAGGGGCTATGTCTAATTTTGGACAGGCATTTACTAGGGATATCAGTCATCTAACCATTGATGCATGATTTATAAGGCTAGCAAGGATTTTTTTAATTGACATAATCAATGCCGGTAGGGCCTACTGACCAAGATATTGGGTGTTTTATGATGTTTTATGATGTACTATCACATGGAAGTATGTATGTATATATTTTGTAATTTCTTTTTAAATGTTTATGAACTACTGTTTTATGTAAACATCTTCTTTTGTTAAATTGTAATGACCTGAATGGCTGAACAATAAACTACTTGACTTGAGTTTGATTAAGCACCTTTTGCAAAATTCTAAAATTACTCTAATGCTAGTGCTACTGGCTCTCGCCGTCAGCTCGCACTGTCAACTTGATTATGCTAACCTCACTGAAACTGTTTAGTGGGAATCTAACTAAGTGCGGTTAAAGAAAGAGACATTTCTCACAGAAGTGAAAAATAACCAGTGGTCTACTAATGTCTGTCTGCTCACCTAAAAAATTTCACATTCATCACCATTTCAGCAACCTAGTGACCTAGAAAGACAAACATTTTAACAGCAGCAAGAAAAAGAAAGAAACACTCTAAGAAAAACGAAGACCGACGTTAGGTTGTTCAACAAGTACTTGTCTGACAAAAAAATCAAAGGAACCAAATATTATGAAAAATAAAACATGGGGATATGTGTGTCAGTTTCAGATTTTATGCACACTGAAGGTGTGCATACAATCCTCATTGCACACACTTCCCATGCATTATTCTATATATTATGATTTGTGGATGAATTATTTCTGATTTTGTCACTATTTCCTCCTTTATCTCACAAAAGTAGCAAGAACTGAAAGGCAGTGTGCTCTTTATTAATGCAGAGCAACCTACTGAAAATCATTAGGCATGAAATGATAAGATGGCTGAGTTGAAATTAATAGCATGTGGTGAACAGCATGTCACACATTTAATCAGAGGTTTCTCCTTTGCTTTCCAGTGACGTGGAAACTGAAAATGAGAAACAGATCTATGACCAGCTTCAGAATCACGAACGTGACATGACTTTTCAGTTCCAAAATATATACTACTGTAGAGCCTACTGTACCCCTGCTTAACCTGGATTTTAAAAACAAGTACATTGACTTTATATGACCCTACATAACCAGTGTGTTAGGCCAGCTGTGTAATGGTGTGTGAAGCAACAGTTTGTGTGTATTGTTTTCATAGCATTTCATAAATTCCCATATTTTAAATTAAGATGGCTTTGAAGGCTGCCTCAGATGCATAAGAGACTCTATGCATAAGATGCAGGTTAGGGATGAGCGGACTGGTGCATTGAGAATCAGGACCCCCCACCAGATTCCATGATGTCCAGCTGACCAGGGTAGATCCAAGCTCTGCCGTGAAGTGTACTGGTTCCATCAAGATACCTCCCATCTGCAAAAACCACCCCACCCTTGTAAATCCCAATGGAAATGCACCAATAATAATAAAAAAAAACATTTTATTTTCAGACTCTATGACTTCTCTGCCTCATAGTCTATTTCCATTTTCTACAGCAGCACTTCAATTGCACATGTTAAACTGCTGCTGCAGAACAGGAACAGAAATCAGTCAGCAGCAGCCAGGTGCAAATGAGCCTGGAGTCCAGTGCAATCAGTCAGTTAGTCATCAGCCAGCCAATCAAGAGAAATTAGTCAGCCAGCCAAGCGAATAGATAGTCAGCAGTGACACTGGGCAAATGGGCCAGTAGTTGATGGCTGGCTGAAGTATAAGGCAAGCAGCTGATGGCAGTAGCACGGCAATGGGCCAGGAGCAGTCTTGCTAGAAGAAAAAGGTCTGATTCTTCAAGTTAGAAAAATTACTGTTTTGGCACATCACATGTCGTAACTGTGTGTGGTTGAGGTAGTACCACTTATGTGTACTGTAGCAGAGTTTGAGATGGATACTGGATTTTAGTGGGGGAGATAGGAACAGTTGGCACTGCAGACAGCAGTCAATTGCCAGGACTGGACTAATGAAGGTGCAAAACTGTTATAACTAGGGCTGAGACGGGAAAGAAATGTGAGAACTAGGGCAGGTTGTGGGCAGAAATGGAAAATATGCGGCAGAGAGGGGCAGAAATGGGATATCCTGGGCAGGAGGGGGCAGAAATGGGAAATCCTTTGGCAGAGAGGAGCAGAAATGGGAAATATGGGGCTGGGAGGAGGCATACCTTTGAAGATGGGGATGGGGCAGAAATGTAAGAAGGGCTAAAGGGACAGATGCATGCATACTGGGGCAGGCAAGAGGCTGGAGGCATGTTTAACCACACCCCAATCAGATGGTAAGGGAAAGGAGAGCAAGGAAGAAAAACTAGAGACAGAGCAGAAGAATGCAAAGAAGGGTCAAAACAAAGACCAATACACACGTTAGAAAAAAATCTTTAATGTTTTTAACGTTTTAGTGCATTTTGTGAATGTTTTCATAATTTCCTAAAGAATTCCTAAAAGTGGTGACCTGAATCAGAACCAATTAGAAATAATCAGGATTCCAACCAGTATCCTGGTCCTGATAATAATGGCTGGACCTTTTCAGGTCCAAAAACCCTAATAGAGGTGAGAGGACCATAAAGTGAAGCTGAGTGATTTTGGCTACCCAAACCTCATGAGAGAAGTCTCTTGTACTATAAGAGGCACCCCAAAGAGGCCCTATTAACATATGATAAATTACTAAAGCTATCTAGAATGATTTATAATAAGTTTAAGTATTTTTTGTTTCAAAAGTTAAATGAAGCTGGGACTTCTGGTGACGCCAGCAACAGAGATACCAGCTTAATCACATGGTTCCAGCCTCAACTTGCCAAAACGACTCCTAAAATTGTCTTTTCATTGGAAAACCTCCAACACAACTACTGGGAGTCATACAGTTCAGATGAGTGGACAAAGAAATAAGAAAGGTACCCCATTCCAGAGGACTTATCTAGATTGTCCAACACTAGTATGGAAAGTCTAGGAACATCATCATCTGTGGCAGAACAGCCTGATCCCACTCCATCTTCTACAGTGCAGCCCACTAATGTAGCTATTTTAACAGAGTTGAGAGACTTTCATTTAGAAATCAGGACAATTTACACCGAACTAAAGGACAATTTGATCAAAGTGGAAATGCGATTATTGACCTTGAAACCCAGGTTACCGCAACCAACAGTTGAATGGACCACCTTGAATGGTGCTGATTCATGTCCTGAGGAGCATGTTAACAGATAAATGTAATGACCACAAGAATCGCCAAGGCAGAATAACTTATGTATTATTTCATTCCTGGAAGGATGAGGAAGAAATGTGGTGGTGTTTATGGATTCCTTTATCAGGGAAACTCTCCAGCTTGACCCTACTCTCCCACTCGATATCGAGCATGCACACAGGGCACTAATGCCTAAACCCACCCACCCTGATGAGTGTCCCCACCTGTAGTTATGTGCTTCAACTATGCTACTAAACCAAACTTACTTTTCAGAGCATGAGGCATGAAACAAATCATGTTTAAGGGTAGCACATTTTTTTTAGTAATGACTACTCCTCAACACTTACTGCACACAGACAGGCCTATTCACTGGTGCGCAGAGTGCCCGAGCACAGCAGCTAAATTTCCAGTTGCACTACATATACAAGCTAGTGATCATTTCTCTGAGGCTTCTAGACCTTTACTACTCCAAAGAAAGCCATCCAGGGCTTAAAGGCATGTAACATTGATGTCCCAGTCCCCTGACGCTCTGCAACCACAGCAGATCAGCAAGACATGCAGCAGATGGTGTGGAACAGGATTACAACTGCAGCTGAAAGAAAAAGTCAGTCACAAGCCACCTCCATGACATAAAGCAGCTCCTGAAAACTTTTCCACACCAGGACCAAACCTGAACATTTTGTTTGACCCAGTAGGTGTTTCTAACTCCTAGAAGTATGTGCTGAAAGGGGAGGGATGAATGATCACTGCCCATGCAGTGATACCAGCTGAAGTGTGTCAATTGAACCTTGAGGCCTTGTTGCCTCTCCTTCTCACTGTGTCCTGTGGGTATCAGGCTTGTTTTGCTGACTGGGACTCAGACATTTTAAACTGAACTTAGTAGATCCCTTCCACGATGGGGATCCTGCTCTGAACATACTGCTGGTCACTGTGCTTATGTAAATATTTCTGTAGATCACTATGTTTAGGTGACTACTTTGCTGTATTAGAGTTGGGGGTGACCTAATGAAGTGGCACACAAACATAAAAATAACTTGAAGAGAGTTGTTAAGGCCACTTTTGCCATGTGCCTCAAGTGTTGTGGTGGGCAGCACCCCAGTGCTAACTATTTTTATGATAGCTTGCTGGCCACATGCCTGCATCCTGGAGTAGTGTCCTGAGATTCAGCTGCCCTTAGAATCATTGTTGCAAGAACATTATCTGGTTGAGCCTTGCTCTGTAATACCTCCCTTAGCCCTGCCGAGCTGATGGGACTGTCTCCTCTCCTACACTCTTTTTGTTGTCTGGCTGCCAAAGCTGCAGCCAACAGCTAGTCAAGCGATATGTTTTGGGGCTGGAGGGCTGGACACAAGCCCACACCTTCTACTTGGTGCCCATCCAGTCTGGGGTGAAGTCCCTGTGAGGTATGGTCCCACGCCTCCTCAGGCACCACACATTGACATAGCCTCAGCTCCCCTTACTTTTGAATGTCCTCCAGTACTTTACCATACATTGGATCTGCCCTGCTCAACATACCAGATGTCTGAACAGCTGTACTCTCCTAGCTCCACAACACTGCTTCTGGAGGCCACCGACCATCACCCTATATGCGTGGTGGAAGAGGAATAGTCTTCAGTTTGGCCCCTCCAGCACGGGGGTGCTCAATGCTCCCATTCCACAGTATTGCCTGAAATAACTGCCTGACTACAACACTTGTATGGGATCAACCAAGAGATAGGGTGGCAGGAGCTAACAGATGGGTGCGCTGATGGGTGGACCAGGGGACTGGATGGCAGGGCTCTTCCCCAAAGGGAGGAGCAGCTGACCATGGAGAGGTGCAGGCTGCCACCCAGCCCCCAACTGGAATATTGTCATTGAGGTTGCCCTGAGCAGGGATGCCCTGAGAGCAGGGGAGGTCTGGCTGTTTTGTGCTGACCCTCTCCTGACATTATTGAACTCCTTGTCTCTCCTAATAATACATTTAGATGTGTGGCGGCACTAAAGAACCTGACAAATCTCCCTAGCCTTGAAATGTTTTACCCAAAGGGCCCTTTTATCCTACCTAACTCAATTAACCCACACCCATTATAGACATAAGGTTTAGAGGCACAGGGGACCAGACATATATGGCCACTGTATATTTATTATACATATCATCCTTGAAGTGTGATTATCCCATGTATTAACGACACTTAGTTGTTATCAGTGACAATTTAGTGTCACAATGGCTGGCGCCATGTTCTTGCATGACTTGCCTCTAAGAGATACCATCAACTCCTAAATAGGAGAGAAAAGGCACTCTCCTGCCTTGGTAACTCTATCAATTTCTAATTTTGTTGATGTTCAATATTGCTGAGGTGCTGCGTCGGTTGCCCTCAACGGTTTATTACCAAACCAGATTTTAGTCTGTAGATTCTGTTTGTTTCCACAGTAATGTTACCAATGTTATATGTTTTTGTTACCTGCACTACCTGTGCTGTTCATAGTTCTCTCTGTTACTCCCTGTCTTTTCCCTTTTCCTCTATACATTTCCTCTCTTATTTCTTTTTCTCCCTGGTACCCATACTTCTGTGAAGGAGGTGGTCACATAACCTACCAGCTCTTAACTCATCTGCCTGTCTGAACCACCCTTGCTAACACAACTAAGGGTATTTCATTCAAAGTTAATGGCATTACCAGTCCCATTAAGTGATACTGTATCATATAATACTTAAAGTGTTAACGCCAGCGATTATCATGCTTCTAGAGACCAATCTACCCATGAGTGAACATGACAAATTCTGGAGTATGGGATTTCCTATAATGATAGCATCATCCCACAAGACTGGACACAGAAGAGGTGTGCTAACCTTAATTCCTCACGGGGTACCAGTTTCATGTCCAAGATCAGGTGATAGACCCGGAGGGAGCTATGTTCTTCTTACTGGTACCTCTATGGTACCCTTTAACTATTGCCAGCACCTGCTTTGCACCAGGCTCTGACAGGTCAGTGGCCCAGGCTGCTTTCAATAAGATACTTCCGATTCTCCAGGGCCAACTTATAATGGGAGGATGACCTTAATGTTACCTCAATCCCACCTACTGACCCACGAGCTCATAGAGCTAAACCAATACAAAAATATCTCTGTCACATGTTCTCCCACTTAGATCTCATTGACATATGATGAGATACAGTACTACCAACAGGGCGTCATTTCAGAAAACCATAGGGGTTGCAAGGGAAACTGTAGGCTGAGGGTCTCCTAGGCCCCCCATAAAAATGTTTTAAATTCAGTGCATTTTGGAGGTCATTTGAAACAAATTTTGCTACCTTGTTACCTCTCCCCATGCCCAGTAATTTGCACCTTGTCCTCCCCAGAGTCACAACAGTCCAGAATATTACCGTGCCAGCAACTTCCATAGCATTTCACCAAAGCCATAAGGGTTCCAAGACTAGTCAATGGTGATGCCCATTCTTACATAAAGTACTTAAGTCCCTGGATATTTCTTTTTTCAACATTAATGCTCAGCTCACTGGACATCCCCCATTAAGCTGGGTTTACCTTTATTACTCTTAGAAATATTTACTAGTGACATGTCTTACCTTGCTTGGTTTTGCAAACTAGCTGGAAGCTGAGTAGAGATACTGCCTGCAAACTGGACTGACAGCTGACGAAAGACACTGCCTGCAAACAGGACTGGTAACTGACTGAAGATACTGCCTGCAAACTGGGCTGAAAGCTGACTGGAGACACTGCCTACAAACTGATTGGAAGCTGCAAGCTGACTGGTGACACTGCTGGCAAACTGGACAAGTAGGTGACTGGAAACACTGCTGGAAAACTGGACTGATAGCTAGCAAGCTGACAGGAAACACTGCTGGAAAACTGGACAAGTAGCTGACTGGAGGCACTACTGGAAAACTTGACTGGTAACTAGCCACCGGCTGTAGACTGCTGGCAAACTGGACTGGTAGCTGATTGGAGACACTACTGGCAAGCTGACTGGAGACACTGCTGGAAAACTGGACTGGTAGCTGGCCTGACTGGTACACTGCTAGCAAGCTTGACTGGTAGCTGACTGGAGACACTGCAGGCAAGCTGGACTGGTAGCTGGCTGGAAACATTGCTGGCACGCTGGACTGGTAGCTGACTGGAGAGATTGGTGGCATATTGGACTGGTAGCTAGCAAACCTGGCTGTAGACATTGCAGGCAAACTGGACTGGTAGCTGACTGCAGACACTACTAGCAAACTAGATTGGTAGCTGACCTGACTGGAGACACTGCTGACAAGCTGGACTGGTATCTGACTGGTGAGTGTTAGCAGTGCATTTCAGGTGTCACCTGTGGCTGTGAAGAATTTCCTTTCTTGGCATAAACACTTGATTAAATACAATATGCTCAAAGCAAACCCATCACCTTACTAAACTGCCAATCAAATGTGGAATAAATGGCTAAAATGTTGGATGCATAGATTTGAATTTCCTCTGTGCCCGACCACTGAATCATTGACAGGCTATTTAAATACAGACCAATATATCTCTACAGTTGCAGACTTCTGGGTATGTTAGTATTCACCGATACATCACTTGAGGAAACTCATTAAAGGAACATGTTCTGCCTCCATGAAAGTACATAGAACAGGTGAGGTTTGTGGCTGAAAAGTGAAAGGTTCTGGCGTAACCATGTTACAGGCCTCAAGCCTTTCCTCATAACTGTTCTCTTCAATACATTCATAGGGACATAAGGGTGAAGCATGAAGGAATAGAACCCAGAGGGTTGTACTAAATAGGGAAGTCTCGGGGAGATGGGGTCAAGAGTCAGTACTTTGCCCTGTTCTCTTCAATACATTCATAAGGGACACAAGGGTGAAGCATGAAGGAATAGTCTATCTATTTGCAGATGACACCAAGATCTGCAAAGTGTGACATAATGAAGGAATGGAGGCCATGAGGAGGGACCTAGAAAGACTAGAAGAGTGGTCCAGAATTTCACAACTGGGATTCATGCCAAAAAGCGCAAAGTCAAGCCCATCAGACACAAAAAAACCGAGCTAGTACAAAATGGGAGGAGAGGTCATGGCATATACCTCATAGGAAAGGGACCTCAGAGTTATCAATCAGATGATCTGAAAGTAGCGGCCAAATTTTCAATGGTGGTGGGGAAAGCAAAAGGATAATGGACTGCATAGGGAGGGGATAGCAAGCAGAAGGAGGTAGGTTATACTGTAGCATTATTTCAATAGGATCATAGGGGTTGCAAAGTCCCATTTCAGCAAAATCATGGGGTTGTAAAACTCCCCACCACCACATCTATAAATAAATGCTAGGAAACCTTGTTTTAGGGTTCTTAGGGGTTGCAGTGGGCATCATAGGGGTTGCAAAAAATCATAAGGGTCTCAACCGCAACCTGCTACCCCTAAATGACGCCCTGCTACTAAAAGTCAAGGAATACTAACTACACCCCTAAATGCATATATCAGGTTTGCTGGATTACCACAACAGCAGAACACATTCTCACTGTACATGATGTGTATCATGGAACTACAGTGCTTTCTGACCATAGCCCGGTCTATGCCAAACTGTCTTTGGGTAAACCATCTTGCACTATCACTGAGACTGAACTTGGCCTCTTTAAGGACCCTATCATACTCAGCAACTTGAAAGATTGGATACCCAGATCATCAGTGATAACTCACACTCAGAAATAGTGGAGCCTATTCGTTGGGACACTCAAAGCAGTTATAAGAGCTGAACTAATCATCTATTTGGTCAAGCCAAAAAAAAACCTGAGAGGCACCCATTGTTTAGAACTCCAACAGATGATGCACACACTACAAACCTTCATACAACAGGTGGATGCCATGATTAAACCACAGTTAACTAAAGTTAAACAAGAGTTACAAAGTTATAACTGATAATGGACGCGCATGTAGAATGGGCTTTTTTCTGTTTGAAACACTCTAATTATGACGGTGGAGCACATGGAGCCTGGAGGCTGGCACAGTGCCTTTGGGCCAGTCTTACTCAGGCCTGTATCTTACAGCTTTGATCCTGACTCGGACACCTATACAGGGTGCCCCAAGAGCAACCTCATAACGTTTCTTGCTATCTACAACTATGTATTACAACTCATGAAGGGCAGTCATCTCCTGACTGTATTCAGCAGTACCTTTGATCTCTACCCTCCCTACTATGTCACTGGCAAACTGTTACTCCCTATCTCCAGCAGATGAAGGAGGCTAAGTCACAAGTATGCCCAGGCCCAGATGCTACCCCACAGAATTTTATAAAAACTCTGAGATATCCTCCTCTCTAACCTTCTAGAAACTTTTCAATCAGTGCAAAAGAAGGCATCCTTCCCCAACGTGAAACTACACAATTATTTCTGCGATCCGAAAGCCAGGTAAGGACCCCAGACAGGCAACATCATATAGGCCAATCTCCATCCTGAACGTGGACTGCAAGCTGTTTATGGCCATCTGGGCCTGCTTGTCTTGAGAATCTTTTATCCACCTTGCAGATAAAGATCAAGTGGCTTGATTTGTAGGCAGCAGCCACATGACAATGTCTGTCTCACCCTATTGATAATAGAACATACCAGAGCATGCCATATACTGATGACATTGCTCAAGCTGGATGCATAGAAGGCATTGGACAGGATGGACTGGACCTTCCTCTAGTCCACCATGTCGAACTTTGGCTTTCAGATGAGGTGTCTGAATGCTCCAAGGTATACACCTCTTCCAGGGCATATGTACAAATCAATGGCTCCTTGACTCCCCTTTTCCCTTGGGTCGAGGCACCTGCCATGGATGCCCCCTCTCCTCCTCTATTTGTACTATGTTTTTGGCCACCCTGAGATGCAAACCTTTACTAAGTTTACTTGCTTTACAGCTGAAATCTGCTGTCAATGGCTGATAGTGACACCTAAACACATACCCCCTGCCCACTCATTTCAACTCAGAGCCTTATGAACTGGCCTACCTGCAGAATGTTATAGATCAAGCCACAAGGCGATGGAGCCAAGAGGATCTGAGGTTTTATCAACTGCTAGATAAAACAGGGTGCTCCCTTTGCATGACTCCAATCTATATATCATCTCCTAAGACAGGTCATTATAAATACCTACAACTTTACATGACCAAGGACAGACTTACTCCTGGCTTCAAGATATACTCTCCCTCTGGTGCAACTTATAGTATCACATGTAGGTGCACCTTGAAACATCTTATTGGCCAGTTAGTCAGCTCTACAGGTAACACAGACTGATTCCACTGCCCGATCTTACAGCGGTGGAATAATCAGCTCTATGAACAACATGCGATACAACTCTGGCATAAATACACTTTGCCAGCCTACAGATTAATGGTGCATGGGATGGAAAGAATTCTCTTGAAGTGCAAATACTGTTTTTCCGGACACTAGACATAGTTTCCAAATATGCTGGGGATAACCAGGCCCTGTGTTGGCAGGGGTGTCTCCTTCCTGCCAGTCACACACACATTTTGTGGGAAGGCCCACTGAGTACACCATTCTGGCAGGGAGTAATTTCTGAACTATAAACTATTTTTAATAGTCTGGAGCCATCATCCCATCCCTCATTTTAATGGCAATTCAATCATACAGTGGTTTATTTTGTGGACAGATGCTTATGCTACTGTTAACTTTAATACTAGTAAAAAAGGCAATTTTTTTTCTCTTTTGTTCTAATAACACTCTTATAGTTAACTGTTAGATTGCCTGTTTGTAGCTGACAGTTATTTGTAGTAGGATTTAGTAGTAGCTACAAACATTGCCAGCTATTTCAGATATTTCATTCAATTTCTAAAGAGTTTTCTGCTGCCCTACTGTAGACATGGAGAAAGCATTAGATATATCTGGAAATATCACAGAAATTTCGGGAAATAGCTGGCAGTGTCTGTGGCTGCTACTGGTACTTTGATTTGTGGCTGCAGTCTTAGACTTGTACTGTTTTACTTTGTTATGGATTTGGTTGTTTGTCTTATTGGGGTGGGTACATACGAGGAAACTTAACCATGCTTCTTCTTGTTTCTATTAGTGGCATGTATAATTCTCTCTCAGACATTGTAGTTTGCAATGAGACCTTTTCTAAGGCTGTATGTGCAAAATCTCTGACCGTGGCTTTAGTCTATAATCTAAGAAGCACTTGTGTTAGCTCTGCCTAGGTTGGGATAATGTCCTTATGGTGCTTATTGTTTTACGTTGTACTTGTTGATGTAGTTCTTTTTTTTTTTTCTATTATCTGTTTTTCCTCCTGGGAGACCTGGCAGGTGGCTATGGCTCCTCCTTTGCAGGAGACTCGCTCTCTGGCTCCGTGCATCCCTTATCACCTACCTCAGCTAATCCCCAGTGGATTGCACCCCTTGGTGGGGACAGGGAGGAGGGCACTGGCCTTCCCCCAAAGACCCAATCCAGACACAGGAGTGACCCTCATGGATGCAGGTGCCATCACAGAACCTGCCATGCTCTGTTTTCCATTTTACCCTGTCCCCTGCCCCTACCGACATGATGATGTTGGTACATGCCTCCCGACCTGTACTGCCCTCCAGCCACTGCCAGAGGGCAGTCAACAAGCAGGATGACATGTCTTGCTCCCCAAGACAGAGGAGAGCAGTCCTCCAGATGCTCAATTCTTCTTTCCCTGTTGACCCTCGTGGCCTGGGCTCATTCCCAAACCCAGGTCGCAGGCATGGCGCAATGTGTAGCGACCAGTGCCTCAGCCTCCAGTGCCACTGGGCCAGCTGCTGATGTAGTCCTATAAAATCTCAATAAACTATAAATCATATTAAAAAAGCCAATCATGCAGGAATGGCTCACCCTGGTTATCCATCACCGGAGGACTGGTGAAAAATAATTCATGATATTTGTGATAGATTTTCAAACTTTGAAGGCCAATGGAGATGATGGTAATGCATCAGATTCAAGTGAATCTGACTTTTGTGCCATAGTGTGATACTTCCTATTCCATTCTCTCTTCTCACTCTACCTCTATTCTTCCACTGTCTTAGTATTTGCTTTTGCATCTTGCTATATATTTGTTTCTCCTTCCCAGACATATTCATCTTTCCAATCAGCAGTCCATTTCAAATTAATCACACCAAAGACACAGTTAGCTTTGACAATTTTAAGTTTATTCCATGTCTATATAGCAAGCAAAGTATAGCAAGTTATAATTGTATGTTCATCCACAAGCTGCTGTCATTAGTCTGGAGTGAGAACTTCATTCACCAAAGCAGTGTCTAGTGTCTTTGTAATTTAAACTTGTTAAGCAGTTGTTTATACATTCAACATAATGTATAGTGTTCAACATGACCTGCTAACAGATTGTCAAACTTTGTGTACTGAATTGCTATAATGCCAATATTGCACTGTACTTCCTTTCCTTGTACTAATAAACTGAAAAAAAGTTACATATAAAAAGTTAATCGAAGCCACCTTCCTCCTGGCTGTGAAGTGAAACACACCACTCCTCACATTCCTGCATGATAGGAGACTACGTAAGGTAAGAGGCACAGTGGCTCTGCATGGTGATTGGCTGAATCACATAAGGGATTTGTAATTGTTGTAATAGATGTTCATAAATTCCTCAAGTTAAAGCGCTTGTGTCTCATATAATAAATAGAGAGATAAGAAATACAAACATAGCATGAATAACTTTAAAGTTTCTTAAGAAAATAAAAAGATCCATTAATTAATTCATTGGTTCATTGATTGATTGATTTGAAATTGTTGTCTAGGAAAGGCACAATGAGTCAGAGCTCCTTGCAGGTGTGATCTGGGGAAAGATTATAAGGGGGATACATATCTTATATAACTGTTAAAAAAGCTGGAGCAATGATTTTAATTCAGGCAGTAAGCCACCCATTGCAGAAAGTACTGTATTATCCACACTCTATGGGAGTTGCACAGGATACAGACAATTGGAGGTTGTTTAGAAAAATGGAGAAGAAATGAGGTTGAAAATAGGCCCTTGTGGGACCTTGGGTGTGACAGAGGAGAGATAAGGTGTCACCAACCTGGGCTGATGATGGTTAGAGAGTTGGGTGTGGAACCAGTTGACTGAAAGACTGGAGACCCCTCAGCTTGTTATGGAGGACAGAGTGGGTCATGGTGTCAATGGCCTGGCTAGGTCATTCGGTAGTAAAGATGCACTTGTTCATTCCATTCAGCATGGTGTCACTGGCCCAAAGAAGGAAGGGAAGAGATAGTGGAGTGGAGGGAGATGTATGGAAGTTAGACTGGAAGGGAAGAGGAAACAGTGGAATCAAAGCAGGAAGAGACCATGGAGAGATTATTTCTGCACATTGGCCAGTACCAAGGAAGCAAGTCAGGATGGCATTTTCTTATAGAAAGTCACCTCCTTGTAGTGAGGGAGGACTCTGACTTTGTTAGCACATGAAACAGACCCAAGACAGAAAGAAGGGTTAAGAAAGAAACAACTGGGACAGCAATGTCAGGCAGAGAGTGAGAGAGAGAGAGAGAGAGAGAGATGAAGGCATGTAGGAGCAATCAATTTAGGCTGTGACCTGAAGAGGGATTGAGTGAGTGTACAACAACCAGGGTGCCAGTGGGAGGAAAGAGAGATAAAGAATAAGGAGGAAGGAAGCAGTGGTGGAGAGGGTTGTAGAAGGAAAGAGTAGGACAATCAGGAAGTATGGGAGGGGAAGGAGAGGGGAGAGGGAGAGGGAGAGGAGGCATACACAAAAGGTGATCAGTTCATTGAGGGTGACAGTGACATTAGAAAGGTTATAGGTGGAGGAATTTGCAAGTTTTAGGACAAGAGTGGATGACTTTCCAAACCCTGTTCTGAAGATTAGCCATGAAGTAATGTGCCTTGGTTTCCTGATAGTCTTAGTACTGGCATTTGATAGTTGTTTGCACCCCAGTAAATCCATTAGGAGCCAGATGCCTTAAGTAGGTACCATGCATAATCAATGACTTTACACTGACCAATGATATCTGCTGTGATCCCAGGATGGTGGCGAATGCCCCAATATGGGCTTGCCTTAAATTCCTTCTGTTTCTTCGCAGCTGCTGGGTGTCCAGCTGTATTCTCTAGCACTTCAGCCACCTGGTTGAGTCCATTTTGTCCCCTGATGTTCCCTTCATCCCCCAAACAGCCCCAGTAATTTAATTCAGCACAATTTAGGCTTAAAACTTTAATTGCAACCGCCAGCATTCCTCCTTAGTAGTCGATGATTGCGCATGCTCCCGTGAGTACTTTGATTTACTGACCACTGCTTTTGTGGTTGAATTGGAGGGTGTTTCCTGGTCCTGTTGCCCTTGAAGCTAAATGGGGATTAGTGACCTCGAAGGGTTGGAGGAATGCCCCAGAAGTCATTTAATAAAAAATTTAAAATGGGGCATAAAGCGGAGCTCATGATTACATGAGCCCCGTGACAAATTAATGAGAAGCTGCCTGCCGCCTAGGGGCACAGAATATCAGTGGCAGCAACAGCAAAGGTGGACAAAGTAAATATAAAATAATAAATGAAGTCAACAGGGCACAGTTGGGGTTACAAGACGGTGGGGTTAAAATTAATAGAAGTTAAACTACTGGCTGCACCAGGACTTTATATAGGGGACTTGTGATAACTGCTTAAGGAACTGTATTCTTAGCCTCCATCATAGCAGCAGCCAGCAGTCAATAAAAGTCAGCATTTAACAAAGAAACTTCTGGGATAGTGCCAGAAACTTGTGGGGGAAAAGGAGTTACAATTCGGTGCCCAAATGCTGTCAATGAAAAGAGGGACTGTGATTATCAGCCTGACAGCCAGCTGAATTACAGGAATTTTGCTCTTTATAAAAGGAGAGACAGTCTGAAATGAGTCAGTCCAAGGGGCGGTTCAAGTAAGTCTGGGTCGAGCCTTAGGACTGTCAGGAGGTTCCCTGCAGCTTGGGAAACTTGGGGAGAGGCCTGTTTTGGCTCTTCTCAGCCAGAACGCTAGCTGTTTAATTATTGGGACTGCCAAGTCTGCAGAACAATCTGAGATTCTTTAGGAAAGGGAGAAGGAGAGATTTTTCCAGCGTGGATTGACAGACTGAAGGTGGGATGAAAGCACTGAAAGATCACAAATCTGCATCTCAGTGAAAAGCTGTGTTACCTCAGGGACTTCGCCAAAGTTAATGCCTGGGGTTTCCAGAGTTATCTCCAATCCATTTGTCAAAAGAGGGAGACTTGAACTGCTGTATGCCAGCCATATATCAAGAACTGCAACCTGCAAGTGAGTAAGTTGTGTGACCTATTACAGAACTGTATCCAATCTGAGCCTGGGAGGCCAAGTAATGTAACTGAGAGACTTGCTGCCTGTAAAAGCCAATCTGCCAGATGACCAGAGAAGGGAATCAGCTCCTGCAGAGAAGATCATCATGGGTTACAGCAACTTTGGGGCTACGCCTTGATGAGTGGGTGAATCGTGTCAGTCTCGTTCCTGTATTCTGGTCCTTGCCAGAAAGGACTTAAGTCTGGCATCTCTATGCCAGAAAGCCAAGCCTTGAGAGGAACCATCCTGGACTTCATACCAGCTCCCAAGGTTCAAGGTTCAGTGAGTACCTAGGGTTTGGCCCTGCAACATCAATCAAAAGTGTTTTCCAACTGATTTGCCTTTCAAGTTTGCTTGGTGGTTTAGACTGTTTTTGCCGGCCATCAGGCCTGGGGATTACTATTACTGAGTGTTCAAAAGTGGTTTATGTTTTACAGCCATGTATAAAGCAAAGCTTAATCATTTCTTTATTTAAGGGCCCCAAACAGTTGCACTCACGATGACCCACAGCAACAATTCAGACCTGCATCGTAGCAAATCCTGGGTACCCAGTGAGGTTAACTGGACAGTCCAGAGGGGTTAATGCATTTATTTTAATGTTATACAAAGCCAAAATACTGCTAAAATCAAAAGTACCAATTAATCTAATTGTAATTTTTATCCCTGCCCCTTGTTTAAACCCCTTAACAAATCAGTTTGTTGTTTAAATGTTAATCTGGTCCATGAGCATATTATTACTGAGTGCTGGTTTAATGCAAGCAGCTGAAAGGTTTTCTGTTGTTATTGCTGGTAACTATTCTTTACAGGTGCACAGGGTGAATGCAAGAGTTCCAGGCTCTGTTGGTAATCGGTCACTGTGAGCATATTATTATCACTCTCCATTAATTGTGAATTGAATGCAAAGCACGGGGTTATTGTCATTTCAAGTGTGGAGCCACTAGATGGGGCTGTGGGTGGGTAGGTAGAGTCACAGATTCTGTATCATTTCAGGATCTAACCCACTAAATCATTACTCTGGGTGGAGGCACCATATTTGTAGTTTTGCTGTTGGCAGTGACACCACAGTGACCCTTGATAGTGAACCCAGGCCCTCAACCTGCAGTCAAGGAAGCAGGCAGGGTAGTAACCTATGGTATAATGGTATCAGGATTACATCTTTGAGGCACCACTGGGATTAGCGCCTCAAATGGCCAAAGCCAAACATTGCAACTTGAAATGTTATGGGTACTACTGAAGAAATAGCTGACGCATCAGTTAGTTAGTTGATGTACGGGAATGAAACTGACCCCAGAATGCTTGTTAATACTAGCTATCTCTGGGCACTAGTAAAGACACTATAGAGGGGCACTTTCAAAACTGAATGCCTGGGGAAGGCTGTAGTGGTAAGTCGACAAGATGACTTGACTGCCCAAATTCTAATGGCTTTAGTGGAGTGTAGCAACCCTGTGCACAGCACTAAGGTGCCCAAAACTATTGCCATTGATGGGTCTCTGGCCGACTGGAGGTGGTAACTAAAGATAGTGATTATCCCTCAGAACCTGGGCCCCCACCCTTATCTGAGACTTTTGAGGAGAAGATTGCCAAATTGTTACTGGATGAGGGCTGAACCCTTGAGGACTTCAAAAGTTATTCCTGCCACTGGGAAGTGTTCCTTCCCCGACACCTATGCCAGTTCCGGTACCTGCCTCTACACCAGTTCCTGTGACCACACCAGTGCCAGCACCCACGCCTGTGCCCGCAGTTAGTCACGTACTCTTGCCGAGGCTGCAAGTATTTTCAGGCACTCTACCCACATCTAATGGGAAGATGATTGGAAGACATGGATAGATTATATCTCTCCCAGTGGCCAAATGGCAATGTTCTGAGGTGGAGAAGAGAAAAGGTTGAGTGAAAGTCTCTGAGGTCCTGCTCTGGTTACTATTCATGCCAGGTGGGCTAATAACCAAAGGGCAACTGCACAGGGGCTATTTGGCTGCTTTGGAAAATGTATTTGGGAGCCCAGACTCAGACGAGGATCTTTGTGTGAGGGTTAAACAACTTATCAATGCCAAGGGAGCCCTTGTTGGTTTATGTACCTCAGCTTAAAAAGGCCTTACAGGAATGTCTTAGGAAAGGTAGTGTGACTCCAGACAAGCTAGATCAAATTAGATTGGACCAGGTACTTAAGTCTGCTTCATTTTCTGAATTATTGTTGTTTAAGTTACAGCTGGCAGACCAGCTGGATTTGCTCTCCACTATGACAAATTAATGAAAGAAATCCAGGGGTCAAACAAAGGAAACCACCCTTGGGGCCCCTCACTTATCTGCCACTGCTGCCCAGGTTACGGAGGGTGAACATTCGGTGAAGTTCAAGGATGGAATATAGTGCCAGACGAGCACCCAGAGACTGCTAGGATACCCAACCATGGACAGAGCTGCTGAGAGAAAACAGAGAACTGAAAGCTATGCCCCTATCAAGGTCGCTTGTGGATAAAGACTATGACCCCCTCAGATCGTGGTCTGTATGGGAGTAGGGTGCATGCTTCAGACACCCTGCCGATGGCAGCACAAAGTCTGAACTAAGTGAATTGACTGCTATACTGAGAGAATTCCTGTAATGTAGTGCACTACTTTCAGAATGGCAAAGAGAGAAGGAGGCAGAGGCAAGGTCCTCTACTGTCAGTGCTCCAGCTCCAGGGCCAAGCATGTACTCTCTCCATCCCCAGCCGTGAATGGGGACCAGCCTCTAATGTAATGTTACAGCTCAAAGCAGACCAAAGGAACTATATTTTTCCACAATGGTAAGGATGGGCATATGAAAAAGATTGCCGGTCTCAAGGACCTAGAAAAGTGGTCAGCAAACCACAAGGGAACTCGAAGAGCAAAGCAATTTCAGAGGGGTGCAGGAAATGATTGCAGGGAGGATCAGGCAATCCCAGATCCAATTTCTTTGTGACTAGGTCATCTGTCCAAGTTCCTGCTAATGCTCCTCTGGACTGGTCCAAGCTGGTAGGCCTTCCATGGACACCACTGTACATATAGATGGAATCCCAGCTTGAGCAGTTTTAGACAGAGGGTCTCAAGTCACAATAATCTTCCAAGACTGGTATGAACAGCATTTATCTGACCACCCATTACAACCTCTTGATGGACTGCATGTTTGGGGTTGAGTGAAACGTCATATCCATATCTTGGTTAATTGAAAGTATGACTTTCTCTTCTATCCTCTGTGGCTGTTGTGGGAGATTCTGTGGAGATGCTGTCCCGGTCTGTCCTTCCACTGGACTTAACAATGGTATCCGTATACTGATTGGTACCAGTGCACACATGTTTGAGTGTCTGGCCCAGTTAGTGAAGAAAGGCAGAGGAAGAAGACAGGAAGAGCCCTGTGTGTTCGTGCCATGATCCAAAAGGCCTATGAAAAACAAATGCACCCCAATGAGAGTGACAAAGATGAACCTGTTGGGATGGTCTGGAAGAAAGATCCTGCTGATATCACATTATCTCCAAATGCAGAATGCAGCATCAGTGGTGAAGTGTGACTGTGAAAGATGTGACCAACAAGATTCTGGTGCTGGATGCCCCATAAGAGGGAAAATTACCTGTAGAACTGCTGATTAAGCCCGTTGTGCTTCTGGCCCAAATTCATGATTATGCCCAAAGAGTTGTGGTACAGATACAAAATGTTACAGACTGAGACATCACAGTACAGAAGGATGCACCCTGGCTAAAGTCTACTGTGCTGACACTGCTGTGCTCCCATCCAAGTGTAAAACTGAAAAGGGTGTGGTATCACCTGACATGTTCAATTCTGGAGATTCACCTATCCCAAAAGCTGGAGAACCAGGATCAGTAAAAAGCTGGCTCAGAGAACCAATATATTCTCTTTCGAGGAATGAGATGTTGGGTGTTTCATGGGTGCTGAACACCACATTCGCCTGCATGATGAGAGACCCTTCAGGAGAGGTCTAGACATCCAACTCCCACTGACATCGGACGATGTCAGATGTCACCTACAAGAGATGTTAGCGGCTGGCATCATACAAGAATCACACAGCCTATATGCATCACCTATTGTTGTGGTGCAAAAAAGAATGGCTCTGTCTGTATGTTTGTTGATTACAGGACCCTTAACAAAAAAATGTGCCTGATCAGTATACAGTGCAATGCAGACAGGATGCCCTGGACTGTCTAAATGGGAGTAAATGGTTCTCCGTCTCGACCTCTGAAGCAGATACTATCAAATCCCAATGGCTCCAGAGGACAGGAAAAACTGCATTAATATGTCTCTTGGGTTTCTATGAGTTCTTCGCATGCCCCAAGGCATATCAGGTGCACCAGCAACATTTCAATGATTAATGGAGCGTGCTGTGGGAGATATGAATCTCTTGGAGTGTCTCATCTACCTTGATGACATCATAGTCTTAGGCAAACTCTCGAGGAGTATGATGCTCATTTATTCAAAGTGTTAGACAGACTTGAGGAGTTCAGTCTAAAGTTATTAATTGACAAATGCCAGTTTGTCCAGAGCTCTGTCAAATCGTGAGGCCACATTGTATCATCAGAAGGCATACAAACAGACCCCAGTAAGGTGAAAGCATTAACCAGCTAGCCAAAGCCCAACAACTAAGAACTTCAAAGATTTCTTGGATTCTGACTATTACCGCCGATTTGTCAAGGACTACACCAAGGTAATCCACCTTCTACTAAACTTAACTCATGGGTACCCACCTACTGCAAAAATGTTAAGACTGGGTCTGACAAAGAGACTATAAAGATCTATTTCAGATTCAATGAGCCATTTGGACAGAAATAGACTCCAGATTGTGACTCTGCTTTTGAGGAAATAATATACAGATTAACTCATGCTCCTGTACTTGGCTATATGATCCATCAAACCTTATGTCTGCACACGGACACCAACCCTGAGTGGCGTCGGAGCCATACTTTATCAAGAATACCTAGAAGGATTACGTCCAGTAGCTTTTGCTCATAGAAGTCTGACACCTTCAGAAAAACTATCCGTACATAGATTAGAATTTCTCACTCTCAAGTGAGCCATAGTTGACCAATTTCATGAATACTTGTATGGTGCTAAAATCTTAGCCAAAACAGATAATCCGTTAATGTATGTTCAAACAACACACAGATTAGATGCTACTGGACACAGATGTCTCCGCTCTATCAACATAATTATGTGGTGGAGTACCACCAGACTTAAATTATGTCAGTGCCAATGCTCTCTCATGAAGACCTGCTTCTGACCAACAGTGGGTGCATATACCTAAAAAATCTGTAAAAGCACTATACCACAAGTTTGACTGAGAAGAAAACGAGCCCACCAAAGCTGTAAACTGTCTGGCAGATTGCTTGGGACCTCCAGAGACGTGTATACCAGTTGTCTTCTGTAAATTTGTAGCCTGATTCATCAGAAAAGCTAATATTCTTCAGGTGGAAGCTACCTCTGTTTGAAAGCTGAAATACTGAATTTAGAATCTGCAAGATAGACAGTCTTGCTCTACAGAGAGGGAGGTATACCTTAGTTTACATTTTATAATTGTTATTGTACTTTGGTTTGTAGCAGATTCATTAGAAAAGCTAATATTCTTAAGGTGGAGGCTACTTCTAACTGAAAGGTAAAATAATGAACCTAGAAGTATCAGGAAAGACAGTCTTGCTCACAGCAAAGGGAGGTGTACCTTACTTTACATATTGCAATTGTTATTATTCTTTTCAGTGAAGGGGCTTGCATTACTGCTTTGGAATTGGGAGTTTAAACCCAAAGGGATTGAAATACTGTTTACTGTGTCTGTCCTTGTGCACAGCTGCTTGTTTTGGGGCTGATTGCTTTCAGAGCACAAATCACCTGGCTGTATTGGGGCTGGGGAGGTTTACCTGTGTCTGACTCAGCTGTTTGTTTTTCTCTGTTTGATTAGCAGGTATTTTCTCTGTTAAATTGTTGAGTTGGTCATCTTGCTGACAGGAAGGTCAACACTCTTCATAGTGGTGGGTCAGAGCTTTTAGCTGATTGTTTTGTGAGGGTACAGTTTGGCCCTAAAGCCCCCCCCTCTCCCCACCCACCCCGATACCATTCCTTTATATCAGGGGTTCGACATCATTCCTCAAGAGAACAAAGCGATACCACTGTCATATCCTTTCTACCACACTGCACTGACAATATAAGCATACACATTATATTATATATATTTATATTTATAAATAGCAAAACAATCACTAAAAAACACAAAACAAAAAAACATACAGGATAAACAGGAAGGTAGACAGACATGTGGGAGTAGTGCAATGTACTGGCTATGGGGCAGCAATCTTCCAGGAGTCTTTCTGGAGGCTGAGATGCTGCCCTATCTGCAGGCAACTCTCTGCCCTGAGGAGGAGGTTTCTTGTCTTCAGGCCACACTGGATAGTAGTAGGAACCTCCCCACCCATTGAGCACCAGAGCCACCACCACTACCTCTGAGATTGTGAAGAAAGTACAGCGGTTGGACCACAATGGGCTCAGGGAGGGCGAGGGTGGTGAAACAGAGGCACACCAGTCAGGTGTACCACCCACAATCCATACACCATTCTGATGGAGCATAGTTCCATATGGATGCAACCACAGAGGAGACTAAGGAGATTGTGGAAAACTGTCACAAGGAGCCCCACAGGAAGGAGGCAGAGGACATCACAGGGAAGGAAGCAGCCCTGGTGGGGACCCAATCATTAGGAGGATAGAACTGGGAGGAGAGGAAAACTGAAGTAAGGTGCCTGCCTGGCACCATGGCTTGGAGGGATAGGAAGCGCATCCTTAGGATCACGATAACAGCTGCATGGGAGACTGAGCTGGATGTCATTGTCCACCTAGGGATGAATGACTTGGCTCAACATGAGATTAGAGCAGTGCAGGAGGAGTTTGTGGAGTTGGGGAGGGGCCTAAGGCAAGTAGCACACACAGTTTCCTTCTCAGAGGCACTGCCTGTTTATGGCAAGGGTAGGCGAGGTACTCACACCATGCGATTCAATGGATGGTTGAAAAATGGTGCAGAACACAGGAGTTTGCTTCATTGGGACTGGGGTTCCAGCTGGAGGGATACCAGCCTATATTGACAGGATGGTCTGCATATGTCCAGGAAGGAACAAGTCTTCTGGCGGTCAGCTAAATGCTTCATTGTGAAGCTTTTAAACTAGTCAAGGGAGGCACTGATAAGTAGCAGGGAATTCTAGCCTCTCTACAAAACAGGGTGTACTAAATGAGGTAAAGACCAAAGTAGAAAGGTCAGTAGGGAGCAGGATGGGGTGAATGAAGAAAGCAAAGTCAATAAGGACAGGGTGGTGCTACAAAAGGTAAAGCCATCAAAAAATGGAGAGCAATGAGTACTAATGCCCATAGTCTGGGTAACAAGCTTCCTGAATTAGTGGCCTTGATGGAGGAGAAACATCTGGATATTGTGGCAGTCACAGAAACATGGTGCACACAGAACCATGACTGGGATGTAAACATACCAGGATACCACTATCTACAGGAGGGACAGGAGGGTAAAGAGGAGGAGGAGTAGCTCTCTACATGGGAAGAAATCAAAGCAACAGATTAAAAGGGTAAACAGGGAGGAGAGGAAGCACTGTGGGTCAATTTGGAGACAGGCAATGGCACACAATCTGCACAAGGGTTGTATACAGACTTCCATCTCAGGGGAGGACATGGACAAGGAATGATAGAAAGTATCCTTAGAATGGCAGAAAAAGGGGACATATTGCTGATGGGGACCTGAATAAGCCAGATGTTAACTGGAGTGCATTTCAGCAGCCAGTTCTAAGAGTAGAGTAGTTCTAGGTGCCTGACAACGCAGCCTTGAGACAACTGTATTGGAACCCACTCGAGAGGAGCAATCTTAGACCTGGTACTCTCAAATGGAGCTGGTAAGAGGATCACAGATTTAGAAGTGGGTAGCCATCTGGAAACTAGTGACCATCGAACAGTATGGTTCATGATAAACACAGCAGTAGAGTCAAGTCATACAAAGGCAAAGGTACTGGACTTCAGGAGGCTGTCTTTGCCAGAATGGGTGAGTGCCTAAGAAATGCACTAGCAAATGGGCAGGAAGGAGGGTGGAAGAACAATGGGAATAATCAAACTGCCATCACAGAGGCAACAAGCCTTTGCGTGAAGCAAATAAACAAAACAAAATGATGTAAGACACCACTATGGTTCTCTCAAAGGAGGTGGCAGGGAAGGTTGAGGAAAAAGAAAGCATTCAGGAAGTACAAGGAATCAGAAGGAGTAGGACAGAGATTTGTATCAATTAAAGCAAAAGAAAGTGGGAAGGCAGTGAGAACAGCAAAGGCCCAAACCGAGGGAAAGATAGCCAACTCAGTTAAGAGGGGATAAAACCTTTTATAGGTACATCAGGGAGTGAAGGAAGACCAAGGAGGGATAGTGAGGCTTAATAAAGGGAGGGGGGTGGGCAGAAGGTGACTCTGAAAAGGCAGAGATACTAAACAAATATTTTTGCTCAGTATTCACAAATGAAGAGAGGAAAGTAGCGAAACCAAACAATAGAAACATTCTACATGTGGGGTTGATACCAGCCCATTCACAGAAGAAAGGATTCTAAAATAACTCTTAAAACTGAAGGTGGACAAAGCAATGGGCCTGATGGGATTCATCCCATAATTCTAAAAGAACTAAGGGTAGAACTAGTGACACCACTGACTACCCTCTTTAACAAATCATGGGAGGATGGGGTGGTACCTGAGGACTGAGGAGTGCAGATGTTATTCCACTTCACAAAAAGTGGAGCAGGACAGAAGCAGGAAACTCAGACCTGTTAGTTTAACCTCAGTGATTGTGATTGGGAAAATGATGGAATCACTTCTGAAGGAAAGAATTGTTGAGTACCTAGAGGCCAGAGGGCACAGGACCCAAGGTAGTATGGATTCACAGCAGAAAGGTCATATCAGATGAATCTAATAGATTTCTTTGACTGGATGACCAAAGTAATAGATCAAGGAGGGGCTGTGGACATGGTCTACCTAGACTTTAGCAAGGCATTTGACACAGTCCCACACAAAAGATTAATATACAAGCTGGCCAGCCTGGAGTGGGTCCCAAGATGGTAGCCTGGGTAAAATTGGCTGGAGAATAGGACACAGAGGGTGATAGTAAATGGAGTCCACTCGAAGAAAGGAGGGTTACTAGTGGGGTACTGCTGGGTTCAGTACTAGGACTGGTCTCTTTAATGTCTTTATAAGCGACATTGCAGGAGTTGGAAGGAAAAGATGTCTCTTTGCAGGCGACACAAGATCTGCAACAGAATTGATACAAGGTGAGGGTGGAAAGGATGAGATCGGACTTGGCAAGGCTGGAGGAATGGTTAAATGTATGGGAGCTTAAATTCAATGCTAAGAAGTGCAAAGTAATGCACCTGGGAAATAAAACCATGGGGAAGAGTACACAATGGGGGTGAGATACTAATAACAACAAATGGAAAGGAACTGGGGTAGTCATATCAGGTGACCTAAAGGTGGGCAAGCAATGTGAGAGGGCAGTAAGGAGGGCTGGGGGATACTGGGATGCATAGGGAGGCATCACCAGTAGAAAACAGGAAGTTGTTATCCTCTGTACAGACAGTTTGTGAGACCCCATCTGGAGTACTGCGTGCAGTTCTGGAGACCCCATCTCAGCAAGGACATAGACAGGATGGAGGCTGTCCAGAGGAGGGCAAGTAAAATGGTGCAGGGTCCGCACCAAGCCATCTGAAGAGAGACTAAAGGAGCTTAATATGTATACCCTTGAGGAAGGAGGAGGGGGACATGATAGAAACTTTCAAGTACCTCAAGGGATCAACAAAGTCCAAGAGGATAGCATCTTTCAGAAAAGAGGTGTGCAAGAACAAGTGGGCACAATTTGAAGATTATGGGGGATGGCTCAGAGGTAATGTGAGAAGTATTTTTCACAGAGAGGGTTGTGGATGCATGGAACAGCCGTCCTGAGGAGGTTGTGGAGTCAATAACAGTGGTGGATTTCAAGAATGCAATGGACAGTCATAAGGCAATTCTAAGGGGTGGGGGTAGGAAGAAGTAGGCTGTTGGTTAACTAGGATCTGCAGCTTATCCATTAGGTAGGGAAATAGGCAGACTGGGTGGGCAAGCGGTCCTTATCTGCCATCAAATTCTATGTTTCTTAGACTTAGTTCTTTACCACAGTTAACTCCAGCTGACATCCGGAAAGAACAGTACTATGATCCAATGATCAGACCACTAGTTGGCCTTTAAAGGGGAAGATGTCTCCAAAATGTGGTCCAGTGACCCCAAAACTGCTTTACTTCTATGAGAAGGAACTAAACTCAAGCCTTGAGAGCAGCTGTTGTACAGAGAGCTTACTGACAGCCAAGGTGAAGTTGTGAGGAGACAGCTAGTATTGCCATTTAAGTTCATAAGTGTTGTATTGAAGCCTTGCATAACCAAATGGGACATCTTGGTAGTGAAAAAACTCTGGATCTAGCCGTTCACACTTCTACTGACCTAAGATGGGCCTAGACATTGAGAAATATGTTAAAACCTGTGGTAGGTGTCTTTAGCACAAAGCTCAACCACAAAGAGCAGCCCCTTTGGTCAAGATTACTACAAGTGGTTCAGAAATCCTCCATGAGCTACAGCTCAGCTAATACTGCAAGGGATCCAGCGAGCCTTGACTAGGCCGGGACCCCTCAATTCTTGAACCTAAACAGTGGTTCAGAAATCCTCCATGAGCTACAGCACAGCTGATACTGCAAGGATCCAGCGAGCCTTGACTAGGCCAGGAACCCTCAATTCTTGAACCTCAACAGTGGTTCAGAAATCTCCATGAGCTACAGCTCAGCTGATACTGCAAGGTACTAGCCCTGACTTTTAGATTTGGTACCAGTGGAAGCTGATTTCCAAGTGGCCCACACTATCTCCTGCTGAGCACATCTCTGACTACTCTATCTCCTTCTGTCTCTCTAGTTGAATTTATGTGCCAGGGTTTAATAATTTGTTTAATCCTTACAGTCATTTTAAGTTCTGAGTTGATATTAGAAGTGAATTTTGAGCCTTGACTGTGTAAATCCTTCTCCTGCTCTCTGGCCTGCAGTCTGTCTACCGCCAACCCCCAAACAGTCTGCTGTGCTCTCTGTCCCTGACCACTTCTTTTGTTCTCTTTTTCTGATGTAACAAGCCTCATCTTCCAGCCTTTAAAAAGCCTATTTTTCTACTTTATTTCAGGGATACTTTTTTGGCTTTTCCATTAGCAGATTATATCCTCTTGCCACTAGAGGCTATATCTCTAGTAGCAGTGACATTTCTGTGTCTACTCCTCTATTAGCAGGTTATACGCAGCTGCACTGGAGCTCCTATCCCATCTGGCACATCACACACTCTGTTCCCAGATTTTATTAGCTCAAATGTATCAACCCCAACTGCCGCAGCCCTCCTCAGACTTATCACCTTGCTTCTGCTGTCCGGAACGTCCACCCCAACCTTGGTCCTGGGTCTTCTACCCCCTCTCAGCACCCTGCTGGGTGTGGCCTCCATTGCCTCAGTGAACATCTACAGTCTCCCAAAGAAACTGCTGCACTCTAGTGCTGGGTCGCTCAACACAGGCCTGACATCATTGCCATCGTGGAGACCTGGCTCTCTGCATCAACCCTGACTCAACTGTCTCCTCCCTGATTTCAACCTGTTCGAGATGATCAAGTTGGTGGCGTGATGGCGGATGTGCAGTCTACTTATGTGATTTCCTCCTCAGCCATGCTCTCCCTGCCCCAAGCTCGATCATGGTGTCCAAGCCATCACCTTAAAAATCTCCCTGGCCGGGCAGGGTCCCTCTTTATCTTACCACTACATACATACCCCATGGGCCCAAGGACCAGCAATCCCCCCTTACTGACTATCTCTACCCTGCCCCTCAAAGCTGAGCAGCTGCGTCTAGGTGACCTCAATGTCGACTGGCTAGGCTCCACTGCTACAAACATAAAGGACTCCTTCACTGCCCTTGACTTAGCTCAATTAGTCACTCTTCCTACCAGATTTAACCAGTCAAGTGGCACCAGCTCCTCCTTGACATAATACTTTCCAACTGCCCCACAAAAATCAAGACTGTTAATGTCCTAGCTAACTCCCGAGCGATCATTCCCTATCCTCTGTTTCTGGTCCTCCCACACAAAAACCCACACGCTTAAGTCCCTCCTCACGCTGCCACTCCAGGGGCCTCAGTAAACTGAAGCAGTACTAGCCTAACTTGACTGGTTCCTGATTTCACCAAGGACTGATATAGACTACCGCGCTTAGCCTACCTCACCAGAGACCCCTGTAAGGCTCAGAACTCTTTTGCCCCTTTACCAGTACCCACTCCAAAGACATAATGCTGCCTGATTTCCTTCCCTTTTTCAACAACTGAGACAGTGAGACAACCTCTGGCATGTCGCGGTCGAGTCGGGCAGGGCAGTGGACAGACAGGCCTATAATGCGCTCATAACCAATGAACTTGGGCCGTAAAGGCAAGCCAAGTCAAATACCTACCAAACCATCCTGGCCCTCCTGGGGCTCTGTGCGTGCGTTCTGGGATAATATTAGGGCTCAATGGAAAAACTCACCCCCCACCTCAGACATCTATAGCGCTATTACCACTGACCCCACATATTGCTGACTGCCTCAACACGACTTTCTCTGGCCTAAGTGCAGTCCTTCCTGTCCACTTTTGACCCTATCCCTATCTCAAACCCCACCACGCTGAATCGCCCCCATTTCTCCTCTGCACCATATCTCCCCATGAAGCCAGAGACTTCTGTAAGTCCTGTGAACTCTTTGCCCTCTTTACCAGTACCCACTCCAAAAGACATAATGCCAGCTGGATTTCCCTTGATTGAACAACTGAGGCAGTGAGACAACCTCTGGCATGTCACGGTCGAGTCGGGCAGGACAGTGGACAGACAGGCCTATAATGCCAGAATCAATGAACTTGGGGCCATAAGGCAAGCCAGTCCAAATACTACCAAACCATCCTGGCTGCCTCCTCTGGGCTCTGTGCATGCGTTCTGGGATAATATAAGGAACTCAATGGAAAACTCACCCCTACCTCAGATATCTGTCAACGGCGCTATTACCACTGACCCCACATATTGACTGCCTCAACACGGCTTTCTCTGACCTAAGTGCAGTCCTTCCTGTCCACTTTTGACCCTATCCCTACCTCAAACCCCCACTCTGAATCACCCCCATTTCTCCTCCGCACCATATCTCCCCATGAAGCCAACCACTCCAACTAAAAGACCTCTCCAGCCACAACCCCAGCTGTGACCCCATTGACTCCAGGATTCTCAGTCTAACTCTAGATGTCATGCTAGACCCTCTTACTGACCTGTTAAACTGGTCTCTGTGCCTTGGTCAATTCCTGAGCACCTGGAAATCAGCTGAAATTACCCCAATTCATAAGAATGGAGATCGCACATTACCAGATAACTACAGACCGATCTCCATCCTCCCCCACCTCTAAAGCCCTGGAAAATTAGTATTCACCCAACTCATGGAATATCTAACCAAATACAGCATACTATGTCCAGAACAGCATGGCTCCGCCCTGGACACAGCACCACCACAGCCCTCCTAGAGTTCTCACAGCAAATACACTGTGCACTTGATTCTGGGGACATCGCTGGGGCAGTGTTCATTGACCTATCTAAGGCCTTTGACACTGTGTGTCACCCCCTATTAGCTGACTCCCTCCATCAACTAGGCTTCTTATCTGGACCCCTTGCCTGGTTCTCCAGTTACCTCCATGCCAGGTCCCAACAGGTCAAGATAAGCGGTACCCTATCAGCTGCTCTACCTGTTCACTCAGGGTCCCCAGGGTTCCACCCTGTTCCTCATATTATTCAGTCTCTTTCTAAACACCCTTCCTAGCTCCTGCTCCAGGCAGTATGCTCCTATATGCTGACAATGTGGTTCTCGTCGCCTCCCACCCGACCCCATCACCCTCCAGAACTCTCTGCCACTCACCTTCAGCCAAGCTGAAAATGGTTTATTGACCATCGTCTAGTTCTGAATCTCAAGAAGACAAAATCTATGCTTTTTGCCCACCGCTAGAGTAACTCCAGAAATCCCTTCTCATCCTCCCCAGCACCCTGCACCCCTTGAACAGGTGTCTGCATACAAATATCTAGGCATCACCTTCGACTCGGCTCACTCTTTCCACTCTCATCTTAATTCCCTGTCCACTGGCGTAAACACCCAGATTGGACTCCTCTCTTGCCACAAAGACTGCCTCCTCAGAATGCCCTCCAGTTGGCTATCATATCCTCCATCCTGTCATTGGTCAGACTACGGGCTCCCTATCTATGCGGCTGCTGACCCCACTGCCCTCACCAAGTCCGTGCCTCAACCAACAAGGCTTGCAGGTTCCTGACCAGTGCCCCCAACAGAACACACACATGCCAGCTCTACTTCTCCCTGAACTTACTCACCTTTGATGGCGCCTGTGCTACCACACCTGTATACTGGCCAAAAATCACTACTGGGATCTCTCCACTCGGGGTTGCAGCATCCCTAAAATTGGCCTTCCACTCGGTCACCACCCAAATTGTAACCAAAGCCACCTTCCAGGTCCCGAGAGCCAGGACCTTTCTCGCCTAAGATCATTCCACCACAGAGCCCCCTCTTGGTTCAACTCCCTCCCACTCATATCACAAACATCCTCAAAATCATCCCTTCAAAATCACCCTCCGAAACAACCTCACTGACACTCAGAGCTGTAAATGTCCCTGACTGGCCCATACCTAGAGCTCCGCCTGGCCCAATTTACAGACAACGCCCTTCCAGACTGCCTTCTCCCCAGCAACCACCCCTTCTCCCCATGTATCACTCCCTAGAACCCTAGCAGTACCTTATTATTTATATATTAGACTAATTGCAACTAATTGAAGCCTTTGTACACCTTTGTATTACTGGAATTGCTTTGTGTGTTCTTTTATTGTATCTCACATGTAATGTTCTCCATTGTTGTACTCCACTACCAATTGTTGTCTACCCTCCCATGACAGGTGCCTTTGTAAATGAGTCTTTGACTCAAAGGTTGTAAATCTGAAATATGAAATAAATAAATAAATAAATAAATACAGAAAGAAGAAAGAAGAAAGAAAGAAAGAAAGAAAGAAAAGAAAGAAAGAAAGAAAGAAAGAAAGTGAGTGCACTGATGTAACTCATCTGTATCGATTTTGTTGAGTTTGGAACCAGATTCAAAAGGCATTGCTAATGTGTTAGTAGTCATGGATCACTTCACAAGGTATGTGCAAGCCTATCAACCAAAGACCGAGAAGGCCTCAACTGTAGCCCAAGTTCTCGTTGAAAAGTTTTTCATACGTTACTGTGCCCCCCAAGTGTATCCATTTGGATCAAGGCGGGATTTTGAAAGCAGACTCATTAAAGAACTGTTGTCCCTATGGGGTGTAAGAAAATACAAAACAACCCCTATCATCCACAAGGAGATCTGCAATCAGAGAGATTTAATCGCATTTTGCTTGATATGTTTAGCACCTTGCACCCAAAAGACAAGCCCCAGTGGAGCCAACAAATAAGTGCTTTGGTCCATGCCTATAACTGTAAAAGAGCGATGCTACTGTTTTTCACTGTACCAACTTATGTTTGTGCAGAAAGCTCGTCTCCCAGTGGACGTTTGTTTTGAGTGTCTCCTTAAGGTGTTCAGTCAGAAAACTACCTGCAGTATGTTAAAAGTTAAAAGCTCAATTAGATCATGTCTATCAGCTTGCAAATACCAAGGCAGCAAAGAAAAACCTGGCCAACAAAACTCGCCATAACAAATGTATGAAAGCCCAAGAGCTCCAACTAGGTGACAGGGTACTAACAAGAAACTTTGGATTTCAGGTAAACACAAAATAGCTGACCACTGGAGTCACATCCCATATATTGCAGTTAGTAAGCTGGATGGTTTGCCTGTGTATAAAGTACATCCAGAAGGGGACCCTCTTGCTGTCAAAACCATTTATAGAAATCACCTTTACCTAGCGCCAAATAGTAATCAATAACATTCAAGAGACAGAAGCTCCTCAGTGCCTTGTGACTAGGTCTGCTACTAAAACCAAGCAAAAAATCAGCAAATGTCTGCTACCTGGCCAGTAGCTCCTGACAGTAATGTCTCCAATCCTGCAAACATTGTAAAATACTGAGAATATTGAGTATGAAAGTGATGATGAAAGTGATTTTTGTACTGCTTTCTATCCATCCCCAAACTTGAAAAAGTGTTCTAGGGATTGCCCTCCATTAACCAAGGTGATGACTCTGAAAATCCAGTGGTTTTAACTGATTCCAATTTATCAATTGTACCTGAACTTCCAGAAAGTGATGCCCACAGTGTGGCTCTGGAAGAGGCTAATTCCCTTTGTATGGTGGAATTAACTTGAAATCAGTACACATGAACACAATGACGCCAAGTAGTGAACCCACAAGTGACCATGAACGTGTTGCTGAACTAAGTGGGCTAAGTGAACTGTTTCATTCTAATAATAGTAATGTTGTTCAAGAACCTGAGAGATGTGTCCTGGAAGATTTAGAGCTTCTCAGAAATACCCCTGACAGGTGAAAGTGAGCCTGAAGAACCAAAAGTGACAGTAATGTGCCGTTCAAGAGCCAGAAAGTGATAGTGGTGCTCAAACCAAAGAGCCTGAAACTAGTGCTGGACAACAAGAAAGTGCAGTGGAACCCATTTCCAGAAGCTGCTTCACTGGCGGACAATGAACCAGGACTGATCACCCGAATGCTGAAGCAGAAGTGCAAATGGCAGTGCCTACTTTGCCACGTCAGCTCAGAAAGATCTGTAAAGTCTATATTAAAGCTCACATATGACACTACAGGACAGCCAGTTAACTTGCCCATGAATGTTGTGCAAAAGGAATCTATATTATACCCTCTCTTGCCCAAAACTGTGTTACTGCCTCCACAAAGCCAAAGCCAAGCTAAGGTGCCCATTCAGTATAACAAGGGGTATAAAGGTAAAAAGGGAAATAAGGTGAAATGCCCTGATAAATGCAGTAAATTATAACCTTACTAAAATGTGATTCCAAACCTGTCGATGTATACAATGAAAACTGAAAATGTCATGACATTGCTTTCAGTTATTATAGGACGTCCAGTGACTAAGATTTATGTTATAGCATGCTACCTGCAAATAGTTACTAGGTGCCTAGCTAGGTTGTACATAGTAAAATGCCATTCTGTGTGTATATAATAGAGTATTAGCCAAAAGTTATACTATATATATATATAGTAATGTGTTTAATGGTTGTCAGTCTATCATAGACTTGCTGCGGGAAGAGTGTAATACCCCGTATGGGCATACCTCAAATTCCTCCTGTGTCTTCCACTGCAGCTTCCTCATGTATTCCCCCCGACACTTCAGCCGCCTGTCCCGAGTCCATTCTTCTCCCTTGATGTTCTCTTCATCCCCAAACAGCCCCAGCAATTTAATTCAGTCCAATTCAGGGTTAAAACTTTAATCGTGACCTCCGGCATTCCTCCTGAGTAGCGGCGACACGGTACATGCCCCCATGAGTGCTTTGATTTACTGACCACTCATTTTACGATCGAATTGGAGGGTGTTTCCTGGTCCTGGTGACCCTTGAAGCTAAATGGGGACCAGCAACCTCGAAGGGTTGGAGGAATGCCCCAAGTTATTTAATAAAAGTTTAAAATGGGGCATAAAGCAGGACTTATGAATATTAATGAGACCTGCATACTAGGGTGTAGCCAGACATTTCAGTTTTGTACACCAAGCCACCCCTTTACTACTCGTGCCCCTCTCGGTCAGCCTTTACTAACCCAGACCACTGTTGTCTTTACTGCCTGACAAACACTTTTCCATGCCCTGCCCACCCCTCCACCGCTTTCCATGCCCCACCCCTGCTCCACATCATTTGCAGCATCTCTGTACGACAATGTAAAGATGAAATGCACTCACTCAGTCAGACCAAGACTGGCTTTTTAGTTACAATTTCTCAATTGTGTCAAGCCTCTGTACCACGACAAGGTAGCCAGTCCCACAGAGGACCACTCACACTCTGATTTGGGAGTCAGATCCACTTTACTGAACATTTACCCACTTTGCATTCCTCACAACTCACTGCAGTAAAGCTTGACACACCACCCACACCAGACACACCCACCACACCAGACACACCCACCCACCAGACACACTTATTGCCTTACAAACAGACACAGCAGGGGTCATCTTTTAGAAAGCGCCTGTCTGGCATGGGTCAAAGTCCTTCAACAATTGTTCCACATCAATTTCCATATCCTGTGGATGTGCAGCAGAGCTAATCCTGTGAGACGCGACTCCCCAATTGTAGCTTCTCAGCCATGTCTTCAACCGTCGCAGTGCACTAAAGACCTCTCAGCAGTTGCTACACTTACTGGCATGGTTGCCAAGATGGCTAATGCAGCATTGATGTTCGGATACAGTGCCGAGTTTAGGTGCTGCAATGTTGTAATTAGAGATTTTGGCCTCTGTTTCACTGGAATATTCACCCACTTTGCCGCCATCTTACAAGCTCCATCCTAAATTCTGCCATGTTGCCCAAATCCACCTTGTATGCATTATAGAGCTCCAACACTTGCTCCTCATGCATTAGCAAATGTAACTTTTGTGGGACAAGGTACTGAGCAAGGAAGCGAGGCCGACACTCAATAAGCTGCTCTTGTAGCTCAGAAATGACATGATCCAGAAATGGGATAAAGATGTTGAGCCTGTAATATTCCTTAGGGCTAGTGGCACTGATGTTGTTGCTATGCGTTTGTCTTCCACAGGTGTGGGGAACAGATTCATCAGTGCACACTGAGGCTGCCAGTGACATGATGTCTGTGTACAGTTCCCAAAATGAGTTTCAGAGGACTCACTCATGCCCCTCAATACTTCCCACAAAGTAGTAGCCTCCTTGGATGCTTGAATGAGGTCTATGTCCACACGCTGTAAATAAAGGTGCAAGGGTTTTGTCAAGGCCATAATGTGATCAACACAGCTCAGGGTCACGATAAAATCAAATTTGGTGATGGAATAAAGAAACCGTTCAGCATCATCCTCAAATTCTGACATCTTCTCAGTGTGCTACAAACCACCAAGTATTTCTCCTTAAACCTTGACATACAGTCAGCCTGGCTCATCCATCTTGTTGCCTGCTGCAAGAATACTTCAATGTGATCTGCGGGGTCATCATAATCGTTGGGATATGAAATTCTTCAGTTCTGTAAGGAAAATATTATTCCGTTTGGCAGATGCCTTTAATGAGGCAATAATTTTTTTGTAGTGTCAAACATGTTTGATACTTGCCTCATGGAGCAGGAGTGAACAATTGCAGTATTGAGGCTGTGTGCTTTGCAGACTGTATATAAGGCTTCTGGCACAACAGCCTTAATGTTTGCTGGACCCCATTAAATCTACCACTCATATTACTGCCTTGTCATATCCTTGCCCTCTCATCATGTTGACGTCAATGCCCCAGGCAGACAGGCGTCGCATAAAGATCTGCCAGTCCTCGACCTGCGTTGTCGAAGTATCCGTGAACTCTACAAAATATTCACGTATCTCAGTGTCGCCTATGGTGTTGTGGTGGATGTAAGCAACGCATAAGGATATCTGTTCCTTGGTTGATACATCAGTTGTACCATCTGCAATTAGGCTGAACCATTTAGCTTGTTTGACTTTTGTAAGATTTTTCGCTGCAGTTGCAGGCCCATAAGCTGGATCAGTTCGTTCTGGATTTGAGGAGATGTGTAGACTGCATTTCTGGGAGCTAGTCTCAGGTGATCTTGTAATTCTTGGTCCAGTTCTGCTGTGTACTGTAATAGTTCCTGGAAGTTTCCTCCATCTGCATATTTTCCTCATGAGGGCAATGTTGTTTCTTCCACAGAACAAGATTATTTTCACAATCCTACGCAGGAAGCGGTTGGTTTGCTGGGACACCCTTGTATTTTGGTCAGTTAGAGACTGGTAGGCAGTCACCAGCTTGCCATCACAGACAGAAAGAAAACCATCTGTTTTAGCAGTGGCATTCAAGTGTTCTTACATTTGCTGTGCCTCTCAAGGTTTTCTTGCTGTTTGACCAATCCTCATTGGTGTGGATATCAACACAGTGCCACTTGTGGTACTAAACACAAAACAATGGGCACAAAACACACCATCTAAAGACTTTGAATATCTTGCAAATGTGTATGTTTGCAGGTATTGTGGATTGAATCTCCTTAGCGTTGATTGGCAATTTCAGAACCCATTGGCGGGAAGGAAACTGAAATCCAGATGGTGGTTGCCACTGCATTCCAAGGATGCATTTCTTCTGTGCATCAGTTAGGTGTAGCCACGATCCAAACAGCCAAGGTCTTCAGTGTCTGGCTGGTTCAACTCCAACTCTCCAACAAGAGTAGGTATCTGCACATCTGTCAGTGGCACAATGTCGGCCTCAACAGGCTCCATCAGAGTGCAGGTCAACCTCATCAGGTTCTTGGGATGCAGGTTGTTGAGGTCTGAGATTCCGTGGTGGCTTCGGTTTCAGTGGCAGATGCATTTGGAATCTGCACAGGTTCTTGTGTTAAGTCTTCCTGCATCTGTGGTGTAGCTGCATTGTTACCACTAAAACAATAAGTAAATAAATTTGTAAACTGACACTAGATATTTGTTTACACACAAGTGGATGAATCGGTACCATCAAAAAGCTTACCCTGCAGTGGATGTGGGTCGGATGATGAAGGACTGCATCAGCTGAGACATTTGTGCATTTTCTTCCATTCTGGCCCATTTGGCCTTTCGCACCTGGGACCCAGATGGCTGCTTTCTCTTAATGGACTCAATTGTTCTGTGTAGCACACTTTCCCCAGACACCGCCGCAGCTTATGCCCTTGTACCCAACCTCGCAGATGGCACCCTTAAAATAGAAATTAGAATTAGAATGTGCCATTTTGCAATTGAAAACTGCTTCCTGTACAGATAGAGTTGACAGGGCCATCCAAAGTAGAATAAAGGAAGGAAACAATTCAGGGCTGTATGATTTCAAGTAGCATAAAGAAATTACTGTTTAAATCCAGAGAACACCTAGACAGCTCAGGCCCGTGCAAACAACTGCTCTGTAACAGAGCACACAGCTCCATGATCTGTTAGAGACCAACTAGTTCCTTCCACATGGGCCGGTTACTGCAGGATCACAACTGTGTTTTCCTAATGGGACAGCTACTGCCTGCACTCTGATGTGCAACAGCTGTATTATTCACTCTAGCACTATGACCGCATGTCCTCAGCACTCAGAGTCACCCCTATCGCTGACCATTCGACTAGATCTCAGAGTCCAGACTTGTCTGTCCAGCAGCAGCATTGCTAGCGTCTCCCTGCACTGCTTTATACCCTTGAGGCACTTTAATGCCGACCACAAAGTCGAAGACATGGCTGAGAAGCACAATTGGGAGTAAGTCTCACAGGATTAGCTCCGGTTAGGGTCATATCCTTTTATATGCTGATGATGCCGTCTTGTTTACCAGTGATCCAGACCATAAGGTTCTTGAATCCAGGCTACAGAGTAATTTCATAGTCATAAAAGATGGTTCCATATGCACAAGTTAATTATGAATTACAAGACTAACTATGCCATTTTCCAGCTCCTGATAGGCTCAGAACTTACCCTCTTTCCATCAACTAACTGGCTTCAATCCAAGGATACTCATGTACCAAACATGTTACTGTCCAAAACAGCGTAGGCAAAAGACCCGGAGTGCAAAACTTATTACCTCTGCTATCAAACTGTTACTGCATCAGAAGCTCTACAAGCCAGATTTTTTATGTACACTGCTGTCGCACCTGTGGGACAAAGGTCCTTTGCCTACCGTGACTGCTATGGGTTCCAATAACCTTCTTGTGACCAGCACTTATTCTAACAGCATTAACAGCAGCAGCAGTTACTTTAGGTATTACTATTAGGCATTAAGTGCTCATTCAGGACCAAGGAACAGTAACACTACATAAATAAAAACATACAACCACTATCAAACCTTTATTAGGTGGGGAAGCACACCACTCAGAAAAGTAGTTCCCAATGCACACATTTCTGCAGAGTGCATTTTAAACATTGACCAATAGTTCCATGAATTATATCCTCTTATGAGCTAAAAACTACAGCAGAGAAAGAACACACTTCTAATATGTAATATGTTCTCCACCAACGTCTCGCTTCCCCACACATCTTGCAATCAGTCAGAATGCTCCAAATCCGATTTCTTCATGTCCACTCAGCCGCTGTTGAAATTCAGTACTAGAGAGTCAGGATTGAAAAGGTGGCCTTGCAGAGTTGCTTTTTGACATTTGTTCTGTGGGGCGCTCACCACATCACCGGTCCCCAGTGGTGATCTGACTTTTTATAGTACATTTCATTGCTTCTGGGGCAGTGCACCGCCTGCCACACCCCTGATCTGCAGTGCACAATTGTAAGCATTAAAATACAGCACAGGGCTTCAAACAGGCGGAGAGGGGAGGAGGTGCAGCACGGATACATCAAATGGGATGAACACCCCTCCCCTCAGCTACTGGTCAAACAGAGGATTCAGCATGTTTGCAGTTCATTTGCATCACCAGGTAAGAAAAAGGTTTGTCTCCCATACGACGCACAGGGGTAGTGCAAAGCGTCACCCAACAACTAACACACCAAAATCTGGCCAATGGAAAATCATGTACACAAATGCTCACAGCCTGGGAAATAAGATCCCAGACCTGCAGGCAATAATGTCAGAGGCTAAACTGGACATAGTAGCAAGTAGTGAGACGTGGTTTACCAGTAACCACACTTGGGAGACTTCAGTACCTAGCTATGTATTGTTCAGAAGAGACCGAGGTGCAAAATGGGGAGGAGTGTCCCTGTATGTCAATGAAAATATCAAAGCTACTGAAAGTCAGAATACACATAAGGAGCCAGAAGAACTGTGGGTCACCCTGAAAACAGGAATGGGACAGCCATAAGAACTGGGTTGTCTTGAGGCTAACCCCATCTCCCAAGCATTTAAGTAAATTAATGAGAATGTCCAAAACATTAAAATTTGGTGTCTTAGGTTGAAGATCCTTTAGGTAATCACTTTTTCCCCAGGGATAAGAATTACTAACCAAATTACACTCTCTCCTATTAAACCATACAGAATAAACATCCTGTACACATGAACATTGCATAAGTCGGCTCAGAGTCCAGGAATATCATCCTTGGTTCTTTATTGACGGGCTCCTAAGGTATTGTCAATTAGGGTCCCACCACCCATTCTTGTCCGACCTTAGTACAGAGCTCTCATTGATAAACCCCCCACACACACACACACACATCCCTCCTCAAGTCCCTCTGGTAGGGGTCACACAAATCCGTGAACTGGAGTCCCCAGTGGAACCCCTTGCTGGTCTCTAAAGAACTGGAGAGAAGCCCCATTCCTTCCAATTATGAACCTTTATGAATCAACCAACCATCTCCTGTTGTTACTCAACACTTTACCAGTTGACACAGTTCCCATCTCTTAGCAGGATATGAACATATGAACATATGAAATTTGCCAGCAGATAAAAGCCTAGAGGTCTATCAAGTCTGCTCGAAAGGGCAGCTAGCACCTTATTCTGCAGCTGTCCTCACTTCCACCCTTCCTTCATTAACCCTCCCTTGTCCTGTCCCACCCCTTTTGAAGCAGTCCACTGTTCTGATACCGCTTCTGCAGCTAACGTATTCCACCCAGCCACATCCCTCTGTAAAATGCGTCTCCTCATCTCCCTCCTGAACCTTCATCCCTACAGTCTCATATCATGGCCCCTGGTGGCCCTCCCTCCCTTACTTTGAACAGCCCCTCCATACCAGTCTTGTTTATTCCTTTCATGTATTTAAAGGTTTCAATCATGTCACCCTGTCCTCCTCTCCTCCAGTGAGTACATGTTCAACTCCCTCAACCTCCTCTGTATGATAAGTCCCCCAGCCCCTTGGTCATCTTTGTGCTTTCATGCACCCCTCAGTAACTCAATGTCCCTCTTCAGATCACAGGTGCTAGTACTGCACAGATACTCCAGGTGCAGTCTAACTAATGACCTAAACAGTGGCAGAATCACCTCCTCCCTCCTCGAGGATATACCCTTACAATACAACCCAGAATTTTGTTGGCCTTACAGCTGCCTTCCTACATTGTGCGAGTTGTTCATTGACCCTGTAATAAGCACCCCAGATCCTTCTCCTCCTCCGTCTGGACTAGCTGCACTACCCCAGCGGGTAACTCCTTCTTGGGTTCTTCATCCCAAAATGCAGCACCTTGCACTTTTGGCATTAAACCCCGGTTGCCAGGTGTCTGACCAGGTTTCAAGCTTTGCCAGATCATCATGTAACCTGCCATCTCCCTAGGTCATCCACCACGCGCCTACCTTGGTATCACCAGCAAACAGACTGATCTTGCTCTTGATGTCCCATGATATGACCGGGAAGTCAGAGGGATCCATGATCAGCCTCACCCTGGTCCCTCCCACAGTGCCACAATAGGGGTTTCTCCAGTGCACTTTCTCTTTAACCAGAGAGAAGTCAAAATGTGAGTAAATGTCCTCTGTGCTTCTTTCTTGCCTCCTATCTTCCCCTTATGTCAGTTTACCAGTGTAGTTATTACTATCCTTAGGGAATGTGGCTACTTGCAGGCAACCAAGATAAACAATTTGTATAATTGCAACCACTCAAAGATTGCTAGCCCTGTCCTTTTAAAGGGGAAAAAAAGGGGGCTTGAATTAAGATACGCACATTGAGGGCTTCAGAAATCAGTCAAATCTTCCTAAGGTCTCCAGGGTACAGAAGATAGCAATAAGAAGGACTAAACATTTTAACGGTAGCTTAGCATTACATTTATAAAGCTGACTGCTGGAGACCCAGCATATTTAAGTGCCATGATGAGCTACCATTCCTTTCTAAACAAAAAATCAACAATAGGAGAGTATGACAGGAACTGGTGGGGCTTATGCATTTGTATAGCCCCCAAACAGAAAGCCACCAACCATATATTGGCTGCTTTAAACATTTCAGGCTGTCTCAATACCCACTAAAAAACATACCTGTCCTGGTAAACAGATGATTTTTTCCACAGTCAGGCTAAGGTGCTGCTGGTGTCCAAAATTCCTCTCCTCTTTCTTGGCGACTGGAATAGTAGGGCAGAGCCGTGCAATGAAATGCACCATTGAGAGGGTCAGATGAACTAGTGTCAGCGCCCGGCAGCTCCTACAATCTTCTTCGGTTCTCTATCTCGTCTCTCCACAAGCCTCAAGTGCAGTGCAAATGCTCCGTCCACTCCCTTCGGTTCAGCTTTTACGGCAGCGGTGACGTGTAGTGCAGCTTCTGACAACAGCAACGGCAAAAGCTCCTCTGAAATGTGAGGAAGCATTACCCACAGGGCAATTTAAAGAGCCCACCTGGCCCGCCCCTTACTAGGCACGCCTCACAATGCGCTAAGCGACCTGATTGAGGACAGACCAAAGCAGCTTGCTGTAGGCGTGGGCGTGCACATCGTGAGACACCGCCCCCCCTTAGTCGAAGTTGCGACTCGGTCTCGCCTCTGAGCACTGAGCCACTGGAAAAGCCAGCGAAAAGCCAAAAACAAGTGGGAAGACAAAAGAAAAGTTTTTAAGCGCGGCTACGGCTGGCTTCTGCTACCCCTGGCATCTGCTACCCCCTGACTGTCTGGCTGCACCGTGGTGTTAGACGATCGATAGCTACTCTTGCTGCATACATATTAATGAAAACCTGCCTGCCTTAGCACAGTATATTGGTGACAGCGAAGGTGGAAAAGTAAATATAAAATAATAAATGCAGTCAGTAGGGCACTGTTGGGACTACAAGACAGTGGGGATTAAATTTAATAAGTTAAACTACTGGCTGCACCAGGACTTTATATGTGAGGACTTGTGATAACTGCTTAAGGAACTGTATTCTTAGCCTCCATCTTAGCAGCCAGCAGCCAATAAAAAGACAACATTTAACAAAGGACTCCTGGGACAGTGCCAGAAACTTGTGGGAACAAAGGAGTTACAATTCTGGCACCCAAATGCTGCCCAATGAAAAGACTGGAACTGTGATTATCAGCCTGGACAGCCAGTTGGATTACAGGAACTTTGCTCTTTATAAAAGGAGGGACAGTTTGAAATGGGTCAGTCAAGGGGCAGTTTGAGTGAGTCTGGGTGGAGAGTCTTAGGACTGTCAGGAGGCTCTCTGCAGCTCAGGGAACTTCTCAGCCAAGCGTCGGCTGTTTAATGTGAGACTGCCAAGCCTGCAGAACAATCTGAGATTCTCCAGGAAAGGGAGAAAGGATAGATTTTTCCCAGCGTGGATTGCCATACTGAAGGTGGGATCAAAGCTCTAAAGATCCCAAATCTGCATCTCGGTGAGAAGCAGTCTTACCTCAAGGACTGCATCAAAGTTAATGCCTGGGGTTTCCAGAGTTGTCTACAGTCCATTTGCCAAAGAGAGAGACTTTAACTGCTGTGTGCCAGCTTACATATCAAGGACTGCAACCTGCAAGTGAGTAAGCTGTGGGGCCTATTACAGAACTGTATCCAATCTGAGCCTGTGATGTCAAGTAATGTACCTGAGAGACTGTTGCTGCCTGTAAAGCCAAGCTGCCAGATGATCAGAAAGGGAATCAGCTCCTGCAGAAGATCATCATGAGTTAGATCACCCTTGGGGGCTACACCTTGATGAGGGGGAGCCATGTCAGCTCTGGTCCCTGTCTCCTGGTCCTTGCCAGAAAGGATGAAAGTCTGGCATCTCTATACCAAAGCCAAGCCTTGAGAGGAACCATCCTGGACTTCATACCAGCTCCCAAGGTTCAAGGTTCAGTGAGTACCCCAGGGTTTGCCCTGCAACATCAATCAAAAGTGTTTTCCAACTGATTTGCCTTTCAAGTTTGCTTGGTGGTTTAGACTGTTCTTTGCGGCCATCAGGCCCGGGGATAACAATTACTGGGTGTTCAAAAGTGGTTTATGTTTTTACAGCCATGTACAAACAAAGCTTAATTATTTCTTTATTTAAGGGCCCCAAACAGCTGCCGCGGACGACCTGCAGCAACAATTCAGACCTGCATGTAGCAAATCCTGGGTACCCAGTGAGGTTAACTGGACAGTCCAGAGGGTTAATGCATTTGTTTAATGTTATACAAAGCCAAAATACTACTAAAATCAAAAGTACCAATTAATCTAATTGTAATTTTCATCCCTTCTCCTTGTTCAAACCCTTAATAAATCACTTTGTTGTTTAAATGTTAATCTGGTCCATGAGCATATTATTACCAAGTGCTGGTTTAATGCAAGCAACTGAAAGGTTTTGTGTTATGTGCTATTAACTATTTTTAAGGTACACAGGGTGAATGCAAGAGTTCCAGACCTGTTGTGTCAGGTCACTGTGAGCATTTTATTAGCACTCTTCATCAATTGTGAATTGAATGCAAAGCAAGGAGTTTATTGTAATTTGAAGTGTGGGGCTACAAGATGGGGCTGTGGGTGGTATAGTTTCGAGAGGGCTATATCATTTCAGGTTCTAACCCACTAAATCATTACTCTGGGTGGAGGTGCCATATTTGTAGTTTTACTGTTGGCAGTGACACCACAGTGATCACTAATAGTGAACCCAGGCCCCTCAACCAGCAGTCAGCGAAGCAGGAAGGGTAGTATTCCTTGGTGTAAAGGCACCAGGATTACAGTGGGACCCACAAACACAAGACCTCCCAAGAGAGGTGTGCTTGTCCCAGTGATCTAAGAATTTAGATGGGAGAGGAGCAGGCCTTGTCTATATTAGTGGACACATCAAGAGGGCCAGTCAGTTACTGTGTTTTCACACTCCCCAAGTAGAGTGTAATCAGCTTCATTCTGTTCCACTGCTAGTCTGCAGCTGACCATCTACTAAGACAGTGGTGTACACCACTTTCAAAAGAAGAGCAGGAGCCTTCTTTTATTTTAGTCGTTGGTAACCAGTTAAGGCCCACTAGGCACAAGTGCCTGTTTTCAGGGGCAACCTGGAAGCACTGGGTAGTTAAGTGACTTACTCAGAGTCACACAGTATGCAAATGAAGGTGTGAGAATCAAACCCAGGTCTGGCTTGCTGGATGTACCAAACTCATTGACAGTTCATTACTCTAACCTCTAGGCTATACTGCCAGCCTGGTTTTAAATAGGAGTCCCTTGTGTATGTACTAAAGGGTATGTTAGTGCCCACTGCCTCCATTCTGGGACTGATCCTGAAAAATCTCATGCTGCATTGTGCTGCTAATTCCCCTTAGTTTATGATGTGTAAATGAACACTGTTTACATAAAAGCTAAAAACCTGCAACAATTCAGTTCCTCACTCTGGGACAGGAGCCAAGGAGCCAAATTGATTTGATACCTAGGCAGTTCATACTCACAAATGTACACCACTGTGGATCTCCAAACCAAAGCCACAGGTTAGTTATGACGGTCTCACCACTTGTGTGTGGAGATAAATGTGTTATTCTACTGCAATCCATTATGTATTTGATATATATTACACTACTTGTAATGCTTTTTTAGTGTTATACTTTTTTAGCTAAATGCTGCCTTACTTTTCATTTAGAAACTGTCTATGTGGCCCTTTGTTTTCTGTGTTCTATTTCCAGATTTTAAGTGGAAGTAAAATACTCTAAATGTAATACAATTGGCCCCATATTAGAAAGGTTAGTGCTACGCAAACAAGTTTGTACGCACACTAACCTTGGTTTTTCTAGCGCTCTGGACAGTTCCATATTCAGAGAGCTCTGGAGCACTGCCCAAGACCAGAAAGGATCACACCAACTATACCACTGCATCTATGCAAATGAGGAGTCCTCTGCACAGATAGTGTAGTGGTACATTGAAAAGGTTTGGCAGCTTTAAACAGCCCCTAGAGTTGTGCTGTTTATGCTGCTGAATAATCTATTTATCATGGTACTATGGCTGTACCCTCACCCCCAAAGGCAGGGTGGCTGTAATGCAGCCACCTGCCATATCAGTCATCCCTCTCCCTGACTGCTAAGTATTTTCAGTGATGACAGATCCTTGCAGTCTAGTGGACCTCCTTCCTTGATCTCCCCAGGTCCCATATATGTGTAAACTCCTGGCTGGCTAGTACCCCTCCCCACCAACAGCCAAGGACTACCCCAGTGCAGGTGCCAACCCTCACTCACCCACCGACTGAGTACACCACCCTGCCACCCTTTGCCCTGGTCAACAATCATGGTATGATCATAGCAGATTGGCAGCCAACAAAACCCTCCACTCATCTCCTTGACTGGCTGCCATCTGACAGCTATAGATTGTGATCATCAGTACTGCACTTACTACCGATCATGGTCTGTGACTGTCAGACGATGGAGAACCAAGGAGGTGAGTGGAGGACTTTGCTGGCTGCGATTCTGCTATGATTGCTGGCTGGGTGAGGGCACTCAGTGGGTGGGTGGGGGCAGCACTTGCACTTGGAAGGGTCATTGATGCTCAATGGAGGAAGCTAGCCACTAGGTAGTTTACATATATATATGGGACCTGGGGTGATTGGGAGGGGGTCCACTAGACTTCCAGGGATCTGTCATTATGTCTACAGGGTGATTGGGGGAGGGCCACTAGACTACCAGGGATATGTTACCACATGAAGATAGGGGTCTGTTGTGCCCATACAAATCAGCTCAGAATGGGCATGCAGATGGTCCATCAGTGCCTTGCATGCCGAATGAGCTAATTTTCATCTTGGGCTGTGTAAAGCCCATAGGAGCCCTGCTATTGCTTTGTTTCAGGCAGGGCTATCTCCAATGGGACACAACACTAAGGTCACCACATTGCAGAGTGTGATATTGTATACCTGAACAGACCAGAAACATCAATCCAGCACCACCCACCATCAAAAGGCACCAAAACACATCCAAATGTATCAGCAAATGAATTTATTTAGCTCAGAAAATTTAGTACCTGTATCTATGAGTATCAGGTCCTTTTCAGAACACCAGTGGAATGCCACAAAACTTCCAACTGGTTTCGCCTACAGCATCATCAGGGTGAATTCATGTCACACATGCAACACTTAAATAGACAATTCATTAAAGGGAAAGTATGCCTTAGCCCCGTGATTGTAGCACTCTAAAACAAATAAGAAGTGCAGATAGTAAACCCGTGGATGTGAGACAGTTACAAAATTACAGCTGCACCATAGTCAGCAACTCATTTTACACCATAATGCTCAGTAATCATATCTTATAAGTGTTAGATATTAACCATCCATAATACATTCACTCTGCTGATAACAAAAGTCACATATAACATTACATAATTTTAAAGGTAGAATGCCTACATCCAGTAATATGGTGACAGCAAAAAAAAAGTTACATAACTAGCACATGATAGTAACTGAGCATATCACTTTACATTTATAAACAATCCCACATACCCTGAATAGAACCAATATAAAAAACATTAATAAAGAGCATACATAAAAGCACTATTTAATATTAACTAGCACACGGCTCAGTATATTATGCAAAGCAACTAGCAAGGCTACAGATGTTAGCTTAATCAAAATTGTGGAATCATTTTAAAAAGCAGTACATTTGATGCTATCATTCAGGCCAGGGAACCACGGGGCACTGTGACAAAAACACCCTTGGGCCATCCCAGCTTACAGTGCAGTTTTATTGGGGAGACTTTAATTCTCTGTCACCACCTGATTTTTACCAGGAATTAGGAAACCCCATTTTGCCCTCTATGCTCAGGGTCAGAAGTTCAATACAATAACTATTGGTAGAGTGCACTTCAGAAATGGACTATAAACAGAGTCCAGCAGAAATAATAAAATTACCCTTTTAATAATGAGGCAGTCACTGTTTTTTTTCAAAAATATATTCTTTACAGAAGATCCTATGGTTATTCACAAATAGGATATATATTTTTTACTACAAGATACTACAGTTATTTACAAACAGGATATATTTACAGTTAGAGAAACGATTTACATTTTTACTAAGGATAGAAAAATAAAGTACATTAAACAGACAGTTGATGTTTAGAAAACCTGCAAATTCCTTACCTAAAGCCTCTTTACCTGTCACTAGTTACAGAGACACTTTCCTAGAATTTGCTCCACTCATCAGTCAGCTAACTTCCTATTGCAGGACTCCCTTCTTCAGATGACAGATGTCCGAGAGAGAGAGAGAGAGAGAGAGATATGGCTTCAGCTACCCATTTATGTGCTCAGAGCTGTGGGGAGTGACCTCTTCCTTGAGTGACAGTTCCCACAGTATCCTATGTGAGGAGTGTGTGTGCGTGTGTGTGTGTGCATGATTTCCTCACTATCTCTAGCAGTTTTACGACATGCACCTTGTTCCATTGTCATGACATGGGAACATATCCTAGAAAGACTCTCCACTGGGATTATTGCTTGATTTTCTCTTCCCTGCATATTCTGTCAGTGATTACAGCTATCATTCCACAATAGTGTCAATACCTCCACAGTGGTGACCTTCTCATAAGCTGCCTGTACATGTGACCTGTCAGCCATTTTATGCAGCACAAACAAAGAAGTGGTAGAGAGCAGTATAGCTCAGTGGTTTAAGGCTCTGAGTTGCACACCTGGAGTCCTGGGTTTGAATCCCACTGGCTCCATTTGCATACTGTGTGACCCTGAGCAAGTCACTTAACTTCCTCGTGTTCCCAGGCTGCACCTGTCAACAAGTTTTCAGCTTAGTGAGCCTCTTCTAGTAAAACAAAGGTAAAAAAAACAGTACCCATAACAGAAGAATATTTAAACTACAGAAAAGGAATAAATGAATCTGGCCACATTTCCTGTCACAGCACCCAACATGTAAATCCAAAAGAATTCATGTTTGGAAATCAGGCATTCAGTATCTCCTCCCTCAGTCCCAAGACAACTATTTCAATCCCACATAATCGGAACTCGTGTCACAGTACTTGAGGCCTGCATTAGGTGGCAATACAGATAATTTTCATTATCTCCATTTCAGATCAAACTCATATGCTTCCTACTCTCAATTTCAATGACCTTTTTAAAAGACATAACATGTACAGCTTGCCAAAGATATAATACCCTGTGAGAATACATGCATGATAAATTTGTTGAAGCTATATTCCCTACTGCTGTTAAATGTACTAAATTTCTTACACCTTTGAATGATATTGCAATATTTGCATCATCCACATGGGTGGTGCACCTCATAGGTGTATCTGGTATCTAATTTTGTGTCTGTGGGTCTGTCCACACTAAATGGGTACATTTATGCCATACCCTCTTTACATGCCATTAATTCACATAATATAGCAAATTCCAGTCTAAAACATTGCACTGTGCTATATAACAAGCTTAGACAGGACTTATAACCTTGGAGTGGCAACACTAGCTAATCTGTTTTATTTAAAAATTGCATAAATGTCCCTCCTTTTTCATGCTTGAGTAGGACAATTAAATGCAGTGTGTCTTGTGCACACTATTTCTGTCATTCAGCCTGCACTGCCAAACACTAAAGACTGTGTGTAGACTGGCAAGACACACACTTCCAAACATAGTGTGTGTTTGTCAGTTTTCTGCTCTTAATTTTTAATTTAAATGCCACCAAAAATGGCAATCGGCAGATGTAACCTACTCCGGCCCCTTGGTTACATACGTGATTGCAATGCAAATTCTCCTAGTCAGTGATATTTCGGTGTTCTGATGCCTGCTCACAAAAACCCAAGGGCTTACCAGAAGATTGCTGCTCTTTGCTTCCCCAGACTCCAAGCTTCGAGCAGTCCCATTTTTAAATTGGGCATCTCCGATTCGCCCCTGCCCCATTCCTGTATGTAAGGGTCCCCTTTCATGCCCTGGGAGTGTGATCAGTGCAGGAGAAAGTATTGGATTATCTGTAGCCATTCATTCATGGACCCTGAAGCTTTTCAAGTGTTTGCCCACAAGCCTGGGCCATTTGTCCTCAGTAGCAACAGTAAAGGTTTTCCATCTCCTGCACTCCAGAGTTGTTACTTACAGGATCATTTACATTGAGATACTCTTTTTATTTAAATTGCAGCACATTCAAGGGCAGTATAGTTATGTTTACAGAGTGAGGTTGTTTAGGGCTCTATTCTTGAACTAGGGATGTTCATGTTTGGCCCATTCAGCAGATACTAGCAGGCTTGAATGCAAGGATCTGAATTTAAAGGGCAATCCTGTTTGTAACAAGGACAGCAGTGGTAGTATCTGTCCCTTTAACAACGGGATATAAACATTGTGCAATTTTTTTGTAGCACAACTCAGCATTATATTATTTATTTCAATTAATAACTGCCATTGAAATAAATAATATAAAGTCAGAAAATTGCATCTTATGATAAAAATGGCAAAAGTGGCAATAATTGTCCTGGGAAAAGTATGGAAAACTAATGTTTAGTGGTGTAAGTACTGTAAAGATGCAGTGCTGCTATGATCTGGCAGTAAGTTTAAAGTGAGTTCATCATTTAAACCTTGCTTTAATGTCAAAAGTTGTTTTAAAAGCTCCCTCCCAGTGCAATCCTGTTTGTAACAGGGACACATTTTTCTTATTAGAGTTTGTAACTGGGGACATGTTATCAATATCCATCCCTGTTACAAACAATACTTTTAGTGCTTCGCCTTTTTGTCCAATTATTATAGTATTTGGGGCTCATTTAGGAGCATTTTTCAGCGTTGTAACAAAGTACTCTTGGTTTCAAAATGACCACTGGCTTGCTGTGGGGGCGAGGGGTTGGCTGGTGTTGTAAAAAGTATAAACGTTATGTGCATTGAAAAAATTATTAAACTCAAGAAACATACACTGCTACAACAATTTTCTAATATGATTAAGCTGCAGAAAGCTATTTATGTCTTGTTTGCATTTGAAAGTTAGCTTAAAAGCCCCTCCCCAGTTCAATCCTGTTTGTAACAGGGACAGAGTTTTCATATTAAGGTTTGTAACTGGAGACAAGCTGTGAATCTCCATCCCTGTTACACACCAGACTTTTAGCACATCCCTTTTCGTGTGTGATTATTACAGTATTCAGTGTTCATCTTAGTATGAATTTATTTCAGTGGTGTAACAAACTGCCTTTGGTTTTAAAATGGTCACTGGCTTACTCTCTGGGGTGGGGGGCTGACTGGTACTGCAAAGAAAAATATAAAATATACATTTGATTCCAAAAATGTTATTACACTCAAGAAATACACACTGCTACACCAATTTCCTAAAATGTTTAAGCATAAAGCTATTTATGTCTTTTGCTTTTGAAAAGTTACTTAAAAGCCCCTCCCAGTTCAATCCTGTTTGTAACAGGGACAGAACTGTAAACATCCACCCTGTTACAAACAAGATATTTATTAAAATTAAAATTAAAATGACATTGGGGTGGTTTGTGAGTTAAAGGCAGGTGCCACATGGGCACAGAAAAGGCTGACTGTTTTGGGGAGAGGGAGAAAGCATGCCACCAGGCCTCAGGAAAGGCTGTCCTGATAGGAAGAGATAAGATGGAGCCAACAGGTCCCCAGGGACAGCCAGCAGGGTGTGAGATGGGAGACGGAAGACACCAGGCACAGGAAAGGCTGAAAGGGTTTGGGAGAGGGAAGCCAGTGCCAATAGGTCACCAGGGATAGCTTTGCAGGGTGTGGGGTGGGAGATGGGAACCACCATGCCCTGGGAAAGGCTGGTATGGTTAAGGAGAGGGAGGCAGGTGCCACCAGGTCCCCAGGGATAGCTTGTAGAGTGTGGGGTGGGAGACAGGTGACACCAGGCTCCTGGAAAGGCTGTCAGAATTAGGGAGAGGAAGCAGGTGCCACCAGGTCCCCAGGGACAGCTGGCAGGGTGTGGGATGGGAAACGGAGTCTCAAAGTGGACAGGATTGGGAGAGGGAAGCCAATGCCAACAGGTCACCAGGAACAGCTTGGCATGGTGTGGGGTGGGAGATGGGTGGCACCAGGCTCCAGGAAAGGCTGTCTGGGTTATGAAGAGGGATGCAGGTGCCACCAGGTCCCCAGGAACAGCTGACAAGGTGTATGGTGGGAGATGGGAGCCTCAAGGCTGACAGGGTTGGGGTGAGGGAAGCCAGTATTGATAGGTCACCAGGGACAGCTTGATAGGGTGTGGGATGGGGGACAAGAGATGCCAGGCCATGGGAAAGGCAGAAAGGGTTAGGAGAGGAAGCAGCTGCCACCAGGTCCCCTGGGACAGCAGGCAGGGGTGTGGAGGGGAGATGGTGCCACCAGGCCTAGAAGAGGCAGACATGGTTGGGGAGAGGGAAACAGGTGCTAGCAGGTCCCTTGGATAGCAAGCAGGGTGTGGAGGGGCAGACAGATGCCACCAGGCCTCAGAAAGGCTGATACAGTTGAGGAGAGGGAAGCAGGTGTCCATCTTCCTAGGATGCCAGGCATGGTGTGGAGTGGAAGATGGGAGCCTTCAGGCCCAGGACAGGCTGAAAGGGTTAGGAGAGTGAAGCCAGTGCCAAAAGTTCACCAGGGACAGCTTGGCAGGGTGTGAGGTGGGAGATGGGAGGCACCAGGCCCCAGGAAAGGCAGAAAGGGTTAGGGAGGTGGAAGTAGGTACCACCAGGTCCCCTGGGACAGCAGGCAGGTGTGAAGGGCAGACAGGTGCCACCAGTTCTCAGGAAAGGCTAACAGGGGGGCTGAGGGAGAGTAGGCACCACCAGGTCCCCCTGGAAGAGCGAGCAGGGTTGTGGAGGGGCAGACGGGTGCCACCACACCCTCAGAAAAGGCTGACGGGGTTGGGGAGAGGGAAGCAGGTGCCAGCAGGTCCCCAGGGATAACTGGCAGGGTATGGGGTGGGAGACGGAGACACCAGGCCCTGGGAAAGGCTGGAAGGGTTAAGAGAGGGAAGCAGGTGCCATGAGGTCCCCAGGGATAGCTGTCAGGGTATGGGGTGGGAGATGGGAGACACCAAGCCTCAGGAAAGGCTGTTAGGGAGAGGGAAGCAGGCACCACTAGGTCCCCAGGGACAGCTGGGATGGTGGGGTGGGAGACAGGAGCCCAGGCCCTGGGAAGGCTGTCAGAGTTAGGAGAGGAGCCAGTGCCAACAGGTCACCAGGAAAGCTTGGCAGAGTGTGGGGTGGGAGACAGGAGACTCCAGGCCCCAGGAAATGCAGAAAGGATTAGAGAAAGAGAAGCAGGCACCACCAGGTCCCCTGGGACAGCAAACAGGGTGTGGAGAGGCAGGCAGGTGCAACCAGGCCTCAGGAATGGCTGACAGGTTAAGGAGTGGGAAGCAGGCACCACCAGGTCCCCTGGGACAGCAGGAAGGTTTGGGTGGGGAGTTGGGAGCCATCAGGCCTCATGGAAGGCTGATAGGTTTGGAAAGAGGGAAGCAGGTGCCACCAGGTCCCCTGGGACTGCAGGAAGTGTATGGGTGGGACACGGATCCCTCAGGCCCTGGGAAATGCTGGAAGGGTTAAGGAGAGGTAAACAGGTACCACCAGGTCCCCATGGGTTGCTGGCAGGGATGGGGTGGAAGACAGGAGACATCAGGCCCTGGGAAACGTTGTCAGAGTTAGGGAGAGGAAGCAGGTGCCAACTGGTCACCAGGGACAGCTTGGCAAGGTGTGGGGTGAGATGGGAGACACCATGACCCGGGAAAGGCAGAAAGGGTTGGGAGAGGATAGCAGGCACCACCAGGTCATCTGGGACAGCAAGCAGGGTGTGCAGGGGCAGACAGGTACCATCAGGCCTCAGGAAAGGCTGACATGCTTGGCAAGAGGGAAGCAGGTGCCGCTAGGTCCCCTGGGACAGCAGGCAGAGGCACGGAGGGAGATGGGTGCCACAGGCCTCAGGAAAGTCTGGAAGGGTTAAGGAGAGGGAAGCAGGTGCCACCAGGTCCCCAGGGATAGCTGGCGGGGCATGGGATGGGAGACAGGAGATACCAGACCATGGGAAAGGCTGGAAGGTTTAAGGAGAGGGAAGCAGGTGCCACTAGGTCCCCAGAGATAGCTGGAATGGTGTGGGGTGGGAGACAGGAGCCTCCAGGCCCTGGGAAAGGCTGTTAGGAGAAAGAACCCAGTGCCAACAGGTCACCAGGGACAGCTTGGCAGAGTGTGGGTGGGAGACATGAGACACCAGGCCCGAGGAAAGGCAGAAAGGGTTAGGGAAAGAGAAGCAGACACCACCATGTCCCCTGGGACAGACATGTGCCACCAGGCCTCAGGAATTGCTGACAGGTTGGGAGTGTAATCAGGCACCACCAGGTCCCCTAGGACAGCAGGAAGGTGTGGGCTGGGAGATGAGAGTCATCAGGCCTCAAGGAAGGCTGATAGGGTTGGGAAGAGGGAAGCAGGTGCCACCAGGTCCCTGGGACTGTAGGAAGGGTGTGGTGTGGGAGCGAGAGCCTCCAGGTCCCGGAAATGCTGGAAGGGTTAAGGAGAGGTAAGCAGGTACCAACTGGTCACCAGGGACAGCTTGGGAGGGTGTGGGGTGTGAGATGGGAGACACCATGCCTCAAGAAAGGCAGAAAGGGTTAGGAAGAGGATAACAGGCACCACCAGGTCACATGGGAAAACAAGCAAGGTGTGTAGGGGCAGACAGGTGCCACCAGGCCTCAGGAAAGGCTGACAGGGTTGGGAAGAGGGAAGCAGGCACCATCAGGTCACCTGGGACAGCAGGTAGGGTATGGAGGGTAGACGGGTGCCACCAGGCCTCAGGAAAGCTGACTGGGTTGGGCAGAGGAAGTAGGTGCCAGAAGGTCCCCTGAGACACAGACATGGTGTGGAGGGCTGTGCATTCTGTCACCTGTGGTCTTCCAGGTCCCTGATCCATTTTCTTCAGGGTCCTGGTGGGTCTGCATTAGGAATACTGCACACACCTACCTGAGTATGTCACTGTAGGCCAGCACCCACAGTCTCATCTGGTGGATTCAGCTTCCTGTCACCTGTCGCCTTCACTGTCCCTGATCTGTTTTCTTCAGGGCTCTGTTAGGTCTGCACGAGGAGTGCTGTACGCACCTGCCTGAGTACGCCACTGTTGGCCAGTGCCCATTTTCTCATTTGGTTTATTTATCTCACGCCATCACCTGTGGTCTTCAGGTCCCTGGTCCAATTTATTTAGGGCCCTGGTGGGTCTGCATAAGGAGTACTGCACACACCTGCCCGACATAAAACACTATAGGCCACCACCCGTGTTCTCGCCTGGTGGATTCATCTACACTATCACCTGTGGTCTTCCAGGTACCTGGTCTGTTTTCTTTATGGCCCTGGTGGGTCTGCATGAGGAGTACTGCAGAATATTGACAAAGTAGATGTAAATTATATAATATGTGAACCACTGGTCATTCTGGAGATGGGCCTTATGTGGTATAAGGCACAGAAACTGTCAACAAAGCCTTCAAAATAATGAAGCTGTAAAGCAATTGGGCAGTATGAACATTTACTGATGTGACTGAGGCCGTAGTAATCAATGTATATAGTGTGATTAGTGTGGTTTATTGTTATAGTGTGAGAGTTTTGGTTAAGGTTTTAGTAGAAATGCATTGTGTGTATCTACTATTTATTTAATAATGGTGTTGATCTGTTGTATGATGAACTTCTTAGTAGTGGTGATATGCAATATTATAACTTTTACACTAATTAATTCATTAATAATATGACCTTAAAGAGTAAAATATTAATTGGAAAAAATAAAGGACTTCAGTAGCCTAATTTTATGTTTTCCACAATGTTTTCAGTGACAACTTGCACTTTCTGGATTTTTCTCCTCCTGTTACATACATTAATATACTGCTCTTTCACTGGTTTGGAGGGTTAATTTGTAAAAAATCAAAAAGTTTTAAATGTTATCTACTCTTATTCCCATTTACACACAAATGCATTTTAATCTATGAATACCCAGGAATTCGGGTAAGGAAAAACTTTGAAATTATTTCACCCCATAGAACTGCACAATGCGTTAGATTGGTGGTCATCACACACACCGCTTGCAAATATTTTGGTGTTGTTAGTGAATTAACTAAATGAAGTGAAGTACTGTAAATTATGTGAAGACCAAAAATATTTACACATAATTTTTTCATTTTGCATATTCTCTGTCCCTGTTACATACGTTACATGGTTACTATTTCCAAACATTGGGGACTGTACCGGAAAACCATAGCTGATATTATCTTCCTGTTTACAGTTTAAGTAAAGGCCTTAAGGGTAATATATTGGTGGTGAAAGAAGAAAGAAATGATAAAATTTTTTCCACAGTCATGTCCCACATATGTCCCCTATTACTGTGGACTGGCCCTGTATGTTTTGCACTGGAAGGAAGCTGTGGAAAAACATATCCCAAAGACTGCATCCTCTACTATACAACAGTTTTTTTTTTTGTTTTTTGGGGATTACAATATCCTGTAATGTGGAATTAGTGGCCAATATATGTAAAGTTTTACTCAATACATCTCCTACTTTATCACTATTCACAGTATACTGTGTCACAAAATTAACCCTTACATAACCATTATCAATCTTAGGTCTTTACTGTAGGAGCTCCTGTCTCGGATATGCTGTATCAATTTTTAACATCCTAATCAAAGTTATCATGTGACCCCTTTCTACAAAACATGCCTACATTTCATCATATCTGCATTCATATGCCACTTCATCTGAGCAGTTTCTTTTCATGGAGAGGAATTGTGATTTTTATTTATTGTTGATGGTGTGGCGTAGGTGACAACTACTTGAGTACAGGAGACTGTGTCCATTTTCTTTAGAAACAAATGAGTAATAATAGCATTTTCCACCATCCTATAGATGTCCAAATCCAAAGATTGTACATTATCGTAACTATATTTATAGTAAATTTCAATTACGCATTGAACTTCTCCAAGAACTCAACAAATTCAAACAGCTCCTGCACCACCTGTGTCACACCATTAACACGTCATCAATAAAATGATGCTAAAGATCTAAGAGTCCATAAAATGGATTTCTCTCTGCATTGAGGCCTAAATATAGGTTAGGAAAACTGGGGACCAATGTTACCGTCATAGCTGTACCCTTAACATGTAAAAAATACTGCTCTTGGAAAAGGAAAGTGTTATTCTTTGGGATGAGCTCTGCAGCCTACACAAAATTCTTTTAAATTGACCATCATAAGAAGTTGCTATATCTAGCCATGTCTGTAATGCATTCAAATCCTCATCATAGCACATTAAATAAAAAAAATTCAATGTCCATCATTACTAACATCCAGTGTGGCTCCAACTGTAAATCCCCTGGATGCCCAATATCTGGGTTGCATCCCTTATTTTTATTTTATTTTTATTTTAGTCTTTGGTAACTGGTAAGGCCCACTAGGCACAAGTGCCTGTTTTGGGGACGACCTGAGAGCACTGGGCGGTAAAGTGACTTGCTCAGAGTCACACACTATGCAAGTGGAGGTTGTGAGAATCAAACTCAGGTCTGGTCTGCTGACTGTACCAAGCTCATTCACACCTTGTTCCTCTAACTTCTAGATAGTAATGTAGGCACAATATTATTAATATGTTCATCCACAAACCGAGATAATGGTTCCGTAAGGGATCCAATACCAATAATTGTCTCACATCCAAAGGTTTTCTATTTGCACTTTTTAATTGCTTTTAGAGTGGTGCAATCACAGGAGCGATGCTGAATTTTCTAACTTTAATTCATTGCCTACCTAAGGGAAGTGTGTGAGACATGGATTCACTTCCTAATGACAATGTGGGCCAAACCAGTCATTCCATTGGTTTCTCTGAAAGGGCCTGATGCTCAAAGATGCAAGTATTGAATTTTGAGCTACATAAATTCATTGCTGATACATTTGGATGTATTTTGGTACCTTGTTTGACAGTGGGTGGTGCTGGTTGATGTTTTTGGTCTCTGTCTCCAGTGGGCTGTATGTAGCATTGATCTGTGTCAGCACAGCACATATCCACTTAAGCCTGTGCCAGTGTGGCTCCAATATTCAGTCATTTAGCATGCTCTGTCAGTGTATCCTAACTGGCTGAATGTTGCTGAGAGTCTGCCATGTGCTGTTTATGGCAGAACCAACAGGCTGCATTGCACTTGCTTGAAGCTTTGAAAAAGGCCAATGAGTTTAAAGGTGAAAACAAGATGATTTACACCTGTAGATACCCTCCTTAGAGCTGTGAGAATATAAAATTCTGCTGATGGATGTCTGCAGAATTATCATTCTGATTTTGTGGAGTTTTGTGGAATATGCATGAACATTCTGCAAAATATCACCAAATTTTAAATTTCAGTTATTTTGGTCTTGTTTTTAAAGTATTCTAATGATACCACATTTGTCATGTATATGGGCAATAATGACTTGCATAAGTGTATCAAATGGGACCTGAGTTTGAACTCTACAGCCCCCACTTGCATGCCATGTGACCCTAAGCAGGTCACTTAACTTCCTTTGTGCTCCCAGGTTACACCTGCAAACAAGCTTCAGCTTAGTCTGTCTCTCCTGATTAAATAAAAAAAATTGTAAGGTCATTGATAGGGATTGAAAGGGAGATGAGTTTGTGGCCAAATATTTAAAATTGAATTTTCCATTTTTCCATCTAATTTTAAAATAAATCATCCAAATTTCTCTGCAGTTTCAGGATTTAGAGAAACATGCAACATGGGTATGTGCACCAAGTTTTTAAGTCTCAGGTTTTAAACAGTGCTGTGCTATAGACAGCCAAACATTTTGTCAAAATTTAGAATTTTGTTTAGTATAATTTTGAAAGGATTCATGAAAATGTTATAAAATTCTGTAGACATACGCTTATTGCTACATTTATATATCGCTACCAATTTCAGATTTCTAGTTCCACAGGTGCCTGAGTTATATGTAAATAAAACTTGTCATGCAATTTCCTATGAAAGATAAAATGACAGACTTTGAGCACCTATCATTTTGAGACAATGCATCCTAATGTCATTATATCTGGCAGACCTTTAGAACTCCTATCAACAAGTAATCTGGCCAAATGTCAGATGTCTAGCTCAATAGAAGCTGAGTTATGACCAAATTAATACATTTAAAAATTTCACTGAATTTTGTCAATTTTTTAAATTAAAGTTATTTTGGTCTCGTTTTCAAAGTAAATATCCAAATTATACTAAATTTGGCAGGTACACAAGTTCTAAAAAGGTGAGTTGTGGGTATCCAAACATTTAATCAAAATTTAATTTTCAGTTATGACCATCTAATTTTATAAATTCTTATCCAAATTTCTCCACAGTGTCAGAATTTAGAAAACATGTAGCATAGGCATGTCCATCAAATTTTAAGTATCAAGCTTCAAAGGGGCTGTGCTGTAGGTAGCCAAACATTTTCCAGTACAATTTTAGTTCTTTTAGTACTATTTTGAAAGCATTCATTGAAATGTTATAAATGTTTGCAGGTATAAGGGTTATTACTACATTTATATACAGTATGTCCCAAGTTTCAGATTTCTGGTTCCAAAGATGCCTGAGTTACATACAGATAAAAATTCCATAAAAACAAAATGACAGACTTTGAGCACCTATAATTTTGAGACAATAGGCCAGCTATGCAGAGCTCAGTGCTGGATGCAAAGCTGTTGCACTGGACTAGCGCCGACCTTCTCACGACTGCAATATTGAAATGTACAGTTAGCGCCAGCACTAGGTGTTAGTGCCGATGTAAACCAAAATGCATGCAGGGAGGGACAGAGGGGAGGGGTTCTGAATGCCGTGCACCGCATATTCAAAGCATAGCGCCACGCTACAGGCATTAGCGTGACATGTAGCATGGTGCCAGATGCCGCTGAAGAAAAGCTACTTTTAATGCAGCACTAATAGCGGTGGTACCTCCCAACACATATCCCAACCCCGTGCCCCATAGAAAAGCCCCTTATCTCCCTGGTAGTCTAATGGTCCCTCCTCTCAGCACGTATCCGACCCCAATTTCTGTAGAATTCTTAATTACCAGTAGTCTAGTGGTGCCCCCACCCAGCAAGTTTCCTGACCCTGTTACATGTTAAATATTGTATTTATCCTGGTAGTCTAGTGGTGCCCTCCACCCTCCTGAATGTGTCGTGACCCCGTTCCTCATAGACACCGCCCATGTCCCTGGTGGTCCAGTGGTACCCCACCCAGCAGCGCCACCCCCACACATCACCATCTGCCATGAATCAGGCCAGCAACCAGCTCAGCCCTCCTCACACCACCATGGCTGGCTGCCTTCTGTGGAATGAATGAGCTATACTGTAATGAATGCAGTACAGCTCATTCATTCCTTCCTCTCAGCAGCCGGCCATGTAGTTTGAGGAGGGCTGAGCTGATCGCCAGCTCGATTGCCATGCAGATGGTGGATAGAGCGGTGGTGGAGCTGCTGGGTGGGGGACCACTAGACTACCAGGAAATATGTTTTATTATGGGGATCGGGGTTGAGAAACATGCTAGGCGATTGGGGGGACCACTAGACCACCAGGATAAATACAATATTTAACATGAAATGGGGTCAGGGAAATGTGCTGGGGTACCACTAGACTACCAGGATAAATACAATATTTAATATGAAACGGGGTCAGGAAACATGCTGGAGTGGTGGGGGACCACTAGACTATCAGGATAAATACAATATTTAATATGAAATTGGGGTCGGGTATCATGCTGGAGGGGACTACTAGACTACCAGGGTGCACAACAGGCACACATAGCAACAGGGACCATGATGGCAGGGTGGACAGCCTGCCCAGCCAGTCTGCCCAGGTTCCTAATGCATGGATATGCTGCACACCCTACGTTGCCTACAGCATATGTCCTCCCACCCCACCAGGCATGCCTTATGCTTGTCCCATGCATTGTGGGTCCCCCCACTGTGTTCCACCACACCTGCTGTAGGTGCATATATATTGTTGTGGGATGCATCTACAAGGGCACATATGGCCAGTGGACATGTGTGTGACTGCCTCCTCTCCCTCTCTCTCTCTATATATATATATGTGTGTGTGTGTGTATATTAGTTTTATATCTAGCTATGTGTCACATAGTTATCTCTCTCTCCTGTGTCTCTCTCTTCCTATATATGTACCTTGTGTTGTACAGCTTGCAGTGCTGCATGGGAAGGATGTCTGCTCTGTTTGTGCCTGCCAGCACACAGTTCCCTGCTTCTTCCAGCCTGTACTTCCCTGCTGACCAACAGGGGATGCTGTGGGCATGCCTTGGCCTGCTGCATCCAACCTGTACTACCATTCTGGTAGGTGGCGCTGTGTGCTTCATGCAGTAGCACCAGGCAAACTGCGTGGTAATGTATGCTAAGCAGCAGTTAATGAGATGCAAATGTACCTGTTTGCCCACAGATTACCTAAGTAGGCTCATTTGAATTGGAGCTTTGAATATAGTTCCCATTTGCCCTGGGCTAACCAGCTTGCACTAGGCTAATGTGTTAGCATTGTGTAATCAGGTTAGCATGGGAAAACCTCATGTCAGCATAACACAGTTCTGCAGCGTGTGGCTTACATTGTTGTTTGCAGTAGATATGAGACATCTCTGTGCAATCATACACAATGCTCTCCACTTGCAACACTGACTTTCTCCAGGGTCTAATGGGCTGCAGTGGCAGTGTGCACTTCCCTGCTGCTATATTCAGTGCTGTCTTATTCCTGGGCTATTTTTCCCTGCACTCCTGGCCCTGTTTGTTCGACTTCCTTTAGCATATATTCAGCTGGTTTTGCTCGGGCTATTCCTTTTGAATATAGCTTGCTTTTTGCTCCAGGCTATGTTTGCCTGCCAGGCAGCGCTACAGGTACTTTAGCCCTGAGCACAGTTTTGAATATCTGGCCCAATGTCTAATGTCATGCCAGATTTTAGGTCTCTAGCTCAGTTAACAGTTGAGTTATGACCAAATTCTTAAATTTCTAAAATTCCACAAAATTCTGTGAATTCAGAATTTTCTCATTCTACAGAGCTCTAATCCTCCTCTTTTCCTTTTGGTGTGTATCCAATATTCTGAAATAATTTGATCTTTTTCTTAAATTTATTTTTGGCTTTGTGATTACTTTGAATCCCTTTATCCTCAGCAGTTGCTTTTCTCACTTTTCATGCTGCATGAACATTCTAGGACATGAGTAACAAGATTCCAGGCTATTTCAGATGAATAGCATGAAATGGTGTCACTTATATCCTGGAATGCCTTAGAAATATGAAAAGAAGCAGTAGCAGCTGTTGAGGAGAGTGTAACGCTATGTAGATCTGATGGCACTCCAAAGCTAGGCTGTTTATTAAAATTAGTCAGAGCATATCAGGATATATATCTGGCATGGAAAGGAAAATGGGAGGACAGGTAACTGTGTAAAAATTATTTCCTACCCTTTAAGTAAATGTATTCTACATGAATTAAAATCAAATATTTTATCTGATCATTGGTAATTACAAGTTTAAAACAACTACCTAAAATACCTTGTTTGCAAATGCTTCATTACAAAAATAAATTAGCACAGGGTATTTATACAGAGTTTTACATATAACAATGTATTCATAAAGTGATGTACCTGTGCAATTACATTAAACATACAATAGTACAATTACTGTCACAGGTCCTTCTGCCTTACCTTGTTGGGCAAAATCTTTCTATGTTTTAATACCATGTTTTCAGGAGTAGGTAGCCAGACTCAAACCTGTTTTAGGATTTCATAATTGTATTAGCTAATATTTCTCACCCGTCTCCAACTAATCATTGCCATAGATAACCTGATTACTTCCTAGCCTAGTTTTTTCTTCTCTCTCTTTCTGTCTATTTGTACAAAGAATGTATTGACTTATTGAATGTGTAGTAGTGAGGATATATTAGATGGCCTTTCTTACTGACTTGTATATTATTTTATTTAATGCTATTGTGTATTTATTGTAATAGCCAAATGGCTGACCAAATAATACTGAAACTGAAACTAATACCACTTTGAAATATCCAACCAATTTTTGCATATACCATTGTAATAGTCAAATGGCTGAACAAATAAAATTGAAACTGAAACTAAACCATTTTTATTTTGCATATACTAATTCTACAGGAGTTAGGAGAATTTCCATACACTCACCTAAGAGCTTTGATAAACCCTTACAAAAATCATTCCAGAGATGATGAAAATAAGTTAAAAATTATATTCCAGAGTACTCAACCAGGAAATTTTAATCTTAAATTGTGAATATTTAAGATGTTCTGCTAAACAAACTCTAGGACAAACAAGTTGGGAATATTTAAGATGTTCTGCTAAGCAAACTCTAGGACAAATAATGTCTGATTGATTTATTATATATATTATACATAACCAGCATTTTATCATTCTAATTTAAGTATGATCAATGCTTCAGCTGGAACAACCCAGTTCAGCTCTCAAAAATTCTTCTGGACACAACTTAATTTCCTTAGAATTAATCTTTAAAAATAGAAAGAGAATGTCCATTCTATGAGGGCAATATTGTCCTCATATGTCCACACCACAGAGCATAATTGGGTTATGTTTTGCCTCTTCTACTTGAAGTTCTCATAAAACCATTGTACAAACAAACTTAATGTCAAACCTGCAGATCCCAATTGAGCTCTGTCTTTTTAAAATTTGTGAATTTATATATTTAGCCCAACTTCCATTATAAAAAGATTACTCACAAATAAATAGTGGGTTGGATATTCAAAAGGATTGTGCCATGCGCAATAAGGGTTGAACCTGCGAAGTCCAAAATTGTGCCATTCTGCCATATTCAGCAGGAGGCAGTTGCGCCCCAATCAAGCTGAGCAACAGCGCAATGCTAATGAAGGCATGCTGAACTGAGGGAGGAACCTTGGATAAACTGCACAGCCCGATATTCAGTGGGTTGCAGAGGTGTGCAGGTGCAACCCCAACCTGCACCTGCACAACTTTGAGCCAAAAAAAGGAGGTCGAGGGGCACCCAGAGGTGAGCTGCCACATTGCAAGGTGCAACACAGCAGCTGCCACCTGTGGGTGGCCCTCAACGACTCCCCTGTGCCCCCTGCAGCCCAATTGCGGGCATATTGTAACCCCTCCCCGACTGGCCCGATCACGGACATAAGTGTAAAACACCCCCTCCCCGACTGGCCCGATCACGGGCATAAGTGTAAACACCCCTCTCCCCAACTGGCCCGATCACGAGCATAAGTGTAAAACACTCCCCTCCCCGACTGGCCCGATCGCGGGTATAAGATGTAAACACCCCTCCCGACTGGCCTGATCACGGGCATAGTGTAAAGACCCACCCCCACTAGCCCGATCACGGGCATAAGTTTAAAATAACCCCACCTTCACTCAGCCCGATTAGGGCAGCAAAGAGGCCAAACACCCCCCAAGAACATATCCCTGGTGGTCCAGTGGACGCTGAAGCCCGATCATGGGCATCAATGAGGTCAAACCCCCAAGGACCACCTACCCTGGTGATCTAGTGGCCCCCATCCCACCCACCATGAGCCTCACCACCCCTCCCCCGTCAGCGGCGGGTGGCAGCATCTCACCCGCCTGCTGCCCTCCACCGCCGACTGACACCCGGTAGGGCTACGCCCATTGGTTCAAAGCAAGAGCTAATGGGTGTGCAGCTTATATATATAAGTCCGATGTGTGAATGAATGGATTCATTCATATCTGACTGCTCTTGTACGGTATAGATCGCGCGCCTACTGGCTCTGCTCAACTACTGGCGGCAGCCCTTTCGGGCAGTCAGTTGGGCGGCAGCAGGGCAGCAGGCGGGTGGGATGCTGCCGCCCGCCGACTGACGGGGAGCAGGGTGGTGGGGCCACTAGATCACCAGGGTAGGTGGTCCTTGGGGGTGTTTGACCTCTTTGATGCCCGCAATTGGGCTAGTGGGGTGGGGGAGATTTTACATATGCCCTCAATCGGGCCAGTCGGGGTGGGGGAGATTTATAAATATGCCCGTGATCAGGCCAGTTGGGGGAGGGGAGATTTACACATGCCCGTGATTGGGGCCAGTAGGGGAGGTTTACACTTATGCCCACGATCGGCTGCAGGGGCATGGGTCCCGATGGCTGCTGCCTGGCAGGGTGCCAGGCACAAGTCCTCAGGGATCAGTGCACCTGCATGCTAATGGCATGCAAATGGGGCCATAAATAGATGCAAATGGCCCCCTGTGCCTTGCATGAATTATTGCCCCATTTGCATGTCACCTTTTGAATATCAGAAATTTGCACATGGCGCAATGGTACTTGCACCACCGCATCTTGAATGCTCCACTCTGACCACTTGCAGTGGCACAAGTTCCACTGCGCCATGCACAGTGGCTGTGGCCGGGGTGATATTCAAAGTGTTGCTCAATAAGCGCAACTCCATTGAATATTGCCCGGCCACACCCCAGCGCAACTATTTTGTGCAGCAGGGCTTGCAGCCACAGAATAGCACAGTTTGAATATCCAGCCCATACTGTTTTACCATTTCTATTTTAGTTTAGTTCAAGAAGAATGATTGTAATTTAATCCGCTCAAAAGACACTGGTTTAGATATCTCTGAGCTCACAGTTAACTTAAGTTTTGATATAATTTCCCCAAACAGTCCAACTTACATTGAAGTCCTATCTGGGAAAAGACAAGTAATACCCCATCATCTGCATATGCTAATGCAGGACAAACAGGGCTATTGAAATTTGGGATGTGGAAATTTAGTTTATCAGTATTAATCGTGTGTAATTTTTGTATATGTTAAAGAAAATTGGTGCCAATAGTCAACTCTGTTTTATACCATAGTTAGACTTAAATTGATTGTTAATATTCCTTTCAGGTCCTGTCTAATAATTGTACTGCTATGACTATATAACTTTATTATTGGAAAAATCAAATTAATGTCCAGTTTGTAATCATTTGCCTTTTTCCATAAATATTCGTAGTTATTGAATCTAAGGCAGCCTTAAAGTCAGCAAAACTGCAAATAACTTACTGTTTTCCAAAGATATATTTCTTTGTAAGATGAGCCAGTGTATAATGGTTTATTAAAGAGTGATCATTTCTGAATCCTTCTTGTAAATCAGAGATAATCTCCCAGTCATCTACCCAAACATATTATCTTCATAATAGAATTTTGTGTAAATCCTGGCGATGGTATCAAGGAGACTTGTAGGTCTAAGATTTTGATGATTCTATATCCCTTATGCAATGGGATAATGGCATATTTTTCCATTGGCTGGTGTAAATCAATTCTTTAAGCATTTACTGAAGAAGTTTGCTAAAATAGGTGCCAATATGTTTAAATGTAACATATAGATAGCCACTGGTTTGCCATCAAGGCCAACAGTCTTATAAGCTTTGCATGAATTTATGGCATCCTTGATTTACTCAAAGGGAAACATAGGGATTCAAATTCTACCATAACCCATCTAAATATAAAGGAAACTTTATCAGAGAAATCTGAGTCAGAAATTATTTTAAGAAAACAATTTTCCCATATGTCCACAGGAACAGGGAGTGTGGGATTTGATTCATAATTATGGATTCATTTTGCCACTAATTGCCAACACTGATGAGAGTCATTTTAGTGACTGCCTCACTCATTGTGTCCCAAAGTTTGAATTTATATATTTTTCTTTCTCCTTCCAAAATTACATTATATGATTTTTGAGCTTTATTCAATTTCAGTACAGTTTGCCAAGTGGGGTTTTTTATCATACCTTATAATTTTCTTAACTCTTTTTGACTGCTTTCAAATGCAGTTGAACAAGGAGTCCTTATCTGACCATGGCTGTTTTCAGACCATGGGAAGTACAGGATTAGGCGTGTGGGACTGAGGAAGCACCCTTAGAGTGGACAACATCGAGAGAAGTCCACCTTACCTGGTTCCATTCCTAGGCTACCTTGTCTTTGCATGAGCAGGTAGCTAATGGACTGGCTGACCTACCCCTTAGGGCAGTTCTTTGTAAAATCAGATTGATGAGGAATAAAACTATGATAATGGAGGCTGACTTGATATATATCACAGAGACCTCATTAGGATATGACTCAACACCACTTCTAGATGTGTCCATCATGCCAGATTATCCTGTATTAAATAGCTCTAAGGGAAGCACAGGGAAGACGGGTTGGCTATCTGCTTTAGATCTGCATTGGGATTGATGGCATAATCCATGGGTATGACCAGGTTATTTAAATGTGTGGCAGATAACAGTGGTCTGGGTACAGGTTGCTGAGTCATCCTTGTTGCACTGACCTCTGGGGCAAGTAATTTATTTCGATAGGAACTTATGGTTTCATGGTGACTCTGAGGGTGGACTCACCCAAAATGCTTTTCTGGGTGATTTCAATTTTGGGTTGATGATGAAACCTCTCTATTTGGAATGCAGTTCCTCCAGTCACTGGCAGTGACATCACTGGGCCAAGTGCAGGTGGTTGCCTCAGACACTCAACAGCATGGACATACCTTGGACCTGGTCTTCTTGTTGAGTCTTGACATTAGTGATGTCAAGTGATCTGGTCATTTGGTTGGATTATCATGCTGTTCAAGGATAGATTAATGCTGAGAACTCACTACAGTATCAATGGGCAATCATTCTGAAAAGTCAGAATTCCTGACACTGTTAATTGCTGCTGGAAAAATGACTGACTCAGTACTTCCACACTGTGAACTGACTGTTAAATCCTGTCTGTCTGTATGCAGTCAAGAAGAGTTTTTTCTAAAGAAAAATTCTAGGAGTTCAACCATTTTTTTCTGGAAATTTTCTGGAAAGGGTATCTTCCATTTGGGCTGGGATCTCACCAGGTGGTCTGTCATGGACTAGTGGTGATCAGTCGATGCTTTGAAGATGTATTCTGGGTGGTCTCAGGACTGGACCCTACTTAATGTGTACTGAATCCAGGACCCATTAGACTTCTTGTGAAGTGCTGGTGGGAAGTTGTACAGTGTTAGTACAGATTGTCAAGTGTTCCCTGTAGGAGGGTGCCTTTCCCATTTCATTGTCTGCAGTGACTTTTACATCTTCAAAACATCGCTCCCGATTTCTTGTGCCAACTGACTTAGTGACTGTGATGCATGCTTTAGTCACATCTAGACTGGACTACTTTAATGCATCTCTACCTAGGGCTCTCCATGTGGTTGGTGTGTTGTTTATAGCTTGTGCAGAGCACAGCAAACTGACTGATTGCTGGGACTTCTCAGTCTGAACACATCTGTTGGTGCTCTGTGAAGTACACTGGCTGACATTGCAGTGGTACATCAGTTTCAAGGTTTGTTTGTTAACTTTCAGGGCTCATGGTGGTCTGGGCCTGGGTTACCTGAAAGATCTTCTAGTTCCTTACACTCTCAACTGATCTGTTCATTCTACAGAGGCAAGTCTTCTCTGTACTCATAGCTTGCAGTTGAAATCTTCGTGGATCATATGCTTTTGTGGAGCACAATTCCTAAGAGGTTAAATGAGCCCTGCAGTGCACACTTTTACATGAAAACATTAAACTCATCTATATGAGTTTTTATGGGGTGATAACTGAATTTTATAATTTTATCGATTCAAAATGTTTGATATTTTTTCTGTTTTATTGCTGTAAGTCACCCAGAGTATTTGGATTGGGCAACATGAAAATACAATTGCTTTGTCTTGCCTACATTTAGAACTGAGATAATGTTCAAAAGATCTTAGCTGGTGATATGCCTTCTGTGAAGATTCACTGAATGACACCTTCTATAATAGTGCAATAGTCCGTCATAAGAATAACATAGTTTCAAACTGCTCTTGAACAGTGGATCCTAACTGTAATTTTGCCTCTAAATTAATTTAAATAAACTGATTTCTTACATGGGTTGGTATATAGTTGAGCACCTTACTGTTAGGTTGGTTCAAAGTTATAGATAAGGGAGGTGATCACTTTTGGCGCATATCAATAGTCAAATCAACAATGAAGGCTGAGTCAAAAAAGAGACGACACTTACAGTCTGTTACACTCCTTTAATTGTGGCTAAACTATGTAAAACTATTATTATTGTCACTGTGACTAGGCCCATTTAAAATAACTAAATTATAATCTGTTTACAAATGCAAACCGTTTTCCCATTCTCATTCACATAAATGTCCCATGAATTTCTCTAACTTAATATGTATAGGATAAACACATGAGCATCCATAAGTGAACTATGCTTTTCAATTGTCAAATTCACATGTCCTGTTATTAGTAATATAGTGTCCTCCTCTACTGCAACAAGTTTTGCCATTTTTCCATCCAATTTGGACCATGATTGTATAGTAAAATAAAAGGAAGAACAAGGGGTTTGTATATTTTGAAAGGAGTAATAGATGTAATATTTTTTCCATGTAATCTGATCAGCAAAATATTGTGTGAAAATAAATATTCATCCCAAAATAACATGACTTTTTACCCAATTTACTCACCATTACTGTGGACTATATAGGGATGTTCTATAGGTCATCAGTAACAAGTTTTATAGTCTGAATGTTGCCAACAATGCTGCCTAGTAGTGAGTGGCAGAGGAAGTAAGTCACAAGTGCTTGGCTGCATTGTTAGCAACATTCCAGAGTGAATAAAAAGCTAATTCCTTCATGCTCTAAGAAATTTCCATTTACTGTACACAACGGTTTCCATCTTAACTTTGTAACAAAGTAATAGTGGAAATAACATGGGCTGCATTGGAAATAACATGTACTTTCCACCACAGATGAATAAGAGGGCAGAATAACCATTTTTTATTCTGCATTGTTATTCATCTCTTTCATGGTATACATTTATTTACTTGAATTTGTTGACTGGGAATGGCACACTGAGCTGAGATGGCTTCCAGGAGAGACATGGGATGGGATTACAAGGAAGAAAATACGGTAAACAATAAAGTGTCAAATGTGAGGCATAGATCTAAAAACACTGCTAGAATAATATACAAACATACAACAATTTCTAGATGTATCTAAATTTACAAATAAATAATACACACATGTACAAATATGTACATTTACAAAAGTTGCAAAGATAATCTTAGATGAGTCACTGCAGTGTTGTAGTAGAAAGGTGTAGGGTACCCTAATATGTCAAGATATAGACTGGTTAAAGGGGATGAGGTAAAAAGGACCCCTGGAGTGAGGCTAGCTGCTGGTGTATAGTTCTGAGAAGTGTGCCAGTAAGAGTGGTTTAAGAGAATGGAGTGAGAATGAGAGTCAAATAGGGAGAGGGAGGTTATTTCACAGTTGGAAGGTGGCAAGGGAAAGCAGACTGACTAGTTGTAGTGTTGCAGGGAAAGATATGAAAATAGTGAGTGAGCATAATATGAATGGAGAGAGTAGGGGACAGGATGGAGGAGGTAATGAGAGAAAAGAGACTGTGAGATCTTTAGCTGAAAGAAAGAGCAGTGTGAGAAGCAATGGGACTCCTCAGGAAATGAGAGAGAGATTAGCACCAAGAGAGCATTGATGGGTAAGATGTGGTGCATTTACAGAAAAATTACAGAAGGAGTGGAAAAGATTGTCCAGTCTGGCAAGTACTTAGGTCAGCACTATAGATCACATCAACATAATCAAACACTGGTATGAGCATCTTGAGGACAATCTTGCAAAAGACCAGGAGTGGAAGGCAGGATTTATTGCAGTACACTGTGCAACACTTAGGGTTCAGTTTTATGCATGGCATTGATGTGGGTGATGAAACAAAAGCTTTGCTCCAGTCACGCACTGAGATGCTTGACGGGGTGCCACTCTCTGTGGGCACCATCCAGAGTCAAAAAGATTAGGGTATGTTGGACCTTGCTTGTTTTTTGAAAGTGCCAAATGTAATGGAGACTGTCTTTGGTGTTAAATAAAAGCTGGTTATGTGGATCCAGCACAGGACATTGTCAAATTTCTACTGAAATGATGATTAAAGCTTAGAAACTGGGGCTTGGAGGTAATGAATATTGTGTCATTCATATACATGTGGATGTGTGATGAGACACAGATGGAAGGGAGGCCATTTAAGAAAACTGAGAAGAGGATGTGTCTCAAGAATTGAACCCCTCGGTACACCAGACCTGATGGGCAGAGGTGTAGATGAGGTGTTGCCTGAGCTAACTGGTGCTGTTCCAAGAGGTAGTAGCAGAACCAACTAGTTGTCAGGTCGTAGGCAATTTCTGACTTCTCCAGCAGGATGGGTGGGCCTTAGTATTAAATGTCATAGCCAAGTCAGGAGAAGACAGTGGAACTATGCTTGGGGAAGCTAGAGGAAGTCAAACAGAGAGGAGGGGCATGAAAAGAAGAAGGAAAGCGAAGAGAGTACAAGTTTTCCCTGCACCTTAACCAGGGTAGGAGGCTGAATAAGGGATGGTAATACCCTGCAGAGAAAGGTGGAGAAGGCGTGGACCCTGAGGACACAGAGGAGTTGGCTGACTGAAATGCTGGATACAATTAAAAGAAGGCTTTGAAATGCCAAACAAATTGAGAATGAAACATCAACAAACAAAGGAATAGATCCAGTAGAAGGACAGTACAAGAGTGGTTCCAGCAACCTGAAAGAAAACAGAGTGTTAATGAAAAGAAAGAAAGACAGTATGGGGCCTGAGGAAGTGGTGATGCCATGAAACTGTCGCCCATGAAACTGATGTGAAGTGACAAAATAAAAAAAAAACATTTATTGGCTATACATTGGAGCTCATCCAGCTTTTTTCATGTTAGAGAAGGAGTGACTCTTTTGTGGAGTAGGACACTTTAGCCTATTTCCAGGTCAGTGGTTTGAACCCAAGTTGAAAGGAAAGATTTAAAATGTGTCCCTCAGAGGGATCATTTATTTTTATTTAATTGTATTTGTTAATCTGGTGGGCTGGCCATAAGCAGTAGCTGCCTATTTTCACGGTGAAAAATAAAACAAATGTACAAAAAAATCACATAAGGCAGTTACAAATGGAATGAGAAGCCAGAGGAGATGTAAGCAAGTTTTGAAATTGATGTCTGAGCTACTATTTTGCAAGATCATAGGTAAAGAGTTTCAAAATGTAACTGTGAGGTATGAGAAAGTTATTTGTCCTTGAACAGCCTGCAATACTGGTATGGTAACATTTGTTTTGGGACATTCGGATCCAGTATGATGCCTTGAGAACTTCAAGCACGCCAAACGTGAGGGGAGAACACATTGCTACATAGCATCTTCTACAGTAGATCCCTTTACCATGGAATTTAGAGAGTACAAGGCAGCAAGTGTAACCACAGATGAGATGGAGGAAAAGGAAAAGAGGTTGAAGTAGAGTGATGGAAGGACAGAGGGACTACACAGTAAAAAGGAAAGAAGGGAGATTGGGTGAAGAGGGTAGAGGGAAGCAGAGTAGAGAGAGAGAAAGAGCGACAGGACATACAGGAAATAATTGATTAAAAGCATTTGCATCCTAAGGTGGGTCATGGGTGAGTTTTCTAGTTTGAAATTAGGGGTGGATGACTAGGTTGGAGGATTGAAAAGGAAAATTACTGCCTTCCAGAACAGGGAAAATCATATGGGGAAGATTGGTTAGCATAAGTATGTGCTCACTAAAGGGAAAAAGGACAGGGTAATGACAAATGTTTTTCAGGGGTATACTAGGGTAGACCATTCTAGTCTTTTCAAGTGAACAGAAATTCAACCACAAGGGATATCATTTTAAATTAGTGGGGGTTGGGGAATTCAAAAGGGTGTGATAAAGTACTTCACATGGAGGTAGTGGAAGAGTGGACTAGCAAGCCCAACAAAGTGGTCGTACAGATACCACCGCTGGGTTCAAAGCTGACTGGGATGGTTTCATAGGTCTAGTCAAAGGGAGGAAGGAGGAAAGGAAAAAGGGCAGTAGTTTCAAGGTAGGGTTTCAGGCCAGACTGGGTGGACTTTGTAACTGTATCTGTCCTTATCTTGCTATGTTTCTCTGTTTTATGAACTTGGTATGAGCCCACCTCCATGGTCTTTTGTCACTCAGTAGTGGTTGAATGACCCCAATTAGACATTGACAATCTTATCCTGCATGAGTAAAGCTATCTCCCCATCCCAGTATGTGACCACTTTTACAGTTTATTCCTTAGTAGTAGCTTGACATGCAGAAGTAAATGTTTTAGGATTTCACACAGAAAATTATATCTGCATCTGAAGGTGACATTTTCATGCTCTCGTTTTGGGCTTCTATTTCTATGATATGATATGATAATGTGTTTGGCAACTGAACTTTTCTGACAGTGTCACACATTGGGGTGACAAATGTTTGAGAAGTATGAGTAAAGACAGAGGTAACACAAAACATAGAATTTGTTGGCAGAAAAGGAACTCTTGGCCCACCCAGACTGCACAGATGTTCCTTGACTAACTGGTCTCTGGTGACCCTTTCTCCTCCCTGATTTCAGCTGTATCACTTCTGCTAGCAGTCTGCTCAGGCATCTACCACCCTTTCAGTGAAGTACTATTTTTCACATCCCTCTTAAAGCTTCCCCCAAGCTTATGCTCTTCACCTCTGTGAGGCCTTTATAGGCCTCTATCATATCCCCTCTTGCTCCTCTCTCTTCAAGTGTACATATTGAGATCCCTCAGTCTCTTCTTGTAGAGCTTCTTATGCAACCCCTGCACCATTGTAGCTGCCAACATCTGGAATACCTCCACCCTGTCTGTGAACTTTTTGAGGTGTTTCCTCAAAAACTAGACACATTACTTTAGGTGGACTCTCACCAGCAAGCAATATGGTAGCAACACCACTCCTATTCCTGCTGTAGCTACCCCTCCGTGATATACTCCAGCATCCCACTAGCCTTCCTGACTAGTTTGTCACACTTCCCGCCACTTTGAAGTCACCAGTTGGATAAGCCCCAGGTCCATTTCCTGCTTAGTGATTGTCAGTCCCTCATCCCCATCCCTATACTTGGCTCCTTGGTTCCTATGCCATAGGTGCATGATTTTGCACTTTTGACAATGAACCTCAACTGCCAAGCCCTTGACCTACTCTTCAAGTTTGCCAAGATCACTGCATATTTTCTCCACCTCTCTTCTGAGTGTCCACCCTACTGCATATTTTGGTATCATCTGCAAAAGGCATACCTTCTGTTAGCCAGGTAGCCCGAGATACATCCCAGTACTGTCCGTCAAGATAATCACTTAATGCTGAAGCAAGCTTACTGTATGTAGAAACATTCATCTATTGTAATGTATAGTATTATTCAAAACTGAGTGAAAATCAAATTTCTGTGTGCTTTGGATTTTGTAATCATTGTTGTTGCCTAATCCAGAGTCACAGAACAGAGAGCTAAATTTACAAAGTCATTAATCAGCTCCTCCTTTGGGAGGAAACATATGTATGTCCCCTTAAAAGAGGGGTGTATATTCCCATTTTAGGCATCCTTTCCTCTTTCCTACCCCCGAGCTAGGGAATGTGTTAGTGCTCTGGGGATATTGCTGCTGGATGCCTCAAGGTGGCAGCAGATAGTAGGTTTTGAGGGAGTATGTAAGGAGCAGACAGGAAGTATCGGGGCCTTTTCAGCCTGGGCATTAGACCTGGGGCTGGGGGTGGCTGAAGGTGCAGAGTAAGGAGCAGAGATTAGGTGGGCAAGTATGGGAGTTCGGTGGTCTGGGAGAGCCAGTGGGGGCCCCCAAAGAAAAGTCAGAATGGCCTTTTTCCAGCATCATGGTCGATTAGCAGTGGGGCTATGGAGCTCCATGGGGAAGAATGTGTAGCCAGGTCCTGCATCATTTGGGGGCAGGGAAAGAGTAGGTAGCTTGTAGGCCAGGAAGGTAGGAGCCTTAGAGACCCCTGTAAGGTGTTCCCAGGTTGCCAGGGCTCTGGAGGGAAGCTGGTGGCCCCACAGGAGGGAACTGGTGGCAATGACTTCCCTTGTATCCGATGTGGCAGGGCAGCCTTGTGTAGAGGGGCCAGGGGCCCTTTACCCAAGATATGGGCTTGCTTTGGAGGGATAGGTCCTGTGGCACCAGAACATTGAAGGCTGGGCAGGTCACAGGCCATAATGGCAGCCCTTGGAGGGTTGCCCTCATATTGGAGCTTACACAAGCCAAGAAGTTGAAAAAGGGGATGTAGCCCTGGCAGGGACCCCTGAGGAAGATGAACAGCAAAATTGGAGTGATTTGGGCCACCAGTTAGAAGGCAGGTCAGTCTATAGCAGGGGACCATGAGTACTGGAGCAGGACCTGGTTTTGGGGCTGCTGCACTGGGGGCCTACAAGAGGAGAGGCTGAGCTGAGAGAAGGTTGCTGGTGCTGAAGTAGCACCCATACAGAGCCAAGCTTGAAGTGGGTTACAGGGCCTGGGTCATCAGGAAAAATTCCTGGAAGCTCCTGTGGCTTGGGCTAGTGCCCAGGGGTCCAGGTGGGGAAAAAGCCCATTTTCACCTGCCAGTGTTTGGGCAGCCAGTGCCAGTGAGTGGGCAACCCAGGAGTAAGGAAGTAAACAGTTTTGGCTTACCAGATCTAGAGAAGCCAGGCAAGTGCAGGGATCTGAGTTCAAGTAGATCTTGGATAAAGTCTGAGAAAGAGAGAGAGAGAGAGCGAGAGAAAATCCTTGCTTGTACTGCTTTAAGAGTAATTATTCTGCTGCCTTAAAATATCCAACCAGTATGTGTAAAAGTTGAATTATCCCCATGGAGCTGCATTATCTATTTAAAAACATGAAGGTGCGGCCCTGTATTGCTGGGGATCATTTGCAGTGCAGGAGCAGAATAAAGAAGCCAGTCTGGGAGGAAATAGCAATGATGTGCCTTGTTTAAACTGAGAGGGAGAAGCAAATGGAATGAAATCGTTTTCCCTTTATGTTCAGTCAAATTAATTTCTCATGAGTTGCATTCCAGTTACAGTTTCATCCCACCTGTGGTGGATCTGAGAGGCTCAGGAGGATGCTGGAGGCAGTAGAGGTACGCGTGGAGTTCTTGGTCCAGCGCTGCCTTCTGGACTAAACCAGATTCTGAGAGTAAAGGTGAGAAGCACAATTATGGAAGACTCCAGCAAGGTAGGATACAACTTTTCCTGCCTTAATCTGAAGTGCATTGGTCTCAATGTTAGCACTTGAGGGTACCTACTCTCCATTGCCCTGGACCATCAGTAAAGAGGTTTGTACCCTAGATGGGGGCATGGGAGTTACACATAAAAACACAGAATGTGATGGCAGAAAGACCTACTGGCCCTTCAGTTCTGCCTAACTCTACCTTTTACTTGTGTGATGGTCCAAGTGACCATTTTCTCAGTTTTACCTTCCCCTTAACACATGTACCTGCCCTTATCAGGCCCTTGTGCTTGTCCCACTCATGTCTGAATCCACTCACTGTTTTGGCCTGGATCACCTCCTCCAGCAGTCTATTTCACTTGTGCACCACTCCTTTTATGCAAAAGTGCTTGTGGACATTTTCCGAGCCTTCCCCAGCCAGCTTTAATGGATTTCCTCTCACGTTTGTGCTTAAGGTGAACAATTTATTGCATTCGACCTTGTAGTTCCACCTTTCTATCATGTCTCCTCTCCTTGTCTATATAATGTACATGTTAAAGTCCCTCAATCCATTCTTTCTCTACCAGCCCGTGCATCATTTTGGTCACCTAATTTTCCACAGTCTCATGTTGCACTCATTTTGGTTTAGCCAGTCCACATGTGGACAACGCTTCATTTGTCAATGACATTGTCTGTGTGGAGGGGATCTATGGGAGATGTCCAGGAATTTGTGTGCTGGTTAAACTAAAATGTGTACAACATGAAATTCACCTCAAGAACAGATCCTAATGAAGTAACTTTGCTTGATGTGATCCAGGTGCTAGTAATGGAACGTTAGCACTAGAGGTTATTGGCAAGAAGCAGAGGCAAACAGTATACTAAGGGCCAAGAGTGCCACACCCTAAATCTCTTAAGATCCATTCCATATGGGCAATTTATCGAGGTGCACCATAATTGTCTCCACATTGAGAAATTTGATAAAACAAGTTAGGGGACTGGAACACGGTTACTATTGAGAGGTTATGATAAAGAATTTCTTGAAAATGCCAAGGAAAAAGCTAGAGGTACTGAATGGAAATTACTTCTAGTCTGAAGGAAAAGAAGTGAGAAACTGACTCAGGAGGAAGGGGGATTAGAAAAAATCCAGCACCATAGGATGGGAGAAATGGGGCTACCAGCCTCCTGCAGGATGGAAAGGACAACATTAGAGAAGTAGGAAGGCAACAAGCAATGGGGACAGCTAAATGGGTCAAATGTATGAAGAGCCATGTGCACCAATGCCAAAAGCCTGAAAACAAGATCCCAGACTTAGAGGCAGTCATGGCTGAGGCAGACCTGGATATCATGGAAATCACGGAGACATGGGGTCATGAGGGCCAGGATTGGGACATGGCAATACCTGGCTATGTACTTTTAAGAAAGGACATGGTGGATATGAGAGGGAGAGGAGAGGGGTTCTCTATGTGAAAGAGATCATTAAGGCTGTGGAGAATTAACTGGTAAGGGGGATAGAGAGTTTATGGGTATCACTGGACACAGGGAATGGAGAGGTAATACATACCAGCTGATTTACAGACCACCAGTGCAGCAGGGGGCAGTGGATAGGGAAATAATGGAGGAGATCCAGAGGATGGTGGACAGAGAGAAGGTGCTGCTGATGGGGACTTCAACTTGCTGGATGTAGCCGACCTGGTGGAGCTGAGGGTTAAGGCACTGGACATACACACCATGTGTCACACCGATGACCAGAGTTTGGGTGCGAACTTTCGGGCGTTGGGGATGATGGGAGAGACAGATCGAGTGCCTGTTGGGCTGCTCTCTCCGGGTGGGAGGGCATGGGTTGTCCGCACTCTGACGATCCCCGTGGAGACCGGAGGTACATCTCGAGCTGCCAGGCCACACGTGAGGAGTGTGGCTGATGCAGGCAGGGCTGCCATGCGCCCACAGCATCAGATGTGTGCACACACAGGGGATCTCAGGCTCACTCCACAAGAAATACCCTCCAGCCCTGGATAGGTGACAGCCCCTGCCAGAGCCACTGCCACATGCCCAATGCTGGTTCCCTGCCACTGCCCCGGTGGTCTCCCCAGATTATAGGTCCCCAACCTGGGAACCGTGAACAACTTGAAGATGGCCGGGGAACACAGCGGGTGGTTGAACAAGCTGGTGAGTGCTGTGGCCTGAGAGAGTTCCAGGCTGAAGGCCACAAAGAATTGAAAAAAAACTTGCCAGATGTGGATTGGGGCACCCATTAGCAGCATCTTCCAGCAGCAGGGAGATCATGGACTCCTACAGGGGCACTCATAAAACAGCTCTATAAGAGAATTGACCAGGAGGGGCAAACCTTGATTTAATACTTACGAATGGGGAATGGGTGGGTGAGATATCTGTAGGAGAGAACCTAGGCAAAAAGTGACCATGGCACTGTCTGTTCACTGTTAAAAGTCTGCTGCTGAGGTACATCAGCCAAGAGTGAAGGTGCTAGACTTCAGGCATGCAGACTTTCAGAAAATGGGGAAAGTGTTCATCAAGCACTAGCTGGGGGGGAAAACTATGGGGTGGAGAAAATGGGATAAAATAAAGGGCAATCATGGAGGCCACTAGCCTCTATGTCAGGAGGGTTACTAAAAATAGGAAAAGGAGGAAACCCCTTTGGTTCAATAAAGAGGTAGCAGAGAAGGTCAGGGAAAAGTTAAAGGCATTTAGGGGTATAAGGGACACCGAGGGAGGAGGAGAAGAAGGCTTTATATCAGGAGAAGCAATGGGAGGCAGTTAGGGAGGTCAGGAGGGCAAAGGCGAGAAAATAAGATAAAATAGCCAACACAGTCAAGATGAGGGATAAAACCTTCTTCCGGTATGTGAGCGAGAGGTGAAGGTCAAAGGCAGGGATAATCAGGCTGAAAAATGGGGAAGGGAAGTTGGTGGAGGAGGACTGTGGGAAGGTGAAAATACTCAATAGCTACGTTTGCTCAGTGTTCATGGTTGAAAAGGAGGGAAGATCAAGAAAATCAGGGAACATGAGATGATGGGGGTTGACTCCAGTTCATTCCAGGTTGAGGAGGTCCTGAGGAAGCTTGAGGGTTTGAAGGAGGGTAAGCAATTGGGACAGATGGGGTGCACTCCAGGGTACTGAGGGAGCTCAGCAAAGTGCTAGTGGAACCTCTGACCAGCCTCTTCAATAGGTCCTTGGAGATGGGGAGATCCCTGATGACTGGAGAAGGGCAGATGTGGTCCCCTTCATAGAGGAAGGACAAGGAGGAGCCAGGAAACTACAAGCTGGTGAACTTGACATGGGTGGTGGGTAAACTCATGGAGAAACTGCTCAAGAAGAGAATCTCGCTACCTAGAGACCGATGGTCTTCTGGACCGGCAGCAACATGGTTTCACTGAGGGAAGGTCATGTCAAATGAACTTGATAGAGTTATTTGACTGGGTCACCAGGGTACTGGATTGGGAGACATTGCATATCTCGACTTCAATAAGGCATTTGATTCTGTGCTGCACAGGAGACTACTGCACAAAATGAGATGTCTTAGGCTGGGGCCGCTAGTGGTTAGGTGGGTGCAAAACTGGCTGGGGCAGAAGGCAGAGGGTAATTGTTAATGGGATACCATCAAGGGAAGGTATGGTCACCAGTGGGGTACCTCAGGGGTCAGTACTGGGGCCACTCCATTTCAATACATTTATAAGGGAACATAGCAGAGGGGCTAGAGGGAAGAATGTGTATATTCGTGGAGAACACAAAGGTCTGTAATAGAGTGGATATGCCTGAGGGGGAGCATGTGCAGGGATCTGGAGAAGCTAGAGGAATGGTCAGGAATGGAAATTGACCTTTAACACCAAAAATGCAAACTCATGCATTTAGGCAAATATAATCAGCACACAAAATACAGTATGGGAGAGCAAGCCCTAGAGGTTGCTGAGCTGGAAAAAGACCTTGGCATATACATTTCATAGGACCTGAAAGTGGCTAAGCAAAGTGAGAAGGCAGTGGCAAGGGCCAGTAAGATGCTGGGGTTGTATCGGCAGGGGAATAACTAGCAGGAGGACAGAGATCATAATGCCCATGTTCAGGCAGCTTGTCAGGCCACACATTGAGTACAGAGTTCAGTACTGGAGGTCATACCTTAGGGAAGGATGTGGAGAGGGTGGAGCACATCCAGAGAAGGGCATCAAAAATGGTAGGGGGACTCAGGCATCTGTCATGCGATGAATGGCTGAAGGATCTAAACATTTACTCCCTCGAACAGAGGAGGAGGGAAGGGGGACATGATTGAGACCTTCAAGTATATCAAGGGTTTCAACAAGGTACCAGTCAGGTATATCTTCCAGCTGAAAGGAAAATCAAAACAAGGGGATAGGATATGCAGATAGTAGGGGGAAGATTCAGGAGAACAACAGAAAATTCTGCTTTACAGAGAGGGTGGTGGAGAGCTGAAACAGACTCCCAGGAGAGGTGGTGGAGGTAGGGACAGTGGTGGGGTTTCAAGAAAGCGTGGGACAACACAAGGGACTGGTAGTTCCTGGGAGGGGTGGGTGGCAGGGATGTCCTAGCAGTTTGCTAGGCAGACTGGGTTGGCCTGGCGGTCCTTTTCTGCCGAAGTTCTATGTTTCTATGTTTCTAGAATCACTTTTGTCACTTTTGTTACAAAATACAGTTCCATTGCTTAAAGAGCATGGCAGGCAGTGAAAAGAAATTGGCACATCTCAATAACTGACAACATTTTGACAGGATGTGTTGGCAATCGCCTAGGGTTACATAAACAGGATCATCTGGTCAACAGCTGTTTACAGACAGAGATACCACATAACGTGAGCTGGCTGCCTGTTAGACCACAAGACTTTTCAAATGTGGCCACTGTAACATTTGTAAATGGGAAAACAAGGTAAACAGTTTGATCACTCAAGCCTTGACAGGAATAGAGAGCAGTGAATTTATAACTTTTCAACAAGCTTTGTATTATATGTGTTATGCTGTAGTTGTTGCGGTCTGGTATATGTGGGGAGGACCATCAGACCCTTGAAAATGCAAACTCAGGAACACATTCGTTCAGTGTTCAATGAAAAATCTGAGATATCAATGGGCCTACATTTTAGGCAAAAACACAGTGGAGACCTTTCTAGTCTGTGCTTTCTGGGGCTTGAATGCATTGCACCCCAAGAAGGGAGAAGATCTACTCCAAATTCTTTACAGTACCAAAGCTGGTGGATACATCAGTTAAAAGCCCTGAGGACAAATGAAATGAATGAGATCATGGATTTCAAACCATTCTTTTAGCAAATTGGCAATAAATAAACTTGCATGGAACTTATAAAGGAGTATTAGGCAGATGATCTTAACTAATACTGAAAAAAGGCAAACATATTGGACAAGTTGCATATGATGTATAATTTTAATGTGACATCAACGGTTGTTTTACAGATACACCTACTCCACCTTACCTATCATACCATTATCTTTGAAAAATATCTGGACATGCTGTGGAACAAAACATGCATGACTTTCTATCTTATCCAGCTGCCCCTCTGACTTCTCACAGGTTTTGATATTGTATCAGTTAAATAAACAAACTCTGGCCAGAGCCGATAGGGCTGCAGAAGAGGAATCTGGGTTAAAATATTGAACATTTTTTTTATGTTTTACACCAAATGTTACACACAGCCTTGTGCTGACCCTTCCTCATAAAGAAGGGCAGAGAAAACATTCAACTCCTGGCCTAAAGGTGATGTCATACAGGGACTACAAAATCAACTTTTGGGCTACAAACACACATTTTGGGCAGGAGTTGAAAAATGACAGCTGTCACATTCATGAGTTGCTGTAACAAAATGGCTATGTTGAAAATTTGTGGTAAAATATTGAATATTATCAAAGTTATGAGCCCACATTTGCAAAATTCAACTCTGGCCCAGATATTCAGAAGGGTTGCATGGCGCAACCACTGATGTGCCTTAGCATGATATTCAAACTGGGATTGTGCCTGGCACAAATCCCAATGCGCTCGGAGGCATCAGTAATGTATGCAGCGCAGGCGGGGTGTCTCCGACATCCCGATATTCAGCCCAGGATGTGCTGAGTCCATGGATCGCCAACCCTACTTGTGCTGCACACAGGTGAGTCAAAAAAAGGAACAACAGCTGGCCACCACTGGTGAGCTACCATATTGCAAGGCACAACATGGCAGCTGCCACCTGTGGTGGCTACCTGAGCTCCTGCTGCACCTTCGTGGGCGCCCCATGCCCAATTGCAGGCATCTGTTGAAAGAAAAAGTCCAATATCCCTGGTGGTCCAGTGGACCACGTGAGTCTCGATCAAGGGCATATGTTAAATGACAAATGTCCATATCCCTGGTGGTCCAGTGGACCACTCGCAGCCTAATCAGCGATTCAGTATGAAACTAATACTCAATATCCCTGGTGGTCCAGTGGTACCCTCCCTCTCCACCCCCATTGAGCTCCACCACCCACTCCTCCCCGGTCAGCGGTGGGCAGCAGCACCTCCGCCTGCTGCACTGCCAACTGACACCATTATGGTGACTGTGGTTCATTGGTCACAGTGTGAGCCAATGGGCGCAGCCCATTACTCACACAGTCCAGATCTCTGAATGGATCGATCTACAGATCTGGATTGTGACGGTATGGCTGCATGCCTATTGGCTCACGCCTGGACCAATGGATGTACAGCCCCATCAGACGGTGTCAGTCAGCATGTGGCGGGTGGCAGGCGGGTGGGTGCTGCTGTCCCGCTGACTGGGGAGCAGGGTGGTGGGGCCCAGTGGGCAGGTGGGGGGGGGCACCGCTGGACCACCGGGATATTGGAAGTATTATTTTCATACTGAAGCCTGCGATCTGGCTGCGAGTGGTCCACTGGACCACCAGAGATATTGGATGTTTGTAATTTAACATATACCTGCGATCGCTGTAAGCGTCCACTGGACCACCAGGGATATGGGATGATTATTTAAATCTACATATGCCCATGATCGGGCAAAGGGCGTATTGCTGTGCTGTGCAGGGGCGCCGGTCCCTTAACGGCTGTTGCCTGGCAGGGCGCTAGGTGCAAGTTGCTGGGGATCAGCACACCTGCATGCAATGAAGATGATGACAAGCAAATGGCCCCATTTGTACCTTTGCATACATTATGGGCCCATTTGCATGTGCACTTTTGAATATCGTGGTTTGTTGCGCATAGTGCAACAGAACTTGCACTAGTGCATCCCCTGCTCCAGTCTCGGCCACCTGCGCTGGGCACAGTGCCACTCGCGTCAGCGCGACCGCGGGTGCCAGGGTGCGACACTCAACATTGCTGTGCCATGGCGCAGCTCCATTGAATATCGCCCAGTCAACGCCTCTGCACAGCTGTTGCGCTGCGCCCAGGCTTGCACCACAGCCTGGCACAGTCTAAATATCCGGGCCTCAGTCTCATAACTTAATAGGTGAACATTTTATAACCATAGAACACAAGAATGTGCAAAGTATAATACCACCCCATATTAAATGTATTTAAGGCCAGGAAATGCATTGCTAGTCTTTTTTTTTTTGGCATTGAAAAAGTTTCACTTGGTACAAGGGAGGAAATTGGATGCAGATTTACTTACTCAAACCCAAAATATCATGATATGAGGGTGGAAAGGGGGTTAGGGTGCACTCAGATGGAAGTGAGGATAAGGTCAGGAAAATGTTTTGCGGTACTGTACTCTGTAAGACCCCTGCCGAAAAGAATGCAACATATATGTCAAGCAGAGAAACACCAACTTGGCATAGATGCTGAAATCTTTAGTGCGGTCTTATAGCAAGCAAGTTAAATTGTGTTGGTATTCATTTTAAGTGGGGATTATGAAAAATATCAGATGTTTGTCAATTCTGACCCACCTTTTTCTTCTTTGATGACAAAACTGCTGTTAAGAAAATGGTCTATGTAGAAAATTATGATCCATCATATTTTCAATAACCCCAACTTTTACAAGCTGTGGATCACTGACTTACATAGGAAAACTGACCTTCTACTCCTCTGAGTGCAAACCAAGCCCCTTTTTGCATTGACAAATCCTCTGCTCGCCACTTGCTTAGTGGCAGTGAATTTATGTAGCATTTTTTAGTTCTGCATATTTATGCAGTTGCATACAGTGCCTACTGACATCCTTTGTAAGCGCCCTCTATCAGTTTCTTCATATTTCCTCCAGTGTTTACATTTACAGCAGCAGTAAAGAGAATGTGTTCAGTTCTAAAATTAAAATAAATTTGCTGGTGGCTTTCTGTTTAGATACCAATGTTAAAGGGAAGCTGCATTTTCAAAACTGGAATACCTGGAAGGATCTAACCGATAATATCCACATTTATGTTTACTAATAGTTGTTACTGTTTTATCCCTGTGGAACAAAGCAAAATGGATTTGGAGTGGTGGGATAAGTAATATGGTGCTCAACAATGAAAAAACTGAAACAAGCAAAAGGATGAGGAGTTCCCATATATGCAGAAAGCACCAGGACATAAAAATATTATTCAAAGTTCTTTATTTAACTAAGTGCATAGTGTACTTCACACATAGTGAGCATAAAATTATACTCACTATGTGTGGGTGCACTATGCACTGTAGGTAAAAAAGGACTTTGAATAATATTTTGTGGTCCTGGTGCTTTCTGCATAAGTGATGCCTCGTCTCTTTGCTTGTCCTTCTAGAACAGCAGGCAGTCATGGGGCATGATCTCAGTCTTCCCATTCTCAGGGATATTGACAGAATTGAACATATGGATATGTTCTCCAGTAGGACACAGGGACATGCTCTAAAGGTCACAGACGGCAAGTTTAGGGGAACGTTAGGAAGCATATTTTGTCCCAGAAGGTGGTGGCCTTCTAAAATGACCTGCCAATTGAGACAGACTGTGGACATGAAGACAGTAGAGTGGTCCCCAGTTTTGCCCATCCCTTAGCTTTTGCCAGCACTGAAACCATCAGTGTGAGGAACCTGCACTGTCCCTGCCCATGCTGTACCTACCCATGTGGATAAACAGAGGGCTTCAGCCTCTAGTGCAGTCTGCCACCTTTCATCAGCACTATATCACAGTGTTGAAACCCTGGCTGTCTGTTCTACACTGCATCTGCCCCTGTGGATTTACAGAGGGCTTCAGTCTCCAGTGGTGCTAGTCCCTTACTGTTCTCCAGTCACACACCATATCTGTCACTGTAGATAAACAAAAGGCTTTAGTCCCCAGTTCATGCAGACCCTCACCATTCACCAGGACTAAACGCAGACAGTGTGGAAACCAAATACTGTCCCTTCCCTAAGATTCAGAAAGTTCACCTGGAAAGCAGGGAACCACATTTACTGGAAAAGAGGGTTAGGTACTAAATCTGATGTGTAAAATCCTAACACCAAAATCCTGACAACATAAAATACTGACATACCAAAATTCCGACATGAAAAATCCTGACATTACAACTGCCTGTATTCACATAATACCAAACATGTATAACAAACAATAAATTGTAACTTACCATCATTGATGTTCATTCCATACTTCAGTAATCCAGTTATCCAGTCTGATCCAGAAATTCAGTAATCCAATTAACAACACCATTAAAATGTATATCTTTAATTATATTAATAGTTAAAAGTTAATGTAAAAGTTAAAACACTTTATTTAAAGTATTTATAGTGTCAAGTTATGCACAATCTCCCAGAGATGATCTAGACAAGCCTTTGTAGGTGATCTAGGCAAGCCTCATATGATCTTCTCAATTGTTGTCTTAGCAAAGATTGAAATAAGCAACCGAGGGATTGGCAGAAAGGGGGAAAATTCAACAGAAAGGCAGACAGCAGGGAGAACCAGGGATAAAAGACAACCAGGGAGGGGCTAGAGTAGAACAGTTAAACAGTCTCGGAGTTCACGCCATGGAAAGCCATGTGTGCCAATGCCAGGAACCTTAGCAACAAGATAGAGGATCTGGAGGCTGCCACGGTGCAGTTGGACCTTGACATTGTGGCCATCACAGAGACCTGGTGTAATGATAACCATGACTGGGAGATGGCCATACCTGGCTCACAACATATTCAGAAGAGACAGGGCAGGTAGGAAGGAGGAGGAGGAGTGGCACTTTAAGTGAAAGACAGCATAAAGGCCGAGAGATCCAGGAGGAACAAAATAGGGAGAGATGCTGCAGGTTAAGCTGTAAAGGAAAATGGGGTCAGCCACTGCACAGGGGTGGTCTATAGACCACCAGCCCAGGAGGAAGAAACAGATAGAGTTGATGCTAGCCATCCAAAAGATGGCAGACAAGGGGAGGTGGTGCTGGTTGGAGGCTTCATATTCCAGACATAGACTGGAGTCTCCCAGCAGCAGCATCAACCAGGAGCAGATTTATCCTGGGCTCCTTCAAGGTGCCTTCCTTATGCAACAGGTCATGAAACCCACTGTGCTTACAAATGGGGACAGTGTGATGGGTAACAATGGGGAGCACCTGGGGAACAGTGACCACTGATCACTGTGGTTTGAAATCACATGAGGAACAGAACCAAGCCACACAAAAACACGTATCCTGGATTTTAGGGGAACAGACATTGGGAAAATGAGGAGATGCTTGAAAGAGGCACTAATGGGAATGGGGAGGTAATCAATGGTGGAGAAACAATGGTCAATATTTAAAATGGGATTACAAGAGCAATAGAATTATGCATTGAGCAGGTTAGCAAGAGGAAAAGGAAGAGGAAATGGTTTTCCAAGGAGGAAGCGGAGAAAGTGAAAGCCAAAAGATTGCATTCCGTAATACAAAAGACACTGGCAGAAGGGGTTAGGTAGAAGTACCAAGAGAAGCAAAGGGAGGCAGGAGGTCAGCACGGAAGCCAAAGCTGAGACAGAAGAGCGATCACAAAATCAATGTGTAGGGGGGCAAAATCTTTACAGGTACATTGGTGAAAAAGAAGGGCAAAGGGAGGGATAGTGAGACTGAAGGGGAGGACGGGGCTCGTGGAGGATAATAACAGTAAAGCTGACATATTGAACAGATATTTCTGTTCAGTCTTTACTGAGGAAGAGGAGGTTAATGGGCCTGAAGGAGTACAAGGAGGGAACAGCACAGAAATAGACACAAGTCCCTTTACACGGAAAAGGGTCCTAAAGGAACTGGAAAGAATAAGATTCGATAAAGCAATGGGGCCAGATGAGGTGCACCCCAAGGTCTTAAAGGAACTAAGAGAGGTGGTGGCTGAACCTCTGGCACTCCTGTTTAGCTGATCACTGGAAACAGGGAGGTACCCAAAGACTGGATGACAGCAGATGTAGTCCCTTTATACAAAAGCGGAACAAAGAGGAAGCAGGGAACTACAGACCAATCAACCTGACCTCAGTAGTGGGGAAGATCATGGAAGCACTACTAAAAGAGAGCTTGGTGGAACATCTGGTTAGCAATGGACTACGGGACCCAAGGCAGCATGATTTCACTGGGAGGTCATGCCAGACCAACCTCTCTGAATTTTTTGACTGGGTGACAAGGGAGGTGGATCAGGTTAGGCAGTGGCTGTAGCCTATCTGGACTTCAGCAAGGCCTTTGACACTGTGCCATAGAAGGCTACTAAACAAACTTGGGAATATGGGAGTGGGCAGGACAGTAGTGCAGTGGGTGGGTAATTGGCTGGGTGGCAGGACACAGAGGGTGGTGGTAATGGCTGTTATTCCACAGAGGGAAGCGTGGCCAGTGGGGTACCACAGCAATCAGTGCTGGACTGGTCCTATTCAGCGTCTTCATCAGTGACATTGCGAGGACCTAGAAGGCAGAATTTCCCTGTTCGCTGATGACACAGGCCTGTAACAGCGTGACACCCCAGAGGGTGTAAACAGAATGAGAAGGGACCTGCATAAGCTTGAGGAATTGTCAAGGGTTTGGCAGTTGAAATTCAACTCAAAGAAGTGCAAGATAATGCATACAGGGCACAAAACCCTGGAACAACATATCAGTTGGGTGGGGAGGATAGTATGCACCAAGCAGGAAAGGGACCTTGGGTTATCATCTCTGCTGACTTCCAGGTAGGGAGAGTGTGACAAGACAGCAGGTAAAGCAAATAGGATGCTGGGATGTATAGGCAGGGGCATCACCAGCAGGAAAAGAGAAGTCATAATTCCACTTTACAAGACACTAGTGAGGCCACACCTGGAGCACAGTGTACAGTTCTGGAGACCTTACCTATGTAAGGACATAGACAAGGTAGAGAAAATTCAGAGGAGGGCAACAAAGATGGTACAGGATTGCATCACAAGTCCTATGAGGACAGGCTGAAGGACTTGATTATGTACTCCTGGAGGAGAGGAGGGAGAGAGGAGGATATGATAGAGACATACAAGTACCTTACAGGGAGGAACATGGTGCAGGAATACACTATTTTCCATTGAAAAATATGTTCTAGGACTAGAGGGCATGGGATGAAGTTGGAGGGAGGGCAATTCAGAGGAAATGTGAGGAAGACTTTTCACAGAAAGGGTGGTGGACAAGTGAAACACCCTGCCAGAGGAAGTGGTGGGGGCTCAAATAATCACAGGATTTAAGAATGCATGGGATAGACATAAGGGAATTCTGGAGGTCAGGATAAGGGCAACAGAATTCTAGAAAACATAAAGGGAACTTACAAGCTCAAATGGGTTGACTGGGTGGGCCATAGCCCTTATCTGCCAACAATGTCTATGTATCTATGTACAAGCATTGCCTCCTTTGCAGCTGAGCTATGAATCAGTTGGTGCCCACATGTAAGAACCTATTAATGCACACAATCTGAGGTGCCACGCATCAGTGTTGTTTTCGTGCATGGAATTCCATTGTCGACCTGGTTATGGACAGACCAGAATTCAGGTGGGAAAAGTGGTGGGCTTCTAATAGCAGTTTTGTTCCTCACTTTTCTCCTGACTGCCCAAAATATAATTTTCTTCAAACCATGCCAACAGTGGAGTACTATTGTCTGGCATAATACGTTTCACTGCCATACTGCGTGCTAAACCCAGCCCATGTATCTTTCTCAACACTATTTGTCCATAATGAAGCAAACACTCTTACTAGATGTTTTAGGATACTCTATTTTGCAGGCATTTACTGCTGCCTGCTCAAAATCCATTATTATAAATTCAAGTGACAGACTTAAATCAGACTCATCTGCCAAGTCATGAAGGTCCTGGAATAGTCAATGATGCTAAGTTACATTTTATTGTTTGCTATACATGTCAGGATTATGTGAATGCAGGCAGTTGCAATGTCAGGATTTTTCATGTCGGGATTTTGGTATGTCAGTATTTTGTGTTGTCAGGATTTTGGTGTCAGGATTTTACATGTTGAGATTATGGTTGTTGGGATTAAAGCACGGATCCCAGAAAACAGAATGGCTTGATACATATATCTGCCACTCGCGCATGACCATTCCATTTCATATGGGTCACTGACAACATTTGCAGTTTGCATTTCTGTTACTGTTCTCTTTGAGATCACATGCTTACTTCATTTTGCAGTTGGATTATATACTTTGTCACTCTGACTACACTTTCTTGGCCATATGCTGCTTGAAATTTAGTACGAGCCTGGCAATTTGCTTCTTATTTGCATTGAGCAGTTGACATTGCTTTTTTCCCAGGAGGAGAAACTGCAGGTTTTGGGAGGGGAAGAAGATATTGGGGTGGTTGTGGATGCTAAAATTAACAACTCTGAACAGTGTAGAAGGGCAGCAGCGAAAGCAATAAAATGCTCGGGTGCATCGCCAGGGGATAACCTCGAGGAGATGGGAGGTGCTTCTCTCTGTATAATTGCCTGGTTCGACTGCACCTAGAGTACCGCGTGCAGTTTGGCATCTGTACTTGAAAAGGACATTGCACTTCTGGAGAGGGTCCAGAGGAGGGTAACCAGGATGATGCAGGGTCTGGGAAAGGATCCTATGAGGACAGACTTGAGGAGTTCAACTTGTACTTCCTGGAGGAGAGGAGGGACAGAAAGGATATGGTTGAGGTCTTTAAATATCTAAAGGGAGTAAATAGGGACAGCCTAAATAGGGTGTTCCAGCTGAGAGAGGAGGGGCCACCAGGAGGCACTCAATGAGGTTGGTTGGTGGGAGGCTCAGGGTGAGGCTAGGAGATGCTACTTCATCAAGAGGGTGGTGGACGCTGGAATGCACTGCTCTGAACTGGTGGCTGTTAATACAGTGGAGGGATTCAAAAGGGCTGGGACAAGTATAAGGAGAAGGTTAAACTGAGTAATGTCAGATCTGGAGGTGTAACCCCAATGGAAGATGGGGTTGGGGGTTGGGGAGGCCGGAGGGCAGCAACAGTGTCCTGGCTGGGTGCTGATTTTCAGCAGACTCGACAGACCATTAGGCCTACTCTGCTGACATCTTAGTATGTTAGTATATAAAACAGTAATACTTGTGAATTTACTTGGAGTTCTGTAAAAATGCAGGCAATGGAGTAGTCTTGAATCATGGCTCTCACAAACATTCTTTGGATATCTTTTAAAATTAATATCCTTTTATAAGGGATTATTACTGTTACCACTGCTACCAAAGTATTAAATGTAAGCCTCTTTATAATAAAGCCCCACCACCACCACCACCAGTCTGTGGAAATAAATATAGTTTCAGTTTGCATTTGGGTTGCAATTTCATTATCTTGATTGCTTGCAGAGGCAGTTGATTCTTCTTTTACTTCAAAACTGGCAGATGCCTGCGTGTGTGAAAAAAAGTTTGTAATATTTATATGGCAATTTAAACCTCAGATACAGCTTCTCTTGCCCTTTAGGTTTTACCCATGCTTCTGTTATGTTTCACTTGACTGATTAGATGCATACTATTTTACAATGCAGCGTGGGTTACTGGAGTAGGTTCTTTGCATGGCAATGTATGAAAATCAGGCTACTGAATGTTTTATTTTCATGAAATAATAATTCTTTATATTCAAACATTGTTCTTCCACTTGTGCTGCACTGTCAGGCTAGTTCAATCCATGTGGTGATTTGTACCTGGTTAGCACAGCTTATCATGGCTTTCACACAATTGTTTAGCTTTATTTTTGGGAGCCTGCTTACAGCCAACTTAGCATTATAGACTAGTACCTTATTAGTAAAACCTGTTGCTTCTGGATATATATAATAAACACAACAGTTTAGGTTTACTATATTGTGTATTACCAACTGTAGATTGAGTTCAGTAGGTCTGGTGTACAGTGCCATGAGAATTTAAGTTGGCAATTTTTTTTTAGTTTTTGTTGACCGGGTAAGTGCACTAGACAAATCCTGCCTATTTTCAGGCACCGACCTGGGGAAGGAGGATACAGATGAATGCCAACTGACCTTGAACCAGATTAAGCTGTTGGTGGTATTTAGTGAATGAGGAAATTTGGCCAGGACACCGGAGAAATTCCCTACTCTTTTCGATAAGTGCCATGGGGTCTTTAACATCCAACTGAACTACCACCAATCCAGGCAGATGGGACCTCGGTTTAATGTCTCATCCGAAAGACGGCACCTCAGAAGTGCTGCACCCTCTCATGCTGCACTGCAGTGTCAGTATTGGGATATTAACCTGGCACCAGATGTGGGAACTGAACCCACAGCCCTCTGACCTCCTGGCCTCAGAGGCGAGTGTGCTCCTACTGAGCCACTGACACTGACAATGCTTATGAGAAAGGGGGCTTACAATGATAATTTGCTCACTGCAGAAAACTCCATTTGTTTCTCGAAATGTACCATTTGCACATAACCAATACAAGTTCTATCAATGTGAATTAGTCAAGGTATGCAAATGAGCTGTGGCATTCAAACTGCAGCTACAAATCAGCATTGAAAGCCTGTCTCTTATAATTGCAAGCCCCTGTTCTCATACAGCAATGCCCTTGGGACATGCACAGTATGAAATTCTTGAGCTATGCAAATTAGCTGTGATACTGAAAGCAGATTTAAATGGCATGGAGCTGATCAGCAGCAATCTGGTATTGTGACTCCTTTCATGTTCTGTTGCAATTTACTGCTGTTTATTGAAATGCATCAGAGTAAGTGTAAATGCTGTTTACCAAGTTGGATTCAAAAGAAAACACATTTCTTGTACTCACTAAAGCACTATAAAGTGGGGAGAATCATTTGTTTCTTAACACCTAGGCTGCTGAAATAACTAGAATGAATCTATCTGATTGAGCTCTGGACAGATGTTCAGTCTGCAGCCCTGCAAGGGTTAAATTGAAGGGCTGCAAAGAGGCTTGGTAAACTCCAAAGGAAGTGTTCCATTTGATTGAGCTCTGGACAGATGTTCAGTCTGCAGCTCTGCAAGGGTTAAATTGAAGTGCTGCAAAGACATGGCAGGATTATTGGAAAACTCAAAGGAAGTGTTCCACAGTCTAAATCTGTTACCTCATTTTAGAGCTAATGCAAAAGGGCTGCAGATTCAGCTTACCTGCATCCCTAAAAATGGTAGAATAAACTTTAAACAGGTACTGGGAAAACAGAGTACCATCTAGCTGGATTTAGGTATTAAAGCAATACAATGGTTAAGTACTGATTATGCACTAGTAAATGACAGTTGTATGCCACTTATATCTGATTTTGTGTCATTGATGGTTGTCTAGCCTGACCCTCATGATCAGTGTCAAAATATCTCACGTGTCTGAATTTCTTTGTCTCTTTTTTCAATCAAAGTCTTGTTTTTGTCCCCCTTCCTCCTTCTTACTCTATTCTCAAAACCCCATCCTACCTCTTTTGAGATCTCATTTTCTGTTTTCTTCAATATTGCCATTTACTTGGCTTATGATGGACTTAAGTACGTGAATGTTAAAATTGTGCTTTCAATGTAATGATGGATTATTGTAAGTTGGTTTATAAATAGCAATATGTTTGGTCTGTAGTATAATGTAAAAATCAACAAGCACTTTATATACTTTTTTATCTTTGCATTTTAATGGTAGTGATGTCATTCTGATGTCATAACATTTGCCAGATAAAAGGATGGCTCTTCACTGCTGTAGTCATACCCCTGATGAAGGTGTAGTACTGAGGCACCAGGGCATGCTGCAAGAGAGACCAGGTAGATAATTGTTTTAGTAAAGACACTTTCTACTTTGTAAATCCACTGCAACAGAAAATGATGAAATAAAAAGAGTTAAGTCACAGGTAAGTACTGTGTGTGTCTAAATGATATGCCTGACCTCTCTGCCGGGTGTGAGTGCACTCTTTCTTTGTTATGCTTAAGTTTGGTTTGGCCTGAGAGCACCACAGCCCCTGCACCATGAGCATGACAAGATACCCAGATATATCTTTCAAATTGGGAGTGCTAGAGGTTACAGCAAGTTGTGTAGAGAGTGTCACTAAGTTGAAGAAAGCAAGAGGCCCACTGTGGTCTTCAAAGGATGTGAAGGAAGCAGTAGAGCAAAGGCACAAGGTAGCCAAGGAAAGGAAGATGGGAGGGCTACTAAGAGCTACCAGAGATGCCAGTAAGAGGGTCTGGAAAGTTAAGGCTGAGGTAGTGCTCAGAAGTACAAAATCAAGAGAGTACTGCAAGGCTGAAAAAGAGGTCAGATGGGAGGAGGACAGAGACAGCAGTGCTACTGAACCAATATTTTTGTTCAGTATTTTCCAGAAAAGAAGAGGAGTCATTGTGACACTCAGACAGCTGGTTCTGATTCATCTATGATTTTTGTAATATAAAATGTGTTATTGAGTATCTCTCATGATACACGCTGAATCAGTCTGTGGAATGACATCCCGCCTCCCAGGTTTTAGCTACAACGTGTTACCTGGAAGGCCAGGAGATAATTACAGGCTAGAAGAGGCATAAATTAAGGATCTCCTGTTTATCTAGCTTATTTGTAGCTTGCCAGCTGCTAAGATGGGAAATCATAAACTTTTATAACGATTAGAGGAAGCAAGCAGGTTATGACATTTTAGTGCAAAGTCATAAAAGATTCTTTGATGTGTCCTGGGAGAAGAGTTACTTGAGATCAAAGAGGGATGTTATTTAAAGAAAGTCATGTTGGGGACATGAGTTTTGCTGAGGTCACTTTTATTAATTTACCTCCTGCCGAATAGACATCCTGTTTGTATAATTTTAATAAACAGAGTAGGAGCTGGGTCACATCATGGAGAAGGCAGACTTAAGACAGTGTTTTTAATTATGCAGTGAGTGACCTATAAAAACACAAATGTTTGGACTCTGAAAAGCAACATCAGGCACTGTTAGAAGAATATACCTTAGAATAGACAATTCTAAGAGTTTTTTTAAAGTGATTGTATGTTTTGTGATATATGGTTCTGTATTTACATTTACATTTTTTATTTATCTTTCAGTAAACCTCTACTTTAGAAACTACTTGATGTGCCTTTGAAATTCTTTTTCTTGACAAGGGAAGCATATATGGTTAAAGCTGACACTGTACAAAGCTTACTGGTTTTACTAAACTGGGAAAAGGTAAGAATTTATTCTGAGGTCTTTAATAGAGTTTTAAGTGTTCATTTGTACACCTGGTTAGGTGCCCGTAGGCAGAAGATATCTGGCCCCTCCCAAACAGCAGAATTATCTGAGCTTGTACATTGGGTATGCTAGCAAGAGGTTCACAGTTTGAATCCTCCAAGACTTGAGACTAAAGGTTGATTCAAACCCACAAAACAGACAGAAGGGTTACCCTGTTTCTGTTTCCTGTTCACAAGACTGTGCTCGGAGGTTGGCACTGTGGGAGCAGAGGGCCTGACCTGCTGAGTGGGTTTGTGACAGATTGGTTGGCAGCAGTGTGCATAATTTTGGTATTACAAGCTGTTATTGTTCAGTGTGTCAGCTTGAGACTGTCAGCTCAGTTGCAAAAGAAAGAAAAAGGCAATGATTTTTTAAAAAGGAGGCAGAACTATATCACTTGGCGACAGTCAAATTCCTACCTGTTTTATTTTTTTTTTCTAAAGTGCAAATCAGAGTAGCTGTAGTTATGGAAGAAGATGGCGTCCAACTACAGCAGGCACACTGTAGACTATTTAAAGCAGTTGTGCGGGGACAGAGGAGTCCCGTCGTGGTGAGAAAGCCAGCAAACAGAACCTCATGGGTGCTCTCATGGTAGCAGATACCCAGAGCATCGAGTCACAGACAGCGATTGAAAAGGACCAGCCCTTAAGTGTGGCAGGGTTAGCAGCCAGTGCAGTGTCCAGATCCAATGAGGAGGGCATCAGGGCCACTGTCAGTGAAGGCCACAGCAGCAGGGAAGGTCATCAGTATTCTGGATCCTGAAAATTGAATTGTGAGGAATGGAGCTGGAGTTCCAGAGGTAGAGGGACCCTGAACAGAGAGATGCAGACCGTGAGAAGCATGAGCACCAGTGAGCTGCAGAGGAGAAGAGGGAGCTAGAATGCTGAGATGCAGAGCGAGAACAGAGAGACACAGACCATGAGGAGAGTGAGCACCAGAGGCAACATGAACTGGAGAAGCACAACTCCAACCACCAGCACCAGAGCAGGTAAGTGGCTTGGGCTTAACTGGGACTACAGGACTGAGTTACAAATTGAATTCCAAATTGATAGCCGAATTTAAAGAGAGGGAGGATATGGATGCCTTTTTAAATCCTTCTGAAAAGTTTGTATTCAGGCTAAAATTCCTAGAGAGTCTTGGAGTTTCAGCTATCCCGCTACTTACCGGGAAAGCTTGGGATGCAATGGGTTAAATGGACAATGAGAACAGTGATGATTACAGCAAATTTAAAGCTGCACTGAATTAACTGTTGAATCATACAGGGCTAAATTCTGTAAGCTCAGGAGAAGCCCTGCCATGAGCTACGAGGAGCTAGCCACGAAACAACATCAGTTTTAAAATGTTGGTGGGAAGGAATTGAAGCAAACTCTGTTGATAAAATTGAAAATGTGATTTTGTTAGAACAGTTCTTCTGGGCATGCCCAGCAGAGCTAAAAACCTGGCTGGAGGACTGAGATCCCAAAACAGTGCAAGAGGTGACTGAACTCTTGGACCACTATGCCAAGAGCAGACCTGCTCATAGAGTGAATGGGTGGGTGTGGCAGCACAGAAAGGGAAAAGTGTGCCTTCAGGGCAGCTAAACAATCACTACCTCCACCAAAACCAGTTAGCCCCAGGTTTCAGAGAAAACATTTCTCTGAGAAAAGAAATGAATGTTGGTTGTGTAAAGAAACTGGGCATATTGCCAGACAGTGTCCCAAATGGATGAGCAATAATATGCAAGGTGGTGCTAGGAAGGAAGTGGGCTGTTTGTGTGTCCATGGGAGCATGCCAGTGAACATGAGAGAACACATGCACCCAGTCATGGTGAATGGTGTACAGACGCAAGGGTTAAGGGACACAGAGGCATTCCTGACATTGGTAAAGGGATCTAGTAGAGCCTGGTCAGCTTATACCCATAAATACGTCACTGTACAAAACTTTACTGGTGAGAAGAAAACAGTGCCCTCACTAGTGTTCTCCTAGACTGGGGTGAAACAGGGGAATTGTGCAACAGGTGGCTGTAGCCAAAACCTTAGCAGTGGATGTGATCCTGGGCAACAATCTCAAACAAAGGATGGTGTGTGCAGTTACCCATAGCCAAGCGGCAAGGGAAATTGTAGTTCCTAAACCCCAGAAAAGCCATTTGTGGAAACCTCTGAGAGGCTGGTTCCCAGCCTGTGTCTCCAGATGAGGAGATTAACAAAAGGGTAGAAATTTCCCAGTAGCAGTTAACCACACAGCTATGGAGGGTTACTCTGAAGAGGGAGGGGACCCATTGTCAGAGGGTTGGGATTGACAGTGATCCTGAGTGCTCTGATGCCAGTGCTAGGGACACTAGCGACTGAAGGGGACCTGTCCCATGCTTTGGGAATGTGTGAGGAGTTTGCTGCTGCTCAGAGAAGTGACCCAGTCTAGAGAAACTGAGGGCTTGGGAAGACTCTGAAGGCACAGGGAGGTGATGGCAGACATGAGGTTTACTGGGAAAATGGACTTATGTATACTCAGGCAGTACAGACAGAGGGAGAGATGCTAGGCAGGCAGCTTGTCATTCCCTAGGGGTATCGTGAGCAGTTGCTCAAGATTGCACATGATATTCCTTTGTCTGGTCATCTGGGAATTGCACACACAATGCAGTGGTTGGCCCAGAATTTCTACTGGCCTAACTTCACTCAGCAGGTGAAGGAGTATTGCAGGTCTTGTCACTGGTGCCAAGAAATAGGGAAGGCAGGCAAGAAAACCCAAGCTGCCCTGATTCCATTGCCCATAGTGGAGGGGCCATTCCAGAGGGTGGGAATGGATATTGTGGGCCTTTAAATACCCCCAGCTCCTCAGGGAAGAGATTCATCCTGACTGTGGTGGATTATGCCACCCGTACCCAGAGGCAGTCGCCCTATCCTCACTGAGGACAGACAAAGTGGCAGATACCTTACTTGGGATTTTCTCCCATGTTGGGTTTCCACAGGAGGTTATCACAGATAGAGGGGTTCCTTCATGTCAGACCTGATGAAATGTTTATGGGAGAAGTGTGGGTGGTGCAGATGCACGACACTATATAACCCACAAGCCAATGGGCTTGTGGAAAGATTCAATGGTACCCAAAAGTCTATGCTCCGGTGTTTGCTGAACAGCATGGGAGGGGCTGGGAGAAATACCTTCCCACCTGTTGTTTGCATACAGAGAGGTACCCCAAGAGTTGACAGGATTTTCCCCTTCAAACTCTTATATGGATGCAGCTATATGGGCCCCTAGGGAACTCCCATAGTGGATTAGGTCCTTAGGTTTGGGAAAGGCTGAAGGAGCTTGTGGGACAGCGCGAGCAACCCAGCAGCGCCAACAGAAACAAAAGTGTGGTACGACCGTAGAGCCAGAGCTCACTCGAACATGGTGGGTCAGGAAGTCATGGTCCTTATTCTGGTCTGGAAAGACAAGCTGAGGTTGAGTAGGCAGGACTGTACAAAGTGGTAAGGAAGGTAAATGACGGGAACTACATTATGGAGTTGCTCGCTGAAGACAGGCAGAGAGGATGTACCATGTCAACATGATGAAGCTATATGCAAATAGAGCTGACATGGTGTTTGCAGTGTGTAGTCCTGGGAGGGGACAGAGGAAGAGACCCCCTCTGGACTTGCTGCAAGAAAGAAGAAGCAGGAGTCCTCTGTGGAAGCAGTTAAATTATCTCCCAGCTGACTCCAGACAAGATACAGGAAGTAAGGGAGGTTTTAGCAGACTTTGACCCATTGTTTAGCACCAAGCCTTGACTAAACCCCTTAGTGACACACGATGTGGAGACAGGGACACAGACACCCATATGGCAGGCAGCATACCGGTGTCAGAGGCTGTCCAAAAGGACCTAAGGAGGGAAGTGGAGGAGATGCTGGATTTAGGGTAATCCAGAGATCCCACAGCCCCTGGCCTCACCCGTAGTCCTTGTGCCTAAGCCAGATGGTTCTACTCATTTCTGTGTGACTATCATGGACTGAATGCAGTCACGAAGTCAGACGCCCACCCAATGCCCGGACGGACGAACTCCTGGATAAGTTGGGAAGGATGACCTACCTTGCAACCATTGACCTGACCAAGGGGTATTAGCAGGTAGAGTTAATGGACAGAGCTAGGAGAGGTCGGCCTTCATCACTCTGATAGGCTCATTTGAATTTAAAATAATGCCTTCGAATAAAGAATGTCCTGGCCACTTTCCAAAGGCTGGTGAACCAGGTGTTAAATGGTGCTAGGAGTACAATGTGGTGTACCTGGATGACATTGCCATTTTTAGTGTCAGCTGGGAGGAACATCTATCCCACCTTGGGAAGTGCTGGGCAGGATATAGAGGGCCGGGCTCACTGTCAAAGCGGAAGCCAGGTGGCCATAGGAGAGGTGGCATACCTTGGGCATGTGGTAGGCCAAGCACAGCCTCTCCTAACCAAATAAAGACAGAGGTAATCCGGCATGGCCCAGACCAGAAACACAGAAACAGGTCAGTTTTCTTGGGACAACAGGGTACTATAGAAATTGTGTACCCAATTACAGTGCCCTGGCTGCTCCCCTATCTGACCTGGTGAAGAAAAGGATGCCAAATAAAATTACCTGGGGACCAGGCTGTGAAAAGCCTTTACCAGACTGAAGGAATTACTGTGCAGTGTTCCTGTTTTACAAGTCCTGACTATAGCTGACCCTTTATAGTTCAGACTGATGCCTCAGATGTGGGTACTGGGGCAGTACTGAGTCAGACATCCAGTCAAGGAAGATCACCCAATAGCATATCGGAGTAAAAGTTACTTCCCAGGGAGCAGGCATACTCCACGGTGGAAAAGGAGTGTCTTGTCATAGTGTGGGCCTAAAGAAGTTGGAGCCATACTAGTATGGGTAGCATTTTGTGGAACAGACTGACTGCAGCCCCTGGTTTGGCTTTTTGCAGATGGGGAAAAGAATGGTAGATTGCTAAGATGGAGTCTTGCTTTGCTAAGGTATGATATGACAGTTCTACATAGGGCTGGAGCCAAAAATCAGAACTCTGATGGGCTGTCTTGTGTGTACGAGGAGGGAACTGATTTGGGAAGCTCATCTCATGCAGGGATAGAGCCCTCAAATCAGTCTGGGTGGGAGGAATTGTGACACTCAGACAGCTGGTTCTGATTCATCTATGATTTTGTAATATAAAAATGTGTTATTGAATGTCTCTCATGATACATGCTGAACCAGCCTGTGGAATGACCCCCCCTCCCAGGTTTTAGCTACAATGTGTTACCTGTAAGGCCAGGAGATAATTACAGGCTAGAAGAGGCCTAAATTAAACATCTCCTGTTTATCTAGCGATTGTAGCTTACCAGCTGCTAAGATGGGAAATGATAAACTTTATAATGGTTAGAGGAAGAGAGCAGGTTATGACGCTTTTAGTGCGAAGTCATAAAAGATTCTTTGACGTGTCCTGGGAAGAAGAGCTACTTGAGATCAAAGAGGGAAGTTATTCAAAGAAAGTCATGTGGGGACATGAGTTTTGCTGAGGTCACCTTTATTAATTTACCTCCTGCTGGATAGACATCCTGTTTGTATAATTTTAATAAACAGAAGAGGAGCTGGGTGACATCATGGAGAAGGCAGGCTCAAGACAGTGTTTTAATTACGCTGTGAGTGACCTGTAAACACACATGTGCTTGGACTCTGAAAAAGCAACATCAGGCACTGTTAGAAGAATATACCTTAGAAGAGACAATTCTAAGAGTACTGTGTTAGGAGATTTGTCTGCACTTTTAAACCTGTTTTTAAGTGATTGTATGTTTTGTGATATATGGCTCTGTATTTACATTTTACATTTTGTTATCTATCTTTAAGTAAACCTGTACTTTAGAAACTACTTGGCATACCTTTGAAATTCTTTTTCTTGACAAGGAAACATATGTGGTTAAAGCTGACACTGTACAAAGCTTACTGGTTTTACCAAACTGGGAAAAGGTAAGAATTTATTCTGAGGTCTTTAATAGAGTTTTAAGGGTTCATTTTATGCCTGGATAGGTGCCTGTAGGCGTAAAGATATCTGGCCCCTCCCAAAGAGCAGAATTATCTGAGCCTGTACATTGGGTATGCTAGCAAGAGGTTCACAGTTTGAATCCCTCCAAGACTTTTGACCAAAGGTTAATTCAAACCACAAAACAGACAGGAGGGTTACCTTGTTTCTGTTTCCTGTTCACAATGCGCCGGAGGTTGGCACTGTGGGAGCAGAGGGCCTGACCTGCTGAGTGGGTTTGTGACAGATTGGTTTGCAGCGTGTGCATAATTTTGTATTACAAGCTGTTATTGTTCAGTGTGTCAGCTTGAGACGGTCAGCCTAGTTGCAAAGAAAGAAAAAGGCAGTGATTTATTTTAAAAAGGAGACAGAACTATATCACTTGGCATGCAGTCAAATTCCTACCCGCTTTATTTTTGTTTTTCTAAAGTGCAAATCAGAGTAGCCGTAGTTAGGAAGAAGATGGCTTCCAACTACAGCAGGCACATTGTAGACTATTTAAAGCAGCTGTGCAGGGACAGAAGAGTCCCATTCAGTGAAAGCCAGCAAACAGAACCTCGTGAATGCCCTGATGGTAGCAGATGCCCAGAGCAATGAATCATAGACAGTGACTGAAAAGGACCAACCCTTGAGTGCGGCAGGGCTAGTGGCCAGTGCAGTGTCCAGATCCGATGAGGAGGGCAACAGGGCCACTGTCAGTGAAGGGCCACAGCAGCAAGGGAAGGTCACCAGTATCCTGGATCCAGTACTCAGGCTGCAAATTGAATTGTGCAGAATGGAGTTGGAGTTCTAGAGGAGAGGGACCGTGAATAGAGAGACGAGACCTTGAGGAGTGGAGTGCCAGTGAGCTGCAGAGGAGAAGAGGGAGTGAGAACACTGAGAGACAGAGTGAGAACAAAGAGACGCAGATCATGAGGAGAGTGAGCGCCAGAGGCAACATGAACTGGAGAAGCTATGACTCCAACCACCAGCACCAGAGCAGGTAAGTGGCTTTGGGTTTAACTAGGACTACAGGACTGGGTTACAAATTGAATTCCAAATTGATAGCCAGATTTAAAGAGGGGAGGATATGGATGCCTTTTAAATTTTTTGAAAAGTTGTATTCAGGCTAAAATTCCTAGACAGTCCTGGAGCTTCCAGCTATCCCCGCTACTTACTGGGAAAGCTCGGATGCATTCGGTCAAATGGACAATCAGGACAGGATGATTACAGCAAATGTAAAGCTGCACTGTTAAAGAGATTTGAATTAACTGCTGAATCATATAGAGCAAAATTCCATAACCTCAGGAGAAGCCTGACATGAGCTACGAGGAGCTAGCCACAAAACAACTTCAGTTTTAAAACGTTGGTGGGAAGGAACTGAAGCAAACTCTGTTGATAAAATTGAAAATGTGATTTTGTTAGAACAGTTTTTCTGGGCATGCCCAGCAGAGCTAAAAACCTGGCTGGAGGACCGAGATCCCAAAACAGTGCAAGAGGCTGCTGAACTCTTGGACCACTATGCCAAGAGCAGACCTGCTTTGAGAGCAAAATGGGCGAGGCAGCGAGAAAGGAAAAAGTGCACCTTCAGGGCAGTTAAAACCCTCACTACCTCCACTGAAACCAGTTAGCCCCAGGTTTCAGAGAAAACATTTCTGAGAAAAGAAATGAATGTTGGTTGTGTAAAGAAACTGGACATATTGCAGACAGTGTCCCAAACGGACTGAGCAATACTACGCAAGGTGGTGCTAGGAAGGAAGTGGGTTGTTTCAGTGTCCCTGGGAGCATGTCAGTGAACATGAGGGAACACATGCACCCAGTCATGGTGAACGGTGTACAGATGCAAGGGTTAAGGGACACAGGGGCATCCTTGACCTTGGTAAAGGGGATCTAGTGGGGCCTGGTCAGCTTATACCCAATAAATACATCACTGTACAAGACTGTACTGGTGAGAAGAAACAGTGCCCCTCACTAGTGTTCTCCTAGACTGGGGTGAAACAGGGGAATTGTGCAACAGGTGGCTGTAGCCAAAACCTTAGCAGTGGATGTGATCCTGGGCAACAATCTCAAACAAGGGATGGTGTGTGCAGTTATTCAGAGCTAAGCAGCAAGGGAAAATTGTAGTTCCCTGAACCCCACAGAAGCCATTGTGGAAACCACTGAGAGGCTGATTCCCAAGCCTGTGTCTCCAGATGGGGAGATTAACAAAAGGGGTAGAAATTTCCAGCAGCAGTTAACCACACAGCTATAGAGAGTTACCTGAAGAGGGAGGGGTGACCCATTGTCAGAGGGTTGGGACTGACAGTGATCCTGAGTGCCCTGATGCCAGTGCTAGGGACACTAGCGACTGAAGGGACCTGTCCCATGCTTTGGGAATGTGTGAGGAGTTTGCTACTGCTCAGAGAAGTGACCCTAGTCTAGAGAAACTGAGGGCTTGGGCAGACTCTGATGGGACACAGGGAGGTGACAGCAGACATAAGGTTTATTGGGAAATGGACTTATGTATACTCAGGCAGTACAGACAGAGTGAGGAATGCTAGACACGCAGCTTGTCGTTCTCAAGGTATCATGAGCAGTTGCTCAAGATTACCCATAATATTCCTTGTCTGGTCATCTGGGAATCGCATGCACGATGCAGAGGTTGCCCCAGAATTTCTATTGGCCTAACTTCACCCAGCAGGTGAAGAAGTATTGCAGATCTTGTCACCAGTGCCAAGAAATAGGGAAGGTGGGCAAGAAACCCAAGCCGCCTGATTCCATTGCACATAGTGGAGGGCCATTCCAGAGGGTGGAATGGATATTGTGGGGCCTTTAAATACCCCAGCTCCTCAGGGAAGAGATTCATCCTGACTGTGGTGGATTATGCCTCCGGTACCCAGAGGCAGTCGCCTATCCTCACTGAGGACAGACAAAGTGGCAGATGCCTTACTTGGGATTTTCTCCTGTGTTAGGATTCCGAGGAAGTTATCACTGATTGAGGGGCTTCCTTCTTGTCGGACCTGATGAAATGTTTATGGGAGAAGTGTGGGGATGTGCAGAGATGCACAACACCGATCACCACAAGCCAATGGGCCTGTGGAAAGATTCAATGGTACCCAAAAGTCAATGCTCCAGGTGTTTGCTGAACAGCATGGGAGGGACTGGGAGAAATACTTTCCCACCTGTTGATTGCATACAGAGAGGTGCCCCAAGAGTCGACAGGATTTTCCCCTTCAAACTCTTTTATGGAGGCTGGTTATGTGGTCCCCAGACTTGATCTGGGAGGACTGGGAAGGCAAGCACACCACCCAGGGAACTCCCATAGTGGATTATGTCTTTAGGTTTAGGAAGGGCTGAAGGAGCTTATGGGGACAGCGCAGAGAAACCTAGCAGCTGCCCAACAGAAACAAAAGTGTGGTATGACCGCAGAGCCAGAGCTCACGTGGGCATGGTGGGTCAGGAAGTCATGGTCCTTATTCGGTCCAGAGAGAAGCTGCAGGCTGAGTGGGCAGGACCATGCAAAGTGGTTAGGAAGGTAAATGACATGAACTACATTATGGAGTTGCCTGGCCAAAGACAGACAGAGAGGATGTACCATGTCAACATGATGAAGCCATATGCAAATAGGGATGACATGGTGTTTGCAGTGTGTTGTCCTGAGGAGTGGACGGAGGAAAGAGACCCCTCTGGACTTGCTGTAAAGTAAGCATGAGTCCTTTGTGGAGGCAGTTAAATTGTCTCCCCAGCTGATCCCAGACAAGATCCAGGAAATAAGGGAGGTTTTAGCAGACTTTGACCCATTGTTTAGTGCCAAGCCTTGACTAACCCCCTAGTGACACACGATGTGGAGACAGAGACACAGACGCCCATATCGCAGACAGCATACTGGTGTCAGAGGCTGTCCATGAGGACATTAGGAGAGAAGTGGAGGAGATGCTGGGTTTAGGGGTAATCCAGAGATCCACAGCCTCTGGGTCTCATCTGTAGCCCTTCTCCCAAGCCAGATGGCTGTACTCATTTCTGTGTGGACTATCATGGACTGAATGCAGTCACCAAGTCAGATGCCCACCGATGCCACAGATGGACTAACTCCTGGACAAGTTTAGAGCGCGACTACCTTATGACCATTGACCTGACCAAGGGTACTGGCAGGTAGAGTTAATGGACAGAGCTAGGAGAGGTCAGCTTTCATCACCCCGATAGGCTTATTTGAATTTAAAGTAATGCCTTTTGCAATGAAGAACGCTGCCACTTTCCAAAGGTTGGTGAACCAGGTGTTAAATGGTCTTGAGGAGTATGCGTGGGTGCACCTGGATGACATTGCCATCTTTAGTGCAAGCTGGGAGGAACACCTATCCCACCTTAGGGAAGTGCTGGCAGGATGAGAGAGGCCGGGCTCACTGTCAAAACCGGAAGTGCCAGGTGGTTATGGGAGAGGTGGCATACCTTGGGCATGTGGTAGGCCAAGGACAGCTCCGCTCTAACCAAATAAAGACAGAGGTAATCTGGGCATGGCCCAGACCAGAAACACAGGATCAGGTCAGGAGTTTTCTTGGGACAGCAGGGTACTATAGAAAATGTGTACCCAATTACAGTGCCCTGGCTGCTCCCCTATCTGTCCTGGTAAAGAAAAGGATGCTAAAGAAAATTACCTGGGGACCAGGCTGTGAAGAAGCATTTACTAAACTGAAGGAGGCACTGTGCAGTGCTCCTGTTTTGACAAGTCCTGACTATAGCAGACCCTTTATAGTTCAGATTGACGCCTCAGATGTGGGTATTGGGGCAGTACTGAGTCAGACATCCAGCCAAGGAGATCACCCAATAGCATACCTGAGTAACAAGTTACTTCCCAGGGAGCAGGCATACTCCACAGTGGAAAAGAAGTGTCTTGCCATAGTGTGGGCTGTAAAGAAGTTGGAGACATACTTGTATGGGTAGCATTTTGAGGTACAGACTGACCGCAGCCCTGGTTTGGCTGTCGAGATGGGGAAAACAATGGTAGATTGCTAAGATGGAGTCTTGCTTTGCAAAGGTATGGTATGACAGTTCTACATAGGGCTGGAGCCAAAATCAGAACTCTGATGGGCTGTCTCATGTTTATGAGGAGGGAACTGATTAGGAAGCTCATCTCATGCAGGGAATAGAGCCCCAATTCAGTCTAGGTGGGAGGAATTGTGACACTCAGACAGCTGGTTCTGATTCATCTATGATTTTGTATATAAAATGTGTTATTGAGTGTCTCTCATGATACACGCTGAATCAGCCTGTGGAATGACACTCCTCTCCCAGGTTTTAGCTACAACGTGTTACCTGTAAGGCCAGGAGATAATTACAGGCTACAAGAGGCCTAAATTTAGGATCTTCTGTTTATCTACCTTATTTGTAGCTTGCCAGCTGCTAAGATGGGAAATCATAAACTTTTATAATGGTTAGAGGAAGAGAGCAGGTTATGACACTTTAGTGCGAAGTCATAAAAGATTCTTTGACGTGTCTTGGGAAGAAGAGCTACTTGAGATCAAAGAGGGATGTTATTTAAAGAAAGTCATGTGGGTACATGAGTTTTGCTGAGTTCACCTTATTAATTTACCTCCTGCTGAATAGACATCCTGATTGTATAATTTTAATAAACAGAGGAGGAGCTGGTGACATCATGGAGAAGGCAGGCTCAAGACAGTGTTTTAATTATGTTGTGAGTGACCTGTAAAGACAGACATGTTCGACTCTGAAAAGCAACATCAGGCACTGTTAGAAGAATATACCTTAGAAGAGACAATTCTAAGAGTACTGTAGTAAGAGATTTTGTCTGCACTTTTAAACCTGTTTTTTAAGTGATTGTATATTTTGTGATATATGGCTCTGTATTTACATTTTACATTTTTTTATCTATCTTTAAGTAAACCTCTACTTTAGAGACTACTTACGTGCTTTTGAAATTCTTTTTCTTGACAAGGAAGCATATACGGTTAAAGCTGACACTGTACAAAGCTTACTGGTTTTACCAAACTGGGAAAAGGTAAGAATTTATTCTGAGGTCTTTAATAGAGTTTTAAGGATTAATTTTGACACCTGGTTAGGTGTCTGTAGGCAAAAGATATCTGGCCCCCCAATCAAGAGCAGAATTATCTGAGCCTGTACATTGGGTATGCTAGTAAGAGGTTCACAGTTTGAATCCCTCCAAGACTTGAGACCAAAGGTTGATTCAAACCCACAAAATAGACAGGAGGGTTACCCTGTTTCTGTTTCCTGTTCACAAGACTGCACTCAGAGGTTGGCACTGTGGAGCAGAGGGCCTGACCTGCTGAGTGGGTTTTTGACAGATTGGTTGGCAGCGGTGCATAATTTTGGTATTACAAGCTGTTATTTTTCACTGTGTCAGCTTAAGAGCATCAGCTCACTTGCAAGGAAAGAAAAAGGCAGTGATTTATTTTTAAAAGGAGACAGAACTATATCACTTGGCTGACAGTCAAATTCCTACCCATTTTATTTTTGTTTTTCTAATGTGCAAATCAGAGTAGCCGTAGTTAGGAAAAGATGGCTTCCAACTCACAGCAGGCACATTGTAGACTATTTAAAGTAGTAAAGGGACAGAGGAGTCCCATTCGAGGTGAAAGGCAGGAAACAGAACCTCATGGATGCCCTGATGGTAGCAGATACCAGAGCATCGAGTCACAGACAGTGACTGAAAAGGACCAACCCTTGAGTGTGGCAGGGCAAGCGCCAGTGCAGTGTCCAGATCCGATGAGGAGGGCAACAGGGCCACTGTCAGCGAAGGCCGCCAGCAGCTGGGAAGGTCATCAGTATCCTGGATCCGTAAGTACTCAGGCTGAAAATTGAATTTTGCAGAATGGAGCTGGAGTTCCAGAGGGAGAGGGACCATGAACAGAGAGACGCAGACCATGAGGAGCATGAGCGCCAGTGAGTTGCAGAGCAGAAGAGGGAGCAGAATGCCGAGAGGCAGAGCAAGAACAGAGAGAAGCAGATCATGAGGAGGTGAGCCAGAGGCAACATGAACTGGAGAAGCTACGACCAACCACCAGCACCAGAGCAGGTAAGTGGCTTGGGTTTAACTGGGACTACAGGACTGGGTTACAAATTGAATTCCAAATTAATAGCTGAATTTAAAGAGGGGAGGATATGGATGCCTTTTAAATTCTCTTGAAAAAGTTAGTATTCAGGCTAAAATTCCTAGAGAGTCCTTACTGGGAAAGCTAGGGATGCATTGGGTTAAATGGACAATGAGGACAGTGATGATTGCAGCAAATGTAAAAGCAGCACTGTTAAAGAGATTTGAATTAACTGCTGAATCATACAGAGCTAAATTCTGTAAGCGCAGGAGGTTCTGACATGAGCTACGAGGAGCTAGCCACGAAACAACTTCAGTTTTAAAACATTGGTGGGAAGGAATTTAAGCAAACTCTGTTAATAAAATTGAAAATGTGATTTTGTTACAACACTTTTTTGGGCATGCCCACCAAAGCTAAAAACCTGGCTGGAGGACTGAGATCCCAAAACAGTGTAAGAGGCTGCTGAACTCTCGACCACTATGCCAAGCGCAGCCCTACTTTGAGAGCAAATGGGGTGGGCGGCAACACAGAAAGGGAAAAGTGCACCTTCAGGGCAGTTAAAACCCTCACTACCTCCACTGAAACCAGTTAGTCTAGGTTTCAGAGAAAATATTTCTCTGAGAAAAGAAATGAATGTTGGTTGTGTAAAGAAACTGGGCATATTGCTAGACAGTGTCCCAAATGGACGAAGCAATAATATGCAAGGTGGTGCTAGGAAAGAAGTGGGTTGTTTGTGTGTCCCTGGGAGCATGCCAGTGAACATGAGGAACACATGCACCCAGTCATGGTGAATGGTTTACAGATGCAAGGGTTAAGGGACACAGGGGCATCCTTGACCTTGGTAAAGGGGATCTAGTAGAGCCTGGTCAGCTTATACCCAATAAATATGTCACTGTACAAGACTTTACTGGTGAGGCAAAACATTGCCCTCGCTAGTGTTCTCTTAGACTGGGGTGAAACAGAGAATTGTGCAATAGGTGGCTGTAGCCAAAACCTTAGCAGTGGATGTGATCCTGGGCAACAATCTCAAACAAAGGATGGTGTGTGCAGTTACCCATAGCCAAGCGGCAAGGGAACATTGTAATTCCCTGAACTCCACAGAAGCCATTGTGGAAACCACTTTGAGGCTGGTTCCCAAGCCTGTGTCTCCAGATGGGGAGATTAAAGGGGTAGAATTTTCCCAGTAGCAGTTAACCACACAGCTATGGACGGTTTCTCCAAAGAGGGAGGTGACCCATTGTCAGAGGGTTGGAATTGACAGTGATCCTGAGTGCCCTGATGCTAGTGCTAGGGACACTAGCGACTGAAGGGACCTGTCCCATGCTTTGGGAATGTGTGAGAGTTTGCTGCTGCTCAGAGAAGTTACCCTAGTCTAAAGAAACTGAGGGCTTGGGCAGACTCTGGCAGGGCACAGGGAGGTGAGGGCAGACATAAGGTTTATTGGGAAAATGGACTTATGTATACTCAGGCAGTACAGAGAGAGGGAGGAATGCTGGGCAGGCAGCTTGTTGTTCTCCAGGGGTATCATGAGCAGTTTGCTCAAGATTGCACATGATATTCCTTTGTCTGGTCTTCTGGGAATAGGGCACATGAAGCAGCAGTTGGCTCAGAATTTCTATTGGCCTAACTTCACCCAGCAGGTGAAGGAGAGCTGCAGGTCTTGTCACCAGTGCCAAGAAATAGGAAGGCGGGCAAGAAAACCCAAGCTGCCCTGATTCCATTGCCAACAGTGGAGGAGCTATTGCAGAGGGTGGGAATGGATATTGTGGGTCTTTAAATACCCCCAGCTCCTCAGGGAAGAGATTCATCCTGACTGTGGTGGATTATGCCACCCGGTACCCAGAGGCAGTAGCCCTATCCTCACTGAGGACAGACAAAGTGGCAGATTCCTTACTTGGGATTTTCTCCCATGTTGGGTTTCCGCAGGAGGTTATCACCGATTAAGGGGTTCCTTCATGTCGGACCTGATGAAATGTTTATGGGAGAAGTGTGGGGTGGTGCAGTGATGCACAACACCATATCACCCACAAGCCAATGGGCTTGTGGAAAGATTCAATGGTACCCAAAAGTCAATGCTCAGGGTGTTTGCTGAACAGCATGGGAGGGACTAGGAGAAATACCTTCCCACTTTTTGTTTGCATACAGGAGGTGCCCCAAAAGTTGACAGGATTTTTCCCTTCAAACTCTTATATGGACGCCAGGCACGTGGGCCCCTAGACTTGATCTGGGAGGACTGGAAGGCAAGCACGCCACCCGGAACCCCATAGTGGATTATGTCCTTAGGTTTAGGGAAAGGCTGAAGGAGCTTATGGGGACAGCCCAGAGCAACCTAACAGCTGTCCAACAGAAATGAAAAGTGTGGTATGACCGTAGAGCCAGAGCTCACTCATACATGATGGGTCAGGAAGTCATGGTCCTTATTCCGTCCAGAAAGACAAGCTGCAGGCTGAGCGGGCAGGACCGTATAAAGTGGTTAGGAAGGTAAATGATGGGAACTACATTATGGAGTTGCCTGGCTGAAGACAGACAGAGAGGATGTACCATGTCTAAATGATGAAGCCATATGCAAATAGGGCTGACGTGGTGTTTGCAGTGTGTAGTTCTGGGGAAGGGACAGATGAAGAAGACCCTCTGGACTTGCTGGAAGAAAGTAAGCGGAGTCCTCTGTGAAGGTAGTTAAATTGTCTCCCCAGCTGACCCCAGACAAGATCCAGAAAGTAAGGGAGGTTTTAGCAGACTTTGCCCCATTGTTTAGCACCAAGCCTGACTAACTCCCTTAGCGATGCACGACGTGGGAGACAGGGGAGACAGACACCCATACAGCAGAACAGCATATTGGGTGTCAGAGGCTTTCAAAAGGACATTAGGAGGAAGTGGAGAAGATGCTGGATTTAGGGTAATCCAGAGATCCTACAGCCTCTGGGCCTCACCCATAGTCCTTGTACCTAAGCCAGATTGTCCTACTCATTTCTGTGTGAATTATTGTGGACTGAATGCAGTCATGAAGTCAGATGCCCGCTAATGCCCCGGACGGATGAACTCCTGGACAAGTTGGGAGGGGCGACCTACCTATAAACCATTGACCTGACCAAGGGGTATTGGCAGGTAGAGTTAATGGACAGAGATAGGGAGAGGTCAGCCTTCATCACTACGATAGGCTCATTTGAATTTAAAGTAATGCCTTTCGGATGAAGAAAGCCCCAGCCACTTTCCAAAGGTTGGTGAACCAGGTGTTAAATGGTGCTGAGAGATGCAGCGTGGCACACCTGGATGACATTGCCATCTTTAGTGCCAGCTGGGAGGACACCTATCCACCTTAGGGAAGTGCTGGGCTGGATACAGAGGGCCAGGCTCACTGTCAAAGCCAGGAAGTGCCAGGTGGCCATGGGAGAGGTGGCATACCTTGGGCATGTGGTAGACTAAGGACAGCTCTGTCCTAACCAAATAAAGATTGAGGTAATCCAGGCATGGCCCAGACCACAAATGCAGAAACAGGTCAGAGTTTTTTGGGACAGCAGGGTACTATAGAAAATTTGTACCCAATTACAGTGCCCTGGCTGCTCCCCTATCTGACCTGGTAAAGAAAAGGATGCCAAAGAAAATTACCTGTGAAGAAGCCTTTACTAGACTGAAGGAGGCACTGTGCAGTGCTCCTGTTTTGACAAGTCCTGATTATAGCAGACCCTTTATAGTTCAGATTGACACCTCAGACATGGGTATTGGGGTGGTACTGAGTCAAACATCCAGCCAAGGGAGAGATCACCAATAGCATACCTGAGTAACAAGTTACTTCCCAGGGAGCAGGCATACTCCACAGTGGAAAGAAGTGTCTTGCCATAGTGTGGGCCATAAAGAAGTTGGAGACATACTGGTATGGGTAGCATTTTGTGGTACAGACTGACCACAACCCCTGGTTTGGCTGTTGCAAATGAGGAAAAATAATGGTAGAGTGCTAAGATGGAGTCTTGCTTTGCAAGGGTATGATATGACAATTCTACATAGGGCTGGAGCCAAAATCTAAACTCTGATGGGCTGTCTCGTGTGTATGAGGAGGAACTGATTTGGGAAGCTCATCCCATGCAGGGATAGAGCCCCAAATTCAGTCTAGGTGTGGAGGAATTGTGACACTCAGACAGCTGGTTCTGATTAATCTATGATTTTTGTAATATAAAAATGTGTTATTGAGTGTCTCTCATGATACATGCTGAATCAGCCTGTGGAATGACAACCCCTCCCAGGTTTTAGCTACAATGGGTTACTTGGAAGGCCAGGAGATAATTACAGGCTACAAGAGGCCTAAATTAAGGATCTCCTGTTTATCTACCGTATCTGTAGCTTGCCAGCTGCTAAGATGGGAAATCATAAACTTTAGAATGATTAGAGGAAGAGAGCAGGTTATGACGCTTTGGTGCGAAGTCATAAAAGATTCTTTGATGTGTCTTGGGAAGAAGAACTACTTGAGATCAAAGAGGGATGTTATTTAAAGAAAGTCATGTGGAACATGAGTTTTGCTGAGGTCACCTTTATTAATTTACCTCCTGCTGGATAGACATTCTGATTGTATAATTTTTAATAAACAGAGGAGGAGCTGGGTGACATCATGGAGAAGGCAGGCTCAAGACAGTGTTTTAATTATGCTGTGAGTGACCTGTAAAGACACATGTTTGGACTCTGAAAAAGCAACATCAGGCACTGTTAGAAGAATATACCTTAGAAGAGACAATTCTAAGAGTACTGTAGTAAGAGATTTTGTCTGCACTTTTAAACCTGTTTTTTTAAGTGATTGTATATTTTTGTGATATATGGTTCTGTATTTACATTTTACATTTTTATCTATCTTTAAGTAAACCTCTACTTTAGAGACTACTTGGTGTGCCTTTTAGTTAACAAGGGAAGCATATGTAGTTAAAGCTGACACTGTACAAAGCTTACTGGTTTTACCAAACTGGGAAAAGGTAAGAATTTATTCCGAGGTCTTTAATAGAGTTTTAAGGGTTCATTATGTATACCTGGTCGTGCCCGTAGGCGAAAGATATCTGGCCTCAAGAGCAGAATTATCTGAGCCTGTACATTGGGTACGCTTAGCAAGAGGTTCACAGTTTGAATCCTCCAAGACTTGAGACCAAAGGTTGATTCAAACCCACAAAACAGACAGGAGGGTTACCCTGTTTCTGTTTCCTGTTCACAAGACTGCACTCAGAGGTTGGCATTGTGGGAGCAGAGGTCCTGACCTGCTGAGTGGGTTTGTGACAGTCATTACCTGAATGCATGGTGGGGGTTAGAAGGAGGAGGAACTCTATCAGTCAAGGCAGTATCATGAACCAAAGCATGCTGAAAGGGCTAAGAGGGTTGCAGTAGGATAAACTGTGGGGCTAGATGGGTTGTTTCCTGTATTACTCAAGGAGGCTGTAGAGGTAATAGCAGCTTCACTAGTGGATATTTATAATTGCTTACTATACACATGAATAGTCCCATGGGACTAGAGAACTGCTGTCATGGTCCCTTTGCATAAAAGCTGAAGGAAGGATGAGCCTGACTATATAGACCAGTCAGACTGATACCTATAGTGGGTAAGTTACTTGATACCATACTGAGGGAAGATTGGTGGACTTTCTAAAAGTAAACAGGTTGTGACAGAATAGACCACACAGGTACCCCAAGGTGCCAGATGAACCTAATTGAGTTCTTTGGTGAATAGGATAGCTAACAAAGGGCAGGCAGTCAACATCCTGTACTGGGACTTCAGTACAGCTTTGGATTCAGCCTCTTCACAGGCAGGTGGTCAAAAGCTAGGGACCTAATGCTGGTTGATGGTGAGGACTTAGAAGGTAGTCATAAATGGTGAATTCTCAGATGTCAAAGAAGTAACAAGCAAGGTGCCACAGGCTCAGTCCTGGGCCTGTCCTCTTTAACCTATTCCTATATGATATACAGTAGGGGTGGGCATACAGGACAAGCTCTGCCTCTTTATGAACAACACTAAGATCTGCACAAGGTGGATACTGAGGAAGTGAAAGGAGCACTAAGGGAGCACTGGGATAGATTGGTAAAATGATCTAAGATCTGGCAGCTGAACTTTAATGCAAAAAGTGTGTGGTAATGCACATCAGGAAGAAGAACTTGTGAATGCAATACACAATGGAGGGTTTCTGGAAAGCATTGTGGAACAGAAATACCTCAGGGTTATAATATCAGAAAACCTGAACTCCACAGCACACTGCAACAAAGTTGTGGGGTGGCAAATAAAATGCTGGGTTCCATAGGGAGGGAAATTTAAAAGCTGACAACCAGAATAGGCACTGATCCGAAGCTTATTTCCAAGCATGACCCGGAGTGGGGAACAAAGGACACAAATAGTGTTTTTCCTGGCACAAAGAAAGTGCAACTTAATACTTCAGCTTTGACATGTTATGAGATACACAAATAATAAATACAATTAGTAATTTTATCTGTGAATGAAAGGGACTTATGTATACTGTTCTAGTGACTGTGCACTGTGGTTGTGGGCACAATGTAGCTGTCACATGTCACTATATGCCCAATTCCCATTGTCATCTGAGCAGTCTGTAAGCTGTTCAATGCAGTGAGCACCAATGGGTGGCTGTAATTATGAGGGATGTGGGCACTAGCATTTTAACTGACGCTATCGAGTCACATACAGTAGCACCACTAATGACCCTACTGTCCCAACCTCTCTGATGCTCACATGCCTAGACTGCACACATATTGAGAAACCTGCAGTGGGTGCACAGCAGGAAAGACTAGAAAGAGGGGGTCTAGCTTAAAACACCGTGCTCCTGGTGTAGTGTCATGAGCTGACAATTAAAAGCTGCATCTTTAATCTGCCTGTGGGCCACCATGAGAGGGATGGGTAGGTGTGAAAATTAGAATTGTGTGGGAGCACATCCCAGAAATTAACCCTGAGCTCTGAGCAATTTCTAAACAAATGTGACTGCTCTCATTTTGCTGATAACTGAATGGGCAAGACATGCTGTTTATAACTTCAGTGTAAGTTAACCATAAGGCTGTGTGGGTGGGGGCAAAACATGTAGAGACACCTGAGTCATCTCGGCAAGGAAAGATGACCAGGTTTTCAGTAGAGTATGAGATATTTTTATATATATATAGATATATATATATATATATATAAAGGATATACAGCGGTTCAGTGTGTGGATAATGCATTTATCTTGTACAGTTTCAGTGACCTCAAGTAACCTCACGAGTGCCAGGGCACGAGTGAGAGTTACGAGAGGTCACTGGAAACTGTACAAAATAAATGCATTATCACACACTGAACCGCTGCATATTCCATTTATGCAACAGGTTTAGATGTTGTGTGAACATTTTGATTTTGGTAGGTGTAAATAATTTGTCAAAAAGGGAAAATAAAATTGAATTTTATGCTGTTTTTTGCTAATTATAAAAACAAAATGGTATCTATAAATAAAACACCACTCATTTTGTAGATATTTTTGAGCTGAACATTTTTCGTGCTCACAGTACCATGCTATCATTTTTGTTTTAAAGTTATTTATATTTGTTTGTCAAAAAGTGAACAAAAATTACATTTTCTTCTGTTTTCTTGCTGATCATATACAATATACAGGGTTTATATAAATGAAACAGTATTCATTTTGTAGATAATTTTGTGCTGAACAATTTTCGTGCTCACAGTACCATGTTATCTTTCTTCGTTTTAAGTTATTGACATTTAAATATGGTTAGTACTGCTTCTGGAGGCCGAACATTCTAAATGAATTCTGAAGAGAACTGTGTAGATAAATGAGCTAGTGATGTAGTTACTGTGTGAATAAATGGGTGATGATGTAGTTACTATGTGGATAAATAAATTTATTACCATAGTAGCGTAAGATAAATGGTTTTATTCTACAGTTTTATCCTGACCCTGTTGCATAAATATATATATATATATAGATATAGATATAGATATATATATCTATCTATATCTATATATATATATATATTTGAATGCAGAGGCACCTGCTAAGAAGATGAGCACCAGAATGGCTAACTGTTTTATGGCTATCAGGTAAGCCTTCAAGAAACACAAATCCAGCAAGAAGTGTGACACAGAGCAGAACGTCGATGCCAGTGGTCAATATCCAACCACTTCCTTAGGGCCCCCGCCCTGACAGCAGCTCCTCACAGGCCACGGCACAGCCGATCTAACAACCTACAGGAAACCGTGGTGAACTGCAGCTGATGCAGCTTAACCGGTGAATCAGGCAAATGGAGCATCTGGTGAGAAACCAGTTTGAAAATCAAAATAAAATCCTGACTGGGACTGAAAGGCTTGAGAAGAAGCTCAGTGATGCCTCATGCCTTCTGTCTGCACACCCACTGCAGGAAGGGAGCAGCAGCAGTCCCACACTTATAATTACTTTAGTACACATGCAGTGTGTAATTTATTATTTCTGTCTGCATTTTGTAATGTATAGTATTCTTTTTAATTTAGGGTGCATATTTCATTCTTGTTATGATACAGCATGCATTTATTTAACATAAAGGGCAACTTCTGGCCCTGGACAACCATTTTGTGATACACTGAGACTGGCACGGCAGATAGGCACCCATTTTCTGATGCTCTGGGACTCTGACTGGCCTCCATTTCTGTACTTCTGGTTCTGACCCTGGCTCCCATTTTCTGGTTTTCCGAGACAGGACCTACCTCCCATCTTTTGTGCTTCTCGTCTGGCCCTGGTTCCCATTTTCTGGTTTTCTGTGACATGACCTGCCTCCCATTTTCTGTACTTCTCCTTTGGGCCCTGGATCACATTGTCTGGTTTTCTGAGCTGGCATCTGCATCCCAGTTTCTGTACTTCTGGTTCTGGCCATGGCTCCCATTTTCTGTTTTTTTTTTTTTTGAGACATGCTCTACCTCCCATTTTTGTACTTCTCCTTCTTGCCCTGACTCATATTTTCCAGTTTTCTGAAACAGGACCTACCTCCCATGTTTTGTATTTCTCCTTCTTGCCCTGTCTCCCATTTTCTGATTTTCTGAGACTGGACCTAACTCCCATTTTCTGTCTTTCGTTTGTCCCGACTCCCATTTTCTGGTGCACTGGTTCTGGTTCTGGCACCATGTTCTGATGTTCTGTGCTTGGCTCAGTCTGTCAGTTTGTATGTGTTATGCCTTGCCATGGCAAACATTTTGTGATGCTCTGGGTTTGGCCATGGTCCCTACTTTCTAATGTTTCAGGTTTGTCTCTGCACCCATTAAGTAATGCTTCAGGTAAGGTCTAAGTGGTCATTTGCTGCCAACAATTCTATGTTTCCATGTTTCTGTGTTAAGGTCTCCATGTTCTGATGTTCTAGGTATATCACTGGCAACCACAGGCATTTTGTCTTGTTTAAAACATTTTTTAGTTGCCCTCTAATGCTATTCTCCCTGGATTTGCCTGCCTTGGCTGCAGGGTTTTATTTAATTTATTCTAAATGCCTTCACCAGTCTTGGCTGCAGAGGGTTTGTTTTATTTAATTTGTATTAAATGTTCCCAGATTTGTTAACCTTTTCCTTGATAAACCTTGCTCTTTATCAAGGAATGTCGAGGCGGGCAGCACTTGAGCTACGCCTGCAACTTTGAATTTATGAAGCATGTGCCTCTCCTCCGTTCCAATATGCCATAAAAGCACACAAACTTAACCTCTGACAATGCCCAGATGGGCTGCTACCTTTGTATAGCTCCTAGTGCCTATGTTATGCTTTGTATTATTTGACCTGCTGAATGTTAACTTTTGTTTACTATGTATTGCATAATGGTACTTATGTTACTCATTCTGTTTTGTTATGTCATTGAATCAATATTGTCTAGCCTTTGTTAATCAGTTTTAATACTGTCTTTGACATGGTGTAAACAATTGTCATTCTGATGAGGAACCTTTGTAAATGAGCATTTCTGCTCTAAGGTGTATTCTGAACTTTAAAATAAATAAATAAAATAAATAAATGAGTAAAGTCTTGTTTTATGAATATAATCAATGCCTCTGGTGGTTATTTGCTTCAAACATCATTACTGGAGTGTATGCACCTTGCTGCTTTGACCATGTAGTTCTATTTAATTTGTTTTCATTGTCCCCAGATTCACCAACCTTGGCAGCAGGGGTTTTATTTAATTTGTTTTAAATATCCCCAGGTTCACCGACTTTGACAGTAGGGGTTTTATTTAATTTGTTGTAAATGCCCTGTATTTGCCAGCCTTTGTTGCTGGGGTACTAAAATTTAATATTTAGGTTTATGTGATTTTGACTTGTAATTTTGTTTGCAATAAAATCTTCTATGTTGCTTACTTACCCAAATGTGTGAACGTGCAGTATTCTTGAGTTAAGTGTGCCAACTGTGTTGACACTGACAATTATTTGGTGTGCCAGAACTGAAAAACTTTTGCTGGTCCGTTGCTGCAGCGGTAGAGTTACTGCTCATGATTCGGGTGACCTGGGTTCAGGAATGAGCCTGGCTTGTCAGGGTCCAGCCAGGAAGAAGGAGGAGGAGTATTGAGATTCCCAGAGGATGCTCTTCTCTGGGGATGGAGGGGCTATGTCCCGCAGCACTACAGCCACCTTTAAATGTACATGAGGTAGTGTGCTCGGGACACAGGAAGTGGGGATGTTGCCACATACTGCTGAGTGTGCATAAGCATAATCATATTGGGGACCTTGGTCTCATCATGCCAGCATCCCCAGGGGCTAGGCACAAGAAGAAAGGGCAACCACAGTAAGGGGTAAATCTTCCCCCCAGGCCACATAATGGCCAATACACCTGGTTGCAAGGTGGTATATCCACATTACTGAGGCAGGGGAAGCAAAAAGTGTAGAATCAAAACAAAAAATTGAAAAAATAAAATCATGCATTACATACAGGGGAAACAGATGCTGCAAAAATCTGGAAAAAAGCATTGCATGCTAATCTCTAATTCAAAGCAGAAATTGAAAATATCTGCCTTAAATGTGTGTTTTTGTAACAAACTCAAGGTCTGGCAGTCAATTCTCTGATTATATTAATCAAAATTAAACACAGCCTGCTCTGTGTGGGACAGGGTCTGTGTCTGCCTAGAAAATAAATCTTTCTTTCAATTTCTCTGTGTGTCTTCAGCCAGTGCAGAACAATGCCTACCTTCCCCAAGACTTGAAAAATACAGCTGGAACTAAACTAGTCACAAAAACATACAAAATACTAAAACAAACATGCAGTTGTCAATGCCAAATGTTTGCTTGCTGGCATTGGCATTGGTAGTGTAGGAGTTAGAGAGATGCATAATAGGAATGGCAGTGAAGCATTGAACTGAAGCCAACCCCACCACCACCCTGCAGATACTGACAGGCTTTGGGGTGTGCCTTTGGGTCATCAGGCATAACGCCCATGCCATTTTACCACACCCTACCCTGCAGACACCAACAAGTGTCACAGTGTGCCTTGGGTCTTTGGGCCTTATGCTCACCCCATTCGATAAGGAAATATGGTGAGATTGGTGCAGTATAGGAGAATGGGGTGAACTTTGCCAAAGAGTCCAAAGCACACCTTGATGCCTTTACTGGCTGCAGGGTGTGGGTGGGGTGGAATGGCATGAGCATTACAGGCGACAATCCCAAGTCACACCCTGATGCCTGTCAGTCTCTACAGGGTAAGGTGTTATGATTGAAACCCTAATGCCCCAGGCACTCATTGGTATTTTCACCTAAATTTTCAACATGGGTTTTGTGACCCCACCTCATGAACAGTGGCAATATCAGTTTGTTAGCTGAAAGCTGATTTTGCACAGAGACTACACCATTTGGCACCACAGGTGTGAAAACACGTTCGAACAGGATGTGAAAAATGACTGCTGTACTGTTAATGGGAGATGTAAAAATGGCAATGTTGAAAATCTGGAGTGAAAATATAAAAAAACTGGTGAAGCAATGAGTGTGCATAGAACTGCTGCACCTGTAATGTTACTTAGTGTGGGGATTTTTACAGCAGATTGTCAACACAGGCATTTTGGCCTTCTGCTCATGAACAGTGTCACTACGATTTTCTTCATCTGTCCCAAACACTGATTTCCACAGCAACCATGTATTTCTGCACTGGAAGTGAAAACACATTTAGCCAGGGTGTGAAAAAATGAGAGCTGTACTGTTCATATGGAGGTGTGGAAAAATGGCAGTGTTGAAAATCTGGACTGAAAATATTACGAATTTGTGAACTTGCAAGGGTGCATGGAAACTGCCCAATGCACACTCATAATACAGTCATTTTATGGACTTTTGTCACCAATTTCAACGTAGCCATTTTAGGACCTCTGCTCATGAACAGTGTCACTGTGATTTTCTTCATCTGTCCCAAACATTAATTTCACACACCAACTGCGCCAGTGTGTGCTACATGCAAAAACACATTTTGGGCAAGATTGAAAAATTACAGCTATACTGCTCATAAGAAGGTGTGGTAAATGGCAATGTTGTAAATCTGGAGTGAAAATAGTAAAACTTCTCAAAGTTACGAGCGATGCGTAGGAACTCGTAATGCATGCTCAGAAACAGTCATTTTTGAATTTTTTCACCAGATTTTCAACATAGGGTTTTGGGCTACATCATGAACTGTGACACTGTCATTTTGTCACTCATTCCCGAAAGATGGTTCAGTGCAGTGATTGTGAAATCACCTTTCAGGACCAAATAACAAAATGACAGTGGATGAGTTCATGAGGTGGGGTTCCAAGAACCCCATGTTGAAAATTGGGTGAAAAAATCCCATAATGGCCGAGATATACACCAAAGTTGGAAAAAAAACACATTCATGTCATTATACAGCCTACCGGCATTTCTTCAGTTACGTGCTCGGCTTTGAAGAGGGCAGACATGTTCCCAGTCCACGAAGATCATTCGCTGACCTCAGAGAGGTAAGTACAGGGTGAGGTGGGTGGGTGGGAGGTGGTGTATGCAGAAGGTGGCCGTAGGTTGGGTTGAGGGCAAGAGAGTCAACGAGGACCCGTTTCTTTTATTCTAGTTTTTTTTTAAGGCACATGGGACTTTTGCTATGCTGGGGTGGGCTCCCAGCATGGCACCTGCAAGTTTGTTGGGGTGGGGCAGTGTAGCTGATGGGGGATTGGGCACCACTGTGGGCCACAGACTTCAGCCACGCTGGGATGGGCTTCAGCGTGGTACCAGGAAGTTTGCTTTTGGGGGCAGTGGAGCCAGTGGGGATTGGGCACCCCATCAGTCACACAGTGTGCGGTGGTGGAGAGGGCACATGAGCATGCTGGGGTGGGCTCCCAGCATGTACAGGATGTGGGGATTTTGCCACGCTGGGATGGGCTACCAGCATGGCACCAGGAAGTTGCTTTTGTGGGGTAGTGGAGCCGACGGGGAGTTCGCACCCATTGGTCATACAGTGTGTGGGGGTGGAGGGGAGTGAATGAGCATGCTGGGTGGGCTCCCAGCATGCTATCTAGGTGTTCATGGCAGGGGACAAACTGTCTATGACAGTTCAGATGCAGTGCTGATGTGTAGGCAATTTGCATACTGCCAGCAGCAATATGCAAATTGCCTACAGGTTACCACCACTGATTGTAGCAGTGTTTTCTCAGAACTGTATGCCACTGCATCTGAAAGGCTGTCATATACAGCTCGGACATTCATTGGTGTGGTGCAGCCGTGCCTGCAAAAGGAGCAGGACATTGGATGCAGGGAGGCACATCTACAAAAACTCGCATGGTGGCACTATGTTTCTTCACATGTGTGCAAGCAAAAATAAAAACTACAAATACACAACAATGACTGATTACAACTTTTACTACAAGCCTGTAGTAAAAGCACTTTTGAAAGTCAGTTTTTTTTTTTTGAGGTTTCTCTGTTTTTTCCTGAAAGTCAAAGCAGAGCACATCGATGTGTCTAAAACAGCCATAAGGACTGCAGTAGCTCAGGAGTCACATGAGTAGTACACAGTTGTTCTGGAATGCAGCAGCAGCACCATGTGATCATTTATTTACCTGCCAGATTAACTGTGGAAACTTAATCAAGCGATACGCGTTTCTGTGGAATTAGAATCCATGGCTGATGATGCATTTATGGTGATTAAAGGACATAGCAGAACATTAAATAAAAACATACAGGGCAAATTTAATTATCAGTGTAATCCTCTACAAAGTAAAACAAGCTAAGGGTTGCACTTTAGAAAATATCTGAACTGGATTCCTTGAATCCATTAAAATGGTCATGGGAAAGTTCTGCAGACTATATCTAAATCCACTGAATTTTATTCCACCATATTAGTGGAGGAAACATTTTCCATGTTTTCCACCATGGATTTTCACGATCCTACTTTCAATTTAATTTAACATAATTTTCCAGAATTTTTAAATTCTCATGAATTTCTTCTGTTGGAATTTAAAAATTCCACACAGCGCTCAGTCCGCCCATCAGTATCACACCCAAAACCCAGTGGCTTGAACCAAAGAATGATCCTGACTGAGTCCTAAAGTGTTCTCAGCCTGATCACAGTTGAATGCTTGATTAGTAACAAGTTCCAAGCTTGGGGAAAAGTAATGTAACGAGCAGCAGTAGTCCAAGGAATTTGGCCCTACATGTTACATTATTTTTATCAAGAGGAGTGTCATTTATGTATTTGATGTGTTGTAATCCATAGTTCAAATAACTGCACATCCATATAATGTTTCTACCTGCAGTTTACTCCTCATGTAAGTCTATGATCCTGACTGTGACTTTGTCCGTTATAAGTAATTACCTGTTGTATCTGTCAAAGAGTTGTTTTATTTGCTATGAGTAGCCTAACTTTTTGAACTGACAAGCCAGACTTTTATCAAAAGAAGCCTGAAGGTGTAAAACATCAATAGACATTCAAGTACACTGCAGTAAACTGGATTTATACAATGTTGAGCCTTCTAAGTACAATGTTTCAATAATTCCTCAAAATACCTGTTAGGTATTAATCAGTTTGAATATGCATATTATTTTTGTTAGTGTTGTTTAGGTTGTTTTAATGAACACTGTTTGGTATGGACATTATTCTGTACTGAAACATTTGCCGTGTGAGCCTGGTGGTGCCTGAAAAGGTACTTAAATAAGTACATAAATGACTTTGTCCCCCATCAATAGCTCAGATAAAAAACAGAAAAGTTAAAAGCTTTAGCTATTCTGTTCATGAAGCGCTTTTATAAAATGCATTGCAAGTAATCAGTGGCGAGGTTGATGGCTTGCCCTTAAATCATCTGGCACACTTACAATGTATTAATGAAGCACCGCCTCAATGTAACTGTTACATGGTTTTAATCGTAATGTTTTATGACTCAGGATTTTCCCATCTTTCATAGGAGGACATGTAATGCTAGTCTTTGTTAAGAGGTATAATCATTAAGTAAGTGTAAAGAAATCATCTCCCATTTCTCCGGCTGTATTCCGGCATCTTTTGTGCCATAGTGTGAGTCAGTCCTGTATTTAGCAGTATTAGTTATCAAGTTTCATAGAGACATGTCAAGTTTAATGATATCAAATATTTAAGAGTATATGAGAATGTACACTCGAACTTTGACTCATCACGCTTGTAGTTTTCAAAGATGACTGTCTTTGGAATTCTTTGTGATCTTTAATTGACTTAACCTGGGTCCCACAGGAAGATAAATACCCTGAATGACTTCAGGTATCCTGTTGCTCTAAACAAACCTTCATGCCATGAATCACCATGTGGAGTTTTGATATTGATCAAAGTGGGTGAGTACTAACAAAGCAGTGATCTTAATCAGTGTACATATTTTATTATTAGTGTCTTTGCTGTGTTTTATCAGAAGTACTTCTTTATTCACTAAAGGAGAGATCAAAGTTCTGCATTTCTGAGTAACTAACAAACAATGTCTTGCCTAGTCAGCTTCTTGTGATTATGTTTACAAAATCGCTCATATCTGAAGCAAGTGATAGCTGTAATATAGGAGAGTCAGTCTGGGCAAGCACATACAAATTTAACAAGATTGATGTAAAAAATATTGTAGTATGGCATGGTAATTAAAGCTCATGAAGTGTTCAAGTCAAAACTCCCATATGATAGCTTATAACTGAGCTGTATTACATCTAGGGTTTGAAACTCAGCATGCACCCTTTCAATCCTAGAGGCTAAATGCATATCAGTTTTAAAACAATCTTTCCAGTAGTCTGTAAATTACTGATTATGCAAATAATGTGAAAGCCCCATTTTAGGACTTTGTTTTTGCACTAAGAAAATGAGTAAAGTACAATGATTTGAAAAGCTGAAACATTCAGGTTCACTGGATATTGTCCCAAAATAGGGCCTTTCATTTGTTTTGCAACAGAAAAGTCCAGATTTAAACATTATAAGTGTTTAGAACCACTGAACTTGTGCAAGTGCAAATGCCAGAGAAAAATAGCTAAAGAAACATTTTTTTAAATTGAGGATGAAAGTCAATGTCAAAGGAAGGAACAACAAAATCATTGTTTATTCCCTACCCCACTCACTGTTGCAAAACTGCACTAAAGAAGAACATTTTGTTTCATTAGTGATTGCCTTCCAAGTCAGCCATGAATGAGAAAATTCACCTTTCTCTTAGTTTCAAACACAATTGCCCAATCCTAGTTTTGGATACCCCTGCAACACCCTTTTCCGACACTGGATGCCCAACCCCTGTATCAGGCATCTGTTCCTTTAAAAAAACACTTTTGTGGCCACTGAGTGCTCAATCCAGGTAGTTCAGTTGTACAATCTCCCACCCACACAAATTACAAAATACACCACCCTTTGGCGCCCATGCCATCCACCGCTGTCACCCCAGTACATTTATGTATTTCGTTTTTGTTGACTGGGTAAATGCACTAGACAAAAAACATGTATATATATATACATACATCCCACAGTGCATGACTGGTGCAGCACTCCTCCACCTCGGTGGTTCTCTTTATTGTCATCCACTGCCAATCAGTAATCAGTTATTGCTTCATGTAGGGCCCACAGGGTCTGTGTGAAGCAAGCTAAAGGTTTGGACCATGACCGACAGGTCTGGTGTTATGTCTGATGGGGCTGCATGCTTGTTGTAGGGTCTGTAGGACTCTGTCCAAAGAGCAGTTGCAAGTCTGGAGCAATACCCAATGGGTGTGCTGCTATCGTAGGGCCTGCAGAGCCTGTGTGAAGCAATCTACAGCTCTGGTACCATGTCTGATGCCTGCAGGCCATACACAAGGCAAACTACAGACCCAGTGGCATGCCAGATGAATATCCTGCTTTACATACAGTATTCAGGGCCCAGTGTGAGGCAAGCTACAGATCTGTCACCTTGCCAGACAGGTCTACTGATTATTGCATGGCAAGCAGGACCCCATTAAGAAAGCTAAATATGTCAGTTATTATATATCTTTGTAAAATACAAGAGACTAAATTGTAAAAAAAAAAAAAAAAGAAAGAAAAGAAAACTATGGCAATTCATCAGTTAGGGTCAAAGCACACAAAGCAGGGAAGTAAAAGTTAACAGAAAAATTTCCTGGTGCCTGCTTGAATCTGTGTGTGTTTTCCTCAGAATTTGAACAATCGTGATGTAGCCATCATGTTACCATAATTTTGCACTGTTTTGTCCACAAGTAAAATATTGGCACCATAATGCTTGCATAGAGGTTGCCAAAATTAGGTGACATCAACACTGAATCGCATAGTCATTGAAACCCCAAGGAACAGTACACCACAGAGTCACCAAGTCTCCAGGGACTTTTTCCCCAACTTTTGATTTCTCTACTTTGTGCACTTTAACTCTAACAGCTGCATTAACATAGTTATTTTGCAAATTATTCCTTTACATTTTGCAAAATATATATAATAGTTGATACCTTTAGTTTTCTTAATTAACCATAACAGATTCATTAATGTAGTTTTTGCAATATATCTTCATTGCAAAAAACTGTGTAAATGCACCAGTTAGGTTTAACTTAACCCCACAAAACTAGGGAAATGCATCATTAGGGTTTCCATCCCTAACTTCATATGCCCCAAGGCAGCAAAGGACAAGATCACACAAGCAACTACAAATAGCCATCATCAGGTAAGACAAACAAAGTATACTGTTTCCAGATGACACAAATGCAGCAGCAGCACCACTGATGTGTTACCTTTGTCAATTTGTATCTAGAATGCACACTGCAAGACATATACAGTCACTTTTGGCTACAGATACAAATCCACGATACTCAAATCACAACACTACTTCTGTTTGCAGAGACACAGACCCTGCAGCCCCAGATACAATTCCACAATACCCACATTACAGCAGTTCTTCTGTCTGCAGAAGCATAGTTCCCTATGCCAGAGGTGCTCATGCACACTTTGAGACATACACATACTTCTTGCTGCAAAGTGCAGGCCCTGTGGGACCTGGACTTCTGCAGTCACAGATAGAAATCTATGATACCCAAAATGCAATGCTATTTCTGTCTGCAGAAGCACAGGCTGCTGCAGGGCCTGTACATCTGCAGCCACAGGTATAAGACATACACACTAACTTCTGCAGGTTTACACACACACAAACTGACTAACAAACATTGGTACATAAAAAGGATACCAGGGCTTGGCTGTAGGATAAAAGAAAATACATTTATTAAAAATAATATAGTAACAATCACCACTGCATTTATTTTGTTGCAGCGGTGAGTGTTACTATGTTGTTTTATTAAATGTATTTTTATCCTATGACCAAGCCCTGGTCATCTTTTATGTACCAGTCTGTTAGTCATTTCTTTTTGTGTACTTTTGTCATTAATACAGTACCTTGGCTACAGAATTTGCATTTTTAGCCACCTTTGCTTCTCCTTAGTTAACTTCTACAACCACAGCTAGAAACCCATGACATCCAAACTGCAACATTACTTTCTGTCTGCAGAAGCACAGGCCCCTGTGGGGTCAGTGCTTCTGCAGCCAAAGATACTCAGACATGCTGTATGACACACACATATTTCTAGCTGCAGATACAAATCCATGAAGGTAGCATGCCAGTGCTAACTGCATTTGTGTCATCTGGAAATAGCTGTATGTTTGTTAGTCTTGCCTGATGATGGCTGTCTATGATTGTGTGTGTGATCTTGTCCTTTGTTGCTTGGGGAACTAAGGTTAGAAACCCTAGCAACACTTTTCCTTACTTTGTGGGGTTGTTGTACCTTATCTGGTGTACTAACACAGTTCTTTGCAATGAATACACTTTCTTTGGCGATATTGGCCATATGCTAAGGGAAGAGTCCCTCTGCCTGTGGAAGTGCAGCTATGGATGCAAAGAATTTGTGGGGCTGTCTGGGAGGCTGTGGAAGCACAGGGTCCTCTGGGTCTTTGTGGCAACAGATGCAGATGCACAGGTCAAGAGTGCATGCAGCTCAATGCTAAGAGAAGAGAAGACTTCTCTTGACTATATGGTTACGTGTTGCCCCTGCAGCCAACACTGCACCATTCCTTCTCATGCTGGGGTAGTGAACATCGCAGTGCAACTTCCCAGCCTCAGTCCATCTAGCTGGACCACTGAGCTTGCTCCCATATTTAGCTCACAGGTTCTGGATTATAACCCACTACCTACTGGTACTGGCCAGCTCCACATACAATCTTTTTCATAACTTTTTTTGCATTTTGACCCCACATCATGGACTTAGTTGGTAAATGTGTTATATCCTGCCTGAAAGGTGGCTTCACTAAAAGACTGTGAAATCACCTTTGACCTGTATTTGAAATTTCCATTATCCTTGTTCATTAGGTAGGTCATGTAAACAGTATATTAAAGTTTAGGACTAAAATATTGTAAAACAGCCAAGTTATGAGTAAGAGTATGTGATACACACACACACACACATATCACATTTTTATGTTGCAAGCTGGTATTGCATTACTGTACATGTGCTTAGGGAGATGAGCATCCTGGTCATCTAGGACAAGCTGTAGCAGGATGCTCATGTGTGGTGGCATAGTAGTCATGCCGGTATTGTATGGGGTAAACAGGGTTGTTGTACCTTTTCAGGCATGCTCTGAGGGTGGTGAGAGGTGAGGCCTTGGTGGCTGGTACCAGGAGATGCCAGCCGTGAGGTCAAGGATAACTCTCTCACTTCAGCCACCAGTCAGTGGCACCTCTGGAAATTAAACTGTAAGCTGTTGGCATCAAGACCACCTGGCAAATTTTACTAGTTGGGGCCTCCCAAGTTGATGTGCCTCATTGTTGCCAATATCACATGGGTGGTCCCATCATACCTCTGTTTCTTCTTCTTCTGCCATCAACTGTTCATTGGAACACTGCTGCTGAAGAACACCATCAAATTTTGCAAGAATTCCTAATGCTTTTACTTCTCTGTTGTATTTTAAATTACTTAATAATTTCTGCCACCAACGCGAAAGCCAGGGAACTGCTGTTCCGTTATTGTCGATGCAGTAAAATTAAAATCTACAAAGACAATGACCACTACATGTGTATTCAGTGCTTGGGTGTTGCTCACAACATGAAGGCTCGCAGCATTTGCCAGGGCTTTAACCAGGCCACTTGGAGACATCACAAGATGACAAAATCATGAAATGGTTTTCAGATAACCTCTTATTTTGAACAGTAAAAGACCCAAACCAGCTGGCCTGCTGGCACTGAGGTTTGAGACATTGAGCTACACCTCACACCATGCTGTTGACCCGCATTCTGGAGCCAGCTTGGGAAACCAGGGGTTGGCTGGGGGCAGGGTGTGGAGCAGGATCGAGATGCTGCAAGACAGAGCTCCTCTCTGGGGAGGGGACGTGAGGGTTCCCTGGCTCTGGCTGACGCCCGGTGGAGGCTAGATGGTGGTGCCAAGCTAGAGGGAACTCTGGCATTAGGCCAGGTGGTTGGAAGGGCCATCGCTGGGTTGCAGAGCACATGTGCATCTCCACATGCATGCGCAACCATGATCTGGGGGTCCTGGGGTAACAGGATAAAAGGCAGAAATCTATGTCTCCCCGCTGCCAAGAAGGCACTGGTGGTAATGGGGAGCAAAAGCTATATGGAAAGAAGAAACAAAAAGACTTAAATCACACTGTTTGAATCTCAGTCTGCAATCTCATTGGCAAATTCTTCTTTATTACCTTAAATAGTAATCCACTTGAGCTTGTAAGTGAATTCAAGCACCTTGGTATTACCTTTAATTCCTCATTGACCTTTAAACCTCATTTTGGCAAAATTATTTTAAAGGTCCACCAATGTCTAGGTCACCTAAACGCGCCACGCATTGTTTGTCAAATTTGGCTCATAAATACATTATTACCCAAGCCATTCTCCCTATTCTAGATTATCGCAATGCTATTTACCACCATGCCTCTGCTTCAACTCTTCACCCTTTGAATACTGTTTATTACCAGCTACTATGGTTTATTTTAAACTCTACAGTAAATGGGATGAGCACCATTGCATCTTTTGCAACAGTTAAATTGGCTGTCTCCATCCTCCAGATGCACCTTCCATTGCTTATTCCTTATATTCAAAACTGTGAATAAACAAACCCCACTTAATTATCTGAAAGGCTTACAGTTCTCACTCTAAATACAGTCCTAGAGGTGTGTCCCACCATAGCCACTCTTTAGCTAAGTTTCAAACACACTGTGGGAAAGAATGCTTTTCCTATGCTGCTCCACTCTTATGGAACAACCACTGTGCCCAGCTCAGAATTTCACCCACCCTTGGTATTTTTAAATATGGCCTAAAGAAATTATTTTTACAAGAACAACCTTTTGTACTGCTTTTAATTGATTTTGTATATGTTCTGTCCTTGTACTTACTGCTATTGACTTGGGACATTCTGTAAAAAAGAAATGCTTCTAACAGAATTTATTCTGTAACCTATGTAACATTTAAATAAATAAAATAAATAAAAAGGCCTTGGATGTTTATTTGAAACTCAAGCTATGGAGGAGAAACAGCCCATGTCGCAGGCAGATTCACCATTGTTTTCCAGTCTTTCTTGCCAAGGCTCATTGTCCACCTGATGCTCTTTCACGGTCAACGCCATCATCACTGATTCTACAAAGAGAAAGGACAAACAAGCTAAACTGGTGGATAAGCACCACCATGCAGAAAAGGTCAAACAGAAGTGCAGGGAAAAGGAAGTCTCTCCGTATGGTCCCATTTTCCTTTTAAAAGAGATAAGTGTTTGTAACCCTGGTGCCATTATATCGAATGCTACTACCCTGCCTGCCTTCCTAACAGGTTGAGGGGCCTGGGTTCTGATTAACTGGTACTGGGTTCTCCCTACTAGTGGTAGTACTACCATTATAGTGCCTCCACCCAGAGTAGTGCTCATGGGTAACTGTCACAGTAGGTACAGCCCTCTGGGAAACTAATACCACCCACAATCCTGCCTAGTGACCTTTACACTTAGTTTTGCAACTGCAACTCTTGACACCTAGAACACAGGTTAATAACAGCATTAATGATATGCTCATGTTCAATCCACTTACCCACAGTGGTCGGTCTCCTGGCATTTACCCTGCAACCTCCTGTAAATGACAGCTTCAATAATACAACTATGCGCTTTCAGAATGCTTTGTTAGTATTGCAGTAACCTTATATCAGGTAACAATATGCTCACAAGCCAAGTTAATAGAAGAACAATAAACCAGGTTTATTGAAGGGATGTGAACAAGGGAGGGTGAGAATCTAGGTTAATGATTACTTTGCTGTACTGAGACAGGTTTACATTACTTTAAATCACTTTAGTCCCTAACTTTATCAGTCCATGCAACTACTGGGTACCCAGAGTGGAAAAACAAGCATGCCTGAGGCGGTGCTGTGATGGCCGGTGTTGCAGCTGTAGTTGGGGCCCTTGGTGGAAGAAAGTGGTTAAATATGAGCAGCACACATGTAGAAACATAAACCCTTTGCAGTCCTGGCCAGATGACCCAGTCACATTTAAACACATTAAACTGGCAAACTGAATCAGATGGTACCCTTAAACATTTAATTGCTTGGTTTCAGGGAGCTACCCTGGTTTTACTCACTGTTCCTAGATGGATGGAGTAAGGCACGGGGACATCAAGACTGTTGCTTACTCAAGTTGTTGGTGGGGACTGGAGCCAACATGACTCACCTCCACTTGATGGCCTTTCCTGTAGGTGACCGCAACTCGTGCTCAGTTGCTGCGCAGGGTCTGATTCCCCAATGCTGGTCTCTCGCCAGGATGCTGGTGATGGTACAGGAACAGTCTGAATGGGCCTCTGGTGGCATAGGCCCAGGTGAGGAAATGTATTTTGAAAGTTTGGTCTGCTTGCTGGTGAACCCTCCAGCTGGGCTTTGGCAAAAGTCTTTTCTACACAGGAATGGCTCCTGATTTAACACAAGAGTCCCAGGATCAATGTTTCCACACATGTGGTAGGCTACAATTGTGGTAGCTGAGCTACAATAAACTTTCTACTTTTGGTATCTGGCCAGTTTCCCAATTCTAGCTCTTGGCTACAGAAACCTCTTGGTCTGCTTCTTTTCTGCTGCCATGCAGTCCTGGAATCAATTGATCCCTTATTTGGAATTGAGCTGGATCCACAGAAGGCAAGACAGGCCTGTCCCTGTGGAGTTTTCTTAGCCTACAAACAGGCTGTTTCCTTCTTGGTGACTTGATCAGACTGAACTGCTTTGAACCCAGTTTTTAATGAAGGACTGGGATATCTGGATTCCGTTGGCTACCCTTGCTGTCAATCACAGTTTGAGGATCCTCATTGGTTAGTTTAGGTGCCAGCCTGAAAGTTCACAGTTTCACCCAGAAGGTATTGTAATTAGGACCCTTAAGGACCCTTGGCTCTGATTGGCCAAAAGTGGAAGTCAGGACCAAAATGGTGGCTCCCATCAGAAAGTTTAGTACTGGCAACGTAAACAACTTATTTATTTGACAACAGAAAGGATTTAGAAATAAATATTTACAGTACTTTGAAGGACTCCTGCACTACAATCGAAGGCAGAATGGATTAAATTGGAGCGATGCCTAGCTGGTCATGAGCCTTGAGTCACTCGGACCCAGCCCAGGTTATGTACACCATACACAAGCTGAAGCTCTTAAAGGGGTAGTGTCGACAGCACATATGCAAACTCATGCAGGACAACACCAGAACTCCACTGCACATGGATTTACCATCTTAGGTGGGACATCTGCCAGGCAGTGGGCATCAAAAGAGCCCATGAAGATACTTTATAAGTCCCCCAAACTGGAGGGGCTACCTCTCCCTTCCAAGGAAACCTGGGCTGTGTCAAGTCTATAGTACAAATAACAATATCTAATAAGGCCTTTTGTTATTCACAAGTCTAGACTTTATATCAATATAAACATTTTACCATGGGTTTTACTTTAAATGACATTTGGCTAGCAATTGCAGAGTTTTTCACATGTGTATTCTAATCATGACATCTGGCATGTAACTGGTTCTCATTTAATGATAGGAAATAACATTTGACTTTCTGAACCTTTTAAAAATGTTGTTAGTGTAAAACAGTTATTGGGCACCTTTAAACTGACCCCTTTAACTCCATAGCAGTGACCCTAGAATACTGGGTGGAAGGCTTAGCTATCACTTTAGAGGATGCAGTAAATACTAGTTTGGGCAGGAATTTGCTGTAACATATACCCCTTTATGAACTACATTCATGGGCAGGTCTACAGGTTTTCCTAGTATGTCATAAGTGAGTCAAACCACAGGCTTTACAATTCTGTCTGAGCGTCATGGTGTGAGGGGCAATGACACTTGTCTCTCAGCATCAGCATTCGGTTAGCTACTCTAGACTCATTGTCCAGCAACAAGACAGCTTCTGATGAATGGGGCACCAGTGCACTCTCTTGAGATTCAGAACTGGATGTATCATGTATTTGATATAGCACTTTAATCCTCTGGTCCCAGAGATTCAGGCTCATCTGAAAGAGGTATCTCAACAAAGTTTGATTCATCCAACACACCGTTAGCATCTGCAGGAATAGCAATATCCTCTGGTACAAGATCTAGTTCACTAGGCCCATTATTTCAGCATCACTCAAGGTTCACTGGAGGGTTCACCATCTTCTTGATCAGGATCAGGAGCTGCAAACAGCTGAAGGAATTAAGAAGGGGAGAAGGCTTTTCTTCACTATATAAGTGAGAAAAGGGACATGAAGGAAGGATTGTTTGGCTTAAGAAAGGGTGGAGTGGGTAGAGGATAATGGGGAAAAGCAGAGATACTAAATGTATAATTCTGTTCTGTCTTCACCAGGGAGAAGGATGGACCAGTGCCTTCAGGAGAGAAAATAGGAGCAGGAGGGAGGGAACACAGATGTAGTGACAGAAGGATAGAGGAGTGAGGGAGGCTACTGGCATTGAAGGTGGACAAATCACCAGACCCAGACAGAGTACATCCAAAGGTACTAAAGGAACTGGCTGAGGAGATGCAGGCCCACTGGCAGACCTATTTAATACTTCACTAGAGTCAGAAGTGGGACGCAGGACTGGAGAACACATGTAGTGCCCCTCCACAAAAGCAGTCCAAAGGATGACCCAGGGATTGTGGGTAAGCTCATGGAGACCATACTAAAGGAAAGGTTGGTGGAATATCTAGAGGAGCATGGTCTCCAGAATGCGAGGCAGCATGGGTTCGTGGGGGGAAGATCGTGTCAAATGAATCTGATTGACCTTTGACTGTGTCACTAAGACAGTAGATAGGTGCCAAGTGGAAGACACCCTCTATCTTGATTTCAGCCTTGACTCTGTGCTCCACAAAAGGTTGATCAGGAAGTTGGTGGATCTTGGGGTTGAGGAAAGATGGCCAGATGGGTGGAAACTGGCTGAGAGACAGAACCCAGAGGGTGGTTGTGGAGGGAGAGTTATCTGGCACCAGAGAGGTAACCAGTGGGGTCCCACAGGGCTCTGTGCTGGGCGTCGTTGTTCAATGTCCTCATCAGTGACATTGGGGATGGCATTAAGGGCAAAATATGCCTATTCACAGATGACACCAAGCTCTGTGGGAGAGTGGACACAGCTGAAAGGACACAAGACCTACAGGAAGATCTGGAAAAGCTGGGGAGGTGGTCCAGGATCTGGCAGCTTGGCTTCAATGCCAAGAAATGCAAAGTTATGCATATTAGAGCCAAGAATCCCAGGACAGAGTACTACCTGGGTGGAGTCCGAGTATCTGCATCAGAGGAGGAGAAGGACCTGGGAGTGATGATCACTAGTAACCTGAAGCACTCCAAACAGTGCAAGAAAGCAGCAGCAAAGGCAAACAAGATGCTGGGATGCTATTCTAGGGGAATAGTAGTAGGAGAGAGGTTATACTGCCCTTGTACAGGTCACTGGTAAGGCGCATCTACAGCATGGAGTTCAGTACTGGTGCCCACACCTCCAAAGGACATTAACCTGCTGGAGAAGGTCCAGAGGAGGGCTACAAAGATGATAGTGGGTCAGCAGGGTAAGGCATATGAGGAGAAGTTGAGGCACTAAACATGTACTCCTGGAAGACAGGAGAGAGAGAGAGAGAGAGAGGACATGATTGGGACCCTCAAGTACCTGAAAGGGATAAATAAGGTTGATAAGCAGAGTCTCTTTAAGTTGAGTCATCAACCATAACACTAGAGGTAGAGTCTTAAGCTGGAGGGTGGGAGGTTTAGGAGGGAGGTCAGGAAGCTCTTCTTCACAGAGAGGTGGTGGACACTTGGAATGCACTGCCGGAAGAGGTCATCTCATTGAAGACAGTGGGCAGCTTTAAGAGAGGCTGGGACAGGCATAGGGGAAAGTAAGGATCATGGGAAGGGAGGATGGAGGAGTAGGGAAGGAGAGCAGGGACATTAGCTAGCTGTGGACCCTGCAATACGAAAGCAGACTTGATAGACCAAATGGCCTTCTTCTGTTGGCTTCTTTGTATGTTCGCATGTATGTTAGGATCAGACATTTCAATTTCTGACAATTCTACCAGGTGTAGAGAGTCTGCTAATTCAGAAATTATGCTATGAACATCACTGTGGGTTCAGTTGAAAGAGCAGGATTATTTTGACAGAACTGGACTGTCAACACAGTCTCCCATATTGCACAAAGGGTTGTCTTGGAATAGCTGAGCTAGTTCAAAAAAGGATAGTAGTCAACTACAAATTCACTCTCACTATCCTCAGAATTAGTATCATCATTAACCACTTCAATTGAAACAGAAGGTTCTGGCTGTTGGGCAACAGAAGATGGAGGCTTTTTGTTTGTTGCGCGCAGGTTACTGACCACAATGTAAGGCATGTGATTCCATTGGTCAGCTATTTCATGTTTCCTTGGAAATCAAGATTTCAACAACATTCGGTCTCCAGCCTTTAGCTTCTGGGCTTTAACTCTTTTGTCATGCCAAACTTTTTTTTCAATTTTTAAACAACAGAACTCCAGTGTTAATACATGGTCAACAAATAATTTTCTCTTTGCATCCTCACCTACTTTTTAATACAATCCGGTCTGTTTTGACTATGCGAATCTTTCTTTGTGCTCTTTTAGGCATAGGTTGAATGAGTATCTACTCACTGAGTGCATGTGTAAATGTTTTGAATGATGATGTTGAGACAGATTCATAAGTACTGTTTCTGTATATTTCTTTTTGTTGGTATTTTTATGGTGTATGTTTTTTCTTTATACTGTATTCATTATTATTTGTACCCTGCTCGCCCATGAAAACAGGTCATTTTGGCCCATGGTCCTGTCAGTATAAATAAATAAAACAAACAAACTTTGTTAGCTAGATTTCTCTTGGCAGCCATGGTATTGGTGAACTGATATGAGTGGTTAGCTGTGCTTTTAGTTTTTAACACATTGCAGATAATTGTCTGACTGGACCCCGTCTGGTGAGGCTCCAAAACAGATGTCCACTGGACGGCAAGCTTCATGGCCAAACATGAGTTGGTAGGGAGAAAACCTGTTGCATCATTCTTTGTACAATTACAGGTGTGCACAAGAGTGCTGATTTGCTGACTCCATCTTGGTGTGTCTTTTGGTTGTAGAGTACCAAGCATATCGAGCAAAGTCCTATTAAACAGTTCTGACTGTGGCTCTCCTTGAGGATGGAAGGGAGTGGTCCTGGGTTTTCTCACACCCCAGATGGATAAAAGATCTTTTATAAGGCAACTTTTGAAGTCTCGCCCTGATCAAAATGTATTCCCTGGGAGCACCACAGTGTACAAAGAATTTTTCCACAAGGACTTTAGCAATGGTGGGGCCTTTTGTCGGATAGGCCTAAGCATATCTTGTGCAATGCTTGGTAACAACGAGCACATTTCCAACGTTTTGAATTGGGGTCTAGGCTTAAGAAATCTATGCACACAAGTTTCATTGGTGTACTAGTGGTTATATTAATCAGTGGAGCTGCCCTTTGAGGGCAGCCTTCTGTTGAAGACATCTGCTGCAGGTTTTAACATATTAATCAACATTCATACCCATCGTGGGCCAGTAAAAACATTCATGGCGAAGTCCAGAGTTATTTCTCTACCCAAATGTTCCATTTGATCATGGAGAGTTTTAAGACAACATACTTAAACTTTGAGGGCAGCACTAGTTGTTTTTCACAACTTCTCCTTGACTGTCTGTTAGTTCCCTGTACAACAATCTTTCTGCAGAGCTTGAATTTAGGCCCTTCTCAAAACAGTAAGGCAGTTCTTGGATCACTTGACCAGAAGTTGGAGATGTTTCTCTTGTGTAATGTATGTAGGACTGGTCTGATCATAGGGTCATGATACTGCTCTTTCTGAAGATCAGCTGGAGTTAACTGGGGCAATGCACTGAAGTCTAATGCTGCAAAGTTACAGTAGGCCACTGGCAAACATGTATCAGGTGGTCCCAGACAATCTGCTTATGCAATTTACAGTTTCAGACAATGGAGTTTCATCTCTGTCAAATTTATGGCACAAGACTTTCATGGACTGTTCCGGAATGTGTACCCACTGCTGATTTGAGACAGGTCTCCTGGAGAGCATCAGTGTCTACATTGTTTAGACCAGGCCTGTATTCTACTGCATAGTCATATGTTGATAGGATGGATAACCAGCGATGTCTGGCGGTGTCCAGTTTGGCACAGGTCTGAACATAGGTCAATGGATTGCCATTTGTCTTCACCAGGATTTAGCACCATACAAGTATTCGTGAAACTGCTCCATGAAGGCCCACTTAAGAGTGAGAAACTCCAATTTGTGAAGTAGGTAGTTTTTCTCTGATGGGGTTAGACTTCAGCTTGTAAATGCCACTGGTGCAGTCCTTCTGTGTACTCCTGGTAGATCACAGCTCTTGGGCCATTCAAGCTGGCATCTGTATGAAGTGTATACCATTGCCGCTGTGACTCCTGATTGCGAAGACCACCACAGTGACAGAAATCGGGCAAATCCACCAGCAGCTGTAATGGTCTGTATGGCGATCGCGACTGCCTCACTGGGTATTGCCACCCCGGTCCAACTTCAACTCAGAATTAGAATCCTAGAGACTGGGGATGTGGGGCCAGCTCCCCATGGATACATGGAGGCATCCCGACACTGCAATGCTGACAGTTGGCACTGCGGCTGTCGCTGTCGGGACTTCTCCATGATGACTGTCACTGCAGCATGGGTAAACTCTGTATGAAATACATATGGCTTAGACGAATCAGCATAGGCAAGTATTGGTGCATGAGTGAGCTGGTAAATGATCTCTTGAAATCACAATCGGGGTCCATCTCTGCACAAAGAACTATTTGGTTTAAAGTAAGTCTTAGCCTCTTTGACAGTGCTTTTCTAAAACTTTTGGTGAGTGGGTGGATACCCTGTGTCAGATTCAGCAGCGGTCAGACTACCTTGGTGTAGTATTTGATGAAGCATTGATAATAACCAAAAAGCCCTGAAATTTCTGCAACTCCTTTAAGTTGTTCGGCTTTGGCCAGGTGGTCAGTGCTTCCACTTTACTAGCATCAGTCTGGACACCTTCAGAGGACACGATGTGGCCTACATATTTTATGAACTCTGAAATAATTGACATTTATCAATTGACAATTTTAATCTGAATTCTTCAAGTCTGTCCAACACTTTGAATAAGCGAGCCTCATGCTTCTTGAGGGTTTTGCCAAAGACTATGACATCATCAAGATAGACGAGACACTCCAGGAGATTCATATCTCCCACAGCAAATTCCATTAACCTTTGAAATGTTGCTGTGCACCTGATATGCCTTTGGGAATGCAAAGGAATTCATAAAAGCCCAGCAGACAAATAAATGCAGTCTTTTCCTGTCCACAGGAACCATTGGAATCTGAAAGTATCCGCTCGAGATTAAGGACTGAAACCACTTACTCCCATTGAGGCAGTCTAACGATCTTGTATGCATGGCATAATATATTGGTCAGGCACAGTTCTTTTATTATGGGTCATATTTCCTGTAATCTGCACACATACGAATGGATCCATTCTTTTTCCGACTACAATGATTGGAAAAGTATATACTGACTGCGTGATTCTTGTATGATACCAGCTGCAAGCATTTCCTGCAAGTGGCGCCTAATGTCCTTGATGTCAGCAGGAACTAGGCATCTAGACCGTTCTCAGACGGGTCTCTCTTTGTGCAGGTGATTATGATGCTCAGTATCAGTAACACAACCAACATCCCATTCTTTAAAAGAGAACACTTTAGTTCATTGAGCCAGATTTTGACTGATTCTATCCCTTCAGCTATCAGGATGGGGACTCTTCAAAATCAAACATGTCTGGTGATACGTCACACTCTGCTCCATTTTGACACTTGGATGGCAACACGGCCATGTCAACAATAGACCTTGACCATGGTACATCCTTGGTTAACTTTAATGTCCCGGTTTGTAACATTCTGAAGTTGGACTACCACTTACGAGCTTAGGCATGAGTGCGAACAGGCAGTACACTGCATTTAACCAGAAGTCCTTCAGGTAGTTTTCCTTCTTCTGGGGCATCCAGCATTAGTTTCTTATCAGTCACAAATTTGACCAGGCAGACCTCTCCACTGACACTATAATGAGCGTTAGGTGGAAGAAAAAGTGGCGAAGAATCCTTCTTTCATACAAATCCCATGGGTTCATCTTGATCACTTTCATCTGGGTGCATCTGCATCTCATAAGCTTTTGAACCATGGCATGGATGTCTAGAGTTCTCCCGACTTTTAGTATTGTCTGTCATGACACATCTGCACAAGACGACTGAACATATGTGCTTTAGTGCCAATCAATACTGGAATTCCATCATACAGGCCAGATGGGGACATACAAGAGTTAAGATCTCCATGGGATCTCCAACACCTTCTACTGATGAAGGGAAGAAAGTCACACTTGAAGAAAATCATGGTAAGGATATGACTTGTCACTTAACCCCCACACATGTAGTCCATCAAGGGCTGTAGAGTATGGTCAGATAAATGCTGATCGTACCAATCTTTAAATATTATCATGACCTGAGATCTGCTGTCTAATATGGCTTGGGCTGGGATGCCATCTATGTATACAGAAATCTACATGGAAGGTCCCACCATTTCTGAGCAGTCAGGAGGAGTATTGTTTACAGGATGCGTGACAGCAGACTGTCCCACATAGGACTTATAAAGAGGTTTGGACTGATGCTTTGACCACTTTGTCTCACTTAGTTAAGTAGCTTGGCAAAGACTGGTGAGACGTCCAAGCAAGCTCACGCACCAAGGATCTCGGCTCCCTCATTTCTGTCAGCATATCATCATTGGGTTCCCCACCAGGGACTTACACACTTGCACTGGTGGCAGAAGGCAATGTCTCACTGATGACTTCAGCAGCAGAAAGATGAGCAGTTTGACCTTTAACCAATTCTACTGCACTCTGGGCACTGGCCTTTACTTCCGTAACTCTTTTAACAAGTCTTTAGTTTGTTGAGTATCAAGAGTAGCTTCTTTGTCAACAGACTTCTTAGGGACTTAGGTCACTCGGGCCGCACTGCATAAGGGTCCCAAAACTCTTCTTTGTTTTCAGCTTCTCTGATTTCTTTCATTAACCAGGAGTATGTAGGAGGATCATCTTTGCATCCTGAACTTTAACTTAAGCATTAGCACACTGGAGAACCTGGTAGACTTAAGGATATGTTCTAGCCACAATCTGTTCAAATCACTGGCCAACACCCAACCTTTTCTATGAGCTCTTGTAAGGTCCTATCCAAACAGGTCACATAAGTGGACAAAAGTTAATTTTCCACTGTTTGGTGGACTTGAATATTCATATTAAGTCTGCTCCGGACTCAATACTGCAAAACCCTTCTAGCGCAAACAAATATTTATTGGCTGAAGCATCAGGATTAGTAGACCTCAGAAATCTGATGGGTTCAAGTGAGGGCCCTTAAACTCTCCATGAGTTTTTTTCTTTCTCTGGTTCTGCACATTGTCATTCTTGGACGAGCGGGGATGCATAGTCCACCCATGTCTCTAGATCATCCTCCCATGGGGCATGGGAACCATACCGAGAACACTCTCAGCCTGCAATATGAATCCAGTTCACCAAGGATATGAGCAATGGTGAGGGCATAGGCAAAGGTATCGGTGAGGGAGCAGGTCTAGGAGCAGGGAGGGTTCATGGGTGACACCCCCGTGGTCTCTAAGGCGTCCTTTAAATATTCCCAAGTTTGTCCCTCAACTGCTAATATCTTCCTGACTTATCTTTAAATTCCTCTAACTTGGGAGACCCCTAGCGTGGATGCCCCACCATGCATAGTGATCACTCTCCAACCCACCTGGGCCTCATCAGGGATAATAACGGGGTACCTGATCGGGATCCACCACAACACTGCAAGCTATTAATGCTACTATATTTGACTAAAGAAATCAGAATTTCATCCTTGTACAGTGGCTTTACCTAAACATTTGACTTTATTTACCACCTCTTCTACAGCAGCCTTGTTGGTACCAAAGGAATATCTAACATCATCAACGCCTTGTGAGGATCGACTTCCTCAGCTTCATACTGCCCTATCAAGCAGTGCACAGCCATCTTATGGGCAGGGATCCCAAGTCTAAGTCCAGCCCCATCTTGATATCAGTATTCATAGGAAGGAAAATGCAGTTCCATATCTTGGCCACTAGGGGCAAGCAATCTCAGTGGTGCTGCCACATTTGTAACCCTGGCACCATTATACAAGGGCTACTACCCTGCCTGCCTTCCTAACAACAGGTTGAGGCGACTGGGTTCTTGACTACTGGTACTGGGGTCTCCCTACTAGTAGTAGCACTACAATTATGGTGCCTCCACCCAAATTAGTACTCAAGTGGGTAACTGTCACAGTAGGTACAGCCTCTGGGAAGCTAATACCACCCACAATCCTGCCTAGTGACCTTTTACACTTGGTTTTGCAACTGCAACTCTTGACACCTAGAACACAGGTGACAACAGCATTAATGATATGCTCATGTTCAATCCACTTACCCACAGTGGTCAGTCTCTGGCATTCACCCTGCAACCCTCTGTAAAGACAGCTTCAATAATTCAACCATGCACTTTCAGAATGCTTTGTTAGTATTGCAGTAACCTTACAGCAGGTAATGATATGTTCACAAGTCAAGTTAACAGTAGAACAATAAATCAGGTTTATTGAAGGGATGTGAACAAGTGAGGGGTGAGAATCTAGGTTAATGATTACTTTGCTGTACTGAGGCAGGTTTACTTTTCTTTAAATCACTTTAGTCCCTGACTTTATCAAGCCATGCAACTACTGGGTACCCAGAGTGGAAAACAGGCATGCCTGAGGTGGTGCCATGGGATGGACAGTGTTGCAGCTGTAGTCAGGGCTCTTGGTGGAAGAAAGGTGGTTAAATATGAGCAGCACACTTGTAGAAACATAAACCCTTTGTAATCCTGGCCAGATGGCCCAGTCACATTTAAACACATTAAACTGGCAAACTGAATCAGATGGTACACTTAAACATTTAATTGCTTGGTTGCGGAGCTACCCTGCTTTTACTCACTGTACCCAGATGATGGAGTAAGGTACTGGCGACATCAAGACCTGTTGCTTCCTTGAACTGTTGGTGGGGACCGAGACTGACATGAATCACCTCGACTTTACGGCCTTTCCTGTAGGTGGCCACAACCTGCATTCAGTTGCTGTGCAGGGTCTGATTCCCCAATGCTGGTCTCTTTCCACGATGCTGGTGATGGTACAGGAGCAGTCTGAATGGACCTCTGGTGGCATATACCCAGATGAGGAAAATGTCTTTTGAAAGTCTGGTCTGCTTGCTGGTGAACCCTCCAGCTGGGCTTTGGCAAAAGTCCTTTCTGCACAGGGATGGCTCCTGATATGGCACAAGAGTCCCATAATCAATGTTTCCACACACATGGTAGAGCCACAATTGCAGTGGCTGAAGTACAATAAACTTTCTACGTTTGGTATCTGGCTGGTTTCCCAATTCTACTTCTTGGCTACAGAAACCTCTTGGTCTGCTTCTTTTCTGCTGTTATGCAGTCCCGAGTCAATAGATCCCTTTTTGGAATCGAGCTGGATCCACAGGAGGCAAGACAGGCCTCTCCTGTGAAATATCTCTCAGCCCACAAAAGGCTGTTTCCTCTCAGTGGCTACATCAGACTGAACTGTCTTGAACCCAGTTTTACTGAGGAATCGGATATCTGGATTCGGTTGGCTACCCTGCTGTCAATCACAGTTAGAGGATCATCATTGGTTAGTTTAGGCGCCGACCTGAAAGTTCACAGTTTCACCCAGAGAGCATTGTACTTAGGACTCCTTAGGGATCCCTTGGTTCCAACTGGCCCAGAATGGAAGTCCAGGACTAAAAAGGCAGCTCCATCAGAAAATTTAGTACTGGCAACATAACTGATTTATTGACAACAGAAAAGATTTGGAAATAAATATTTACAGTACTTTAAAGGACTCCTTCTGCACTACAATCAACGGCAGAATGGATTAAATTTGAGCAATGCCTGGCTGGTCGTGAGCCTTGATTCACTCAGACCCAGCCCAGGCTATGTATACCATACACAAGCTAAAACTCTGAAAGGGGCAGCGTGGCGGCACATCTGCACAATCATGCAGGACAACACCAGGACTCCAGTGTACATAAATCTACCATCTTAGACAGGATGTCTGCCAGGCAGTGGGCATCAACAGAGCCCAGGAAGATATAAGGTATGCCCCGAAATGGAGTGGGGCGGGTTACATGTTTTATAAAGGACATATCCCAGACTAAGGCCTCAGGTTCTTCTGCCTCCCCACTCATCTGTCAGACACCAAGATTGGGGTCTGGCACAGCCAGAGGTATTCACAGCTGACTGCCATCAGGCATTGTCCTGTCGATGGTTCACTCATCAGAAATTCCATGAGGGCCTGTCGACATGCAGATGCTTTATCGAAACTTCTGCCTCTGCCTCAGTCATTAAGTCATTAATGCTAACCCTGTCAATACCATCAGTGCTGCCACCATCAACTTTGTTGATGATGCAGGATTTCCTCTGCCGTCACGGTGCCAAGCAAGGACCATCCTTGATTGATGCTTAGTCCATCAATGGGTCCTCCTTCACTGCCTTCTCTAACATCTTCCACTGCCTAAGAACATCAACAATAAGGAAGAGTTGAAATACAATCCTGATTATATGGAGGAGGAGGAGGAGTATAAGGAGGTCATAAGAGATCTGAACTCCCTTGTTGTGGTGGGTTCCAGTTCCATGATATCTTGCAGTAAAGAGAGTGTGCAGAACACTCCTGATCCCTCCTGAGGATGTCTCCTTTCAGGCTTTTCTCAGACAGGTCCAGTATAAGCTGGTATTTGTGGTGGAGGAAGAGAATTTTCTATGAGAAGTCTCTGCATTCTTAGAGGTGTCACCTCCCTGCTGTGCTTATACCTCCCACAAAGGAGAGAGCAGGGTAGAGGCTGGTAATTACAGACCAGTTAGCCTCACATCTGTCGTAGGAAAATTATGGAGACCCTGATCAAGCAGAACCTTGTGGAGTACCTGGAAGGGAATGGTCTTGGCAGATAGCATGGATTTGTGGCAGGCATATCATGGCAGACGAACCTCATTACATTTTTGACTGGGTAACTAAGGAACTGAATAGGGTCATCCACTGGACCTTCCCTACTTTGATTTTAGCAAGGCCTTCGACTTGGTGCTGCACAATCATCTGATAAAACATTTGGAGGACCTAGGCACACTAACAGCACTGTCAGGTGGGTAGAAAGTTGGATCAGGAATAGAAAACAGAGAGTGGTAGTCAACGGGTGAGATCTGCTGAAAGGGAGGTCACAAGTGGGGTTCCACAAGGATCAGTCTTAGGCCGGTACTATTCAAATGTTCGTTAGCGACATCGTGAGGTAACCAGGACAACCTTGTTCTTATCACAGATGACACAAAACTCAGTGGGAGGTGGATAGTGCAGATGCAGTTAGGGACCTACAAAAGAACTCCATAGACTAGAAACGTGGTCTAATGTCTAGCAGCTGCGGTTTAACACAAAAAATGCAAGGTGATGCATCTAGGAAGAAGAAAAAAATTACTCACTTTAGTAATTGCTTTTCTTCTCATGGAGTCTTGCTATATTATGACTATATGCAGTCAGCCACTGAAGCTGAACTGCCCTGAGAGAAAGAGTTAACTCCAGAGAGTCTGAGTTCCACAGCGAGGGCTATACTAAAGTTTCATCTGGCCAGTTTCAAATGAAACTGTCAGATCTTTTACAAGCTAACACTAAGCAACAAGTCTGTGGAAAGCTCTACACTAGCCAAGTGGCTACCTACTAGTAGGAATAACAACAATATAAACAACAACATAAACAGCAATAATAATAATAACAATGAATAATAGTATTATTAGTTTCTCCCTAACAAGCACTATTAGACCCCTTCCCCAAGACTCAAGTCCAGGAAGGGGCCAACATATTACTTAAAACAGAAATACCTAATTCCTAACCCTAAATAAAGGGGTGAAGGGAAGAACTAAAATGGCATGACACAGTGCTTGCACTAATTTGCCACCCTACCCAAGTAGAAGTTCTGAGGGGGCAGGAGGGAGGTGGTCATATTATAGCAAGACTCCATGAGAAGAAAGCAATTACTAAGGTGAGTAATTTTTTTTCAAACACCATGAAGTCTTGCTATATTATGACTATATGCAGATTACACAGCAGTACCTCCATGGAGGAGGGTCAGAACCTACTTAGGAAATAGGCTCTGAAGCACAGTTGTGCCAAACAAGCATCTCTCCTGGACTGAATATCCAGGGAATAATGCTTGGTAAAGTGTGAACTGTTTTCCAAGTAGCAGCTTGACAGATTTCCAGAATGGGAATATCTCTAGCAGCCACTAGAGATGCAGCTGTACCCCCAGGGAGTGAGCCCTCAGTCCTGAGGGGGTTCTCTACCTAGTTTTTGATAACAAAATTGGATACAAGAGACAATCCACCTTGCAATTGTCCTCTTAGTGGCAGGTTTCCTTGCCAACCTCGCCATAGGTAAGGAAGAGTTGGAGGATTCGAACCTGTGACCCTTGGTGCGTTCCAAATAGTAGCTTAAGGCTCTTTTGACGTCCAAGCTGTGCAGACTCCTCTCACCTGAGGAAGAATGCTCAGTGAAAAATACTGGAAGAGAGATGGATTGGTTCAGGTGGAAATCTGAAACCACTTTAGGCAAAAACTTTCTGTTAGTCCTGAGGACTACCTTATCTCTGTGGAAAGAGATAAAATCTTCTTCCACTGACAGGGCCTGTAGTTCACTTATGCATCTGGCAGAAGTGATAGCCACTAGGAAAACAGTTTTCCAAGTCAGAAACTTGAGCTCAGCTGAGGACAGAGGCTCAAAGGGGTTGCATTAACTGAGCAATGCAAACATTCAGGTCCCAAGCGGAGCTGGTTCTCTAAAAGGAAGGTTGTGTGAAGTAACCTTTAAAAAACTTGGAAAGCACGAGGTGAGAAGAAAGGAAGCAGGCTTCCTGCTGACAGAAAAAGCAGAGACAGCTGCCAGATGAACCTTTAAGGTAGCTGGCCTAAGGCCTAAGGAATTTAAATGGACCAAATAGTCCAGTAAAATGGGCAGATCAGCAGATTCTGGGATAATCTGCTTCTCAGAGCACCAGATGGAAAACCTTTTCCACTTAGAATTGTAAGTGGCCCTAGTGGAAGGCTTCCTTGAAGCTTTTAAATATCCAAAACACCTTGAGAAAGGTGTAAGTCAGCAAATTCTAACTCCTCAAGAGCCATGCCTTGAGATGGAGGGATTTGAGGTCCGGATACACACTCTCCCTGTGCACAGGCCAGTAAGTCGTGGACTCTGGGCAAGCTCAGGGCAGGGGTGGACTGTCAAGGACAGAAGCAGTGGTACCAGGGCTGTCTGGCCCAATCTGGAGCAATCAGAATCACCTTGCAGGGCTGAGATCTGATTTTACTAGTACCCTGAAAAGAAGGGGAAGGGGAAAGGCATACAGGAACTTCCCTTTCCAATCCAACTGAAAGGCGTCCAGGGGACTGATCCCAGTACTGGAGGCCTGCAACAAAACAGAGGAAGTTGGTGGTTGTCTGGGGCTGCGAAAAGATCTATCTGAGGGTGCCCCATCTGGCAAAGACTGACCCCAGCACCTGAGGATTCAGAGCCCATTCGTGATGGCCCTGAGAAATCCTGCTGAGGGCATCCGCCAGGACATTGTCCTTCCCTGGAAGGTGAACTGCTATCAGGGAGGTGTTCAGGAGTAAGCCAGAGACCACAACTTCATTGCTTTGGTGCACAAGGCTGATGACCGAGTGCCCCTTGCTTGTTGATGTACCACAATGTTGTGGTGTTGTCTGTCCTGACTTGAACTACTTTGTTCTGGACAGAAGCTGAAAATGCCTGAAGAGCTAAAAGGACAGCTCTGAGTTCAAAAGATTGATGTGGAGCAGAGATTCCTGGGAGACCACACTCCTGAGTGGACAGGTCGCCTAGTGAGCTCCCCACCCTAACAGGGAAGCATCCGTGGTGAGGGTGAGGGAGTGGGAAACAGGAATGAAAGGAACTCCTTGTTTTAGATTGCTTTGATCCTGCCACCAGTGTAAGGCCAGGATCAGGGTTTGGGTCACTGGAACCAATTTGGAAGGGGTCCCTCCTTTGAGACCAATAGGCCCTCAAATGGAACTGAATGTCCCTCATCTGGAATCTTGCTCCTTGCACTACAGCTGTGGAAGCAGCCATGTGCCCTAGGAGTTGCAGAAAATGCCTTGCTGGTCGAGAGACCCTAGGGTAAAGGAGGATGCCAGGACAATGAGTCTGTCTACCCTTTCCGAGGGGAGAAATGCCTGGCTAACTTTGTGTTCAATTCTGCACCTATGAAAGTTAGTACCTGAACTGGTTTGAGAACTGACTTTGGTAAATTCAGCAGGAATCCCAGGGAAGTGAGAAGCTGCTGGGTGACTTGCAAGTGGATTTTACCTGATCTGGGGACTGACCCACTATGAGCCAGTCGTCCAGGTAGGGAAACACAGCAATCCCTTGCCTTTCTTAAATGAGTCACTACCACAGCTAGACATTTTGTGAATACCTTGGCGCAGAGGTAAGGCTGAAGGGCATTGCCCTGAACTGGTAGTGGCCTGAGGGTAGTTTGAACCTGAGGTACTTCGGTGAGAAGGCCTGATCAGAACATGAAAATAGGCATCCTTGAGGTCCAGGAAGCTAACCAGTCCCCTGGCCTCAGGGAGGGCAAAATCATTGTCAGAGTTAACATTTTGAACTTTGGTTTCAAAGATGCTTGTTCAGGTACCTTAAATCTAAAATGGGCCGCCATTCTCCTGTCTTTTGGGGTAAGAAAGTATCTTGAGTACAGCCCTTGCCTGATGCGAGAGAGGGACCCTTTCTACTGCTTTGCAGTCCAAAGAGAAAAACCTCTGCTTCCAAAGCAAGGGCTTCTGAAGGATTTGCAGGTGGAAAATGTCTGGCTCTCATCTTCGGAAACTGTTTGAAGCTGAGAACCAGACCCTATTCTTACCTCCAGAACCCACCTGTCCAAAGTTAGGGACACCCAGTTCTGGCTGAATAAACCAACCTGCCCCCCACTGGTACAGGGAGATCGGCCCTGGGCACCCCATCAGGGTGCCTGCTTGGCAGTAGCCTTAGGCTGAGGGAGGGGACGTTTACTTGAGCCCCATCTACCTCTGCCTCTAAAGAAACCCTCTGTGCAAATGCAGAGGAGGCCTGAAATTGGTAAAAGGCCTGTGGAAAGGCCTGCCCCACCTCTGGGAGCGTGCCTCTGTGGAGTGGCATGCCTCTCCTTAGCCTGGGCACTTTTGTAGGTAGTTCTGTATTCATCCATCTTTTTCATATAGTTTTCTGTTTGTTCCCAAACAGAGAATTACCCACACAGGAAAATCCATAGCCTTTGACTGAGTATCTTGGGACAGATTAGTGCATCTGAGCCATGCCAACCTCAGGAAAGCTACAGAAGTGACCATGACCCTAGAGGAAACATCATTAACATCAACAGCAGTATGAAATTGAACTTTAGAGGCTTCAATGCCATCAGCAGCCACCTGTTCCAACTCACTAGCCAGCTGGCCATGGGCCTGCTTGGCTAACTTGCAATACTGTGTCCCACCTAGATTTCTGATATCTAGCCACATAAGCCATATAATTTGCCTGCCTGAGTCCCAAAGAAGCTGCCATATACTGTTTTTGCCATGGCATCAATCTTCCTGGAATCCTTATCAGGAGGATGTGAGCCAGAGGAATATTAGCTTGTCACAGGCTGCAGCTTAATAGATACATAGATACATAGACAGTGTCAGCAGATAAGGGCCTATGGCCCACCTAGTCTGCCCATTTGAGCTTGTAAGTTCAGTTTGTTTTCCTAGAAGTCTATTTCCCTTACCCTGACCTCTAGAATTCCTTTATGTCTATCCCATGCATTCTTAAATCCCGTGATTGTTTCAGCCCCACCACTTCCTCTGGCAGGGTGTTCCACTTGTCCACCACCCGTTCTGTGAAGAAATTCTTTTCATGTTTCCTCTGAATCGTCCTCCCTCCAACTTCATCCCATGCCCTAGTCCTGAAACATCTTTTTCGCTTAAAATAGTGTTTCCTGCACCCTGTTCCTCCCTGTAAGATACTTGTATGTCTCTATCATATCCCCTCTCTCCCTCTCTCCTCCAGGGAGTACATGTTCAGTTCCTTCAACCTGTCTTCATAGGACTTGTGATGCAACCCATGCACCATCTTTGTTGCCTCCTCTGAACCTTCTCTACCCTGTCTATGTCCTTACGTAGGTATGGTCTCCAGAACTGTACACTGTACTCCAGGTGGGGCCTCACTAGTGTCTTGTATAGCGGAATTATGACCTCCTTTTCCTGCTGGTGATGCCTGCCTATACATCCCAGCATCCTATTTGCTTTACCTGATGCCTTGTCACACTGTTTCCCTACCTTGAGATCATCAGAGATGACAACCCCAAGATCCTTTTCCTGCTTGGTGCATGCTATATCCTCACCCCCAACTGATATATTGTGCCAGGGTTTTTGTGCCCCATATGCATTATCTTGCACTTCTTTGCATTGAATTTCAACTGCCAAACCTTGACCATTCTTCAAGTTTCTGCAGGTCCCTTCTCATTCTGTCTACACCCTCTGGTGTGTCTACTTGTTACAGAGCTTTGTGTCATCAGCGAACAGTGAAATTCTGCCTTCTAGATCCTGTGCAATGTCACTGATGAAGATGTTGAATAGGACCGTCCCAGCACTGATCCCTGTGGTACCCACTGGTCACTCTTCCCTCTGTGGAGTGACAGCCATTTACCACCACCCTCTGTGTCCTGCCACCCAGCCAGTTACCTACCCACCACACTACTGTCTTGCCCACACCCATATTCCCCAGTTTGTGTAATAGTCTTCTATGTGGCACAGTGTCAAAGGCCTTGCTGAGGTCCAGATAGGCCATGTCACTGCCCTCCCTGATCCACCTCCTAGTCACCCAGTCAAAAATTCAATGAGGTTGGTCTGACATGACTTCCCCTGGTGAAACCATGCTGCCTTGGGTCCTGTAGTCCATTGACAACCAGATGTTCCACCAACTCTCCTTCAGTAGTGCTTCCATGATCTTTCCCACTACCGAGGTGAGGCTGACTGGTCTGTAGTTCCTGCTTCCTCTTTGTTCCCACTTTTGTATAAGGGGACTACATCTGCTGTCCTCCAGTCTTTGGGTACCTCCCTGTTTCCAGTGATTGGCTGAACAGGATAGCCAGAGGTTCAGCCACCACCTCTCTTAGTTCTTAAGGACCCTGGGGTGCACCCCATCTGGCCCCATTGCTTTATCAGCTCTTATTACTTCCAGTTCCTTCAGGACCCTTTCTCGTGTAAAGGGACTTGTGTCCATTTCTGCACCATTCTCACCCTTGTACTCCTTCTGACCCATTACCCCCTCTTCCTTAGTAAAGACTGAACAGAAATACCTGTTCAATATGTCAGCTTTACTGTTGTCATCCTTCTGCGGCTCCCATCCTCCCCTTCAGACTCACTATCCCTCCCTTTGTCTTTCTTTTTCACTTATGTACCTGTAAAGGTTTGTCCCCTTTACCCACTTGATTTTGCAATGTGTTCTTCTGTCTGAGCTTTGGCTTCCCTTACTGACTTCCCTGCCTCCCTTTGTTTCTCCTGGTACTTCTCCCTATCTCCTTCTGCCTGTGTCTTTTTGTATTGCCTGAATGCAATCTTTTGGCTTTCACTTTCTTTGCTACCTCTTTGGAAAACCATAATGGTCTCCTCTTCCTTTTCCTGTATGGCAGCTTCTTTGGGACTCAGGCAGGCAAATTATATGGCTTATGTGGCTAGATATCAGAAATCTAGGTGGGACACAGTATTGCAGTTAGCCAAGCAGGCCCATGGCCAGCTTGGCTTATCCACCTACATGACTACACTGCTCAGTGAGGAAGTTTGTATCAGAGCCTGACAAGGCATATCTTCTGTCCATTTTTTATCTACAGGAGGGACAGAATGAGGATTTTAAAATCTTTGTTGTTTGCTTCCTAAATGACTTATGCAAAGGAATAGACAACCTCTAGCCTCTAGTATATCCATCATTTCTACATAATCAGGCTCCTCTTGCTCATCCACAGCTTCCTCTAAAAGGAAGCTGGAGGGTTCTGCAACCTTTTTGTAAAACATTAAATGAGAAGGGGACTCAGACAGAATAGGAGGAGATTCTAAAGTCTGTCTGGAGAAATGTCGGTTCAATGGGCACGTCCAGACCCTCCCAGCCACACATGTAATGATCAAATTCAGTCCTCCCTCTCCTGTGGTTCATAAAATTCCTCAACATCATACTCCTGAACCACTGGCACTGAACGAACCAACCTTTTACCAACTGTAGGTGGTTCGGCAGGACCCTGAGACAGTGACTGGACAATCTGTATGGCTTTAGCTATTTCTGCAGCAGTTGGAGAGACAATTTTGGACTCCAAACCTACTGATTTCTTTGTCTTTTCACTGAGACTGGTTCCCTGAACCAGCCTTCCTTTGCCCTAGGAAGTCTCAGCCTGGTCAGAGGGCACTCCTCTCTGGTCCAGTGGGTACTGGACCGGGCTGGCCATCCGGGTCAGCGGACTCTTAGCCTCTCGCTCCCTGAGCCGCCCAATCTCTTTCCAGGGTGGCTGCAGGAAATTTTTACACACCTGGCAGTCTGACAGGAGGTGGTCAGCCCCAGACAATAAACACAAGTGGTGTGTGGGTCAGCCTTGGCAAAGGCTTCCCCACAGACATCACAGTGTTGAAACCCAGTGGGCCGGTTTTCTTTTGGGTTTCTCAGACATAATGCCAGCCTAACCAAAAACTTGCCCTTTTGATGGCAGTGCCAGGCAAGACACCCTTATCGGTTCCTAACCGTGTCACGGTATTTGAAAAACCTATTTTAAAAGCAAGTTTTTTAGAACCGATAAGAACCAGGAACAACACTCTAAAAGCCACACTTTAAAAGCGTTAAATTAAGCAAACCGATCGGTTCAAAACCGAACCGATAATTGAATTTCCACACAGACTTTAAATTTTCTACTTACGGTTTACCAGATAGAGCTTTTAACGAAATGCGGTAAAATAAATACTTTTTGCTGGTTCAAATGAACAAAATACTGCGAACCGAGAAATGAACCGATGTGAAGGAGCTGATCTCGGGCGACTGTTCAGTGAAGCGGAGTAAGAATCTGACAGTTTCATTTGAAACTGGCCAGATAAACTTTGGTATAGCGCCCTCGTAGCTGTGGAACTCAGACTCTCTGGAGTTAACTCTTCCTCTCCGGGGCAGTTCAGCTGCAGTGGCTGACTGCATATAGTCATAATATAGCAAGACTTCATGGTGTTTGAAAACCCAAGGACAGAATATTGGCTCAGTGGGGTCAAGCTCAGTACCTCACAGGAAGAAAGAGACTTGGGGGTCATCATATGTGACATGCTCAAACAAACAAGCCAATGCAACAAAGTATATAGCCAGGCAAATAGAATGCTAGGGTGTATAGGAAGCAAATTCAACAGCAAGAGAAAAAAGTGGTCCTCCTTCTATGGGTCCCTGGTGAGGCCACACCTGGAGTGTGTGTCCAGTTTGGAGCCCTCACCTGAAAAGGACTGGGATAGGCTGGAAGCTGTACAGAGAAGAGTGACAAAGATGGTACAGGGACTATGGGCTTTCGTATGTGGAGCGCCTAAAGTCACTGAACATGTATACACTGGAAGCAAGGAGAGAGAGGGGGGATATGACTGAGATTTTCAAATTCATGAGAGGTATAAATAGAGTGCTGAACTATTCAAAAGGGTTGACAGCTCTACTACTAGAGGACAATGTATAGAAGTTGAGGGGAGGGAGCTTCAAGAGAGACCTAAGGAAAAACTACTTTACTGAAAGAGTGGTGAAACCATGGAATAGATTGCCAGATGATGTGGTGAGGCTAAGACTGTGACAGCATTCAAGCTGGGGTGGGACAGAGCATGGGAAGGAGCTGCAACAGGAAGGACAAATTCCATAAAGGCTAGGCCTGAGACGGTAGATGATCTTGGAAACTCAAAGGCAGACTAGATGGACCATTGGTCTCCTTGCACCTTTTTCTATGTTTCTATGTGTACATGTTTCTACCCATTCAGCTCTGGAGGATGCCACTCTAGCTGCTTGCTTGCAGGCCTTGTGCTTTGCCAACTGTACCTTAGAGAGCAGATAAACAATATCCTGTGCCTTCAGGAAAGCCCTATTATTTTCAACCATAGATTAATTCTGTGGTTATATTGGCTTCTTATAACAGGTTGAAAGCTCCAAAATATATGAACTCTCTTCTTCCTGATAAAGAATCCAGGAGGCTCGATGTCATGGGTAAAAGGACACACAGTATGCTTTGGCAACCCTTGGACTATGTATTGTCAATTACCAGCCTTATATGATTAAATATTAGAACTGCCTGTGAAAGTCTATGGCTGCAATGACTGACAAGCTGCCAGATGGCGTAATAAAACAGTGGTACATCAGACTGTGGGCAACAGCCTGGAAGCTGGTATGCACCTTTTACGATCCACCTATGATGCCTTGGATGTGTCAGCTTTTGCAGCTACTTCTGGCATTTTCCTGCACCACCACTCCTGGTTGTGTGTTGGTGCCTTTGCCTCTGATGTACTGCAGTTGGTACTTAATGCTCCCTTTAGAGGTAAGCCACTCTTCAGCACTGATGTTGAGTCTGCTCTGAGGGACCTCCAGACATCAAAAATGACCCTGCATTCACTGCATTCACTGAATCCTAAACTCCAGGGTAGGGCTGTGGTTCCTTTCACAGGATCTATGCTTGCATCAATAGAGATACTGTTGAGGGTAGAGCCATGGCTCTCAGTGGCCCAAGGCCTCCCCTCAGGTCAATTTGCTGCCTAGTGCCCATGCCAGGCTCACCAAGGTACAGGTATTGGTGGCATTCCTGCTGTCCTGGTGCCTTCTGGCTCCCACCTCTTTCTCCAGCCCCATAGATCAGGACATCCTGGTGGGGGGCTGTATCTCCCTCTTCTTGCCAAACTGGAGGAAATCACAATGGATGCATGGGCGTTGGGGTGGGTCACCTAGGGCACGTCCTAGATCTCCTCTCTGTCCCTGGTGCACCCTCCTTGCCAAACCATTATCCTCCAGGCTTGCACTCTTGCTAAAGGAAGTTTAAACCCTCCTCAGTAAAGAGTCATAGAGCCCATACTGGTTGACAAAATGAACCTGGGCATGTATTCCTGGTACTGCGGGTACCAAAATGGATGGGGATTTAAGGCCCGTCCTAGATCTCTGAGACTTCAACCTGTTTGTTGAATAGAGCGGTTTTGAATGATCTCTTTAGTACTTCCTTCTCCTGCTCCTGCAAAGGATTGGATGGTTACTCTGGATAAGAAGGATGCTTATCTCCATATTGAAATTTGTGAGTCCACAGACAGCACCTGTTCTTTATGCTCCAGGGCTTGCATTATCAGTATCGTGTCTTGCCCTTTGGTTTACCATCTGCACCACATATCTTTACCAAATGCTTTTCAGTACTTGCAGTCTCCCTCAGGAAGGAGGGCCTCTGTGTCTTACCCTACTTTGACAATTGGATTTTTAAGGCTCCATGAAGAAGGCTATTGTTTACACAGTATTCTGAATTAGACAACTATCTGAGCAGTTGGGGATTCTGGTAAACAAGCCAAACTTGGCTCACCCTCCGTGCCAATTTCTCCAATACATGGGAGCTGTTCTGGACTCAGGATTAGGTCAGGTTTTCCTTCCCTTGGACCGTGTTATGGTGCTGGTTGCCCAGGCTCAACTGGTCTCTTCTAGTGACTATGTCTTGGCCAGATGTCTCTTACCACTGATAGGTCTCATGGCTGCTGCTATTGTGATTGTTCCACTGGCAGGTCTGCACATGAGGATTCCACAATGGTTCCTCTGTTCTCAGTGGTCTTAGCATGCCAATGAGCTAAAGCGTTTCATAGAGCGGACACCTCTGCTCCGTCACTCCCTGCTCTGGTGGTTGCACCACTCCAGCCTCAAGATGAAATCCCCTTTCTTCATCTGTCTCCTGTTCTGCTGATGACAACGGATGCCTCCAGTTCAGGATGGGGTGCTGTCTGGGCCTCTTCCAGGCTAAGGGCTATGTTTCCCCTTATATACCATTCTGCATAGCAACACTTTGGAGATAAGGGTTGTTCTGCTTGGCCTACAGGCCTTCACCACTCTCCTTCTGGGTCAACAGCTGTTGCTCCATACAGACATCTCTCTGATGTACTACATAAACTGCCAAGCTGGTGTCACTAGTATCCTCTATGCAAAGGAGCAATTAGAATCTGGCACTGGTAAAGGGGTTGGCTGGGTAGTGTGCTGGGTGCAGGTGGGACAGGTGGGAGGTGCTGCTGAACCACCAATGCTCACTAGGTCCATTTGGTGACTGGCAGTCAGGAGGAGGGTACTACTGAATGCCAGGGATGGTCTAGGTTACATAGGCCAGGAGCTCAGGAGGTATCACTGGACACCAGGGATGCAGAGCACTGTACTGATCAGGAGGCTGAGGATCCATTAGCCACCAGGGAATCTTTGGAATCACAGAAATGAGTGATCAAGTGTGGGGGGTGCCATAGATACCAGGAGACTGTTATGATTCAGGGATGGGTGCTCGAAGGGTAGAGGATGCCACTAGACACCAGGGTTAATGTGCTCACACCAGGATGGGTGATCAGAGAGTTGCTGGTGCCACTAGGCACTAGGAACCCATGTTCTGAACTGGGATGGGATGTGGGTGAGGGTGCCACTTGATACCAGGACAGAGTGTCTCAGCACTGGAATGGGAGGGTGGGGTGCAACTAGACACTAGTGCAGAGCATCTCAGCACTGGGACTGGCAAGTAGAGGTGAGGGGTGCCTTTAGATACTAAGGACTCATGTACACAGACTGGGATGGGGGATCAGAGGGTGGGGGTGCCACTAGATACCAGGAACACTGTTATGATACTGGGACAGGTGCTTGGAGGGTGGGGGCACACCACTAAATACCAGGGTGAATATGTTTACACAGGACAGGTTATCAGAGGGTGGGGGTGACACTAGACATCAGGGACTCATATTCACAGACCAGGATGGGGATCAGAGACAAGGGTGGTGGGTGCCACTATACACCAGGGCGGAGCATCTCAGCACCAGGACATGTGGCGGTGGGTTGGGGTGCCAGTAGACATCAGGGCTTGTGCTCAGGCTGGGATGGGGATCAGGGGCGGCAGGTGCCACTAGACACTAGGACTCATGTTCACAAACCAGGATGGGGACTGAAGGGTGGGGTTCCACTCAACACCAAGGCAAGGACTAGACATACTTGGGATGGATGTTAGGGAGGTGTGGGATACCACTAGATACCAGGGCATGGGCTGAATATATGCAGGATGGATGTTAGGGAGGTGGGGATACCACTAGATACCAAGGCAAGGACTAGACATATGCGGGATGGATGTTAGGGAGGTGGGGATACCACTAGATACCAGGGCATGGGCTAGATATATGCAGGATGGATGTTGGGAGGTGGGGATACCACTAGATACCAAGGCAAGGACAGACATATCGGGATGGATGTTAGGGAGATGGGGATACCACTAGATACCAGGGCATGGGCTGAATATATGCAGGATGGATGTTGGGAGGTGGGGATACCACTAGATACCAAGGCAAGGACTAGACATATCGGGATGGATGTTGGGAGGTGGGGATACCACTAGATACCAAGGCAAGGACTGAACATGTCTGGGATGGATGTTAGGAGGTGGGATACCACTAGATACCAAGGCAAGGACTAGACATATTGGGATGGATGTTAGGGAGGTGGGATACCACTAGATACCAAGGCAAGGACTAGACATATGCGGATGGATGTTAGGGAGGTGGGGATACCACTAGATACCAGGGCATGGGCTAGATATATGCAGGATGGATGTTAGGGAGGTGGGATACCACTAGATACCAGGGCATGGGCTAGATATATGCAGGATGGGTGTTCAAGGGTGGTGAGTGGCACTAGCCACCAGGGATGATAATAACAATAACTTTATTTTTAGGCGTCTTTCAAATACCAAGGAGCGGTAAAATTAAAATCAAGAACAGATCTGAAAAAACAATAATAAAATCACACATCATAAAATAACATTAATCAGTTAGTTATTCATCATAAGCCTGGTGCCATAAAAAAGTCTTTAAGGCCAGCTAAAACCCTCCACAGCTGTGCACTCCCATAACTGGTGAGGTAGAGAATTCCAGAGTGTGGGAGCCATGAACATAAATGATCTGGCCCCTGAAGATTTCAAGCAGTACCTTAGGGATCTCTAGCAACCCTCGCTGGCTGAGCGGAGTGATCACCCTGGGCGATAAGGAACCAGGAGCTCTTTCAGGTAGTCTGGGCCCAGTCCGTGTAGGGCTTTGAAAGTCAGCAAGCCAACTTTAAGGTGATCCACCACTGTACTGGCAGCCAGTGCAGTTTCTCAGCATTCAGGCGAATATGACAGGGCCGAGAAGATCCTGTCAAAGCCGGGTCACCATTATTCTGCACCAGCTGCAAGCAGCAGATTTCCACCCCAGAAAGCCCTAGGTATAGGAGTTGCAATAATCTAAGCGTGAGGACATAAAGGCATGGACCAAAACAGGAAGGTCGCTGGATGGAACCAGATGTTTAACCCTGGAGATATTCCTTAGATGGTAAAAGGAAGGTTTTGGCGAGCAGCCGACACCTGCGAATGCAGGTCAACCCTCGTCAAAAGTACTACCAAGTTTCGCACCTGGCCAGAGGTCAGGAGAGAGTCACCCGAGAACAAGTCAGAGGGCAACCCACCCCTGAAACCCCTGTTCTGCGACCAGGTTCCACAACCAACACTTCAGTCTTACCGAGTTCAACTTCAGCCAGCTCGAATCCATTCCTCCTGGATTTCTTTGAGACAGCTATTAAAGACTGAGAGAGCTCTATCCTGATTGGGTGCAAAAGAAAGGTAGAGCTGGTATCATCGGCATAGCAATGAAACCTCAGCCCATACCTTCTTACAATGTCTCCGAGGGGCACCATGTACACCTTGAACAACATGGGCGACAGAACCGATCCCTGAGGGACCTCCAAGACAGAGAAACTGGGTCTGATGAAAACACCCCAGATACCACTTTCTGAGTTCTTCCAGTGAGGAATGATGTAAACCATCTGAAGACTGTCCCCGTCAGTCCACAGATGCACCTCAGATAGCTAAGTAACACCCCATGGTCCACGGTGTCAAACGCTGATAAAGAGATCCAGAAGAACCAAGATGGAGCGGCTCTTCTGATCCCTAGCCATCAGGAGATCATTGAGCACCGAACCAGTGCTGTCTCGATACTATGTTTCTTTTTCGAAAACTGGACTGGGGGCTCATAGATGTCATGGATGGTCAAATAGTCATCCAGTTGTGCTGCCACTACTTTCTCAATAACCTTCCCTAAAAGGGAGGTTACAGATTAGCCTGTAGTTAGCGTGGCAGTTTGGGTTCAAAGTAGCTTTCTTCAAAAGCAGTATCACTACCGCCTTTTTCAGAGAGTTAGAAACTCTCCAGATTCCAGGAAGCACCAAACTATCCGCTACTAGGACCGGATCGATAACATCAATACAACCCAAGATCAGGAAGTTGGTCCAGGATCCAAACTACAGCATGTAGGGCACATACCCTGGATGATCCGCATGACATCCATGAAGTCCGGGAGGCTGAAGGTACTCCAGGAAAACCAAGGTGCAGTGACCTCATGCTGATCTAAAGCAACCCCCAGAGTGCGCTGGTTGGAGCACTGCTCTGATGTCGGCCACCTTAGCAGTAAAGAATCGAGCAAGATCATTGCACTCTGTTTGCGAAAATGCTTTCTGAACCTGAAGACAGGCTGGGTTGCACAGTCTGTCCACAGTTCGAACAGCTGAGCTGGTCGATTCTGAGCTACTGAATCTCCATGGACAGGAACTCTGCCTTCTTATGGGTGATTGCAGATTGATAGACTTGATAATGGTCCATCAGTCTAAGGCAGTCGGCATCAAGGGCAGATTTCCACCAGCGATGCTCTAGCCTTCATCCTAGTCACTGCATCTCCTCAGAACCCCGTCAAACCATGGTGCTCGAGGCAAAGGAGAGAGGACAAACTCGGACTGGAGCAATAGTGTCACAGCCATCGAGACAGCCGTATTATAGCCATCATGAGGGTCTCTGGATCATTGCTTGCCACAGAGAGGGACGATAGGTCAAGCACTGCAGATAGGCAATGAGAACTTATGTCTCGTAAAGGCGGTACCTGACCATCTCCACAGGGGAGGCCTATGAAGGGGGTGTTAAAACTAAATCCCACGGTGTAATGATTGGACCATGCAACTGGTTCCACCCTCAAGTCGGAGGCTTGATCCCTAGGAGAAAACTAAGTCAAGAGAGTGTCCGTGTTTATGAGTAGCAGTGATAACCACCTGTGTAAGGCCAGAGATGTCATCAACTGGAGGAAGTGCTGTCCAAATTGTGAGAGTTCATCATCGATCCAGGCATTGAAGTCGTCCAGAACCATCAGTCTTGGTGTCTCAAGCGCCATGTCGATAGCGAAGTCTGCCACTTCCTGAAGGAATTGCTTCTCATCACTGGGTGGATGGTAGATGAGGGTGATCCGACAATCTACACTTGCTACTACGGTACACTCAAATGACTCTGCTTCCTCAACTTCTTCACCTCGTGAGGTTCAGTTTGGTCTTAAAACAGACCACACCTTCCCCGCAGATCCAACCATGGGCGGTATATCACCGAGTAGCCGGCTGGAGTTAAAGCCTCCAAAATGGGGCCAGAATTTTCATCCAGCCAGGTCTCAGTGATGCAAGTCAGGTCCACTGTTTCAACAAGATCCGCAGTAATTACAGTCTTGTTTTTAATGGACTTGGCATTGCATAACACCATCCGAGTTAGACGGACCTCTCGGCGCCCTGAACCATCTGTCTACCACAACTGGTAGTGCCCTTGGGTATGGAAACCAAGCATGAAACACCACTCTCTGGGTTCCATTTCACCCCAGGGCATCTCCTGGATCTTACTACCCCAATGTGGTGGTCCCCTCATTCTCCTCCACTGTTCTCACCCCCACCTCCTCCAACTCCTATGCTAATACCTAAGGCCCTACAATGTTAATAGGTAGTAAACTGGAAAGGAGGAGGAAAAAAGAGTGGCGGCAGGAGAGCAGAGGACGAAAGTGTACAACTGCAGAGGCTAGCATCCCACACACTCAAATAACCAGCAAAGTGAATAACTAAATAAATGTCAACAAACAATCCCATAAAATAATCCTCATTCAAACATCCCAAAAACAAACTATTTAAATAATAAAACAATTAACAATAAATAATACAAACCCCAAAACCTGAACATATAATTAAAATAAAATTAAAACCAGTTCTAAACTTTTGAGCTATTAAATCCAGCAATATTCTAAATAACCAGATCTCACTAAGAGACATCAGTTGGAAAAAAGAAAAAGAAAGAGTCTTCAGATCACAGGGTCCTCTCACTACCAGGGAACTTAAAGAAAAAATGTATATACTCAAAGTCAAGTCACACAAAAGAGCCAGCAATTCTTTAAATAAAACAGGACAGGTGCAACTGGGCCACTGTTTCCCATGCAAATAAGAGCCATAAAGGGCATGCAACTGGCCCCTTAGGGCCCACATAAGCCAATGGGCTCATTTGCATGATGTGACTAAATATCACGCCACGCTTCCAATGCTATTGGATCTGGGGTGCAATTCCCTATGGGCTAGATGCAGCCCAGGTCCCTGCTGGGGCAGTGCACATTGACCTAGCACTGCACCAGCACTGGCCAACATTTAGTCAGACAGGGACAGTGTGCTGTTCAACTGAATATAGAAGCCTCTGGGTCACTTGCAGGCACAAGCACAGTGCAAACCTTTGCACCCCTCTTTTGTACTTTTTGAATATCTAGCCCCAGATGTTAATTTTTAAAGTTGCGATTCAAGTCTCGTTTTGCATGGGGTCTGAAAAGCCCTGCATATCCTGCTTCCTGCAACCTGTTTCAAACAAAGTTGGAGTTAGGTCCTGTTTTGGCCTCAGACCTTTAGCTTGATGCAGCAGACCGATGGGGTATGACACAAGACCTGTGACTTCCCCTTAGGTCCTGAGTCTTAGGGCTAGTGGAAGGAATGGGCATTAAGGTTAAAGATACCCTTCGATAGCTCAGCTGGTAGAGCAGCAGACAGTAGTGAAAATAAAGTTATAAGCTGCCAGAACAGTGCAGCAGTTAGAGAGTCAGCCTTCAATGAGGAAGGTTGAGGGTTCAAGCCTGGGTAAAGGGGTGATTCAAATGAATACCCATCAACTGGGTGGATAGGCAACAACAAAACGCTCACAGATAATGTGAAGCTTTCTTTGTGCAGACAGTATGGCTTAGTGGTTAAAGCCACTGAACTGCAAACCAAGAGACTTGGAGGCTTGAAGACCTGAGTTTGAGTCTCATCAACTCCTACTTGTGTATGGTATAATCCTGAGCAAGTCACTTAACTGAATGGGCCTTGCGGTCCTTATCTGCTGTCAACTTCTATGTTTCTATGAAAACCTAACACCCCATTTCCCTTTTCTGTGGCTACAGAGCCCTAATGATGCAAAGGGCCCTATGCAAAGCAAGATATGACTCTACTTTTTCAAAAAGTAAGAAATGCATAGAAAAAAACTATGTTAATGCATCATTAGGGTTCTTTAGCCACAAACCAAGAAAAATGTATTGCTTGCTTCCATGTTGTAGAGGCAGTATAGTGTAGTGGTTAGAGCACTGATCTGCAAACCTGGAGAATGGGTCTGAATCCCATAGTCACCACTTGCATGCTGTGTGGCCATGAGCAAGTCACTTAACTTTCCTGTGCCCCAGGATGCACCTGGAAACAAGCCTTGGCTTAGTGCGTCTTTCCTGGCCAAAACTTGTAAAATAAATGTAACCCTCCCCTTGCGGGTAGGGCTTACTAGTTTACCTCCTGGTGTCTGGTCCTGCCATCCCTGAGTCCATAGTCCAAGATGCTCCTGCCAGCCTGTTGAGCCTGCTTGCTCTGACATGTGGAGAAGTTAAGTAAATAATTGATGCTCTTCCATCTAGTGACAATGCAACTAGTGCTTGGGAAGTTGCAGAGCTCTTGCTATTTTGCCTATGTTAGCTAAAGGCATGTATTTAGTGTGTTCCAGCTTCTGGGATCCTAAAACATACATAGGGGTTCAGATGCACCTAGTGGAAACAAGAGAAGTGTGCTATGTAAATAAATGTGTAACTGTAAATATGTGTACTATTGCTTTAAGTGTTAAGACTGCTCAGTGAATGTGTTTCTGCCTGCAACATGGGGACTTAGTGCTTCAGCGCTGGCACCAGGCAGACCGAGGACTCTATTGGCGCCCATTCTACAACAGGATAATAGTACACAGGAGCAGCTATCAGAGTGATAAAACAGTGTGTTCAAGCAGTTTGATTTGCCAGGCGCAAGATGCTAATGTTGGAACTTAGCATAAACTGTTTACATGGACACCATCTTTGTGACCCTGACCCTGCACTACCCAATCAGTGATCGAAGAGCACCAAGGACTGCAGCTATGGCTCTTATTTATTTTTATTTATTTATTGAATATAATCGAATTACAATCCTTTAGTCACAGACTCTTTTGCAAAAGCTCCACGTCGGTTACAGGGGTGGAGGGTAAACAAATACAGAAGAAACATACATAAACAAGCAGTATTCACAGGACAGTACTGGTAACGCAGTCCAGGCATTAACTTAGTTAACCAGTGACAGTAGTAGGCATTCTGAAACCACTTGACAGAAAACGTGAAGGATGCTGATTCATGGGATCTAGAGAGACCCTGTGTCGGTAGCTGGAGGGTTTGGGAGCACAAGTGTTGGGCAGTGTTAGCCACAGTCACATAAAGCAGATTCAAAGTTGAGCTTTGAGGCCTGCTTTGAAAGGGAGATGCTATGGGTCAGAAAGCAGGGTGATAACGTATTGAGCCAAAGCGGGCGCAGTGTAGTGGAAGGATCTTTGCCCAAGGGATGTTCTACAATGGGGACCAGAAATGAGGAATTTGCTGTAAGCCTTGTATTGCGCCTGATGGGGGCAGCGCTGATAATGGGGAGAAGGCCAGCGGGGCTTGCTGGAGATGTATCTTTTGCGAGGATGCAGGTGTGATACTTTAGTCTTTGTTGGAAGTTAAGCCAACCAGCCAAGGCATAGAGCTCACAGGTATGAGTTAGTCTGTAGCTGCCAGTGACTAGGCAGCAGGCTTTATTCATGGCAGTGTTAATGTTACGTAGTGTGGTGGTTCTGCTGAGCCATAGATCACTATCCAGTAGTCAATTAGGGAGAAGATTGAGGAGGAGGCTGCAAGATGCATGGCCTGTGTAGGTAAGCAGTGTTTCAGTCTGTAGGGATACCCACTCTAGCATTGACAGCGGAAGAGCAGTTGAATGTGACTATGGTAGGAGAGAAGGTGTCTAATGTGATACCCAGGTATTTAAAATTTGTAACTTGTTCAAGTGGGACCTTGTGTGTTTTGATTAGGAGTGCCGACTGACTGTGAGGGCTTTGATGGGGTGTGCACATTGTTCCTGGTACCTTTAGAGACAACCAATGGGTTATCAAGGAATCCTAATGCATATTAATTTCAGTGACAAACAGCTGTACTGTGCAGTGTGGAGTGGTGTTTTCTCCTGAAATGGCTGGGAGAAGGCTGCTCATGGGCAGATTGTGGCAGAGGCTCTTTGAGGGAGAGGGACACTGAGAGTGAGCAGAGACACTTTTGGGAAGTTGGCCCACAGCTTCAATAGCAATGGCAGTAGACTTGTTGAAGTCTTCCACTATCTGGGAGAGCCAGATTTCCAGTTCCCAGTGGAAGAAGATAATTTGGCACCCTGAAATAGCCCTTACCTCAGTATGGGGCGAAACTGAGTATCCAGAGCTTGATGTGTATTCCAGTGGCAGAGAACAGCGTCGGCAGAAGCCCGCTGGGTTTCCACTGCCTGGGGAGCCAGAAAGCATTAAAGATTACTTCAATAAGTGTGGAATCTGGTCTAAAGACTATTTGCTCTGTCTGCCAGTGAGTGCATGAAATCTGCTGCCAAGTTGTGTCTGCCTACAGAAAGTGAGACTGTTTAAATCCCAGATTGGGAGAGTGACTACATGCGGTCAGGATGGTCTGGGGAGTTGGCTAGGTAGTGTCAATGCTAGGCACCACTGATCATCTTTTCCAGAGCTGTGTGGCCCTGGTCACTAAGACTAGCTTAATCAATCATCCACAGATGACCTGAAGGTGACAAGCTGGAAGAGCCTGCAACTGCCTGAATGGGAAAAGCTGCAAGACTCCATTGTCATCCACTATAACTGTCAGTACTGCTGTTCAAGGTCCCAGCTCGACAGAGACAAACTGCATCTGCTGCCCCTGTGCAGATCTGTGAGCTGAATTTCCAACCGTGACTGGGGCCTGCCCTGAGCTAGGAATCCCCGGAGTTGTTCAAAGTATTTTTCTTTAATATTAAGTGAGCCAATACCTGCCAACCCGTGGCAATGTACAGGCCTGCAACTTCTCAGTCTGAGTACCCAGTTACATTTTGGGGACTCTGGTACAAAGTGGGGAGGTGGGCTTGTTAATAGTATTGCTGTTGGGGCTTGGCACCATTTTATAGATATCCATAGAAGTTACCATTTCACTAAATATTACAACTGTTTATATTTGCTTACCACATTCCCCTTATCTTGTTAATAAAACTTTTGTTGTTGCTGCTGTTTAAATTGTCTGTGAACATATTATTAGCAATAGGTATTAATTGCATGCAACACAGAGTATTACTCTAGTATATGGTATTCTGTGTGTGGGGTGACTGGGAGGGAGGTGGGTAGGTGCAGCATCCCAGGGGTTGTACCCTACAAACAACTGGCCCACATATATTTCACTCTAGGTGGAGGCACCACACTATTTAGATCTATCTGGGAAAGAGACCCTTTTACCATCAGAACAGAGCCCAGGCCCCTCAACCTGGCTGGGCCCAACAGGCCAGGAGTAGTAGCCTGCTGTTACATGGGGCCCTGGTTACATAAATAACAAATTGTCCTCGGAGCAACTTAGCGTGACATTGAAAATAAATAATGAAAAAAATTATGTCCAGGTGCATGCACAGTACATTCATTCATGGGATTAGTTTTTGTTTCTCCCCTATTTTACTTCTTTATTGCAGGTAGTGAAGCACATCGATGGATATTGAGGATTGATGCTGAGGGACATTGAGGATTCACAATGAGGAACACAGGTAAGCAGTGCGGGGTGGCATGGGTGCTGGAGGGTGCGCTAGGGTGTGAGAGGGTCTCCGTGTCTCTGTTGTCCTAAGGGTGAAACAGTATGATTTCTCAGGAAAATCAACAGCGTTTGCTTCTTTTGTAACTAGGAATAGTGTCAGGAAACTCTACCTTGTTTGAAGGGCCAAAATATTTCTTTTTCTTTTACCTTTGTCCATGATATAATTTAAACGAATATACGGGATACAATGTATGTCCAAACATCATCACAAAAGTATATCAAATAACATACATTCATGAATAGTTTATATCAATGTATATGGTATTTGGTGCAAAGACCTATGAGAAAGACAATGGCCCAGATTTTCAAACTCGCCATTCTGAGCGCAAGCCCCTCGCTGCTCAAAATAGTTGCGGGGGTGTGGAGTGATATTCAAGGGAGTTGCGCTGTTGAGCAACTCATTGAATATCACTATTACAGCACTTGCGCCAGACGCAGTGGAACTTCTGCCACCGCCAAGTTGCCAGAGTTGAGCATTAAACTGCGGTGGCGCCAAGTACCATTGCGCCATGCTCAAATTCCGATATTCAAAAGGTGACATGCAAATGGGGCCATAATTTATGCAAGGCGCAGGGAGGGCCATTTGCATCTATTTATGGGCCCATTTGCATGCCATTTGCATGTAGGTGCGCCCGATCCCGAGGACTTGCTCTGGCCACCCTGCCAGGCGGCAGCCGTGGGGACAGGCGCCTAATGCAACTCGATCGCGGGCATCACAGTTACATGAACCCCCACATATCCCACAGCCAGATCGCGGGCAGGCGTGTAGACCCCCAGTGCCCGATCACGGGCAGATGTAACCCTCCCCACCCGAATATCTCCCTGGTGGTCAGTGGACCGTAAAGCCCGATCGCGGGCAGAATGTCACATCACAACCCCAAACATCTCCCTGGTTCTAGTGTCCCCCCACCCACCAGAGCCCCTCCACGCTCCCCGCAGCCAGCGGCGACAGCATCCACCGCCTGCCGCCCGCCGCCCACCGACTGACTGTCGGTGGGCTGCATGCCCATTGGTGCAGAGCTACAGCCAGCTGCCACCCGCCGGCCGTGGGGAGCGGGGTGGAGGGGCTTCAGGGTGTGGGGGACACTAGACACCAGGAGATGTTTGGGGGGTTGTGTTGTGATTCCACCCGCGATCGGGCTTTACGGTCCACTGAATACCAGGGAGATATTCGAGCTATGGGAGGGTAACATTCTACCATGATCGGGCATTGGGGTCTATATACGCTGCCCGCGATCGGGCTGTGGGATATGTGGGGGTTTGCGTAACTGTAATGCCCGCGATCGGCTTCGGGATATGTGTGGGGGTTTCTGTAACTGTGATGCCCGCGATCGGGCTGTGGGAGATGTGGGCGGGGGTTCATGTTACTCATGCCCGCGATCGGGCTGGTGGGGGTTGATACAGGTTATGCCCGCGATCGGGCTTCGGAGATGTGTGGTGGGGGTTGTTTTACGTTCTGCCAGCGATCGGGCTGGTGGGGGGCACAGGGACGAGGTTGGGGGGCCAGCCGGTGGTGAGACTGCTGTGTTTGCACCCTGCAATACAGCAGCTCACCTGTGGGTGGCCCTCAACTTGATCCTTTTTTTGGCTCAAGGTTGTGCAGGCGCAGGTTGGGGGTTGCGCATGCACAACTCTGCACAACCCGACTGAATATCGGGTTGTGCAGGTTATGCATGGTTCCTCCCCCTCCTGTTGAGCATGCATTCATTTGCATTGCTCTTTTGCGCAACCTGTTGTCAGTGGCGTAACTGCCTCCTGCTGAATATCGCAGAATGGCGCATTTTTGGACTTGCGCATGCGCAACCCTGTTGTGCATGGCGCAACCCTTTTGAATATCTGGGCCAATATCTCTTATTTTTATATTCTTTACTTTAGAAGCATTTTGTCTGAGACCTGTCCCCTAAAAAGTACTGTAGATGAGTGTTGTAGTGGTGGTCATACCGTACTGTTTTGTGAAACTGGGAATGTAATTTGTGCAGTAGCCAAATTCTTGACAAGGGACCATAGGTGGGTGCTGGTTGGGGTGGGGGGGGAGAGGAAGGTGTGGATGCTGGAGGGTCAGCAATGGTGTTTTTTTTTCTCTGTATCCTGATGGCCTAAAGGGAGGGTGGAATAGATTGCAAGATTAGGCACCCATGGATGATGTAAAAAAGTTATAATTGCAGAAATCAGGAGAGAGGGACTACTAACAGCAGGGATGAGCACCTGCTGCTGGTAATGTCATCTGAATTTAGCACAGCTGGGTCAGACTGGAGAGGGGGATATCGAAAACAGGATTGGGCACCCATCATTAGTAATATCAACTTATCAGCTTGGCTGGACCAGAGGGAGATGCCAGCAGCAAGATTAGACACCTACCACCAGTGTAAAAGGAGGTGGTACAGTGTAGTGGTTAAGGGCACTGAGCTGCAAACCAGGAGCCCTGGGTTTGAATCCCATCAGCCCCTGAGCAAGTCACTTAACTTGCTTGCTCCAGGTCACACCTAAAAACGAGTTCTGGCTTAGTCTGCCTTTCCTGGTTAAACAATTTCCTTTCCCTTCCCTTCCCTTGCCTTATTTTTATGCGCAGACAGTTCTGACCTCAAACATCTCATTAGGGACATACCCTGTGGACAGTCTGTGAGAATTTTATCACTGATTATAATGCCACTACTCCACAAGTCGCTGGCATTTAAAAAAACATTGGCACATCCCCGCTGCTGACCCCATACTATGGGGCAGTATAGGCACCCAACCTTGAGTGGTTTACAGAAGAATTGAAAATACAAAGGATTAGTTGGTTAGGAGTAATTTTCAAAGGAAAAGAGACAACAATCCTCCAACAGGTTTTTTATCTCGTCCCCTGGAGTTTCATCATTGTGGTAGTTGTTTGGCATGTCCCTATACCGATCAGGAAAAATCCTTTGTTAGTCCCACCAACCATGCCACATACGAGATCCATCAATTAGTTACATGCGGGATGGAATACATAATATACTGTGGTGTACATGTCCCTCCATCTGAGAGGCAGAAGTATAGAGAGGCCCGAAACAAATGTACGTGGGCATTATGCAAAGCTAAAGCTGAACTCTATAAAGCTGCCCTTACTGATACCTGGGACAGTGGGGGCAAATTCTGGGATAATGTCAAGGAAATCGGTGGCAAAAATCCCAACACCCCACCCAACCTAATAGCGGTGGAAGGTTACCTGACTTCTGACCCCTCCAGCATAGCCTTGGCCTTGACCAAGTTGTCACTAACTTCAGCCATGTCCTCCTCCTAACTTCTTGATCCCCCTGCCCCCCCAGCATAACCCTCCTTCCACCTGTGGTGCATCACCCTTAAGGCTGCTGAGCCATATCTCAAGAAGCGTTCTAAACCATGCTTGCTATGTAGCAACACCTGGGCCTGAGGCTTCTCCGACTCACCTTCCAAGGCGTACTGTACCCACTCACCCATATTCACAACTTCTCTCTCTGCCAAGGTAAATTCCCCTCCATATGGAAATCTGCCTCCATTGTCCCCATATTTAAAAGCGGGGACCGTATTGGCCTCCAACAACTACCAGCCCATATCTATCCCCCCATCTAAAGCTCTAGGCGCATAGTCTATGACCAGCTCACTGACCACCTTAACAAACCACGATCTCCTCTGTAAACAGCAACATGGCTTCCACAAAGGGCATAGTACTACCACTGCCCTCCTGGAATTCACTGCACACATCCACTCTGCACTAGACAAAGGCCACACCACTAGCGCTGTTTTTGTCGACCTCTCTAAGGCATTCAACACCGTACATCACTCCCTCTTGCTAGTCACACCCTCCAACATTGGCTTTTCACAGGATGCCCTTCAGTGGTTCACAGACTACCTAATGGGCAGGTGCCAACAGGTCAAAATCGGCATGACCCTGTTCAATAGTCTCCCAGTTCTCTCAGGGGTTCCCCAGGGGTCCATCCTTGGTCCCCTCCTTTTCAGCCTTTACCTTAACTCCCTCCCTAGCACCTGCTCTAGCAGCCTCCTGCTATATGCAGATGATGCTGTCCTCTATGCCTCCAGCCGTGACCCTTTGCAACTCCACCATACCCTCCAGTCCTCCTTTAATGAAGCAGAGCAATGATTCACTGCTCAGTACCTCATATTGAACTACAAGAAGACCAAGTTCATGATTTTTGCCCACCCCCAAAACACAAAACAGAAACTTTGCCCACAGATCCTAACTGTGACCAAACCCCTCTCGACCAAGTGACCCACTTCAAATATCTAGGCATCACCCTGGACCCGGCTCTCAATTTCCACCAGCACATACATCACCTGTCCACTGTTCTCAACATCCTTGGACTGCTATACCACGTCAAACACTGCCTTACCCAAGGCGCCCTCCGACTTGCAGTCTCTTCCTCTATCCTCTATCTCTCCTCCTCGACTACAGTATTCTCATTTATAGCGCTGCCACCACCTCAGCCCTAAATAGGCTCCGCCTCTCCCTCAACAAAACCTGTCACCTTGTCCTGGGCTGTGACCACCTCCACACACCTGCTCCCTTTATAACTCCACTAAGTGGCTTAACCTCGACAATAGGATCAAATTCCACACCTGTCTTATGGCCAAAAAATCACCCAAGTCTCTCCTCTCCTGGTCTCACCACCCTAATCTACCTGTCCACAACCCCTAAATTAACTCGTAACTCCAGCAAACAACAACAAACAGTTCCCCGATGCCATACCTCCCAATTCCAAAGGTCTTTTAGCTACAAGGCCCCCACCTGGATGAATGACCTACCCTGCCTTGTCACAACCCAAAACTCTATCGTACTCTTCAAAACCCACCTTAAAAGCCACTTCCAGACCCTAAACTGCTGTGACTGTTATTGACCTTGTCACAAGCCCCCAAATGACAACGGCCTCTGGCTGGCAACCCCCCACAATTCTCCTTTCTTTCTTTCTTTCTTTCTTACTAAATGCCTACCTGAGCCTCCATAAGACTGTTTTTCAAGACTGTAAGCCTTATTTCTTACATTTACCAGGTATCAAGCGTGTTTATGTTCCCTGCACTGTATGTTACCTTGACTTTGTACTGTTCAATATATGTGACGTGGAACCTTTATAAATTGTTCCTGCACTGTATGTTACCTTAACTTTGTACTGTTCATTACATGTGACGTGGAACCTTTGTAAATGAGTCTCTGACTCAAAGGTACTTTACGATCTCTGAAATAAATAAATAAAATAAATAGGAGAACAATTTGTCCCATGAAAGAGATAATACTTGAACCCATATGTTCTATCACATCTGGCAGATGTGACACTCAGTGGGGCAACACTCACATAGTACACACAGTGGACTTATGTTGTCTTAAACTCATGGGCATTGATCATATACCCATGAATATTAGACATGAAGATCAACTGAATAACTTATTCTGAAGAGAAAGTCATCTGATTTATACCATGGGTGCTTTGTCACCTGATGGATTAAATGATAGATGGGATCTGGGTCCATTTTGAATTTAACTAGGAGGTCTGTATTACTTCTATAAGCAATTTATTAAAAGTGTCCTAGTTTGGATATAAATTTTGTGTTTTTCTTCCTTTAGTCCTTCATCTCATTTATACCATGTTGTTATTTATGTTTTCATTTTAGCTCTCCAAATCATCCTGGATTCCATTTTAATTAAAGAATGTGTGACTGAATTATATTTTTCATATCCAGTTGGACTTAATTACTGTCTTTGCATTATGGATTGTGTAAAATATTTTTTTACTCTATCTTCGATGTAATAACTGTTTGGTTTCCTCTGCTTTGTACTCCCCCTTCCCCATTCTTTTCTTTCTCAAGTATTGATATATGCTTAATTTTTCACTTGATATACATTGATACTGATATTTTTATCACTTTTTTTAACTTGTTTTCACATAGGGGTGTTGTTTTTGCTTTAAACAGCTTAGGTATTAGATGAAGCATACAGTATACATGTAACTTGTGCTTAAAAAATGGGGTCTAGTCTTTAATTACTGGATTTATAAGCATGGCTTCTGTGACAAGACTTACCCCAGAGGCAGAAATGTTTAGTTCAGAATGTCGAGGTGTTGTGTGCCATGTTTATGCCTGCAGACACTAATAAAAATATATTTGCACCATAGTACTGTTTTTGAGCATTCTATTTGCCCTCTATCAGCACTGCTTTTTGTGTTTCTTTGATGCTTTATAAATCATGCCTGAAAGGTGATTTCACAGAGTGACTGAGAAACTCTTTGGGACGGATTTGAAAATGTCACTTCCTTGTTTTAGGAGATGGAATCCAAAAAGACAATTGTGAAAAATTTTGGGGAAATATTAAAAATTGTCCAAGTTATGAGTAAAAGTTCAAATGCATTGAAAATACATTACAGTAGCTGCATTTACCTTGTTTCATTCACTTCCTGGTCAGCTTTGAAGGAGCAGGACATTTTTCTTTGCAGTGAGTGGATTTATGGTGGTGGACCTTTTCTAGGTGAGTGAGGGGTGTGGGGGTGAGGGGGTTGGGAAGTCAGAATTTGCCAAGGGACTATTTCCTTCTTCATAGGTTAACTTTAAAAAAAGGGACAATTTTCTTTGTTTCAGGAATACAGAAAATGAGGATTGGGCACACCAGCATCAGTGGGCTGATAGGCGGATGTCAATCTTTTGGAGGGTGGTTGTGGTTGAGTGTCTGTAGACTAAATTTCCATAGTCTAGGACTGGCAACAACGTTGTAGTGCAAGTTTATTTTTGATGATTTTGGCAAGCTGTGGGAAACGCTTACAAGGGCCCCAAATTTCTTGTTTGTGTTTTTGACCACTGAATTAATGTGGTCTAAGTAAGTCAATTGGTGATCAATATAATTATTCCCAACTATTTATAGCAGATTGTATTGACCACCAATTGTCCCTGTTTAAAATTCAAAGTAGGCACAAGACTTGTTCCGAACCATTTTTTTTGCTGGATTGCTAGATTGTAAGTATTGTTTTTCTTTGTTTATTTGTTTGTTTTCAAATTCATGAGAGGTTCTGACCTGGTGAACCATTCTTCCATGACCAAAACCCCCACCTGTAACTTAGCTATTAACTCACTTTGGCTTTCAGTGACTGTGACCAAGACAGTAACATATGGATGTAGTCTCACTCACAATTTTCAACAAATCTGAAAGTTTGTTTACGTACTGGCTGAAAAAGAGGGCCTAAACTTGAGCCTGGAAGACTCCTTGCATAGTAAATCAAGGTGAAGATGAAATGTTCCCTGAGTGACACCTTGTTTCCTATTTGTTAGGTAAGAGTGAAACCATTTTAAGAGTGCACAGTGGATTCCCCCAGTGGCCATTCTTTGTAAAAGGATAGAGTACTTCTCCAGGTCTAAGGCTTTACTCTGCTCTACAAACACTACCCCTGTATACAGACAAGAGTCCAGAGCTTTTGACACAAGGTTGAGAAACTCACCAAGGGCAGTGTGCGTAGCTTGTCCTTTATGAAAGCAGTACTGTCTATGAAAATATCATGACTTTCTATATAGGTGTAGAGCTTTTGATGTATATATGCTTGAAAACATTCAAGATTATTGGAAGTAGAGTGATGGAATGATAGTTGGAGGGGTTAGAAGCATCACCTCCTTTAGAAATTGAGATAAGTTTTACTGAGTTTCCTAGATTTGAGATAAATGCCTTCATTCAGGCTCAAATTATAAAGATAGGTCACGGGTGAAGCAATTATATCAGCTCCTAAGTCTCACAAATTTGGCTTTAATGCTATCTAGCCCTTTGGCCTTGTAGATCTTTAATGTTTAAAGTAGGATTGGGCACCCATCTTCATTCAATAACCAGGATCGAGAGGGAAGGGATGCCGTTTGGTAGGATTGAGTGCCATCCAGCCCCTCTTTTTTAAATAGTGTCAGAAGGGAGGCGGATGCCATCCAGCTGGATTGGGGGTTGATTGGCTGGTTTGCATTAAAAGAGTGCCAGAGTTAGGCAGCACTCACAGAAGCATCAACGGGAAATGGGCTGTATGACCAGGAAGTTGACAAACCTGGATAGATAGTAGAAGGGCAAGGAATAACGGGTGCTGAAAGAGGGAGCCCAAGGAAAACAAATGGAAATTTGACAATAATAAAGAAGCCTACAAGAAAGAAGAATATCTGATTGTCCTACCTCATGGACAGAGTACAGAGGGTCATGATGGGGTCATCCTAATCCAACCCAATACCTCTGTGCTGTGGAGCTCTGAAGGGTTTGATCCTCTCACCTCTTTTGTTCACGGTGTTCATGCTGCCCTTGGGAGACGTTACCAGGCAGTATGGCTTGGGTTTTCATTTCTATTCCAATGATACCCAGCTATACCTGTCCTGTGCCCCTGAAAATCAGATGGTGGTCTTTGTGTTTAACACCTGACTGGCTGAGATCCAGGACTGGATAACCCGAAACTGGTTATGACTCAGTCCAGACAAGACGGAGGTACTGGTGGTGGAGCTGGGTCATCAGCGAGGTGGAGAGGTACAGGGTAGTGACCTGAGTTTGAGATTGAGTGGCTTATCCTTGATCCCCTCCACTCAGGTTAGAGATCTGGGTGTTGTTTCAAGGGCTTGACACTTATTACCCAGGTGTCGGACATTGTCCAAAGTGGTTTTTATCATCTGAGAAACATTGCCTGGATCCGTTCCCTGATACTGCCTGATGACCTGATCACTCTAATACATGCCTTTATCACATCAAGGTTAGACTACTGCAATGCCTTATACCTGGAGCTTTTGGGAGGCAACCTTTGCCATCTGCAGCTGGTACAGAACATGGTGGCCAGGATATTGATGGGTGTATCGAGTTTTGAACATATCATCCCGGTTCTCCGTGGGATGCATTGGCTGCTGATAAGGTAGTGGATTGACTTCAAGGTCAGATTTCTGACCTATAAAGGCCAATATGGTCGGTGACCTAACTACCTGCAAGACCTCCTGGTTCCTCACTGTCTGGCTAGCACTCTTCATTTCTCCAAGGGTGGCCTGTTGGTTCCCAGGAAGAGGCTGTGGCTGTCAGGTGACCAGGCTTTTCTGTAGCCACACCTGTCCTGTGGAATTTGCTCCCAGTTCATCTAAGAGAAGCCCCCACAGTGGAAACCTTTAAGAGGGGCTAAAGACATGTCTGTTTGAACAAGCATTTAGATTGATATTATTTTATATCTTTAGATCAGTGATGGTTACTGATGTTAGAAATATTAGAATTTTAGCTGATTATTTTATGCTCTGAAATATGTTAATGAATAATTTATAAATGTTTGCAGCATTTTATATGCAAAATGTAGGGATATTGTACAGTGCTCTGAGCCCCAGGAAGGGGCCTTTATAAATAAAATTTCAATTGACTGATTGAATGACAGGGTTCTGGGTTTCCCCTGCCATATGGAATGTGGCTATTCAGTAGGATGGCTGTAAGCAAGGGGAGGTCAAATAATGGACTGGGCTTACCAGATATAGGGAAGGGAGAGTCTCCTCGAGAGGCAGATGGTGAAATCCATGGAGAGTAGGGGATAAAGAGGGGAGATCTGGATGTATTTTGATTGCAAAGGTAAAACGGCGGGTGGGGCAGAGCGGGAGCTGAGGGGGAGTACACAGTGGTGAGCTACGGGGACCCATGCTGAGGGGCAACTGGGATCTACAAAAGGGGGGAAGCTGCAAAGGGCATAGTTGGCTAGGAAAAGGGCAGAGTACAAGAAAATGAAAGTGGGGAACTGAAGTAGCCGTAAAGTACAAGGTGGGTGATAGTATGTGGGACGGAGGGAGGGGGGCATGCATGAGAATAAGACAGTTACTGGTTTTCAGTTTTTGCAAGCATAATTACTCTCCCCTTGTGGGGGTTGGTTAGGAAGCAATTTCAATAATTCAAAATTCACGATTGGCGATATGGGAGGGGGGTTCAGATATCTCAAAGAATGTTATGGGGGTGTAAAATAAGAAATGGGGAATCAGAAAGGAATAGGATATTGGCATTAAATGTTTTACTTCAACAGTTTAAAGGTTTCTTGTTTGACTTTTATATAGATAGATAGATATCATTCTGAGAAACTTCGAGAAGCGAGGCCTATATTGTTACAAATGCCAGACCATGGGATAGAACAAGAAAGATGATAAGGAAGGAAGTATACCTGAGGAATGGCTAATACTGGTACAACTAGGGTCATCTCCTGAAATGTGAAGGGTTTTGCATCGCCCATAAAGAGAACTAAACTACTGGCAGCCTTGAAACATAAACAAATGCGTGTTGCGTTACTACAGGAGACTCATCTGGCTCCCCAAGAACACATGAAGCTGGTGGGAGATTGGGTGGGAGCTTGTTGTGCTTCCTCATACTCATTCCATAAAAGGGGGGTCACAATTCTCACTCACAAAAACTACCTTCTGAAAGTTATTAGAGTAGTTAGGGACCCAACCGAGGGTAGATATATATTTGAGGAAGGGGAATTACATGGAGAATGGGTCACATTCAGTAATGTGTATGCCCTGGCTGTTTTGGACCCTGATTTTTATCAGCAGATGCTAGACATTTATTTATTTGCTTTTGGAACTGGGTAAGTGCACTAGACAGAACTGTCTATTTTCAGGCACGACCTGGGACAGTAAAAATCAAGGAACAGATAAAACAAATACATATACAGTGTTGCACAATAAGAGATTCCAAACAGTTATACAGAGGTGCAAATTACATAGTACATAGAGGAGATACATATCACACAGTATAATAGGAACAAAACAGACAAAAAGGCACAATTTACTGTTAATAATGTACAAAACCTGACAGTGCTGTTGTTAAGTCAGCAAGGAGACAATTCCCAGGCAGAGACAGGGAACAACCTGCGTAGCTGCAGCTGAGGAAGAGTGGGGATGGGAGGAATCAAGAGGCCACAGAGAAATTTAAGTGCAGAACAATGGTAGATTTGCATGACTCGTGAAGCTAGGGACATTTGCAAATGTCAAGGGAGGCGAGGTAATTGGAGAGGCCTTTCTTGAACGTGGGGTGGGATTTGGAGTGCCTAAGATCAAGTGGGAAAGAGTTCCAAAATTTGGGGGCATAGAAGGAGAAGGCAATTTTACCCATCCTGGTAGAGCATTTTTGGGACAGATAACTGAGCTAAAGACATGGAATGGAGGGAACGAGGGAAGTCCACGGGGTGAGCATAGCAGCAAGTGTGGAAGCGATAGAAGACTAATAATGTTGTCAGTCAGATAACCTAATGAATAAGCCCAGTGCGAGGAAGGAGACAACCAGTGGAGGTCAGAGTAGAGAGTACAGTGGTGCTTAAGATGAGGAGCAGATAGCGCAAATCTACAGACATTGTTGTAGGCAATGTCCCACATTTGCAAGATGCTTGCCTGTGCCATAGCGAAGACAGGCAGAGCGTAGCAGAGTCCAGGGAGGAGAAGGCCTTGGGCGACAGAGATCCTAGCAGCAGAGGTCAGAAACTGACAGACTCAGTAAGCCAGTCCAGTTTTAGCATTTACTGATTTGCAGACAGCTTTGACATGCAGAGAGAAGTTAAGAGATGGATCCAGCATGACTCCTAGGTATTTGAAGGACTGAGTTACTTCCACAAGGGAGCCATCAAGACAAGAAACCTGGAGAGATGGAGTTGAAGTGACAGATATCCTTTGTGACCCAAAAAGCATAGCCTGGGTCTTGGCAGCATTTAGCAACAGGTGGTGGGATGTAAGCCAAGTTTGGATATGATAAAGATCAGAGGAGAGATGGGAGTTAATTTCATAAATAGAGCTGGAGGAGACATAGAGGACCAAGTCATCTGCATAGAGTAGGAGAAACTGTGGGAAGGCACTGAAGGTAGGTTATTGATGAACAAAGAAAAGAGCAGGGGCCCAAGTAAGGAACCTTGTGCGATGCCCGAATGAAGCAGGGCAGGGGCAGAGAGAACTTTATGACAGGAGACCGACTGGGAGTGGCTCCACAGATAGTTGGCAAACCAGGCAAGTGTGGATTGGGAGGCACCAATACAGTCTAGTTGATGCAGGAGCAGGTTGAGGTTAACCAAGTCAAACGCCTTTGACATGTCACTAAACACAGCCCCAGCAAGCTGGCCTTGGTCCATTCTCACAAGGGAGCAGTTCCCAAATCTTATAATGGGGGTAACTCGTCCTGGATCCGAAATTAGATTACTCTATGCAGAGTGCTGCTAACAAAGCAATAACGAATTGACAGATGGGACTTGTAGAATTAGACTTACTTAACAGTTGGAGAACTGCCAACCTGGAACTAAAGAATATACATTCTCTCTAATCCACATGGCTACTGGTCTAGGCTGGAATATATTTTCATCCCCAGAGGATTATATGACTGGGTGGTGGAGGTATGGTAAGTCATAGCCCAATTCATGTTTCGGACCACTCAATGGTTCAGCTGGTTCTGTGGACAAATAGGATAGAACAAGTAAGGCCCGGGTGGAAATTCTCAATTTATCTGCTTGCTCAAGAGGCATTTAGGGACTACTTAAAATCTCAATGGGAACTTTATGCTTGTATGAACCAGGGGTCTGTAACATCAAAGGGGATTTATTGGGAGGCGGGGAAAGTGTTTATGAGGGAAGCAGTAATAAGCTATGTTGCCAAAATAAAGAAAGAATACAGAGAAAAGTTGCAGAAAATGGAAGAAAATATTAAAGAACTAGAAAGAAAACCTGTATAGCTGGAGGAGAGGGGTAATGGGGAGCTTTATGGCAAGCCCGGAAGCTCTGAACTCAATTTTAAATGAGGATGCAAAATTAAAACTTTTATTCGCTAGGCAACCTTATATGAGTGGGGAAACAAATCAGGACCCTTGCTGGTGAAAATCATAAAATAAGAACTTCAGTGCAGATACTAGCCATCAAAGATAAATTTGGCCAACTAGTGCATGATAAGTCTTCTGACAGGAAAGTGATTTCAGGAGTTTAATGAAAAACTCTGTGAGGCAGAGTGTGAGGGTGCTGAACAACAGGCCGATGCTTTTTTACAGTAGATGAGATAACCATTCCTACCCTCAGTTTTATAAAGGTGAAATATTAAAGGAATAATGCATGATAGGGTGTGCGTTGTGCTGGGATAGCGCCATACCTGGGGGTTGGACACGAGGCTCGCATGCCGAAAAGGCCCAATGCCCCAGGCGTATGCTATCCCAACACGACAAACACCCTGGAGTGCATTATTCCTATTATACAATGGCTTGTCGTTATATATAAAATAAAAATAATTGTAAAGAACATTTTTATTAGAGTGGAAAATATTTTTGTTTCTTAAGAGGAGATGCAAAAAGAGAGCAGCCATAATATGACAGAGACCTGTATGCTATTCTGGGATAACGCTATGAGTCCAACCTCAAACTGACCAATCACAGTCCAAGATTCTTTCTTGCCATTGTATACTATAGGTTGGAAAATGGGTAAAACTATTTCAAGCTCCTGATTGGCTGAGGGACTTCTCTAGCTGGGCATCTATCAGACAACAGATGCCCGGCTATTAAAAGTACCAACCCAGCCTGTCCCATCACAAGAGTCTTGATGCCCACTCTGCTCCTAATTGGCTAAACCCCTTCATTTTAATTTGAAATATCTGCCATTTTTTTTGTCTCGCTTAGCGAGAGAAGAGACCCAATCTCAGTCCTCTAGCCGTTCTCCCGATCTCCGATTTCTGTTACTACACACACACACACACACACACACACACACACAGCATCTGGTACACAATATCCCTGTTGTAGCCACATTTGAAATTTTAAACTGTCTTGTCCCATGCTCCTTGATTGTTCATAGCAGTACTCTGAGAGAGCCAAACACTCATGCTTTCGCTCATCCTTCCTTTAGCTGGCAGCCCACTAGCTAACCTGCCTGTGATTTGTAGGGCTAGCACAAATTGTCCTGACATGAAATGGCTCTCCTTTTCTTACCATGATACCTCCCTCCCAAGATGAGAGTGGAAAGAAAAATTCAGCTCTGGACACACAGCAGTGACTCATTCCCTAGCAAACTTGTTTAATGGTTTTTTAACAGTACCTTCCTCTTCCAACTGTCCCATCTATGATGCTGACGACTGATCCACACAGCATGGCACCTCCCGACACTGAGCTGCAGCCAACCGATCAAGCAAAGTTACTATCCATTCCCATTGAGCAATTAAACATTTTTGTGAAGCCAACTCCTTTTGGACTTGCAAGTCTGGCAGACTTTCTCTACTCTTGCACCCCTCCTCCACTTAGCCGTCCGCTCACTATCAACCTGCAGTCTGTTTAAAACGGAAAATGAAAATAAAATAAATCAGTGTAAAAGACTTGGTTCTGCTGCTCTGAGATCGTTTTAAGATTTGCTGGCCTTGTGTGCATGTGTGTTGGGAGGGGGATTAAGCATGACAACTAACCACAACAGACAGTACAGAAGCTGATGTGGGACAAAACTCCTGTATCCAAAAACACCCAGCAGGTGGAGGAACTATTTTCTTGACAAAATAAATAAAACTCTTAGATATTTAACTTTTAACATGAAAATTATTTTCAAAATACAGTGGCCTATTTTTACACAATATTCCTCCAGGATGGATGGTACGGTTTATACCAGACCTTCCAGGGGAATAAGGCCCTCTGCCTGAGGCGTCGGGACTCATTACACCCCTGGGTGGTCCAGTATAGCCCAATACCACCCACCCTGTTGGGTATTATTGCTTACTCATCTTAGAGCTAATAGCTACTAAAAGACTTAGTATAGCCACTACTTTTAAAAACATACTGATCAGCCAGCTCTGTAGCCCGAGCAAAGGGTTCACTTGGCATGCTGGTGACCCGGTTTCATGCCCCAAGCCCGGGTGTCAGGAGTGTAGACCAGCAGGGAGGGAGTCCAGAGCATCCATTGGGCACTTCCATCCCAGGGAGGGATGGGCCTTAGGCACCTAGAGGTGGATTGGACGACATGCCAGGCAGCGTGAAGCCTTGACATGCCACCGCACGCTCCCCTAAGGTTGCAGTCATGCTCAGGCCCAATCAGGGTGGAAGGAATGGGAGAGCAGAAAACAGAAAAAAGCACCCGGGAGCAGACCAGATGATGGCCTCCTGTCTCCATCGCCACAAAGCCCAGGAAAGTGTCCAGACCCACCCCTGCAGCACCCAGGATACATAGTTGCTCTAAGGGCACTTCCCCAGAAGTGAGGACTCACCCAATGAAGAGATATGTTGGTTACCTGGGGCTGCTCATAGGGCAGTGGATGGTGGCAGGACGGAGGGTGGTGGGCACATTTTGGAGGCCCAAAGGAGTGGCTGTTGGGGTTGCCCTGGAAGGAGCAAAAAAACATACTGATCAGTAGATTAAATTTTGAGTTCTGAGTTCCTGATAATGAAGGTTATTGAAAATATGAATCTGACTACTAGGTTTACAAAGTTGATAGACAAATGTATCATCTGTTTATATATTGAGGGGTGGTTGTCATCTTATTTTCAAATGTTATTCTAGAGACTCAGATTTCTAGTATAAAGAATATGTGGGAGCAACCCGGGCACCACCACCAAATGGGCTACTACCCCAGCCTGCCTGCTTCTCTAAATGCAGGTTGAGGGGCTTGAGTTCTGATTTTGCTAGCATGAGGGATCAATACCAACAGTAATACTATGCGCTGCCTCCACCCAGAGAGAATTTTAAGTGGGTTTGATATTAAGCTAGCACAACCTTCTGGAAGTTGTACCTACCCACAGCCCCAGCCAGTGGTCCCACACATGGATTGGTACAGAACACCTTGCTTAATATTCAGCATCACAATTTGTGGTGAGTGCTCATAATATGCTCACAGTCCCCTCTTACCGACAGGCTCTGGACTTTCTGGATACACCCTGTTCACCTGTAAAACAGCAAGACGCCTTTATACCCTTCACAGTAATCCAGCACTCAGTAATAAAATGCTCAGGAAACAGTTTAAACAGTCAAACTACAAACTGATTTATTTGGGGATGTTAACAAGGGATGGGCGTACAGATTACTAGTAACTGCATAAAGAAAAATAATTTGGTGTTGATACTGAATTGACAATCACATACATGCACACCCCTGACTTAACTCAGTCACTAAAATCTGAATACCCAGGATCCAAGATGTTGCAGGCCTGAGCGTTGCCGCGGGGTTGCCAGCATTGCAGCTGGCTGGGGCCCTTAAGTAAATAAATAGTTATTGATTCTCTTGCTTTTGGCTGTTGCCACATTCACCAGTGCTTTAACCCAAAGGAAAATTGTAATCTGGAGGCCCGATGGCCTGAAGAACAGTTTAACTGACAGCAAGAACTTGGAAAACAAATCAGATGGCAAATACTTTTTATTTGATGTTGCAGGGCCAGAGACCTGTTGTACTCACAGCACCAGGACCTCAGATGCTGGGCTGATCTCCAGGCTGGTCTCTCTCAAGGACTGGCTCTTGGGCTGATGGCTGCAGGCTGCAGGTCTCTCCTTTTGGGACCAGGATCAGGATACATGGATCAAGGCTTGCACAACTCACCCCCCACAACACAGCTGTGCTCCAAGGGTGGGCACCCACGATGATCTTCTCCGCAGAAGATGACTCCCTCATTGGTTCTCTAGCAGCTTGTCCCACAGGATCAGTAATAGTCTTTTAGTAGGATTATTTGGCATCACAGTAGGTTCTGGGACAGTCTTAGATAGGCCACTCAGCTTACTCGCTTGCACTCAGCAGTCCTGGAATTGGAAGCTGGCAAGACAAACAATTTGATCTCCATCTTTTGGCAACAGATACAGAGCCAAATCCAGTGGCCCAAGGGTCCAATTGTAGGCCACTTTCTCTGGTAAAACCAGGGTTCATCCCACACACAACATTTAGGGTCTTTCATGACTATGGCTCCCTCTTGGTCTGGTTGTTCAGCTCACACAGAGACACTTCTTTTCTCCCTCAGGAGTCATACAATCTGACTGCAATCCAGCAGTCCCAATGACTCTCAAAAGAACTTAGGCCAAGGAGAAGCAAAGCAGGCCTTCCCCAAGTTCCACAAGCTGAAACACAGAGAGCCCTTACAGTACTGAAGCTTGTGCCAGCCTGATTATTCAGCCATTTCATTCAGCTGAGTGAAAACAGAATCCTGTAATCTGGTTGGCTGCCCAGGCTGTCAGTCCCAGTCCCAGCAATCTGATTTGCTAAATGGGCACCAAGCATAAAGTTCATAATTTCACCCAGCAGTCACAGTTTGAGGACCCATTAGCACCCCTAAAGTTCTGACTGGCCCAAACAGGGTCAAAGTATTAAATATGGCAACTGGCTGCTTGAGATAAATAGTCCCAACGTCAGAGTTCATTTTAGACATAACAGTTTAGATTCAGGAACAAACAATCCACAGCATTCAATAGGGCTGCATAGCTGTTATCAAGCGACTGCAAGAAACTTATCAGGTGCTGCCCGGTGGATCGCTTGGTTCTTCCCAGGCCCAGCACAGGTTACACACTGCATACACAGGGCTTAGCTCTAAAGGACAGTGCGGTGGCACCAATTCGCACAGTCATGTAGTAACTGGAGAATACAGCAATACTCCAAACTTTATTATGCCATTTACAGAACTGACTTAGCCAGGTTTTTCGATGCAGAGCACCAGCGGGAACGCTTGTTTTCTGCAGAGGAACACCACAAAGGTCAAGGAGACGATCAAGGTAAGACCACCATTTGGGGTGGGGTTACATGGGATATACAAGTGTGTCAAGGTTCAGCCTTAACATGCAAAGTAACCACTCAATGGAGTCAAGGTTTATTTTATTGTAAAGTAACTACTTTAAGTTATTTTCACATTGGTTTCACACTACCTTAAGTTTTTTTTAATGTGAGCAACCGCTCCTCCATTTGTAGCAGCTACAAACAGAGGAGCGGTTGCTTACCTTAAAAAAATTTAAGGTAGTGGGAAGCCAATGTGGATAAGGAGCTATTTGTAATGGACCAAAAGAAAAGAAGTGAAAGTGAACCGGTGAGGAACATTAGTTTGTTTAAAGCACTATGTGGGACTGAAAAGATGATGTAAGGCACAAAATGAAGCACTGTAGTCATATTCTGAAACAAATAAAAAACAAGATTACTTTGAATGAGGAACTTCTGAACATAAACTGCAACTAAGAAAATGGTAAACATTGCATTATGAGGTCCCTGGTGCCTTTTCTGACACATGCTAATAATACATAACAATACGAGGATCAAGTAATCAAACAAATGATTCAAATCCTGTAGCAGCTTATCCAAGTGAAACACTGATATACGGTATTTGTATGTTCTGTATTTTTGGTCAACTTGATAGGAAAACAAACATTTACAATTAAAGTACTCAGACTATAGTTCTTGATGATTGGGTCAGCTTGTTCAATCTTGTGGATATTCTGAATTGATAAGGACAGGATGGTACTCCCTGTAACAGCAAGGTAGAGGATATGTTTTCCGCAAGATTGGCTATCCAGCATAGACGCCATCCCAACCCCTTCCATTATTTAATTTCAATTCATGTTATTAAACAAAAGTCTATGGACAAAATTACCCATTTTCATAGGTGACCATTCTCAAGATATACAAACACAAATAGTTACTTGCTTACAGTAACAGTAGATCTTTGAGAGACTCTCCTCCATTGAGCCACATCATGGATCTGTAAGTCGTCTGCATCAGGACCACCTGGAAAATTTTGCAGGCTGGGGCCATCAACGTTGACATCTATGACAGCTCCAAAATGTAGTGGAGTACAGTTGAAAGGGGGAGCTACGCTTCAGTGAGCAGCGATAAGATATCGCCTGCTCATGCGCGCCCCCCCCCCACACACACACACGGATGTTGCATTTTCTTTTGCAAGTTGAGGAAAGGTACTGTACTCAGCTTTCTGCCACCCCCTCCTCCATTTTTGTTCCCCCAAATGCATCTCAGGCAGCAGCTGCAGGTGTTTCGGGTGCAGAATCAGATTCCATGTTTTTCAATAAAACAAATGTTATTGACCTGGAGACATCCTGGTAGAACAATTTTAAAAATGAGGTAAAATGTACGGAAATAAATAACGGTTTTTGTTTAGTCCTACGTGGTGTGTTCTTACACACATACAAAAATATACTGCTGCAGTCAGTTTCAGGGACTCCGTCCTTCTGGATACACTTCTTATGAAGTTACTCCAAGGTAAAACTCCGCTAAAATAAGAGCATTAAAACAGCAAGACTAACACAAAAAGGCAGGTTTTAAAACTATGAGGGTTTTGTTTTCTGCCTGACAGGCCTGTTTCTTGGGGCAGTGGAGGAGGTTACTGTGCTCCTTTCCTGCTGTTTACTGGAAATGAAACAGAAGGAGCTATTCTTATTCCAGTGCTGATCCTAGTACTGTAGTTTCTGTAGCTATAGCAGCAGCGCCATGTTGCTCTCTCAGTGCTCCAACACCTCCTCGCGTTGTCGCTCGTGTTCTGTTGTTGCGGCACTGCAGTAAGACAGAGGGACACGTGAAGCTCTACGTGCGTAGGTCGACCAGGTAATACGGCACAGCGGCAGCAACGAGGAGGAGGGGGAGAGAGGCACGTGCTGTTACCGACTTACAGGTGTGAGGCAGTGATGTCACCGTGTGGCACCCTCCACTAGCTCAAGCCCCGTCATACTTCCACTTTCTTACCTACGGTATAGTTCTGTACCCACATTCCATCACTCAGAATGTGACTCAGATGGTATTGTGGAAAAAACGAGCAAGGTGTGTGGGACACATTATACCAGTCAAACTCTGTGGAAAGAAGTGCATTCTGTTGTTGCCCAGTCCTCTAGGTAAGGTAGTTAATACTCTGATACCTCTTCAATTGCACAGTAGTACTGATGTAGAGAATTGTGCTTGGGTAAGGTGTACAACAAGGTGTGTTTTCACTGAGGGTCTGATGACATCATAGGCACCTGGAGACCGAAAAGACCCTGATGTCGGAGAACCCAGTGATGAAAATACATGAGAATACTGATTGGGCAACCATGCCAACCAGCCGGTGCTGCCATGCTTAGAGGGATTCTCATTATATCAGACATCAAGATCAAGCTTGAGAGGTCCGATGTAATCAGAAGCCGAGGAGGCAGCATGCACAGGCTGGTTGGGTCTGCGGTTGCCCAATCAGTATTTTTATAGTGTGTATTTTATGTTGCTTGCATGCATGTGCAAGAAACATAGTTCCATCATCCAAGTTTTCGGAGGTGTGGCAGCCTCTTCCAATTCAGTCAGTGTGTTTGCAGCGCGGCCGCAGTTCTCCAATAGCTGCTGGAGCTGTCTATGACAGCAGTCAGAAAATGCAGTGAGTACAGTTGAAAGGGCAGCTACCGCTGAGTGAGCAGCGATAAGATATCGCCTGCTCATGCACGCACTCCTACACACACACACACACACCACAACACATGCTCGCCCCCACGACATCAGCCTGTATAGCCGACGGGGTGCCCAATCCCTGTCGGCTGTGCTGCACTCCACCCACCAAACAGAGTTCCACATGCCACGCTGGGTGCCCACTCCAGCGTGGTCCACATCATTAGCCGATGGGGTGCCCAATCACCGCTGTCCTCCACTGTTCCCCCCAGAGTACAGGGTGCCAGCATGGGAGCCCACCCCAGCATGGCGACAGATGCTGTCGCTGACAGGGTGCCCAATCCCTGTCAGCTCCACGACCCCTCCAAACAGCCTATCCTTTTGCCATGCTGGGAGCCCACCCCAGCGTGGCTAAAGCGTCCCTGCGTCGTCCTCCTGTTTTTTACAAAAAAAACCTGAAACACAAAAACGGTCCCTCACTGTCTCTGCCCCCACCCGCGCCCACCCACTGCGCACTCCTGCCTCCCCACCCCATACTTACTCGTCCAACTTGGCGTGACGATCTTCGTGGACGGGAACACGTCTGCACTCTTCAAAGCCTACCGCGAACTGAGAAAATGCCGGTAAGCTGTATAATATAATAAATACTGTTTTTTCAACTTTGCTGCATATCTCAGGCATTTTTTGGAATTTTTGCACCAAATTTTCAACATGGGGTTTTTGGGACCCCTCTCATGAATGCTCTCACTGTCATGGTGTTAATCGGCTCAAGAGTGATTTTCAGTCACTGCACGAAATCACCTTTGGCACTGATTAATGAAACAACACTACTAGTGTTCATAAGGTGGCCTCTCAAAAGCCTATGTTGAAAATATGGTGAAAAATTCTTAAAATGACTGTTTTACGAGCGTGCGTTGAGCAGTTCCTATGCACGTTCATAAGTTCGCGAATTTTCAATATTTTCACTCCAGATTTTCAATATTGTCATTTTACCACACCTCCTTATGAGCAGTACAGTTGTCATTTTTCACATCTCACCCAAAACGTGTTTCCACCCATGTAGCGCACAGTGGCGCAGTTGGTGTGCGAAATCAATGTATGGGACACATTAAGAAAATCACAGTGACACTGTTCATGAGCAGTAGTCTTAAAATGGCTATGTTGAAAATTTGGTGGAAAAATTCCTTAAAATGACTGTTTTACGAGCCTGCGTTGTGCAGTTCCTACGCACGCTCGTAAGTTTGCGAATTTTTAATATTTTCACTCCAGATTTTCAACATTGTCTTTTACCACACCTCCTTATGAGCAGTATAGCTGTCATTTTCGCATCTCACCCAAAACGCGTTTCTGCCCATGTAGCGCACAGTGGTGCAGCTGGTGTGCGAAATCACTGTATGGGACACATTAAGAAAATCACAGTGACACTGTTCATGAGCAGAGGTCTTAAAATGGCTATGTTGAAAATTTGGTGACAAAATTCCTAAAAATGACTGTTTTACCAGCCTGCGTTAGCGCGGTTCCTCACTTGCGCTTGTAAGTTTGCTGAATTTTCAATATTTTCATCCAGATTTCCAACATTGCCATTTTACCACACCTCCTTATGAGCAGTACAGCTGTCATTTTCCACATCTCGCCCACAACGTGTTTCCGCCCATCTAGCGCACAATGGCGCAGTCGGTGTGGGAAATCAATGTATGGGACACATTAAGAAAATCACAGTGACACTGCTCATAAGCAGAGGTCTTAAAATGGCTCTGTTGAAAATTTGGTCACAAACTTCCTAAAAATGACTGTTTCACTAGCGTACATTGCGCAGTTCCTACGCACGCTCGTAAGTTTGCAAATTTTTAATATTTGCACTCCACTGACTTCCAAATACCTACACAGCACATACAAGCAAGCAACATTCGGCATTGACAAATGCTTGTTACATTTTCTGTGCGTAAATTATACCCCTGAGTGTCCACTCTGATGCACATTTTTGCATCATCTGCAAAGAAACACGTCTTCCTCTCCAACTCATTGAAGATGCCCAATCCCAGCCATCACTGATCCTTCTGGTACTGTACCACTAGTTACTTTCCTGTACCCTGAGTGCCTACCATTTATCACTACCATGGCCACCCTCTGCCTCATATAATTTAACCACATAGTTACCCAGCTTACAACTTTCTAACACACACCAATGCTTAGTTTGTTACGTAGCCCTTCCTGTGTAGTATTGGGTTTAAACTGAAAGCCTTTCTGAAGTCCAGAGAGGCCACATTTACTGCTCTCCCTGGTGTTCAGTGGATACAATCCCTAGCTCAACCACAGGTAGAGGTGTCAGGACTCCACTGGGCCCCTCCCTAGCCCCAGCTCAAGTAAAGGTCAATCATATCTGTGAATCCTCTTTCCTACCCACAGCACAGGTAAAGGTCCCTTGTGCCTAGTGGCCCCACCCCACCCCCTAATATCAACCATAATAAATGTCCTGTCCTGGACTCCCTGGTGTGCAGACTGAGACTGCCTCCTTATAGCCAGCTCAAGTAAAGTCTCTGGTGTCCTCTCAGTGGCCTTGGGCCCTGATCCTCCCTACCACAGCTATAGTAAAGGTCTCTAGTGTTCAGCATCCCCCGGTCATCTCTAACACTAGACTTTGTAAAGGTCCCTTCTGTCTTATGGATACCCCATTCCTAGCCACCACAGCCAAAGTAAAGGTCCCTGGTGTCTGTTCGGCCCCTCCTTAGCGCCCCTCCATCCCAGGTAAAGGTCTCTGGTGTCCAGTCCAGTGACCTGCTACTCCCTACCCCCAGCTCAGGAAAGGTCCCTTCCAGGTGTCCAGTGGATGACTCCCTCCCAGCCCACATAAAGGTCTCTGGGCCCAGTGGAACCCCATCCCTATTACTCCACATGGCTGCTGGCCATCTGTGCCTATAATTACTGCCCCCCCCCCCCACACACAGCACTGTCAGGCACTCTTTAATGGCACATTGGAATTTGGCAGTGGCACCCTTTAGAATTAAATTACAGTATCACTAAATATGTAATAATGTTAGTTACAGCACTTTGTGGGACACTATACTCTGTGAACAGACATCCCTGTCCCAGGGGAGCAGTTGCCTGGCATCCCCTGCCCCCTTTCCCATGCAGTCACAAGGCAGCTCCAAAGACACAGTCACACAGTCACAACCACCAGGCTGCAGGCTGGGAATGAATATTAAATTGTTCAACTTCTTCTTCGACTACAGACTATACCTTGAATGTATTGTACTGGCCTGCGTAAGGGGAAAATGTTTACATAATGATTTCATGAGCTACTTGGGGTCTGCATCTGTCCCATAAAGTTTTGACTCTATAAAGGTCTAGACTCCCAGTCAACATAATACATTTTCTAAGCATTGGGCACATGGGCAGCAGCCTGCACTGACTTAATTACTCACACTAGTCTGTCACACCCTGACTCGCGCTCTAGACAGAGGGAGGCACAAGGCAGGCGGGCAGCTCAGACAGACTCTTAGAGTCAGACTGTGGACAGTCACAAAGATATAGCAGAGCAGACATGTGTCTAATAAAAAAATACCTTTATCCTTTCCAAATAACCTTCACTCCTCTCTCTGCACTCCAGTCCTGCAAGGCTGCAGCCTGCAACTTGCACTGTGCAACTCGAGCTTTCTTTAGGGAACCCAGTGTCAGGTTTGCTTCACGCCTCAGGTCCGGCTCTTCTACCTACCTCTTCCAGATGATGCCTCCAGCTCTGGACCTCTGTTCCTCAGCAGGCATGATGCAGCAGCAGGCAGCACACTTCTCTCTGACCCAATGCCACGCGGTTGGGTCCACAGCCTAAGAGTCCACTGGCACCTTCCAATCATCGCTCACGACGCGACCAAACAGGCTACTCCCTCCAGTCCTCAGGCTCTCTTACAGTCCCATGACTCCCACCATAAGCTCCTCCACTTGCTACGACTGTACCCAGGCCTGGGCCATGGGCATCTCACACTGCCATCGCACATGTGGTGGATTGACTTTGCAGCCAAGCCAGCCGCCTTCTTTTCCGGTCGGATCCTTCTCTGAGCTGCTCAGCTCAAACTAAACTGCTGCTGTCTGATTCAAAGTGAAGTCCCTCCCGAGAGTCCAGAGTCTGACTCCATCCCAGCCCTCGCTCAATTCACAACTCGCTCAGATGCTCGTTCCTGCCCTCAGACTCAACCTAGGTTGCTCTCCTCTGTTGGTACACTGTCCATCTTTACACTGACTGAAGGCACCAAATGGTCTATGCATGTGCATGAAATGAATGGGAGTTTGTGGGGCGATCAGAATTTTGAAGAAAAGAAAAGATTGCCTTGATAACTAGCATGGTGGCACCTGTACAAAGGACTGCAAAACACCCTTTAAAGACATGATGACCACACAATGAAAAAAGACGTCAGTCTTAAGAAGGGAAATGTTACTGGACATCATTGACTCCAGAGGCTACATTTTTGGACATTTTGAGCTAATTCTTGGACGTAAAATATGTTCAAAATAGACTTATCTGAAGGGCTGGAGAGCTATGGCTCAATAGAGAAGATTCTCTTGAAGATTTACTGTTATGGTAAGTAACTATTCTATCTTCTTTGAGGCTCTTTCCAGTCACTGAGCCATATCATGGAATGAATCCCAAGCAGTGCCAAAGCACCAAGGAGAAGGATCTAAATACCCTGAGTTGGGAGGCTGTGGGACATTAAGGGCATATCTGGCACATCTATGAGAGACAATGTCCAGCCTGTAATGTTTAGTAAATGTATGAACAGTACTCCAAGTAGCAGCAGCAGAGATGTCAGTAGTGGACACATTATGAAAGCAAGCCATGAAAGTAGCCACTCCACAAGTGGAGTGAGCATGGACGGGACCAGGAAGCTGCTTACTGCATTGTGCTTTCGGTAACAAAGATTAATACAGCAGGCCAACCATTTGGAAAAGACTGCTTAGAAACAGAGGAACCCATCATCCTGGGGGTGAAAGCCACAAAAAGCTAAGAGGATTTTCTACAATCCTTAGTATGATCAGTGTACCAATGCAACATCCGACAGATGTCAAGCATGTGCAGACAATGGTACCCACTATGCATGAGAGTTGAAAAGTAAGCTAGAGGATCAAGAGTCTGATTTGCTGTTTGCTCAGAAATGACCTTCGGTAGAAACTAAGGACTGGTACACAAGATAACACAATCCTTGTGGAAGACAAGATAAGGCGGCTCTGCAACCAGAGCTTGCTGTTCAAAAATACTATACATTGAGCTGACATCATAGTCACAAGGAACAGTGCCTTCCAAGAGAGGAAGCATAGCTCTCAAGCAGCAGCAGGCTTGAAGAGAGGTGCAGTAAGGGTCTCCAGAACCAAATTATGGTCCCACACTGGAGCCAATTCATGGGTGGGGGGTGCAAAAGTAGAACATCTCTGAGGAACCTGCAAGAAAGCTCGAGCTTGACCACCATATTGCCAATGGTGATGGTATGAAAAGCTGGCACCACAGCCAAGTGAACCTTTATTGAGGAGTACTATCAACCTTTGCCGGTTTGTCGAGTCTCCGTTGAGCAGCCTGTGTTCTGGTAAAGTATTGAATTCCATGGTTACAAAAAGGGACAGGTAGAAGACTGGTGGCATATTTTTTTGCTCGATCTGAACTCTGTGAAGAGCGGGTAAAGCGGATAAGAATAGAACATGCACAGCATGTCCAAGTTTATAATTGGAGGCTCGTTTAGAGATGGCAGTCTGCTGTTCATCAACTTAATAGTAAACTTGTACTAAATTTTATAGTTATTTGAGGTGCAGTAGGGAAGCAACTAAGTTGACCTCAGTCACTAAAGCTTTTGAGCTTTGGATCATTTAAGGCACAGTGGGACGCTATTAAGGTACTTTTGAGACAAATTAACTCATGTGCTATGATCCTTCTTTGTTATTGGACTGGGCTGAACCTTTTAAATTTCTGGTCTAGTGCTTAAGAGCCCTATATGGAAGGCATACACTTGCTTAGCATTTTATATAACAGCACACTGGTGCTTAGGCCCTATGGACCCCAATTCCTAAAATTAATTTTGCACGTAAAATTGCCCTGAAAGGCCTTTTTATAGACCAGAACCTTAGAGTTGTGTATTTGTAAATGTTGTTTTTACATTCCTATATATATATATATATACATATATTACATTTACTTGAATTAAAACTTTTAGGAATTACAGTTGGTTGGTTTAAGACCAATTTACTTCAAGCATTTAAAATTCTAGATAGATGTCTTCAGCTGACCCTCCTATACAATCTTCACTTTTTGTGGGACAAGCCTGTCTAGATTAGAGTGGTCCAACAATTTAGCCTGAAAAGTGGGAGAGGAGTGCTATAAGGTTCTTTACTGTTATGGACATAATTATTTAGTATGGAAATTCTGCGGCAAAGTATGATTAGTGGTCCAGCAGGTATGTTGGGAAGGGGTCCAATGTTATTCTGAACCTTGTTGATATTGCACTCCTTCTGACCCCTTATTCCATGGTTGGTAGCTGTGAACCAAGATTGGTCTAAATGGAATGTCAACCTAGGCCTTGTAGCCAGGGTGAACTAGTACCAGACCCTATTTGGCATAATTGCACCTATTGGAAGGGGAAGTAATGGAGCTAATGCATGTTTGACATAAAGTGATTCAGTGGTGGAGTCCCATTAATGCATGCAGAGACGATAGGTCAGAAAAGATTCTGGATATTACCAGAAAAGTTTTTGTGTTTTTAAATAAAAGTGACTGATCTAATGGAGTATCCCCCTAAGAAGAAGGGCATTTGCTGTTTACCCTCTTGCTCTGACTAATTGTCTTTACTAAATGGTGTGGAATGTAAATTGGGTTAGTTAACCTATTTGAACGTGCTCTTGTGTGTTTGCTGGGGAGGGAGATAAAACACAAGTCTGTGTTTTGGGAACATAATGCCCCATGTTAAATGTTTAAAGTACCTTATTTTACTCTGACGTACTCTAGGAAAATACAGTGTCTATAAGGTAATAGGGAAAACTTGTCTTGAACCCAAAATACATTATGTATTTTACATCTTGAAGGAGCTGAGATGGAAGTTGAGAAAAAGTGAGTATTTTTAGTAGACTCCAGATTAGGTTCAAATAAGGATTATGTATTTATTTTGGTACACCTGAGGAAATGCTTATTTAAAGGTTAATTAAGCATATGGCACTATCCTAGGAGACTGACTGGAACTTTGTATGTATACAGTGCATTTTTTGTTTTGTATATGCAGTTTTTACGTATTCTGTATATTTTGTAATGACTTTACGTTGAACAAATACAATTTTGTACAGTGCGGACTCTCTTCCATCTCTGCAGAGAGGATACAAGTGGACACCACCTTGGTAGTTGATGTACATTATTGAAATGTTGTCCATATGGATCAGCAGCTGGTGATCCTGAAGGATGGTAGCAAAGGTCCGAGGCCAGGCCAGGCAGAACAGCCTCATCTCCGGAGGTTGCTGTGCAGAACTATTTAAGGGGGCCATTGACCCAAGTCCAGAAGGGGCCTAGATGGACACCTCATCCCAAACCTCAGGCATCTATCATTATCACAAAAGAGGAGATGAATGGAGAAAGGGATTCCTTCTCCAGGTTGGAGCAGTCCAACCACCAGAGCAAAGGGTGACAAAGAAGAGGAGTCACTTGATGAAGATGGCCGCTGGGCTGGCGTTGTTGGCCATTGCAGCAACTCAGTAGTACTTTAATTTGTTTATTTGCTGCATTTCTAGTTTATTTTAGTTTGTTTTTAGTCCGTTTTTTTTATTTTATCTGTTTTGTTTTATTCTATCAAATTCTAACCACTATTCTGCATCATGTCTGGCATTTTATTTTGTGTGGCTCTCCTGTTTGGGATCTTACCGAGTACTGTGGATGTCAATTGATTGTTTTTGAGGGTAACTTCAGGGTTATTCAGTCTGAGACTGTCATTTCCTCATAAGCTCTCTGTGTGTACTCCTCTACAAGCGAGTTACAGTTGTGTGTGTGCTGTGATCGAGTGCCGCCGACGGCTGCAAGGTGGATTTAAGCGCTTGCTGGAGTTAATCAGCTGTGACTTCTGTCTACCATCATTCTTGCATACTCACGATCTTTGGATTTATTGTGTGGGGATTAATCTGGTCACAGTCTGTTACCATCCTGTTTTTGAAACATTGACTAATTTTCCTGTCGGTGAATTGATTGAGCCCTGCTTTGGACTTATTTAGTGTGTGAAACCTACAACATTGCCTGTGGCTTTAATTTCTGTCAGTGTTTCTGTTAACTGTTGACTGGAGAGGAGTCTAAGCCCTAAAGAGGAACAATTTGTGGAACAGTTTTTCAACTGTTTGAAGAGAGTGTGGAGGTCAGCATTTTCTCGGTCCATTGCAGAGGTTCTCAGGTTGGTGAGTAACAGCAGTTTGGTTTGAGACTAACTGTTGGCCCAATCCTTTTGGTGGGTTGGATTGTGGGTATGCAGCTGGGCAAGAGGCTCTGGCTTTATTCCGCTGGGTAGCCAATGGTTTTGGGTGGGTAGTCCCCAGGGTTTCTCCGCTGGTCTCGCTGTATGGCGGGTCATGGCGGAGACCTGTAGAACTGGCTGTGGACTTCACTTTTGATCCCCGATGGTGGGTTTTGTGGGGCCTGCATTAACCTCAGAGCTGCTAGTGACCCACCAAAGAGGATCTTCCCAGATTTTAAGAAGGCAGTTAGAGTGCCTTGTTACTTCTCCAACTTTGGGCAGTGAGAGTGCCTGTTGACTGAGAATAATTCAGATTCTGGTTAATTTTTGTTCCAACTTTTCTCTCAGTGAGAGTGACTAAAGAGGGTCGAAGAGTACATTAAGTTTTACATCAGTTTTGCCCTGGATATGTGAGCCTCTTGGGTTTTTACTTGTCTCCTTGGAGGTGAGAGATCCAATGGAGACTGGAAACTTGGGTATATTTCCCCTATTATTGTGATCCTTTGCAACTCTGAGGACTTTCTGCCACTTAGCAAACTTTCTGCAATTTTGAGGTTTTTTCTATTTTGTTTTGGGTGGTTATTATATTTGTTAGCTTATTTGGATTTAAAGATTGGATTTAATTTCTTTTTATTTATGTTTGGTGGGGGGGGTGTTTTATTTATTTTACATTTAATGTTAAATTTATATGGTTTTAGATTTTATAAATTCAGTCTTCAGAATGTGCTGGAGGCCTGCCCCCACAGCTGTGAGCTACTCATCCTCCGCCCTTCACTTCCTCCGCCCCTTCATCTCCCCCCTTATTACATTTTTCTACTTACCAGCATTGTAGAGCACTGGGTATTGTGTGTCGGGGGAGGGAGGGTTGAGGTGCTAAACAGTGGAGGTTGAATGGCGGGGCCATCGCATCGGGGTTGTAAGGTCCAGAAGACACCCTGGGGTGAAATGGAATCTGGATCGCGGTTCTCCGTGTATAGTTTCCATACCCATGGGCACCACCAAATTGGGTGGGCACGTAGTTCAGGTGGCCCTAGAAGTTCATCCAACTCGAGCGGTGTTATGCAATGCCAGATCCATCAAAAACAAGATGGCAATTATTGCAGATCTTGTAAATTCGGTGGATCTGGCTTGCATCACCAAGACGTGGCTGGATGAGAACTCTGGCCCTATTTTAGAGACCGCAATTCCAGCAGGTTACTCGGTGATTCACTGCTCGAGATTGGATCACAGGGGTTGGGGAGGGTGGTCGCGGTCTGTTTTAAGTCTGAATTGGACCTCACTAGTGTACCAGTTGAGGAGGCCGAGTCATTTGAGTGTACTGTGGTAGCAGGTGTAGGCTGTAGGATCATACTCATCTACTGGCCCACCTGGGGATGGAAAGTGTTCCTATAGAAGTGGTCGATTGCCATCGATCATGGCATTTGAGTCTCCCAGGTTGATGATCCTGGTGACTTCAATGCCTGGGTCGAAGATGAACTTTCGCATTTTGGACAACACTTCCTCCAGTTGATGACATCTCTGGGCCTTACACAGGTAGTTACCTCTGCTACCCATAAACATGGTCATGTCCTTGACTTGGTTTTCCTCCTGGGGATCGAAACCTCTGATCTGAGGGTGGACCCAGTTGGATGGTCCGATCACTACACCATGGGGTTTAATTTTAGTGACCCTACTCGAAGGCCTACCCTTGTGGAGATGGTCAAATACTGCCCTTTACGAGATATAAATTCTGATGGCCTTATGGCGATGTTGACCTATCGTCACTCTGGTCACAAACAGTGACCCAGAGGATCTTGTGGTGGTTTATGATAGGCCATTGCATCGGCCCTGGATATCGTTGTTCTGTCTGTGTTCGCTCCACTCTCCCTTGCTCTCAGTCTCTGTGGTTTGATGGGACCTTGAGAGAGATGCGGCAACAAGGATGAAGGTTAGAGCATTGCTGGTGGAGATCTGCCCTTGATGCCGATCCCCTTAGGTTGATGGATCATTATCAAGCCTATTAATCTGAAATCTCCCATAAGAAGGCAAAGTTACTGTCCAGGAAAATTGCAGTTGCTCAGAACTGACCAGCTCAGCTTTTCCGAACTGTGGACAGGCTGTGCAACCCGGCCTGTCTACAAGTTCAGAAAGAGTTTTCACAAATATACTGCACTGAGCTTGCTCGGTTCTTTGCAACTAAGGTGGCCGACATCAGGGCAGCTCTCCAGCCCACACACTCTATGGATGTTGATAGTGATCAGTGCTTAGCCACTGGCCTTCAGCTTTCCTGGAGTGCCTTCAACTGCCCGGAGTTCATGGATGTCATGAGGATTGTCCAGGATGCACGCCCTACATACTGTAGCTTGGACCCTGGACCAACTTCCCTGATTGTGGGTTGTATCAATTCTATCGGCCCAGTCCTTGCACAGATAGTTTAGTGCTCCTTGGAAACAGGTGCATTTCTAGCTCGCTGAAGGAGACGGTGGTAACACCCTTCAGAAGAAGGCTTCTTTGGACCCAAACTGCCATGTGAACTACAGATCGATCTCTAACCTTCCTTTTAGGAAGGTGATTTAGAAGGAAGTGGCTGTGCAACTGGAGAGCCATTTGACCATCCATGACATCTATGAACCCTCCAGTCCGGTTTTCGAAAAAGCATAGTACTGAGACAGTGCTGGTTCGGTGCTCAATGATCTCTTGATAGCTAGAGATCATAAGAACCATTCCATTTTGGTCCTTCTTGATCTCTCATCAGCTTTTGACACTGTGGACCATGGGGTTTTTCTTGACCGTCTGAGGTACATCTGTGGCCTGTCAGGTACAGTCCTCAGATGGTTTACATCTTTCCTCAATGGAAGAACTCAGAGGGTGGTGTCCAGGATTTACTCTTCAGACCCAGTTTCTCTGTCTTGTGGGGTTCCTCAGGGATCAATTTTGTCCCCTATGTTGTTCGCAGTGTATATGTTGCCCTCGGAGACATTGTAAGGAGGTATGGGCTGAGGTTTCACTGCTATGTTGATGATACCCAGCTATACCTTCTTTCATACCTGACCAGAATGGTGCTGTCTCGGTCTTTAATAACTGCTTGGTTGAAATCCAGGAATGGTTGGATTTGAGCTGGCTGAAGTTGAACTCGGAAAGACTGAAGTGCTGGTTGTGAACCAGGATGTCAGATAGGGTTAGGGGAGGTTCCCCTCAGGATTATTCCTGAGGGTCAACCATTCCTGGCCTCCGAACAGGTGCGTAACCTGGGGTATTTTTATTGAGGGTCTGACCCTGCATTCACAGGTGTCAGCCGTCCAAGACCTCTTTATCATCTGAGGAATATCGCCAGGATTAGGCACCTTGTTCCATACAGCGACCTTCCCATGCTGGTTCATGCCTTTGTGTCCTCCCACTTGGATTACTGTAACTCCCTGTATCTAGGGCTTTCGGTGCTGAAATTCATCATTTGCAGCTAGTGAGAATGCAGCAGCCTGGCTTTGAACTGGAATCTCTCGGTTCTGTCATATTTCCTGGTGCTACGCAGTCTGCACCGCTGCCTGTACAATGGTGAATCATCTTTAAAGTCTGTCTTTTGACTTATAAAGCCCTACATGGTCAGGGCCCTGACTACCTGAAAGAGCTTCTGATTCCTAACTGCCCCGGGCGATTGCTCCACTCAGCTGGCGTGGGGTTGCTAGAGATTCCAGGAGCTTGTTTGAAATCTTCTGGGTCCCTGGCATTTATGCATGTGGCCTGTTCTCTTTGAATTTTCTACCCCACCAGTTACATGAGTGCAAGAATGTGGAGGGTTTTAAACGGCCTTAAAACCCATTTATGGAACCAGGCTTTGGTGATTGACTGCTTTAATTTTATGTTATTGGATGTCTGTGTACTAACTGATTTGCTGCATTTTGTACAAATGTTGCTTGTTTTAAACCTGTTTGGCACCTTGGTTTTGGAAAGGCGCCTTACAAATAAAGTTTTATTATTATTTATTATTATTATTATTATTATTATTATTATTATTATTTTATGAGATACTCCAGTTCATCCAAATGCTGAGCCCACTGGGCACTGAAGAAACATTGTGGAATCCTCATATGCAGACGCCAGTGGGACAGTGAGAATAGCAGCAGTCTTGAAGCTTATAATCTGAAGAGACATCTGGCTGAGACATAGTCGCTGGAAGATACCTGCTGAGCCTGTGCAACCAAAGCCACTTCATGGTCTGAGGGAAGAAAAGCCCAGCCCAGTCCCATGTTCTGAACAGCTCCTATACATTGGAGATGCTGGCACAAAGTAAGCAGAACAAGAGGGAGTGTGCTCAGCAGTTGTTGGCCTTGGTGGTAGGTAAGAATCACCACTTCTACTTTGCAACTGGAAAACAGGACAATCCCAGCACTTCCGAACACTGGTGTGAAAGCAGAGACACTGACAAATGCAGACATGTTTTTGCAAAAAGCTTAGCTTGAGGCAGAGAAACAGCAGTTCTCTGTGTGTGATAGCACTGTATGCATTTAAATAAATATGTTTTTGCAAAAACATTCCAGCATTTGTCAGTGTCTCTACTTTCACACCAGTATTCCAGGAGCACTGGGATTTTCCTGTTTTTCTGGCACAAAGGGAACACAGACTTCAGCTAGTTCATCAGAATGCCCAACTCTTCAAAGAGCTGCCTGGTGGAGAACGATGTGTGAATTATTGCCTCCAGTGATGGGGCTTTCAGAAGCTAATCAGCAAGGTATGGGAAAACATAAAGGCCCTCCCTCCCTTCTGAGGGTGGCTGCAACCACTGCAAAGCACTTGGTAAAGACAGGCAGTGAAGAACGCAAGCCAAGGAACAAGACACTAAACCAGTAGTAAGAGCACTGGTGGAGGAAAGAGGGAGATGCAGCCTCCCACAAGGATGCCCTGGTCTGCAGGGTGTGGGGGAGGTGGAAGGGAGTCAGAAGGCTCTGAGTGCAGCAGGCACACCACTGAGACCTGACCTGACATGGGAATGGGAGGCAAAGGGGCCTGAGGGGAGGCCTGGGACCACTGGGAACCACAGCCAGATCCCCTGGAATAACCTCTATCAGGGCAGGAATAGGGCCTATGAAAAGAAGCCTGGCCCCAACCCTAAGGCTCAGGATGAAGGGTATGAAGGAACTCAAGGTAATTTTAAATATCTGGAGGTCTCTCAAAGCAAATTTAACAATGGAATCAAAAAACTGCTTACCTCTAAAAGGAGCATTAAAACCAATTATTGTACTCAATGGCAAAGCCAGCCACACATAACCATCAGTGACGGTGTGCAGTGGGTCATAATGTCGCAAGACATACAGTGCATTTCTTGCATGTGGCATAAGTCTTTTTTCTTCAGGGACACTGCCACTCACACTCCCCAACTAAAACATCTATCTTCGGGGTTCATAAATATCACACAAAGTGTGAGAAAAAAATAACATTTCCATGTGTATGGGACTCAAACCCAGTCCCAAATGCTCTGCCTGCATTTTCACTCACCAGTGGCTCATCTTGTTGAGCCACAGCAGCTGCTCAGCAGAAGCCTGTCCCAACAGAGGTCTTATCCTCCATCTGGGATAGTGAGAGGGTGCAGTACTGTGCACAGAGCCATTCATGGTATTGCACTCTCTTGCTGTCATGTACCGCACTATTTCTGTTTAGCGCTTCTGTCGTATGCTATTCAGCATATGACATATTGACCCGGTAGGGTGACGGTGCAGGCAAATGTCAGAAGCAGCTTCACAAGCAGTAGCATTGGAGGCATAATAAGTTGACTTTTAAAGGTGCTTATCAGCTTCCAGATCATGGAAAATAGTTGGTTGGACTTCTGTTTTGTCTGGTCCATCAGGCAACTTGTTGATCATGGCAGCCATAGACTTCTACAGGCAGTTCTGAAATGTAATCATGTAAGCCTGGTTACTTGGCTATTCTAAAGCCAAGGGATGTCAAAGTATGCGTCCTGTTGCCCACTTCATCCAGCTTCTTTGATTCATTATCAGTAGGAAGACAGCTCAAATGTTTAGGAGCTTTAGATCTGTCATAGCCATAATAACTACAGAATCTGTTTCAGGCTGTGTGACATGACAGGGCTTAGCCAAAGGACAGGATATTGTTTATCTACCTTTGAGGCATGGCAGGCAAAGCACTGGGCCTGTGCCAAGCAGCCACTGTGGTATCCAGTAAAGCTGAATGGATAGGAGGATCAATAACCATAAGCAATGCTGAAAGCTCTAAAATTCATTGAGGGTTTTCCTTGAGGAACCCTTCTCCTCAGCAGTGAAGTCCCTTGAGCTGAGACCACTGCTGTGGACATGAAGCAAGCAAATGCCTACAAGCCCCTTAGGTTGAGACCACTGCCACGATCATGAAGCAAGCAAAGCACTTCCAAGGCCAAAGGAGCCAGTGTTACCTGCCCCAGAGTCTCACATCAAGTGCCTACAAGCCCCCTTGGGCTGAGACTGCTGCTGCGGTCACAAACCAAGTAAAAGCACCTCCAAAGCCAAAGGAGCCAGTGTTACCCACCCCCAGAGTCTGACATCAGGCACCTATAAGCCCCCTTGGGCTGAGACCGCTGCCATGGTCACAAAGCAAGCAAAAGCACCTTCATGGCCAAAGTAGCCGGTGTTACCCAACCCCAGAGTCTGATATTAGGTACGGAATTCAGTGCAGAGCTGTTGCTCCTCCTTGGCTGCATTGATACAGACTTGGACTTCTGTTGCTGAAATTTAATTTTCGGTGCCAACTCAGGGTAAGCTCTTTTGGCTGTCTGCCTGCCTAGAGTCCCTGATGGTCGGGCTGCTTTTGCCCAGGTTTTTCATCCTTCTAGCCGCACAGCCTTTTTAATTATCATTCCGTGTTTTTACTTAAGTTTAGTCTGTTCCTTCTCTGTTTATTACCTCATTGTCCCTTCCCCGTACTGCACCCGACTTCTCAGACTCGCAGCAAGCCACCTACTGCTAGGTGGGGACATTCCCTATGCATTAGCTCTTGCAGAGCCTACGGCCGTAGCTGCTAAATCTCCAATTTTGAGATATACTCTTTGCCTTGAAAACTGCTCTGTATTGGCTCTGTGTAGTGTACAACATTCTAGGAATTGTATGCTGTTAAAGCTAGACTGTGTACTGTGAAATATCCTGAATTGTATGCTGTGAATGTTAAGACTGTGAACCCTGTTGAATTTTAATTTGAGTCTCCTATCTTTTTTTCATTTCCTTTCTTGAACTGCATGACTCCAGCCCCGACTTTCAAATCTGTTCTCCTTTGTTTTATACTTTTGTCTATTTCCTGTCCTCTCTACCTGCCCCCCTACTCAGTTCTTTTGTGTGCTCCTTCAGACCTAGCCAGTACCTTGCTGCTCTCTGAGACTGCCCCCCTGATTTAGGACACAGTTGCAGTGCTTAGCTTGTGTGCACCTTTTGTATTCTTGAACCCACCCACCACTTCAGAGCCTTATCTAACCTTGTCTGTCCTCTCTCTGCAGGCGCCTACAAGCTCCATTGGGCTGAGACTGCTGCTGTGGTCATGAAGAAGCAAAAGGCCTCCATGGCCAAAGGAGCCAGTGTTACCTGCCCACAGAGTCTGACATTAGGTATGGAATTCGGTGCGGAGCCATGGCTCCTCCTTGGCTGCGTTGGTACAGACTTGGACTTCTGTTGCTGAAATTTAATTTTAGGAACCAACTCAGGAGTAAGCTCTTATTGGCTGCCTGCCTGCCTAGAGTCCTCTGATTGGCTGGTTGTTTTTGGCCGGGATTTTCATCCTTCTAGCCACACAGCATTTTTAATTATCATTCCCTGTTTTGACTTATATTTTTTTACTTAAATTTAGTATGTTCCTTCTCTGTTAATTGCCTCATTGTCCCTTTCCCTTGCTGCACCCGACTTCTCAGACATGCAGCGAGCTGCCTACTGCTAGGCGCAGACATTCCCTAAGCATTAGCTCTTGCAGGGTCAACAGCTATAGCTGCTAAATCTCCAATTTTGAGATATACTGTTTGCCTTGAAAACTGCTCTGTATTGGCTGTGTGCAGTGTACACAATTCTTGGAATTGTATGCTGTTAAAGCTAGACTGTGTACTATGAAATACCCTGAACTGTATGCTGCAAATGTTAAGATTGTGTGGTGTCCCAAAGGTGGTAAGAAGGAAGTTAACGTGTGCTGGGTTTCCACATCAATAAAAAAGGGGTAAATAAGCAACTGTGTTGATGACACCAGTAACTTGCACACAAATTACTAACACAGGTCCAAAAAGGGGTGGATGTTGTCACCAGAGAAAGAGAGGCGAGAGTCCAGAAATAGAGTCCAAATACTTCACCAGGTTTTATTCTTACCAAACCAGGGAGTGAAACATGGTCACAGGGAACACTTTCTACACTTACTCTCCTGTACAAAGAGGACTCTAAATAAACAGCTGTAACAGCTCCACTTTATGAGTGGTCTAATATTCTATGTCAACAAATCTCTATACAGTATTCAAATACTACCCTGAGGTGCGCCTCCCTAGAATCTAAACTGTCTGGAGCATTCCACTCTAAGGAACTCTAAAACGTACTACTGTAACACTTTATGTTCATCAATAAAAAGGCAGTTCATGCATGGGTAGACTTTCTCTGTCATGGGGGAAGAAATTGAGTTGTAGGATAAAACAAAAGGGAAACACTTGGCTGACAGAGCTAACAACTAAGGGACTGCAGAGAGGATTTTGTACAGGCCACGAGTCTGTCAGCCATACCCCACCTCTCTAGGGTTGCCGGACTTGTTAAGAACAAAGCAATGATTCTCTCAGCTCAGAACCCACTGAGGGCCACCAGAATTGAAGCACACTAAACCCAGCCACAGCCCTCTTCTGGACTGCCAGGGTAAGATGAAGAAGAAGAAGATGCTGACCAACCAGCCCAAAGTCCTCTTCTGGACTTGCCGGGACACAAGGAAGAAGAAGAAGAAGGTGCTGACCAACCAGCCCAAGTTCTCTTCTGTACTGCTGGGACATGAGGAAGAAGAAGGTGCTGACTAACCCCAAAGTCCTCTTCTGGACTGCTGGGACATGAGGCAGAAGAAGATTGAAGGAAGTCTGTGAATCATAAACAACAAAGGAATTCTGGGCACCAAGGCTGGATGAGCCAAGGACTACATAAAATAAGAAACAGGATGGTGATGCAATCTATGCGGCAGAAGATCTGGATAACATTTAGATACTGAATGACAAAACAAGAAAATGTACGGTACCTTTGTACAAGGCCAGGCTACATTTTGAAGAGCAGAAAACAATAAACAGGATGTTACAAATGACTGCGGCATGGTTTCTTGACGATCTGCTGCTGGCTGCTTCAAAGATGCACTGGAGACAACTTCTGGAGTACAATGAAGAAGATAGATCTGGATACCAGTGGTGAAAAGATTCTGGAAAGCTTTGGAAGACTGATTCAAACACCTTGCAACTTGGAAGGCTGGCAACAAAGCAATACTTTCTGGCACATTCACTGCTTGTAGCAATAGTTGCATGCAAAATAAAGTCTCAGTTCTTGTTGCAGTGGTCACTTATTCAGTGTTAGTGTTCAAATCACAGTAAATACATAGACAATTCACTTTTCTGATAGAAACCTAGTACTGGTGGACCAAACTAACAGGGGTCCCTCTGATTAAATCAGGTTCTTCCTGTTACTGTGACTCTGTATGGCTAGCTAGACTCCTTAAACATCCGGGGTCACTAATGCTGCTGGCCCCTATAACACCTGGGGAATCTAAATGACAGCAGTGGGCCTAACATGCCCCTTTAAATGGCAGTGCACATGGCAGTGGGCCTAACTTGCCTCTTTTAAGAACTGGTGGGCCTGACTTGCCCTCTTTAACTAGCGTTGGCCTAACTTGCCCCTTTAGGTACTGGTAGGCTACCCTTGCCCTTTAAGAACTGGTGGACCTGACTTGCCCCTTTTCACAGCGGTGGGCCTAACTTGCCTCTTTAAGAACTGGTGGGCTATCCTTGCCCCTTTAAGAACTGATGGGCCTGACTTGCCCCTTTAAGAATGGGTGGGTCTGACTTGCCCCTTTACACAGCGGTGGGCCTAACTGCCCCTTTAAAACTGGTGGGCCTTGTGGCATGTGGACAGCTGGTTCTGATTTCAATGTGATATTTTATCTGCAATATAAAATATGTAAGGAGTGTCTGTCAGAGAAAAATACTGTCTTGCTAAAACTGACACATCAGACCCCCAGGATAAGTTCAAAGGACAGAAGGTAGCTTAAACTGCAGATATCTGAAATGCAATTACTTTAAGTTTTCTTTGAAGCCCAGGAAATAAAATATCCATTCATGACGTCCTCAGGGAAATCCTTTGATTTGCACTAGGTGTCATGAAGGAAGGAGAAAATGCATGTGTTGGGGTGTCTCCCAAGATAGCCAGTAATTACATCAAAGAGTCTTTGATGTCTGTGTGAAACAGATTGCAGACTGATTCAAGAAGTCCAGTATGCATGTGTTGGGGGGTATCGTCTAAGGAAGCCAGAATTACATCAAAGAGGCTTTGATGTCTGTGTAAAGCAGATCACAGATCGGTTTTGGCAAGTCACATGAGGAGAGGAGAATCATTTAGGTCACCTATTATTGTTTTAAATATCTTAGTAGGACATCCTGTGTTATAAAATATAAATTTTAATACACCAAGGCGGAGTTAGGTGACCTCATAGAGAAGGCCGGCTCTAGACTGCTTTTAAATATACCGAGCAGACCTTACAGAAAGACATTATTTTCTGACTGAGAAAAGAGGAACAATAAAGCACTGAAAGATTAAGTAAGGAGGCCTTAGATAAGACCAGTCTGAGTGTATGTATTGTAGAAATTTGTACTTTTAAACCTGTCCTGTTTTTAAGGCTGTATGTGCTGGGATATCTTGTTCTGTATTTTACTGTTTTCCTATTTTACCTATTTTAAAGTAAAGATATATCTTTTAAAAACAGAAACTGCCTGGTGTGCCTTGAAACTTCTTTTTATATAAGTGAAGCTTAGATGGTTATAGTTGACACTGTGCATGTGCTTATTGTGATACCAAACTGGGAAACAGATAAGAGTTCTCAAGGTCTTGCATAGATTTCAAAGGGTTCATTTTGTTATACCTGGTTAGGTGCCCATAGGCAAAGATATCTGGCCCCATGAAGACAGAATTATCTGAGCCTGACAATTGGGTATGCTAACAAGAGGTTATCAGTTTGAATCCCTCCAGAACTTGGGACTAAGGTGACTCGAACCCACAAAACAGACAAGAGGGTTACCGTGTTCTGGTAACTGTTCACAATTCTACGCTCAGAGGTTGGCACTTTGGGAGTAGAGGGCTGACCTGCTGAGTGGGCCTGTGACAGATTGGTTGGCAGCAGTGGTATGAAAAGTTTTGTGGTATAAACTTTATTTTTCAGTGTGTCAGCCTGAGACTGTTCAGCACACTTGGTAAAAAGAAAGGCAGTGTTTTATTTCAAAAGGAAACAGAACTACATCCCCTGACTTTCAGTCAAGTTCCTACCCATTTTATTTTTTTTTTTTAAAGTGCCAGTCAGAGTAGCAGTAGTCAAGAAAGATGGCTTCCAACTACAGCAGGCACACGGTAGAATACTGAAAGCAGTTGTGAGGGGACAGAGGAGTCCCGTTCGAGGTGACAGCCAAAAAGCAGAACCTCATAGAGGCCCTGATGGTAGCAGATACCCAGAGCAGCGAGTTACTGACTGTGGCTGAAAAGGACAGCAGGGCCACTGTCAGTGAAGGGTCACAGCAGCAGGGAATGGTCACCAGTATCCTGAATCTGGATGCACTCAGGCTGAAAACTGAGTTACGCTAGATGGAGCTGGAGTTCCAGAGAGAGTGAGACTGTGAACAAAGGGAGGCAGAGGAGAAGAGGGAGCGAGAAAGCCAAGAGGCAGAGCGGGAACAACGAGAGGTTGAGAGGGAACAGTGAGAGGCAGAGCGACAACAGAGGGAGGCAGACCATGAGGAGTATGAGCGCCAGTGAGCTGCAGAGGAGAAGACAGAATGAGAACGCCGAGATGCAGAACGTGAGGAGCAGGAGCGCCAGAGGCAACACAAACTGGAGAAGATACGACTCCGACCAGCGGCACCAGAGCAGATAAGTGGCTTGGGTTTAACTGGGACTGCAGGACTAGGTTACAAATTGAACTCCAAATTAATAGCCAAGTTTAAAGAGGGGGAGGATATGGATGCCTTTTTAAATTCATTTGAAAAAGTTTGGATTCAGGCTAAAATTTCTAGAGAGTCCTGGAGCTTCCAGCTATCCCCGCTACTTACGGGAAAGCTCAGGATGCATTAGGTCAACTGGACAATGAGGACAGTAGTAATTACAGCAAACTAAAAGCTGTACTGTTAAAAAAGTTTGAATTAACTGCTGAATAATATAGAGCTAAATTCTGTAAGCTCAGGAGAAGCCCTGATATGAGCTATGAGGAGCTAGCCACGAAACAATGTCAGTTTTTAAAATATTGGTGGAAAGGAACTGAGGCAAACTCTGTTGATAAAATGGAAAATGTGATTTTATTAGAACAGTTTTATTGGGCATGCCCATCATAGCTAAAAACCTGGCTAGAGGACTGAGATCCAAAATCAGTGCAAGAGGCTGCTGAACTATCGGACTGCTATGCCAAGAGCAGACCTGCTCTGAGAGTAAATGGGATGGGCATGGCAGTGCAGAAAGGGAAAAGCGTGCCTTTAGGACAGCTAAAATCCTCACTGCCTCCACCGAAACCAGTTAGCCCCAGGTTTTAGAGAAAAGATTTCTCTGAGAGAAGAAATGAATGCTGGTTGTGTAAAGAAACTGCGCATATTGCTAGACAGTGTCCCAAAAAGGTGAGCCATAATACGCAACCAGGTGCTAGAAAAGAAGTGGGTTGTTTGTGTGTCCCTGGTAGCATGCCAGTGAACATGAGGGAACACATGCACCCAGTCATGGTGAATGGTATACAGACACAGGGGTTAAGGGATACAGGGGCATCCCTGACATTGGTAAAAGGGGATCTGGTACAGCCTTGTCAGCTTATACCCAATAAATACGTCACTGTCCAAGGGTTCACTGGTGAAGAGAAAACATTGCCACTGGCCAGTGTTCTCCTAGACTGGGGTGAATCAGGGGGAACTGTGCAACAGGTGGCTGTAGCCAAAACATTAACAGTGGATGTGATCCTGGGTAACAATCTCCAGCAGGGGATGGTATGTGCAGTTACCCATAGCCAAGCGGCAAGGGAGAATTGTAGCTCTCTGAACCCCACAGAAACCAGTGTGGAAACCACTAAGAGGCTGGTTCCCCAGCCTGTGTCTCCTGATATGGAGATTAATGAAGAGGGGGTAGAAATTTCCCCAGTAGCAGGTAACCACACAGCTACAGAGGGTTACTCCGAAGAGGGAAGTGTGACCCCTCGTCAGAGGGTTGGGATTGACAGTGATCCTGATGGCCCTGATGCTAGTGCTAGGGACCCTAGTTTAGCAACTGAAGGGGACCTGTCCCATGCATTGGGACTGTGTGATGGATTTGCAGCTGCTCAGAGAAGTGACCATAGTTTAGAGAAGCTGAGGACTTGGGCAGTCTGTGATGAAGCACAGGGAGGTGACAGCAAACATAAGGTTTATTGGGAAAATGGACTTATGTATACTCGGGCAGTACAGACAGAGGGAGGGATGCTAGGCAGGCAGCTTGTCGTTCCCCAGGGATATCGGGAGCAGTTGCTCAAAATTGCACATGATATTCCCTTGTCTGACAATCTGGGAATCATGTGCACTACGCAGAGGTCAGCCCAGAATTTCTACTGGCCTAACTTCACCCAGAAGGTGAAGGAGCATTGCAGGTCTTGTCACCGGTGCCAAGAAATAGGGCAGATGGGCAAGAAAACCCTAGCCACCCTGATTCCATTGCCCATAGTGGAGGAGCCAGTCCAGAGGGTGGGAATGGATATTGTGGGGCCTTTAAATACCCCCAGCTCCTCAGGGAAGAGACTCATCCTGACTGTGGTGGATTATGCCATCCGGTACCTAGAGGCAGTCGCCCTATCCTCTCTGAGGACAGGCAAAGTGGCAGATGCCTTACTTGGGATTTTCTCCCATGTTGGGTTTCTACAGGAGATAATCACCAATCAAGGGGGTTCCTTCATGTCAGATCTGATGAAATGTTTATGGGAGAAGTGTGGGGTGGTTCAGAGATGCACAACACCATATCACCCACAAGCCAATGGGCTTGTGGAACGATTCAGTGGTACCCTAAAGTCAATGCTTCGGGTGTTTGCTGAACAGCATGGGAGGGACTGGGAGAAATACCTTCCCCACCTGTTGTTTGCATACAGGGAGGTGCCCCAAGAGTCAACAGGATTTCCCCTTCGAACTCTTATATGGACGCTGGCACGTGGGCCCCTCAGACTTGATCTAGGAGGACTGGGAAGGCAAGCATGCCAACCAGGGAACTCCCATTGTGGATTACATCCTTAGGTTTAGGGAAAGGCTGAAGGAGCTTATGGGACAGCCCAGAACAACCTGGCAGCTGCCCAACAGAAACAAAAAGTGTGGTATGACCGCAGAGCCAGAGCTCGTTCATACATGGTGGGTCAGGAAGTCATGGTCCTTATTCCGGTCCAGAAAGACAAGATGCAGGCTGAGTGGGCAGGACCGGACAAAGTGGTTAGGAAGGTAAATGATGTGAACTACATTGTGGAGTTACCTGACCATAGACAGACAGAAAGGATGTACCATGTCAACATGATGAAGCCATATTCAAATAGAGCTGACATGGTGTTTGCAGTGTGTAGTCATGGGGAGAGGACGGATGAAGGAGACCCCCTTCTGGACTTGCTGCAAGAGAGTAAGCGGGAGTCCTCTGTGGAGGCAGTAAAATTGTCTCCCCAGCTGACCCTGGGCCAGATCCAGGAAGTAAGGGAGGTTTTAGCAGACTTTGGCCCCTTGTTTAATGCCAAGCCTGAACTAACCTCCTTAGCGACACATGGTGTGGAGACAGGGACACAGACACCCATACGGCGGATAGTATATCGGTGTCAGAGGCTGTCCCAAAGGACATTAGGAGGAAAGTGGAGAAGATGCTGGATTTAGGGGTAATCTAGAGATCCCACAGTCCCTGGGCCTCACCTGTAGTCCTTGTACCCAAGCCAGATGGCTTAACTCATTTCTGTGTGGACTATCATGGACTGAATGCAGTCATGAAGTCAGACGCTCACCTGATGCCCAGGATGGATGAACTCCTGGACAAGTTGGGAGGGGCGACCTACCTTACGACCATTGACCTGACAAAGGGATATTGGCAGGTAGAGTTGACGGACAGAGCTAGGGAGAGGTCAGCCTTCATCACTCTGATAGGCTTATCTGAGTTTAAAGTAATGCCTTTCAGAATGAAAAATGCCCCAGTCACTTTCCAAAGGTTGGTGAACCAGGTGTTAAATGTTGCTGAGGAGTACGCCGTGGCATACCTGGATGACACTGCCATCTTTAATACCAACTGGGAGGAAAACGTTTCACACCTTAGGGAAGTGCTGGGCAGGATACAGAGGGCCAGGCTCACTGTCAAAGCTGAGAAATGCCAGGTGACCATCGGAGAAGTGGCATACTTCGGGCATGTGGTAGACCAGGGACAGCTCCGTCCTAACCAAATAAAAATAGAGGTAATCCAGGCATGGCCCAGACCAGAAACTCAGAAGCAGGTCAGGAGTTTTCTCGGGACAGCAGGGTACTATAGAAAATTTGTACCCAATTACAGTGCCCTGGCTGCTCCCGTATCTGTCCTGACAAAGAAAAGGATGCCCAAGAAAATTACCTGGGGCCCAGCCTGTGAGGAAGCCTTTTCCAAACTAAAGGAGGCACTGTGCAGTGCTCCTGTTTTGACAAGTCTTGACTATAGCAAACCTTTTATAGTTCAGACTGACACCTCAGACGTGAGGATTGGGGCAGTACTGAGTCAAACATCCAGCCAAGGGAGGGATCACCCAATAGCCTACCTGAGTAAAATGTTACTTCCCAGGGAGCAGTCATACTCCATGGTGGGAAAGGAGTGTCTTGCCATAGTGTGGGCCCTAAAGAAATTGGAACCACACTTGTATGGGCAGCATGTTGTGGTGCAGACTGACCACAACCCCCTGGTTTGGCTGACGCAGATGGGGAAAAACAATGGTCGATTGCTAAGATGGAGTCTTGCTTTGCAAGGATATGACATGATCATTCTACACAGGGCTGGAGTGACCAATCAAAACTCAGATGGGCTGTCTCATGTGTATGAGGAGTGAACTGATTTGGGAAGCTCATCCCATGCAGGGGATAGACCCCCAAAATTCAGTCTAGGTGGGGAGGACTGTAGCACGTGGACAGCTGGTTCTGATTTCAATATGATATTTTTTCTGCAATATAAATTATGTAAGGGAGTGTCTGTCAGGAGAAAAATACTGTCTTGCTGATATTGACACATCAAACCCCCAGGGATAAGTTCAAAGGACAGGCGGTAGCTTAAACGGCAGATATCTGAAATGCAATTACTTTAAGTTTTCTTTGAAGCCCAGCAAATAAAAAATCCATTCATGATGTCCTCAGGGAAATCTTTTGATTTGCACTAGGTGTAATGAAGGAAGGAGAAAATGCATGCGTTGGGGTGTCTCCCAATATAGCCAGTAATTACATCAAAGAGTCTTTGATGTCTGTGTGAAACAGATCACAGACTGGTTCAAGAAGTCCAATATGCATGTGTTGGGGGGTGCTGTCTAAGGAAGCCAGAATTACTTCAAAGAGGCTTTGATGTCTGTGTGAAGCAGATCACAGACCAGTTTTGGCAAGTCACGTGAGGAGAGGAGAATCATTTAGGTCACCTTTTATTGTTTTAAGTATCTTAGTTGGACATCCTGTGTTATAAAATATAAATTTTAATACACCAAGGCGGAGTTAGGTGACCTCAGAGAGAAGGCCGGCTCTAGACTGCTTTTAAATATACCGAGCAGACCTTACAGAGAGACATTATTTTCTGACTGAGAAAAGAGGAACAACAAAGCACTGAAAGTTTAAGAAGTAAGGAGGCCTTAGATAAGTCCAGTCTGAGTGTATGTATTGTAGAAATTTGTACTTTTAAACCTGTTTTGTTTTTAAGGCTGTATGTGTTGGGGTATCTTGTTCTGTAGTTTACTGTTTTCCTATTTTACCTATTTTAAAGTAAAGATATATATTTTAAAAACAGAGACTGCCTGTTGTGCCTTGCAACTTCTTATTATATAAGTGAAGCTTAGATGGTTATAGTTGACACTGTGCATAAGCTTATTGTAATACCAAACTGGGAAACAGATAAGAGTTCTCTAGGTCTTGCATAGAGTTTTAAGGGTTCATTTTGTTATACCTTTTTAGGTGCCTGTAGGCAAAGATATCTGGCCCCACGAAGACAGAATTATCTGAGCCTGACAATTGGGTATGCTAGCAAGAGGTTATCAGTTTGAATCCTTCCAGAACTTGGGACTAAGGTGACTCGAACCCACATAACAGACAAGAGGGTTACCTTGTTCTGTTAATTGTTCACAATTCTATGCTCAGAGGTTGGCACTTTGGGAGTAGAGGGCTGACCTGTTGAGTGGGGTTGTGACAGGCCTGACTTGCCACTTTACACAGTGGTAGGCTTAACTGGGTCATTTAAGAACTGTTGGGCTACCGTTGCCCCTTTAAGAACTGGTGGGCCTGACTTGCCCTTTTACACAGCGGTGGGCCTAACTTGCCCCTTTAATAACTCAGGGGCTACCCTTGCCCCTTTAAGAACTGGTGGGCCTGACATAAATACTGCCCTGCAATTGCACTCTAGGCTGCTCTGCACTGGCACTTCTGAAGAGCTGGGGCCTCTCTCACACAAGCCCTTTTTAAATCACTAGGGCTCTCCTGAACAAGCCCCTTTTAGTACTGGGCCACCCTTTGGTACTACTCCTGCAGACACTCTGGGCTTTTCTGCACTAAGCCCTTTTAAAATCACACTGGCTTGGCTGGGGCTTAACTGAAAGTCACCTCTCTATAACCCCACCCCTCTACTGAATACTTATGGCTCTCTGAAGCCTTCCTATGGCTGATCCCTCCCCTGTTGGCATTGCTACACCCTGGAGGCTAAAATTATTTAAATTAGAAGCCCCTGGCCCACCCCTTCATGGCAATCTTCTGTTTTTCCTTTGCGCCTAGTGCTAGCATGTTAAAATAAATATACTTCTCACAGTTTCAGAGCGGTCAGCACATTGCAATGTGCTGTCGCCGACTCACCACACCACTGGGAGACTCTCTGGATGCAAACAGGAGGCAGAAGGTGCGGTCTGGAGAGGGAGGGAGCTTCAGGCAGTTGCAGGACAACTGGGGACCTCACAAAAAGTCCTGGTGCAGCACGCACACTGCGTCTGTGCAATCGCCATCTCCGTAAGACCGAAACATTAACTTTTAAATAAAAAAATGGGCACCAAGCCCTCCCAGGGACACAGCGGGATGTTTCTTAACTTCACCAGTGGCTCAAACTGGCACCGCAGACTGAACAAGCTTGCAGGTACATTTTCTTCAGTGACTGGAGGCAGGGAGACACACAGCAAAGCCCTCAGGGACAGCTTCAGCCCTCCTGGCAAGCCCTTCTCATCCCTCCTCACTTTCTGTGTCCTCACTCCTCCACAGTCACCACGATTTTCCCTAACAGAAACTAGTTTTCAAAACTGCAGCACTCTACATTCTGGTTCTGGAAGCATGGCAGGTGACACACAGTGGGCATTCTATTAGCTCAGTCTGACATTCAATTAGGTGCAGCAAGGCAGAAAGGCTTATTTTGTGCATTATTTCTAAGCTGTTTACATTGTTCTTGATAGGCTTTGTACAGAGTTTTGTGTTGTCATTTTAAACGGTCACCTGGGCCTTTCTTGTGCACCCGTTTACTGTATTAAAGCACCTATAGCTGAGCATTTTTCTATTCTTTATTTTTCTGTGGTGCCCCCAACTCTGGGGCACTACAGATTAGGGCCCATCAAATGATACATGTCCTTATGTATCCCCCAAAATTTCTTTCTGTAACATCTATTACATTCAAATGAATCTACTATACTTCTACTTAGATGAGGAACGTCTCTAAAACTTTAGATTGACTGTACAACCATTTCTTAACTCTATTTCTGTGTGAACTTTAAGAGTTTCAATGCAGTTATATTACCTAAGATCTATAAATTCTATAAAATGTAGTTGAGAACGGGCTAGCACAGTTAAATCTTTCTTAACCTCTAAGGTAACTTTAATACCCAAAAGAACATAAACTAAACTAATGTGACCATGTTGAGATAGCTCTTTATCATTACTGTGTTTCAAGATATAAAACTAAGGACTTTCCATACAAAATCTTCTAGGAGGAATTCCAAAATTGACTCTCTGAGATCTGCGAGGCAGAGTATATAAAGGTTCGATAGAAACAGGTTCTATTCCTCTGGTATTTTCAGGTGTCAAACTCTCAAAACTGTCTGAGTTAGCAGTACTTAAGTAATTCCAAGGATTAACATATAAGTCTGTCGAGATTTCTAGTTTAGTCAAGGTAAGATTTCTTGAAGGATATTCTTGCTTCTCTATTAGCTTGGAGTCAGCATCAGCCAAAGGATCTGATCCTGCATGAAACATGCATGGCTTTAACAGGTTCCTGTGAACAATCTTGATGCCTTTTCCGATTTCTCCTTGAATCTTATAAACTGGCCGTTCTCTACATGGCATTTTTACTATGAGATAGGGTTCAGTTTCCCATTTGGAAGCTAATTTTGTTAGTCTCTGGGTTCTCTTTAGTAGTACTCTATCTCTGATCTGTAATGGACAAGCGTTGGCATTGACATCATATGGTGTCTCTTGTTTTAATCTCACTTGAGTCATATGCTTATCTAGGATTTGTCCTGCTTCTTGCAATCTGTCACTATGTTCATTTACCCAATCTGTACATAGGTTAGGAGTAGAAGTGGCTTTCAAATCCACATCAAGTACTAGGTCCATAGGTAAACGACCATGACGTCCAAATAACAAATAATATGGAGTATATCCAGTTGAACTGTATATAGTGTTATTGTAAAGATAAGTTAGTTCAGGAAAAATGCTAGGCCAATATGGGCATTGATGCTCAAGTAATGCTCTTAGCATATTAAGTAAGGTTTGATTAGCTCTTTCACACAATCCATTGGCTTGTGGATGATAGGCAGTTGTATGGATCTTTAGAATTCCATATAAGCTACGAAGTTCATGGAATAGTTGTGACTGAAAGGCAGTTCCTTGGTCAGTTAATATTCTGGTTGGAAACCCATACGGTTGAATAAAGTACTTCACAAATGTCACTGCAGTGCTTCTGGCAGTAAGATCAGGAACTGGTGCAGCTACAATAGACTTCAAGTAGCGATCTATCATGGTTAAAACATAACTGATACCATTTCTGCTTGGTTCACGTTTGAAGTGATCTAAGGCAACCAATTCCAAAGGAGCGTGACTGATAATTGGTTGCAGAGGAGCTTTTAGTTCTGCTGCTTCTTTTTAGATTACAGGTAGGGCATTCTTCACACCATTTCTGAATCTGAAGTTTAATTCCAGCCCAATAGAATCATTTTCTTATATTTGCTTCTGTCTTTTTGCTTCCGAAGTGTCCAGACTTGTCATGATAGGCTTTCAAAACAATTGGTGCATTTTCTTGTGGCACAATGATCTGCATGATCTCACAATGGGCATGAGAGTCTGTACTTTGCCTTATTAACTTGGAGTCTTGCATGACCAACCAGTTTCTGTGCCACCACAATTTTATTAATTCCGGGTTTGCGTCTTTCTTAAGTATAGGCCCAAGACATTGGTTAGTGTCCAACAGATTTCTGATTTGTCGTAACATAGGACTCTGATTCTGGAGCTGGATCCATAAATTGTCTTGTTCTGTTACATGCATTGAAGGAGTAGATTCAGATTTGTTTACTATGTCAGTACTGACATGACAACATGCGTGTACCATCTCTGTAGGAACTTATAAGAATGCAGGCATTTCCACATCTTCTAAAGCAGAATCATCATGCTCAGGTTCTGTCTGCTGTGGCAATCTTGACAAGGCATCAGCATTGGCATTGTTTCTTCCTGTACAGTATTTTAAAGTGAACTAGTAATTGGACAAATGTCAGGCCCATTGTTGTTCCAATACTTCCAATCTGGCAGTATTTAAATGTGCTCAAGGATTGCTATCTGTGTACACAGTAAAAGGTGTGGCGGCTAGGTAATGCCAAAACCTTTCCGTAATTGCCCATACCAAAGCAAGGAATTCCAATTTAAATGAGCTGTAATGTTCATCATTTCATTCTGATCCTCTGAGACTGTGATTAGCATAGGCGATGACTCTTTCTTTTCTCTTCTGTTCATGTGCTAGCACAGCACCGAAATCTAAGTTGCTGGCATCTGTATGTACCGTGAAAGGTTTGGCATAATCTGGATAGACCAAAATTGAAGCTTCTGTCAAGGCTTGGCATAAACCATAGAAAGTGGTTTGGTGTCTGGAAGTCCAAGTGACTTATTGAGTTTTGAATGTGCGTCCTGCTATTGACCCTTGAAGTAACTCATGTGAAGGTGTAGCTAGTCAAGCAAAGGTTTGAATGAATCTTCTGTAGTATCTAGCGAATCCAAGGAATTTTCTGACATCTCTAATTGTAGTTGCTACAGGCAATTTTCGTACGACTCATAGCTTTTCTGGATTGAGTGCTACTCCATCTGCTGAGGCAATGTGTCCTAAGTAATAGACTTGTGGTTTCAAAAGATGACACTTGGACAGTTTAAGTTTGAGTCCATACTGGGCCAATCGTTTGAAGACTTCTGCCAAATGCTTTGAGTGATCTTTATAGTTCTTCGAGTAAATAAAGATGTTGTCTAAATACAAGAGCAGTATGTCGAAGTTACGGCTTCCTAGACAATGTTCTACAAGACACTAGAAAGTTCCTGGTGCGTTGCACAATATGAAAGTCACGCGAGTAAATTCAAATAATCCCATCGTGATGATGAAAGCTTTTTTCTTCACATCTGAAAATGTGATTGGTACTTGCCAGTAGCCACTGGTCAAATCTAAAGTAGAGAACACGGATGCTGATTGTAGTGCAGTAAGGGAGTCTTCTATCCAAGGCAGGGGGTATGCATCCTTATGGGTTATATTATTAAGCTTCCTTTAGTTCATGCAGAAACTGATTTTTCCATCCTTCTTTTTCACTAGTACCACTGGTGCAGCCCATGGACTACGGCTTTCTCGAATTACATCTGCTTCCTTCATCTCTCTAAGCATGTCTTTTACTGGTTGATACATAGCAGGTGGAAGAGGTTGAAATCTCTCACGGATGGGTGGATGATTATTCATGGGAATGTGGTGTTGAACTCCTTTAGCTAGTCCAAAATCCAAAGGATGCTTACTAAATGCTTGATGGTGCTGCGTTGTTACTCGTTGGATGTCTTTTCGCTGGGCATCTGTAGTGTGAGTTGTACCAATGTCAAGTTCTCTTAACCATTCGGGTAAACCTTTGTCTTCTGAGTCTGGCTGGGGTCTTCCAGTTGCTGATTGGTTACAAGTTGTAGTGTGAACTTGATTTTCTGGCTCTACAACATCCTGGATACTGACGGTGTGTAGTTTGGCAATGGACTGGTTCTTGTAGACTTGTAAGGCATGATTTCCATAATTCAGGACTCTGATAGGGATCCATCCTTTGCTAACTGTCACAATGCTACAAGCAACAATGATCGGCTCTTCCTTGACATCAGAATATGGTTGCACTAGGGCATTGTAGTCCTGTCCTCTGGGTCCTACTTTGGCATTACACCATAAAGTGGTTTCAGTGCCCGGACTCAGAGTTATGGGATAAGAGTCAGTACCTCTGACTTTTCCTATTTCTCCATTTGGTTTGGCAAAACGTTGATGGCATTGGATCAGCTGAATGGTCTGCTATAGTACCTGCTTGTCTGCAATGTGCATGTTGCCATAACATATGGACTAATTCTTCAAAACAATGTTGCAGCACATTCATTCCAAGAATAAGTGGAGGTAATTCGCTGCTGTCAGAGTCACTCACTATGATGACTTGCTGAGTCTGGACTTGATTACCTAAATGGATATCTGCCTCAACGTATCCTAAGTACGGGACTTCTGTACCATTGCTGGCTATCAATCAAATCCAGGATCGTGGTGGAGGTTACAATTACTTAGTGTCTCAATATCGGTGGAAATATCTCTTCTGTAACATGGTTACCTGTGAGCCTGTATCTAAGAGTGCAAGAAGGTCTTGTCCATTGACTTTCACTGTCATGGTCGAGCATTTTCCTATGAAAAGGTATTTGTCCTCCCTTGAGGCTGGACCTGGTCCATTGCTCTCTGAAAATCAGTCTGCATTCCCAGGGATTTGCTGTTTAATGCTACAGCACTTGTAGTCATTTGTATAAATCATCTTTCTATATGTCCAGCTATTCCACATAGTCAACAAATGGGTCTACCATAGCTGTTGAAATGATCAGTTGGGTGTTGCCCTTCTGCTTTCCTCAGTTGGGACATCAATTCTCTAGGTCCTTGGTTTCTGTCTTATTGCTCTCCATCAGGTCTAGATCTCCAGTTACTTTTAAGGTTACGTACCTCTTGACATGCCTCTGTAACTTTTCTGGTAAGAGCAGCAATTTGTTCTGTCCATTCAATACTAGCTCCTGGACTAGGCCTGTGAAACTGTGTCTGCGCCTGAGCCATCTATGTGTATGTCTCTTCAGTATTTGAGTATCCTTCTGCATGCGCTCCTTGTGTCCAATGACTTTCTGGTCTCCATCTACTAGTGGAGTAGTCTGACCATGTTTCTTGGGGAAACATCATCTGCTGTTGGCACACAGCTGCCTCTCCTCCAGCTTGACTTGGTCTGAAAATTCTTATTGCCTTCTCTTTAAAATCCAAAAAGAGAGCATCAGGGTCTTGAAGGTGGAGCATTCGCAAATCTCTCCTTAGAGTGTCACTGAGGACTCCATCAATGAACTTTTCTTTAAGAGTCTTGTCCAGGTCTCGCACTTCTCTGGCATCTATCCTTTTTATAGCTCAGAGAGCTTCTTGTAAACTTAGAGTATACTCCCTTAACATCTCTCTTGGTCTCTGTGTTCTTGAAAAGAACTTCATTTTCAATTTGGACACTGTCCTGGTATCAAACATTTCTCTTAATCAATTGAAAATTTGATCTGCGGTGGCTTTTTCTCTTTCTGGCCATGATTACACTTCTCACTGGTCAGCTCCTTTTAACTGACCCAATAAAATTTCCACTTCTTGATGATCAGGTACTTGATAAAGTCGGAACATAGACTGTATTTTCCCTTTAAACTCTCCCAAACTACTGGAGTCTTCATCACCTGGCTCTCCTGTATAGCTAGGAAGTCATGGCACCTGAAAATAGTATGGCATGGTCAAAGGGGAAGGCTGCACTCATCTCGATCTTTCTCCTCTTTCTCCATCCGTCTCTCTATCCATCTCTTGATCCATCTTGTCACCACTTCTGAATCCTGATGGCATCTGAATCTGTACTCTATTCTCTACTTACTCTATATCCTGCTCCATATCTGTACTCTTCTCTGGCTTTGGTCTCTTTGGAGGACTTGCTTTATTCTCTGCTTGCTGCACCAAAATTCGAGTTGTGGTGCCTCAAAGGTGGTAAGAAGGAAGTTAATGTGTGCTGGGTTTCCACATCAATACAAAAGGGGTAAATAAGCAACTGTGTCGATGACACCAGTAACTTGCACACAAATTTCTAACACAGGTCCAAAAAGGGGTGGATGCTGGTACCAGACAAAGAGAGGTGAGAATCCAGAAATAAATTCTAAATACTTCACAAGGTTTTATTCTTACCAAACCACGGAAGGAAACACGGTTATGGGAAACACTTTCTACACTTACTGTCCTGAACGAGGAGGACTCTAAATAAATGGCTGTAACAGCTCCACTTTATAAGTGGTCTACAATCTATGTCAACAAATCTCTATACAATATTCAAATACTACTCTGAGGTGCACCTCTACCTAGGGTCTAAACTATCTGGAGTACTCCACTCTAAGGAACTCTAAAACGTATTACTGTAACACTTTATGTTCATCAATAAAAAGGCAGTTCGTGCACGAGTGGCCTTTCTATGTCATTGGGGAAGAAATTGAGTTGCAGCATAAAGCAAAAGAGAAACACTTGGCTGACAGGGCTGTTACACGAGGTCCATGCACCCTATTTGGTACCTCAGAGGTACACCATAGACAGCTAATGCTTAGATATAGGTCATACTAATATTTAGGGCTAAGGGCATCTACCGTATAAGAGTAGATGTCAGGATATGAATGCATATTGTTGTAATCCACTTTGCTTGCTAATACACATATATTTTACCATGTATTTTCTGTCTATTTCTTACTTGTTAGATGCCAAGATACCTGTGTCCTTGAAGTAATTATATATGTAATCTAATTGCCATCTTTGGTGATTTATACTACTACACTTAGTTATGTAAGACTCTGTTTAAGAACTCTTTGTTCTCAAACTAATGACTTTACAGAATTGTATAATGTTATCTTGGACCGTGGAGCCACCTCTAATTTAGCCAATAGGGCTCATCTCTGTAAGTAGAAATGTTTCTATCTTTTGGTAACCATAGTAATTATCATAGGTATATAATGTAATGCACAAGTTTTACACCTCGGAGACCCGAGAGACCCCAAGAGACTACAGAGAAACCTCGAGGTGTAGGGAACACTTAGCACAGTTCGTATTGGTAAGAATTGCTTAGGGCAACTGTGGTTTATCCCTTTGGTAGCAATAAACTTGTTTATTACTCTAATGCAACGTGTTTGAGATTACTTGCATTCCCAATATCGTCAAGAATCTGAAAGTGAGGTTTAGACCTCTCAACAAATTGGCGACCGTGGGAAGGCGATATTTGGTGTTTGTAAGTTTTCACTTGTTGCTTAAACTTTTTCCCTTTCCCATGGGGACAGTAGGTGTACATTCCCGTATCACCTCTCCTGTTTTAAAACCAGTTTGTAGTCACTTGCAAAGTCTGGCTGACTTTTTGGGTGTGGTCGATGCCATCTCGACCCACTCCATAGCAGCTTTCAATTGCAAGCCTGCAACTAATACAGTAGCCTGGCTGTGTTTAAAGTACTCGTGCTGTGCATCGATATGCAGCAAGCTGTCTTTTTCACAGTTTGAATTTTTGTTCCCTCCCACACAATAGCCAAGTATCAGATATCTGCACAGAACTGAGACTCCATGTCTCGAACTTCCTTGCCTCCCATGGAGGATGGACTGACTTCGTGAGGGACGCAAGTCAATCCGATAACCCTGTACTGGGCATTTCAACCCAGTATGCTGACATGAGACAATCAACCAATAAGTGTCACGCTAAAGGGTTGATGGTCGCAGCTCTCTACGCTGCTTTGGAAGCCTCCGAAGTGAAGTTTCGAACCCTTGATCTGCAGATTTCATCTCTTAAGCAAGAGATGGGTTTGCAGGAAACAGAATGTATCAGATTGCAGCAGAACTTGGAGTCTGAACTCCAAACTCTGCAGAATGAAAAGGATTCACTATTGCATCATTCAGCACAGGCCAGTGAACAATAACTATGTATGTTGAAGCAGGAGTGTAAAAGTTTGAAACAGGATAAGAGTCAGGTTGTGCAAATAAATGAGTTGCTGAGTGCTGCGAATGCTCAGTTGAGTGATGAAATGGGTGAGCTTCAGGACGAGATCAACCAAGTACGTAATGATTTAGAAGTAGCTTACAGGTACAATCACGAATTGAGTGCCGCGTATTGAGTTTTGCAAAAGCAAAAGCAGGATCAGGTTAATATGGATGTTGCAAGTGTAAATCACAATGAATGTAGAACTAAGATGGCGACACTGCGCCATCAGCGAGAGGTTCTGGCTGGACATGTTAAGGCAATGGGAGGCGTAGCCCCTGCCTTTCATTCATCATCAAAAGGGGAGTTATCTAATGATAACATTTCACAATACAATGCCCAGTCATGCTCCTACTATGGCCCACACTCCACACCCAGCCATCCACAGCATGGCGGATCCCCGCCCCCAACTCCCCAGGTCACACGTCGGCAACGTTGTGATGCTCATCATGGAAAATGCCAACATGGCGGTGCCCATGATGGGGGGGAGCAGGCCCAAGCCTGGTCCCGACGGCACCTCCGGTAGCCATTATTAATGTGGAAGACAGGCAAGAGATAGAAACCATGATTGAAAGAGTGTTAGGCAATGTTCCTCTTCCTGAGAGGAGTATGAGGTCTATTAAAACCCAGATTAGGCAGCTTTTTCAAGAAGCTGGCACTCAGGAAGGTATTGTCCACACTGCGGCTGAAGCTGCAGCTCATGCAGCCTTGGATGGTGCTCGAGACACTCTACCTTTGCCTGATCAACCCACTAATCCCCTACAAATGGCCTACTCTGTTCATCAAATTGCTGACAGTATCGGTCGGATGAGCCCGTCCGACAACCTCAGCTGTCACTTGGAAAAGGTACGTTCTAAATGCGAGATGCTTAGCCTCGCTGCAGAATATCAGGTCCAAATACTACGACAGACCATCGATCCTGGTTTGTGGGCCAAACTCCCCGAAGCTGTTCACCAGGATGGGAACTCTACCTTTGATGAGGTTGCAGCTGAGCTCATTTCTGCTCACAGTCCACGTGTAGTAGGAGTGATGCTTGCATATCCTGTGAAGCAGAATGCAAAAGAAAGTCCAGCGACTTACCACCAGAGACTCTGGATGGCCTACTGAGCAGGAAAGCACCTGGCACAAGAAGCTGCGGATGTAGATCTTATTGAATATAAGACCCTGTTCCTTAGGAACATGATTCCAGCAGTAAGAGAAAAGGTAGAGCCAACCACTTACCCAAATATGGATAGGTTTGCCGATATTCTTCAGAAAACCGAGAGGGTGTATCAACTGTATATCCGTGATTTGGGCTCCAGTTCCAAGAAGGTAGCTGCCGTGGAACCCACTTTGGGGACCACAACACACTACACAGTGGAAGGGCAGGCTCAAAGCCAACAGGCCCCACATCCGCCAGCCCCTCCAGCTGGTAATCAACACCCCCAACAGGCCCAACAACAACAACCGCATCAACAACAGCAATGGGGTGGGAACTGAAATTGGCATAAGAACAGGAAGCATAAGCGTAGAGGTAAACCACAACAGAGAATGGGTCCTTCATATAGGGAGATAGCTGAAGAAAATAGGAAATTTCGAGAGATCCTGGGACAAGTGCGCTCCGTGGCGGATGCTGTTCCTGCTCAGACCCTTGCAGCGGTACAACTGGAAGCCCAGGCTACAACTGGCCATGGAGACACCGGAGGTACAGGCCCTCAGGCCCACACAGGCCTGAACCCAGAAGCTCCTCCCTATATAGCGTCAATACAGCATGGTGAAGTCATTCACGCAAGCCAGGCCCAACCTCTGCATGCTTCCGGTAGTACGGATTGACAATTACAGCCCCAGTCCGTATTGTAAACAAGCTGATCTTGGATACGAACGGAAGGCCCTGCACCGAGGCTGAGGTCGGGGGCCGCCAACTAGTAGTTTTGCTAGATACAGGTGCAGCTGTATCTGTGCTACATGATGAACACCCGGACACATCCCCTTGATTTACCAGATGGAAGACCAACATGTCAGGAGTCGATGGTACTAGGCTGCCTGCATACCATTCTCTACCCTTACCGGTAGAGCTAGGCCACTTAAAGGCCTCACATACTTTCCAACTAATGTTACTGCATGACCATCCTAGTATTATAGGGATCGACTTTCTTGCGCCACATGGCTGTGTGGTGGACCTAGCTAACATGCTACTGATACAGATCCAAGGTCAATACCATACCATCTTGATTCCTGATTCACATGTTGTGGCAATGATATCTGCCAATGACAAAGAGTATGACGTCATAGATTTGTTCAAGAATCATGAACTTTTTCCAAAACTCCTACCTATTCTGCAATGACATTTAGAAGCATTTGCAGTTCACAAGCATGACTGTGGTAAACTGCAAACCATCATTGAAGTGCCAGGCCCGGCACATGAGAGGCAAAGGCAATATCCTTTCCCAACTGAGGCCTTGCCTTCCCTTAGAGAAATGATCAAGTCACTCCTCAAGCAAGGAGTAATCAGAACTTGTGTTTCCACTGCCAACTCCCCAGTATGGCCCGTGAAGAAACCCACAGGTGCCTGGAGACTTACTATTGACTACAGGAAACTGAATCGGGTCACCCCCAGTTGTTCCCCAACTGTGGCATCAGCACCAGATATGCTACGACTTCTGACCCCTGTCTTGAAACGGTTCAGTGCCCTGGACATTTCCAATGATTTTTGGTCATTGCCATTGGCCCTTAAGAGTCAATATAAGTTTGCCTTCACCTTTGAAGGAAGACAGTACACGTGGACTTGTTCGCCACAAGGATTCCATCATAGTCCATCCCTCTTCCATCTCCACGTGATGGATGTCCTTGAGAGTTTCTCTACCCCCCAATGTCTCCTACAATATGTGAATGACCTGTTGCTGGCCACAGCCACACAGGAACAACATTTGGATCTCTTGGATGAACTATTAACTCTCATTCAAAAAGCAGGCTTGAAATGTAACCCAGTAAAAGCACAATTGTGTCAGAAAGAAGTACTCTTTCTGGGTCAAAAAATAACTGACCGGGTTCGAAGTCCTGCCTGAAAGAAGGTACAGGGATTGCAAGACTTGCCATTACCTACCAGTGTGGCAACTCTTCGAAGGTCTCTAGGTATGGTAAACTATTCGAGAGATTTCATTTGTGATTTTGCTCAAAAAGCTGCTCCTCTGTATGAATTACTTAAAAAGGATGTACCATGGACTTGGGGCCCTATTCACACCCAGCTGTGATGTCACTAAAGCAGGCCTTGGCTTCCGCCCCAGCACTGGTGAACCTCAATCCAGCACTACCATTCCATCTGGAGTGTGCCACCTCTGACATTGCTATGTCAGCAGTGCTGGCCCAGAAGGTGCATGGCAAATTGAGACCCATTGCATATGCCTCACAGCTCTTGACCCCAGTGGAACAGAAGTATGGCCTTTGTGAAAGGAACCTTCTGGCCACCTACTGGGCTGTCAAGCACTTCTTGTATATCATTGGGTACTCACCACTAATCATCAGGGCCCCTACTTTTCTGCGGCACAGTGGGACCAAGTTCTGCGGCAAGACTACCATTTGCCACAGAACTTCTGCCGCGGTGGTTTGTAATTTCTGCGGAAGTTCTGCGACACTAACAAACTACCACATCACAGTGACAGCTTGTCATCCTGACTTCACTTTCATGGCAGTTTTTATAGCACTCGGGATGGTGGAAAGCACAGTAACACTAGTTCAAAAAATAACAGACTTATAAAAATAATTTGATGCCTAAAAAAGCAAAACAAATGTCTCTCCCTTAAGGTCCTAGTCTGTTGCATAAATGACATATGCAGAGGGGATCTTATGTGATAAATAAGGTATTTCTATATGCATACTATCTATCCCACTAATGAGGCTTCCACTGTCTATCACTTATATATTTGTATGTGCTTTCTACACCACTCATGAGGTTCCCACTGTGTATCACTTATATAATTATATGCAATCTGTAACATACATACAAATGTGTGTGTGTGTGTGGTGAGAGAAGACAGAGATACTGTATGTGTGTGTGTGTGTGTGTGTGTGTGTGTGTGTGTGTGTGTATATATATATATTTTTGTTTGTTTGTTTTGTTTCGTTTTTTAATTTCCATGAACTTGCATTCTCATTCATACAGGTCCCATTAGAAATGGAATAGAGGAGTTATTGCAAAACTCATTTTTGATGTCAACCTGCTTTCCCTGACACACTGCGTAACACCATCAGGCCATGACATGCATGTGAACTGATTGTGAGATAGAGCTCTCCAGACCAGCACAATGTGTCCACCATGTGACAGAACACTGCACCATACCTTCCCAGGCTCTGAGCAATGATGTGTTCCACCAATCCTTGTGTTGTCCAGCCAGCTCCCAGAGCTAATCTCTGAACCTGAGTTGCCAGCACGGAAACACAGCACGCTACCCTCTGGCCCAACAGCTGTCCCTGCACACAACATTTCTCCATAACTTTTAGGTGATTCTTTCAACCAATGACAATATGTAATCAATAACCCTGGCAAAAATGCGTACAGTGCAATATTTATTTAACAGGTCTATTCTTTCAACAGGTCTACACATTATTATATTCCATTTTTCTGGGTATAATTACTTTATTTTTCTTAAAAATGACAGTTAAATTCATTTTACCAGTTATTCATTTCAGATGGCAACTCTATACCTTAAAGGCACATATAGGTTTGTACAAAGTGAGGTATGGACTTAACAGGTCTGTGCTATTGACAAGGTTTTGTTTAAGTTGGTCCCAGTGCAATAATGTAAGACTGAAAATTGTATTAGGCTGTAGTGCAGGTTGAGCAAATATCACCATGCCTGATGTGCAGTGCCACCGTCTCTGGCAGTGGGAGCTGTGGTAGATAAGTTACTGTTCATTTCTGTTGCAGATTGCAGCCATTTCATTAGCTAATGTATGATGTTATAGCAATGATAACATCACATTCTGAGCATATAGGGGGGTTTAGGATATAAAAGAGGGAAAGGGAACCAGATTCTATGGAAAAATAGAAATATTAATAAAAAATCAACAAGAAGAATGAATTCTACGGCACCGCAGAAGTTCCGAGATAGATTGCAAGTTCTATGCAAAATTCTGCGGTTGCAGAATTCTAGGGGCCTTGCTAATCATTAACACTAACCATACACCAACCACCTTTTTGCTCTCGGATAGAGTGAAGGATGGGTCAGTCTCTAACACCAGGCTGATGCACTGGTCACTTCTCCAGGACAGGGACATACAGGTACAACCAACTAAAAGTTCCATCTATGCTAGCTCATGGCCTCCTTTTCCAGGGAGAACCCCATGACTGTACACTACAGTCACCTAATCTTCCTGATCCAGGTCCTTTCTTCCCTGCCATGCCACAAGTACTCGAGAGTACCTCTTTGTGCCATATCTTTACTGATGGTTCAGCATCCTACTATCAGGGAAAGCAGATTGCAGGAATGGGTATTTTGGTGATTTACCCTTATGGGAACACTGTCAAGATATCTAAACGCTGTAGTGTAGCTTCATCACAGTACGCAGAGATGGCAACAGTGGCCTGTGCCCTCGAGTTCATCCAACATGAAACCGAAGATACCATTATTTTTACAGACTCTAACTGGGTTTGTTGTTCCCTTACAGAATTTCTTCCCTTCTGGCAGAAGAACTCCTTCCTCTCTTCTAATGGCAGTCCAGTGAAGTACAAAGAATTGGTAATATACATACATGCACTGGCACAGAAATTTGCACACAAACTCTATGTACACAAGGTTAAAGCCCACTCTCTCCATGACCCCTATCATGCCTTCAATGACACAGCAAACACCCTTGCTAAGGAAGGGGCCCAAGGGGGGGACATCTGGATGATGGACCACCCAGAGGCTAATGCAGCTGTACACATTGCAGCACTCAAGAAGAAACCTTTTCCCCCTTGGATCTCTCCGCAGCCCTGCAGCTTGATACCAAACTCAAAGAAGTGTTCAGATTCCTTAACAAAGGTACTGAAGAGAAACTTCCCACACATAACCCCTATCGAAGGCGTGAGGTAAGTTACGCTTGTCATCAGATGACAAGCTCATTTGGTTTCAACCAGATGACTCTATCACCAAGTTGTGGGTAGTCCCTAGACACCTAAGATCTGAATTCTTGCACCAAGTGCATGATACTCCTACTGGTGGACACCAGGGAGCAGAAAATACCCTTCAGTGACTCAAGACCACCGCCTGGTGGCCTGGTATCACCAAAGATGTTAAACAATACATAGACAACTGCCTTGTTTGTGCACAAAACAATCCCATCCCCACCAAACGAAATGCCATACTTTTACCACAAAGACATTCTGGCCCTTGGCATACACCTGCCCTGTCCAGTTGCAAAAGTGGAGACTGCCTACTGTGCACTCACAGTACAATTCTCATGGTGAATACTGCATTGTTACAAACTATAACACCTACACATATGGTTCTGTTATTTGTGCTATTGATTACCCCAATTTCTGTTTTGTCCCCCACCAGAAGACTGTTATTGCACATACTGTTATAACCCCCGTCCCCCTTATGGATGCAGATATTATTGATGGTAACCCAGATTATCTACTCACACTGTCAGAACACTTGCCATACTTTAACGTACACATACACCCACTCACACTTACACTAAAATCACTTTTACACAGGAAAGACACACACCTCATCCACATCAGCAATAATATGACCAAAGCCAATGATGCTGTTCTTCACTTTATTAATCATGGAGATATCAATAACGCATTAACTAACACCTGGTTAGACATTACTTTTAAAAGTTTTGTTATTATACAAGCATTTTTAATTTTCACTTTGATTATTATGCTTTGCTGCCTGCGGCGCACACTACGCCAACACTGTGAGCAGCTCGAGTTCCTTTACAAGGCTCGCGCGTCGGGATTGTAAACGACCACTGCTCCTGTCCTTTTCCTACACATTTGCCTGTGTTGCCCCTGGAGGCAACAAGGGGGGGAATTGTTACACGAGGTCCCTGCACCCTAATTGGTACCCTCAGAGGTACACCGTAGACAGCTAATGCTTAGATATAGGTCATACTAATATTTAGGGCTAAGGGCATCTACTGTATAAAAGTAGATGTCAGGATGTGAATGCATATTGTTGTAATCCACTTTGTTTGCTAATACACATATATTTTACCATGTATTTTATGTCTATTTCTTACTTGTTAGATGCCAAGACACCCGTGTCCTTGAAGTAATTATAATATGTAAGACAGCATTGCCATCTTTTGGTGATTTGTACTACTACACTTAGTTATGTAAGACTCTGTATAAGAACTCTTTTGTTCTCAAACTAATGACTTTATAGAATTGTGTAATGTTATCTTGGACCGTGGAGCCACCTCTAATTTAGCCAATAGGGCTCATCTCTGTAAGTAGAAATGTTTTTATCTTTTGGTAACCATAGTAATTATCATAGGTATATAATGTAATGCACAAGCTTTACACCTCGGAGACCCGAGAGACCCCAAGAGACTACAGAGAAACCTCAAGGTGTAGGGAACACTCAGCACTGGCTCCCGGTTCATATTGGTAAGAACTGCTTAGGGCAACTGTGATTTATCCCTTTGGTAGTAAAAAACTTGTTTATTACTCTAATGCAACGTGTTTGTGATTACTTGCATTCCCAATATCGTCAAGAATCTGAAAGTGAGGTTTAGACCTCTCAACAGGGCTAACAACTAAGGGACTGCAGAGAGGATTTTGCACAGGTCATCAGTCTCTCGGCCACAACCCACCTCTCTAGGGATGCCGGACTTGTCATGAGGGCACTTTATCTGATTCCTTGCCTGTCCTTGCTCACCCTATGTTTCCTGGACTCAAATTTGTTCACTCCAAATTCTCCTAGGTTGGAGTATGGTTCTCATCCTAAGTTGCCTAGTATGGACAATCTCAACTATGTAGAGCAGCTTATATGTGCCCTAAAATCCCCCACTCTGCATTTGGTCCTACTCCTACCATGGCATGCAGGAACTTTTTCAGAGTTGTCCTCTAGGGGCATGGCTCTTCTATTTACATTTCCCAGTTCCCCTTGCTTTTCTCTACCAAGGTGTTACTATATGCAGTGTTAGGTCAGCTAGGAGCTAGTCTTAGGGCTCCCCTGATTAATTCTTATGAACCCCGCAAGTATGAAAGGACCAAATTGTCCAAATTCCTCCCAGGTCTCTGCAGAAAACTTTTGCTGTTGTTATTGTTGTGCTCAGGTAATGCTGAGCTTAATCCAGGCCCTCTGGTAGCCATTGCACCCCCAGCTGATTTACAAAATCTTAAGGGATTAAGCTTCTTGCATGTGAACATGTGTAGCCTGTTAAAATTACATCTATACAGGCGTGGACATGTCATACCTCTCCAGATGTTTTAGTCATCATGGAATCTTGGCTCTGACCAGCAACCAATAACAATGAAGTGAACCTCCCCTTTTACTCTCTGTTTAGAGCTGACAGGCAGTCTAGAGGTGGTGGTGTAGCCATATATGTCAAGGATAAATTCCCTGTCTCAATTATCGACTCAACTTCTGTCCCAAACGAGTTCGAAAGTATCGCTGAAAATTGAAATTGCAACTGCAGTTTCACTTTGTGTAACAGGTTGCTATAGGCACCCATCAGCCAGATTACAGTTGCTGAAACATCTATGCAACATACTTAGTCCTGCATCCTCAGAGTCTATTATACTAGGAGACTTCAACCTAGACTGGCTGCCCAACGCATCTACTCCTCTAAAAACATTCTGTGATTCCCTTGGGTTGTCACAGCTTATAAGCGAAACCACACATCCTAATAAGAGCAACTCTAATAAAAGTATTCTGTTGGATACTTTTATTTATTTATTGATTTATTTATTTTAGTACTCAGAAAACCATTTGAGCTCAGGGCTCTTTATATAGGTTCCATGCCAGGACATTTCAGTACAACAGATAGGTGAATTTATACAAAGGATTGCAGAAATACAAAGGTAAACAAATGGGATTATATATCAAACACAGTACAGGTCACAGGAAAACAGACAATTTACAGTGCCCAGTGGTGAAACCAGTCAGTTGTCAGCAAACTAGAGTTTGTTTGGAGCGTTGCTAAGTGCTAAAGAAAAAATGAAAAAAGGGGGTGAAGAGGAGGAGCCCAAGTGCAATGTGCAAAAGGAGTGCATAATATCAGTAAAGCAGTAGGGATCGGAGGGAAGTGACTAGACTGGAGGCAGAGGGAGAGCGTGCTAGGTGTGTGGGAGGGAGCAGGAGGGCCTACTCAGGACTCAGGGGAGACAGGGAAAGGTTGAGGGGGATGGAAGTAGTGATGGGGCGGTGGAAAGGTGGTGCTAGTGATGGCAGACACATCGATATTCATGTATCATAAGGATATAATTTTAGTCAGCAAACCCCTCTTATTCTCTCATGCCTGTGTCTTCTTTTCCAACATCAGTGACCACTGTTTTATTGCATGAGTAAGGTCAACCCACAAAGCTACACCGGCACCAAAATTTTCCATTAAAAGGTGCAAACATAACTTTGATCCATATGGGTTTATCACAGAGGTAAGAGACTCATTGCAGTGGCGGAACTTTTACATCATCAAGTCTCTGACCACATCATATGACATCTTCTCTGGGATTGTGTTAAGGGCTCTAAACAAACATGCCCCTCTTGTGAAAGTCTGCACCAGAAGTAAACCCTGCTGGTCACTCACGGAGAATCTGAAAAATGCTCTACGGAGTAGGGATGCACTTTGGAGAACCGCACGAAAAACTAATCTTACAAATGACTGGAACTCATTCAGAAAGGCGAGGAACCTTTGCACTAAAATGACTAGAGAGGCCAAAGCGAACTTCTACCACTTACAGCTGGAGAGTTCATCTAAGTGTTCCTCCATATTTTGGAGAATAATCAAGGATATAGAAGGCCATACCACCGGTAATCAACTTCCGGCTAAAATACTGATTGGCGACTCTGAAACCTCTGATAGACAGACTATTCTCGACTCTCTAAACAACCACTTTGCTACTGCAGGGCTAGCCTTCGGTACCTCTCCCACCAATACGCTCTTTTCACAACTTGGAAAGGGTATTCAAAAAAAACATATCCTCAGCCTGACATTCTCCCTATAGCCCACATCATTGAAAGAAGTCAAAGATCTCCTGCTACAGTTAGACATTAGGAAAAGCGCTGGAGCTGACCACATAGACCCGTATTTCTTAAAGGTTGGCTACTAAGTCCTCACAGTTCCAATTATGCATCTGTTTAATCTATCCCTATCTCAAGGTGACCTTCCACCCATCTGGAAAATTGCACATGTTGTCCTTCTGTTTAAGTTGGGAGACCCCAGTGACCTGAATAATTATAGGCCAATCTCCCTACTGCCAATCCTGTGTTAAGATGCTGGAGAAATTTCTAAGCACTCAGCTTCGAAACCACCTTGAATCAGCTAAACTGCTCAACCCATTACAATCAGGCTTTAGAGCATAGCATAGTACAATCTCAGCCCTAGCCAAGGTGACTAACAACTGGCAATATGAACTGGATAACAAAAACTATGTCTGCGCAGTATTTGTGGACTTAAGTAAGGCGTTTGACACTGTAGACCACAGCCTACTTCTTTAGTCTCTCCAGGACATTGACTTGGATTCTCTATCCTTAAAATGGTCTACTAACTATCTCTCTGGCCAACTCCAGCAAGTAAAGGCAGAAGGGGAATTTTCCCCTTTAAAACCCCTTTTGAGGGCTGTGTCACAAGGCTCCATTCTGGGTCCCTTACTCTTCCCTTATCAAGATTACTCCTTACCAAGTGTTTCCTTACCAAGATTACTCCTCCCCCTCCCTCAGTCCATTCTAGTCCCACCGGTACTACCAGTTCACCACAGTCCATTCCAGTCCCACTGGTACTACGTACACACTACAACACACCCACCATTGCCCACCCTTATGCCCTGATACCACCTGCTTAGTATCCCAGAATCTTTCTGCCAGCATCCCTGCCTCCTACGTGTGCGCTTTTCCATATCCCAGGGACTCCTTTACAGGCTATGAACATGTTATTGATGGATAGGATTATAAAGGCATCTCTGTATATATTATTTACCTTTATTTCTACACTGTATATATTTTGTTGTATGCGTCTTGCTACGGTTGTTTTATATATATTTTACTTGTACTCTATTCTGTACCCTTGTCCTTGCAAACTGCAGGTCCACCTTGTAAATGAGCTTGCTCAATGGTGATCTCCTGGGTAAATAAAGATTTTGATTGATTGATTGATTGATTGATTGATATTAACAACATCGATGCTACAATCAAAGGAGCACAAATACACCTATTTGCTGATGACGCAGTGCTTTATGCTAGTAGCCCTACCCCTGACGCTGCTTGTAAAGCTCTTCAATATGAATTCAATCTGCTTCAGCTTCAGCTCCTGAACCAGAAACTACTTCTAGATGCCAAGAAAACCAAAGCAATATTTCTGTCCCCCTTTCCTCATGCTCCAAATCCTGTTACAGCTGGGATACTCCCACAAATCACCATTATCCTAGGGGAACAGCTGGAATACGTAACAAAGTTTAAATATATGGGGGTCTGGTTAGACCATAGACTTTCCTTCACTGTCCATATAGAAGAGCTGACAAAGAAGCTTAGACAGAGACTTGGTCCTTTCTTTAGGATCAGTTATCATCTCACAAGGCATGCCAAGCTGAGACTGGTCCAAACTACCTTTCTTTCCTTACTAGATTACGCAGACTTATTATATAGCCAGGGACAAGCCGGTGCATTAGCCAAACTTTATATGCTTTATCACCTTGCTTTGAGGTTTATCACAGAACTCCCTTACTCCACTCATCACTGTTCCTTGTATACTGCAGTGGGTTGGTCATCCCTTAGTTACAGACGATGGAAAAATGCAGCAACTTGGACCTACAAAGTTATTATAAAAAAAACTGCCCCATTATATCTCTGTTTGCCTACCATTATGCACACTTGGCAGGTATGTTCTGAGAAATACCTCCTACATTTCCTTGTCAGTGTACAAGGCTAAATCACAGTTCGCAGGGCAGCCATAAGCTACGTGTTACCTCAAATATGGAACAACCTGCAAAAAACATTGAAACTAACTCACCCTATCAGCTTAGCAGCTTTCAAATCACTATACCTGTGCCATAATAAGGAATCTTATACCTGTTTCCTTTGTCTCAAGATCTTTTAAACCACCTTTTGCTTCCCGAGTCTCTCTGGACTGAACCATATAACCTTAGCATTTGTGGCGTCCCCTAAATCTTTACCCTATATGCCTTACCACTACCGTTCTTCCCACGCCACTGATTTCTATGATTCTGCTGGTCTGTCTGGTATCATTATTCCTTCTGTATCCTTTTCTCCTAGGCTATCTTTGTAGTACTGATCCTTAACATTGGTGCACTATATATACTGTATAATTGTACCTGCACATAACTGTTGCACCCTTTGACTATATTTATACATATATTATTGTAATATATCCTACTGCTTACTCATTGTATATATTGTAACTGATGTATATTGTCCTACTGTTTACTTAGTGTACATCCTTGAAAATGTTTTTTTGTATTTTGTTTGTACTGAAAACCCAGGTATGTCCTTGAAAATTTTTTGTATTTTGTTTGTACTGAAAACCTAGGTCCACCTCGAAAATGAGCATTGTTCAACGGTGATCGCCTGGTTAAATAAATATTTTGATTGATTGATTGAAGCCCAGCTTGGACTGTAGCTGATGCTGGAAAGTCAGAAAAGAGGCATCCTCAGGAGGGAATCTAGGTGTGAAATGTACACTGTCCTTACTATAGGAGGATAAAGTGAAGCTGAAGCCCATGACACGGGGGGGGGGTGTCAGAATTTCCCCGTTTCTCATATTCTCCTCCGTCAAGTTTGGATTGTATTCCAGTTCCTCCTCCTCCTCTTTGCCAACAGAAATAGACATTAGGTTGATGGCAGGAGGAGGACACATAGAATGAATTGTCAGTGGACTAGGCATCAATGAAGGAAGCCCTGTACTAAGCAGAGTAACCTGCAGGGAGTACTCCGGCATTGTTAATGAAGTCAACGGTGGCGGACCTGCTGGCAGTGATAGGGTTAGCATTGACAGCTGAGCCAGGGGCAGAAGCTTTTGAAATAGTTCAGACAAAGTCTGAAATAGCATCTGTGCATCAATGGGCCCTGACAAGGTCGTTGATGACAGATTTTTCAGCAGGACAGTGCTTGATGGTAGAATCAGCCAGTAATCCCCCAGAGTTAGATTAGAATCAGTGCCAGACCCCAAACTTGGTGCCTAAAAGATGGTCGGGGGAAGAAAAATCTGAGGATTTAGCTTGGAATATGTCTTTCTGCAGATATTTTGTTTAAGAAAAGAGCAAAACTTGTCAGGAGAGGCATCTTTGTCTTGATGCCACTGCTTATGTTTATCAGCGTGTCAGTATTTTTCTGCTGATTTAGCAGTCTATCCCTTTTTCTTTGATGAATTAGAGGATAGCAGTGTCAACCCTGGGAAGCTGCTGGTTAACAGCAAGCCCTGAGGAGAAGGAGCGGGTGTCAATGGTGAAACTGTCTGTGACACATGCCTTGTCCTCCATTGCCTTAAGCTTTAAATATGTTTCTAAAGCCTTCTTGTGATGTCACCATGTAGCCTGGATAAAACCCTGGCAAATGCTGCATGCAGTCTTTCATGTTGCAATCAATGCCTAAACAGAGGATACACATGGTATATGTGTTGTCCTTATATATCTTAACTTTAACACAATGACAGTAGTAAAACAACAGTTCCTTGACATTCTTCAGATGCATAAACAACTCTTATTATAAAAAGAAAGAAGCAGCAGCAATAATGATACTTATGAATTTCAATGGCATTCTTTAGCAGACATGAACTGATAAGCAGTTGATGGTGCGAAAAAGAACTGAGGCATGATAGAGCCATCCCACGTTATATAGGCATCGATGTTGCATATTGATGTGGGTGGCCCCAGCTAGCAAAAGTTTCCATGTAGTCCTAATGCCAACAGCTTACATTTCCATGATGTCACTCAATAATGGGAGATGTCCTCAAAGAAGTTCAATACATACAAACAACAATAAATAGCATATGTTTAAAATGTTTAAAACAGTGAATTTAATACAACACAATGCAAATGCAATGTTTCTCTAGCCCACTAGGAGCAATATTTATGCAACTTATTTAGCCTTTCCTCAGGTGGCTCCTCATCAGTACGTAGGTGTTTTTCTTCTTTTTCCAAGTAAAAAGCTTGTCACATCCTCAGAGAAAGTAAGAATATCAGAATTAGTTTGTTTTCATAATAAATTAAGCATTCTAAAATCAATAGTTTTAGCACTTATTATACAATGGCAAGAAAAATCCCTGGCCTCTGATTGGTCAGTCAGGGGCTAGACCCGTGATGTTATCCCAGCATAACATCACAGATCTAGTCCTGTCACACACAAGACTGTATTAAACATGACAAAAATTACTGCACATGCCATGTCCAAGCTACCCACACTTGGCATGGCCACTGAGCACAGTTTGCCAGGACTTCAGATTTTTTTATCACATAAATCTCTCCCACCCACTTTCACACACTGAACCCAGAACTGTGTCCCACATGACAGTTAAGCATTACTTTCACATTTCTGAATTAAAGAAATGAAAACAAAAAAAAGCCTTCACCAGAATCGGCTTCAGACAGTGTTGCCCAACCACCTTCACAGTTCCTGCTCGGCAGCAGGGAACGGCCCCAGATTCAGTTACTTTTAAATTTTCCTTTAACTCCTGACTCATTTGCAATCCAACAGTATCCCTAAAAAAAGAAGCAAGCCATAACTGTAAATGGCTTTTCTATCCCCTGGTCAGCATTGTGACATCACTGCACATGCACAGGTAAGTGCTGTGCTGGACACTCGCTGACCGCAAACTCCTTGACTCCAGTCATGCCCCTCACCTTTTTCTCCAGTCCTGTGACAACATTTAGAAAATACAAGGCTACAGATAGCCCCTTCTCTCCCGGTGTGGTACAGTTCCTGACTGTACTTTCACCTGCCCCGACTCTTGCTCGTAACTGCTCTGGCTCGCGACTTCATAAAAAAAAAAATGGAAATAGCACATTCTAAAGAAACAATTAACTCCATCTACATAGTGTGTGTGTGTGTGTGTGTGTGTGTGTGTGTGTTGGGGGGCTCAGACACACAAAAATGGAGCAAGACAGAGTACACCTAAAGTGGGATACAGGGTACCTATTTAGCAGCAGCACAACCTACTGGGCAAGTGAAAAGCTATGAGCTATTTTCTGAATAGATATACCTGCCCTAACAAAAAATAAATATACAGTAAATCTAATCATATTTATCGAATTTTCTTTTTTTGTAAAGCAAGGCAGCCATTGTAAAATAGGAATAATGCACTTCAGGGTGTGTGTTGTGCTGGGATAACATCACTTCTTGGGTGCTGGATGCACTCAGCCTGTGGCCTCAAGCCCAACCACCTGGGACATGGCTTTATCCCAGTATGACACACACCCTGTTGTGCATTATTCCCTTTATGTTAATCATGTTAAGCTAAGTGCTTTTTGCTATAATTTTCAGTTTAAAAATGGTTTTGTTTTATGTAAATTTAGGTGATGGTGAAAGACAACCCTGTAGGCTCCAGGAAGATATAAAATTTGTGTGGTAGATATTCGTTGGAAGTCAGAAGGATCAACACATTTATTTAGTGTTATCTTTCTACTCTGATGTGGTTAATTTTAATACTATAGTTTAAACCCTTTCTGTATGTACCTTTGGTGGTGTCTGATATTGAGAACCTGTGTCATTTGTGGGTATTTTGTCTGTTTTGGTAGGTACTTTATTTTCTCTGTTAAACAACTGAGTATACCTATTGCCTAATACTTTATAGTACATTGTATCTTTTTGCACAGTCTCTGATTTTTTCTTCTTTCTCCAATGTTTTAGAACTGTTTAGTTATTGTGGCAGAAGTGTGGTACTGTGCTCTTTCTTGTAGTTCAAGGTGCTTTTGGGACTGCTGATTTCTACTGGTTTAAAAGATTATTTTTTTTTTTCTATTTTAAAAAAGCTACATCAACTTGGTATGTTGTCACCTGTTTGTTGTTGCTAAGTAGCAGATGTTTTTGCATTGTGCTCTGGTTCTGTGATAGAATCTGTAGTAGTAGAATGCAGATTATTGTGATTGTAGTTACCTTTTGATGGTAAGGGTAAAGAGCTGAGATAGAAATGTACGTATTTTTGAATGTTATAGAAGCCAGAAGGGGAAGGAAGCATATTCAATTCAATGCTTTACAGTAACTGGTAATTGCTATTTTTCTTTTAAACTTAGAGTGTGGGCTTTTAGTGACACTGTACTTTCTTTGTTGTCTTTACTTAGAATTGTTTTTGAGCTGTTGAAAATTTAAAACGTAGTGGTGGTGTATTTCTTTGCTGTCTTTAATTGCTGCAAATTTTTGCCCCCCCTTCCTCCACTTCCCCCAACTCTTAATTACATGCCCTGTTAAATCTGATTGACAGGCGCTAAACACAGGTATAGTAAGGGGTGTGGAGTAGGAGGGGCGTAAGGGTGAAGAAGCCCACCCTCAGCACAACAAGTGTTTTGATTCATTTATTTATTTCTTGGTTTATTTTCTTTTTTAAAAAAAAAAAGTATCTGAGGATCAGTGGCAGGATTTTTAGGACAGTAAATTAATAAAAAGGGAACTAGGAGAGCTTCAGCAACAGACAAGTAGTGGAATAGCAGTATAATTGCGGTATAATGTGGGGAGTGGTGCAATGCAGTGGCTGTGGGGCAGCCATATTCAGGCAGACCTTCTGGACACTGAGGTGCTGCCCTATCTGCATGCATCTCTCTGGACTGTGGGATGAGGTAGCCAGACTCAGAGTGGAAGTAAACTGGGTCAGGAGTACCATCACCCCTATGCAGAGACCACCCAGTCCAATGCAACTGCCTCAAAGGATGCCGAGAACAAGGAGCACTTGGATGACAGTGGGCTCAGGGAGGGTTAGAGTGGTCAGGCAGAGGCACATCCCAGATCCTATTCCACTCAAGAACTCACATGCCACACTGGCAAATGGGGACAACCAAACAGAGGTACCCAGAGAAGTGGAAGGAAAGGATGTGGAGGTTAGCCAAGGAGGTGACCTCAGTGGGGAAAGCAGTGGACCCCAGAGGAGGAGGAAGTGAATCCTGGTGGGGGACTCCATCATAAGAGGGATCCAGCTAGGAACACAGGAGGGGAGGACAGGGACGTGAGGTGCCTACCAGGTGCCATGGCATGGAGGGATGGAAGGAAGATCCTGGGGATCACTGGGAAGGCAAGATGGGAGGGTGAGCTGGATGTCATTATCCACCTAGGTACTAATGACCTGGCAAATGGGGAGCCAAAGGAAGTTCAGGAAGAGTTTAGGAAATTGGGGAGGGGTCTCAAGCAAGTAGCCACTTCTGTCACTTTCTCAGAAGTACTACCTGTGAGAAGCAAGGGAGAGCATAGGGGTGCATGCACCAGGAACTTTAACTCATGGTTGAAGAACTGGTGCTGTGAGGAAGGGTTTGGATTCATTGGTGACTGGGGACCCACCTGGAAGGATGGAGGTTTGTTCAAGCCTGATGGCCTGCATTCATCCTGGAGGGGAATCCAAGCACTCAATGATAAGTTTAAATGCTACATTGACAAGCATTTATACTAGCAAAGTGGGGTGGCAGGCCAGCAAGGAGGGTACCTACTTGCTCACCCCCCACAACTAGCAGTGGAACCAGTGAACCAGAGGAGTTGCTGTCTCTACAAAGCAGTGTGCAAAAGATGGAGATTAGCGCCCAAGAGGTGGATAGGCAGAAAAGGGGAAAAATTCAGCAGAAGGGCAGACAGCAAGGAGAACCAGGGATAAAGGACAACCAAGGAAGGGTCTGGAGTAGAACAGCAAAACAGTCTAGGGAGGGCAAATCATGGAAAGCCATGTGTGCAAATGCCAGGAGCCTTAGCAACAAGATGGAAGATCTGGAGGCTGTCATGGTGCAGTCAGAGCTGGATATTGTGGCCATCACTGAAACCTAGTGTAATGATAACCATGACTGGGAGATGGCCATTCCTGGCTACAACATATTCAGAAGAGACAGGGCAGGCAGGAAGGGAGGAGGAGTGGCACTATATGTGAAAAATGACATAAGGGCCACAGAGATCCAGGAGGAACAAAGTGGGGGAGAGATACTGTGGGTTAAGCTGGAAAGGAAAATGGGGCCAGCCATCCGCACAGGTGTGGTCTATAGACCACCAGCCCAGGAGGAAGAAACAGATAGGGAGCTGATGCAAGCCATCCAAAGGATGGCAGACAAGGGTGAGGTAGTACTGGTTGGAGACTTCAATATTCCAGATGTGGACTGGAGCATCCCTGCAGCAGCATCAACTAGGAGCAGATTTATCCTGGACTCCCTTCAGGGTGCCTTCCTCATGCAACTGGTCATGGAACCAACTGGGCAGAAGGCAATACTGGACCTTGTGCTCACAAACAGGGACAGTGTGATGGGGGTAACAGTGGGGGAGCATCTGGGGAACAGTGACCACCAGTCACTGTGGTTTGAAATCACAGAAAGAGCAGAACCAAACCACACAAAAACACGTATCCTGGATTTTAAGGGGGCAGACTTTGGGAAAATGGGGAGATACTTGAAAGAGGCATTAAGGGGAATGGGGCAGAAATCAGGGGTTTAGGAACAGTGAGCAGTATTTAAAATGGGGATTACAAGAGCAACAGAATTATGTATTAAGCAGGTTAGCAAGAGGAAAAGGAAGAGGAGACCATTATGGTTTTCCAAAGAGGTAGCAAAGAAAGTGAAAGCCAAAAAGATTGCATTCAGGCAATACAAAAAGACACAGACAGAAGGGGATAGGGAGAAGTACCAGGAAAAGCAAAGGGAGGCAGGGAGGTCAGTAAGGGAAGCCAAAGCTCAGACAGAACAACACATTGCAAAATCAGTGGGTAGGGGGACAAAACCTTTTACAGGTACATAAGTGAAAAAAGAAAGGCAAAGGGAGGAGTAGTGAGACTGAAGGGGAGGATGGGGGCTGTGTGGAGGATGACAACAGTAAAGCTGACATATTGAACAGGTATTTCTGCTCAGTCTTTACTGAGGAAGAGGAGGGTAATGGGTCTGAAGGGAGTACAAGAGGTGAGAATGGTGCAGAAATGGACACAAGTCCCTTTACACGCGAAAGGGTCCTGAAGGAACTGGAAGTAATAAGAGTTGATAAAGCAATGGGGCCAGATGGGGTGCACCCCAGGGTCCTTAAAGAACTAAGAGAGGTGGTGGCTGAACCTCTGGCTATCCTGTTTAGCCAATCACTGGAAACAGGGGAGGTACCCAAAGACTGGAGGATAGCAGATGTAGTCCCCTTGTGCAAAGGGTGGGAACAAAGAGGAAGTGAGACTACAGACCAGTCAGCCTCACCTTAGTAGTGGGGAAGATCATGGAAGCACTACTGAAGGAGAGATTGGTGGAACATCTGGTTGTCAATGGACTACAGGACCCAAGGCAGCACGGTTTCACCAGGGTGAGGTCATGTCAGACCAACCTCATTGAATTTTTTGACTAGGTGACTAGGGAGGTGGATCAGGGGAGGGCAGTGGACATGGCCTAGCTGGACTTCAGCAAGGCCTTTGACACTGTGCCACATAGAAGACTATTGCACAAACTGGGGAATATGGGTGAGGGCAGGACAGTAGTGTGGTGGGTAGGTAACTGGCTGGGCGGCAGGACACAGAGGGTGGTGATAAATGGCTGTCACTCCACAGAGGGAAGAGTGACCAGTGGGGTACCACAGGGACAGGGATCAGTGCTGGGACCGGTCCTATTCAATATCTTCATCAGTGACATTGCGCAGGACCTAGAAGGCAGAATTTCACTGTTCGCTGATGACACAAAGCTCTGCAACAGAAGTAGACACACCAGAGGGTATAGACAGAATGAGAAGGGACCTGCAGAGACTTGAAGAATGGTCATGGGTTTGGCAGTTGAAATTCAATGCAAGGAAGTGCAAGATAAGCTACATGGGGCACAAAAACCCTGGCACAATATGTCAGTTGGGGGTGAGGATATAGCATGCACCAAGCAGGAAAGGGATCTTGGGGTTTTCATCTCTGATGACCTCAAGGTAGGGAAACAGTGTGACAAGGCAGCAGGTAAAGCAAATAGGTGCTGGGATGTATAGGCAGGGGCATCACCAGCAGGAAAAGGGAGGTCATAATTCCACTATACAAGACACTAGTGAGGCCCCACCTGGAGTACACTGTACAGTTCTGGAGACCATACCTACGTAAGGACATAGACAGGGTAGAGAAGGTTCAGAGGAGGGCAACAAAGATGGTGCATGGATTGCATCACAAGTCCTATGAGGACAGGTTGAAGGAGCTGAACATGTACTCCCTGGAGGAGAGGAGGGAGAGAGGGGATATGATAGAGACATACAAGTATCTTACAGGGAGGAACAGGGTGCAGGAATACACTATTTTTAAGCAAAAAAGATGTTCCAGGACTAGAGGGCATGGGATGAAGTTGGAGGGAGGACAATTCAGAGGAAATGTGAAGAAGAATTTCTTCACAGAACGGGTGGTGGTCAAGTGGAACACCCTGCCAGAGGAAGTGGTGGGGGGCTGAAACAATCACGGATTTAAGAATGCATGGGATAGACATAAGGAAATTCTGGAGGTCAGGGGTAAGGGGCAACAGACTTCTTGGAAAACATAAACTGAACTTACAAGCTCAAATGGGCAGACTGGGTGGGCCATAGGCCCTTATCTGCTGACACTGTCTATGTATCTGTGTATCTATGTATGTTCAGGGGAGTATGCAGCAGTCATTTAAGAAACTCAATTGTACCATAGCATTTCAAAATTATCAGAAAATTCAGATTTTGAAAAATGGTTTGAGATTTCAGAATTGGTAGAAATTATTGTTTCTTTTATTTGTATTAAACCCAGATGAGCCCCCAGTTTGTTGTAACTCTGTACTGGAACTTTCAATCAAAATATTTTTCCTTTGGCAATTCATTCTTTAATTATTATTATGGGCTTGTATATGTTCACAGCTGAAGTTTAAAACGTTCTTATATATCATGTTTTCAGCAACCCGAAGAGAGTTAAAACAAGTTTTGTTATAAATATAATACGTTTATTAACTAAGCTTCTCACTTTAAAAGACCTAAGAATGAATTAGGTCTCTAACACGGAAGCAAAGGTTCACATTTTGTGGTATTAGAAATAGTACAGTATCACTTTGTATTTAACACCAGTCATGTAATTTATCAAGGCTGCAACCAAATACTTTAACTCATTTCTTTTCAGATAATATTGTGATTTATTTCTTGCCAGTATAGTCAAACAGGTTTGGCTATATTGCATATGCCCATTATCATTTTAAAGCAATGGTTTGCTTGCTCCCAAATGCAGTTCTTCCTCTTCCCTCCAAAGTAAGTTTCATCAGTACATGCCTTTGAATGAAATTATGCTTGCATTTCCTATTGCCTGGTGAAGGAAGGCAGGATGTGGTTGGGCCTCTGGGCCATGGGTTTAGTTCCGGTGCTGTCTTCCAGGAAGTCTAGTCTGTTAGTGGACATCATGACATCTTGCATTTAAGTACTTTAAGGCAACATCAGTTTTGCTGTTCTCCAGAAAGATTTTCTTTTACTGACATTTCAAGGTACTGCTCGAGTCCTTTTTTGTTCCATAGCATTCTCATGCAAGCTGATCTCTGCAGTACATATCCTCATGTTGGTATCCCAAAGGGGAGGGCAGGAGTCTTTCTGCTTTAGAGTCCAGAAGAAGAGAAGTGAAAAAGTCTTCATTTCAGAGTTTAAAATGACAAGTTCAGCCCACTATTTATTATCCTTGAAATAGCTTCAGGATGGTTGAGTCCTCATTCACAGTCATGATAACTTGCTGTTCCCATCAAAATAATACAGAGGACAATGTGTCTGGAATATGCTTTTTCTGATGGAGACAGATTGTGCTGCTGGTAGATAGTTGCCCTGTATCCCATTTTAGGTGTGCTCTGGTTGACCAATGGGCTTGTAGTGTATACTGTAAGCTGTCACTGACAATGCAGTCAGTGGGCAGCCGTGGAGGTGTGAGGAGGGCTATGGTGCTCGCCGATGGGCAGCCATGCTGCAGCAGGGGGAGCGGGGTGGTATGTCATTACTGGAGTGGGTGGGGTGTTGGGGGGACCACTACACAATGTAAAAATATGGATTATTGTATCAGGTGGGGGATTGGACAATGGATTGGACCCTACACTATGGAACAAGTTTTCTTTTATTACTGGGTGGGTAATCGGGTGATTGGGCAACATGAAGGGACCCTACATGATGGCAATTATATTATTTTCATAACTGATGGGAGAACAGGAGATCGGGAAGGGACCCTCCTCTACAGTAATTATATTATTTTCATAACAGGTGGGAGAAAAGGAGATTGGGGACTGAGAGGGACCCTACACTATGGGAAAATATATATTTTTTTTTACCGTTGGGTCTGCGATTGGGGTGGGGAGGGCACCGCAACACTATAGGTAATGTGGCTGCATGGGGTTTGGGCTGGTGGGGAGGCATATACTGCCTCATTAATGGCATGCAAATGAGACCATAATGGGCATGCTAATGGCCACAAGTGCCTTGCATGCCCAAATGATCTCATTTGCATGCCTATATTCTTGAAGAGCACTTTAGCACCTGAGCACTATTGGCTGTGGGGCCATTTTCCTGGCTTGCTGTGGGGGCAGCGCTACTGGGTATTCCACTGCTTTTTCTGGGTTAGCGCTGCCCTCGTCAGCTCCTGTTGCAAGTTCACTGTCTTTTTCTACTGTTGCCTTTTTACAGGAGCTCTTATAGCCTGTTACTCCTGCCACCAGTAGTGTTCCATCAATCCTTACAAATTTATATCTTCTACAAAATCATTTTTTGGGATCTGTTATAAAATAAGTGACAACTTTGTTTACAACTATGATCTTTAACCTCTCCTCAGTTTAAGCTACAGAGCTTATGAAAAAGATACCCTGAGATCAACTTCCTGGACTAACATTGTTTTTTAGTGCACTGTTTGTTGCACTTTTTCAGTTCAAGCTTTTGTGCACTGCTCCATGTGACGTGATCCTTGCATAAAGAGCAGTTAGTATAGTACAATAAGCTAAATAACTTGATGAATTCTGCACTACCTTGAACTTGTCAGCTTTACTTGCGCCTTATTATAATTTTGCACAGCACATAATACGTTTTGATACATTACGAGTTTGATGCCTTTTTTTGCACATAATCTGCTATAAAATCCCACCTGTCCACCTGAGTCTCTGGAAATTATCGAACTTTTCAGCACCTTGTCAAGAGTTTTTTTTTTTTAGTCTAGAGTGCAAAGAACATGTTGTTGACCATACAATAGTTGTGTCCCAAAAACTCCTGCATGCTACTTGAAGCAATACTGCCAATTTATCTGAGTTTTTTCTGCACATTTTGTAAACGAAGAATGGGATATTTCCAAGAATTTCTAAACTGACTGTTTACATACTTGGAAAGTCATTTCTATAGCACTATCTAGTATTTAAAGTTTTACAATTTCATTTGTACTACCAATGCACTTTATTGGGATGCATAACTAGCTTCTTCAGCCACATGGCCTTCCCACTCCTAGGGCTTGGGTTCTACCAACTCAGGAGTTTCATCATTTCCTCGGCCTACACAACAGGGAGCCCATTTGCAGAAAGGGGGCAGGTCTGAGTTGCTGTTCAAGGTCTCCCAGTTATGCATGCTACTCCAACTGTGTGATATCCACTATTAAACATATGGCTTCAGCCATTCTTCAGGGGAAAGGTATGGTGACTACTAAGACAATTGCTGTGTGAACTAGTGGATGCATAACTGTGACTGTCAGCTTAGCCTGATATATTTTCTGAAGCAAAATACCTGATTGATTGTGGCCTTATCCACTAAGCTATTTATGTGAGATCGTTGTCCAGATTGAAATAATTTTTTTATATAAAACCTGAATGAACATTATTTCTCTGTGCTGACCCTTTCATTTATGAGTTAATATCAGTTGCTGGATGATAAATCTGTGCAAAGTTTGCTTTTTGATTTCAATCTAAATTGCTATAGTTTCTATCACCAGCTTGGTGCTGGCACCCAACTGCAGGAAGGGCGATGGAGACTTCCTATTTCTTTGCAGTCTTTATTAGCGTTTGGGAGCAATTACACCTGGCGGTTATACCTAAGAACTGGAAAAGGTGTGTTTTTCCCCTCCACTTACATCTATACAAACAGTGCCTAGCTGATGAGGCAAAACTTTTGTTTTCCCTCTTTCTCTCTCATCAACCAGCTGTAACTGCTGCTGACTGAAGACTGAGAACATTTCAAAGTCGTCTATATCAATGCCTCATGATTTTTTTAGGTAGCACCAAACCCCTTATATATTTTCATGTCTAGTCTTGTATCTGATTGGGATCTGCTCTACTAGTTAAAAACAGTGATGCACAGTAAATCACCTAATTACATGTCCAGTGGCCAGGAGTCAGCCCTTCTGTACTGATCTAGATCCTGCTCCCTATTGTTAAGTGGCAGGGTCAAAAGGACAGGAAAAATAATACACCATGGACATCTTCCACTTTAAGACAGAGGAATTAAGAAAACAAGAAATTTTTATAGTGATTATAAAGACGGTTATGTCACATTGTCGATCATCTTTAAGACTGCATTCTTCACTGTTAAGTGCTCTCCCCTTAGCCATGTGGCTTGTTACTAATGTCGGCTTGTCCACATGCATAACTACACAAGACTCAGTTTAGCATACAATATGTTTGAAGGCCAGACACTTCTACTCGCGGAGATGTACAAATTATGCTTGTACGTACTATAGCTCTGTTGATTCCACTATTGGATTGTGATGTGAGGGCACAGCCCTCGAGTTCCAGGGAGCGGAGGGGCTCTGAGCTGCCAGCGGGACGGCGGCGTCCGCCTAGCCGACCGGGGTTCCAGGAGGCCGGGAGAAGCAGGCAGAAAGGTACGGGCAAAGCCGCAAACCAATCAGCGACCGGCTGTCTCTGCCTTTGCTCCATTGCGCGCCTTCCCATAGACTTTAACTGGGCTTTGCAACACTATTCTAGCCGGGATTTTCATATTTTTTTAATTTCTTCTCAATTCCACCTAAAAGAGCTGTTTTACTCTTGTATTGTGCCCAATTTAAGGGTTGTTTTGTTGTATCTAAAATAGTGATTACAGTCTTTTGAAATTTTGTGTGGGCTAGCGCTTGGCGCCCTAACCCCCCATACCCTCCCAGTCTTTTGTTGTGTAAATCCTGAGTTTTAGCACCTTTTGCAGATTACTGCAATAAGGTACCTGCTGACTGCCTTCCTCTGTCCCCCACCTTGGCAGGCGCGGCTTCCGAGTTCAGGAGGCGGAGGGCTCCGAGCCACCAGCGGGACGGCGTCCGCCTAGCCGACCGGGGTTCCAGGAGGCCGGAGAAGCAGGCAGAAAGGTATGGGCAAAGCCGCAAACCAATCGGAAAGTGACCGCTGTCTCTGCCTTGCTTCCGATTGGTGCGCCTTCCCCATAGACTTTAACTGGGCTTTGCAACACTATTCTGGCCGGGATTTCTGTTATTTTTTAATTTATTCTCAATTCCACCTAAAAGAGCTGTTTTACTCTTGTATTGTGCCCGATTTAAGGGTTGTTTTGTTGTATCTAAAATAGTGATTACAGTCTTTTGAAATTTTGTGTGGGCTAGGCGGCTTAGGCCTAACCCCCCCCCCATACCCTCCCAGTCTTTTGTTGTGTAAATCCTGAGTTTTAGCACCTTATTGCAGATTACTACAATAAAGGTACCTTGCTGACTGCCTTCTCCTCTGTCCCCCACCTTGTAGCCGGTGCAGCCCTTGAGTTCCAGGGAGCGGAGGGGCTCCGAGCCGCCTGCGGGACGGCGGCATCCGCCTAGCCGACCAGGGTTCCAGGAGGCCGGGAGAAGCAGGCAGAAAGGCACGGGCAAAGCCGCAATTTTTGCCCGCCCCCCCCTCTCGGGTTGATTCTTTTACATTTCTCCCACCATTTCTCTAATCCACGCCCACATCTATTTCCCTTCCTCTCTTAACCCATACCTAACCTCCACAATGCTACTTCACTTCCTTTTGCTCCTGAGCCTCTCATCTCCCCTAATCCCTTATGATAATTATGATATACCCCCTGCCATGATGAATAAGTTAGTGAATACGATCTGCCCACCCCTGCCATCCACAATGGACAACCACCTATTCCTTATTCATTTCAAACCACTTTTACATTGCAACCCCTGGGGTATCCCACATAAAGCCTCTCTAACAATTCAACACTCCCCTAGCATCTTACATGTATCCTGGCTTTATATTAACCCACTATGCCTGTCCATCAGATTATTATGTTATGATAAAATTCACACCTATATAACAGGACCTTCTCCCATCACACAGCGGGCACCCAGGAATAAGAGGAAACGCTCTGACCACTCACTATCCCTGTCCCTTGGTGCCCTCCTCAAATTAATCTTCTTCCTTCTGATCTGCATTGGTACTATTGAAATAAATCCTGGCCCCATTGAAAGTTTCTTTTCCCTGCTGACCTATCCTCCATAAATGGCCTAAGCTTCCTACATTTCAATGCTTGCAGCCTCTTAAAAAAGTTCTCCTTAATACAGGCTTGGGTGGCACATACTGTACCTGACTTCCTGGTCATCTCTGAATCTTGGCTCAGACCTACAACAAAAGACAGTGTTGTAAACCTTCCCAACTATCAGCTCTTCAGAGCAGATCACCCTTCCAGGGGTGGTGGGGTGGTCATATACATTAAGGACACCATCTCTGCAACCTGCCTCATCAACACATCCGAACCATAGGAATTTGAATGTTTGTCAATCAAAATATCCCTTCCTAACTTGTCTTCATTTAAATTGATTGGCTGCTATAGGCCCCCCTCTGCAGGCCTCAAACTACTATCTCACCTAGGGTCAATACTCAATCTAGGCCCTGAAGATACCATCATCTTGGTGATTTGAACTTAAACTGGCTATCTAATGTATCTGCACCATTGGTAACCTTTTGTGACACCTATGGATTTACACAACTAATTAAAGACCCAACCAGGGTTAACCTAAAAACTCTAGCAACAGCTCACCCTGGATATTATGTTGGTAAACAAGTCTCACTTATATTCGCATGCAGGAGTACTACCTGAAGATGTAAGTGATCATTGTCCTATAGCTGGCATAAGATCTACACTCAAACCACCAATCCTGCAGAATTTGTCCTCAAAAGGTCAAAAAGAAATTCAACATCTCAGGATACCTCCATGACTTGAGTAATACAATATATTGGCAAGATTTCTACCTTACAACCTCAGTTGAAACAGCTCTCCAGACCTTGAAGGACATTATCACTAATGCTCTCAATATTCATGCACCAATCACCAGTATCAGAACTAAAGCAAGATCCTGCCCTTGGTTCACCACTGATCTTAAAACAGCCTTGTTAACCAGAGACAAACTGTGGAAAAAGGCAAGAAAAACAAAGGATACCAGAGACTGGCTAAATTTCAGAAAAGCAAGGAATTCATGTACAAAACAAATAAGAACTGCCAAAGCTGCCTATTATAGAGCTGAATTGGATGCCTCCTACAATAACCCAACCAGACTCTGGGGTACTATAAAAGGAATTCTGGGCCAAAACTCTACTCCTGCCTTAACCTCCAAACTGCTACTAAATGACACAGAAATTACGGGCAAACAAGAAATCCTAAATACCTTCAATGACCACTTCACCACAGCTGGTCTAGCATTTGACTCATCACCTGCAAATCTCCTGAGATCTTCCTTGAACCTTCAATCCACTGTGGGACAAAAGGCTACTTCAACTTTTTCCTTCAACCCAATATCCTTGAAAGAAGTGGAAGACCTCCTCTCTAATTTAGATACTTCTAAGCGTGCAGGTACAGACTCCCTGGACCCCTACTTCCTTAAAATTGCATCACACTTCTTATCTGCCCCCCTCACTCATCTCTTCAATCTTTCCCTAACCACTGGATCTATTCCTCCACTTGAAAACAGCTCAAGTAGTTCCACTACTTAAATCTGTGATCCCATGGACCTCAACAATTACAGGCCCATTTCCATCCTATCAGTACTATCCAAGATGCTCGAAAAATTAGTAAACTCACAATTAGGGACTATCTGAGAACAATAACTCCTAAATTCAACACAATCGGGATTCAGATCAAGGCATAGCACCATTTCTGCCCTAGCCAAAGTAACTAACGATTGGCAGATTGCCTTGGATAAGAAGAACAGTACCTGTGCTGTGTTCCTGGATTTGAGTAAAGCATTTGACACAGTGGATCATGAATCATTAATCACCTCCCTTAGCTCACTAGGACTGGATTCTCTCTCACTCAACTGGTTTAAGTGCTACCTATCAGATAGGTCACAACTGGTAAAAAATGGAAATTATCTATCCACCTTAAAACCACTGCTAAGAGTGTACCAAGGCTCTATTCTTGGCCCCATCCTCTTTGCCATTTATATTAATAATATCGATGCCAACCTCACTCAATCTAACATTCATCTGTTTGCTGATGATACTGTATTATATGTCAACAATCCCTCATTACCTAAAGCCTGTGAGCTGTTACAATCTGAATTCTCCATCCTGCAACACAATCTACTGGATAAAAGCTACTTCTAAATGCCAAAAAAACAAAAGCTATGTTCTTTGCCACAAAGAGTTGCTCTGCCACTACCCCATCACCCACCACCCTACAATTATCCACCCTACTTGGAGAGAAGCTGGAATTTGTTGATAACTTCAAATACCTTGGAGTCTGGATTGATAACAGGCTTGACTATTCTGTCCATATTGAAGAGCTACTAAAAAAACTGAGACAAAGGCTTGGTCTATTTTTAGAATAAACACTACCTTAACAGAGATTCCAAAAAGATTAATCCAGGCATCATTCCTATCCCTCATTGATTATGCTGACTTTCTCTATGGCCATTGTTCTCCCCTCTTAAATAAGCTGGACACCCTGTATCATAGATCCATCAGATTTATTACTGACCTTCCTCCAGCACCCATCATTGCTCTCTATATATGGCAGTCAACTGGACATCACTACAACACAGAAGAAATAGGAATGCTGCAATCTGGATATTCAAAGCTTTATCAGGCAAACTACCCACCTATATCACAGACTGTTTTACCCTAATTACTTCTAGGCCATACACCTTAAGGATCAGTAAACTCATCATACTAAAGGTCCCAATGCCTGCACCGGTTTGGGAGGGCCGCTATCAGCTACTCACTAGCAGTTGCATGGAACTCCTCCAAAATCCATGAAGCTAAATAGCCTCTTACCTTTAACATCCTTCAAAGATTATTCTCCACCCTATTTCCAGAACTCTGCAATTGCTTTTATAAGGCCTAATCCCCTACCCTACCTACCCTCCCACCCTTTCCGTGTTCCATTATGTTAGTTCTACTTCTACTTTCCAGTCACCTGATATACTCTCATAAAAGCCAATTAGGCCCTATAATTTATATATTACTGCTATACCCACTGTCTCCTTTTGCTTACAGGTTAAATGGTTTTACTGTGCCTTGTATATATGTAAATTGTTGTATATTATCACTTTATGTCATTGTACTACTGTTTATGTTATTCTTGTCTATGTAAAAATACTTGTACTCTTATTTGTATGACCATTCAGGTCCATCTTGTAAATGAGCTACGCTCAATGATGTTCACCTGGCTAAATAAAGATTTTGATTGATTGATTGATTGATGTCCCTCAAACACACTGAAGTCTCTGTTACTGTACAGATCTGTGATTTTAGTCTTTATTTGCTACTGTGTTGAAGGACTGATTTAAGATTATACCCATTTATTCGCCTGTGTTGAGTATGAAATTATTGTTATGAAGATTGTTAGTTGGGAGCCATCCAAAGTCATGATAGAAGGTAAGGACTAAGACTTGATCAAACAGTGCCTGGTGTCAAAGGTTAAAGCCAGTTTCCGAAACATTAAGGGAGAGTGGTTTTTTGTTTGTTTGTTTTTTTACAAAATCGGTGCTAAATTTTGAAAATATCCCACTAGAGTTGAGATGTCAAGTCTAGGACTGAAGAACCACTGGCAAAAAGTTATCTGATTTTGTTCATATACATTGAGTACCCACTTTATCCTACACAAGTGCACAAAATGTTTTGTTAAATTTCTAACATTCCTAATTCTTTCTATTTACCTGGTCTTTTTTTTTCCTCCTATCCTCTGACTCGCTAGCCACTCCTTCAGGTCTACATATAATTTGGCTGCCATCTGGGCACTTGTCAGTACTGGACCCAACACTCCAAGTCAACAAGAGGCCTTATTCTTCACCCCTATTTACACCTCTACACTTGGCAGGTGAGTTCCCCTCTACTCCTAGACAGAAGGGGAAGGAGGGTCAGAAGTGAATTGGGGTTGGAGCAGATGGCAGTTCAAAAGGAAGAAAAGGAATTTGGTTTTATATATAGAACCTGTCATACAATCTGCATACCAAAGTTATTTACAATCCAGGAGAGAGAGAAAGAGAGAGAGAGCGAGGCGGGATAATGTTGCTGAAATGTTAGGGACATAGGGAGATTCAAACAGCTCAGAGACAGAATTAAAGGCAATTACAGCATGATTATTTTTTCTTTATTTTAGTCTTTGGTAACCAGGTAAGGCCAACTAGGTACAAATGCTTGCTTTCAGGGGTGACCTGGGAGCACTGGGGAGGTTAAATGACTTGTTCAGAGTCACACAGTATGCAAGTAAAGGTTGTGGGAATCAAACACAGGTCTACTAAATGTACCAAGTTCATCCACAGCTAATTATAGGAGGGCTAGTCCGTGATTCAATGTGGGGAATAGCTCCTCCCACAATCTGTACTTAATCCCTCCACTAATGCACCTCCCTTGCTTAGGGAGTGTTTTTTGTCTCTGAGCTCCCTGCATGGCTTGTGTGGCTGTGCTGTTCTCATGCCTCCTGCTGTTCTGTCTTTTCCATTTTCCCCTGCCCATGTCTCCCCCCACTTCCTGCTGTTGTTTGGTCTTTCTCCCATTTCCTGTGCCTTTCATGCCTTTTGTCCTGGCCAGTGTCTTCAGTGCCTCCATTCTGCCTCTGGTCTCCTTCCCTCCACTCCTGTATGTTCCCCGCCCTGCCTGTGGTTTCCCACTGTGTTCCTTTTTTGGGGCTTCTCCCACACTAACCTCATGGCATCTGCATGTCTTGCTGCAGCCGCAACCATGTCACATCTGAGGAGTGGAAGTGGATGCTCCCTTCACCGCCCCATGACCAAATTCTCCCATTTCTGTAATTGTCCAACTTCTTTTCCTGCGCCTCTCCACCTTTTCACCAAACCTGCACAGTACCCCACTTTAAAAGGCTTCATTGTACCTGTTTTACTGGCATTTCTGTTTTCTGCAGGCTGGCTTCTGATGCTGAACACTTTACGTGGACCCGGCTTTTATTTCCCTACCCGATGGAACCGGGTTTGACTCTCCTCCCTGTACCTGCAACTACCACATTGCAAACAACTGAATTCTGCTCCTGCTCAGTGCTTTCAGGCACCCCTGCTTCTTTCCCACCATTCCCAGAACTTCCAGTGACCCCTTCCAGAAGCACGCACAATTCCTGTCTGACCCTAATTCACGTCCCATCTCCTCCTTGACTCCTCTGGTTCTGTAAGGTAGACTCCGAACTAGGGCATGCAGTATCATGGGTTTTCTGATCTTCTGGTTGTGCTGCTTTCTCCCTGACATCTCTACACTTCACTGCCAGTGCACCAAGTGTCTGCTACAGCTCCATAGTTAGTACCTCCATACATTCGTTTTTGCTCCCTTTCCCTTTGCCGATGACCTGGGCCCTGGATTTGTTATTCTCCCATGTATCTCCCATGGTTTCACTGCTCTACCTTTGGACCGTTATGCATATGCCTACAGCTGAATTCTGCTGCTATTGGAATGTCTGAGCATACTCTTCCAAGCCTCGTACCTTGGCTCCCACGGAGTCACCCTCTGGCCCAGTACGCTTTTCCTGGTTGGATAATCCCCTTTTCCCTTTACCCTCCTAATGCTGCTGCTGTTCCCACTCCTCCAGTCATGTCCGGGAGGGCCTGGACATTCTGTTTCTCACCTGGCTAATGCCTGTCATACTCAAGTTGCCAAATGCACTACCCAACATGATTTCACACAAACTATAGCTACATGGGGGGGGGGTGTTTGGGGAAGTAAGCTTCTATCACTTAACAGAGTGCCTGCATATCATGCCTTGCCTGCATTTCCTATTTGACAGGGTCACCCTATCGACTGTGGCTGCTGGACATCAGCTGCTGCATCTGCAGGGGGTGCTCCCACATGCTCCCACTTCACTGAACCTAGTTGCTCCCAATTACACCTCCCCTTCTGCCTATGACCTCGTTATCTACATTCTGTATTCTCTTCCCCAATTCCTGCCTTCATCTACACAGGGGTATTCCCTTCCCTTCCCTTCTTTCTGTTGTTATGCTCCACGGCTGGCCCCTTCCTCTCCACATCATGCCTGTTTATGTGCCTAATCTTCCTATCATGCTACCTATGTCTTACCATACCGTTTACTATCATGTTATCTCATCTCAGTTCCCTACTCTACTCTGTATCTACAGCAGTGTTCTGCGCCTTCAGCCAGCCCATACCAGCAGTACTCCGGACTCCGTCCCTAACACATGCCTTCTGAGGTGCTGAGCGAAGGTAGGCGTTCCCTGTCTACCGGGGATGGGATTCCATTACATTCACTACTCCTACTACTTACCAACCAGACATCCTTCATCCCTAACTCTGCTGACAGTATCGAGTGAAGGTTAGTTCACCCCGACTACCAGGGATGGGAACCATGTCTACATTCTACTAAATTGTACCATTCCTTCTCTCCCCTCACACCAGTTGCTGCTACCCTCTGGGAATGGAACTCTACAACTCATGCCCTCTTCACACCTCAAATCGAGCTCATTCCACCTCATCTGTAGCGATGGATGCATGGATCCACATTTATTTGCTTCTACCTTGCGCATTCTTAACCTACTACCTGGATGCTGCTTCAGTTCAAGAACATGACTTTGCCTGACTTGTCTTCTCCATCCTACCTGGTCTGAGGAACAGAACGTCATTCAGCTATGTACTCCCATCATCCTACCCCTCCTCATTGCATCCAGTTCAAATCATCTTGACTTCACCATCATGGATGGATGCCTGGGTATTACATTCCACTGCTTTACAAGTATCCATTCGCATCCTGCTACCCCGGATGCCACAACCCTTCTGGAACTGGATCTTTTCCTGCTCACATTCTCCAGTCTTCTTTGCCTTTGGCCTCCCCTCAGGTCTTATCGCACCGTCTTCCATGATTGGGAGCCTGAGCCTGCATCACAGTGTCCACTTTCTGCATCCTCTACCTGTTATGAGTCACATCTTCCCTTCAGGAATGGGACAATCCACTTCAACTGCCTTCCACCTCTAGGCTCTGTGTGACATCATCAACTGTAGATCTTCTCACCAGCTACCGGAAGTAGCAGCCTATGTGCGGGTTCGTTGGTTCACTGTATCCTTCGTCTCATGCCCAGTTGCCACTTTCCATCTGAATAAGGACCTCATTGACTTGCTTGCCTCCATCCTCTAACCTTCACCGAGTGGTATAGGATGCTAGTTCTTTCTCCTCAATTACCAGGCTTGGACGCTCATTTCTACACTCAACCGTTTTGATCATATTTGCTCTCTACCAGACAGTTGCCTACTGCTCCCTCCTGAACTTGGGCATGTACCAATTATGCCTTCACCTCTTAAGGTACTGAGCCTTAAGGGACTCCTGTGATTACAGGGAGAGGTGGGGAGAGGGTGTTGCCAATTTTGACAGATTGTGTCCTGCCTTCTAAGTATGACTGGACCAACTGGTGGCTGCTCTTAGGAGTCCAGCAGCCGAGAGTTTGGAAAGGAGGAGGGGGTGGTAGAAAGTGTTGAATGCCTTAGCCAGATTGACAAAGATGGCGAAGATGATGGGGCCCGGATCCATACCTGTTAGAATGGAATTGATGAGCCAGAGGAGGGAGGTAGATGTGGAGTGGTGCTTCTGAAAGCCCAATTGGAAGGCAGTGAAAAACAAAGAGGAGTCAAGGAAGGGAGAGACTTGGAATAGCACAATGCATTCCTGTAGTTTGGCAAGGATAGGGAGAAGGGAGATGGGGTTTTAGTTATCAGGAGCTGAGGGGTTGCCTCCTTTTGGGAGGGGAATGACAGTAGAATGCTTCCAGAAAGAGAAGACAGAAGCACAGGAGAGGATAGGTTAAGGAGATCAGCAAGAGGAGAGGAGACAGCAGGTGCTGAGAGGTAAAGGAGTTTGTCATCCATACCATTGGGACTTTTACCTTTAGCAGTGTTTAAGATAAGGAGGGCTTTAAGGACAGCAATGGGGGGCACAGAAGGAAAGGTGAACAAAGATGAAGGAGAGGAAGGTTGTAGTGAGGATGGGAAGGAGGAAAGAGGGAGGGAGGGAAGAGAAAAGAGAGGAGGTACAGGAGGTAAAGAAGGAGTTGAATTCAGAGGGGATCAGAGAGGGAGGAGTCGCTAGCTTGGAGGACAGGGGTAGGAGGCAAAGCTGGTGGGGAGAATAGTGCATGGACCACCTTACAAAATTTGGATGGGTGATTGATGTTCTCCTGAAAGGTATTGGTGAAATAGTCACCGTTAGCAAGCCTGTCAGCCCTAGTGCAGGCATTTCAGAGGTAATGGTACCTCTGTAAGTCGGCGACATCATGGGTACTGTATGTTTGTGCTGCATCCAGGCCAGGTCATGGGCACATAAACAGGCTAGTATCTCTGCCATGATCCAGGGGAGATGGGGCCCCCTTACCTGGTATGGCAGAGGGGGATGTGGAGGTTACATATTTCCAGGAATTTTTACTTGAAATATGCTAGGGCATTGTCAATGGTAGTTGACGAGAAGCTAGGAGACCAATCCGTGCTGTATAGGTCATTGAGTGAGTGGGTGAGGTCAAGAGATCTGAAGGACAGAATTAGTAGTATTTTGGGAGGGGCTTTGGGGCAGTGCACTTTTCAAATTAAATACAGAACTGCACCAGACTTATACAGTACGAATTGTCATGCTGAGCTTCAAATATTGATTTGGTAGCAGCACGATACACATCACTATAATCAACACATGCATCAGTGTGCCCTGTTGTCAGTTACAAAGATTCTATCTAAACTGTTTATTTCAATTAGTAAGTGGACAGAATAAGCCAGTAATATTCTTTGCTTTCTATAGAAATGCGAGATAGTTAATGAGAGAGTATCCTTTGAAAAATGATTCTGATGACAGAAGCACAGGTGTTCCTGTAATTCAAGGATATCCATTGTGCACAGTGTATTTGATGAGCACACAGCAAACAAGAGATCAAGAGCTTTCAAGTCCAGAGAACATAAAGGATATCATTAAAGTTTTTACTCTTGTTTCAAATACAGTTTTAACGTCTACTTACAGTACATGGTTTGAGAGACTTAGCATCTCATAGTTCACACAGAATGTAGTGGTTTCAGGCAACGCTCTAGAAAAGGAGACAGGTAGCTTATATCTGCATGCTGGTTCTAATAAAACCAACCCATCAGAACAGAGGAAACACTGTAATTTACCCAAAGATGTCATAATTTCAACAATGCCTGATTTTGTTACCGTGTTTGATGAAACAGGCAATATAGGGTAATTGATACTCTGGCAGAAAGTTAAACAGCAATTCACAGAAAGATCAAAGTGTTATTAGCTTGATTAATAATGTCAGACAGTATTGAGGGAGAGATCCCATGCTTAAAACCTTTCATCTGAGAAGCTGGAATTTGACATAAAGAATATGATCACAGTAGTACAAATATGATTAGTAAATTTTATCACAAATGTATCTGGGAACAGAACTCAGAAAGCAGCCATTGGATGGAAGACTAACTTTCCAGCCACTGTCACATGAAACAGGGACACCATCTTACGCAATGGCAATATCAGTTTGGAAAACTGTTGGGATAAGTGACTCAGTAAACAACATTTTCTAATGGGAAACCAAATTGTAGCATTAATGTCTGGCATTATTATGTGCTTCAGATTCCTAGTCTTTTTAGTCACAGAAACCCAAGTTTTAAGGGGGACAGGGGAAACTTTTGAAGTAATAGCAAGACTATCCCTGATATTCCGAAGCAGTTGAGAGGTGTGGGGATCAGTGAGGTAAGGCTGCCACCCATCTGTTTTTTTCCTGGATCATCCAGTAATTGTGGGTGCTCTCCTGTCCTCTGGTTTTAGTGCTGCAAAGTCTGGTGATGTGAATGGTGGAGGGTTGGCTCCTCAAACAGCGGCCAGCGGCAGCAGGATTTTCAAAAGGCACCAGCAGAAGAAACTCCATACTGACCCCTCCGAGTCAGGAGACCACTGTGTGCACAGCGCACACCACGCAGCACCACACTGACTCCTTCTCACAGCTGAAACAAAGGACAGCAGCATGGCAATGACTTGAGCAGGAAGGCTACAACTAAGCTAAGACTCAGGTAAAATAGTGGTTTGATTGAGAAGCTGACTGAGAAACCAACTTAGCAGAGGCCTCCATTTCTTGCTAAATGTTAAAGAGGCCTTTTGGAGTAGGACAGTAGAGCAGGCTCAGGATTGGTCCAGAGGGAGGACCAATCATATGCCTGCATTAGCGATAACCCTCATAGTGGGAAAAATGAAACAAAGAGGGTACATATTGCCTATATAACAGGCCCAATTTTAGTTAATACCATCTACAGCTTGGCCAGAAGGAGGGAGAACTGCTAGAGAGACCTGCATTACACAGCTACTATGATTGTGACCAGATTGTAAAACTAGTGGCTAAGTAGCTCAAGGAGTCCCTACTCTGCACAACAGAGAACCAAGACTAGAGGTGGGTGAAAAAATGTCCACAGGCAGAAATCAAGTGAAAGTCTGACTTTTGCATCTGCAAAAGTTTGGAAATCCATTTCCAAACTTTCGCAGAAATTCCACCTGCCCTGCACCCCCCCCCAATAGCCAAAAATAAATACACTTAATCTTTGGTGCCTAGTGGTCCCTCCCCCGACCCGATCACCCGCTAGCCTGACCTGCATTTAAAAAATACAACCCTGGTGGCTAGAGGTCCTCCCTCATCCCCATCACCCACCAGCCTGAACTGTATTTACAAAAACAACCCAGGTAGCTAGTGGTCCCTCCCCCCACCAATTAACCACCTGTGTCCAGAAGTAGCAGCTAGTAAATAGTCATCAGAGATACAGAGATGTAACCCCCATCCCTATCCCTATGGTAAAATATTTTTGCCCTGGTGGTCTAGTGAACCCCTGTCCCTGTCCTGTCCCTCCCTATCCTGATCCCCAGTTTGTAGTTTTTAAGTTATTATCTGTGGTGGTCTAGTGAGCCCCCTACCAGCAGGTAGTGTCTCACCCCCACTCCCCCATCCCAAAAGGGTGAGGTGACCAGCACATCCCTCGCTCTCTCCATGAGTTGGCAACTATTGAGATGTGAATGAATTAGCACATGCACAGCACAACATGCACGCATTCATTCACATTTCAGTGGGCTGCCAGCCGTGTAGGAGAGCGGAGGGCTGTGCCAGTGGCCTGCCTGTTTTGAGATGGGGGGTGGGCCACTACCTGCTGGGTGGGAGGGTGGGGCCACTAGACCCCAGGAATAACTTAAAAAAGAAACTACATAATGGGGATTAGGGACAGGGAGGGACTGGTAGGGGGTTCACTAGACCACCATGGCAAAAAAATATTTTTACTATATGGGGGGGGGGGTTACAGCTCTGTCTCTCTGATGACTATTGACTAGCTGCTACTTCTAATCTGTACATGGGCTGGGGATTGGGTGAAGGGAGGGACTGCTAGCCACCAGGGTTGTTTTTTTAAAATACAGGTCAGGCTGGCGGGTGATTGACTTGGGAGAGGGACTGCTAGGCATGAGGGTTGTTCTTTTTAAATACAGGTCGGGCTGGCATGTCATTGGGCTGGGGGAAGGACCGCTAGCCACCTGTTGGGGGGGGTTATTAACACATCCGGTGGCATGAGGAGAGGCAGAACAGGGCTAAATTTCACCCAAAACATTCAGAAGTTTTCCAGTCTGCCACAGGTGGAAGCTCAGAAACTTCAGCAAAAGTTGCCAAATTCTGCGAAAGTTCTGCTAAGGCGGAAATGGCAACTTTTGCACACCTCTAACCAAGACCGTGGACAGAACTTGCAGCCAGAGACTGGTGGCAGCATCACATCAGCAGCATTGAGGACCACTCAACACATTAAGTAGCTGAAGGAAGCCAGCATACTGAACTGTACTCGTACACAACTTGGGAAGAAGCAGCAGACTTTTTGTCAGGTAGACTGACTTAAGTCATAAATGCATTTAGCTAGAATTTTAAATCCCTTGCTGAAAGTAGTCAGATTGATCTTAACAATTTAAATTAACGGTAGTTTCCATTGGTGTGATGACAGTTGTAACTTTTTATTCAAATAGTTTTATTTTTATTTTTTTTCCATTTAATTATTTTAATTTAAATTGCTATAGTTCTCATGATTTATATGCATTGGTAGAATTTCATAGTCACTTGTTGCCTTTACACAATAACCCTGTTGTTATTAAAATAATGATATAACTGTCTGGGTCTGGTGATGAACTCTTATAAAATTAATTGTCATGTTTTCCCTGCTTGTTTTTCAGAAATAAGGGTCTGTATACTTTTTTACTGTCTGCGGACTGTGCTGCAATGAGGACCTGTTTTGTGCAAAAGAAAAAAAAAAAAGAAATAAAACATTAATTTAATACAGAATTCACCGCCAACAGTCCTTATTATGTAGTATTACATAGTGACTACATCTACTTTTATTGTGGGAATAAAGCCTATCATTTGACTATATTGGTGCACAATTTTTTAGGTGACTGTGGCTGGCAGTGGTAGGGTTGGTGAGGCAGATGGGTGCACGGGAGGGTGCACAGGACCAGAGTGTATATGTATACTGTCATTTTAAAATGAAAAATAGTGTGTGTCACATGTAAAAATGAATAGCTTTAGTTCACTTGTGATCATCCAAAAGTGTGGCACACTGGCCTGGGTCCTCTGTATGGTGGGGAACAGATGGTTGCACCGGACCAGAATATATGCTGTAGTTTTGAAATGAAAAATGGTGTGTGTTAAATGTAAAAGTTGATAGACTTATTTAATATACAGCTGTCCAAAAGTGTGGCATGCTGGCCTGTGTCCTCTGTATGGTGGGGAACAGACAGGTACACTGGGCCAGAGTGTACACTCTAGTTTTGAAACTAAAAATGGTGTGTGTTAAATGTAAAAATTGATGGATGTATTTAACCTGAGACTGTCCAAAAGTGTGACATGCTGGCCTATGTCCTCTGTATGGTGGGGAACAGACAGGTGCACTGGGCCAGAGTGTACACTCTAGTATTGAAATTAAAGATGGTGTGTGGTAAATGTAAAAGCTGATAGAAATATTTAACCCATGACTGTCCAAAAGTGTAGAATGCTGGCCTGGGTCCTCTGTATGGTAGGGAACAGATGGGTGAACTGGGCCAGGGTATATACTGTAGTTTTGAAATGAAAAATTATGTGTGTTAAATGTAAAAATTGATAGATTTATTTAACCTGTGACTGTCCAAAGGTGAGGCTTGCTGGCCTGGATCCTTGCTGTATTTTTAGAATCAAGTGAAAATTAAACCAGATGTGGCATTCATGGTATTGCTATTTTGCTGTATACCACTGGTACCAGTGGTATACAGCAACATGGCAATACCAAACACTAAGGCAGATTTGTTTATCATTCTGAAAAAATAATTTAGTCATCTTTTTCAGAATGACACACAAATCTGTTATGGTACTGCTCTATCATGCCAGAATCCACAGACCACTACTGCTGCAATTTGGTGGAGCAGTACTAATGATTATGTAAATTGTGTATTAAAAATCAGAGTATTGTAACTTGAAAACTAGTTTATGGCAGGTAAAACACATTAGGAGGTCAACAGGCTTGGAGGAGCATTTGTGGAAAGCAGTGCCACCACAGCAAATCCTTCCCCCATGGGCACTGATTTGTTTTTTGTTCTTGCTGAGGTGTGTGTTACACCCTCACACATACAGATAGAAATTACATTTTATTTATTTTTTGTTGTGTTTTCTTGTGTGGTTTTTAGTTAACCTGTGATCACACTATGGTTTGAACAGCGAAAGTGGCTGTTTTTCCTGAAACCGTACATACAAAGAGTGCTGTTGTAAGGAGGAGAGCACATGCTTCAGAACCTGAAAACAATGTTACCAATGGGAGCCCAGCAAAGAAGTCAAGGGGGTTCTGCAACTACAATGAAGCACTAGAGCTGAAATATTTTTGGGTATGGTCAGTACTAGGCAAAATGTGTATCCTGCGACACAGTCTTCATAGTCAAATGGGATGGTGAAAACGCCTTAAAGAGTCATCAAAAATCAGAAAAACATCAGCAGCATTTGCAGACACAAAAGGAGAACCATTTTATGACCAAGTTTATGTAACCGTGGACCATGACAACTGACAGCTTGAAGACTACTGCAACAGAGGTGACATCTGTGTACCACAGAATGAAACTCAACCACTCCTATCTGTACATGGACTGTGAAGTAAGCTGGCATAGAATATATACTCAGACTTTGCAATTCCAGCAAAACTCAGTTGTGGGAAAACTAAAGCAGAGTGTATAGTCACTAATGTCTTGACATAATATTCAGAGGAACTCCAGTTAAATGAACTGGGCACATCATATTTTTCTATTGCTTTGGATGCATCTAATAAGGGCAACAAAGACATGTTTCCTGTGGACATTCAATACTTTCATGAAAAGCATGGCATTCAACAGAAACTTCTCAACTTCTATGAGGGCCACAATGAAACATTTGAAGCCATATTTAAAGAGCAGCTGATGCCTTCAGGAGAACTTTACCAAAACATAATATTTAGATGCAGTCCATCTTGTATTTCACATTAGTTCTATATCCCTCCTGCCTACTATTTATTATTAAGGTCATTTGCATGAAAACAGGAACTTTGATCCTGAAGAGTTCATCTATTTCTGTTGCTGTCTCCCTAATTGAAGTCATAGTGCAGTCCCTGTGACATCACAATTACTTCCATAGTAACAGATTGTAATGTCACAACAGAGGATTATGACTTGAAGTAGGGAGTCAGCTGTAGAGGTAGATGAACCCTGAGGGATAAAGATCATGCATTCATGCAAATATCCTTAGTAATAAATACTGTCGAGGAGGAATCTTTAAAATACATATGGAGTGGAATCTGAATTGTGCCTAATTATTATGTTTTTTCAAAGTTTTTTTAAGGCGTCAACAGCTCTTTAAACAAATAGCAGACTGTCTTCATTAGAAAGGACTGCAACTGCAAAACCTGTCAAGTTATACTGCAAGCAATGTTTCTGTTAATTGTGACAAGCACTGGTCCATGCTTAAACAGTTTAAAATGGAATTGCCACACATCATCTCCACCAGTTACCTATGCAATATGATACACAATTGTTAAAGGAATGCAAGTAAGACCCTTCATGATTTGATGTCAAAAGATCGTTTTTATAAAAGTTTACAGAGAATTATCAGGATCCGCTAAGAAAGTTCACCAGCTGAAAGAGATGTTTGCTTTCATGGACCAGGTCTAGAAGGAGATTCTGCAGCATATGATCACCAGATGGCTCTCATTCCTTCCTGCTGTTTCAAGGCTGATAGAATGCTTGCCAGCTATAAAAAGTTATTTTATAACCCAAGGACCAAATGAATGCCACCTCCTATTATAGAAATTTGTTGAGTCTGATGAAAATGGCTACAGCGACAGTGATGCAGTTTACGAGGCAGAGTAGAGTGCTAGTTGCATTTTATACATTACATTTCTGCAACTGTTTTATAAATCTATTTCCAAGCTTGAGAGCAACAGTTTGACGGCTCTAAAGGTGTACTCTGTCATGGATCATCTGTACAGTGAGCTACAGAGAAGGCTTGATGCCATGTTCTTTAGCTTCAAAGTATGATCAGCTTTAAAGAACTTTTGCTCAAGTGTTAGGGATAGAGTATCAAAACACTTGAGTGGGTTCCATGTTTGTGCAATCTCTTGTCTCAATAAATGGTTCGACTTTGATAACAGCCCCCTCAAGGTAATGCATCTATTCTCTCTTCAATGGCCAGGTTACTGGGAGGAACTGTTTAACTCTGTGGAGATAATAAAGCTGCAAAAAGAACTTGACATGGATGCATGTTATTCAGATTACAGTACACTAAGAACAGCATTGCTATTTTTAATTGAAATTAAGGCAGAATCTGTCAGTGACTGATGAGTGGCCTTTTATTCAGTAAAGCACTTGAGCGCTAGATGACTTACACAGTTGTTCCATTTGTGCTGTCCATCCTTGCCAGTAACAGATTTGAGAAGCATGTTTTTTGTGTTGTTTGTTTTTTGCTAATGGGCAATGCACAGACTGACAAAAGAAACAGAATGCTAAGTGCCCTTGGTGAAAACTGAACTGCAAGCAAAATGAAATTACAGCTTCATATGCTTCCAGTTTCATGCCTTCATTAAAATAAACATCAAACTACTTGAATCAGCAAAGTCAAATCAAAACTACAGTTTTAAATTTAGATAAAGTTTGTCCTTAGTAGCACTGTGGAGATGGCAGATGAGAGCTACTAGTCTATAAATTATGAGTATGGAATCTTGCAATAAACTATTTCTCATTTATCTATTTCCTTTAAAGAGACATTGCCAATCCTTTTTGCATCATATTATTTCTAGCTGAAAACCCACATTTTATGATTGCTTACCTTCTCTAAAATTCATTGATGTTGCTGTTTGTTTTGTTTCCTTCCTCAGTAGAACTGAAAGACATGCTAATAGTGTAATTAAACTCTACCCTGTTTTGTTTCAGATCCTTGATCTACTCGACTGTATACTTCACGAATATGAAGAACACCTCCTAACAGTGCAGTCACTCATGATACAATAGTCTCCTCTCCTTCCACTGCATCTTGAGCGCATAGACTGTGTTGGTGACATTCTCATGTCCAGGAAAGATGCAGCAGGAGCTGATCAGGGAATGTAAACAAACATGTTTTTGTGTGGTAACACCAGTATGGTGGGCAGTCTGTTTTTCACTTTTTAAAGGAAAAATGGAATCAGAATCAAACAGCCAATTCCATCAGCAATCTCTATAGAACGTGAACAATTATAACATGTGATTTTTAAACTTGGGAATATTTGAGGCCTCAGGGGGTTGACAGTGTCCCTTTAACTGTTACACTGTCCATCTGACACCTTGCATGACTACTTGTGGTTTTACCTAATATAGTTTGCACATTTTTGATTCCTAGTTAATAAAGTTTGCCGATTGTCATTGTAAGAGTGTGATGGCGTTCCCTTTTATATAATTAGAATTATATTAATTTGATGCACCCCACAGTAAGAGACCAATTAGGCATTGCTTTTTCATAGGGTATAACCACCTTCAATCAAGGTGACTTCACCCAATAATTGACAGGCCACGTGACATCAATAAGAAATAAGGTGTGGCCAGCAACAAAGGGGTGGGACTAGGGGACAGGTCAGAATTATCAGTCAGGTTTTGGTCCAATTCAAAGGTGGCAACCCTGTAGTGAAGAGAACAGACTTCTGGGTGTTTAGCTACAACTGAATTACCACACTTGGAGGCCTGTGCAATAGGTCCATGCTTAAAGGAATAGTTGATTGATGAAGCCAATTTTCTCACTTAAAAAAATCAAAAAAGAAAACAGCATAATAAACTTTTATGATCAAGGCCCCCTAGTCAATGGTCTCAGTTTGCTCCTTGCAAAGTCTCCATCCTGAGGCAAATTAGTGCATTACCCTAAGGTTACTATAGTCAAAAATATTTTAACAAAACTGTTAGTGCCTTAAACATCTTTGAATATAGCTCTGAGACCGAAGCTCAAATGAAGGCACTAAGTGGTGTGCTTGGCATAAAGCATAAACCCCTACCGGCCACTGAGTGGTATGTTCTCATTGTAAAGATAGGCCTACCAAGCAGCAAACAGAGTTAGGGCAGTCAAAACCTGTTAATGCTTTTGCTATATTTGAAATGTTCCATGGAAATGACTACTTTGCCCATCCAGGGTGCTAAGAGGTCATTTGCATCTCATTATAGCATAATTAAAACAAGCATTTGTCAATGTCGAATGTTGTCGTGCTGGCATTGGCAGTGGCGGAGGTGGAGAGGCATAGTGCTGTGAGTTTGTTAATGTGTCCCAAAAGGTGATTTTGCACAGCGAGTATGCCACTATGCGGCAGAGCTGCGGAAATGCGTTTTGGGCAGGCTGTGGAAAATGGCAGCTGGACTGTTGATAATGAGGTGGGCACAAATGCCAGTGGTGAAAATGTGGCATGAAAATATTGCAGATTGACAAAGTTACAAGGGTGCGTGGAAACTGCACAATGCACGCTTGCAACACAGTCATTGTCTGGACATTCGCCACCAAATTTTCAACATAGGCATTTTAGGACCTCTGCTGATGAATAGTGACACCGTCATTTCCTGAAAGTGTTCTGAAAAGTGATTTGGCACAGTGATCGTGCAATTCTGCACCAGACATGCGAAAACACATTTCAGCCAGCTGTACTGTTCATAAGGAGGTATGGAAAAATGGCAATGATGAACAGCTGGAGTGAAAGTATTACAAATTCACAAAGTCACTAGCGTGCATGCATGCAAACTGTGCAACGCACGCCTCGTAAAACACTCATTATATTGACTTTCATCCCTAAATTTTCAACATAGGCATTTTAGGACATCTGCTAATGAACAGTGTCACTGCCATTTTCATAATGTGTCTCGAACATGGGCTTTGCACAGTGACCGTGCTATTGTGCGCCGGAACTGTGAAAACAGATTTTGGTCAGTATGTGAAAAATGACAGCTGTACTGTTCATTAGGAGGTGTAGAACAATAGCACTGTTGAAAATGTGGAGTGAAAATATAAGTTTGCTAACTTACGAGCGTGCATGCATGCATGCATACTGCACAATGCACGCCCGTAACACAATCATTTTATGGAGTATTGTCACCAAATTTTCAACACAGGCATTTTAGGACCTCTACTCATAAACAGTTCACTGTCATTTTCATAATGTGTCCTGAACAGTGATTTCGCACAGCAACTGAGCTATTCGGTGCTGGAAGTGCGAAAACACATTTCAGCAAGGATGTGAAAAATGACAGCTATACAGTTCACAAGAAGGTGTGGTAAAATGCCAATGTTGAGAATTTGGCATGAAAATAGTGCGAATGCGCTAACTTACAAGTGTGTGTTGTATGGTTGCTACACACGCTTGTAAAACAGTCATTTTATGGAGTATTGTCACCAAATTTTCAACACAGGCATGTTAGCACCTCTGCTCATGAACAGTATACTGTCATTTTTGTAATGTGTCCTGAACACTGATTTTGCACAGCGACCATGCTATTCTGCGCCGGAAGTGCGAAAACACATTTCGGGTAGGATGTAAAATATGACAGCTGTACAGTTCATGAGAAGGTGTGGTAAAATGCCAATATTGAGAATCTGGCATGAAAATAGTGCAAATGCACTAACTTACGAGCGTGCGTAGCGCAGTTGCTACACACACTCGTAAAACAGTCATTTTTTGGATTTTTCCCACCAAACTTGCAACAGAGGCTTTTTGAGAGCTCCTCTCATGAACAGTGGCACTGTCACTTCATTACTCAGTCCTGAAAGGTGATTTCATGCGGTGACTGCGAAATCACCTTTTGGGACCGAATAACACCATGACAGTGCAAGAATTCATGAGAAGGGGTCCCAAAAACCCCATGCTGAAAATGTGGGGCCCAGAGTCCCAAAAATGCCCGAGATATGCATTAAAGTTGAAACCCCCCTATTCATTCCATTATACAGCTTACTGGCATTTCTTCAGTTCGCAGTCAGCTTTGAAGAGTGCAGACATGTTTCCGGTCCACAGAAGATCGTCTTGCCAGACTCCGCAGGTAAGTATGGGGTGAAGGAGGGTGAGGGAAGGCAGAGTGCGCAGTGGGTGGGTGCTGGTGGGGGGAAGGGGCATCGAGACTATGAGGGACTGTTTTCATTTTACAGGGGGAAAAAAGAAAAAAACATAACGGGACAGTTTTTGTTTTTGTAGGATTTACACTGGGGTGAGCTCCCAGCGCAGCCACCTAACTGTTTGGGGGGGTGTCTGTAGCCGATGGGGATTGAGCACCTTCTCGCACACACAACACGGGTGAGGAGAATTAATGCCGACGGATTGGTCACCCCCCGCCAGCACACAAAGAAAGCCGGGGTCCGCGAGCAGAGGGGGATCGGGCACCCCTTGGCATTCAACAATTGGGGGTTTATGCCGATGGGGAGTGGCTCCCCATTGGCACTAAAGGTGGGGTTAACCGACAGGGGAGGATTAGGCACCCCGAAGTCGGCATGTGGGTGGCCGGCTGCCCACTTGCCAACCATGCAATATAATGGCACGAGATGGTAGAGGATCATTATGATGACGCAGCTTTTGCCTCGGATTGCAGCCGGCCTTTCTTAATGTGCCAACCACATTATGTATGCATGGTGTGGCGCTGGCATGTAGGCTGATTGAGGAATGCGGGACACACCTACTGGTGCGTGCCCTGCATTCGCCCAACTGCGACCCCGCCTTCAAAGCTGCACTGTCCCATGATGTTGGCTGCACAAGCATGCCGATATAATGAAAGGAGCAATCTGTTGCTTCTTGGATTGCATGCTGACTGTGGACTCAACTGTGCAGCCTGTGTTCAGCTGTGCTGCTGTGTCCTGAACAATAAATTACATAGCTTTGTTCTTCCCTCCCTCACCTCATTCCAATACATATATATGTTTTCTAATCCCTTGTGTCCAGTGTTAACCCCCCCCCACCATCACAACTGCCAATTCCATCCCACGCCAGTGTGCATGAAGTAATGATTTATTCTCGGTAGTCTAACACTTCCTTCTGCTCCCAATCCCTATGTTAGTGAGTATAAAATAATCAACTTTTCCTGGTAGTCTAGTGCAAATGCCCTTGACCACCCAATACTCCTGTGGCCTCAAGATGGCAGTTAGCACTTACCTTTTGCTGTCTTCCCCAATCAGCTACTGTCTGCCCCAAAGAAGTCCTGTATTTGACACTAAGTTTTATTTCAGTCATTGTAGTCTGTAAGGTTATTACACACAGCAACAATGTTCATGAAAACATAGAACACAATGGCAGAAAAAAAACTACTGACCAATCCAGCCTGACTAGATCCAGCCATTTCTAATGCAATGGCCCTAGTGATCATCTTCCTTCCTTTATTCTCCCCCTTTACATGTCCACCTGCCCTTATCAGGTCCTTGCTCCTGTCCCACCCATGTTTGAACCCACTGGCTGTTTTAGCAAAGACCACCTCCTCTGGTAGTCCATTCCACTTGTCCATTCTCTGTGGAGAATAACTCTCTCCTTCCTCATACAGGCAGGTATGTCCATCTGTTTTAAAGTGGGCTTTTCTGCTGTGGCTTATGTCCATCTAGATAATGGGTAAACTGAAACTGACACCCTGATTGGCTGAAACAGCCTGACACCCAGGCCGTTATCTCTTAACAACTGCCCGCTTCAAAACAAGTGCCGCTTTGGAATGCCCCATTTCTGACATTATCCTTGGGCACCCAAAATCTAAAACTCGCCAGTCACCATTTTTCATGCTTGCTTACTGAGCTACTTGCGACCCACGCTCTCCCAAACACCAGTGCATTTCTTTCATCCTGCAAGTCGCCAGCGCTACAATTAATGTATCAAACCAACAAAACATTCTTACTAAAATAACCATTTCAGCCTCACCAAAGTCCCATGCTGTGAAACAGATAGTCGCATCTCCCGCTTCTACAAATGCAGGGCTGATGTACTAGCATGAGCAACCGGAGGCGCGTCTCCGTATCTCAGTTGTGCATACTATAAAGCTGCCGGTGCTGCTTCTTGACCCGATTCTAACAAAACCTTCAAAACTACAATTCTCCCCCTTGCTAAGTAAAACCGCTCATAATCCACATCAAAAGCACGGAAAAATAAATATACTGTATATGTTTAAAAATAAATACTTTCACTTTCTTGTAGTCACTCGCTCCACCGTCGAAGCCATGGAGGGGGGGCCATGACAACCATCAAGCAAAACTTAAAACTACTGGGGCTGTACTAGAACAAAAATCCCTAATTTAAAAACAAAAAGCAGCAGTAACATGCAGACAGAGGTACTATTTTATTACTGAAATAAATAAATCAGCTCAGACTTTAAACATTTAAAAAATATATATTTTCCCCAAATATATAAAATATAATTGCCCATTTTCTAAGTGTAATAATACCCTCCAGGGTGGGTGTTATGGGATATAATGGACCTTCCAGGGGCTATAAGGCCCTCCACCTGCGGTGTTGGGCCCCATTACGCCCCTAGGCGATCCGTTATATCCCAATAATGCCCACCCTGCCAGGTATTATTACTTACATAATAGCCACTTTGAAGACATGGTTAGTACAAGTCCTTTTGAATGTTTGTACAACAATTCCTTTATTATAATGCTTTTGACAGGCATGGTAATAGCAGTACTAATGTTAATAATTAATATAATAACATTTTGTATCATAGTCTAGTTTGTCTACACCATCTATTAAACAGTATACATCTTTCTGTAAAAAAAGTGTACTTACAGACATCTCTCCTGAGCCTTTCCCCAGCCAGCTTTAGTGGACCCCCCTTGTGTTTCAATGGAAACTGCATGATGCCATTTTAGTATGAGCACAGTTTTTGTTTTGCTAAAAAGAGGAAGATGGAACAGAACACCTTGGAACATAAAATCATTCTGGTCATATAAATTTATATTGTATTATTTAAAAAAAAATTATAAAGAGCTGGGGTATAGATAATTAGAGGATACACAGAAAAAGCAGCACACAAACCAAGCTCAAAGCAACTTAACTGTATTTATTTTAACGTGCAGTACAGTGCAATTCAAGTGCAAAACAATAGTACAGAAAAGTGGGTATGGCAACAGAAAAGCACTTAGAGCCATTTTCTGTTGCCATGCCCACTTTTTTGTTTGTGCATCTTTTTCTCTGTATTTCTGTATGCCCTGCTAGTATTGGTAGCACTAGCCAGGATGAGCACACAGTTTTGTGTGAGTGGTATAAACAATTAGAGACTAGGAACTAAAATGACATCATACATATCAGTGTCAGTGGCTCAGTAGGTAGCACACTTGACTCTGTGGTCGGAAGATTAGATGGCCATGGGTATTATCTCCATACCTGGTACTTGGGGTGATACCAGTAATTGACACTGAAGTGCAGTATGAGGGGCATGTGGCACTGTTGAGGTACCATCCTTTGAGTGAGATGTGAAACCAAGGTCCCTCCTACCCATCCCTAGTTCCTGTCTAGGTGTAAATTGAAGATCCCATGGCACTTACCGAAGAAGCATGAATGAGTTTCCCCGGTGTCGTGGCCAACATTCCCCATCAATAAAAAAACAACAGGTCTACGTAACCCCCTGCCCAACCTAGAAACAAAATACTATAGCTTAGTGTTTTTTCTGGTAAAAAAATTACAAATAAATAAAAATGTGAATTGCTTGAGCCTGAGGGATTGAGAAAGACGCATCAATGACAAGTTCTTATTGATTTGTTCTATACTGGTCCATTTGCTGCCTACCTAGTCAAATAAATTATTGGCACTTCACCTTTAAGAGCCAGGTATAAAAGGTACCTATAGGTGTGGGCTGGCACCTCTGAAAAGCCTAATTCCTGCATTAAACAAGTCAGGTGGACCAAATGGGGGCCTCTGCTGTTACTCTGCATCATAGTACTTTTTTGCATTTGCATTTTGTGTGTGATGTATTTACATAATAAAAGATTACATGTTTTTCCTCAAGCTGTGTGTCTTAGTGCTGGTTTCTCCAAAATGCATAATGTGTGACCCTGATTTTCCAGTTTCCAGCAAAACAATTACAGTTGGCATCAGCAGGACTAATACTTCATAACATCTCCCCAAGAATATGAATTTCAGAACATTAGTTTAAAGGCATTTGTATAAAAACTGGCTCTTTTCCCCTCAGACTTCCTCCATGCCTCCTGTCCCCCCGCCCTGAACAATCCTTTGCTTTTGACATCAGAATCATTTCCATGGCAACAGGCTTTGCTGTCATAAGCAGAAGGTCATGACTTCATGGTAGGCATAAGCAATGTGAATATATGAAGTCGAAAGGAAAAAGATTAAGCTTTAATAAAAAAATAAACTTCAGTAATAAACAGTGAAAGGCATTAAATAGAAATTTTGTGTAACTGTGTTCTGCTGATGCCAGTGGTGAATTGTGTTTGCAAGAAACCTGAAAATCTCTTTAAATATTCATTATGCCATTATTTCCATCTATTCCCCCACCAAAAAAAAACTTCCTGCTATTTCCAGATTCCTCTGTTAGTAACCAGTTAGCGAACTCCCAACAGAATTGTTCATTTGTGATGAGGCACTTGAGCAAGAGGCAGAACTGGGAAGAAGTGAAGTCCAGCTACTGGCAGTGGTAGGTGTATGGGAAAGCAACCCCATGCCTAGCATCAGATCTCAGCTGGATGCCTGCTGCCAAAGCAAAATCCATCAAGCATTGTATGTTGTATGTAAGAGCACTTCTGGCTACATGTGTCCCTCTTGGCCACCATGGGTCAGGAATGCAAAAAGTGCTGTTGCGCAACTTGCACCCCCCCAACCATGTAGAAAGTGTTAATGCTGACTGCCTAGTTATCAGGACAGAACCGGATATCTGCAGCCTTATCTTTCCAATACAATAGCAGGAATAGGCAAATTAATCCAAAATGTTCTTATTTCTGCTTTCAACTTTACAATACACATTTTCTGCTACTAGAGTTAGCTTTAGGCACCTGAAATCTTTGGGTTGGTGGGGAGTAGAATTAGTACACTTAACTGGTTTTTGAATTGTGTTTGTCTTAATTCATTTAATTCACTGTACCTGTTGAGACATGACAAAAGCAGCATGTCTTGGCAATATACAGATATTTTGGATGTGGCATGATAATGTCATGAAGTTACATGCCAGGGTATAGCCCAGTCAATACGAGATGAATGGACTGAGGCAAGCAGGGTAGATACACCACTGGTCTGAAGAATGACTTTGCTTGGGGCCCAAGAAACATAAGGCTGTTACTGTCTGCTGCTTGCAAAATATTCCACAGTTGACTGTTACATGGAACAAAGGTGACACTGTGCAACTAGAACCATGACAGTAGTGTGATCCTTCAAGAGGAGATCGGCACACCAGGACACAAATCAAGCTGCAATAATCAGAACTCAATTACAAAACAATCCCACAGCAGGGTCTTTGCACACTGGCAGGACTGCCGCTCACGACACCCTCAACCCTGGGACTGTATCATAGGAAGGCTGGCAGGGGGAGAAGAACTGAATATCCCAGAGGACACTCTGCTTTACTGGAGAAGTTTAAGGTGGCTCTGCTGCTGCACTGCCACCAGTGGAGATGCTGGCAGAGCTGAAAGGGGAAGGCAGATGCATGATGACTCCATGAGGTGATACCCAAGATGCATGCTTTCACATGCATCGAAGCTCTTATGAGCAGGTGTCTGCAGCCAAAGGAAAAAAGAGGATGGAATTCACTGGCATGCAGCATAACACCTAGTACACTCAGGCCCTGCACAGCCCACTGCATGCCTTACTACACTTATCTGCTCTGGTGAGGGGGGACCTACCTTAATCCAACCATGTGAAAGGGGGTAGTAAGTCACGGGTTGGACAGAGAGGTCCCCAATTGGGGGGACAGGGCCAGGTGATCATATGGGGCAGATGAGGAGCAGGACCAGGATGGAAAATGTGTACACATTAAAAAAATTTCCCTGAAATTTTGTCTTTTAGTTAATTCATCTCTTAATTATGAAGAACATTTTGAGATCATCTGCTCCCTGTGTTTATTCCATGGCTGAGGTCATAATTCTTACTTTAGATCATGGCAATCATTTTACAGCTGGATGAAATGTATCTTCCGCCAGTGAAATTCTGGTGAAATTCTGATTTCACTTCTATGAAATTTTGTGACATTTGTGTGAAACTTTCACAAAATTTTGCCAAAACTGGGATTTCAATTATTTACAGTCCATAATGCACCAAATTTAGTATGCTAAATTTACCAAGGCCCATACATATGTGTACCAAGTTTCAGATCTTTATCTTTGAGGGTGATTGAGGTTTAAGCCTCAAACCTTTTGGACATTTTTTAAAATTTCATTTTGCAATTATGTAAACTGCAGGATTTTAAAAGTATTAGTCCAAAGTGCACCACATTTGTTACGTTGACTTTACAAACGCCCATATAGTTGTGTGCCAATTTTCAAATCTCTATCTTTAAAGGTGACTGAGTTATAAGTCGCCAAACATTTAGCAAATTTTAAAATTACATTTTGCAATTGTGTAAACTGCAAAATTTTAAGCCCCTATGACTTTAAAACTAGAGAACGGAATATCACCTATTTTGTTACAGTCATTAAGCCTAAAAAGTCAGCTTTCAGGCCACTCCCATGGACCTGCAGCAGAGCATCACATTATGGGGCAGACCATGGCTAAAACAGCTGCCGCTTGGTAGTGCATCTCATTTGGGGAAGATTGGCAGTGGGTTCCACTAACATAGCAACCCCTGTAGCTGGGCCAAGAACTTTCTTCTGCCACAGAGAAAGCAGTGGCTGTGTGAGGCTGACAGAGGCACTGCCCCCACCAGAGGAGATGGGAAGGAAAAAATGTTGGAGAAAAACCTGGTAGCCAGCTGAATGATAGCTTTGTTCAGCTTGATTAGAGTATTTACCTACGTTGCTCGGTCCTCCCCGTTACCAGGGCCCAGGATGATCATGAACTACTAGCAATAAAAGCACAGGTCGGACGGCACAGCAAATCTCTAATCTTAGCCTCGGTTTATCTTCCACTCGCTAAAGCCAGGGATGGCCTCCCAAAAATACTGGATACAATTGCTACCCTTCCTAATGGCACAGAGCTTCTCATAAGGGGTGACTTTAACATCAACTGGGAGGGCAGAAAATCCAAGCCTTTCAAGGACATGGTCGCTACTTCCAATCTGACCCAACTTGTAGGCAGCGCACCAAGGCAGAACCACAAAACAGGAAAAGACACCCTCCTCGATTGGCTACTCTCGAGTTACCCTTCTCGGAACTCTGAACTTAAGGTCCTGCCTGACACCTTAAGTGATCACTCCCCAGTCACTTTCACATGGTCAAACAAATTGAACAAGCCCCTGCCTATCATAATTAATAGTAGGGTCTTGGGGAAGGGCAAGCTTGGGGCCCTCTCCTCTGCCCTCTCCCAGTATGACTGGTCCCCCATCGATCATGCTCTTAATATTGACCAGGCCCTAAGTTTCTTTATAGAGGGCTTCAACAAGATTTGTAATATCTTTGCACCACTGAGGAAAAGAAAAATTTAGGGTCAAATTAATGGTTGGATCACAGGGGATCTCCTCACCCAGATGAAGGAAAGGGACAATCTCTGGGAAAAAGCCAGGTCCCCTCACAGCAAACACAACTTCCAATGCTATAGAGCTGCAAGAAACCACTGCACCAACCTTATCCACCAAGCAAAGGCCAACTTCCACAAGGAGCAGCTTAATAAAACTTGGGGCAATGGGAAGAGTTTTTGGGAGAACATCAAAAACCTTCTTGGGAAGGATGAGAAGAAGATCCCCCACTCGCTCAATATCAACAACAACACGATTACTGACCCTCGGCACATCACGGATTCTCTCAACATAGCATTTACTGACCTGACTAGAGTGCTACCCCCCAACTACCTGCACCCTGCTGTGGAACAAACCAACTGCATGCCTCAAGGGGGCTTAATCCCTGTCTTCTACTTCAAAAAAGTGTCACTGAAGGAGGCTTACAAACACATAAAAAAAATACTAGGCAAGACCAGAATGGGGAGTGATGGAGTCAATATGAAACTCCTATCCCTAACACTGGATGTCATCATTGTGCCAGTTAGAAAACTATTTAACAAATTGCTGGCTCTTGCACAGTTCCCTGGGATCTGGAAACAGACTCTCGTGATGCTGGTGCACAAGAACGGTGATATGACATGCACTGCCAATTATAGGCCAATATCCATCCTCTCTCCCTTATCTAAAGCCCTGGAAAAGAGTGTGGCCACCCAACTCACAGATTACCTCAACAAATACAACCTGTTATGTCCCAACCAACATGGCTTCATGCAGAATCATAGTACCTCCACTGCTTTGCTGGACTACACTGACTACTCGCACAAGGCACTAGATGAAGGAAAGCTGGTGGGGTCAGTCTTCATAGACCTCACCAAAGCCTTCAACACTGTCAATCACTCTCTCCTCCTGACTCAACTACAGAATCTGAGGGTTGCAACCAATGCTGTCTGCTGGTTCAAGGACTACCTAACACACAGAAGACAACGTGTAAAAATTGGGCACACAGTATCTAGCTCCAATGAGGTATTGTTAGGGGTCCCACAGGGGTCAATACTGGGGCCCTTAGTATTCAGCCTCTTCCTAAATAATCTTCCTGAAGCCTGTGACACTAAACTGATACTTTACACAGACGATGCTGTGCTTCTCACCAGCAGTTCATCAATAGTCGCCCTACACTCTGAGCTGCAGGCATCCTTCTACAAGATGGAAAACTGGTTCTGTAGCCATAAACTTCTATTAAACTACAAAAAAACCAAGGTGATGCTCACAGCCAGCCCACATCACAAAAAGAAGCTCCCTCCCCTCACCATCTCCAATAAAGTCAGTGAGCCATTGGAACAAATTCAGTCCTTCAAGTACCTGGGGGTCACCATTGATGACTGCCTCACCATCACCCAACACATCGACATAGTGGTAAAGGCAGTGAACACCAAGCTGGGTGTACTATATAGGCATAAAAAGTATCTCACTCCAGAGGCCCTCTGTCTCTCAGTCTCCAGCTCCATCCTTTCTACCATCGACTATGGATTGGTAGTCTACGGCACAGCAACAGACACTGCACTAAAAAGGATTCACATTGCCCTCAACAAGGCATGTAGGCTCACAATGGCTGCAGATCGAAATACCCACATCTGTTACTTATACGAGGAGACCAATTGGCTGTCACTAAAGAACAGGATTATATTCCAAACATGTCTCCTTGGAAAAAAGGCTCTAATGGGTAAAACCACCCCATGCATTTCTAGCATCCTAACACCAAGTGCTACCAGCTATATCACCAGAGGCAGGATGAGGGGGGCTCTATCAACACCTTTCCATCGAACTGTGCAGGGACAGCGTGATTTCAGCTATAGGGCCACCCAATGGCTCAATGAAATCCCAGTGCACATTCTAAACTCCCAATGCATCTCACAATTCAAAAATGGCCTAAGGCAACACCTTCTTACTAGGACAGTTTGTGACTGCCACCAGGACTCTAACACCCACAATGCCCACTCATCCACATTCTCCTTCCCCTTCCTTTTACCCCCACACTTCCCTCTTGCCCTATCCCTCTGTATTCCTCTCCCCCTGTGCCTTTTCTCCCACTGGATCAACCTTAAAATCAACCTACTACCACTATCTCCCAACCTCCTAGACAAAGTCACTTCTTTTGGCTGCCCACTCTCTCCCCCCCCCCACCTTGACTCCTCCTCGGACTCTCACACTAGGTGTCACACCTCTTTATCTCCTTCGCTACATATAAACACTGTCCTTTACCCTAGTTGAATGCTCTTGATGCTGTACTATCATCATTGGTACTATGAATGACATTGTAACCTTATTGTATACTAACTACCTACTATTCAAGTATTGTATGTAAACTGTTTTTTATTGCTGTCATTGTCACTGTTTGACGTGGAACCTTTGTAAAAGAGCTCTGAGCTCAAAGGTATGATCTGAATCCCTAAATAAATAAATGTCCCTGTTAGAAGGGTATATCCATTAGACACGAGCTGCTGGCTGGGAGGAAAAACAATATGGAAAAAAGTCTGTGTGTGGCAACTCCCAAATCTCTTGCTTAAAGACTGGCCAAGTTATAAGCAGCCAAATATTCCAAAATAACATCAGTAAATAAAGTTGAATTTCATGAGCTTTTGTGAAATTGTAGAATGCTGTGATACTTTTGTTGAAGCCATGACCATACATTTTGCCCAGTCATACACTTGAGTTGCCTTTGTAGAAGAAGGTAAAGACTGAGTAAAGTGGCAATGAGGTAGCATTCATGAGAGGCTCCATATGAAAAGTATAATGGTGCCAAGTGTCAGGTCACTGTCTTGAGTGATGAACCATGAAGAACAGTCATGGAAATGAATGTGCACCACCCTGAATTCTTGCAATATGCCAGATAACCACTACTAGAGCTCACTGACTTAATGACTTGTGGAAGCAGATGCACATGCAGCACTGTTTGTGTTCAGTTTCAAATGCTGACCTTTTAGCAGCCCTGTAGATAATAATGTATATTTTTACTATTTGAAAATAGTGGCACCAAGTGACACCAAGCCTCACAACTAGTTGTGACTTATGGCATTGTGACACAAGTATCTGGGTATCTTTAGTCATGATGGGGAGTATGATGATGGGCATCACTGTTGCTGGAATGTTGGATGGATATTGAGTGCAATGATGCTTGTGCAAGTAAGGTGATTCATAAGAACATAAGAAAAGTGTCAGCTGATGGGGACCACATGATCCATCTAGTCTGCCCAAGGTGGCTACCCCTTCCCCCAGGTCATGTTTAATTCTAAGCTGCTCACATTGCCTGTCCCATACGAGTTTGAATTATCTCATCATCTTTTATGCCACCACTTCTGGTTGCAGGCTGTTCCATGGGTCTATCACTCTCTCAGTAAAAAAAGAACTTTCTAGAGTTGCTTTTAAACTTGCCTCCCACCAGATGTAAGCTGGGCCCTCTTGTACTAGCTGCTCCATTTTCCTGGAAGAGGTTCCCTTTCTGAGCTGTGTCAATTCCCTTGATGTATTTAAATGTTTTTATCATGTCCCCCCTATTTCTTCTCTGTTCCAGAGGGAATAAGTTCAACTCTTTGAGTCTTGTCTCGTATGGCTCATGGTGCAGCCGCTGCACCATCTTTGTAGCCCTTCTCTGTACCATCCCTAAATGGTCAATGTCCTTTTTCAGGTGAGACCTCCAGAACTGGACACAGTACTCCAGGTGTGGCCTCACCAAGAATCTGTACAGTGGCAAGATTACCTCCTGATTTTTACTTGTAATACCTCTGCTTATACATCTGAGGATGCAACTTGCCTTCTACACTGCTTTTTCGCATTGTTTCCCTATCTTTAAGTTGTCGGTAATGATTACACTTAGATCTGGTTCCATCCTTGTTTCTTCTAATTGATGCCCTTCCAAAATGTACTTTATTCCTGGGTTCCACTTTCCCAGGTGCATTATCTTACACCTCTTGGCGTTAAACTTTAACTGCCAATTTCTGGACCATTCTTACAGTTTTTTGAAGTCCACCTCCATATGTGCAACTCCCTTCATGAGTGTCCACCCTGTTGCAGAGCTTTGTATCATCTGTGAACAGGCAAACCTTCTCCTCCAGTACAGTGGTGATGTCGCTGATGACTATGATGAAGAGGACTGGACCTAGCACTGACCCTTGTGGAAGGCCACTGGTTACATCTCTCTCCGCTGATACTGACCCATTGACTAAAACTCGTTGGGTCCTATTTTGAAGCCAGTTTGTAATCCAGTGGAGATAAGTGCTTTGAGAAAGTTAAATTCCACAAGTGGAATTCTAGTGGCATTACCTTTTATGTACCCATGAATTTTTTTTTGTTACTTAATGTTTATTAATGCACAAATGATACAACAGTTTGACTTACATTACTTAGTACATTACTACTACTACTAGAGGAGCCTTGATAACACCACATATCTAAAGCTGTGACTTGAAATTATAGAAGCAAAATAATGTTCCACTCAAATAAAGCCATTAGATCCATAGTTAACTTTCCTTGTGCAGTCTTAATGTGTTCCTTTTTCTTCTGTTCTCATTCTCCAGGAGTCCAGCTGTTGGGGAACCTCCACCAGAGAGAGGCATACAGGCACAGATAAACACACCTTCATACAAAGTAATATCAGGAAGATCCTTCCTTTCCAACAATGGGGCAGATGAACCTCTGCTCAGAGTTAGCTGACATCAAAGATCAAATAATTCTTAAGACTCCAGAATAAAGCAAAGCTCCTCTTTTTAAACCAAAACATCCAAATTTATCAACTATGTACAATTTTAGTAAAGTTGAAAACTGGAGAAAAAACAAAACAATAATAAAAAAAAAAAAAACTAGTACTGTGTGTGTGATGACTTCGTTGTCAATTTTAATTTTAGGATACCTAACACTCAGAGGGTAGTAGAAGAGATGCAATGGAGAGGTTGGCCCCCCAATCTCCCCTCCTTCACTTCAGTGCCAGCTCTACTACTCCAAAGGGAGGGTCATGATTCACCCCAAAACCTATGTTGCCCTACCGGGAGTCTAATCGAGAATCCCCTGTTCCAAGATCACTAGGCTGAGAACCCCTTCTCATGCCAATCTCGCCAAACCTCTTGGAACTTCCCTATATTGAGTCTAAGAGATGCAGTGATTTTTTCCATCTCTTCCAACTCAAGTATTTTATTCATCCATGTTTGAATGGAAGGAGAAGTTACTGACATCCAGAAAACTGTAACACTCTTCAGGGTTGCCAGGCTGAGGATGTGGTACAGTTTTCTCTGAGGTTGGGAGAGTTTTAACTGGTCTGTGCTAAACAGGCCTAAACAGAGGGAACGGAAGGATCCAGACAGAGACATCCCCAAGGTTCTTTGGATGCAGTCATGGACCTGTTGCCAGAAATGTCTGACCTCCGGACACTCCCAAAAAATATGGGAGTGAGAGCCCAACCCACCCCCACATCCCCTCCAGCATAGGTTGGAATGTTCAGGGTTGAAATGTTTGGTGATTGTTGGGGTCCTGAAAAAGCGTATCAGGACCTTCCAGTGCTATTCACCCCATGTGGGTGAAGCTGTGATATGCAAGCTTTGATTAAGGATTCCCTGCCACTCTGAGCAATCAATTTGTAAGTTGGATTCTTTCTCCCATCGGGACTTGGTTAAGTTAACCTGCTCTGAATGTTGAGTAATAAGTAGCCTATAAACCTGGGAGATAGGTTGTATCTTTGCTCTCAAGGTAATCCAACTATAAAATAGATGTTTTATATCTACCAGGGGTCTTAATAACTGTTGTAGATGTGGGGCCTGCTGGATAAAGTGTCTTACTTGTAAAAATCGGAAGTGATCTTCCCTTCTAAGGCCATAGTTTAACATTAGCTGCTGGAAGGTGATGCAGGTGCCTTTATCCAGGAGGTGGGAGAATCTGGTGAGGCCCCTGTACTCCCAGAACTTGTAACCTAGGCCCATTTTAGGGGGTTTGAATGTTTCTTGGTGGTGAATGAGGGACAGAGGGCCCAGTCCTGCTGGGACACCCAGTCTTTTACGTAAAATTAGCAGTACCCTCAGGGTATGTCTCGTCCATGGGTTTGTAACTTTATTCACTATATTGGGGGACAGAGATGCCGTGGGTAGGGTCCAGAGAGAGATAGTCGGGGCTTGCTCTGACTCCATGGTATACCATCTAGTGTCTATCCTTTGCTTCATCCAAGCATAGAGCCAAGGGGTCTGTGCTGCCAAGTAGTAATTAGTAATATCTGGTAAGCCTAACCCCCCAGCTCTCGTGTTGTGCAGAGCAACATTCTATTTAGCCTAGGCCTTTTACCATTCCATATGAAGCGTGTTAGCATGTGTTCTAAATCCCTCATGAAGGGGGTTGGAAGATGTATCGGGAGTGTTTGAAACAGGAAGAGCAAACGAGGGAGCTCATTCATTTTGATGGAATGCACCCTTCCTAACAAAGTCAAAGGGAGTAGTTTCCATCTGTCCAGGTCCTGTTTTAAGTAGTCCTGAAGCCTGAGGTAGTTAAAAGAAAAGACTTGTGTTGTATCAGCCGATATCCTAATACCTAAATATCTAACAGTATTGCTGGTCACCCATGTAAAATGGAAATGTGATTGTATCTCCAGCAGAGGACGGCCACTAAGGAAAATGGCTTCCAATTTTGATGGGTTAACTTTGTAACCTGCTATTGTTTGGAAATGATCCAAGATTTCCATGAGGCAAGGTAGGGAATTAACAGGATCTCCCAGATAGATCAGTGTATCGTCTGCATACAATGAGAGTTTGTGAGCTTGAGATCCCACTGTAATTCCCTCAATTCAGGGGTGTTGCCTAATTTGTTCTGCTAGGGGTTCAAAGGAAAGGGCAAACAAAAGAGGGGAAAGGGGGCATCCCTGACGTGTCCCTCGAAATAAGGGGATTCTAGAGGAGGTTCAGCCATTTACGCTGATCACTGCTTCTGGTTGGGAATATAATGCTGAAACCGACCCAATAAAGCTGTCCCCAAGGTTGAATTTTTTAAGTACGGCCTGAAGAAAATCCCAATCTACCCTGTCTAATGCCTTTTCGGCATTGATACTCACTGCAATTTGGAATTTTGGGGATCCCCTTTGGGAGGAAAGTATGTTTAGTAAATGCCTGATATTGTCTTGTAAAAGTCTACCCGAAATAAACCCAGTTTGGTCGGGGTGAACAAGGTCCTTGATAATTAGTTGTAATCTTTGAGCCAATATGCCGGTAAATATCTTTAAATCTGTATTCAGGAGGGAGATGGGTCTGTAAGAGCCACACTCTGTAGGAGGTTTACCAGGTTTGAGCAATACGGAGATTTGGGCATAATTCCATGACGGGAGAACGGGGTGGGGCAACCTCAGGACAGCGTTGAGGGTTTCAAGGAGGGTGGGAAGAAGATCTGCCTGGAAAGTTTTATAAAATTCGGCTGGATAGCCATCTGGCCCGGGGGCCTTAGCATGTTTGAGGCGAGTAATTTGGTTTTTAAGCTCCTGCATGGTAATGGGTAACCCCAGCCTCTCCATTCGGTTGGAGTCTAGGACTGGGAGATGAATCTCGGCCAGATATTGGGCAATCTTAGCCTCATGGTCTGAGCCTCGCTCCGCAGTGTATAGCTTCTGATAGAAGTTAGCAAAGCATTTTGTAATGTCTGATTGTGACGTGACAATACCCCCATCCGTTTCCCGCCTAAGCTTTAATACTGCCCTAGAGGATGCTTCTTTTCGTAGTTGAGCTGCCAACAACTTGCCTGCCCTGTTACCCTTCTCATAGAATTTCTGCCTAGCCAACCAGTATCCAGCTTCTATTTTTTGGTTCACTATCTGGGATAATTTTTCCCTAGCTAAGTCAAGTTCTTTTTTTGCTTCCTCTAGATTTTGATGTTTGTGTTGAGATTCTAATTAAAAAATTTGTTTCTCCAGCTCCCTCTGGGGTTACCCTTCTCTCTCTATTCACTCTAGAGGCATAAGAAATAATTTTACCCCTAAGGTAAGCTTTCAACTCATCCCAGTAAATCATGGGGGAGGTGTCTGTCGGTCTGTTTAGGGAGAGAAACTGTTGAATCTCATCCTTGACCAGTGTTTTAAACTCCTCTTTGTTAATCAGACTTATATTTAGCTTCCATGTAGAGTTTCGACAGGGGGTCCCCAGCACCAGCTTCAATGACACAGGGGCATGATCTGATAAACTGAAGCTACCAATGCGGGCAGAGTCCAGAGCCCAAGCCCAGTTTTTGGGTATCAGTAGGAGGTCTATCCTGCTGTATCTAGAAAGTCTAGGGGAGTAGAAAGAGTAATCTCTCGCTGTGGGGTGCACAAATCTCCAGGCATCCATCATGCCGTATTCATATAGGAGCCTGTGAAGTGTTGTAGAGGCTTTAGAGCGTCTGCCTGTCTGTGCATCTGACTTGTCCAGACGGGGGCAGAGTGTTGTGTTGAAATCCCCTCTCATGATCTGTAGGCCAGAATCTAAGCTTGTCAAGTCTGATAACATCTTCGTCAGAAAGGCTGGCCTAAGATTTTCCTCATTAGGAGCATATATATTTAAAATACAGCATTTGTGTGCCCCCAGCTCTCCCTCCAAATAAATGAATCTGCCTTCGGGATCAGACCTCACCCTAACTTCCCGAAATGGGAGATTTTTCCTGGTAAGTACGGCTACTCCCCATTTATGAGGTTGTTTTTGGTTTGAAGAAAAATAGACTTGCCCAACCCAAGATCTTTTCAGTTTCAGATGTTAATTTTGTGTAAGGTGGTTTTCTTGAAGTAGGGCTATATCTGTCTTGAGATGTTTTAATTCTTTCAACAACCTAGCCCTTTTTATTGGGTTGCTCAGACCCCTTACATTGTATGAGGTTATCTGAATTTCAGCCATGATCACTCATCCAGAGTATTGGTTTGGTATGATCCCAAAGGACTCCCCCAATACATTCATTGCTCATCACACACAGTAACTCTAAAATATAAAAAAAAAATCCAACATTTATATTTCTTTACAGCCTTAACTATATACAGTTCCTTAGAGGCATCAGCTAATATGTTACACTGTGCAATTTTTTGTAGTATTAACATTCCTATGTACTTCAAGGTGAAACTTAAGATGTAAACAATAGCCCTATAATAGGTCCCACCCTTAGTTAAGGTGGAAAAGTAGGGAGACTTTGGGGAGTCCACTTATGGGAATTCCTCTGCTGACCACCGATTCAACTTAGTGGTCAGTAGGGTGAAAGGAGTAGGTGTCTATACCCCCGAGTGAGAACTAGAAGGGATTGGAATAATAAGCTCTTCAATACCTAGCTCACTCCACCCAACACGAAAATGGCTTAACAATTCTACAGGGATGGGGGGAAAGGCTGAAGTGAAATCTCGCCTGAAAACAATGGGCAAATATATCCAGGAAAGGCTATCTGGTAAAGCAGGCAGGTAGCACCTTGTAGACTCCACCATCTCTTCCTCCTAACAAGATGGCCATGCGGTCTGTACCCGGCTATATCCCTGCAACCGTCAATTGCCTCTCTCTCCGAGTGGAGACTGCCTTATCTTTATGTAGCCGGTTACTCCATTCTGCCGGAAAAGGATGCCCAACCTTTTATTTTTAAAGATTATTAAGTGTTTACATATTATTATTTTTTTTTATTATTTTTTTTATTAAAACTTTTGCTCAACTCTTCAAACCCCCCTCCCCAACTTAATCACTGGCATTACCTGGGGCGCCAACATCACCTGCTGCAACATTTAGATGAGAAAAGCCATAGAGTATTTTTATTTATATGAAAATTATTACTTTTACCCAGCCATTAGATCTGTTTGTCAATCCACCCCTTTAGCATTTGGGGGTTGAATGTGGGTCTCTTCAGCCGTGGCCTCCTGTGTGCGAGTTGTAGAAGGTGACTTTGCTGCACCACGAATGTCCTGCCACAAGCTCGTGTGCTGTGTTCCAGATTTCTTCCGTGAAGTTGACTGGCAAGCCAAGGCTCCTAATGCTTGCAACGGGAAATGTGCCAGAAGCTCCTCCACTCGAATTCTGTATTCAGCCAAAAATTCTTTTGCCTCTGCGATGTCGCCAAAATGTTTTGATACTCCCTCACTGACCTTCACTCTAAGTTTGGCCGGATAATCAAGGTAGGCCTTTAAGCCTTGCTGCTTCAGTAGCTTCACTGCCATGAGAATCTGCCTTCTATTTTGCATTGTGGTAACTGCAAAATCATGCTCGAAAAATAGTCTCTGATCACAGAAAATTACTTCCTTGCGACTCCACGCCATCCTGAGGATCTTTTCCTTAACTCTGAAGTCCAGGAACGCAATGATGATGGATCGCGGTCTGGCTTCAGGGCTTGTTGGGGGAGCCATCAGTGCTCTGTGTGCGCATATTATGCCCAAAGGGGTGCCACTGGGCCAGCTCAATAATTCTCAGGAAGCTGTCCATAAAATCTAGCATATCATCAGATTTGGTTTTCTCTGGGAGCCCATGTAATCTTATATTATTCCGTCTATGACAGTTCTCAAGCTCCTCCATTCTTTGAGTAAGTTGCTTTTCTCTGTGGTGTAGATCAAGAAGAGCTGTATTGTGTAGGTCAGTGGTCCTGCAATATTCTGTCAGGCAGGCCTCTACCGCTCCCACGAGCTTCTCTACCACACGGAGATCTCTCTTGGTATCTGCCACCACCATCTCCATGCATTGCAGCATGTCTCCAATTTTGTGTAGCTGAGTATATAATTGTTTGGAGGTGATTATAAACTCTGGTTCATCTCCGGAGTCAGTTAGCTGCTCTGGGTCTGCCATAATCACTCGAGGTCGCGGCTTGGCTGATGTCTGATGCCAGTCCAACGTACGTTGTTGTACCCCTTTGCAGCGCTCGGTGACTCGAATTCTTTTAACTTTTGCCTCGTTGCAATATGTAGGCTGGCTGGATTTGCTTTTTTACCTCTCTGAGACTTCTTGGACACCAGGATGGTTATGGATTAGTGCTGGGTGGAGCAGAGTCTCGAACTCAAGCAGCCATATACGACGCTTGCGTCACCGGAAGTCCTCATATCCATGAATATTTGAGCAAATTTTGCCAATTAGTAATTTCTAAAATATTGACAATAAATTGTAATCTACTGAACCACATCTATCTAGCTTAATTAGATACAAGGACATATTTACTTTGGTATACTTGCCAAATCTTGACTGTATAGATTGCATCACAAGTCCTATGAAGACAGGTTGAAGGAACTGAACATGTACTCCCTGGAGGAGAAGAGGGAGAGAGGGGATATGATAGAGACATACAAGTATCTCACAGGGAGGAACAGGGTGCAGGAATACACTATTTTTAAGCGAAAAAGATGTTCCAGGACTAGAGGGCATGGGATGAAGTTGGAGGGAGGACGATTCAGAGGAAACATGAGGAAGAATTTCTTCACAGAACGGGTGGTGGACAAGTGGAACACCCTGCCAGAGGAAGTGGTGGGGGCTGAAACAATCATGGGATTTAAGAATGCATGGGATAGACATAAAGGAATTCTGGAGGTCAGGGGTAAGGGGCAACAGACTTCTAGGAAAACATAAACTGAACTTACAAGCTCAAATGGGCAGACTGGGTGGGCCATAGGCCCTTATCTGCCGACACTGTCTATGTATCTATGTATCTATGTATCTATGTATACCTGCAATAGCAGTGGAGCTATAAACATCCAAATATATGACAATTTTCACACAGCAAATAAATTATGAAATTTTAAATGCCTGTAACTTACAATTTATATAACCAACTACAGTACCTCTCTATTTAACAATTCCCATGTCTCTTCCAGGAAATAATGCAAATACATTTCAATTATCTAGCTCCAAAGGTGGCTAAGTTGTAATCATATAAATATTTTCTAGAATTTTCACATGAATAATAAATTACCAGACTCTGAACCCATATAACATCTGGATGTCTCATGCAAATGTCATGACACTTTGCACCCTTTTATTTATTTATTTATCTTTATTTAGGTCTAGGATTACAAATGCCTTTGAGCTGAGGCTCTTTTACAAAGGTTCCATGTCACTGATTGCAGCAGGACAAACATGATGGTAGTATGAACCTTGAAGGAGGTACATAGTCAATACTTAAGTTACAGGGAATAAGTGTGAACTAGAAAAGGGGTAAACAGAGACAACAGGGAGGGGTGGGGGTGGGGGCAAAGGTTTAAGGAGGTAGGGGAGAGGAGAGGAAGAAGAGGAGGTCAGGAGGGAAGAGGTAGGAGCGTTGGGGGAGTGGAAGGTGGGGAGGGTGTAGACAAGGTGGGAGCTGAGCAGCCAGGTGGCATTGTCGGAGAACGGGTGGAGGAAGTGCATTAGTGGGGCAGGGTGTAGACAAAGTGCTATAAATATGGTGGCCCTCCAGGGCAGCTACAGCAAAGGAACCATGAGGTGGGAGGTCTGTTTTAGTCAAGGCAGTCACAGGTGCTGGAGGCAATGAGTGAGTGGTGGAGCCTTGACTTAAAAGCACCTAGCGAGGGTGTGGAGGAGATGTCACTAGGGCCTCTTCTGTAGAATATGCTTGCCAAATTTCATATCTCTAGCTATAATAGGGGCGAGTTGTGACCAATTAAACAAAGTTGGAAAATTCCCCAAAATTTATGAAATTTCATGAAATTTCACAGAATTTCATGAAAATGGCACAAAATCAGAATTTGCTGATTTCACACAGCCCTTAATTCCACTGCAACAGATTAAGATGGCAACAGTTGGGGATTATGAACTCAGTTCTGAAATAAGCAGCAGTAGTAGAAAAAATAAGGAACAAAGATCCAGTTTCTATACAAAATACTTTCAGCAATGAAAAATCGCATGGCTTAAAATTCAAATGTTGGAGAATGTTGTGTAATTGACTTCTGCAGATACCCATTGATTTTTTTGTTAAATAATGACCAGATCCCCTCATCCAGGATTTCCCCTTTTATATTACCAACAATCCTTCTCTAATGTAATTATTTATATATTTATTCATTCATTATTTATTCATTCAATCATTGATGTAAAATTAGTGACCGGAAAAGACACACTGATATGAGTCTCATTTCCAGGTGCTCGCTGGGTAAGGTTGCCAGTGTTAACAAAATAAAGATAGCAGAAAATAGTACAGACATTAAAAACAGTGCAAATAGACACAATACAGTGCATGTAGCAGCAAACAATGTGGGATATGTAAAATAAGATATGAATATAATACAATACAAAGCAGTGCAAAATAGGAAATTTATTTGAAAGTAGTTCTTATGAAACTAGTGTTGGACAAAACCTATGAGCAGGAACAGGAGGGAGCAAAGGGAAGCTTTAATAGTTGTTTAAGGGAGAGTTATAAGGAGGATAAATGGAGAAGATAAAGAACTAACTTACCATGAGCTTCTTTACCTGGTCGAATTTAGCAATAAGACATGACAGGACTGTGGTTATTGTGAGAGTTACCCACATCGTGTGTGGTGTGGTACAAGGCATAGCCAAGTGCCATAAACCACTTGAGAAGTGGATAAATCATACAATGGCCCATGTCCAGTCATTCCTTATTGCAATTATAAAATGGACCCATCTATAAAAAACATTAAAACACACAAAGAAAATGTCATTAAACTTACCACAAATTATTTTATTGTTAGTCCTAACATTGTCACTGGGCATCTATTTACTATTGGGTTACACATGCTTATCAGCTAGTCACCAACACACTCTAAAGCTGTGACATCATTATAGAACCTTGGGTCCTCCATAGTCTGAGGCAGCTGGGTTTGAATCTTCAGTTCTTAATCTTATAGAGCCATACAGGACATTAAAATACCATAGTTAACTTGTATATTCCTTTGAAGATAAAATGAAATAACAGTCCTATCTTGGAGATATGTGACAGCACTTGGAATCTGTAATTTTCTCTGTCTCAAAGAACAAATCTGCACCTGTCTGTGGCCAATGTTACTTCCTCAGTCATAACTTATTAACTACATATAAATATAAAAAATTACTTCTGCAATGGCAGCTCCCATAAATGAACAGTATGGACAATGCACAAAAATATGTGATTGAAACAATATCATAAAGTTTATCTGATAAACAATAACTGAATTCAATCCAAACTTCAGCTGTAGAATAATCCAGAGTGACATACTCTAACGTGGGTCTCACTGAAAATGTTAGGACTAACGGGAAAATAATTTTAATGGAAAAAGAAATTATGGTAAGTTTGATGAAATGTATTTCTTCTGTGTCATTCCACATTGCCACTGGGCATTCATTTACTGCTGGTATTTAATAAGCAATACTTCTACCAATTGTATTTGGGAAGGAAAGATTATTCTTGCAAACTGAATTGTCTCTCTCTCCTCACAGATGGTTGAAGCACCTTTCATCTGAAAGCCACATCAGTGGAACTCTGAGTGTCCTATCTGTATTGTTTTGTGAAAATGTGCAAGGAAGACCAGGTACTTGCCTTGCAGAAGTCAGACACTGAGGCCTCTGCTCTTTCTTCCCAGGAGGCTGCCATAGCCTTGATCAAATATACTTGTCTTTGATCAAAGCTGGCAGCTTCAATTTTATCACCACCTAGATCCTTGCTATGCATGTTCTGACCATCTAGTTAAGGTCAGCTTGGACGATTTTTAGACCCTTCTAGCTATGCTGAACAGTACAACAGGACTATATGATTTCCAGAAAGACTGCACTTGAACTGTATACGGTACCTAGCAAGATTTGGCTCTCTGAAGATCTAGGGTCTGCAATGGCACCTCCTTGTTAGTCAGTGGCTTAAGATAAATTATAAAAAGGGTCTAAGAAATAGAGCTTTCTGACTGTCTGTAAGTGTTCTATTAGCCTGATGTTAATCTTTTAGAAATATACAGGAAGTGCCTAACCATCTGCTGATCAAGGTTTAACACTGTTTAATTTGTTTTATTGTAATAGCAATAAGGTACTCACAGGGGTTATATTAATGTTCAGTTAGTCACCCTCTAGGTGTATGTGGCACATGGCTATACCACATGCAACACTGTGGGCATTATAGGGTCACATATTTTCAGGTCAAGTTTGAACCTTAATTATGGGCCTGTATCACTATTTCTACATAAGCCAGTCTGTCATTTCTGTAGGCTGGAAATGACTGTTTAGTTTTCTGCAAGCTTTTTTATATACTTTCAACTGTTCAAGAAAGTTGTGTCCCTGGCAGAAACCCCAGTATTATAAAATGCTATTGCCAGTTAGTTGACTCTTGGAACTTGGCTGGGAATCTTTCCTGTCTTTAAGATCCTTAAAGAGGGAATCTTGTCAAAAGTATTACATTGCATAATTAGAATTAGCCTACCCCCAATAAATCTCATACCAAAAATTAAGTTTCTTCATTACCTCATTTTAAAATTATGAGCTATTTTGTAACACTGATTTCACTCCCTGTTCAAAAAAGCCAGTTTCAGTGAAAAGCCACTAATGATGTCACAACCAGAACTCGCAGACTAATCCTCCCTACCAGCTACCTTATAGGACCTATTTCTTCAAAGTTATCAAAACTGTAGCTGTAGTATTTATTTAAAAAAGTAAAGCTGACACAGAGTAGCCTGCAGTGCTTGTATTTACAGAATGTTCAGATGCATGGTACTGTACTTTAGAACTCATCAGGAGGTAGTTTTGGAATGTAGCACTGAACAAAGGTATAGACCATCAAAAAGGTGCACAATTTTAGAATGTTGGGGGGGGCATGTAATCTTGGCATGTGGCAGGGATGTCCATCTCACAGTGTGGTGGTACACTCAATCTCAGACTGCAACACGGACACACACTGAAGAATTTAGTGGGGAATGGCAATTCTGGAATATGAGTAAGGATGTACACTGTTGGAATATGGCAGGACACACCATTTTATTTTGAAACTGCATGTCCTTGCCACTTTCCGGAACTGTATGCTTCCACCAGATTTTAAAATTGTGCATCACACCTTCACCACAATCCAACATTGTGCATCTCAGCCATATTCCAAAATAGCGCATCCTTGCCACATTCCAAAATTGCACATCCACACCACGTTCCAAAGTTGTGTTTCAGTGCCCCATTCTGAAACTGTGCATCACCACCACATTCCAAAACTGCATATCACCACCACATTCCAAAATTGTACATCATTGCATTTCAAAACTGTGCACCACGGCCACATTTTGAAATTGTGCATCACCACCACATTCCCAAGTTGTGCGTCACTGCCACATTCCAAAGTTGTGCATCACCACCACATTCTGAAGTTGCATGTCACCACCACTTCGAAGTCACGCAGCACCACCACATGCTGAAGTCATGCTGCATCAGCACATTCCGGAGCTGTGCGGCACCATCACATTCTGAAGCTGCATGGCACCGCCCCATTCTTAAGTCGAACGAGTGTTGTCACCGCCACATTTCGAAGTCATGCGAGTGTTCGTCACCACCACATTCCAAAGTCATGCATCACCACCACATTCCAAAGTCATGCGTCACCAACACATTTTGAAAGTCATGCGTCACCACCACATTCTGAAGTTGCACGTCACCGCCACATTCCGAAGTCACACAGCACCACCACATTCTGAAGTTGTGTGGCACCATCACATTCTGAAGTTGCGTGGCACTGCCATATTCTTAAGTAGCATGAGTGTTCATCACCACCACATTTCAAAATCGTGCGAGTGTTCATCACCGCCCACATTCCCAAGTCGTGCGAGTGTTCATCACCACCACATTCCGAAGTTGCACGTCACTGCCACATTCTGAAGTCACACGGCACCGGCACATTCCGAAGTTACATGGCACCACCACATTCTGAAGTTTCATGAGTGTTCGTCACTGCCGCATTCTGAAGTCAAGCGAGTGTTCGTCACCACCACATTCCGAAGTCGCGTGAGTGTTCATCACTGCCACATTCTGAAGTCATGCAGGTGTTCATCACTGCCACATTCCAAAGTCATGCGAGCGTTCATCATCACTAGATTCCAAAGTCATGCGAGTGTTTGTCACCGCCACATTCCAAAGTCGCACAAGGATTTGTCACCGGCACATTCCGCGAAGTAGCATAAGTGTTCATCACTACCACATTCTGAAGTTGTAAGTGTTCATCACCACCACATTCTGAAGTCGCATGAATGTTTGTCACCACCACATTCTGAAGTCATGCGAGTGTCCGGCACTGCCACATTCCGAAGTCTCGCAAGTGTTTGTCACCGGCACATTCTGAAGTCGCCCAAGTGTTTGTCACTGCCACATTTCGAAGTCACATGAGTGTTCATCAGTGCCACATTCCAAAACTGAGTGTCAGCACCACATTCCGAAATTGTAACTGCCTGCCACATTCCAAAACTGTGTGTAAACTTCCCTGCGCCAGTATTGCCTGTCATTGTCACATTCTGAAAATGTGCATGCCCACCATATTCCAAAACTGTATATCCCCACCACATTCTGAAGATAAGTGTCACTGCCACATTCAAAAATTGCATGCTCAAGTTACATCCTAAAATTATGCATCCCTGACTCATTCTGAAATTCCATGTGGCTACCAGATTCTGAAACTGCGTCACTGCCGCTTTCTGAGATTTCGCATCCACACTGCATCCTGAAATTGAATGTTGCCACAAATATCTAAAATCAAGCATACCAACTACGTTTTGAAATTTTGCATCACTACACCACATGCCAAATCAATCCAAGATGCATTACGAAATTACATATCCCTACCACCTTCCATAACTATGTGTCTCTCGCATTTCAAAATTGTGTATCTCTGCCACATTCTAAAACTATATGACACCACTACATTAAGAATTTTAGCATCCCTGCTACTTTCCAAAATTGTGTGTCCCACCTACTTTCTGAGATTGTGTAATTGCTGCATTACACAGTTGCAGTCTGGTGACATTTTGAAATCTCATTCCTGCACTATTATACAAATTGCACATGTTTTTGTCATCCTAAAGCCATGCTTACCGCTGTATTCCACACACCCCCAGTCACATTCTGAAGTACTGTACCTTGCATCTACACATTTTGGAAATGCATGCCCTGACTCACCCATTGTCAGCTTTCTTTTTCCAGATGTTTAATACCACTGCAGTTTTATGTAATGTGGGAGAAATAAGTCTTGTAAGGTAGTTTGTAAGAAGGATTAGGCTGTGAGTTTTGGTTGTGACGTCATCAGTAGCTCTTTACTGAAACTGGCTTTTTTGAACAGGCAGTAATTTAGGGTAACAAATTGACTTGTAACTTTTAAACAAAGTAACTTAGAGATCTCATTTTTTGGCATGCGACTGACTGGGAATATGCTGATCCAAATTCTGAATTTACTAATGCTAGAAATGTTGGCCAGACTCCCTCTTTAAGGATCTTCTCTAACTGTTGACTGAACAACATCCCACGAGTGAAGGGCCCACTGAGCAAGTGAGATTTAGAGACATGGTCTGCTGACCCATGTCTTGGCCAAACTGACCAGGGGCATCCACAGCAGCAGTTCAACCTCCTCCTGATGTACAGAGTAGCACCACCATAGAACTGCCTAAAAAGGAGGCTTCCATATGGACTATAGGAAGGAGATCACTGACTGGAGAATGTTCAGGGACTTCTTCCACTACTGCCACTGACCATTCACACAGTGCTCAGGCTACTAAGTCCAAGGCCAGTTTGTTATGAAAACCAAAATGTGAAGCTGAATATGCACATTTTCAGGCTTTTTTCCAGATTCATATCATTAAGGTCTGAAATGGTAGCCATACCTTGTATACCTTTTACTGGAATAACAGTTTGCTGAATCACAGAAGAGATTGCTGCATTCTTGACAGGGGGAGCCTCCTGTTTTATAACCAATGAGTCAAGAAGTAAGTAATGCTTTGTCTGTGACTTAGTAAATTGCTTCTTCTTGCCTACCTTATCCTATTTTCTTTTAATTACCTGAACAAAGCATTTGAATTTAGGGAAGCATTTAGGTGTCCTTCTTATTGTAAACTGAGTAGGATTAACTTTCAGCATAGTGGTCGACTGGGTCTCTGGTAGCTGCATGATCCTACATCCTACATCCTGGGTCGTGACTGAAAAAGACACTTGGTACCAGTGCACTTACCCAGTTACCAAAGTGAAAATAAATAAATAAATCCTATAGGTCTCCTTTACCAGGAAGGATATATATTAGGATGAATATAGGTGGGATCAAGGAAGACGGAGGTTCCACCAGCCATTCACCATCCTCTTTATCATCTTTAGAATTCTGAGGGTCCTCTTGAGTCTAAGGGTCAGTAGGATTATTATTGCATGGTAGAATTCCATAAAATCTGGCAGAGGGGGATCTTCCTTACCCGGACAGGTTGGGGGAAGAATTCAGATCTGGTCGAGTATCCTTTTTACTCAAGTTCTGTGAAGGATGCCCCACAACATTTAGATGTGCCAGGTCTGACCCCCGGTGAGAGGGGGCCTGCTGTAAATTGGGTTTAAGCGGTGGGGTGCCCTTCTGAACACTGGCCATTTAAACTTCCTTGTAAAGAGCTTGTTGAGATAAAAAGGAGGTATATATATAACTACTGCCATAGCCAAATGTAAAATCACATGCACCTTCACCTGGGCCACCACCAGTCTGTGGACCAGGTGCCAAGAAGTTTGCATTTGTCTTGGTACTGCAGAACAGACAGAACATACCAAATGGAGATTATCTCAAAGTCTTAAGTTATAACATGCTTTACATTTCTTATTAACTGAAAGGGCCTGCATAATGCCATGGTGTCTTACTCCATATATCATGTAAAAGATTATCAAAAATGAGGGTCTGCAGCAGGCGTTTCACTTATTTGCATCACATGTGCACACCTTCATCACTTTTTGTGCAGTTGCACTTAGTGTAACCCTCTCCCCCTTCCCAAATGATGCCCCCAAGGGAAAATGCTGTAATGTGTGTCAAAATATGGCAACACTGATTGGAGGTACTATAGCAACATTTGTTATAAAACAGAAGTGAAGCCCAAAATTCCATTTTAGAGGTACAGAAATGCTTAGACTGAGAAAAAAGTTGCTCCCTAACCAAGCCTAAGCTGAGGAAAAATAGTGAGAAGATGACTTAGAGCAGAGAAGGAAAACTATCCCAAGAGAACATTTTTACAATGTCTAACCTAGGCACCAGGATAAATTCAAATCACAAAACCAATACCTATAATAATTATGAGACACCCTTTAAAAAGCATGGGCCAGATTCACAAAACTTTGCCTGGGTGCAAACCCAGTTTGCCCAGGGCAAACTGGGTTTTGCCCAGAGTTGGCATTCACAAAGTGGGAAAACTGGGTTTGTGCCTGGGCAAAGCAGTGAGGTGGGCTGCAATGCAAATGAGGGGGAAGAGACCTGCAAATCCCTGCAATCCCATTCACTAAGATGTTGCTTCATGCAAAGGCCTTTGCGAAAGCACGCGTGTGGAGCAAAAACCTCCCACAAAAACCTGGTGAAAATCTGCTCAACCCTAGTGGTTGGCGGAAGTACTGTGGCTCCCCTTCCCGGTCCTCGATTGCTCACCCGATAATATAAAATGATATTCCATAGTGTAGTGTCCCTCCCCCAGTTCCCAATCGCCCACTCAATAATAAAAAAATAATTTTCCATTGTGTAGAGTCCTACCCCAATCCTCAATCGCCCACCCAAGTATCAAAAAATAATTGTCCATAGTGTAGGGTCCCATCCCAGTCCCTGATCGCCCACCCAATAATAAAAATATATTTTCAATAGTGTAGGGTCCCTCCCCAGTTCAAAGAAACATAGAAATTGATGGCAGATAAGGATAGCAAGGCCCATCCAGTCTGCCCATTTCTTTTTCTACCTTATGAATGTGCCATCGGCCTTTGCTTTGTCAATGGCCTATCTATTCATACTCATCTGTATTGCTCCCTTATGACTATCCCATGCCTGTTTGAAGACCTGCACTGTATTCATATCCACCACTTCCTGAGGTAGGCCATTCCATGCATCCACCACCATTTCTGTGAAAAAGAACTTCCTCACAATACCACTTAATCGGCCTCCCTCTAATCTCATGCTGTGTCCTCTTGTCCTGCTATTTTTCTTATATTGAAACATGTTAGACTCTTTCACCTTGTTAATGCCCTTAAGGTGTTTGAATGTTTCAATCATATCACCTCTCTCCCTCCTTTGCTCTAGGGTATACATATTGAGCTCAGTTAATCTGTCCTCATATGTTTTTTGATGCAGTCCCTGCACCATTTTGGTTGCCCTTCTCTGAACTGCCTCAATTTGGTTAATGTCCTTGTGAAGGTGTGGCCTCCAGTACTGCACGCAGTACTCCAGATGGGGCCTAACCAGAGTCTTGCAAAGAGGGATTATTACCTCCCTCTTCCGACTTGTGATACCCCTACTAATACACCCCAACATTCCTCTAGCCTTACTTACTGCTTTAGTGGTCTGCTTGGATGATTTCAGGTCATCGGTGATGATGACGCCCAAGTCTTTTTCTTCCTTTGTGACTGCCAGCAACTCCCCTCCCAGTCTATAGGTGGCTTCAGGGTTTCTCTTCCCTATGTGCATGATCTTGCACTTCTTTGCGTTAAGCCCCAGTTGCCACTCTTCCGACCACTTTGCTAGTTTATCCAGATCTCTTCTCATTCTGCCCACACCATCTGGATCATCTACTCTGTTGCAGATCTTGGTGTCAACTGCAAACAGATAAACCTTATCCTCCAGTCCATCTGCAATATCACTGATAAAGATATTGAAGAAGACTGGCCCAGGACTGATCCCTGAGGTACCCCACTTGTGACTTGCATCTCTTCTGACTGTATACCGTTTACCACCATACTCTGTTTTCTGCCCATCAACCAATTTGCCACCCAGTTGACCAATGTCTGACCCACCCTGAGCCTACCCAGCTTATTACTCAATCTTCTATGTGGAACAGTATTGAAAGCTTTGTTGAAGTCAAGGTAGGCAACATCAACTGCTCCCCCTTGGTCCACCACTCTGGTTACCCAAAGAAATTTATGAGATTAGTTCCTTCCTTTTGTAAACCCATGCTGTCTTGGATCCTGTGCTCCTATGGATTCCAGGTGTTGAACTATCCTTTCCTTAAGGAGTGTCTCCATAATCTTGCCCATTACTGAGGTAAGACTGACTGGTCTGTAGTTCTCTGCCTCCTGCCTGCTACCACTCTTGTGGAGCGGGATCACATGAGCCCTTCTCCAGTCTTCTGGGACCTCCCTGTGCTCAAAGACTCACTAAACAGTTCTGATAATGGTTCTGCTAGTTCCACCCTTAGCTCCTTTAGTACCCTGGGATGTATGCCATCAGGTTCCATTGCCTTGTCCACCGTGAGCTTACTGAGCTCTTGTAGGACCCTTTCTTTTGTGAAGGGACTAGTAGACACCTCCCTCCCCCCCGTGTCTATGGTGCTGAGCTGTGGGCCCTGCCCTACCTTCTCTTCAGTAAATACTGAGCAGAAGTATCTATTTAGGATAGATGCTTTTACATGGTCCTCCTCCTCACACACTCCCGTATCCCCTTTGATCTTAGCAATACCCCCTCTGGACTTTCTCCTTTCACTAATGTATCTATAGACAGTCTTGTCACCTTCTTTTACTGTTCGTGCTAGTGTTTCCTCGGTTTGGGGCTTTGTCTGCCTTACTACCTTCCCTGCTTCCCTTAGGGAAGTTTGGTATGCCTCCCTATCTTCATCCTGCTGCGTTCCCTTTTATTTCCTGAAGGCCAGCCTTTTGGCTCTGACCTTTTCTGCTACTGTGTTTGAGAACCAAAGTGGTTTCCTTCTTCTTTTGTACTTCCTTTTCTCACTAACACAATGGGATATTACTTCAAGTATTGCATCTTTAATGCTTGCCCACTTTGCCTGTACCCCCTCACCTGTATTTCTTCTTGCCAGGGCTAGCTTAAGTCTGTTGGCCATCTTATCAAAGTCAACTCCTCTGAAGTCCCATATTTTTGCCTTGGAATGGGATGATTTAGTTCTAGTGGCCAAACTGAACCATACCATGTGATGGTCACTGGCACCCAGGTGTCCTTCTACCTGGAGATATGTGATCCTTTCCCTGTTAGTCAGTACTAGATCTAGGATAGTCCTGTTTCTTGTGGGTTGTTGAACCAGTTGTTTGAGGCCCTCCCCCAGCAGGGAATCCACCATGTGTCTAGTTCTGGCAGATGTCCCTGCTGGTATCAACCAATCTGTATCTGGCATGTTGAAGTCTCCCATTATCAGAACCTCACCTTTAGCTGTCATGTTTTGTATATCTTCTAACAGTAACATGTTTATGTCCTCTCCCTGGTCTGGAGCCCTGTACACAACCCCAGTTCATATGGCTGTCCCATTTCCTGTTTCCAGGGTGACCCACAGTTCTTCTGGCTCCTTATGTGTATTCTGAATTTCTGTAGCTTTGATATTTTCATTGACATAAAGGGCCACTCTACCCCCCACCTTTTTGCACCTCGGTCTTTTCTTGAACAGTACATAGCCAGGTGCTGAAGTCTCCCAAGTGTGGTCACTGGTAAACCATGTCTCACTAATGGCTGCTATGTCCAGTTTAGCCTCTATCGTTATTGCCTGCAGGTCTGAGATCTTGTTTCCCAGACTGTGAGTCTTTGTGTACATGACTTTCCATTGGCCAGATTTCGATGTGTTAGTTGTTGGGCGAGGTCCAGCATTTCCCCCTGTGCATCGTATGGGGAGCCGGAACTTTTTCTTTACCTGGTGATGCAAATAAACTACAAACATGCTGAACTCCTGTTTTACCACTAGCTGTGGGAGGAGGGGTGTTCTTCCCATTCGATGTATGGGGTGCTGCACCCCTGTCCCCATTTGCTAGTTTAAATATTCTGCAAAGACGTCAAACTTCCACCCCAATGCACTGACTCCCTCCTTAGTCAGATGCAGTCCATCAAATTTAAAGAACTTTTGCTCCCAAAACTTTTGCCAGTTCCCTGCAAATGAGTGTCCTTTTTCCTGGCACCAGCCCTTGAGCCACATGTTTAGATCCCCATCTCCTCTTCTCTGACCTTCTCTCAATCTGTCTCCCTCTCCCAGACTGGCAGGATCTCAGAGAAGGAGATGCCGGACGAAATGGATGATAGTTTGTCACCCAGCCTGGTCAGGTGTTCCTTGGTCTCCAGAACTGACTGGCTGGCGAGATCGTTAGTCCCTATGTGTACCAAGACATCAATGTTTTCTCCTGCTTCCTGAACAATTTTAGCAATGCAGTCAGTGTCTCTCCACGCTGATGTACCTGGGAGACATCTGACCATTACCCCTGGCTGGAGCTATGTATCAACTCCCCGAATCATGGAGTCTCCTATGATCAGAAGTTTTTTGGATTTCTTTCTTGTTTTTTTTGTTTTGGTTCCTGTTTTGGGCAAGTTTTGTTGTGCTAGCTCCTGTGCTGCAGTGTCCTGCTCTGCAGTGTCCTCTGCCCCTTCGTTTGATTTTGGAGATAGAGGTAGATACCTGTTTGCAGTTTTTATATGATTTGTGGAGGTGATATCTTGGAGAGCACCGAGTGATGGGACACCTGATTTGCCCCTCCTAACCACCTGCCAAACTCCTGGACCAACTACCCTCTGTGGTTGAGGTGCTTCTTTTGGATGTTGGGGAAATGACGGGCATTTCTCATAATATAATTCCTCTTGAATATGCAATTTGAGTAGCACAATCTCTGCCCATGCTGCCTGGAGCTGAGTCCTTAGATCTCCAATGGCCCAGCATGTAGGACAGTGTTCTAAATCCTGTAAAACTGCTCTTCTGAAAAGTGTTCCGAAGTATCTGCAGTTAATGATATCCATTCCAGATAAGTTGCTGGGTTTATAACCTGGTCAGAGTAATTAGAAGGAAAAAATGAAAGCAAAAGTTTGATTTTGTGTTTTGTTTGTTTGTTTTTGTATAACTTGTTATAACAAGTTAAAGTACTAGTGCCCTGTAAATTAGGTCACTGTGTGGATACCCTCTGACACGCCCTTCTTGCTTTGCTACAGAAAATGTCACGACTGTGCTACCCTATAAAAGGAGTGTAGTGGGGTTGTTGGGGATGGGGGTGGTGGGGCCCTTCCCCTGCCAAAAAAGAAGAACCACTGACGAAAGAAACAAGGAGGTAAGAGCAGAAACAATCAGCCAGCAACAAATGCAGTAGCCCTGAAAGCTTATCCTAATGATAGATAAAACTGTAAAACCTGTAAAGCACCACCCGTAATCATTTCACAGAAGATATACCCTGTAAGAAACACTTTGCTACAGAGAAAAATAAAGCAGTAACAGAAGATATACTTTGCAAAAGACAATTTGAATCAGAAGATTACAGCAGTAATCTGTAAGCACATACCTATAGGCACACCCTGTAATAATGCAGCAGAAGGTATACTCAGCAACAACAATTTGAATCAGAGAAAATAAAGCAATAATGTGTTAGCAACAAACAGTAACAATCCCTGTGAGTACAAAATAAAAATAACAATACACAGTAAATCTGCCTAGCCAAAAGAAGCCTTAATCCTTATCCTTGCTCTGGTAAGGTTCTTTGCTCTGTCCTTTCAAGCAACCTAGAAGAAAAGAGCTCAGGTGAAGCTAGGTGCCTTGGCCAGCAAACCTAGTCTCCCAATCTCCCACCTGGCAATGAAAACTTTGTTTTCCATATTGTAATGGTCCCCCCTCCCCAGTCACTGATCACAGTCTCCAAAGGAGCAATGCCATTCCCTGGTAGTCAAGGGTACCTCCCCCAACCCACACTTGTCCAGTGTAACCCACCACCCTACTCCCCCTAACCCAACCACCAGCCGGTGACCAGCACAGCCCTTTTCATACCACTGTGGCTGGCCACCAAATGAGCCCTCAAGGAGTGTGTACCTTTTACAGTGTGGCTCCTTGACAGTGATTGGTCAAGGAGCCATACTGTATACAGTATGTGCTCCTTGAGGCCTCAGTCAGTGGCCAGCCATGGTTGTATGAGGAGGGCTGTGCTGGTCACCGGCTGGGGATGGGTTGGGGGATCATGGTGGTGGGTCACACTGGATGGGGTGGAGGCTGGTGAAGGAATCCTAGACTACCAGAGAATGATGTTTCTCCTTTTGGGACAGCAATTGGTAACCAGGGAGGGACCACTACATTATGGAAAATGGGATTTTCATTACTGGGTGGGAAACTGGGGACCTTGGAGGGACCCTACACTGTGGAAAATATTTTTTTTATCATTGGGTGGGTAATCGGGGACTGGGGTGGGACACTACTCTATGGACACATGTTTTTTAATTCTCAGATGGGTGATCAGGAACTGGGGTGGGACACTACACTATGGAAACCTTTTTCTCTTACTGTCAGGTCATAGACTACCAGGGAATGCAGCTGCGTGGGGCATGGGCTGGTTGAGGGGGGTGCTCAACATCCACACTAATGCCATACAAATGAGTCCATAATGGGAAAGCTAATGGCCACTAGTGCCTTTCATGCCCAATGGGCTCATTTGCATGGCTGCTTTCATGAACAGCACTTTAGCACGAGAGCGCTATTGGCTTCAGGGCCATTTTCCTGGCTGACTGTGGGGGTAGCGCTACTGGATTTCCCACTGCTTTTCTAGGGCTAGCACTGCTCCTTCCTGCACCTATTAACAGTCGGATAGTGCGGTACGCTATCCGACTGTGAATAGCACTTTTTTCCCCCTGCGCAATGGCAAGGCACAGCGCAAACTCTTTGCCCTTTTCTGTGAATCCTGGACCTTGTGTTTACTTCTAATAAATAGACAACTGGCTGTTATAGTTATTGTGTTTTAATGTGTTAGTAATTACTTTCTACTTGTATAGAAAAGTTATTTGTTCACGCAATGACTGTAGTTGCTTTAACCTTTACTTTGCAAACTGCTGCAATTTCTCTCCCTCATTTTGAGTGGTGGCTCACAATAGAAACATGATGTCCCTTACACTCTCCATGGCTCCAAAAGAACTCTTATGGCTAAATGGTCCTGCACTGTACATTGGGCTGGCTGGCATGTAAGGATCTGATCATATCCAGGGCAATACCCTGTAGGCTCTCAATTACTCATTTGCATTTCTCGTCCTTGGAGCATTTCCGCACTTCAGCCATCTGTGTGTCCTGACTCATCCATCTTTCATTGTCATCCTCCCCAGCAGAAGTGGGCATAGTGCCAGAGAAATTACACAGTCTCCAGTACTGAACAGACTTAAAACTCAAATGTGGGCCTGAGGCATGCCCTTGTCCACCAGCAGGGGGTGCCTGTTCCTCTTCTCAGAAGAACTCTTTCACATCGCTAACAGTTTTCCCCTCACTTGCTAAGAATAACTTCAACATTTTCTCAAACTCTTTTTCCTCTTTGGGGCTCTCAGGGGAGGGTCCAGACTCTCGAGTCACAATTAGGGCTGGGAGCACTAGGTGAAGTTCTGACCCTTATTAAGTAAGAACTGGAACATGGTGGAGTCCTGATTTGTTCTAATTAGTTCAGATTATTTATAAATATTTGAAAAAATGTGATAAAATGCATAAAAGTGGCCATCGTCAGTCATATTTAACACAGAGGCCCAAAGGAAATAATTTAATGCATGATTTATATAAAAATTGCAATAAAACTGCCAAATAAAAGCAATAACTGCTAGCTGCTTCATGGCTGGCCTGTACTGGTGGCATATCCTGCTTGTGCCCGTGACATGAGTATGCTGGGGGAGAGTCAGTGAGAGAGAGAGAGAGAGAGAGATGGAGAGAGAGAAAGACAGACAGACTGACAGACAGATGCAAGTAATATTGTACCACAAAGCAATACCAAGCACTGCAGGCAGCTAAGATTTTTTTATTAATGCTACTGACTGTGTGGGTATTATTTTGATGGATATTCTAGTCAGAGCAAACCAGGCCAAACAAATGAATGATCAAAATGAGCTGCAGTAAGTCCCCATCCTTTATGGTCCCCCCTGTAATTATCTCTCCTGATGGAACAACAAGAGTATGCAGAAGATGTACAGTATATATTTTATTTGTAATTTCTGTGACCGTAATTGTCTTTGGCCCACACTACTCTCTCTCTTTCTCATAATTCCTCTGGATGGAACAAGAATAAAGTCAAAGATTTACTTTGCCTGCCTGTCTGCCCTGTACAGTTTACACACACTGCACAGCCACACTGAGGCCAAGATTAATTTCTTTATTTGTGATTTCTGTGACTGTAAGCTTTTGCTCTGGCCCCCAGTAGTCTCTCTCTTTCTCTTTCTCCTCTGGATGGAACAAGTCAAAGAGTTGTTTTGCCAGCATGCCCTTGCTCTGTACACAGACAGCCACACTGAAACCAAAAATAAACTTTATATGTAATTTCTGTGACTGTAAAATTTCTCTTTGGCTTCCAGTAGTCACTCTCTCGCTCGCTCTCTCTCTCTCTGTCTTCCCCAGATGGCACAGGATAAATATTTATTTTGCCAGCCTGCCCTTGCCCTGTACACACACAGACACACTGGGGACAAGAATAAACTTTATTTGTGATTTCTGTGACTGTAAAATTTCTCTTTTGCCCCCAGTATTCTATCTATCTCTTTCTCCTCTGGATGGCACAAGCCAAAGATTTATTTTGCCAGCCTGCCCTTGCCCTGTACACAGACAGCCACACTGATACCAAGAATAAACTTTATAATTTCTGTGACTATAAATTTTCTCTTTGGTCCCCAGTAGTCCCTCTCTCTTTCACCTCTGGATGGCACAAGTCAACAATTTATTTTGGCAGCCTGCTCTTGCCCTGTACACAACTCTCCTCTCCCCTCTTTCTGGTATTCAATATGCTATTTCCAAACTCACATAGGCTAGTAAGGCTGCAGGACATCTATACAGCTATTTTCTGGGGCCCTGTATTACTAAGTTCAAGTCAAAGAGTAGGTAGGTCGGGTATGCCACACTATAGTAGCAAGATAAAGAAGCTTGTATGTGTTACCCATGGTCCATGCCACGCTGTAGTCACAAGTTCCAAGAAGCAATATATTTCTTTTACAGGTTGGCTGAAACTGGGCAGCACACTTTCTCCCAAAATTAATTTATTTATAATCTCTGGGAAAACTGATTAATACTCCACTAGCTAAAGTGTCACTGTCCCCGACACCCATCAAAAACTTAAATATTAAACTTTCTGACTTGTCTGGAAATGAGTGTAGAACCTAAGAAAATCCAGCCAACCCTAACCCACTAACCCAAACTGTACAAACAAAAACCAGGCCAAAGTCAAGAAGCACAAAGCTGAAAGTCCAAGCTGCATCACTGTAGGCCCACCACATGACTAGCCATCTCTTGCAGGTCACAAACACAACAAACAATCAAATCTGTTTTTTTCAAGCAGCATGGATTTTTCCTACTTTGTGATGCCTCTGAGCAAGGAGTTGTTTTGGGGAGGACACAGGACTGACCAAAGTACAGCAGTGTTTCTGAGTGGGTCGGCAGCAGTAATTTCACTCTCTCGTGTGGCGCCAACTGGTTTAGGCTTGAACCATGAGGAGGGCACCTTATCCAGAGGTCACATCCATTCTGCTGAGAGGTCTATCCCACATTACTGCCCCGGAGTGCCCCGGAGTGCCCCAGTGATGTCCGGTTCAAAGTGCCCAGCCCCATTGCCCAGTACCTCCAAAAAAAAAAAAAAATTCTGCCACCAGAAAGCAAAAATGTCCCCCCCCCCCATGGGGCACCAGGCATGTGGAAAAAAAGCCCTTCTTTCCAGGGACCCATAACTGGACTTCTGCGGCAAAGTCTGTATTTATCTGGGTCTGTGGATTCAGGGTTTGATCCGGGGGTCTGGATTTCAGGTGGAACTGTTCACCCAACCCTAGTCATAATGTACCAGGGTGAGCTTTGCCCTTCTGGAGTGATTTGGGCAGGCACTTTGGTGGGTCTACTACCTCACAGCATTCTACTAACACAGACAGTTTCTTCCAGCAGAATCATACAATCTCCTCCAAGTGGCAACTTTCCCCAAACTCTTGATGGCCCAAAGTATGCTCCCCATTTACTCTGTCTGGTCACCTCAATGATCCACTTGACCTGGATGACTTTGACAGGGTCCAGGTCTTCACCCTTACACCAATTAAGCAACTTGCTTCATTCCATCTCAAACTCCAAAATTGGTGGCGGGAGAACCAATACAGTTCCTGCACCAAGGTGTGATGTTTCAGAATGTTCTAGAACAATCCCAGTGGTGCCTCCAAATTGTAATCACCCCACCCACAAGGTGTGAGACTGCGCCTTTTTGATAATACCTGGAAACCATCTATAAAACCTTTGGGTGACTGGTGCCTGGGCTTAGTTGGTATGAGAAGTAATAGAAAAGTGGTGCAGTGCCTCCACCAATGTGGATCCTTCTCACAGATGACTGCCAAGGTACTGCCCTACAGGAAATGAATGCAACCCCCAACCACATGAGAGGGGAACTTTTGTTATGCACAACCCCCAACTCATACGCTATGCATGCAAACACAACAATATGCAAAACACAAAAAAATCAATTGAAACACAAGGGATATTTATTAATTAGAGGGACAGGAACAGTCTCTGGATGAGGGAATGTAATGTATTTAATGCACTGAAACAGTTATGACATCACTCACCAAATCCCACCACCCTCTGGTTAGTACCCACACAGTATTTACTATTTTCCCCTACTGGTGCACCAGTACCCCAAAGTCCCTTGGGAGCTCCCAATACAGTCTATTAATTGTCTGCACAAAGTGGGCAGTTGCAGGCCTGAAGCTGGACCATGATGCGGTACTGATTGAAGGCTGGTGGTTAGGGATCCCAAACAAACTATTCAACACAAATGCTAGTTGCTCCTGACTGGTGCAGTTCTATAAATGGGGTTTGAATTATAATTGTACAGACATGCTCAGCAGTTACTCTTATTTATTCCTGACTAGCAGAAGAATTGGAGGGGTATTGACCCAGTAATCACAACCTTAGCATACTCTGCAAGCTGGCTCTGTTGTGATCTCTCCCTCAGGGTTGCAGATGCAGGTGACAGTGTAGGTGAAGCAGACCGAAAGCACTTTTGGGTGGCAAGGGGTGTGGGTCATGCTGGTCTCCAGTATTCTCTTCAACCCACAAGGGGCTTGCCTTCACCCACCCAAATGAGTAGGCAGTCACTCAGGGCCTCAGCGGCTTAGACCCTCTGTCAGAACAAGTCCCCATAGCTCATAAAGCTCAGGGCAGGAGCTTTGGTATTGTTCCTGGAGGAAACACACATTTATTTGCAAAAATTCTTTAAATAGCTTTCTTCTAACCTTGTGGCTGATTGATGACTTTACTCACAAGTCTGCTCTTATTGCACATCTCTCCCTTGTGCAGAAATCCATGGATCAAATATCAGTGGCTAGCATCTCATGCATTATTCATTATGCTACCCCCCTGGCTCTCAGTGGCAGTCAGTTCCTGGGGAAAAGCATGCATACAAGTCCTAAGCCAGCTTGCAATTTAACTGTTTTGCAGTGCTGAGCTCGCCTCCAAACTGATGTCAGTTTCATGGGGACAGGATGTACTAAGTTAGCTGTTTTGCAAGGCTAAGCTAGTCTGCTGCTGGCTGGCTCTGCAAAACTAAACACAGGACTACCCAACATTTCCAGCCTGGTTGTGCGTCCTCTGACCCCCTTTTTTAGTAGTCCTGGGGCTAGAGAAACTACAAACATGGCTGCTTTTGTAGACTTTCACTTCATCTTCTATTTATTTTTGATTTTAGTCTTTGGGAACCAGGTAAGGCCCATTAGGCACAACAGCCTGTTTTCAGGGGCAACCTGGGAGCATTGGGGAGGTTAAGTGACTTGCTCAGAGTCACACAGTATGCAAGTGGAGGTGGTGGGAATCAAACCCAGGTCTGCTGGATGTACCAAGCTCATTCACAGCTCATTACTCTAACCTCTAGGCTATACTGCCAGCCATTTTAACATGTTTCTGTCCCTTGGTGAGGCTTCTAGCTATCAGGATAAATACCTCTCAGTCCCTGTTGTCATATTTTTGGAATGGGGTGAATTGGTGGCAGGAAAGCACTGATAAGTGTCCCCAAAGTTTGTGCTCCTGGGGAAGAAGCAGTTTTGCACTTCGTGCAGCTTTGAGAACTGCTTGAAACTAAGCAATCTCCTTGCTGTGAGCTCCCCAATCCTGAAGGCAGTGGAGGGGTCAGCTGAGTCAAGAGAGGTGGCGGTATACTGGCCATGGTGAGAAAGGCACTGAACAAGCCCACAGAACAAATGACAGTGTCCAGTCCAGCCCAGAGTCCCACAGCTGCAGTCTGGACCAGGACCAGGGTGAAGGAGCATTGCAGGGGAAGGAACCAGCAATGCTCTGGAGAGAGCCAAAGCTATGCCCTGTTTTAGGAGGGGATTACATGTTGTTTAAGCATTCTCTGCACCATATAGTAAGTGGAATTCTACTGGGTTGGAACGTCCTGTATCATCTGGTGGAAAGGGAGGATATTTTCCACCTGACTCTGCCACAACAGCTTTCAGGCTGTCACAGCGTGGCTACAGTGGGTGCACACAGTGCAGGTAGCTGCAATCAAGTTCTGAGAATTTCTGTCTCCATGGGTGAAGTCTTTCACCACTAAGTTTATAGCCTGTTTAAAGCATGGAACATGTGTAAAGTTTAAACCAGACAGGGAGACATAAGACCCACTCACTGGTATATATTTTAAGATTTTTATTCACTTAACAACATTCAATAAGTGGTCCACCAAACATTGTTCAACATTTGGTAGTTTGCATACTACTTCCTCGGGATCTTTCAGTAGAACCAGTTATCCCCTTTTTTTTGAATAATATTGTTAATTCAATTCAATGTAAATCTCATTGTGGTCCACTTCCACCTTTAATTTCCAACTGGTGTATCTGTTTTCAAAGTACTCAAGTTTTTAACAAGAGAAGCCACTGACTTCTTCTTGGCCCACACCTCTGTGTGCTGTCTTATTTCTCCTATGGTGTCCACTTGATCAATTTTTGGTGGACCACTTAATAAAGGAGTGATCCACAGTCCTCCGGCACAAAGGCAGGAGGTGGATAGAGTAATAGTGGAGGAAATACACAAGATGGCAGCACAGGGGAAAGTACTGCTGCTCCATGATTTTAACATGCCAGATGTGGACTGGACCATCCTGGCAGCTGCCTCAACCAGGAGCCAAGACATTATAGGATTCTTGCAGGGGGCAGGCCTCAGGCAGTTGGTTCTGGAGCCCTCCTGGGACAAGACGATCTTAGACCTTGTGCTGACCAATGGGGACAGGATCAAAGAAGTCAGGGTGGATGGGCACCTAGGGTCCAGTGACCACCATACAGTGTGGCTCAACATCATTACAGTGTCGCAGGACAGCCACACAAAGACAAGGGTCCTGGATTTCAGTAGGGTGGACTTTGTTAAGGTGGGAAGAGGGTTTAAAGAAGCCCTGGAAAGAAGGGAGCCCAGGGTAGGGATTGAGGAGCAGTAGGCACACCTAGAAGAAGCCATTTTGGAGGCAAGAAATCAATGCATTATGCTTAGCAAACAAGGGAAAAGAAGGAACAAACCACAATGGTTCACAAAGGAGGTGGCAGAGAAAGTGAGGGACAAAAAGGGGGCTTTCAGAAAATACAAGAAGACTCAGAAGGAGGAGGATAGGGCAGTATACCTAGGAGACAGAGGGAGGCAGGGAAAGTAGTTAGGAGCACAAAGGTGCAAACAGAGGAGAGACTAGCTCAGACAGTAAAGAAGGGGGACAAGACATTTTATAGATACAGTACGATAGAAGGAAGGTCAGGGGAGGGATTGTAAGGCTCAAAGGGGGAGGAAGGGATGTGGGTAGAGGGTGATCTAGAAAAAGCATCAATACTGAATGAATGCTTCTGTTCGGTATTCATGGCGGAGGGGGAGGGACAGGGACCACAACTAGGCAGCAAGAACAATGGGGAGAGAGAGGTAAACACCAATCCTTTTACAGGACAGTGAGTCCTGTGGGAACTCACAAAACTGAGGGTGGACAAAGTGATGGGACCTGATGATGTACACCCCAGGATAGTAAAGGAATTATGAATGGTGCTAGCAGCACCGCTGGTGGCCCTGTTTAGTGAGTCACTCAATACAGGCTTGGTTCCAGAGGAATGGAAGGGGGCAAATGTAGTCCCTCTCCACATGAGTGGTAGCATGAAGGAGGCAAGTAAGTATAGTCCGGTTAACCTCGCCTCAATAGTGGGTAAAATTATGGAGGCACAGCTCAAGGAAAGGACTGTGGAACCGAGGCATCGTGGATTTGCAGCAGGAAGGTCATGTCAAACAAATCTGATTGACTTTTTTTTGAATGGGTGATGAAGGAGGTGGATCAGGGAGGATCAGTGGATATCGCCTTCCTCAATTTCAGCAAGGCCTTCAACACCATACCCCACAGAAGACTGGAGAACAAGCTAGGTAGCCTGAGGTGGGCCACAAAGTGGAAAACTGGGTTAGAAACTAGTTGAGGGACAGGAAGCAGAGGGTGGTAATAAATGGGATCCAGTCCGAGGAAAGAAGGGTGACCAGTGGGGTGCCTCAGGAATCAGTCCTAAGGCAAGTCCTTTTTAATGTCTTCATCAGTGACATTGCTGAAGGTCTGAGGGGAAGGTTTGCCTATTTGCAGATGATACCAAGATCTGCAACAGAGTAGACACTCCAGAGGGGTCGAAAGAATGAGGAGGGATCTGGAAAAGCTGGAAAAATGGTAAAAAGTGTGGCAATTAAAATCTAAGGCAAGGAAGTGCAAAATCATGCACCTGAGGTGAAGAAACCCTGCGGAGAACTACAGGATGGGGGGGATTGCTGACAGTCACCAGGGAAGAGAGGGATTATGGGGTAATCATCTCAGATGACCTTAAGGTGGCCAAACAGTATAACAAGGCTGTTGGGAGGGCCAGTGTGATGTTGGGGTGCACAGGTAGGAGTATCACTAACAGAAGAAGGGAGATGGTGATGCCATTGTACAAAATGCTTGTCAGGCCTCATCTGGAATACGGTGTTCAGTTTTGGAGGCCGCATCTTCGCAAGGACATAGACAGGATGTAGGAGGTCCAGAGAAAGTCAACCAAGATGGTGCAGGGCTTGCATCAGAAAACATATTGTATGAGGACAGATTAAAAGACCTCAATATGTATACACTTGAAGAGAGGCGGGAACGGGGAGATATGATAGAGACCTTCAGCTTGAACAAAGTGCAGGTGGGTGACTTCTTTCTGTACAAGAGTTGTACAAGGACGAGGGTGCACAATATGAGATTGGAGGGGGGCAGGATAAAGGGAAATGTGAGGAAGTTTTTCTTCACAGAAAGAGTGATAGATGCTTTGAATAGCGTACCCCATGAAGTGGTGGGTGCTAACACAGTGGGGGGATTCACACATGCATGGGATAGACATAAGGGAACCCTAGATGTGGATAAGAGAGGCAAATGCCAATGACCAAGTAGGGTCAGAGGCCACTGATGCAAGCAGGGAATACGGGTAGACTAGGTGGGCCTAGCGGTCTTTATCTGCCATCAACTACTATGTCATTATGGGGCTGATTACGGGATGAATGTTGCAACTCGCAGATGTATGTGAGTTGCGACATTCGCTGCTACACCAGAGACCCTGTACCGTATTCTAAGAGTGACAGGGTCCCAGCACTTATGATGTGTGACTTGCGACATGCCTAGGCTAACACCACTGGCATGGCAAAATAGCCCTCATGTCGCAAGTCGCAGCCCACTGCAGACTGACCACCTCAGAGCCCCCCCACCCCGGAAAACTACAGCATGCACCAGGGGGCATGGGGGGCTGGGCAGGTGGCACAGGAGTCCGGGGGGGGCACAGTGGAGAACGGACCCCCTGGAGTCTCTGGCATTCTGGGGGTTGGGGACATGGTCATGTTCATGAGGGCATGGGGAGCACAGCGGGACCTTTGCCACGGCACTGTGGAGTGGGCATCCATTGGATGGCACAGACGGATGCCCCTTAGAGCATCTCCAAGATGTTCTAAGTTAGCTCCACCAGTGCAGCTCCTGGAATTGTGGTAGTGGGTTATGGCAGCCACCCTTCTGGAATAGGGTGCAGTTGCTGCCGTAACCCACCCTTGCGCCATGTCATTGTGGGTTACAGTGTAGTGGGTGGTGTATCCCATGGTTGGCATATCCCACAGCCGACATGGCGCAAGGCACCTTTTGGAATAGGGAATGGCATAACACATGGCACAAGTCACGAGTTACACCATGGGGTTTGGCATGACTTGGCTTGTGCCGGTGTTCGCTGTCTTATAATTGGGCCCCATGTCACTATGTTACTATTTCAATCAAATCAATCCATCTTTATTTTACCAGAAGAAACAGAATTGAGTAAAACTCATTTGCAAGATGGACCTAGGTATGTTTACATGACATTACAGGGAAATCATAATATAACACAGGGAGTAATACAAACAGTAAATAGTGCATCGGGTAGGACAAATACATATAGAACAATTTGCAGGTGGGAAAAACAATAGCTATATTCATAGGTATTATGTACATATTAGTACAGTGAAACTTGAGTGAGAAGAGTAAAGAATCAGTTGAGACATAATTGTGAAGAGGCCCTGGGCAGTAGGAGGAGTATAGGTCAGCACTGAAAACAGTTGCAGGTCGGATTTAAAGAGGCCCAGCTTGACAGGTAGTACTATTTTTAGTGTCTTTTGGATGCTGTTCCAGAGAACAGGTAGGGCATGGCTTATGGAGGCTTTGCCAAGGCATGTTCTAACCCTGGGGGCAACTAGTGTGATATGTGAGAGGCTCCTAAGGGGGTAGTTCCTCTCAGAGCAGGCAGGTAGACAGTCCAGAATATATTGAGGCCGACTATGTGTTATTGCTCGATGTGTCCAGGTGATTGCATTTTTCTGACATCAAAGTTTAAGGGATAGCAACCCAAGCTCTGCATACAAGTAGCAGTGATGGGTGGAGAATGGGGCACTGGTAATAAATCTCAACACACGGTGGTAAAGAGTGTCAAGCATAGCCAGAGCGGTACTAGGGCCCTGACTATATATGAAATCTGCATAATCAAGGAGTGGAAGAAAGGTGGATTGGACCAGATGGATTTTAGCTTCATGAGTGAGTAGATGCCTAATGTGGAAGAACAGACCGAGACTTTGCTTCACTTTTTTCGCAGTTGCCTTGATATGAACAGTAAAGGACAATTTATGGTCGACCCAGAATTCCAGGTACTTAAATTTAGTTACGATCTCCAAGTTTTCCCCAAGTACGGTAATAATTTGAGGTCCAAGACAGAGACCGGATGTTTTCACTGGAGGTAAAAGGAGCATTGCATTGGTCTTTTTGGCATTTAGTAAGAGCTTTAAGTGAAGGAGGTTTTGCTGCAGACGATTGAAGTCTATTTGTAAATCACTACAAGCAAGCTCTGGAATGGGCCTGTCCAAGTAAAGAATCGTATCATCTGCAAAGAGATGAATGTTGGCGGACTTTATACCGAGATTAATGTTGTTGATGTAGATCGCAAATAGTAAAGGGCCTAAGACTGACCCTTGGGGCACACCTCTCATAAGAAGTTTTAGTGGAGAGAGAGGTCCCCATTAGCTTTAATCTGTTGTTGATGGCCGGTTAGGTAATCAGAGAACTAGTTCAGTGCTTGGGCATCAAAGCTGATGTTTTGCAAAGAAAGCAGGAGCAGGCTATGAGCCACAGTATCAAAGGCTTTGCTAAGGTCAAGAAAAAGGGCACAGACATGATTTTGTCATCCAGCACTTTTAACTAGTCATTAGAGACCTTGGCAAGGGCTGATACCGTACTGTGACATGGCCTAAAACTGGACTGCACTGGGTTCAGGAGGTTTAAAGTTTCCAGATGATCTCTAAGCTGAGAGTTGACAATTTGTTCAAGTATTTTGGAGAGTATGGGAAGGAGAGATATAGATCGGTAATTGTTTAAGTCACACGGATCGACAGATTTAAAAAGAGGAACTGTATGAGCTGTTTTCCAGATCAGTGGGAGAAGGCCCTGCGAGATGGACAAATTGAAAAGGTGCATGATGGGAAGGGACAACACATGATAGCCTATTTTTAGATAATAGGGGTCAATATGGTTCGTGCCCATGCTCTTCCTGGTGTCTAGATGCAGAAGAAGGTCCTCTACTTCTTTTATTGTGACTGTGCAGAAGGAAAAAGGAGCATCATAGGCAGGGGCGGCGAGTGAGCTATCGGGCGAAGCCTGAGCCGCAAGTTTCATGTGTAGGGTATTAGCAGGGGAAGAGTCAAATGCTAGCCCAGCGGTAGCGAAATAGTTATTGAGGAGGTCTAGGATGGTTTGCTGTTGGTGGTGAAGGAGTCACCAGTGGAGATTTTTGCAGGGAAGGAGTTTGTCGGATGGTGTCTTTCCACCTCCATTAAAGTCCTCCAAAATTTTGCAGAGTGGTCAGTGGAAGAAGCTAATTTATCTCCAAAGTATCTAGCCTTTTCAGCATGAGTAAGTTTGATGCATTGGTTCCTTATAGTTCTAAAGGTGGACCAGTCTGCAGGAAGCTTAGTTTTCTGTGCTTTTTTCCCATAGCACATCCCTATGGTTCAGCATGGTTTCCAAATCAGTGGTAAACCAAGGGCAGGATTTTTTTCCTGGTGCGAACTTTAGTCAGTGGAACATGTTGATCTAAGACCCCAAGAACTATACCCTGAAAGAGCTCATGTGCCTCAACCACAGAGGTGGCCAAGTAGAAGTCTTGCCAATATGAGTTTTGGAGGTCGAAAAGGAAGGCATTAGGGTCAAAGTTATGGCAACTTCTTAAATATTTATTTATTTATTTACAAGTTTAACCAGGAAGGCATACTGAGCAGGGGTTGCTCAATTCCAGATGCATCCTGGGGGACAAGTCCCAAATAATTAATACATTACAGGCCCCAGTATTTGTACAACACAACGTGGAGGCAGACCGGGACATTACAGACAATGGGCAGGTAGAAAACAAAGGAAACAAAGGAGATAGGGAAATACAATTGGATACAATTACACAAAATACCGTCTGAGAACACAGAATGCAGAGGCCCTATAGGGGTAAGCACAGAGTGGGAACTAGCTAAAGCAAGAGCAGCTGGTGGAGAAGTGTGTGCTGAGGAGGAGATTGAGGTGATGGGGGTTAGTTGAGTGTCTAATATCAGCTGGCAAGGCGTTCCAGAGCTTGGGGATATGGTATTTGAAGGTGGCTTGTCCTTTGGTTGTGCGCATGAAAGGGACATGGAGGAGCCTGGGGTCCGTGCTTCTGAGGGAGTAGGTAGGAGGAGGTTGTGGAGAGAGGACAGAGGCCAGGTAAGAGGGAAGGGACTGGGACCAGAATTAGCGCAGTGGGTCAGTCTGTGGTCTTGAAGGGACAGCAGGGCTAGGGAGCTGTATAAAGCACAGTGGTGGATTGTTTACGGGCAATCCAGGATAAAGCAATAGAAGGAGTGAAAAAGTGTGTCAAGGCTGGCTAAGGAGGAGGAGGAGGGAGCAGTGCCATAGACTACGTCGCCATAGTCGAGTATTGGGAGAATCATCTTTTGGACAAGGGCCTTCTGGGCTGAAGAGGGGAGGCAACCTTTGTTCCGAAATAGGGTGCCAAGTTTAGGGAGTAGTTTCTTGTGGATGGAATCAATATGAGTGGAGAAGTCTAGGTGCTGGTCGAGCCAGACACCTAGGTATCTGAACGTGGTGCATGCTTCCAGGGGGTCCTGTCCAGAGTTTGGAAGGGGGGGCAAGAGGCTTGATGGGAGAGTCTTTGCTGTGATCCAAAGGTTAGCGAAATAATCTTCTTAGGGTTTAGGAACAGTTGGTTGGAGCGGAACCAGTGCTAGATGGTGTTGAAATCATGCTGTAATAGATTAGCCACATCGCTTGTGGAGGGGCACGTGGCATACAGCACTGTGTCATTCGCGTACATATGGATGGATGAGTGAAGGCAGGATGACAGAAGGTCATTTAAAATTATGGAAAAGAGCAGTGGGCCCAAGACTGAGCCTTGGGGGACGCCGGCAGTAACTGGTAGGGGGCTAGAGATGTGGGAGGCGATTTTAACAGAATGGTACCTACCTACCAGATAGTCATGAAACCAGCTGGAGGCCGGCTCGGAGAGGTCGGCAGTGTTTAGTTTAGATAGGAGCAGAGTATGGGAGACGGAGTCGAAAGCCTTGGCCAAGTCAATAAAGATGGATGAGGTGATGTGGCCATTGTCCATGCTGGTGAGTATGGCATCAGTGATTCTTAGTAGTGAAGTGACAGTTGAATGCGATTTGCAAAAACCGGATTGGTATGAGGTGAAGAAGGAGGATGCGTCCAGATAGGGAGAGAGTTGGGCAAGGACAAGACGTTCCTGTAGTTTGGCCAGAACCGGGAGGAGGGAGATGGGGCGATAGTTACCCAGAAAGGAGGGATCACCGCCTTTAGGGAAGGGTATGACCATAGCCTGCTTCCATTCGGTTGGTAGTATGGCTAGTGAGAAGGAGAGGTTGAAAAGGTCAGCTAATGGGGCGGCTATGACGGGGGCAGACAAGTATAACATCTTGGCATACAGGGCCGTGGGACATTTTCCTTTATTAGGGTTCAGGGCCCATAGGGATTTGAGTACTTTGGCTGGGGATACAGGACAAAAGGAGAAGCTGGATGGCCGGTAGGTGTGCCCTTGGTGCAGGGGGGTGCACAGAGTAGGTGGGTGCTGGAGAGTCGATAGAAGAGAGTCCACGCAGCTGGAGAAGTAGGTGTTGAAAGCGGCGGCTACCTCGCAGGAGTCAGTGATGGTAATACCCTGTATTGACAGTGCTGGTGATGGCGGCTGGGCTGGGGGGGAGAAGAGGGATTTGAACGATTTCCAAAAGTTTGTCGGGTGGTTAAGGTTTGCACTGAAGGCCGATAGGAAGTAGTTCTTTTTGGCCTGGCGAATGAGTTTGGTGCAGGAGTTGCAGCGGGCCCGGTAGCATTGGAGAGATGCTTGGGTGCCCAGTTTCTTGTGAGCTTTCCAAGCGTGGTCCCTGGAGTGGCATGGCTGATGATAACAGTGGTGATCCAGGGAAGGTGGGAGCCTCTGACCCTTTTTATGCGCAGGGGGGCATGGGAGTCCCACACTTTTAGGAATCTGGCCTTGAAAGTTGTGAACTCGGCATCAATAGATGGCGTCACTGGGATGAAGGACCAGTCTACTCGTCCTAGGTCTCGTAAGAGCGATACTAGGTCTAAGGAATTATAAGACCTTGTGAGCAGTATCTGGGAGGGGTGCAGTGGGCCTAGGCACTTTCCTGATCATGTGGATCATGTGGTGGTCACTAAGGGAGTCTGGGAGCAGGCCCGCACTTAGGATCCTGTGGGGGTGGGAGGATAGGACCCAGTCCAGGAGTGAGTGATTTTGCGTTTTGTGGTTTAGCCGGGTGGGGTCTGCGATTAGTTGGGTGAGGTTTAGTGCCTTGATCTTGGTCCTGAGCTGGGCATTTTCTTTGGCTAGCAGGTTGAAGTTGAAATCACCGAGGGCATGTAGCTCGCTTCCAGAAGCTGAGGTCTTTAGAGTGTCCAGGTGGGCTAGGATGTCAGGCAGGGAGGTGCCGGGGGTGCAGTAGGTGCCTGCAACGTACACTGGGGTGGTGAGTGGAAGTGAGAGTTTGATTAGGACAGAGTCGATGTGAGCTGGGAGGGAGGGAATTTGCACCATGGTAAACTGTAGCCTGGAGAAGATATACATGGCAGTACCCCTGCCTCTCTTTTTCCCTTTCCAATCATGTCTGATGATTGAGTAGCCAGGGATGGATACCTCAGCATCAGTGTGATGAGGCTTTAGCCAGGTTTCTGATATGATCAGGATATCAGGGCGAAGAGATAGGGCAATGGGTTGCAGCGCGGTTATTTTGTTTAGTATACTGCAGGAGTTGAGGTGCAGGAGTCTGAGGCCTTTTGGAAAAGAAAACGGAGTAAAAGAGTTGGGGTGGGTGGGTCCAGGGTTTGCTTCAATATCCCTTGCCAGGAGGAGTAGCAGTACAATATACTATTTGGATTTATGCCAGAGGGATTTGGGTTTGGGGGCTGAGGTGGGACCTGGGAAGGTGGACGGAGGACTACATAGGGCTGGAAGGCAGAGGACTGTATGACCTGGTTGAAAAGAGGGGGGCGGGATGGTAGCACTAATGACCCAGTTGTGCAATTGAACGTGGGATTGTTGTTGGGGGTGTTGGCATAGGTGGGCTGGAGGATAATGCAGGGGGACATGAGTGGGGGTGGTTGCCATTTCGGGTGGATAGCTGGGGGAAGGGAGGCTAGTGGGGCAAGTGTGAAAAATAGCAAAGTTAGTAGAAGTGACATAGTAGCAAAAAGAGTACAGCAAGCTGAAGCAGAGGAATAGCGGTCACTAGAGGTTGCAGCTGATAAGCTGCAAATGGGAGAGTGGGCTGATAGGCTGTGGAGTCACGTGAGTGATCGCTATAAAGCTAGGAGCTCACTAAGGGCGGTGGTGGGGGTGGCGGGCAGCCGGTGCACAGCACCGGGCTCAACTGACTCTGATTCAGAGCCTGTCCACAGGGTGAGTGCGTCCATACCTTGTGTCTTGCTGCTTTGGGGCATCATCGGACAAACCAGCTGGGGAGGGCAGCTGCTTCTGGACCCTCGTGACCCCGCTTGTGTCTTGCTGCTTCAGGGGGGTGTCGTATATAGGTATATCTGGAAGTGGTTGTTTACTTAGGAGTGGCCCTTACACAGGCTATGGAACAGAGATTACTCAGGACGTTGAGGAATACTCCAGAGAGGATAATGAGGTGGGGTTTGTTTATAAGATCAGGTCTAGTAGAAAGCTATGGGCCGGATTTTTATTGTTAGGATGGGTGGATTCAGTGATGATTTGTGCCAGACTGAGGGTATCACAGAGGTCTTTTAGAGGGGAAGAACTTGGTGAGAACCAATCAAGAATAAAGTCTCCCAGAATGAAGATCTCTGACGGTAGCTTATCCATTATATATGTCAGATCCTGGATTACCTTCAGTCCTGCTGAAGGAGGCCTGTAGCAGCTGATAATAGTGAGGAAAGTAGCAGGAGGAAGTAGTACCTTTAGAATCAGACATTCAAACTCCTTTGGTACAGAGGTAGAGTCAACTACGGAGGCAGAAAATTTGCCATGAATATAGATTGTGACCCCTCCCTTCTACTCAGCCTGTCTGCTCTAAAGACATTATACAACGGGATATTAATATCATGGTCTATGGAGGAAGGCCTAAGCCACATCTTGGAGACCACTAACACATCTGGTGAGCTGTGACGGATCCATGTCTGTAAGGAGTTGCGCTTCCTTAGTAAACTATATGTGTTTAGATGGAGTAGCCTCAGTCCCTTTAGAGTAGCCATTTCAGCAGAAGAAGTGATAGAAGAGATAGGCCCTGGGTTCAACTCCATGTTACCAGAGCAAAGAAGTAGCAAGAGCAGAATTTTCTTCAAGGCAGTTAATAATAGTTTAAGGAGCCTGGCTCTACCCCTTTTGTGGTGGTAAGAGGTGGGAGTATTGTTAGTGGACGCCGAATGCCAGTTAATAGGGCTCAAGAATGCATGAAGTAATACCCTGGCAGACAGACAAAAGTGTAGCTTAATGTGGGATAGAGGCAAAGGACATGCTGTACATTAAGCCTGTAGCCGGAGGAAGGTGAACATAACAGAGGGAGAAGGTGCAATATTAAGCCTACAACCAAAAGAAAGACCAGTTTGGAGGGAGAAGGACAGTCTACTATGGTCAGCATTATGTAATTCTGTATAAAAGGTCCAGGGTAAGGCAGAACAAACCGAGCAAACAGCGGAGGCAAAGCACAGTAGCTTGCATTTTGGCTTCAGGCTCTCACTGATATGCAGAGGCAAATATACTTTTGGCATTCATGAATGTGAGCACAAATGAAAAGTTTCCTCAAGAACTTAAAGGCTAAGTAGATCAGCCAATAGGGGGTAGGCATAGCCAGTGGGAGGGGAGACAAGCGCATTTAAAAAGTGCTGTGGCAGGGGAGGCTGGGTGGGAGAAAATTCAAAAAGTCTTAGCTGAACAACAGAGCCCTGGTGCGAGCTAGAAATAGCAATTCTAGCCTGAGAGAAGTCAGTTTAAAGTGCTGGCTAATTGGAGCTACAGCCATAAAAGCATCTGCCAATAGGGTGCCAGGAGAGGACGGAAAGGCCAGTCAGCATTCTTCAGGAGTCCTGGGTCAGACTAGGGAGCATACCTGCTTCAGTGAGCTTGCTGTTAGGCAGAGGACGTGGTGCGGTCGGCTGCCTTCTCAGCCACGGCCGCCGAGATCCAGGAAGTGCCCGATCAGGGGCAAGGACAGTGCCTGCAGGAATAGAAGGCATTAATAAGGTACAATACAAAAGGTATAAATCAGGGGGGCATGGAGGTTGAGGAGGGACACAAAAGTAAGATAGTTTGGGTGGGGGATTGCAGGAAGGCTGTTAGGAGGAGTGTTTAGCTTGGTGCCACCGATTCAGCAACAAGGAATCAGAGGGGCCGGTGACAGGGCTGAAGAGCTCATGAGGTGATAGAATTGGCTAAGGGCAGTTATCGAGAATCGAGAGCTGAGCAGGAGGGGAGTAGGAGTTGAAAGGCTAGGGTGTAGAAGCAGAAAGCGAGAGGTAGGCAGGGAGAACAGTGGAAAGAAAAAAGAGAAACCACAATTCCCTACACATTACCCTGAATAACATTGCCCAATCTAAATCCTGTAAAGTCACATTGCAGTAAAAAAATTCCTAAGTCCCGCTTCATAAAACAACAGATCCCACAGTTAACAATCAGATCACACAGTAAAAAAGTGTGGCACTCAGACCCCCAGCAGTTCCCCTAATAAAATTAAAAAAGTCTTAGCTGAACAACAGAGCCCTGATGCAAGCTAGAAATGGCAATTCTAGCCCGAGAGAAGCTGGCTTAAAGTGCTGGCCTATCGGAACTAGAGCCGTAAAAGTGTTCACCAATAGCACTCCAGGAGAGAATGGAAAGGCCAATCAGCGTTCTTCAGGAGTCCCAGGTCGGACTATGGAACGTACCTGCTTCAGTGAGCTTGCCGTCGGGCAAGGGACTTGGCGTGGTAGGTTGCCTTCTCAGCCACGGTCACTGAGATCCAGGAAGCACCCGATCAGGGAAGAGGATAGTGCCTGCAGGAATAGAAGAAGTTTGGGATTAATAAGGTACAATACAAAAGTTCTAAATAAGGGGTCATGGAGGTCGAGGAGGGAGACAAAAGTAAAATAGTTTGGGCAGGGAATAGCAGGAAGGCTGTTAAGAGGGTTGATTAGCCTGATGCCACCGATTCAGCAACAAGGAATCAGAGGGGTGGGAGGAGGGTGACAGGGCTGAAGAGCTGATGAGGTGATAGAATTGACTAAGGGCAGTTATCCAGAATCGAGAGCTGAGCAGCAGGGGGGTAGGAGTTGAAAGGCTAGGGTGCAGAAGCAGAAAGCGAGAGGTAGGCAGGGAGAACAGTGGAAAGAAAAAAGAGAAATCACAATTCCCAGCACATTACCCTGAATAACACTGCCCAATCTAAACCCTGTAAGGGAAGGAAGGGAACATTGTTTAACCAGGAGTATCACACTAAGCCGAAGCTTGTTTCCAGATGCGATCTGGGAGCACAAGGAAGTTAAGTGACTTGCTCAGGATCACACAGTATGCACCTAGGCAGCTGTGGGATTCAAACCCAGATCTGCAGCTCAGAGCCTTAACCCACTGCGCTATACTGCCTGTAAGTCACATCACAGTAAAAAATTCCTAAGTCCCGCTTCATAAAAACAACAGATCCCACAGTTAATAATCAGATCACACAGTAAAAAGGCATGGCACTCAGATCCCCAGCAGTTCCCCTAATAAAATTAAAAAAGACTTAGCTAAACAACAGAGCCCTGGTGCAAGCTAGAAATGACAATTCTAGCCCAAGAGAAGTCAACTTAAAGTGCTGGCCAGTCGGAGCTAGAGCGCCGTAAAAGCATCCCCCAATACTGCTCCAGGAGAGGATGGAAAGGTACATTGGTGTTCTTCAGGAGTCCTCAGTCAGACTATAGAGCGTACCTGTTTCAGTGAGCTTGTTGTTGAGCAGGGGATGCGGCGCGGTTGGCTGCCTTCTCAGCCATGGCTGCCGAGATCCAGGAAGCACCCGATCAGGGGCGAGGACAGTGCCTGCTTCAGTGAACTTGTCATTGGGCAGGGGAGTTAGTGCGGTTGGTTGCCTTCTCAGCCACTGCCGCTGAGATCCAGGAGGCACCTGATCAGGGGCAAGGACACTACCTGCTTTAGTGAGCTTGCCATCAGGCAGGGGACACGGCGCAGTCGGCTGCCTTCTCAGCCATGGCTGCCGAGATTCAGGAAGCAACTGATCAGGGGAGAGGACAGCGTCTGCTTCACTGAGCTTGCCATCAGGCAAGGGACATGGCGCAGTCGGTTGCCTTCTCAGTTACGGCTGCCGAGATCCAGGAAGTGCCCAATCGGGAGAGGACAGCGCCTGCTTCAGTGAGCTTGCCATCAGATAGGGGACGCAACACGGTCGGCTGCCTTCTCAGCCATGGCAGCCAAGATCCAGGAAGGGCCTGATCAGGGGCAAGGACAGTGCATGCTTCAGTGAGCTTGTTATCTGGCAGGGGACACGGCGCGGTTGGCTGCCTTCTCAACCATGGCTGCAGAGATCCAGGAAGTGCCCGATCAGGGGTGAGGTCAGCAAATAAAAATCTTAAAATATATACCAGTGAATGGGTCTTGTGTCTCCCTGTCTGGTTTAGTCTGTTGAGGTATTGGAGCACGATACCTGCCAGTGATTTCATTTATTTTACAGGTTCTGGGTGGGTTACATTGCTCTTGTGTGGTTGACATGTGTAAAGTTACCAGGATATTTGAAGCACAGTGAGACACTATAAACTCAGTTTGCAAGGACTTTGTAGTCATCCACTCAGCAAACCTTTCTTGAAGGCCCTCTAGAAGATGTTGAGATCCGTGGTCTTTTTCAAATCCACAAATACATAATGATGCCTTGCATCTTGCATCTTGCTGCTGCTGCTGCTGCTGACAGTACCACTACATGATGTGGAGGAGGAGGATGAGGAGGGAGGAAAGTTTACCCATTTGCCAGTTACAGCCATATAGTCAATCAACTGGCCACTGGTCCACATATCTGCGGTGACATGAATCTTTTTGCCCACTTAACTTTTCAGAGCATCAGAGACACCTTTCTGAACAGTGTCATATAAATCTGGATGGCAACAGTTGAGCAGTAGTTCCAGCTGGAGACCTGGTACTTTGGCACTGCAATTTCCATAGGTGCCTTTAAACCTGTGTTAGCTGCAAAGGAAAATGGAAGCAAGTTAATGGCTATCATCTACCCAATTGCCTTTGTTAATCACCTTGCCTCAGGTCTGTTGGGTTTATATTGCTGTGACCACTCAAAAGACTCTTCCAAAGAAATTTGATGGCTAGCACATGGGCTACAATCTCCAGATTTTTTGGGTGCTTCTCTTAACCTTTACCCCCATGGGGGGGCTGGATGTCATGGTCATGGGTGGTATTTGACTCCTCTTAGGCTGTGGTGGTAGACTCAAAGGAGTAATGACTGACAGGCAGCATGTTGGTTAATATCCTTTTCCTCATCATCTCTGTGCAGCAGTGCAACAAAAGTTTTGTGTGTTCCTTTTGTGCTTTTTGATACTGATACATATGATACTTATTCTTATGTCATCATTGGTGATGTTCCTATCTGAGTCCCTGCTTTACCACGACTTAATTTTGCTTTGCATAATTTACAAATGACATGGCTACAAGATGATATGATTTATATTATGTGAAAAAATCCCACACTGCAAATTTCACAGATTTTGTTGCATTGTTGCTTATGGGGAAGGGACATGCACCACCAGAACACACAGCTTACAGCACTGCCAGTATATCTTTGATGTCTTTCTATTTCCACCTGCATGCCTTTTTGATGCACAGCCTCTCTGGCTGGCTTAAATTATTCTATTTCTATTCCCCTAGAACCCTGTCCTTCTGTCCTTAGTTTTTTTCACTGAATGTGTGGGTACCTCCTTATACCCTACTATAATTTTTGTTTTACCACAACCATTCTTCATATTAGTCCCTTTTTGGGGGCACTGGATTCCTCCTCTTCATCACATTCCCCAGGTATATCTCCTCCTCCTCCTCCTTCTCCTCCTCCTCCTCTTCTTCTTTCTCCTCCTCATCCTCCATCTCTCTGCTTGCTAAAATTTGCTGCCACACTATGATGGCCCCTTGCTCATCCACAATGAGTTACTCCAGCAATGCCATGAATTTTCTATACTGTTGTTTATGTACCCTGGATTGCCTCTGCAGTGCTGCTACTCCTTTTTTTTTTTTTTAGCACACATAGTTTTGTCTAAAGACCCACAAATATTTTCCTCTTGTCTTTCCATAATGGCATGATTCTTTCAAATTATTTTTAAAGCAAATAGTGGTTGTGTCAAGGTGGAAACACCAGGAAATGTATTCCCAAACAGGCAATAAAGCACTAGAGGGTGCATTGAGTATTTGACAATACAGAGACATGTCTTTCCCATAGGTCAATAAAGCACTTAGCGGATGCACCAAGTGTGTGAACACAGGTGAATGATCCCAAACAAGGCAATAATTAGGCAATAAGGCATGACAGGGTGTGTGTTACTGTGTATAACATCACGCCTTGGGTGGTTGAAGCACAAGGCCATAGGCCGAGTGCATTCAGCACCCAAGAAGTGATGTTATTACACAATAATACACACCTTGGAGTGCCTTATTGCTATTATACAATGTCTTGTTTGCTAATAAAAAAGGAAAAAAGCAAGTTTTATTAATTTTTATTTTATTTTTTTTCTGTGTGTAGGTATATGTTTTTTTAAAAGGTCCACAATATTGCTTTCCACCACTAGATGGAGCTGCTGCCTGACTGATCCTGCTTGCCAGTCCTGCAGAGCCTCTCAGCTAGACTGAAAAGACATTTGGTGTCATGGCTTTGTTTTTAGTTACAGTTTTTTAAATATTTTTTATTGTGCATCACACCGGGGCTCTTCTGAACTGTTACAGTGTTTCTGTGTGGGGAAAAATGAAAACAGAGCCAATGATCGGTGAGTGGAGCATGGTGGTTTAAACACCACATGTGCTCATGATGGTTGTCATGGTTTCACATTTTTTGCTGTCGGAATGGAGACCGAGGGGACAGCGGGAATGTTTGAAGTCGTGATGACTTCAGTACTAAAACATTCTTGTGGCTGCTGGAGAAGTGAGTGGCTGAACAGGGGGTCAGGACAGAAAACTAATTTTCTTGCCAGCATTTTCTCCCCAGAGCAAATGGCTTCAATGAACCGCACGATCAGGAGTTATGGTTAGTGTGGTTTACTGAAGCTGCTTGCTTTGGGGAGAAAATGCTGGCAAGGAAATTAAATTGATTTTATACGTTGAGCTGTGCTATTTGGTGTGACTGCCATAGCAAGAGGTGAAACTGGTGTTTGGGAGGGTTAAGCTGTGATTGTTTCAGTGTGGGTTAAGAGTGGGTAACTTGTGACGTGGTGGCATAATTTCTAATGATGTTATTCAGTCATGTGTATGCCTGTACTTCATACAGTGATGTTGTTCAATAACATTCCTTGCCGTTGTATAAACTAGAAGACAGCATTACACAGCTGTGGCAAGTGCAAACACATGGACATTTATTCCCAGTAGATCATAAAGCACTAGTGGGTGCATCAATTTCAGTAGTTGAGAACCCAGGGAAATTTATTCCCAAACAAGTCAATAAAACACAAAAGATAAAGTCATGGAATTCACTTTCAACTGAAAATAAACTGAAGTCCATTCAAGAATCTTCTGACTATACAGTTTATTGTACAAAACAGCACTCCATGAAGGTGGACAAAAATGACTGATGTTTCACCTTTATCAAGCTTTTTCAAAGTGATCGCCCTCTACTGATATTTGTCTTATACTGTATAGCATAGTATTGAGGATTTTCTCTTTCTCAGCAAGTTCTTTATCTGTATCGAGTTTTTTCAGTGTTTCATCCACTTTGCAGAGGCTTCTGATGCAATTTCCCTTCAGGGCCCGACAAACTCTGGTTCGTCCAATCTAAAGATGGGGTCTTTTGCCACCCTCAGTCCTCTTGGCACCCTGTTTACTCTTAAGTATGCCTCCAATGATTTGATCTGCCAGAACTGCCTTCTTGATTTCAAAGCAGTCTTCTCATAAGAAAAGAAGGCAGCCAGGATACTAATTATGGATGTAATTACTTTCCTCATGTTGTACTACTTACTGACATCATTGCAATTTGATATTCTTGTGACTTGACGTGGAACCTCTGTAAAAGAGCCCTTGGCTCAAAGGTCTTTTCAATTTGTTAAATAAATAAATAAAATACTATTCTCTCCCTGTTCAGTCGCTGCTCCTTGTTCCTCTCTCCACTCCTCGCTCGTACCTGCAGTGGCACCAAACAAATCCTCAGGGAGTAGATTTGAAAAGATGCACTCCGTAAAAGTAATCATATTTCCACCTTCATCTCAGCTTCTATGACTACACTGCACTCATGCTTTCTTTGCAGCCCAACCGCTCCATAGTCAACAGCCGGCATTTTGTAAATTTCAAAATGGAGTTTCCCTCAGCGTTGCTCACCTCCTTTAATCGCACTTCCTGGATCAGAGCTGCTCACTAGAGGCTGGGTTCTCAGACAATGCAATACACACAAAAGATAAGTCATGTAACTCACTTTCCACTGAAAATTAACTGATGTCCAATCACAATTCTTCTTACTATACAGTTTATCGTACAAAACAAGGCTCCATGAAGGTGGACAAAAATGACTGATGTTTCACCTTTATCAGGCTTTTTCAAAGTGATCGCCCTCTACTGACATGTCTCTCCTATAGCATACCTTTCATCATGTGATCAGTTCAATTGAAAGTGCTAAAATCCATTTGTGCTACCACTTTACAACAAAGTGCCTTTGTGCTCTACTAAGTACAGTACATAAGGGAGAAAAACTAAAGTGCTACATATTAAAACATTTTTGGTACAGTATGTATTCCAGTATCCTTGCATTTTATAAACTTGCTGTCTTTTTAACATATTACTATGGCTAATTTATACAGCTAAGCAGCCATACTGACTCATTTCTTCAGAATCCATTTATCTTTCTATTACTTCTCGCATTATTAATATATTTGTGAAAGAAAGATGAGGATGTAGATTTGCCAAGCAAGATGAGAGAGGCGGGGGCAGAGGATTTGGGGAGAAGAGGGGCTTTTGTTTTGTATGTTAAAGTATGTTTCCCATAACAATAGAGCAGGCATGAAGCAGAAGTCTTGGTGACATTTTCCTCTGGGTATTTCCCTCCTAAGAAAAAGGTGTTTCTTTTCTTCTTCCTTTCTGCAACCCCCACCCGCCCACCCACCTTTCTTCCCTTTCCCCAAAGAGGAGGGAGGAGAATGATGATGAGAGGTAGGAAGTGAGAGCGCTCCAGACCAGAACATACCAGTGAAGTTGGCACAATGAGCCAGGCAGCGATCATAAAGGGAGAGAGTGCCAGGGATTGATATAAGGAGCAGTGGAGAGTGCGGGGTGGGTGGTTAAGAGCGAAGTGACAGATGGAGTGGAAGAGTGTGTCCAGTCTGGTTAGGGTGGTTTTGGGGGATGGTACTGTAGACTATATCACTGTAGTCAAATGTTGGAAGGATCATTCTCAGTAGAATTTCTCTGTGGGTAGGTAAGGGAATGCATTCATGATTCTGATATAAGGCACCCAGTTTGGGGAGCAGTTTCTTGTGAATAGTATCCATGTGACCAGAGAAGTCAGGGTGTCCTTTGAGCCAGACCCCTAGGTACCTGAAAGAGGCAGTATCTTCCAACATGGTTCCATCAAGAGTGTGGAAGGATGGGGAGGAGGGGAGCCTAGAGAGTCTCTGCTTTGTGCCAAAGGTCATGGAGACTGTCTTCTTGATGTTTAAAAACAGCTGGCTGGCACATAGCCATGGCTGGAAATGATCAAAGTCCTGCTGAAGTGTGAATGTCAACATGGGAGTGGAGGGACCGGATGCATACAGAACAGTGTCTTATACATACATGTGAATGGATGCTGATGAACAGACTGAGGGGAGATTGTTAAGGAAAATGGAGAAGAGAATCAGGCCAAGGTGCATCCTTGGCTGTGTCATTAGTGTATAGACAATGTCTGGATTATTAAAAAAAATTAAAACCACAATAAAAATAAAGTAAAATCCCATAATGCAGATAGCTCAACATTGGTGTACAGCTAGGTACCATCATAATACGGTAACTTCATATGCTATGTACCTATCATAGATTACTGCTCACAGCTTTGGGGAACTTTAAATATTACTGATAGGAAGAAAACTAAACACATTCATAGGAAGGCAACAAGAACAATCAAGGGTTTGGAAGATAAGAAATACTGTATGAGGAACATTTGAAACTCCTCAGACTAAATACTCTGTACAACAAGCATATTGGAGGAATTTGTTGATGATGTACAAAATCATTAACAAGGAGGATCTTATAACATGATTTAATTTACATTTTAGAATGGAACAAAAAGTAAGGGGACACAAAAACCAAATTTTAAAACCATAAGATGTGTTAGACACAAATGTAGTGAGCATTTGGAATAATCTGCATTTTGAAGTGGTAAATAGCAGGAATTTCTCTGAGTATAAGAACAGATTGGACAAATTCTTGGCAGAGAAGGGTTTAGAGGATTATTATAAAAATTCAATGTGAATGAAGTGAATCATGGTGTCACCACTCTATGAGTAGTATATTGCTTCACATGTGTTCCCCTTGATTTTTTTTCCCTTGCTCAATGCATATATTATTGCCCATCTGATTAGCATGTACGTGTAGCATAGTACAGCATGAATTATGTGTGCCACACAGTTTGCAGTATGGACATCGCACATATTAATAATTTTGCACTGTATCCATTTGAATCACATAACGTGTCATACATACAATCATAAAAACTGATGGTAGATAACAACAAATGGTTCCATCTACTCTGTCCATTTTTAATTGTGGTCACATTTGCTGCAGACTCTACTTGATCTACAGCACTATCTCTTGCACCCACTTCCTTCCTTGTAAGATTCCCTTGTGCCTTATTCCAGACATTTTTGAAACCTACCACTACTTTTGCCACCACTGCCTCCAGTGGAAGACTGTTTCAGGAATCCACAACCCTTTTTGAGAAGGAGTACTGCCTCACATCTCTCCTGAATCTATACCCTACCAGCTTCATATCATGATCCCTTAACCTAGAGCACCTTTTTTCTAAAACATATCTCCCTCCTATACCTTAATAACCCCTATGAGGTATTTAAATGTCTCCATTGAGAAAGCCATTTGAGGCGAAACCTGGTCAGGAGCTCTGTGTGTTTGCATGGGTTTTATGCATTTTTATGCAGAACAAATAAATAATTTAAAGCTGTATGGTGGTGCCGGTTCATCTCTGTTCCAGTCATATCCCCACTCTCCCTACTGTCCTCCAGGGCATACATAATGAACTCTTTTGACCTCTCCTTGTAAGGCTTCTGATGCAGACCTTGTACCATTTTGACAGCTGTCCTCTGGATCATCTCCACTATGCCTATCTCTTTCCAGAGATGTGGGCTCCAGAACTGGATACAGTACTCTGGGTTAGAGATGATGCGAAATTAAATTTTGCCAGAAACCGGCAATTTCGCCATGCAAAATATTTCATGTAATTTGGCTGTTCCGCAAAATATTTTGTGAGGTGCGAAGTTGTGAAATTTCCCCTGAAAATGGTGACATTTCGACTGCAACTGGCAAATTTCACCATTTTGCAGGTGAAATTTCATGCTCCGCGGGTGAAATTCCGCATTTCCAAAATATTCTGAGTAACGAAATTCGGCAATTTCACACATCTCTACTCCAGGTAGGGTGCTATGCATTGACCTATACAGGGACAATACCACTTCCTTCTTCCTGATGGTGATACCCCTACCTATGCACCCCAGCATCCCACTAGCCCTCTCAACTGCCTTGTCACATTGCCTGGGCACCTTTAGGTCATTCAATATCATTACCCCCAGATCTCTTTCTTATTTTGTCATTGTCAGTATCATTCCCCCCATTTTGTACTCTACTTCCCGGTTGCTGTGGATCAAATGCATTACTTTGCACTATTTTGATTTAAAAACTAGCTGCTTGGTTACCCAGTCAAAGATATCAGTCAGATTTGTTTGGCATGACCTTCCCTTCCCCTTGTCTGCTAAATAAACCTGTCAGAGGTGCAGCTAGTATCTCCCTGAGCTCCCTCAGCACCCTTGGATGCACCCCCTCTGGCCCCATAACTTTGTCCACCTTCAGATTACAGAGTTCTTTCCGGACTCTCATCTCAGAAAAGGGACTACTGTCCATTTCCCTTCCCGCAAAGCTCCTGGTTAATTTCTGTGTTCCCATTCTTTCACCTTCTACTCTGAATATAGAGCAGAAGTATTTGTTTAAGATGTCTTCTATTTCTTGGTCCCCCTCCATACAGTCCCTCCCCCCCTTTAACCATACAATCCCACCCTTTGTCTTCCTTTTCTCGCTAATGTACCCAAAAAATATCTTGCCCCCTTTTGATATTGCCTGAGATATTCTTTCCTCACTATGCACCTTTGTGCTTCTTACTGCTTTTCCTGCTCTGTTTTCCCTGATACACTTCCCTATCCTCCTCCCTCTGGGTCTCCTTATACCTTCTGAATTTTACTGTTTTAGCCTTTACCTTTTTTGCCACCTCTTTCAAGAACCATAGTGGCCTCAACTTCCTTTTGCTTTTGCTTACTTGCTTGATGCTGAGTTTGTTGCCTTCACTATGCCCTCTTTTAGTATGACTTACTTTTCCTCCACCCCTCAGGTCACCTTCCCCTGCCATGTCATTCCTGAGGCATTCAACAATCTTTGTACCCTCAGCCCTTCTGAAGACCAGGACCCTTGTCCTTGTGTGGTTGGAGTCTGCCTTTGTTGTTGTGTTGAGCTACACTGTATGATGATCACTGCTCCCCAGATAGCTTCCAACCTGACAGCAGCAATACTGTCCTTGTTAGTAAGAACCAGGTCCAGTATTGCCCCATCATGAGTGAGTTCACTGACTACTTACCTGAAGAATGCTTCTTGCAGGGAGTCCAGGATGTCCCTGTTCCTAGCTGGTGCTGCAGCTGAAAAGCTCCAAACTATATCCATAAGACTGAAGTCCTCCACCAGCAACACTACTCCTTTTCAGCCATTTTGCCGATTGCTTCTAACATTTCTTTATCTAAGTCCTCTCCTGGGTCAGAGGCCTGAAGATCACTCCTTTCCAAGCAGCAGCTGTTTCTCAACTACAGAGTGGCCCACATCACTTCAACCATCCCTCCTGAATTCCCTGTACCTCTGTCACTTTTAAGTTTTCCTTCACATAAAGCACCATTCCCCCTCCTTTCTTCCCTATCCTGTCTCTTATGAACATTGTATAGCCTTGTATGACCATGTTCCTAACATACAGTAACCCCTCGTTATAGTGAACCCCGCTATAGTGAAACTTGGGTATAACGAATGTCTTTCATGGCTCCTAATATTTCAGCTGCTTTTGTGAACATGACCCAACTTCCCGACTCAGAAACATATTACCATACATGCAGTACTGTTTAAAGACCTCAGCGCCACATCCAGATTGTTTTATATAAAGTATAGTGAAAGTACTGTGAAAATGCCGTAAAAATACTGGGACAGCAGCTCAGATCTTGGGCCGCTGTCCTTCCACTTGCTTTGTAAACACATCCCACCCTCCCGACTCAGAGACTCAGAGACTGATATTGTTCAGTATGATACAGTATTTATCTTACGCACAGAGCTCTCACAACAGAACATACTGTGCATAACATAAATACAGTATCATGCTGAACACCATTGGTCTCTTAATCGGTAGGGTGGGATGTGTTTACAAAGCACGTGTAAGGTTTACGGTCTGAGCTGCTGTCCCAGCATTTTTTACAGTGTAACCCCCCTACAAATAGGGGTTCCCAAAAAGTCTTCCTTGAGCTTGCCTAAATGCTCACTGCCAGGCTGGTGTCCTGCGTTTTAGCAGATTAAATGTGATTAGCACAGCTTCTATAACCTCTGTGTATTGTCTCTTTAAGAGCTGTCTATTGCAGCTTAAGTAATCTGAGAAGGAGCTCTGTTGAAAGATGTAACTATTTACTGAAAATCATTTAGAGTGATAATGTAGTTTGTCTAACCTGCTTTCTTTGTAGAAAAGACTGTTTTGTTTGTCTCCACTATCTTGGTCCTGGACTGCAAATTGGACCAAACAGTACTGGTGGGACCTAAAATGTAGCCGGACTACAGGACCTGTCTGAACTCAAAATCTGTAGGAATTGTAGTTTTGAACTTTTTGTGCCTTTTTTGCAACTGAAGGGGGAGCTTTTGCTTTGACTGACAGCCAAATCAGCCAACCAAACTTTTTGGATCTTGGGGAAGTCCAGGGCCGCTTGCAGTTTTCAATTAGTTCTGAGCTGAGAAGTGAAATGAGAGGAGCTGAAGCGATTCTGAGCAGCAATCCTGAGTGGATTCGCATGGGAGGACTGTGAAAAGGCTGAGTTTTTGGCTTACATGTCTGCCTGCTGCTCCTGAGCGGGAGAGAAGAGAATTATTGTGGACTAAATCCAAGTTTGTGTGACTAAAGTAAGCTACTGAAGTGGGCCAGGCTCAACCTAAAGAAGTCTGAAGATTTTGCTGAATGCAATCAGCCTGTCAGGAGTTCCAGCTACCCCTAAGCTCCCAGTGTGTGCAGAGACTTTGCAATTGTGACCGGGGAGTGCTTTGCCTGGTATAGTAGAATTCCCGAACATGTAAATGTGCTATGAGCTGCTAGTGGGTTGTGAGTTAGTTCCCCACTGTGTGAACTGTGTTCTGCTTGCTGGAAGCTATATCCAGTCCAAAACGGACTGCATCCAAATTTGTCTCCATGCAGTCTGGGCTTTGCCAGACTGGCCCAGCCAAACTACCCACTGCACGGAGAAGCCATTGACAAGAGACCTGCCTGGGGATCAGCCCCCTGCTCCACACTTCAACAGGAATGACGTCTCTGCAACTCGTGTGGGCCCTGCTTCTTCTGGCATTCCAGATCAACCACCTGCAGTCTTGATTTTCGTCCAGCCTGTGTCCAGTCTTGGGTATCACGAGTAAATACCAGGGTAGCTCCCTGCAACAACAGATTATTTTGAGTGTGTCATCTGATTATCTTGTTGTTTCATTTCCTTTACGAACTGAGCCCTCTGGATCTGGATTACAAATATTGTGTACTGTGCATGTTGTGTTTTCCATCACAGGGCCCCAACCAGCTGCAACCCTGGGCAACTGTCCTGGTTAGCCCATCTCTTCTCCACCTGAGTACCCAGAGGTGGACTGTGTGTGTGGCTCAGAGCGCATGCCTAACTGCTTGATTGATATAACCTTTAAGCTAATTAACCTGATTTTGCCCCTACCTTGTTCAAGTCCCCTGAATAAATCAGATCTAACTTTTTCTGCATGTAATCTGACTGTGGTTCCAGTTTGTGCGCAAAGTACTGCACTGTTGCTATTTGCTGTGCATAACCTTGTTTTACAGGGGGTCCTCAGGGTCAAGCCAGAAGAACCAGCCCTGGTGGTAAGTGCAACCAGTGTGGGTACTTGAGTGGTGTACCAGAGGTATTGTGAAAGTGATTATTGTACAGTGTTCAGGCCACTAGAGGGGAAAGGGGGGGTTACAGTGTCCCAAAGGGCTGTGCCCAGGTTAGCGTGACCACTACCAACCCTGACCTCCAGGTGGTGGCACCCATTTTATTTATTTATTTATTTATTTTTTTATTTAGTTGTTTAACCAGGTATAGCACACTAAGCTGAAAGCTTTTTTACAGGAGCAACCTGGGAGCACAAGGAGGTTAAGTGACTTGCTCAGGGTCACACAGTATGCAAGTGGAAGCTGTGGGATTCAAACCCTGGTCTGGTCTGCTGGATATCACCAGATTTGCAGCTCAGAGCCTTAGACCACTGTGCTATACTGCACTCCTTTTAGTTTTAGTTTTAGAACTCAGGCCCCTTAACCTGCTACTAGCCAAGCAGGCAGGGGTAGTAGCCCTTGGGGTAGCGCCACCTAGGGGTTACATCTTGGAGTCACCACTGGGATTAGCATCCCCTAGTGGCCAAATTTGCAAATTGCTGTTAAAAATAAATGGCTACCCCAACAGAAGTGGCTGTACACCAGTTGGTGGGGTGATGTACTGGGCAGGAAATCGACCCCCAAAATGCTATACTTATCTTGGATATTCACCTGGATGTCAATAAGGGCACTGTAGAGGGAGTACTTTTCAAGGTTGAATGTTTACAAAATGTTGTGGTGGTGGGTCAACAGGCTAATCTTCTCGTGCAAAGTTTCATGGCGTTAGTAGAGTGTAAGGACCCAGTAGACACTTCCAAAGTGCCATGGACTATCACACCAAAAGGAGCCCTCACTGCATGGAGGGTTATAACTAAAGACAGTAAAGACCCCAAGGAGAATGAGCCCCCCACTATCTAAGACTTTTGAGGAGAAATTTGCTAAGTTGTTGCTGGAGGAAGGGAAAACTGTGGAGGACTTAAAGAAACTATTCCTTCCGCCTGGAGGTGTTGCTCCCCCAACACCCCCTCCAGCTCCAGCACCCTTTATTGCCCCTCCTTCTGTGCCCATGCCAATGCTGGCTTCTATGTCTGTACCTGCCATTAGTCATGACTCTTACCGAAGGTTGAGAATCTACTCCGGCACCCTCCCCACCCCCCAAGGGGAGGATGATTGGGAGACCTGGATAGATTGTGTGCCCCTTTGGTACCTGAATGGCATAATGAGGAGACTGAGAAATGGAAAAGGATGATAGAAAGTTTGAGGGGTCCCACCCTAGAGGCCATTAAATTTCTGAGGTCCACAAACACTGATGCACCTGCCCAGAAGTATCTATCTGCATTCGAAGGCAATTTTGGGAGCATTGAGTCAGGGGAGAACTTGATGTGGAAATTTCAAGGTACAAAACAATGGCCAGGGGAAAGTTTGTCTGCATATGTTACTCATCTGGAAAGCACGCTGCAGAATGCTTGCCGGAAAGGTGGGGTAGCCGCCAGTGACTTAAACCATGTGAGGTTGGGGCACATACTGCAACACGCGAAGCATTCTAAATTGCAGCTCCTTCAATTAAGGCTCCCAGATAGAGGGGGCAACCCACCGGACTATTGTGACTTGATAAAAGAACTCCGGGAGGCTGAAGATGAAGAGGGGGATTGTAATTCTAGGGTGAGCGCAGCCCAAGTAATCACAGCATCAGAAGGTCCTTCCGAAGTGGGGACCAATGAGGGTGTGCCGCCATGGGATGAACTGCTGAGGGAGTTCAGGGAAACAAAAAACAGTCTCTTTATGAAGGCCACTCCTGCAAGTACAAGCACTGACCCTTATCCAATTGCATCTGCTATGGGGGGTGGGGGTGTCCACCCAGGCATCTCCTGCTGACAGCAGCTCAAAACTCGATGTTTTGACTATGGAAGTAAGAGAATTGATGAGATGTCTCCAAATGCTCACCACACAGCAGACAGAGATGGCACCAAGGTTTTCAGTTGGTAGTACCATTGCCCCAGCTCCCATGAGAGGCCTCAGCCACCCCAAATCCCAGAAAACATATTTTGCCATAATTGTGGGAAGGATGGGCACATGAAGAGATAATTATGGTCCACAAAACACCTAGATAACGTTGTAAATATGCTTCAAGGTGAGCTTCAGAGAACGAATCAGCGGTGAAGGAGTGCCCAAAATGACTGCAGTGAGGGTTCAAGAAGCAGTAACTCAAATGCCTATGTGGCTAAATCATCTGTCCAGGCCCCTGCTGCTGTCCCTCCAGACTGGTCCAAAATAGTGGGCCCATCAATGGAGACTACCATGGCTGTGAATGGTATTCCTACTCGAGCTGTGCTGGACAGTGGGTCGCAAGTGACCATTTTATTTAAGAACTGGTATGACAAACACATATCTGCTATGCCCTTACAATCCCTGGAAGGCCTACATGTGTAGGGGCTGAGCGACAAGTTTTATCCCTACCTAGGATATGTCCGCCTCTGGTTGTCATTTCCTGCAGCTGTAACTGGTGTGGAGGAGCAAGTCGAGACACTGGCCTTAGTGTATCCCTCTACTGGACTGTATGATGGTGTTCCCCTGATAATTGGGACCAACGCCCATATGTTTGGGAGACTGGCACAACTCTGTTGAGAGAAACAAGGGCGGCGGACTGGGAGGGCCCTAAGAATTCCCACTCTGAACAAGAGGGCCTACGATTTGCAAAAGAACCCCAAGAGGGTGGACCAGGATGAACCGGTAGGAGTCGCATGGAAGAAGGATCCCGATTCAATGGTACTGGCCCCTAACGCCCAGTGTACCGTTAAAGGGGAGGTCCACTTCCGCAAAAGTGTCAAGAACAAAACACTGATGTTGGACATGCCAGGAGATGGAAAATTGCCAGAAGGATTATTGGTTAAGCCCAGCATCTTGCCTGCTCATACGCATGCCTGTGCACGACGAGTGATGGTCCAGATTCATAATGTGTCAGATCGGGAGATCCGGGTGAACAGAGGATGCACCCTAGCTACGTTATACTGCGCAGACTCTGCAGTGTTGCCCAGCAACAAGCACCCTGGCAAGACAGAGAGAGTGACTCCCGACTTGTTTGATTTCGGTGACTCCCCGTTGCCAGCTGAATGGAAGACTAGAATTAGCCAGAAACTTGCCAAGCGAGATCAAGTGTTTTCATTGAAGGAATGGGACGCGGGATGTGTCCAGGGTGCAGAGCATCACATATGCCTGCACGATGAAAGGCCATTTCGAGAGAGGTCTCGATGCCTAGCCCCTGCAGACATAGACGATGTGAGAAGACACTTGCAGGAAATGCTTACGGCTGGTGTGATACAAGAATCCAGAGGCCCATATGCTTCTCCCATTGTGGTTGTGCATAAGAAGAATGGATCTGTGAGAATGTGTGTTGATTATCGGACCCTCAACAGGCGGACCATCAATACACCATGTCCCGTATACAAGCTCATCTGGATTGTTTGAATGGGAGCAAATGGTTCTCGGTGTTGGAGCTACGCAGTGGATATTACCAGATTCCGATGGCTCCGGAGAACTGTGAGAAAACAGCCTTCATCTGTTCTTTGGGGTTCTTTGAATTCTTGAGAATGCCACAGGGGATATCAGGCACCACAGCCAACTTCCAGCGACTGATGGAACGAACACTGAGAGACATGAATTTGCTGGAATGCCTGGAGTACTTGGATGATGTCATTGTGTTTGGGAGCTCCCTAGAGGAGCATGAGAGTCGACTGTTCAAAGTACTAGACCGAATGGAAGATTTCGGCCTCAAGCTATCCATCGACAAGTGTCAGTTTTTCCAAACCTCTGTGAAGTATGTGGGGCACATAGTGTCTACAGAGGGGATAGAGACTGATCCTAGTAAAGTTGAAGCCTTGACTACTTGGTCACAGCCCCACAATTTGAAAGAACTACAACGTTTCCTGGGATTCTGTGGCTACTACCACCGGTTCTTAAAGGACTATTAGAAAGTGATTCGGCCACTCTTGAAACTTACCACGGGTTACCCTCCTACCAATCAAAAATATAAAAAAGTGTCCGTCAAAGAACCAGACAAAGCATATTTCTGCCCAGGTGAACTTTTTTTGGGTTCCGTTGGATGCCTGACTGTGAAGCAGCTTTCCACGAAGTCCTATACCAGCTCACCCATGCCCCCATCCTCGCTTATGCTGATCTCACCAAGACCTATGTGCTGCACACTGACACCAGTCTGCAGGGTCTAGGAGCTGTACTGTATCAAGACCATGAGGATGGTTTGAGACCAGTGGCATTCTCCAGTAGGAGCTTGACCCCATCAGAGCAAAACTACCCTGTGCACAAGTTGGAGTTCCTTGCATTAAAATGGGCCATTGTCGACCAGTTTCGTGATTACCTCTATGGAGCAAAAATATTGGTGAGGACTGACAATAACCCATTGACCTATGTACAGACTTCAGCTTAGTCAGATGCCACGGGGCACTGGTGGCTTTCTGCATTGTCAACATATGATTATGCTGTCGAATACAGACCGGGCCTGAATCATATTGATGCTGACGCCCTATCCCAGAGGCCCATTTCCAAGAGTGACTGGGTCAGGCTGTCTGAACCTGACATCTGAGCATTGTGCCAAAAGTTTGATAGAAATGAACAGATGTCTACGGACACAGCGGACTGCTTAGCAGATTGCTTGGACCCCTCTGACACCTGCATACCGGCTGCATATTGCCACTTTACTGCTCCAGATATTAGTGCACTACCTCAGTTTGACAATGACAGCATTCAATGGGCTCAATCCTGAGATCCTATGATTCAGCCAGCACTTGATGCCCTTTGTGCAGGAAAAGATGTGTCCAAGTTGCATTCCTCTGATCTGCAAACCACTTTATTGTTTAAAGAAGGCCCCAGGTTGAAGCTACTTAATCAGTTTTTGTATAGAGAGAGAGATCGGGGTGGCCAAATAGACAAGCAACAACTGGTCCTGTCCACAGTCTTCAAAGATTTGGTACTGAGATCCCTCCACAATCCTATGGGATACTTCGGTATCGACAGGACCCTTGACCTAGTACGATCTCAATTCTATTGGCCTAAGATGGGGGCCGATGTTGAGCACCATGTAAGGACTTGTAGTCGCTGCCTGCAGAGAAAAGCCCTTCCTCAGAGGGCTGCCCCCTTGTCAACATTACTACCAGCTCCCCAATGCAACTAGTCTGCATAGACTTCTTGAGTTTAGAGCCTGATCAGTGAAACATTGGCGATGTGCTAGTGGTTACGGACCATTTCACACGGTATGCGCAAGCTTTTCCCACCAAAGATCAAAAATCATCTACCGTGGCCAAGGTGCTAGTGGAAAATTTCTTTCTCCACTATGGTGCCCCCCAGTGAATTCACTCTGATCAGGGCCAGGACTTTGAGAGTCAGCTAATCAAAGAAATGCTCTCTCTATGGTGGGTGCGAAAGTCAAGAACCACTCCTTATCACCCGCAGGGGGATCTTCAACCAGAACACTTTGACTTCACCCTGCTAGACATGCTAGGACCCCTTCACCCAAAAGATAAGCATAAATGGAGCCATCAGATTAACACCTTGGTACATGCATACAATTGCACGAAGAATGATGCTACTGGGTTCTCTCCCTACCGCCTCATGTTTGGGAGAGAGGCCCGGCTGCCTGTTGATGTCTGTTTTGGGGTATCTCTCGATGGAGTCTGAGACGAAGATTACCTGCAGTATGTACAAAAACTGAAAGCTCAATTGAACCATGCCTATCAACTGACCCAGACAATGGCCACCAAAAGAAATTTGGCCAACAAAGAGAGACATGATGGAAAAGTAAAGGCTCAAGAGCTTAGGCCTGGAGAGCGTGTGTTGTTGCGAAATTTAGGATTGCATGGTAAACACAAAATTGCTGATCGATGGCACCATCTTCTCCATGTCATTGTTGGAATGTTGGATGATTTGCCAGTGTACAAAGTGCGCCCAGAGAATAACTTCAAAGCTGTCAAGACCATGCACTGTAACCACTTGTTACCTACTGATCAAGTTATAATTGAGGCTGAACCCACCGAGATTGATTCCCCTGGACCAGTGACTCATGCTGCTGCAAGACAGAAACAGAGTCAGCCTGCCCCCGTGGTTGCCGATTGAAGACTTCCCCCGCAGCAGGCCCAGAATGATAGTGACTGCCGGTCTAACTCAGATGACAGTGAGTGTGATAATGCCTATTACCTCTCATATGAACTGAGTCAGTTGTTTTGTGGAAACCCTATGTTGAATTATGGGGATGAAGCTGGGCCTTCTGGACTGCCTAACACCCCGGCATCATCCTTGGAGCCAATGCTCCCTGAAGGTGAAGTGCAAAGTATCACGTCTGAGGATGCTGAGTCTTTGTGTATCGTGGAACTGTATGATTTGCCTGAAGGAGAGACTGATGGTATGAGTCTTTCTGGTGACATGCCAGAATTTGAGGAACACTATGAGAGTGCTGACAACCCTCCTTCAGTGCCAGAGTGTCTTCAAAATGAGCCAAGTGTTGTAGAAACAGAGACTACAGAGCAAGAATTCGACATTGCTCCCAGCTTGGACATTCCCCTTCATGCAGAGGCACCCCTCACAAGTGATGAAAGCTCCAAGACCATTGCTGAAAGTACAAAGACTGTGGTTGTTCACCCCAGAAAGACTGGCAGAGCTGTCAAGCCAGTGGTGTGCTTCAGTTACGATTCCCCCGGGAGGCCAGTGGATTTGCCTCTCAATGTAGTCCACAAAGGTGTTTATGTCTCTCAGAGCTCACTGCCCAAATTGAACTTGACGACCCATTCCAGGTTACTTGTTCTGCCCTCTCACCATGGTGCCCCTCCCCCATCCAGCCCCAAGTTAGCTGATAAGGAAGGGCCCCCTCTTGCATTGTTTAGAGTACAAGAAGTTATTACATGATTCTGTATAGTAATGTTCAATTTACCTGTGTGAATAATGCATAATGTATTATCAGAATGGAAATGATATAGTGGAGTACACTGAAATGTATAGTAAAGTGACAAGTTATGTCAATTGATGAATCAGATAGTACTTGTATAGCATGCTAATGGTATAAATGTCTTGTATGTGTTGCATTTTCAATGTCATGATGGTACAGACTTGACACGGACGTCAGGTTTTCCCAGGCAGGGAAGGGTTTAACCTCCCTACAAATGGGGGTTCCCAAAAAGTATTCCTTGAGCTTGCCTAAATGCTTACTGCCAGGCTGGTGTCCTTCGTTTTAGCAATTTAAATGTGACTACCAGAGCCTGTATAGCCTCTTTGTACTGTCTCTTTAACAGCTGCCTATTGCAGCTTAAGTAATCTGAGAGGGAGCTCTGTTGAAAGATGTAACTATTTACTAAAAATCATTTAGAGTGATAATGATAATGTAGTTTGTCTAACCTGCTTTCTTTGTAGCAAGGACTGTTTTATTTTTCTCCACTATCTTGGTCCTGGACTGCAAATTGGACCAAACAGTACTGGTGGGACCTAAAATGTAGCCGGACTACAGGACCTGTGTGATGTCAACATCTGTAGGAATTGTAGTTTTGAACTTTTTGCGCCTTTTTTGCAACTGAAGGGGGAGCTCTTGCTTTGACTGACAGCCAAATCAGCCAACCAAACTTTTTGGATCTTGGGGAAGTCCAGGACTGCTTGCAGTTTTCAGTTAATTCTGAGCTGAGAAGTGAAATGAGAGGAGCTGAAGTGATTCTGAGCAGCAATCCTGAGTGGATTCACATGGGAGGACTGTGAAAAGGCTGAGTTTTTGGCTTACATGTCTGCCTACTGCTCCTGAGCGGGAGAGACGAGAATTATTGTGGACTAAATCCAAGCTTGTGTGACTAAAGTAAGCTACTGAAGTGGGCCAGGCTCAACCTGAAGAAATCCGAAGATTTTGCTGAATGCGATCGGCCTGTCAGGAGTTCCAGCTAACCCTAAGCTCCCGGTGTGTGCATACACTTTGCAACTGTGACCGTGGAGCGCTTTGCCTGGTACAGTAGAATTACTGTACATGTAAATGTGCTATGAGCTGCTAGTGGATTGTGAGTTAGTTACCCACTATGTGAACTGTGTTCTGCTTGCTGGAAGCTGTATCCAGCCCAAAATGTACTGCATGCAAATTTGACTCCATGCAATCTGGGCTTTGCCAGACTGGGCCAGCCAAACTACCCACTGCACAGAGAAGCCATCGATGAGAGACCTGCCTGGGGATCAGCCCCCTGCTCCACGCTTGAACAGGAACGACACCTCTGTGACTCGTGTGGGCCCTGCTTCTCCTGGCATTCCAGATCAATCACCTGCAATCTCGATTTTCGTCCAGCCTGTGTACAGTCTTGGGTATCGTGAGTAAATACCAGAGTAACTCCCTGCAACAACAGCTTAATCAGAGTCTGTCATCTGATTGTCTTGTTGTTTCGTTTCCTTTATGAACTGAGCCCTCTGGCTCTGGATTACAAATATTGTGTACTGTGCATGTTGTGTTTTCCATCACAGGGCCCCAACCAGCTGTAATCCCGGGCAACTGTCCTGACTAGCCCATCTCTTCTCCACCTGGGTACCCAGATGTGGACTGTGTGGGGGGACTCAATGCGCATGCCTAACTGCTTGACTGATATAACCTTTAAGCTAATTAGCCTGATTTTGTCCTTCCCTTGTTCAAGTCCCCTGAATAAATCAGATCTAACTTTTTCTGCATGTAATCTAACTGTGGTTCCAGTTTGTGCTCAAAGCACTGTACTGTTGCTATTTGCTGTGCATAACCTTGTTTTACAGGGGGTCCCCAGGGTCAAGCCAGAGGAACTAGCCCTGGTGGTAAGTGCAAACAGTGTGGGTACTTGTGTGGTGTACCAGGGTTATTGTGAAAGTGATTATTGTGCAGTGTTCAGGCCACTAGAGGGGAAAGAGGGAGGTTACAGTGTCCCGGAGGGCTGTGCCCAGGTTAGCTTGATCACTTCCAATCCTGATCTCCGGTTGGAGGCACCCGTTTCAGAACTCAGGCCCCTTAACCTGCTTCTAGCCAAGCATGCAGAGGCTGTAGCCCTTGGGATAACGCCACCTAGGGGTTATATCTTGGAGGCACCACTGGGATTAGCGTCCCCTAGTGGCCAAATTTGCAAATTGCTGTTAAAAATAAATGGCTACCCCAACAGAAGTGGCTGTACACTAGTTGGTGGGGTGGTGTACTGGGCAGGAGATTGAACCCAAAAATGCTATACTTATCCTGGATATTTAGCTTTTGTTGACTGGGTAAGTACACTATACAAGCATTATGCCTATTTTCAGGAATGACCCGGGAGAGTACAACATAATGATACAGAGTGGTACAGTAAAATACAGATACATCATGACAGCACAACAACGTAAAGAAGTACATTGAGTAACATTATCCAAGGTGTAACAGACTAGAGAGGCATGTAGTAACACTCCTGACAAACAGTGGTGAGGTACATAGACTCACCAGTTATTAGGTCATAGACAATTTTAAAACACAGTCAAGTTATATGGTCGTAGACAATTTTAAAACTCAGTCAAGTGCACTGGTACGAGACTGAATCATGGGGACAAGCAAGGTATTACTGGCAGGACCTATGAGAAGCACTAGGGTCCAGTTGACTGGTGACGTTGCACTAGGGAGGCTTGGGGCAATCAGATGCTGAGGCTTGTTTCAAGAAACACCACAGGGATTTAAGAAAACACTGATGGGAAGGGGCCGAGTGAACATACTCAGAAAAGGGGTTCCAGAGTCTAGGAACACACTCAGCAAAGTCCCTGTCCCTCATGAGGGTTTGGGTGGGGGGAACTCTTAGCATCCCAGGAACCTGGGACCTGAGCTGGTAGGGGGAGAGGTCAGCAGGTGGTAGAAGCTGGGCCAGCCCCGGTGGGGTGCCAGTTCTTATCACTTTGCCCACAAGGCATCCTACCCCAAAGTCCAGGTACTTAGCTGGAGAGAGCCAGCAGAGTTTGTCATAAAGTTCACAATGGTGGGTGAGACGGGGGGCAGCCAGGGCAAAACTACAGATGTTGTTATATGTCATGTGCCACTGAGTGAGATGAGTTTTGGAGGTGCGAGCAAATTGGTGCAGACTGTAACTAAGGGAGGGAAGGAATACACCTCTCACAAGGGCCAGACGAGCCACAGGTGTGAGGTTATAGTTGGCCCTGTAGGCCAGGCCCAGTTTGCAGTTCACTGCTCTGCAGACATTTAAAATATGACTCCCCAGGTCAAGTTGAGGGTCAAGTGTCTCCCAAGGTATTTGACGGAGTTCTCAATTGGCAGGGAAATTCCGTCCGGACTGGTAATACGCAGCGGGGCTGGTGAGGCTTTGATTTTGGCTGCTGAACCAAATAGCATAGCCTGCATTTTTTTCAGGTTCTGAACCAGTTTATGTTTAGTTACTCAGGCCAGGACATTGTTAAAATCTTCAGACATGCACTGGTTAAGAGTCGCAATGTCCCAGGAGTGAGCCATTATAACCAGGTCATCCGCATATAGGGTGGCACTGCAGTTAGTTACAGCCGCTGGGAGTTGGTTAACAAAGAGGGAGAAAAAGGAGGGGCCCCAAGACCGAACCCTGGAGGACGCTAGAGGTTACCAGTAAGGGCTTGGAGAGGACTTTGTTTAATCTAGTACGCTGCGTTCTACCATGCAGGTAGCCCGTAAGCCATTTCATAGCAGAGGGGGAGAGGCCAAGCGACCACAACTGTGGGTACCAATAAGGGCACTGTAGAGGGAGTACATTCCAAGGTTGAATGTTTACAAAACCCTGTGGTGGTGGGTTGACAGGCTAATCTGCTCTCCCAAAGTTTCATGGCATTAGTAGAGTGTAAGGACCCAGTAGACAGTTCCAAAGTGCCATGGACTATCACCCCCCGAAGGAGCCCTCACTGTCTGGAGAGTGATAACTAAAGACAGTAAAGACCCCGGGGAGAATGAGCCCCCCCAACTATCTGAGACTTTTGAGGAGAAATTTGCTAAGTTGTTGCTGGAGGAAGGGAAAACTGGAGGACTTAAAGAAATTATTCCTTCCACCTGGGGGTGTTCCTCCCCCAACACCCCCTCCAGCTCCAGCACCCGTTATTGCCCCTCCTTCTGTGCCAATGCTGACTCCTACGTCTGTACCTGCCATTAGTCATGACTCATACTGAAGGCTAAGAATCTTCTCCGGCATCCTCCCCAATCCCCAAGTGGAGGATGATTGGGAGACCTGGATAGACTGTGTTGCCCCTTTGGTACCTGAATGGCGGTGTGCGGAGGCTGAGAAATGGAAAAGGATTATAGAAAGTTTGAGGGGTCCCACCCTAGAGGCCATTAAATTTCTGAGGTCCACAAACACTGATGCATCTGCCCAGAAGTACCTATCTGCACTCGAAGGCAATTTTGGGAGCATTGAGTCAGGGGAGAATTTGATGTGGAAAGTTCAAGGTACAAAACAATGGCCAGGAGAAAGTTTGACTGCATATGTTACTCATCTGGAAAGAGCGCTGCAGAAGGCTTACCAAAAAGGTGGGATAGTCGCCAGTGACTTAAACCATGTGAGGCTGGAGCACATACTGCAACATGTGATGCATTCTAAATTGCAGCTCCTTCAATTAAGGCTCCCAGATAGAAGGGGTAACCCACCGGACTATTGTGACTTGATAAAAGAACTCCAGGAGGTTGAAGATGAAGATGGGGATTGTAATTCTAGGGTGAGTGCAGCCCAAGTGATCACAGCATCGGAATGCCATTCCAAAATGGGGACCAATGAGGGTGTGCCACCATGCGATGAAGTGCTGAGGGAGTTCAGAGAAAGAAAAAACAGTCTTTTTATGAATGCCGCTCCTGCAAGTTCAGGCACTGACCCTTATCCAACTGCATCTGCTATGGGGGTGGAGGTGTCCACCCAGGCATCTCCCGCTGACAGCAGCTCAAAACTCGATGTCTTGCCTATGGAAGTAAGAGAAATGATGAGATGTCCCCAAATGCTTACCACACAGCAGACAGAGATGGCACCAAGGTTTTCAGTTGGTAGTACCACCGCCCTAGCTCCCAGTGTGATGCCTCAGCCACCCCAAATCCCAGAAAACATATTTTGCCATAATTGTGGGAAGGATGGGCACATGAAGAGAGAATGCTGTTCCACAAAAGACCTAGATAAAGTTGTATATAGGCTTCAAGGTGAGCTTCAGAGAATGAATCAGTGGTCAAGGAATGCCCAAAATGACCACAGTGAAGGTTCAAGAAGTAGTAACTCAAATGCCTATGTGGCTAAACCATCTGTCCAGGCCCCTGCTGCTGTCCCTCCAGACTGGTCCAAAATAGTGAGCCCATCAGTGGAGACTACCATGGCTGTGAATGGTATTCCTACTCGGGCTGTGCTGGACAGTGGGTCACAAGTGACCATTGTATTTAAGAACTGGTATGACAAACACTTATCTGCTATGACCTTACAATCCCAGGAAGGCCTACATGTGTGGGGGCTGAGCGACAAGTCTTATCCCTACCTAGGATATGTCCACCTCTGGTTGTCATTTCCTGCAGCTGTAACTGGTGTGGAGGAGCAAGTCGAGACACTGGCCTTAGTGTGTCCCTATACTGGACTGTATGATGGGGTTCCCCTGTTAATTGGGACCAACACCCATATGTTTGGGAGACTGGCACAATTCTGTCATGAGAAACAAGGGCAATGGACTGGGAGGGCCCTAAGAATTCCCGCTTTGATCAAGAGGGCCTATGATTTGCAACAGAACCCCAAGGGAGTGGACCAGGATGAACCGGTAGGAGTCGTGTGGAAGAAGGATCTCGATTCAGTGGTACTGGCCCCTTACGCCCAGTGTACCATTGAAGGGGAGGTCCGCTTCCGCAAAGATGTCAAGAACAAAATACTGATGTTGGACACACCAGGCGATGGAAAATTGCCAGAAGGATTATTGGTTAAGCCCAGCATCTTGCCAGCTTGTGCTCATGCCTATGCATGACGAGTGATGGTCCAGATTCATAATGTGTCAGATTGGGATATCTGGGTGAACAGAGGATGCACCCTAGCTACGTTACACTGCACAGACACTGCAGTGTTGCCCAGCAACAAGCACCCTGGCAAGACAGATAGAGTAACTCCTGACTTGTTTGATTTGAGTGACTCCCCATTGCCAGCTGAATGGAAGACTAGAATTAGCCAGAAACTTGCCCAGAGAGATCAAGTGTTTTCATTGAAGGAATGGGATGTGGAGTGTGTCCAGGGTGAGGAGCATCACATACGCCTGCACGATGAATGGCCATTTCGAGAGAGGTCTCAACACCTAGCCCCTGCAGACATAGACAATGTGAGAAGAGACTTGCAGGAAATGCTCATGGCTGGTGTGATACAAGAATCCAGAGGCCCATATGCTTCTCCCATTGTGGTTGTGTGTAAGAAGAATGGATCTGTGAGAATGTGTGTTGATTATCGGACCCTCAACAGGTGGACCATCTCTGATCAATACACCATGCCCCGTACACAAGATGCTCTGGATTGTTTGAATAACAGCAAATGGTTCTCGGTGTTGGATCTTCGCAGTGGATTGAACCAGATTCCGATGGCTCCAGAAAACTGTGAGAAAACAGCCTTCATCTGTCCTTTGTGGTTCTACAAATTCTTGAGAATGCCAGAGGGGATATCGGGCACTCCAGCCAACTTCCAGCGACTGATGGAATGAGCGCTGAGAGACATGAATTTTCTGGAATGCCTGGTGTACTGTGATGATGTCATTGTGTTTGGGAACTTCCTAGAGGAGCATGAGAGTCGACTGTTCAAAGTACTAGACCGAATGGAAGATTTTGGCTTCAACCTATCCATTGACAATTGTCAGTTTTTCCAAACCTCTGTGAAGTATGTGGGGCACGTAGTGTCTACAGAGGGGATAGAGACTGATCCTAGTAAAGTTGAAGCCTTGACTACTTGGCCCCAGCCCCACAATTTGAAAGAACTAAAATGTTTCCTGGGATTCTGTGGCTACTACCACCGGTTCATAAAGGACTATTCCAAAGTGATTCGGCCGCTCATGAATCTTACCCAGGGTTACCCTCCAACCAATCGAAAATAGAAAAAAGGGTCCGTCAAAGAACTAGACAAAGCATATTTCCACCCAGATGAACTTTTCAGGTTCTGTTGGACACCTGACGGTGAAGCAGCTTTCCACGAAGTCATATACCAGCTCACCCATGCTCCCGTCCTCGGTTATGCTGATCCCACTAAACCCTATGTGCTGCACACTGATGCCAGTCTGCAGAATCTAGGAGCTGTACTGTATCAAGACCATGAGAATGGATTGAGACCAGTGGCATTCGCCGGTAGGAGCTTGACCCCATCAGAGCAAAACTACCCTGTGCACAAGTTAGAGTTCCTTGAATTAAAATAGGCCATTGTCGACCAATTTCATGATTACCTCTATGGGGCGAAAATATTGGTGAGGACTGACAATAACCCATTGACCTATGTACAGACTTCAGCCAAGTTAGACGCCACGGGGCACTGGTGGCTTTCTGCATTGTCAACATATGATTATGCTGTCAAATACAGACCAGGCCTGAATCATATTGATGCTGACACCCTATCCCAGAGTCCCATTTCCAAGAGTGACTGGGTCAGGCTGTCAGAACCTGACATCCGAGCACTGAGCCAAAAGTTTGATAGAAATGAACAGATGTCTACGGACACAGCGGACTGCTTAGCAGATTGCTTGGACCCCTCTGACACCTGCATACCGGCTGCATATTGCCACTTTTCTGCTCCAGATATTAGTGCACTACCTCAGTTTGACAATGACAGCATTCAAAGGGTTCAATCCCGAGATCCTATGATTCAGCCAGCACTTGACGCCCTTCGTGCAGGAAAAGATGTGTCCAAGTTGCATTCCTCTGATCTGTGAACCACTTTATTGTTTAAAGAAGGCCCCAGGTTGAAGCTGCTTAACCATTTGTTGTATAGAGAGACTGTAGATCGAGGTGGCTAAATAGTCAAGCAACAACTGGTCCTGCCCACAGCCTTCAAAGATTTGGTACTGAGGTCTTTCCACAATCATATGGGCTACCTCGGTATCGACCAGACCCTTGACCTAGTATGATCTCGATTCTACTGGCCTAAGATAGAGGCCAATGTTGAGCACCATGTAAGGACTTGTAGTCGCTGCCTGTAGAGAAAAGCCTTGCCTAAGAGGGCTGCCCCCCATGTCAACATTACTACCAGCACCCCAATGGAACTAGTCTGCATAGACTTCTTGAGTTTAGAGCCTGATCAGCGAAACACTGGCAACGTGTTAGTGGTTACAGACCATTTCTCATGGTATACACAACCTTTTCCCACCAAAGATCAAAAAACATCTACCGTGGCCAAGGTGCTACTGGAAAATTTCTTCGTCCACTATGGTGCCCCCCAGTGAATTCACTCTGATCAGGGTGGGACTTTGAGAGTTGGCTAATCAAAGAAATGCTCTCTCTATGGTGGGTGCGAAAGTCAAGAACCACCCCTTATCACCCGCAGGGGGATCCTTAGCCAAAACGATTTAGCCGCACCCTGCTAGACATGTTAGGCACCCTCCACCCAAAAGATAAGCATAAATGGAGCCAGCAAATTAGCACCTTGGTACGTGCATACAATTGCACAAAGAATGATGCTACCGGCTTCTCTCCCTACCGCCTCATGATCAAGAAAGAGGCCCAGCTGCCTGTTGATGTCTGTTTTGGGGTTTCTACTGATGGGGTCCAAGCCGAAGATTACCTGCAATATGTACAAAAACTGAAAGCTCAATTGAACCATGCCTATCAACTGGCCCAGACAATGGCCACCAAAAGAAATCCAGCCAACAAAGAGAAACATGATAGAAAAGTAAAGGCTCAAGAGCTTAGGCCTAGAGAGCGTGTGTTGTTGCGAAATTCAGGATTGCATGGTAAACACAAAATTGCTGATCGATGGCACCATCTTCCCCATGTCGTAGTTGGAAAGTTGGATGATTTGCCAGTGTACAAAGTGCGTCCAGAGAATAACTCCAAAGTTGTCAAGACCATGCACTGTAACTACTTGTTCCATATTGGTCAAGTTATAATTGAGGCTGAACCCGCCAAGATTGATTCCCCTGGACCAGTGACTCATGCTGCTGCAACAAAGAAACAGAGTCAGCCTGTCCCCGTGGTTGCCGATTGAAGACTTCTCCCGCAGCAGGCCCAGAATGATAGTGACTGCCAGTCTAACTCAGATGACAGTGAGTGTGATAATGCCTATTACCCCTCATATGAATTGAATCAGTTGTTTTGTGGAAATCCTATGTTCAATTATGGGGATGAAGCTGGGCCTTCTGGACTGCCTAATGCCCTGGCATCATCCTTGGAGCCAAAGCTCCCTGAAGGTGAAGTGCAAAGTATCACGTCTGAGGATGCTGAGTCTTTGTGTATCGTGGAACTGTATGATTTGCCTGAAGGAGAGACTGATGGTATGAGTCTTTCTGGTGACATGCCAGAACTTGAGGAACACTATGAGAGTGCTGACAACCCTCCTTCAGTGCCAGAGTATCTTCAAAATGAGCCAAGTGTTGTAGAAACAGAGCCTACAGAGCAAGGGGCTGACAGTGCTCCCAGCCTGGACAGTCCCCTTCATGCAGAGGCACCCCTCACAAGTGATGAAAGCTCCAAGACCATTGCTGAAAGTACAGAGACTGTGGTTGTTCACCCCAGAAAGACTGGCAGAGCTGTCAAGCCAGTGGTGTGCTTCAGTTACGATTTCCTCGGGAGGCCAGTGGATTTGCCTGTCAATGTAGTCCACAAAGGTGTTTATGTCTCTTAGAGCTCACTGCCCAAATTGAGTTTGACGGCCCATTCCAGGTTACTTGTTCTGCCCTCTCACCATGGTGCCCCTGCCCCATCCAGCCCCAAGTTGGCTGATGGGGAAGGGCCCCCTCTTGCATTGTTTAGAGTACAAGAAGTTATTACATGATGCTGTATAGTACTGTTCAATTTACCTGTGTGAAACATGCATAATGTATTGTCAGAATGGAAATGATATAGTGGAGTACATTGAAATGTATAGTAAAGTAACAAGTTATGCCAATTGATGAATCAGATAGTACTTGTATAGCATGCTAATGGTATAAATATCTTGTATATGTTGCATTTTCAATGTTATGATGGTACAGACTTGATGCAGATGCCAAGATTTCCCAGGCAGGAAAGGGTGTAACCCCCCTACAAATGGGGGTTCCCAAAAAGTCTTCCTTGAGCTTGCCTAAATGCTTACTGCCAGGCTGGTGTCCTGCGTTTTAGCAGTTTAAATGTGATTACCAGAGCCTGTACAGCCTCTGTGTACTGTCTCTTTAAGAGTTGCCTATTGCAGCTTAAGTAATCTGAGAGGGAGCTCTGTTGAAAGATGTAACTATTTACTAAAAATCATTTAGAATGATAATGATAATGTAGTTTGTCTAACCTGCTTTCTTTGTAGCAAGGACTGTTTTGTTTTTCTCCACTATCTTGGTCCTGGACTGCAAATTGGACCAAACAGTACTGGTGGGACCTAAAATGTAGCCGGACTACAGGACCTGTGTGAAGTCAACATCTGTAGGAATTGTAGTTTTGAACTTTTTGCGCCTTTTTTGCAACTGAAGGGGGAGCTTTTGCTTTGACTGACAGCCAAATCAGCCAACCAAACATTTTGGATCTGGGGAAGTCCCGGGCTGCTTGCAGCTTTCAGTTAGTTCTGAGCTGGGAAGTGAAATGAGAGGAGCTGAAGTGATTCTGAGCAGCAATCCTGAGTGGATTCGCATGGGAGGACTGTGAAAAGGCTGTTTTTGGCTTACATGTCTGCCTGCTGCTCCTGAGAGGGAAAGAAGCAAATTATTGTGGACTAAATCCAAGTTTGTGTGACTAAAGTAAGCTACTGAAGTGGGCCAGGCTCAACCTGAAGAAGTCCAAAGATTTTGCTGAATGCGATCGGCCTGTCAGGAGTTCCAGCTAACCCTAAGCTCCCTGTGTGTGCAGAGACTTTGCGATTGTGACCGACGAGCGCTTTGCCTGGTACAGCAGAACTCCCATACATGTAAATGTGCTATGAGCTGCTAGTGGGTTGTGAGTTAGTTCCCCACTGTGTGAACTGTGTTCTGCTTGCTGGAAGCTGTATCCAGCCCAAAACGGACTGCATCCGAATTTGTCTCCATGCAGTCTGGGCTTTGCCAGACTGGCCCAGACAGACTACCCACTGTACAGAGAAGCCATCGTCGAGAGACCTGCCTGGGGATCAGCCCAATGCTACACTCTTGAACAGGAATGACGCCTCTGCAACTCGTGTGGGTCCTGCTTCTCATGGCATTCCAGATCAACCACCTGCAGTCTCAATTTTCATCCAACCTGTGTCCAGTCTTGGGTATCGTGAGTAAATACCAGGGTAGCTCCTTGCAAGAACAGCTTATTCTGAGTGTGTCATCTGATTGTCTTTTTGTTTTGTTTCCTTTATGAACTGAGCCCTCTGACTCTGGATTACAAATATTGTGTACTGTGCATGTTGTATTTTCCATCACAGGGCCCCAACCAGCTGCAACCCCGGGCAACTGTCTTGGCTAGCCCATCTCTTCTCCACTTGGGTACCCAGAGGTGGACTGTATGGGGGGACTCAAAGCGCATGTCTAACTGCTTGATTGATATAACCTTTAAGCTAATTATCCTGATTTTGCCTCTCCCTTGCTTAAGTCCCCTGAATAAATCAGATCTTACTTTTTCTGCATGTAATCTAACTGTGGTTCCAGTTTGTGCTCAAAGTACTGTACTGTTGCTATTTGCTGTGCATAACCTTGTTTTACAGGGGGTCCCCAGGGTCGAGCCAGAGGAACCAGCCCTGGTGGTAAGTGCAAACAGTGTGGGTACTTGTGTGGTGTACCAGGGTTATTGTGAAAGTGATTATTGTACAGTGTTCAGGCCACTAGAGGGGAAAGAGGGAGGTTACAGTGTCCCGGAGGGCTGTGCCCAGGTTAGCTTGACCACTACCAACCCTGACCTCCGGTTGGAGGCACCCATTTCAGAACTCAGGTCCCTTAACCTGCTACTAGCCAAGCAGGCAGGGATAGTAGCCCTTGGGATTGCGCCACCTAGGGGTTACAACAGTACTGTACTTTACATTAACAAACTGGTTGTGCCACTGAGGTCTAACCTGGAGCAATTGAGTCAGACAGTGTTGAGAGTGGGACTTAATTACAGCCTCTCCATTAATATACTGTAGCAGTCTCCTTGTGGGGGTGCTTCCATCCAGCTGGTACTCCTGCTCTCACTGACCGTGACCATACAAGATCTGTGTGTGTGTGCTCAAAAGCAAAACAGGTACAAGCCCACAATATTTATTTACCGCATTATTTTATTTATTTAAAATAAATATAAGACTTGTTACTGTCTGAGGGAAAGGCAACAGCAGTCAGTACAGTACAATATTGTATAATATTGTGTATTTCGGTGTCCCTCGCTGTAATGAACTGGGAGCTATAATGAACGCAGGTTATGACTCCCAGCCCATTCATTATGGTGAGGGGTTACTGTACTTGTTAGTACACCATGATTCAGTAATGGCCACAATATCCAGTTCTGCCTCCGTCATGATGGCCTCTAGGTCTGGGATCTCATTTCCCAGACTCTAGCATTTTTGTTAGCTCTTTTCTTGTCACTTTCTCCTTTTTCCAGTTATTTTCCCCTTCCTCACCTTTCTCCTTTCACTGCTCCTTTCTTCCCCTTCCTCCTTTGCTAACCCCCTGCTTCCTTGAATAAGTTGTATCCTGGTGGAACTCTCTCCCCTCATGATCTCCCTGCTCTCTATCTCAGCCTGTGGTGGTCCACTTTCTACATCATCTATTTTTTCCTGCCTCCCCTCAACTTCTTTAAATGTCCATCAAAGTAACATTTAAACCATCCACTAAGGACTATAGTTCACTCATAGATGGAAGCAGGCCATCAACTCGGTATAGGCTTTTATCCTTCCAGGTTGGTCCCCAGTCCCAAGTGTAGCCATATCTCTCCTCTCTGTACCATTCCTTCTACCATTACTTGAAAGTCTTGGTGCGGAGCCCCCTCTCCTTCCCCATATAGTACAAGATGCACTCACTGCTCGCATTTTAAACAGGTGGGAAACACAGGATCAACCACGTAAATTATCTAAATTTACCAAGTATGTCATTTACACATGGACCTGACTACAGCACTTCAACTTTACTTTTACGCCCATGACATGCCCTCATGGCTCTGACCAGAGTTTGTTTTTTGAGTAGCAGCAGTCACTGCAGCCATGCAGAGACTAAAAAATGTTATATTGCTGATTGGTGTTCTTCTTTGTAGTGTACTAGAGACAGCACAGCAGCATAACTGCAGCACAGTGATTGAGAATCATTATATTCAATCAAATCTTCTGCATCACAGTGGAGTAGCTGTCTTGCCCTACCCCACAGCACACACACCATACCATACTGCTCTATATCAGCTGCAAGTTTTAATTTTCCCTCTCTACCAACAAGACATAAATCAAAATTGTATTTCTAAATTGTGCTGCCTAATGTCTAGCCTGTTGGTTGCCTAACAATGGAGGCTCTGTAAGGTGGGTCTGTGAGTGATGTCTGATGATGAAGACTTAGCCGAGTCCATTAATATGAATGAGCAAGAAGAACACTGACTGCTCTCCTTTCACTGTTAGTAACTCAGCCAGAATGGCAAGAGTACAGTGAATAAGTAAGTAAATGCTCTGCTATGTCGGATTTTTGTGACCAGCACCAGTCCTTACTTGTCTTCTTAGAAGATAAAGAGATCCTCTAGCCAATCACAATTTGTTGGTGCTGACTGCTAGACTGATTCTAAGCTTCTTCTTTTTTTATGTTCCACTGCTCCTTCTGAGGGTCACAGTGCACAACCCATTATACAGCACCACAAGACTGCTGCTGAGAGACTGGTTGATGGGGTGATGAGTGAGTGAGTGAGTGAGTGAGTGAGTGAGTGAGTGAGCAAGAGTATGTGCGCCTTGCACGCTAGGGCATTGATGATGGCAGCCCAGGCATGTGGTTTTTAAACTTTTTAAATATCAATGGTGGTGAATTAAAGTTTGCTGTTTTGTCCAACAGGTTTGCACAGTCAGACTAGCACAAACATCAGGGTTTGACCATTTAAATACCTTGTTTGAACTGAACTTGAAGCCCTATTCTCCAAAATGCACCTAAAACTTGATAAGCTATAAGAGTATAGCTATCAGGAAGTGTACCTAACCTTAGTGGTTAATATACACTTTGTACAGGATCCTGAATGCAACAGGTATACTGGACAAGGATTTCTCCGTAAGAACAGAAAAAAGGCAATGTCGGGTGCATTTGGAATTCAACAATTAGAGTCTGGGTGAGAGCAGAACCATGGCATAAGTCTGCGTACAGAGTCAGACGAGAACAGCCCAGGTCCTATTTGTAAGAATAAGGTTCTGGCTTCCCCAAGCTTTCTGGCCACCAGTTCCTTCCAGAAGGTCACAGTTGTGGTCACTGGGATATGTCAGTTAGCAATATCCTGCTGCATCATCCAGTCCCTGGGAAAGATGTTGCCACACGTGGCTGAGCTGGTTCACTTCCCAGGGACAGCTTGGAAACTGTCCAGTGAAAATGAGAAGGTGTACAGGAATAAGAAATGCTTCTACAGCATTAACTGCCATGTGAGAGGGATACAGGCTATAGTATCAGTAATGTGCTTGCTCACTTCCTCAGTTCCTTCCACTATTCTCCCAGCTTTAAGAGTATATGTGTGAGATAACTCTTGCTCACCATGCCACAAAGAAGGGCATATAAATGTACATTTTAATGGGTTGGTATCTTAAAGAAGACTGCTGCTGCTGATGCCCTTCACAGCCAACAGGTGAAATTCATAATGACACAACAACTGCCATTGCACTGGTACAGTGTGATATTTCCAAAAATCCATATCTTGGGGTGGGTGAGATGAGAGGTAGAAAACGTGTGCTGCATGTCCACTCTGCTTGCAGAGCCACTGCTGCTGAATGCTGTTGTCTGCCTTGTCAATTCCAGCTTCATTGTGAGCACTGACTATAGGCCAAACCACAGAATACTGCCCCACCCACTTCAACATTAACATGTATCCCATGTTGGAGGCTTTGAACTACCTTTAGCTCACCAAGAGTTGGTTCCTCCATAAAAAGGCTGTTACATTTTTTAGGCAGTGTGGTGATGATTACACAATTTGGTTGCTTGTTACTACAAGTGTCATGCAGGTAAATAAAAGACTTTGGACTTGGTACTGCCAATCTGGTATCTTCTCCAAGCAATGGATGTAAACTGAAAACCTAGGGCCCTGTTTTAAAAGAGTTTCTCATATCCTTTGCAATTGACTAAAGTCTTTAAAAATAGGACCTCTGTTTATGGAATGCTTCCACTTGTGGTCTATTCTGAGTAAGTGTAATAAACATCAAAAATTAATGCCTTAGTAGCATCAAGACAATGGCACATTCTATTTAGCTATAACATGTGGTAAACCAGGCTAAGATTGACAGTAGGCCATGCTGAGGCTATCCGATCAGAGAGAGCTTGATATCTACAGTCAGTGGAAGTCAAGACATGACTGTGGGTGCTAGAAAAAAATTCAGTATGGAAAAACTGTGGTATTGTAGACCTTAAAAACCAGCAGAAACAGAATACCTTTCAAATTACTGTAACAAATGATGGATTAATCTCATCTGTTTGGAAAGCTGGATTACATAGACACATAGAAACATAGAATTTGATGGCAGATAAGGACCGCTTGGCCCACCCAGTCTGCCAATTTCCCTACCTAATGGATAAGCTGCAGATCCTAGTTAACAACAGCCTACTTCTTCCTACCCCCAACCCCTAGAATTGCCTTATGACTGTCCCATGCATTCTTGAAATCCACCACTGTTTTTGACTCCACAACCTCCTCAGTAAGGCTGTTCCATGCATCCACAACCCTCTCCATGAAAAAATACTTCCTCACATTACCTCTGAGTCGTCCCCTCAATCTTCAAATTGTGCCCTTGTTCTTGCACATTTTTTCTGAAAGATGCTACCCTCTTGACTTTGCTGATTCCCTTGAGGTACTTGAAAGTTTCTATCATGTCTCCCCTCTCCCTCCTTTCCTCAAGGCTATACATATTAAGCTCCTTAAGTCTCTCTTCATATGTCTTCTGGTGCAGACTTTGCACCATTTTAGTTGTCCTCCTCTGGACTGCCTCCATCCTGTCTATGTCTTTGTGGAGACTGGGTCTCCAGAACTGCACACAGTACTCCAGATGGGGTCTCACCAGCTGATTGTACAGCGGGATAACAACTTCCTGTTTTCTACTGGTGATGCCTCTCCCTATACATCTCAGTATCCCCCCAGCCCTCCTTACTGCCCTCTCACATTGCTTGCCCACCTTTAGGTCATGTGATATGACTATCCCCAGGTCCCTTTCCATTTTTGTTGTTAGTATCTCACCCCCCACTGTGTACTCTTCCCATGGGTTTTTATTTCCCAGGTGCATTACTTTGCACTTCTTAGCATTGAATCTAAGCTGCCATACATTTGACCATTCCTCCAGCCTTTCCAAGTCCCTTCTCATCCTTTCCACCCCACCTTGTGTATGAACTCTGCTGCAGATCTTTGTGTCATCTGCAAAGTGACATACTTTTCCTTCCAATCCCTCTGCAATGTCGCTTATAAAGACATTAAAGAGGACCGGTCCTAGTACTGAACCCTGTAGTACCCCATTAGTAACCCCCCTTTCTTCAGAGTGTACTCTGTTTACTATTACCCTCTGTGTTCTATTCTCCTGCCAATTTTTTACCCAGGCTACCATCTTGGGACCCACTCCCAGGCTGGCCAGCTTGTATACAAATCTTTTGTGTGGGACTGTGTCAAATGCCTTGCTAAAGTCTAGGTAGACCATGTCCACAGCCCCTCCTTGATCTATTACTTTGGTCACCCAGTCAAAGAAATCTATTAGATTCATCTGACATGACCTTCCCGGTGTGAATCCATGCTGCCTTGGGTCCTGTGCCCCTCTGGCCTCTAGGTACTCAACAATTCTTTCCTTCAGAAGTGATTCCATCATTTTTACAATCACTGAGGTTAAACTAACAGGTCTGTAGTTTTCTACTTCTGCCCTGCTCCCACGTTTGTGAAGTGGAATAACATCTGCCCTCCTCCAGTCCTCAGGTACCACCCCCATCCTCCCATGATTTGTTAAAGAGGGTAGTCAGTGGCATCACTAGTTCTACCCTTAGTTCTTTTAGAATTCTGGGATGAATCCCATCAGGCCACATTGCAAGAACTGTAAATCTGTCTACTTCTAAGGTATTAAAGACCCCCTGACAGCTCACAAAAATTTGAAAAAAAAAAATTAAGACAGTTTATATTTAATCTTTCATATATTTTCTGTGTTTTTGCCTGTTTTTATTATGTTTATAAATATGTACGTGGCCATCAAAACAGGATCACTGTCCATTAAACTTCATCTGCTTTGGTTGCTTGTCTACACCGGACATCGCAGTCTGTTGCCATGAATGAGTAAAGTCCAAGCAGAGGACTATGATGCTAGGTGAAGACAAGCAGTCAGAGTAGATGAAAGCTAATGAAATGGTATTTTCATGGTATTCTGCATACAGTAGTTGTAATGTAAAGGGGATGTTAAACATCGACAATAAAATGAAACAAACTTAACTGTGCATCAAATGCATGTTTTAAAAAGAGCATCTCCTGAGACATCAATGTCTCTTTAAAGCATGAGTATTCATTTAAAAGCCCACTTGGTGGACAATGGAGAAGTGTAGCTGTTGGCAGCAATGTAAAAAGCACACTTGGCGGACATTGGAAATGTGCCACCGTAGTATAAAGAGCCTGCTTGGCAGGCATTGGAGAAGCACAGCTCTGGGTGGCAGATTAAACAACTGATTTAGCAGGCGTTGGAGAAGCACTTAGAAAATTAGAAAAAGGTCAGCATCACCAGTCTACAAATGATCAAACATTTATTTGCAGCACTTTAAAAAGGAAAGCAAACACTTTGCAAACAAAAATACAATGTACTATATAAGTTCATTCAGTGGGAAGCACCAAGGGAGGTCAACAGTGTAAATGTCAACCTCCCGCACAGCGACGACACAATACCGACGCAGGTATATTGCTGCATGAAGGACGAGTGTTTTCTGTGGGGTGCTGTGCCCCCCACACCCCCCATGTGGGGGCTCTTCCCCTGCACCCCCCAGACTTTAAGATTATCAACTCCAGGTCGTAGTTGGTCCGGAGAGGGGGCAGAACACTGGGGGATGGTTACGCTTGAAAATGGACCATTACAGCGACAGTTGCTGTAATGGTCTTTTTTTGAGTGTAGCTGTCGGGGGGGGTCGAGCTGGAGGGGGGCACTGCATTCATTGATATGTTGAGTATGTGACTGATGTCACTTGACTGTAGAAGACACCCCCCCCCCCAGTGGGCTGCAGTGTAAAGATTTCCAATCACAAGTGTGCGGTGTGCATATTTATGGAACACATACAAACAGAGGAGAGAAAGAATTAAGTGCCTCAGCTGGGACTTGAATGCAGGCAGCCCAGAATACCATTCCAGTTGCGCTACCAGGCCAGCTGCGCCACCAAGGCAACTGGAAATTGGGCTGTCCTGGAGCACATTTCTCTTTCTCCAATATACAACCTGGTGCAGCACAGATAATTACATTCTCAATTACAAGATTGCAGTATGCATATTTATGGGAGAGACACAAACAGAGGAGAGACAGAAATAAGTGCTTCAGCTGGGATTTGAATCCAGACTGTCCAGAATACCGCTCTGGTTGCACTACTGGCTGTGCTACCAAGGCAACTGGAAATAGGTCCAGCCCAGAGCACATTACTCTTTCTCCGATGCACAACCTGGTGCTGCACAGATAATTATATTTTCAATCTCAAGAGTGCGGTGTGCATATTTATGGAACAGATACAGAGGAGAGAAAGAAGTAAGTGCCCCAGCTGGGATTTGAATCTAGGCTGCCTGGAATACCATTCTGTTTGCGCTACCAGCTGCGCCACCAAGGCAACTGGAAACAGGGCCATCCCAGAGCATATTACCCTTTCTCCAATGCACACTCTGCTGCTGCACAGATAATTACATTTTTAATCACAAGAGTGCAGTGTACATATTTATGGAATACTGTAAATCCTGCCAGAGACCCAGTATCTGTATATGAATTGTATGCTAAAAACAGACCCCACATAGTGTGCATTCCTGAGTCCTCCTTTTACCTCTCCTCAACATATATTGCAATCCAGATAGTTTGCTGTGGTTCAGGCTATGAAAATTGGAATTAACAAATTAAGAAAAATTATGATGGACATGAAATTGCAGGCTGACTTACCAGAACATAAAAGAATCAGTAACCATTCAACAAGAAATACATCTATCCAGAAACTTGTAAGACAGCAAGGTCACATGTGCAACAGGTTTCTGGGCACAAAATGTGCAGTCTATTAATAACAATCCTTATCTGTTTACATCCAAGCAAAAACAAATCTCATCTAAATACATTCCACAACTGACCCTACTGCAGCAACTTTCAGCTTCATTCAAAGTATAGATATACCTGAAAATAAATATGCCTGAAACAAAGCAGCCAGCTACTAGCATTCCTTCCATGTCCTGTAAATAGATTTCACGAGAACAAAAACCCTGGATTCCCTCCTAGTCAACAAGAGTATATCTAGATTGCCCCAGTTCTTCCCTTTTCCTAACTGGTGACATAGACAGCTTCGAAGAAGAAATTTACAGCTCCTGGCAACCAAAAATATTTCAACCACAACTTTCAGAGCTGCTTCACAACTACACAACTATACTACATGGAACAAAATGGCAGTTTCCAAAAAGCCACCCATCTCATTAATGATGAGCCAATCGCGCTATAAATCATCACTGCAATGGGAAGGACAGATCAAGAAAAACCTATAAGCTATACTCACATTTTAAAAAAAGTGTCTCCAAGGCATTGGGGTCCATGACTCTCATTACATTTTTTGGCCTGAACTGTATTTTCAATAGCTCAGTTTTTTTCACAATAATTAACTGGGAGTCATGAAAGAAATCACACAAGGACAGTATGACTTTCACCCAGACTGTAAGTCCGAGAAGATCAGCAAAGCACAATCAACATAATTCTGTACATAGTTAACAAAAAAGAAGCAGAAAAAAAAGAATAGAAAAAAAGTTTTTTCATCTGTCTTGCCTTATTGTTTAATTTTTTTAACTGCAACTAACTGTAGGGGGAACTGTACACCACCTTGCAAGGTAAGAATGTTTATCATGTTGAAAAACAGTCTCAAACTGCATTGTGATTCATTGACCATCCATGACACTCCAGACATTACCTCATGGGTTTTAGCCCACCTGATAGGCTAGTGATGCACATGACTCTAGTATTAAATTTTTTGTATATCCATGTCCCAGAAACCCCTGTTCTGCAGTTCAAATCGTGCATCTGATCAGGCTACTAGCACACCAGCATCCCTGTTGTTCTACTCTAAGAAGGTAGGCCTCTCATTTATAACTCTTAACTGGTTTATACTGTAGATTATGACCATATTCATAGTTTCATAGTTAAATACGTGTTCAGTAGGTATTTCTCCCTTTTACGAACACGCCATCCTTCATGGATGGAAACGGAATTTAAGGTCTCCTTTTTCTTTGTCAATATTTGATTTGAACATAGTTATAGTTTCACTGTTGACTGCTACTGCAGTTCTTTATATGGGCTCCCTAAGGGGTAGGAAATCTGCAGCATTATATATTTTGGCTATAAATGATTGAGGCCAGTGTTGTTTGTTTGTTATTGAGATTTAGTTCTCACTTGTTTAGCCTATAAACAAAGTTTTTCTAACGGTTTATCTCGAAATGCTATTTAGAGGTAGTTATCTCGATGTGTTGTTTAGGAATCAGTTATGCCTGGCCTTATCTAGCCTATTCCGCAAGCTGTTGTTTCTATTTTGGCTTATTTCACACCAACGGAAATTATTGCGTGTTTCAGCATCACGATTTGGCAAAACAAAAGTTTTTTTTATCCACCGCTTATTCACAAGTCCAAGCATCTGCAATCTGCTCCTCTCTACTAGCGTAAGTAACGCAGTGCTCATACAGGCCGCCCCCAAGCCCTCTCTCACTCAGCAGCCTCGCGAGTGAGTGTAAAGGCGATCATCTGCCCCAATAGAAAATACAAGGGAACCCTACCAAAGCAAGCTCTTCTTGCTTGCACTATGAGACTAAGGGAGCAGTCCTTTGTTTTTCTAGGCCTCTGGCCTAATGCTGAATGCCGTGTGGTGCTCCTCCCCCTCCCCCTGGTGCATGGTCTTGGTGTATTGCTGCCCTACTAGTTGTCGTTTGGGAAAGACAACAGAGAGAGCATCCCTGTGAGAGAAACAGCTCTCCTACAACAGAGTCCCCAATTCCAAGGATTTTTTCTATATGGAAGGGGTTTGTTCGTCAACCCCACGCTTCCTTTCAGCCACATGGTTCCCGTGGCCTATTTCCAGCTAGCATAACACCGAGAGCATCTCCCGTGGCAGTACCAGCTCCTCCTGCATCTAAATCCCCTATTCAAGGGATTTTTCCTTCAGGAGGGGTTCCTTCTCGCCATCCCCACGCTATGTTTGGGACGCCTGGGCCGCGCGGCCTATTCAGGCCATTTGCTGCCTTCTAGGCCTAGCGTGGGGGGGGCGGAGGTTTAGACACCTCCCTGTACAAAAGCAACATTCATATTCCACTCGTTCTCCTCCACAAATAGAGACAGGTTATAAAATCCTCTAGAGGAATCCTGGGAGTGAGACGTGTTACATTATTTCTTGGGCAAATGAACAAAGATGCTGGCACGCTGTACCACAGTGAGGACTATATTACAGATCCAAGAATGAAGCTGCAATAAGACCCCCTGGGTTGAAATAACAGTTCTTGCAGCCCTACAAAGCCCCCTGGCTCAATTTTTGCTCCCCCCAGCACCTCCTCTACCTCCATATGGGGTCCCTCACATAGCGACCCTATATTATTTCCAAACAAACTAATGGTACCTCCCCCTAGTTTATATGGGGTCCCTCTTCTTAGTGACCCTATATGCGTCACAAGAACCTGGTGGTCCCTCCCCATAGCGACCTCCACAGTGTCCTTCTCCATACTTGGGCCCTCACTATAGTGACCCCCCCATGCTGAACCCCACCTGTAATTATTTATACACCCTCCACTAACAGTTTTTCAATGGTGGGCACTCTGATAAGGGTTATCAGCAGACCCCTAGGGCAGTTCTCCCCTAGGACCTTCTGTACTTCTCAGACTGTATTAAACAGATATGGGGCATCCACTGAGTTGGAGGCCCATTGTCACACAGTCCTAACTTTTGCATCCTCTGTCTCCCTCTCTCTCTCTACCAGATGGTCAAAGCCAAGAGATGCACTTCTTGCAGCGTTACTCTCCTGCCCCATGCCCTGGGTTCCCTATGCCCCTCCTGTCTCCATGACGATGACGACTTGTTCCTGGAGCAAACCTCTGTCATGGGCTCCAGTAATCCAGGACCCAGTGGTTCTACTTGGATGGATCCTGGATCTATCCTACTTCAGAACCAGCAGGTCACAGTAGCAATGATGGAGAGCCAACAGAATTTTATGCTGAAAATAATTGAGAAGCTAGAATCCCTTACCCAGCATAGGGCCACTACCGCACCACCTCCGGAGCCAGATATCATGGGGGGGCCATCAAAGAGCATTTGGATCCGGTAGAACCAGCACCAGACAACCATAAGCCAGATTCCAGAGAAGACAAGGAGATGCCAGATGAGGAAGAGGGGGCGGAGACCGATGATGAGGACATGGAACCACAATCCGTGCCATCCCTCACATCAAAACTTTGCACCTTAGACATGGTTCCGGGACTGATGAAAATAGTCAAGACCACCATGGGATTTGACATTGAAGAGGGCAAGCCAGAGTCAAAGTTAGACCCCATGATTCAGCAGAAGGCGACTATCAAGGACACATTCCCAGTATGCCCAGTGAACGAGGACATTTTCAACAAGGAGTGGCAATCCACAGAACCTAGCAGAATGTCAAACAAGAGAAACTTGGATCGCATGTATCCGGTCCTGGAGGACAAGGCCAGCAACTGGTGCACAGCCCCGACTATTAATCCTCAGGTGGCAGCACTCAGTAGAAAAACCATACTGCCATGTGGGACCATATCTTTAAAAGACCCCACAGACAAGAGAGTGGAGAACATGCTGAAGAAGGCCTTCGAAATTGAAGGAACAGCCTCAAAAGCCTCTACTACGGCCATTTACACGGCACGTGCCCAGATCCGCTGGCTCGAAGAATTCCTTGAGCAGACAAACCCCAAATCTAGACAGGCAGAGCTGTTAGAATGTACTCTCAATGCTGCTAAATACCTGGCTGACATGGCAGTGGACACCCCTCAGACTGAATGCCAAGGCTACAGCCATCACCAACCATGCCAGAAGAGCATTGTGGCTAAAATTATGGGAGCCCGACAATGAATCCAAAACATTATTGCAAAACTTACCTATGAAGGGGAAACATGTATTTGGGGAGGGCCTGCAGGAATTCCTAAAACAGAAGGAGGAGGGCAAAGACCTTCTCAAAAATAGTAATAGACACACCTATCTCCCTTCCGCTAGGCGGTGGTTTCGGGGGGGAAACAAGTCTTATCAAGCACGCAGAGACACCCATTACCAGAACTATACATTTTGAGGCAGAAGAACGCACAGCGGACACCACAGTCCCTTCACCCATTCCTACCAGCCCTCCTCCTTCAGACCCCGTGGGTCCAAGTTCAGAGGAAGAGGTAGAGGGAATAGGTGAAAACAACAATGACTACTTGACCAGAACTCCTCGTGGGTGGGAACTGTGTCCCCCTGTGGGTCAAAGATTGTCACTTTTCAGACACCAGTGGTTCTGCACAACCTCAGACAAGTGGGGTTCAAGAGGTGGTGTCGAGAGGATACTCCATAGAGTTATTCCAATCCCCATCACACACAGATTCATAAGCTGTCCCATTGCCAAAAAGAAAGCAATGGCTCATCAGGTCAAACAAATCCTGTGGGATCTGATACAAAACAGAGCAGAAACTAGGAGTGTACTAGAATTTCTTTCTCATGCCCAAGAAATCAGCGGAACTATGCCCTATCCTGGACCTGAAGCATCTCAACCAGCACGTAGTTCCCCAGAGGTTCAAAATGGACACCCTAAAGTCAACTCTATGCAGTATCTGAGTAGGCGACTCTCTCACATCCATAGATTTGAAGGACACATACCTTCACATATCTATCAGACCAAACAAAACAAAGACAATACCTCAGATTCAACATCCTAGGCCAGCACTACCAATATCAGGCCCTACCCTTCAGTCTTACCTCAGTGCCAAGAGTGTTTACCAAGGTGTCAGTAGTGCTAGTGGCCAGACTCTGAGAACAAGGTCTCGATATCATCCCCTACTTGGACAACTGGCTGATCTGGCACACCAAGGAGTGCTCGCATCAAGACACCGTGCTCGCTCTGAGAGCACTCGAGGAGCACAGCTGGATGGTGAACCAAGCCAAGAGTCATTTGGTGCCCACACAACAGCTAGAACACCTAGGGGGCACAGATCATCACATTACAGGGATGGGCAAAACCATCCCAAACAAGGGTTCACAACCTAATAAGACTGTCTTGCCGAGTGAGAGATTGCCATCAGTCAACCATGGGATGAATAACACAGTTATTAGGTTACATGGCATCCTGCATCGACCTGATTCCTTGGGCCAGGTTGCACATGTGACCCCTACAGACTTATATCCTCACTCGGGGATCACCAACAAATACAACTTGCATGTCATAGTTCCATTACCTCCATCAGTGTGACAGTCACTAACATGGTGGACAGTATGCTCCAATCTCACATGAGGGGTCCCACTAGAGGCATTTTACGACACCAGTATAGAAACGGATGCAAGCCTATTGGGCTGGGGAGCATGCCTACGCAACATCACGGCACAGGGACAGTGGACAACATCAGAGGCCCAGTTGTCCATCAGCATTCTAGAAATGACAGCAGTATACCATGCTCTCAGAGCTTTCAGATCCTCCATTTCCAGTCAGTCGGTTCTGATACATTTCGACAACCAAGTCACTGTGGCATACATCACCAAGCAAGGGGGTACCAGGAGCAGAGCTATGCTGAGGGAGGCGGCGACGGTCCTCAACTGGACACAGAGCAACCTCACACACCTTGGCACAGTTCATCTCACCAGCAAGCTCAACATGCAAGCAGATTGGCTCAGCTGACAATAAGTCCACCCAGGGGAGTGGCATCTCCACCCCAGCCTCTTCAAAATGATTCAGGAGACTTGGGGACCTGTATCCATGGACCTCATGGCCACAGCGGAAAATGTGCAGGTCAAGAGATTCTACTTGAGATACAGGGAAACCCAGTCCCAGGGAACCGATGCCCTATCGCAACCCTGGTCCCAGGATCTGGTGTATGTTTTCCACCCAATTCCTTTGCTACCCCAGGTACTAGCCAAGATCCAAACATCAGGATGAACCATCGTTCTAGTGGCATTCTACTGGCCACAGAGAACCTGGTTCGCCACGGTGCTGGCTATGACAATGGGCAGTCTCAGGTTACCCTACCACCTGGATATGCTGACCCAGGGACCGGTACTACACCCGGCTCCATGGATGCTAAAACTCACAGCCTGGCTTCTGAGAGGAAGAGACTGATGAGAGCAGGTTATCATGAATCAGTCTTCTCCATGATGCTGCAATCCAGAAGATCCTCGACCACCTCTACCTATGGTAGGTAATGGTCGGTGTTCGTGAAATGGTGCCAAGAACAGGGTAAGAATCCTGAACTAGCAGACATGTCCACCACCCTCTTATTCCTTCAGCAAGAAGTAGACAAGGGGTTGGCCCACTCATCTCTCAGGGTACAGCGCCAAGCCATTGCAGCAGCCATTGGTCCCATAGAGGGTCGCAGTCCAAGGGCTCACCCAGACACCTTACACTTTCTGAAAGTGGTGGAAGTACTATGGCCCAGAGTCGAACCATCCATCACTCCCTGGGACCTCCCTTTGTTATTGGAGTCCCTCAGTACAACCCCCTTTGAACCACTACACGAGGTAGACCTGTTCTGGGTGGGTCTGAAGACCTGCTTCCTCATCGCTATCTGCTCAGCTCGAAGGATCAGGGAACTAGGAGCACTGTCATACAAGGAACCCTAAGTGGTGTTCACCCCTTAGGAAGTACACCTATGCATGATACCAGCCTTCCAACCAAAGGTCTCCTCCACTTTTCACAGGAAACAACCCATTGAGTTGCTTACCTTTACTGCAGACACTCAACCTGGTGATAAGCCTGTCCCACACCATCTAGATGTTGGGATCACCCTGTCCACCTAGATATCTAGAACTCTGCCCTTATGCAAGACAGAGAGGTTGTTCATTGTCACAAGGGGACAAAGACAAGGCAAGGTAGCTTCTAAAACTACTATTGCTGGCTGGCTCAAGAGAACCATCCAGGAAGCCTACAGGGCTAAACAGCTGACACCCCCAGAAGGCATCAAGGCCCATTCCATGAGAGCAGTAGCCACTTCTCTGAGGCGGATAGGGCAAACGTGTCTTCAGAAGACATCTGCAAGGCGGCGATATGAACTTCCATCCATACGTTTGCCAGACACTATAGACTGGAGCACCTGTACAGGCTACAGCCCACCTTTGCCACTCAGGTTCTCTCAGCCACCAGCTCCTCCTCTCACTCCGAGACCACTCTGTCCCCCTCTCTAGGGTACAGTACTGCTACTTATCTATCCATGAGGTAATGTCTGGAGTGCCATGGATGGTCAACCAATCACAATGGGTGTTTACTCACCTGGTAAAGGTGATTGTGTTGGTTGACATCCATGGTACTCCACGACCCACCCGACAGAGTGCTCAGAGTGACCAGGATTAGACTAAACAGAAGAATCACCTTGAGGGAAATTAAGCCTTATTTCACTAAGGACATCCAAGATGTTGACCATTGACCACTTACTGGTTGAGTTTAGATTGTATTAATAGTTAAATAAAACTAGGGCCGTTGGCCCACATGTTCATATCGCCTCAGTCTGCATTATTGTATAGGAGGTTTAGTGTTTCTTTTTCTAGTACTTTCTCTTGTACTTACCTTGATTTCAGTTATGGAAGATTCAAACTGGAGAACAGGGGTTTCTGGGACCTGGATATACTAGAAATTTGATCCTAGGGTCATGTGCATCACTAGCCTATGAGGTGGGCTAAAACCCATGAGGTAATGTCTGGAGTGCCATGGATGTCAACCAACAAAATCACTTTTACCAGGTGAGTAAACACCCATTATACAAAATAATGTAACCCCTTCATTGAGAGCTCACCAGATTCTCAACGCCTCGTTAGTTCGGTGACATCAGGAAGGCACTTGAGCTTTGCTCTGTTGCCCCGATGTCACAGAATTAACTAAGCATTGAGAATCTGCTGATTCGCAATGAGGGGATTAAATTATTGTATATGAACAATAAAAATAGTTCTGGTAGTGTAAGGACACAGCTATATAGTGCACACTAATGGCTTGTTCTGCATAGAAATCCATCTAGATGAAGTGTTGTTGTACCACAGTTCAAAGTTCATGGACTATCATTTCCCCTTTCTGTAGCACAACAACATTAACAACTAATCACAAGTTAATTCCTCACAGCACTGCCACATGAACATCATTTATAAGTCTAATTAATTATTCATGATGGCAACGCTGTCCGTGATTTGTTGTCATGCCAGTCTGAAATCTCTAAGAAGTGACTGGTGTGGGACCCGCTCTGCACTTCCTGCTATCACAGTTTCCACTGCCGCCACAAAAAAAGTAAGAAAATCTCTTTAAAAAGAAGCCATTATTGCAATTAGACTTATAATCACGATAATTACCTCAGAGCTGGTCATTTTCTCGAGATTAATGACCGGCTGGGTTGGGTGACCCTTGGCTGTGCCTCAGGCCACTGCCTCCCCCAGCTGGTTGTTAACCTCTAGGAAATGACCAGCTCTTAAGTCGTTATTGCTTAATTAGTTCAACTGAACTTCAATGTCCATGGCCGATTTTTCGGAAGTAGCTAACACAGAGTGGGAGGGGGCCGGTTAGAAGTTTTCAAGGTGTTTTCCTTTACATTTTTCCCCACAGATCACTACCAAGCAACAAGGCTTCAAAATCAAACAAATTTTTATTTTATTATTACTTACATTGCTGCCTTTCTTAGTTGTAACTGATGCCTCTTTAGCTTAGCTGTTGCTGCAATTCCCAGCTCTGCTTTTGCTCCCTTTAAACTGAAAGTGTTAAACAAATTAAGTGCCTAATATGTCTCTTCCTGCATCTTACAGCCAAAGCTATATACCGTATGAAACAGTGAATGGGCAATCATTAGCACAACAAGCCTGTTTTCTGTGTCTTACAGTTAAAGCTATATAACTACAGTATATAAAAAAGTGAATGGGCAATCATTGGCACAACAAGCCTGTTTTGCTATCTCAGGATTCTGATTACATCATACCTTTTGAGCTTTGTTCTCGAAGTCAGGGATGTAAATCAGAACCCCTCTATTGCAACATAGGCTTGTAGTACATGGTTGCCCATCCACTATTCTCTATTGGGCCTATCCATGAATCAGTGGAGGGCATGTGCAGGCCACATAGATGGAGCTTGTAGCGTACTATGTCTGTTCGGCACGTAGAACCTGCACAGTCAGCATTTTTGTTTAAATTTATTTATTTATTTATTTCTAAGAAGTACCTTTGAGCCAAAGGCTCTTTTACAGAGGCTCCACGTCGTAGTAATACATGAGCATATCATCATTTACAATGGTTACAAGTACATAAACAGATACAAGGATGTTCCATGCCTTAGAAAAACATGAGTACATCAGGTTACAGAGGTTACATAGTTACAATAACAGGGATTACATAAGTAAAAACATACAGATACATAGTTTATAGTGGGCTAGGTTGACAAGAAGTTTAAGTGAACAGCTTGAGAACCTACAGGATATAGAGCAAATCAAGTAGGGAACAGAGGATGAAATAGTCTGTAAAATAATTAATACTATACGCAAAGAGGTGAGAACTTGATGGGCAGCAGTTCTTTTGTCTTAAGTGCTAAAGAGTGTAGTCATAGAGGAAGGCTAGACTCATTGGGGGGAGTGCTGAGGCAGGGACCTGGAGCCTACTAGGGGAGTGTTAGTTAGCAAGAAGAGAGGAGAAGGCAAGAGGGCAGGTTAGAATGAGGGTAGCAGGACACAGGAGGGAAGAGTGTGGGGGGGTTCAGGTCTCACAGTCACAGTTACCATTTGTGGCAAGGGCCTCTCAGAGTTTATCTTTAAAGGGGCCTATTTTGTCCTCTTTCATGATGTCTAGGTCAAGTGCATTAAGCCAAAGTGGTGCCCGGTATTCGTAGGACCATTGGCCTTGTGTGGTTCTATGAAAGGGACGCAGAGGGCCGAGTTGTTTGTACCCCTACTGCATCTGATGGAATTAGATCATCTAAAAAGGCTTTGCAGGCCTGGGGTTGTAAGTCCTAGCATAGACTTCTTGGTGAGCCGGCATACTTGATGCTGGAGGCAGCTGTCAAGGTTGAGCCAGTTCGTTTAAGTGTACAACTCACAGGTGTGAGTGAGACAGGGTAGACCTAGGACTAAACGACACGCTTTGTTAAGACCTGTGTGCAGTGCTGCATGCCCATGGCTGCTGCAGACATGTGTGGTAGTGTGACATGAAGCATGTGGATGGGCATGTCCGTGTAGTTCACCATGAGCCCCCCTGGATGCACATGCACATCCATAACCATGGCGATAAGATGCATGGAACCATTAGCACAACACTATGCCAGGGGTAGGGCTGGCATAAACCTCTATGCACAATGTGCAGGCTGTGACAGGTCTTGGGGGGAGTGCACCATGACACAGCCAGGGCCGCATGCCCATGGAACATAGTGGCCAACAGACAATGCAGAACAGGTTATGGGCAGTTCTGCATGCCCCCCCACTATACATATCAGACATGTGATGCCGAAAAATGGCCAGCTTATTGTCCAGTACCAGCCACCCCCGGCACCACACCGTCTGACTGGCCCCATAGACAAGCATGCCCCCGAAGGGCCCCGTGATGAACTCCCGCACCCTGTACAAGGGGAATGCACAAGACAGAGACAGCACAGTATGGTGTGAATGCACCATGGTGGCCACACAGGATGGACAGGCCCGTGCCACTGGGGATACAGCCGGAAACACACCCCTATGATTGCCAGCTCTATGGCTACCCAATGCCCAATGTAGGCTGTGCCCCTGCCTATGGACCCAGTCCCTGCCTGCAGCAGTCCACCACCCTGTAACATGTGTCTGTAGGAGCCTTAGCATGCATACCACAGCACCCCCCCACCCAGCTGGATGCTGTGCAGTGCCAGCCAGAAGAATGGCACACAGACAGGAGACGTGTGGTCAGACAGTTTAATACCATACTTGGCAGGGTGACAATAACAGCCCCGTGGCCCAGTATTCATTCATCCCTCCATCAAGGAATCCCCCGACAATGGCAGTGGCATGCTTCTGGTGGTGGGCACGTGACCAGGACCAGGTGGCAGAGTAAGCTGGTGTACCTCTGAAATAATAGAAAATAACACAGGAGAGGCAGAGTGTAAAGGACCCACCAGTGATGTGCCACAACCACAAATACACCACATGGACGCAGAGTAGCATTTACCTTGAAGGGCTCCTCTACCACCCAGATCTCCCTGTCAGTGTCCTTACAGTATGCAGTCTATCCCAGGATCCCACCCTGAGGGACAGGACTCCTGGAATCACCTGTGGCCACCTGCCCCTCTTCGCCACCACAGTAACTGACTCCCCTTGGCCTAGCTCCTTCCGCTCAAGGGTCATGGACAGCGGCTTCCCACTGAATGCCTATGGGAACACAATAGGGGAAAGATCATTAGCCCGTTGTTCATGTTGTACTCCCACCCTCAGGGCACCCACATGCAGCCATGTACTCACCTACATGGGCTCTGTCACCTCCCAGATGTTGCCCCCCCTCACGGGCATCTTGGTACATGAGGGTGGCCCTCTGCCATAGTTTTCCCCAGGCACTCCACAGCTGTTGCCAAACTAGCTCCTGCATCCAGCACAGGACATCACCACTTGGCAGATACCCTGTCACACCACACCACACATCGGCATGCACTGGAAGAACCCACAGAAAGGGCCATGGAGTGGATAGCTGGTGCTAGATGGTATGGGTGGGAGGCTCATCCATGCTGTATGCCAGTGTGCCGCACACCACCAGCTGTGTTAGTGCCCACCTGTGTGTCATGGGCCCGGGAATCTTGCTGAACACCATCCTACTGGACAAGGAGCTGGCTTAGTTACAGTGGCATCAGGCCCACCACCGGTCACAGATCTTCTGCAACAGATTACAGATGCTGTCACTCAGGGACACACACTGCATACAGCAGTTTCAGATGGACCATGCCACCATCTCACACTTGTGTGATATGGTATGGCCATATGTCACGCCCTGCACCATATGGTCCAGGGTACTGACAGTGGAAATAAAAGTGCCGTGTGCAGTAACATGCTATGTCACAAGCTCCTTCCAGATAGTGGCAGGGGATGTTACAGGTATGAGTCAGTCATCCTTGTCCTGTGCCCTGTATCAGGTCACAGATACTCTGCTACAGCATGTGCAGGCACATATTGCCTTCCCAACAACACCAGTGGACATCCACTAAGGAAGGGTTCCATGGCATGCGGGGAATGCCAGATGTGCTGGGTGCCATTGACTGCACCCATATAGCGATACTGGCCCCATTGGTGGAGGGGGAGGCATATTGAAACCACAAGGTATACCACAACATCAACTGCCAGGTCACCTGCAATGCTAATGGCATAATCAGGAATGTGTGTGCGAAATACTCAGGCTCATGCCATAATGCCTATATCTTCAACTGGTCTGGCCTGTGTACCTGTCTTGAGGAACAGAGTGGTATGGAGGATTGGTTGCTTGGTAGGTACCTCATCAGGGGGACTTGGTGCCCACTGGGCTGTCCACATATACTAACACTGTCCTACATCTTCCTAGATGACAGCAGTTATCCACTATGCCCCTACCTTCTGACACCATGCCTGGAACCAGAGGGGCTGGCAGAGGTGGCATACAATGGGGTGCACAAGAGGACAAGGTTGGTGGTGGAATGCATGAACATCAGGCTGAATATGAGGTTCTGGTGCCTAGAACACACAGGTGACACAATGATGTCTGCCTCCAGGAAGGTGTGCATGGTGATCACTGTATGTGCCAAGCTACAGAACATGTGTGAACAGCATCAACTGTCTATGCCATGAGATGTGCCAGATGACATTCCACCCTACGATGACAACGGACCACCATGTGTTGGGGGTGAAATGCTGTTGGTATGTGCCATATGGTACACCATGAGACAGGGTACATTCACCCGCTAGCTAAATGTGCCAGGTGGCATTGTGATGACGTACCACTCTGAGTGTACCTGTGCCATGTGCAGTGCATGTGAATGTATGCATGGTGTGTGGGGATCACATGTGTTGTGGGGGTTCATAGGAATGAGGTGTGAATGAGCTTGGTACATCTAGCAGACCAGGCCTGAGTTTGAGTCTCACAGCCTCCACTTGTATACTGTGTGACTCTGAGCAAGTCACTTAATTGCCCAGTGCTTCCAGATCGCCCCTGAAAACAGGCACTTGTGCCTAGTGGGCCTTACCCGGTTACCAAAGACTAAAATAAATAAATATGTGTTGTGTGGGGTCATATGTGGTGCTTGGTGGAATTGTGAATTGATTGTCGTGTGGTGTAGTATGACTGTGGGTCGTGGGCAGGGCTGTGGAGGTGGCTGTACACCATGGCCCCCGACGGTGCAGACCACATTGCTATGGTGGTCCACACATTGTGTTGGCATGGTCATGGCCTTGCAGTCCTAGTTCCTGCCCTTGTGCCTAGGCATCATCCTGATGTCTGGCTACCTGCACCTCTTGTGGCCCGTGGTGGCCTTCCCTTCACTGGTGCTCCATCCACCCTGGGATCCCTCCTGACACCACATCCACCTTCCAAGCCTTGTGTGGTCCCATCCCCCAACCAACCTGTGGGGATGTCCTACATAGGCACAGGTGCTGCATGTGCAAATGGCATGCACTTCATCAGCCTCTCCAGCATGTTGATGGTCCTGTCGATGACCCTGCGCATCCCCCTATCCTTCTGAATGAGATAACGTAGTTTCACCATGTTCTCTCTTTGTGCTGATAGGCGTTCTCATTCCAGGTTCGCAGGTCATGGTAGGATGCCTGAAAGATTCCAGTGGCAGGTGTCCACCTGGTGTGTCATAGCAGCTGTCATGGTGTGCCCTCCTCAGCACTGTCATGGTCGATTGGCAGGGATATAGGCCCACGGTGGGCCACTTATCCCCACCCATGTGGGCTGGTGGTGTCAACTGGGCATCACCTTGGTGTGGCAGGACTTGGGATACAGTGTCAATTGCCATGTCCCCACCTGTGTGCTCTGTAAAGTGCTGGGGTGGTGGTGGGAAACCGTGGTGCTGTGGTGTGGCAGCATGTCATTTGTGGTGGTCCGTGTCCGCTGTCCTCTCTGCGGTGGCCAATGCTATGTCAGTGTCATCTGGGTATGCCTCTCTAACATCCATTGGCATCTGTGCCTGTTCCAGCTGTTGTCCTGTGGGTGACAGGGTGAGTGGTTACTACAAGCCAGGTAACAGCTGTCAAATACAGGGTCTTGGTATGGGGCGCCATGCATGCTAACTACCGCACATGTTTACCTGGTCTCTCAGTGGCTCCACCTGTGCTGTGCTCACTGATGTGCCTGTGCTCTGTGACACTGGGTCTGTGGGGCTGCAACAGAGGGTGGTTACCTTGGGAACAGTGCCAGCCATGTACCACTTCACTGTATTTTGTACCACGCTTACCTACAAGGGTGTCCATGCCCATGTTCTCACCATGGCGAACTACGACAGAGATAGTCTCTGCAATGATCATCTCAGTGGAGGTCAGGGCTAATGTTTTCATGGGGGGGAGCAGTGCCAGTGGCTGACTTTGAGTAGCTGATGGCCACAAGCTTCTGCTTCACAGCAGACTGGAGGTACCACCACTTGTGCTTGATGGCACTCGGTAAGCATGCCTCGGGACCAGAAGCATTCACTGCTGCCTGGATGTCCAGCCACAAGCAGGATTTCATTTCATGGGGATCCCGAGTGTGTCTGCACCATACAGCGCTGTGTATTGGGTCTGTATGTCAATGTCCAGCTTGACCACCTGTGGTCCAATGAAGTTGGATGCCCCGGGCCATGCGGTTCACATTGATGGCCCTGGGGCTGCAGTGTCTGTGCTGCCGTGACCCTTTGCAGGGCGGTCCTGCTGTGTGGCCACATTCCGGTCAACACCATGCCTCTCTGGGGTGCACCATTTGCTTGCCCCTCCATGTTGGCTTTCACTTCCATGGGTGTGTGCCGGAGGGCAGTTAACCATATATGGTAGGGTCAAGGGGTGTGCCCACGTTCCATGTCTCCACCTGCCCTGCCTCTGCATGGCTGTGCATGCATCTGCGGGCACCGCCACTAGACTTGGCTGCACTTCCACCCGTGGTCGTGTATGCGGGGGTGTGTGTTGCTATCTTGTGCAGTGCATAGCTGCACACCTCCACTACATCTCATTTCAGCGCACTTTATGCACCTTCATGCGTAGGGCCCTATGTGTTCTATGAGATGAAATTATTCTATCTGCTGAGCTATTTAGGTCATTTTAATCTATTTCATTTGGGCAGCAACTTACATTATCACATTATTCTATCAGGTGTCTATTCAGTTTGCCAGATTACTCCTGTTAACTAAAAACAGGTAGAGGATACTGATAATTCTTTGAGTGGGAGTTACTGTTTAATTTTCACTATTCTGTCTTCCAGCCTAACGCCAGAGGAGAAATAAATTGAAAAGAGCAGACACTACTTATACTTGTATGCAGTTCTGTTGTTTTTCTGTTTGTTTCTATTACACCGTATCAATGCTGCCTCAGCGGATCTCCCAGTCATAAATGACCTTATATTGACCACAAAGGAGGACACATCAGTTCATTATGGGCAATTTGCCCCATGACAGTTCACTCCCTCTCTCCCACTGAAACGGAATACAGCAGTGTGATTTTATTTATATGTTTTTAACCCCCTAAATTAATAACTTGTCTTTGCTAGGAAATGTTCACTTTCCTGTAATGGTTCCCGAGATCTAAAAGGAGCGAACTGTCATGGGGCAAATTGCTCGTAGTGAACTGACGTGTAACTTTGACAAAAGTATTGATTATATATTACAACATGAATCCATACAGTTTATTTTTTAATGTAACATACTGATAAATTAATTTGAGTCCACTTTTTGAGAAGGGAACCCACTACAATACTATATCACTTCAGACACCTTCTGGCTTTTGGACCTTTGAGCCTAATATTTCAAAGTGGACAATTATGCACATCAGTGAATATATACAGCCAAAACCTGCAGATTCGCCACTTCTTGTTATTGGTAAAGAATAGTTTACATAAGACAGGAGAAGAGCCGTGTTGAATTAGGGAATGCCCCCCACCCCATTCAGCTATAAGTTATTTGAATTGCCTCATGATTTTACTAGGGCTGAAATTCAAAGTGTTATATCAGTCCCATTTTCCATTGTAAGAGCAGAGATTGACTCCCCCCACAGCCACAGGCACACTGTCTGACCTTGAGCAAAACACTCACCTCCTGTGCTTCTATCTTCCCAGCTTTCAAATGAATGAAACAGGACCCAGTTAAAAAATTGATGTTGCCAATTAGTAGTCAGAAAGTTTATCTTCCCCATTTAGAAACTGACTAATCACCAGCAAGAAAGGTCATCTTTTGCGACAGCAGTGAGTTGTATTCAATGCACGTCTTTTTCTTTTACAGTATGATGGTAACATAATAGTAAAATAGATATCTTTTACTTACTGAATGCCTGCTGAGTCACAAATGAAGAGGTTCTGAAAAGTTCCCACAACCTCTTTTTTTTTCTTTTCTTTTCTTTTGTGTCTCCAGTTGTTTGTATTTTTTTCATGTGGTTACAGAATCAGCACTTCACACCAAACTTGCTACACCTGTTTTTGTCCCCAACCCTGATCCATTGATGCAAGATCGTTGCAAATACAGTTATCCTCTGGCCCTGTTCTGTGATAGGCTGACTGGGGATAAGGGAAATTTATATCCCTGGCTCAGTAATCCATGACAGGACCACTTCAAAGGGAGGTTTGATGTGACAGATATGAGTTATACAAGACAGGTGTTGCTGTCCAATATAGGGGAGCTATGTTTACACTTTAATGCCTGAGGTGGCCAAATTCAGTTCTGCTTTTCATGCTCTCAGCTGGCTTACAGGATCAGTGTTTTGGAGGAATATATAACCTCAGGGAGCTTTTAACCCTTTACAACTCAACTCCAGTTGTTTAATGACATTGTAAATGACATATGAATTTAATCAGCCATAACCTCAGGATACAAAAAAGTACCTAAAAGGTAAAATGTGTGCATTTCCAAGGAATTTCCTCAGGTGGGAATTTTTTAACCTCTTGAAATACTATTAAATTTGAAGCTTGAAAGCTTTTATGGACTTGCTGACATGTATCACTGGGACTGAAGACTTCGTTGTCAATAAGTAGCATTCCCCCTGCTAGGCGGTAAAACAAATCCAGTGAGGGGGGTGACCCATGGCCATCTAAAGCAGCAACAGTGGCCAGTAAAACAAAATATGTATATATTTAAGGGACCTTATGGGTTCTAGGGCTCTTCTATGACTATTCAGTACAATTACAGTACCATACTTAACAAGGATTTGTCAATGCCAACCATGAGATGGATTCTCAAAACACTTAGAAGGTGCAAAAAATGTGCAAGTCCCCAAACACTGCACAGTTGTGGAAAAAAGGGGTAATTGCGCTAAGTGGTATACACAAAACTTCCGCAGCTACCGGAAAAATATTCAAAAAAGTGCAGCTGTGGATGTTCCTGAGCAAACAAAGCCTTTGAAAAGTATGCATATCCCTTTAAAGGCTATTCTCAGCCCCTGTTTGCGGAAAGAATGTTGCGCACATGCTGCTACACAGAGAGTGAAGCGTAACTCACCCTGAACAAAAAGCGGTGTACTAACAATTGGGATACAATTATAGTGGAGCTTCAGACTCCAGCAACTGCAAATCTGTGGGCTGTATAGTAGAGTCAGTTGTTACAACACAAATAGCACACATTTCCATTGAAAGGCAACAAACCACAAATACAGGACCCAGTGCAGCCCATAAAGGAGCCCCATGCACAATAGAGGCAGAGGTGGTAACAGCCAGAAGTGTGTGCTATAGATGCAGGAGGAAGAAACACCTCAGAGAAAGACACAACCAACAGATGCATACTGTCAGTGGTGGCAAGGTCCTGCTGGTACAGGTGGTGCTACCATGGTTCTCGTTGTGGGACTGGCTGCTTACTTTGCTGGGAGTGCTGGTTCTGTTGCAAGTTTTGTAAGACTGTGAAAGTCTCCTGCTCCACTTAATATGGAGCACCTGCTGTTGTTCTATCTGCTGGACCTTTAATATTATCATTGCAGCTATGGAAAAAATGCATCTCTGCAGCTGCGGAACCGAGTGGGTCTCACAATGGAAACCAAGAATGCTCACAAGCGACCCCCCCCCCATACCTCTGCAGCTGCGGAATATAGTGGGTCTCACCATGGGAGCCAAGAAGGTTCAGCACCCCCCCACATCTCTGCAGCTGCAGAACAGAGCAGGTCTCACCACGGAGCCAAGAAGGCTCACAAGTGACCCCACCCACATCTCTGCAGCCATGGTATGGAGCGGGTCTCACCATGGGAGCCAAGAAGGCTCACAAGTGACACCCCCCCACATCTCTGCAGCCGAGGAATGGAATGGGTCTCACCACAGGAGCCAAAAAGCTATGGACCGAGGGTGAATCTCTGGAGCTGATTACTTTGCTTGCTACAGAGTGCTGCATAATATTTTTTCTGTCTGACTTTATCTGTCTCATATGATAATATCTGCTGACTTCGCTAGGATTAAGCAATTACTTAATTTCTTTCTGGTTGGCAGAGTCAACAGATAGGTTTTGTGGACTATAATCGTGCTGCACCTACCAGCTGTTACTACTGAGGAGTCTAGTCACTTTAATAGCTGTTACAGCCTTTAGATTTAATTCAAATTACAAGGATTGCTTGTTTAACTGTTTGCAGTGCCTTTACGCACTGTAGTTTAATTTGAACTACTATGATTGTTCATTTGAATGTGTTTGCTCTCTCCTGGTATTCCTGCACATGCACAGTTCAACCCGCCTTGTCTCCTTTGTTTGAGTTTTCCACCCCTGCAATCCCTTATTTCTATTGTTTCTTCACCCTTCTTAGGCTGACAAGTGACACCCCCATCTCTGCAGCCACGAAATGGAGCGGGTCTCACCATGGGAGCCAAGAAGGTACAGACCAAGGGTGAATCTCTGGAGCTGACTACTTTGCTTGCTGCATGGTGCTAGCCCATCAATGCTGTGTGTTGACTACCCTGCCCACCCAAGGTTGTGCCTAACTATATAGGTCACATCCTGGCACATGACTGCTTTTACTAAGTCCCCACTTTCCCATTAGCATGTTGTATTATTCAGCCAGTAGGGGCCTGTACTGAGAGGTCTCTGCCTCCTCATTTCTCTCTCTTATCTCTCACAGTCACAGTCTCCTTCACCAGTTGGCTGTCTCTCTCCCCTCTACCACCCTCTACCCCCCAACTGCTGCCAGCTGTCCCCGCGGGATTTGAACCTTCTACCTTCCACACTAAAGGCAGCTACTCTACCGCTGTACTATTCCATTCCCTACTTTTCCAACACCTTCTTGCATACTTATCCCTCTTTACCCAGGTGCCCCATATTTCAGACTCCATCTCTTATCTAGCAATGTCTCCCTCAGTCATCATCTTCCCACTGCTGCTGTTTCTCTGCCCCCTTTGGTCCCCATCCATACACTCCCTCTCTCCACAGCATACTTTTCCTCCAGTTAATTTCTCATCCTAATCTTCTGGCACTACAAGTGCTGACTCCAGTCTCTTTCACATTCCACCTGGTCATATCACCATGCCACCCTCCATCCTCGGAGTTCTTGCTGCTCCTTCCCCAGCTTATCCGTTCACTTCCAATACCCACTTTGTGCTGCAAGAACTCCAGTAGCCACTTTGTGCCCACCTCTAAACTTCAAAAACATGTGCTACTTTGTTATGGCCGGTTGCTCTCAGGTAACATCCACCCTAACCCAGGACCTGGTTCTACTCCCTCTCATTCCACCCATGTATCAGGCAGCCTCAAGATCACATCTGTTAACATCTGCAGCTTGCAACTGAAGCTTGATCTGCTCCAAACCTGGGTTGTTCAACATAAACCAGACATCCTTGCTGTAGTTGAAACCTGACTATCCCCTAAAATCCCTGACTTCACTGTCTCACTCCCTGGCTACTCATTGTTTAGAATCAACAAGTTGGGCAAGAGGGGTTGGGGTTGTGCTCTTTACCTCACTGATGCACTCCGGGGTATTGCTCTCCAAACTTCCTTATTCCCTACTGTCACCCAGGCACTAGCCATTAAAGTCTCTATTGGTAGCATGGGAAAAACCATCATGGTGCTATCCACCTATATCCCCCCCCTCGTAATACAAAACTAGGATTTGATGCTATACTCGAATACTATGCAACCTTGCCGAATAATGCAGAGGTGATCTTACTAGGGGATTTCAGTGTTAACTGGTTGGCCCCTGCCTTGGCCCCACATAGAGATGCTGCTTCTGCACTGAACCTCACCCAGCTTGTCTCCGCTCCTACCAGAATTAATTGCAAAACTGGTACTAGCACTCTCATTGATCTCATATTCACCAATTGGCCTGAGAGACTGTATAACATTGTGGTCTTTCCAGACTCTATGCGTGACCATTCTCCCACTCTCTGCCACTGGTCCAACTGCCACAAAAAAGCACCCCAATCCTACAAACGCACACTAAAAAAAGGGATGCTAGGTAAATTCCGTGACTATCTTCTTACACGTGATTGGTTCCCCTTAGACTCGACCATTAACATTGATTCCGCCCTAAATTTCTTCATCACCACATTTAATGCTGCTTGTGATATCTTTGCCCTCTACTCTAAGCGCATTATCAAAGACCTCAGTAATCCTTGGATCACCTCCTCGTTACTAAACCTTATGGCTGCCAGGGATAATCTTTGGCATAAAGTCTTGGCCTCAGCTCTACCAGCTGACAGGCAAAAATACCAGGCTGCTAGAAAAGGCTGCACTAGAGAAATACGCCATGCTAAGGCTGATCATTTTAAAGAGAAACTTGGCTCTTCTTGGGGTAATGGCAAGGAATTCTGGGCCAGCATAAAGAAACCTATAGCCTATCAATTCCTTTATGTAGGTAAAGTCAATTCTGCCCCCCCCCCCCCATCCTCTTGAATATTAATGGTGTCATTACGCAGGATCCTCTGATAATAGCTGATACTCTCAATCTGGATTTTTCTGATCTAAGTGGGGTATTTCCTTCCAACGTCTTCAACAAACCCGCTAGTCCCTCTCCCTCTGATTCACCATCTACCACCTCCTTTCTACTTCAGAATGGTCTCCACTATAGAAGCAAAAACTTACCTTACGAGAGTACTGGGTAAGCCTAGGTTTAGCAGTGATATGATGGACCTGAAATTATTACATATTGCCCTTGATGCTATTCTACTCCCCTTCACCAAGATCCTAAATCTCTCCCTTTGCCTAAGTCAATTTCATTCTCAATGGAAATCTACTGTTGTCATCCCCATTCACAAGAGTAGTGACAAAACTGCCCATAACAATTACTGCCCTATTTCCATCCCCCCATCTCCAAAGCCTTGGAAAAGATTGTGTCTAATTAACTATCCAACTACTTAACTAAACACAACCTCCTGTGTGCCCAACAACGTGGCTTCAGGAAGGGCCACAGCACCACCACCGCCCTAATGGAGTATACCAGTTTCGGCCACAAAGCTTTAGACCAGGGTCAACTTGTAGGTTCTGTGTACATGGACCTGTAAAAGGCATTTGACACAGTAAACCATGAGCTCCTCATTTCATCCCTCCAAACACTTGGACTTTTGCACGAACCTACTTCCTGGTTTGCAAATTACATCTCTGGTTGCTCCTAACAAGTAAAAATCTGCAACACACTGTCCTCTTCACTGCCAGTCTGATTAGGGGTTCCACAGGGATATATACTTGGCCCTCTTCTCTTTAGTCTTTTCCTAAACACCCTCCCTCCCACCTGCTTGGGTAACCTGTTACTCTACGCAGATGATGCGGTTGTTTACACTAGCCACTCTGACCCTACACTGCTAGAACGTTCTCTTCAATCAAATTTCTCTGAATTAGATTCATGGTTCACCCAACACAAACTAATTATTAATTATAAAAAGACAAAGTCAATGTTATTTATCAGTATCCAAAACAAGCACAAAAATGCCCCTATCATTATCCTAAATAATAAACTCCAGCCGCTTGAACAGGTGCACAGTTTCAAATACCTTGGCATCACTCTAGACTCCTCCCTCTCCTTTCATAGCCATGTCGACTCAGTTTGTAAAGCCATTAATACCAGAATTGGCCTCTTGTATAGGCACAAAAAATGTCTGACTAATGATGCCCTCCAACTAGTGGTCACTAGTTCTGTCTTCTCCATAGTAGACAATGGAACAGTTATATATGGCTCGGCGTCTGACACTGTGCTAAACAGGGTTAAGGTCTCCCTAACTAAAGCATGCCGTCTTGTTCTCGGGGCCCATAGTCTCTCCCATACCTGTGAGCTATACCAGCAAGCATGTTGACTGGACTTTAAAGTTCGGCTAACCTACCACACTTGCCTACTTGCTAAAAAGATACTATCCTGCCAGTCCCCTCCCTCAGCCCTTCAATTTCTGACTCCCACCCCTCCTCTGTGCACCACCAGGAGCTCCTCTAAGGCCTCATACTAAGTTCCTTTTTGTAAAACTGCTCTTGGCAGCATACCTTTTCATATCGGGCCCCTGTCTGGTTAAACAGACTGCCCTCAGAAATTCTATCCACTGACAAACTAGGCCCCTTTAAAGACAAACTTCACCAGCATCTTCTTTCTGTGAACTGCTGTAACTGCCCTTAATCTCCTCCCCCTCTCTCCAAACTGCCTCTCTCTATCGCTTGTCCCTCTCACTTCTTCCCTCTCTTTCCTCTTGCCCTCCCAACCTGCTACCCTGATGCGCCTGTTGTATTTTTTCCTTGTTTACACTTACTCCATTAACCAGTGGCACTTCTGAATTGTAAATTCTGTATTATAGATATTGGATCCACTGGTCTCTCAACTTGTATTTTGTAATCCTGACTGTGTCTCCTTGTGCACTGTATTATTGTACCTTGTATTACTCACTGTATTATACCTGTGTTATCCCTGTACAACTTTCTGTATTCTCTGTTTGACGTGGAACCTCTGTAAAAGAGCCTCTGGCTAAGAGGTATTTCTGAACATCAAAAAAATAAAATAAAATAAAATAAAAATAAAAAATGTTTCAGATTTTCAGCACTTGAGGAATTTTGAAACTCGCCTGTTTTGAAATTTTCCGCAACTGAGGAACTTTTCTTTGTGAATATGCCACAACTAAATTTTCACAGTGCTGCAAGCCATTTTTTCTCAGCTGTGTAATTTTTGGCTATCCTTGAGAATCCAGCCCCGTGTTTGCTTGCATACTGTTACAACTTACAACATCAAGAATGTCTCATTTTCAGTGGAGTTCTGCTTTAACACATTTTTACATTGCATTTACCCAGGATTGCACAACTAAGCTGCAATATCTTGTTTACAGCTGGTTTCTTCTTTTGTTTATTTTCCAGGAAGATGTTTCTTGTTCTGGTCTGGTCTGATCTGGTGGCACCCACCAGCCCCGTCACTAATCTTCTCATGAACATACAGGTGATCCAGTAATTCTCAGGACCACAGTATGGTGAGTGGTTCGCCGTGCTGGTTGTGTGTGAGCCTGCAGAGGGTGCCAGTTTGGATGGCTAGCATTTTTCTACTGCCACGTGATGTTCTCTCCTGGGGTGGTGGTATGCAATGAGGCAGTAATGCCTAAGTGCTGTGACACGCATGCATAACAGGCATCCGAAAGCAACCCCCCCCCCCGTGCTCCCAACTGTGCTGCTGATTGGTCTCCACTAGTCAGCAGTCCCACAGTGGAAACAGCATCCTCCCCTCTGCAAGGGAGGAAACCTGCCCCTGGGATGTTCAGTACTTCATCCCCTGACCAGTCCTTTGCAACCCACACTCAATCTTGAATGCACCTTGGCTGCATTGCAAGTGGTAGCACTACTGCTGTGCTATTGGTTCAGCTTGGGGTCCTGCTTTTATCCCTGGTGGCAGACAAAACAGACACAAATCAAACATTACCTTATGGTACAGTATAGCTATCACAAGTCAAAAACTACAGTAGTGCAACACAGATAACTTCACAATACATTAACATGCAGGATAGCTGGCCCGGTGGTGCTGAGGGTTGATGTGCTGGACCCCACACCTCATGCCATGCTGGCAACCCAGGTTCGGGAGCAGACTCAGGTCATCGGGGGTCATTGGGGAGGAGAGGGTTGAGCATCCGGAGGACAGTTCTCCTCTCCTGGGATGGGTTGCTTGGGATCCTCCACCTTATAGCGGCTCCCAGTGGAGACCGGGAACACTACACGCTGGTGGGGACTTGAAAGGGGGGAGGTGATGGCGGACATCTGCAGGAAGGGGGTGGGAGTGTGCCCTCCATGCAGTGATGTCATTGCGTGTCTGCACCTTGGGGAGAAAACAGGAAGAAACCCAAGAAGGCGAAAGGGGGGACCCACGACTGGCACCCACACTCAGTGATGGATCCACCCTGGGGCCTCCAGCTCTTGCCCTTCATCCGACCACCCACTAGATTATAGACAGAGCACTGGAGGAGTTGGTGGTCCCACCTCGGGGGACTCAGAGCTGGCGGGTTGGCAAGTCGGGGTCGAGGAAGAGGGAGCAAGCCAGCACTTAGGTACAGACAGGAGAATCTTGGCAAGTTGGAGAAAGCTGGTGAGTGGAAGTCCCCACTGGAGAGAGGTCCTATGGGACCAGTGAAGAAAGGGGCATAAATAAAGTTCACAAAAAAAAAAAACCATCCAGGTTAACCAGCTAAGTAGATTCCAGAACTGTTGGAAAGAGCACAGAAAACCATTTATGGCAACATATAACAAGGTATAAGTCTGTTGGTCTGAAAAAATAAAATCCTGAGGCCTGGGCATGTGTAAATTTGACCCTGGCTTACTCCTTAGGGAGCAGGAGCAATGGCTGAGATCTCCTTGCTTTTATCCATTTTTAAAATATATTTAACAGGATAGGCCAGTTGAGATGCAATATCTCATTTTCAATGGAGACCTGCTTGAAACCATTTTTACAATGTATTTACCCAGGATAGCACAGTGGAGATGCAATATCTCATTCTCAGTGGGAGCCCAGCTTTTACCCAATTCTACAATATATTTACCCAGAATTGGTCAGCTGAGAGGCAATATCTCATTTTCAGTGGGGTCCTGTTTTACCCATTTTTACAATGTATTTACACAGACTAGTCCACCTGAGAGGCAATGGGCCCAATTCAGGAAGGGGTTTAAAGCAAAGCAAGGGACCTATGCCACAGGGTTGGTCACAAGGGCTGACTTGTGGCAATCAGTGTGGCAACTGCCATTCACAAAAGGTATAATGGCGCAACCTCCATCACAAGTCCCTTGCATCAGTCACACCTAGTTAGACCAGCTTCCCCTGGTCTAGCTATGCACCAATGGGGGAGCCAGTTTTCAGGGCTTATGCCAAAGTTTCAGCACAAGCTGCTGTAAAATGAAGAAATTGTCTCGACTGCACCAAACGTTGCTAAATTGAGCACAATTGCAGAAGATGCATTTGGTGCAGTTGCACCAAAAATTGGGGTTGAAATAGGCTGTGTCATCCTTCTTGAACTGGGCCCTATATCTCATTTTCAGTGGGCTCTGACATTTTGACCTCAAATTTCCGACATAGTATTTTTTAGAATCTCACATTATGATCAAGACAGGTAGGATTTTTTTAAATCCCAAGAAAAGATAATTTTAAAAGCAACTGCAAAAACATGTTTTGGAAGGGATTTGAAAAATGTCACCAGTCACATTCATGAGGGGGGTAACACAAGTGATATGTTGAAAATTTGGGCCTAAAATCTGCAGCAATAAATTTATGGGTAAATGTTTGAGAAATTCAACATTTCTTCATAGCTGAGTCATTTTTTCATATTTTGACCCTACATTTTCAATAGTCTTTTTATGACCTCACATTATGAACAAGACAAGTGAAATCATTTAAATTCTGTCAGAAATGTGATTTGGTGGAGTTACTGCAAAAATATGTATTGGTGAGGATTTGAAAAATCATACTTGTCTTGTTCTTGAGGTGGGGTAACACAAGGGCTATGTTGAAAATTTGGAGGTAAAATGTGTACAAGATAAAGGTATGAGTAAAGATTGGAAAAATTTCAGCATTTCTTCAATACTTCATTGTTTTTTTTATTTGTTTGTCTTGACATTTTGACCCCAAATTTTCAATATAGTCTTTTTATGAACTTATGTTATGATCAAGATGTGGAATTTTTTAAATCCCATCCAAAATGTGATTTGACTGAGCAACTGGGGAAACATATTTTTTTGAGGGGGGGGGTAGACAAATTTTAACCATCTTGTTCATGAGGTGGCGTCCCTAAAAAGGCTATGTTGAAAATTTAGTGGCGAAATATTAAAAAAAAGACAGTTATCAGTAAAAGAAAATGCATTAAAAAATCATTCACCAAACTTACCTTGTTTTCTTCACTTCCAAGTTGGTGTTGGAAGCAGCAGGATGTGCCAGTCATCATTGGTGGAGGACATGATAGGTATGTGAGGGGTGTTGGGGGTGTGCAGGGTGGTGGATGCTGAGAAGGGGGTATGGAAGGGGGGCCCTGAGGATCAGGGGGAACAAACAGAACAGATGACAAGGGATAAGATGATGAGGGACTGTTTTCTTCTTTTCAGGTACTTGTTGGTTGGTGGCACCAGGGGTGGGCATCCTGGTGTGTAATTGTTGTTTGGGGCTGGGGAATAGTTGACACTGGAGTTGGGCACCAGGTGTCGGACTGTGCAGAGAGGGAGACAAATGCCATATCAGATTGGAAGGTGGCTATCAGCAGTGGGGTTGGGCACCTGCTGCTGGTAACACTGAAAGAGTTGCGATGTTGATGACAAATTCTGGGTTGGGGGATACTGGAATCAGGGTTGAGCACCAACTGCTAGTGATATTGAAAGAGCTGTGGAGGGACAAACATCAGGTCAGGCAATGGGGAATATCAGCAATGGGGTTTTTGGGTACCCACTTCTGGTATTATTTAAAGTATAGTTTGGCAGTAGGGGGAATACCAGTGGCAGGGTTAAATAAACACCCTCCACTGGTAACATTTTAAAATTTGGATCGAGTTGGGGGAGACTGGCAGCAGACCCAAAAGAGGGAGGTGGGTTAGGATGATCACACAAAATTGGTATATTAATGAGCAAAAACATCTAAAGATAGGAGCGGCTGTGTTCTTTCGTATGTAAGATGATTCCATCCATCAGCAAGCTGACTAGAGTCATCACCAGGCTGCTTGTACTATGCTACTTACAGTCTAGCCTCCGCAAATGCTCAACTGCATTGGCCCCAGCATGGCCATATACCTGCAAAAGCTATACACTGCTGGGACACTGCCAAGATGTTTGCTGCTCATGCGCATGCAATCATAACAAGTTCTTGCCAGAGCCGATAGGGCTACGAGCTGTTTAGTCACAATCATCACAGTGCTCCCAGATCCAAATAACCATTTTCCTGTAACAAGCCCTAATTTTTCCTGTATTTTCCCTCTAGAGGTGACATCAAATCCCTGTATAAATTCCTGTATATTTTTCCATAAGCCACTAGTTCCTTATTTGTGACTTTGTTGTTTATTTAAATGTAATATGTTGGCAGCCTTTTATCAAGAAAAGGGCTCTGATTTACTGCTAGGTATTAAAATTAGATGTCAAGATGGACTTTGAATGATTTGGATTTATATGGAATCCATAAGGCATAATGGGGTAATTTATTTATTCATTGAATTTTGTTGACCGGGTAGTCCCACTAAGACTAGAAGTCCCTTTTACAGGGGTGTGGGGGGGGGGTACAGATGGTAATCAACTAAAATTGTAACATGGCATAAATCCTTACCTGAACCAGATTAAGCTGTTGGTGGTATTTTTAGTGAATGGGGGACACCATGGAAATTCCCCTACTCTGGAGTGGAGGAGGAAGTGCTGATGTGGCAGAGGAGATGGCCACTCAGCAGGAGCTGGTGGATGGTATGGACATCAGTGAGACAGGGAAGAAGACCTCCTCTCCTGGTCTTGGAATGCAAGAGGCCTTTATGGATTTGAATAAAACAGAAGAATCCATGGAGTTTATTTCAAATGGAAATGGAGGGGAAGATTTTTTGCCTTCCCAAAACATACCTTTGGAGAACGATCGTCAGGTTTCAATGGAAAATCAACAGATAAGTGGAAATCCTCTTTTTACTAGTGTTTTGGATCCTTCGGATATACCAGAGAAAAAGTTAAAAGTTCTAATGGTACCAGAATTTAATAAAACTTAGGATATATGTGATAACAAGAGCTTCGAGTGTTTTGACAGCAATGCCAATAATTGTGACACAGAAGCATCAAAGAAAGATGCCGCCCAGGCCTCAGAGCATCTCCCCTGTCAAATGCCAACTGAAACGTTGACATTAGATCAGAAAGGATCAGCTGGCAGTAAAATCGCAATGGATAGGGAGTGCCTAAAGCTGGTACCTTTTTATGTGATGAGTTCTGAGACTGAGTTGGTTGAAGATGTAATTGCCGATAAACCACGTTCTATTGTTACGGAAGCAGGCTCAGCTGAGGAATTGGCCTCAGGAGAAGCAAGACAAGAGGGGTACAGGCAAGAAAAACTTTCCACAATTGGTTCTACTTTTTCATTACGTAAAACTGAGGCAAGAGCTCACGGCCTTACTAAACAAATACCAGTTGAGGGTGTTGCCTTCCAAACGGACCCATTAAAACAGGACCATGTAACAAACTTTTCTTTTTCTGCTAAGGGCAGACTATAAAAATATCCTCAGAGGGATCTAAGCTCAAAAGGGCGTCTGTAATGTCTGCGGATTGTAACTTGATTCCAGCTCCCCTATTACAAGAGGAGTCTAATCATCCACAAGTGACTCCGGAGAAGGTAAAAGACCAGTCTACTTCAGATCTTATTCAGTCTGCCTTCTCTATACCCTCAGAATCTAATGTCTCTTCTTAAATTTGGTCCCCTGATGTAGCCCTCTCTGAATCAGGGTGGAAATTGGGCCCTGCAGGAATATGGATTTCTGACCCAGACTGGTCACCCCCCCTCTTTTCCTTTCTCTCAGCAATCTACAGATTGGGCCCCTACTATCTCAGGCCCTGTCAGTAAGGTTCTACCCTCTTCTTCAGATCAGGATGGTGATACAAACAATACTTTAAAAGCAACTGGTTCAGATCCTATTCATAAATTAACAGAGTCAAAGGATCCAGGAGAGAACCCTGAGGGCTCCTCTCATCCCAGACCTCTTCTATTTGATCTTTTTTCTGAAAAAAAAAGAAAGAAGCAGCACCACAGAGAAACACTGTATGAATACGTAACAAGGGAGGCCTAGATATAAGGCCTGATCGAGTTTATGTAGGAAAACACCTTCTTAAGAAATCCTTGAACTTTTCACCAAAAGATGTCTTTGCTTTCATTAACATTTCTGGAGTGGACAACTATGACATAAGCTTTAGATCCCCATTTCTGCTGGACCTTTTCTGGCAGTGATATAATCAGCTTAAGTTTTCTCCCTTATGGTTCCCTTTTCTAGTTATTCCCTTAACCCAGCCTTTAATAAAATTTGTGACAGTAATGTTCTGGAATGAAGGGGTTCACGTGGATGACATAACTTTTTGGCTCTCCCAAAAATGTGAGTTGCTAAGTGCCCCCGAAGCTGTGCTGGACTCAGAACTTTTTTGGACTGAAAGCTGGAAATATAAGGTTAAACTACATAGAAACATAGAATGTGATACTAACATACTAACATACTAAAATGCCAGCAGAATAGGCCTAACGGTCTTTCGTGTCTGCTCATTTGGTCAGCCCCCACCCTGGGTGCTGACCTTGCTGTCCCCCTCGCCTTCTCTGGCTTCTCCCTTCCCAGTTCCGGATATTCTTGCTGCATTGGATTTTGCTTCCAGAACCCTTCCCTGTACCTGTCCTACCCCTCTTGAACCCCTCCACTGTCTCTGCCTCCACCAGCCCCCTAGGTAGTGCATTCCATGGCTCCACCACCTCTCAGTGAAGTAGCACCTCCTCCTTTCTCCCCTGAATCTTCCCCCCTCCAGCTTCCACCCATGCCCTCTAGTGGCCCCTTCCTCCTTCCTTCAAAGCACCCTGACTGTTCCTCCCCTATTTATCCTCTTCATGTACCTGAAGACCTCTATCATGTCCCCCCGGTCCCTTCTCTCTTCCAATGTGTACATATTTAGCTCTTCGAGCCTCTCCTCATATGATGGCAGACAAGGACTGCTTGGCCCTCCTAGTCTGCCCATTTTTGTACCTAACAGATAAGCTGCAGATTCTAGTTAACCAACAGCTTACTTCCTCCTACCCCCACTAGGACTAACTAAGACAGTCAAACAATGAAATTGAACATATCCCAAATTTCTTTACTTTGGGGAGGGACAGCGGAGTTTGTTTTTACGCCGGGCAGCCCCGGGCTTGTTATAAATGTGGTGCCTGTAACCACTTGTCCAGCTCATGCAACTATCCCCACTGTGAGATTTGTGGGGAGGTGGGGCATGGTAGTTTCCAGTGTAATAATATGTTGAAATGTAAATTATGTGATGAATGGATATAGAGATTGCCCGTGGGTGGCAAAAAAACAAAGCCTCACTTATCAGCCCTGAATTGCTAATCAAAAAACACAGGATGAAACCCTTGCTAAAACCCCCAAAAATATGAGATCTGACCCCCCTCCCTCCCTTCCCAGGTGCTCAAAAAAAAAAGAATCTCAGTATAAAGGTTGTTCCTGAATCAGTCCCACCTGCAAATAATGAAAGTAGAGAAGCCCTCCCCCCGATCTATCAAATGTGATTGACTTCCCCCCTGTGTGTTACCAGGAGGTAGAGAAACCTAAATTCTCAGTCCCTCCCCAGAAACAGGCCACCCCTCTGGATAAAAGGATTACTAGGAGTACAAACCTCCCTCCTCTGAAGACCCCCCTACTTTGAAATGGAGAACTCCTATGCTATTTTGGATACTATGGGGGTGATTCTGATATGGAGCTAGGAATAACAGGCTCTGTACAAACTTCCAATAATAAGATTGCCCAAGCTGATTATAAAGGGAAAAAAAAGGAAAGAAGGAAAAAGAGGTCCATAGGTAATACCTCTGGCTAATTTAAGTATTGGGTCTTTAAATTGTTGCAGTTTACTCAACAAATCAAAAAGACTTGCTCTTTTTCATTCTCTTTTTCAGGAAAAATTTAATACTGTATTTCTTTTTTACAAGAGACCTGGATATATACGACAGATCAATATTGTCTCTTTTCTGCAGAGTGGATTTGGGGGCCTTCCTACTGGTCCTTTGGACAGGACTGGGTAGACGGGGTGGGAATCCTTTTTAGTTCTTATGATTTTACTTTAAATAAACTGATAGATCTAATACCTGGTAGATTATAATCAATGGCAAATGGTGTCAGTTAAACTTTAGATTTATAATTGTTTATGGTCCACAAACCAAAGCAGGGAGACTTTCTTTATTTAATACTATTTGACTTTTTCCAGCTACTACCAGTCACATTATTTTTTTTTTGGGGGGGGGCTTTAATTGCGAACTCTCCCATCCCAGGGTAGGGACCTCGGGGGAAAAAAATATATTGTGACTCCTCATTCCTGGGGAGAATTGTTAAATTAGCTGCTCTAAAAAATAGGATGAACTTTCAAAAGTCAGGCCCACAGTATACCTTTAGGAAACGGAAATTAACCATTACTATAGATTACATATTTTTTTCAAATAGTTTACGATACCCTTTTTATAATGCACTTCCCAATGAATTTTCAGACCATCTTTGGTTACTTTGAGGTTTACTTCATCCCCCCTAAACAAAAGATGAATAATAGATGGAAACTAAATACATCTGCACTTAAAGACCCATGGGTGGTAAAGAGTATGACCAGTCTCCTATGGGCTAGAATATCCATGGCAGATTTATATGGTGATTTGTGGGAATGGTGGGAGGATACTAAGGTAGATATTACAAAATGGTTCCAAAACTATGGGAAACAAAGGGTGAAAACACAGTTTTTTCATTATTTAAAACTAAGAGCTAAACTACAGCATTTATTCTCCAGGGCAAATACTTCTAGAGAAGACCTTTCCTCACAAATTGAGCAAATAAAAATAGAAATGAGAGCATACCAGTAAGACAGGGCTCAGATCTTGCATACAGAGCTTTCTTTTAGAATACAGAAAACCCCAATTGGAGACCCTTTTGAGGCCTTTAAGGGAAGGAATGCTACATCTTGTATGGAAGGTTTACAAGAAGAGAAGGGGGATCTCATAAACTCCAGTTTAGGAATTTATAATATAATCCTGAACTATGTGAGGACGCAGGATTTTCAGGACCCTCCAAAAAGGACCAAAGTTATTGAATTTTTACAAAAAGTTGAGATTCTCCACTTTCCACGTATAGAACTCCATAAGCTTGCTAACCCCATGTCAGTTTCTGAGATTTCAAAAGTTATTCTTTCGCAAAAATTAGGTACTTCACCAGGTCAAGATGGCTTGCCCTACAAGTTCTATAAATGTTTTTGTAACATCTTGGCAATATGTCTTGAAAGATTTTTTTTATTTCTGCAGGAAAAAACCTTCTATACCTACAAACTTTCATCAGGCTTACTGGTTTATCTCTTTAAAGGAGGGGATAAAGTAAAATTGACTAACTGGAGGCCTATTATAATTTTGAACTCCGATTTTTTAATACTATCTCAAGTATTAAATAATAGATTATGGGGAGTGGCTGGAGATTTGATATACCCCTTGCAGTTTTGTGGTATTCCCAATAGGAAAATCCAAGGTGCTTTAGTAATCCTTAAGGAGGTAATTGAATATGTAAATAGGTCAAAAAAACAAGGTTGTATTCTGTCTTTAGATCAAAATAAGGCCTTTGATAGAGTTTCTTGGTCCTTTTTAATTTTAGTTCTAAAACTTTATGGTTTACCTGTAGGTTTTATACGGTGGATTAAATTAATGTACGAGTCTATAGTTGTCTATCCAGTTATTAAAGGAAGGCTTAACCTTCCCATCTTAGTAAAGTCTGGAGTGAAGCAGGGGTGTCCTTTAAGCCCCTTGTTATAAGCTTTTTCTCTTGATCCCCTGCTTAGAATATTAGCCTCATCCAATCTTCTCCCGGGTATTTGTGGTAATTATGGTGGGGATTCTGTGGTGGTACAGGCCTATGCAGATGATATTTGTGTTTTTTTTATCTGATATAATACAAATCCCTACCGTATTACAATATCTTGCTGTTATGGGAAGGTTTCTAACTTCAAATTAAATTTGGAAAAATCTAAAGGTCTCTTTATAGGGCCTGGAACAAGTAACCAAATAAATATTTTGGGTATTATTGTTTCTTCAAGCCTTTGTAAGATATTGGATATTCTTTTTGGTTCTCAGAACTGTCCTTATGAAAACTGGGATATTACCTTAAAAAGGGCTGAGTTAAAGGTACAGAGGTGTAAAGGGTGGAGACTTTCCAAAATTAAAAGGATCCATATTATAAAAAAAATTCTGATACCAGAGTTACTATATATTGCTATGGTTTTTCCCTCCCCCATAGGTTCAGAAAATTGTTTATATGCTTGTTTTTTCTCCATGTTATGGGGTAGTAGATTGAACCCCATAAAGTGCTGTTTTACTTACTTACCTATAACTCAAGGTGGACTGGATATGGTGAATCCTATAGTCTTTTTCTATACTTTATTTCTTTCACAAAATCTGAATTTTGAACCTCTTAACCCAGTGGGCATACAACACTTATGGATTAAGAATAATTTTTATAGTTTTTTTGACATATGGGATATTCTGCTTCCCAGACTCCCAAATTACATTTATGTCCCATGGTATTTCAAACCTTGTGCTCTAAAGCTATTTAAATGGTCTAGCTCTCATTCAGTGGCAAGAGAACATGCTGGGGCTAAGTTATACAAGATTATTTTGGGGAAGGTTCACCCAGTTGAACCAGAGTTTGCAAATTGCGCCCCTCCCCTTAAGAAGTTTGTTATTAAACAACTGAATAATGAGAGAGTACCCGAGCATATGTGGGAAGTTTTGTGGCTCTCAGCCTATGGAAGATTAAATATTAAAGGTAATGCAAAACATAAAATGATGTGTGAAAGGTATTGCCCATATCTTCAGTGTCAAGCTTTAGAAGAAACAATGGATAATTTTTTATTTAATTGGTCTTATGTGAAAGGTTTATGGCTTTTTTTGAGTCAAAAATGGGAATTTAAGTGGTTGTTAAAATTAGATTATCAAATCCTGTTTTTTTTTTTCACATCTCCTTACCCATTTATTTATTACCCATTATGACCATGGTACATTACTAGTCCTTTTCTGTTGTCTGAAGTTTTATATTTGCCAGGCCCAATGTCAATGGGTCTAACAGTAAAAACTAATGTCTTATGATACCTTAAATATATTAGTCATGGAAGCAATGCTATCAGTTTACTTAAAGGACAAAGCTATTAATTCCTCTCAGAAAGTATTTCGGTGGTGGACAGGATTATCTATTTTTATCAAATGTAAGTAAATGGGAACTATAAATAATGAGAGTTTTTTTTTGTTTAGTATGTTCTGTTATAATAACCTTATACTTGTTTAGATAATATATGTGTGAAATAATAATTTATTCATTTTTATTTACAAATGCTAAATGATTTTTCAAATATACTATTAATGTGAAATATTACACCTTTTTGTTTTGAAGTGCTTTCAATAAAAACTCCCCATCTCTTTTTGAGAAGTGCCATAGGATCTTTAACATCCACCTGAATAGGCAGACAGAAAAGACAGGGGCACTCCCCCCCACCCTCATGCTGCCCTACTGTGTCAGTATTGGGATTTAAAAAGCTAGTGGACCCAAACCAGGCAGACAGGAAAATAATATAAATTTTAAGTAGTAGTTATTTATCAAAGCTTATTTCTGAAGTACCTTTCTTTTACCTGTTGCCCATCAGAGAGTCTTCTATGTCATAATGTTGTGGTGGATGTGTGGAACAGCTCTTAGCATAGCAGCTAACTTATCTAGCGCTACTGCCCCCACTACATCATCAGCATTGTGATTTTGCTGACAGATGAAACTCATGTGAATGACCTGGTAGTCACTGAATTGCTGTTCCTAAGTAGCAGTGATATCACATTCAGTGAGGTCACAATGCTGGTGATGTAGTGGGGCAGTATAGCTAGCTATGTCAGCTGCCACACAGAGTGCTGTTCCACACATCACACATATTAACATCAGGTAAACATTCTTCTAATTAAACAAAAGGGAAAGATAAAGTACCTCACATATAGAAGGTAATGGTTGACTGCTTTTAAAATCTAATATTAGTTTTAGGCAGTACACACGCTCTTTAACCCACATGCCTAGTGTGGGAATAGAACCTACAGCCTTCTGATCTTCCAGTCTCAAAGGCCAGTGTGCATGCTATTTTTTGCATCTTTCATTTGTTTGTTTTACACAAATTCTCTCAGACTTTTTTCTGACCATCTGATGGAATCTTGAATGAGTTACATAAATTTTATCATTTTCTTCGAGGCCCTGACCCTGCAACTAAACACACAGTACATCATATTATAAAATGAAAAAAAAAAAGGATTTTGTCTTCATTGCTTGCCTGCAATCTGTCCTGTGGAAAGGAATGTCAGGCAGCTAGCAATCTACATTCCATTGTATGTAATCTGACACTGATTTTAGTGCACCTGCATAAGTTCTTGGGCAGCACAGACATTGGACCTGCTATGATTCAATCCTGGTTGTTCACACAATGTGGTAGGGCAAGTGACCCACCTAACTAAGTTACTGTAGGAGGTGCCAGTATAGACAGGCATGGGGCCTCAAGTGGAAAGTGGAGAGTGTGGGATCAATGTGTGCCTTGACTTGATCAGTATTAAGAGCTGAGATTCTTCTCCAAAAACAATGCTGAATGTATAAATAAAAGTTACCATTGCATTGCATTTTCTGTGTCAGGTGATTTTTTTCATCAACGGGATGGGCTGATATTTTTTGAGGGGCACGTAAGGTAAGAGAACTGTAGCTCACAGTTTGGACCAGAAATGGGAAGATGGATGAGTGCTGCATAATACCAGGCCTCCTTTAAATTTCCCTGGGTGGGGGCATCATGCTTATTTATTAGGGTATAAACTCCCCAATACTTCTTGGAAGGAAATGGATCCTATGGTCACCGTCCACTGTCAGAATGCAGAAGAGGTAGAGTACAATAAAAGGGATGCAAAACTTACCTAAAAGACCACCCAAGTAAACAGCAACAACACAGAAACTGCAACCACATACCAAGGAATACAAAGAAAGTTAAAATAAAAGTACACACCTTGCCACTAACCCAAAACCTACTCTACAAGCAAGGACTATATGCAAAAATGCACAAAGACTGCATAGTACAAAATTACTTTTTATACATTTTTCAAGTTCTCACTATCACTTAAACAGGGTCTGAGCAGAAAAAAACAACAAATATAGACAGAACACAGATTAAATAAAGTTTTAAATCGGCAGGCTCCTTTGTGCCTGAAATCTAAACCCAGAAAGAAGTGATGATATGAAATCACTTGCTGAATCTCTTCTTCACCTGTCCTGTTCAACCTCTGATGGTAATGGTGTTACTCAGCTTACTTCCTGGAGTAAGGAAGCATCACCTCTTTAAGGACAGCTGAAAGCCCTCTTAAAGCCACATTTCCAAGCATGCAAGAACACTTGATTTTTAAAAGCTCTCTGTAAAACATCATTATTTATCATAAAAAACCTTTTGATAAGTGGAAATAAAACATTCCAAAGCAGTTGTCATACAGTACATCACCTTGTCACATCCTACAGTATGTGGGGGTCAAGAACCCTCGCCTTTTGTACAGGCTTTAAACTCGCCACTTGGCATGTTGCTATGGTATAACACCTGCTCTGCCAAGCCTTATTTCTTACTTAACATTAAAAGGCAGGGATGATCCTTCCAACAGATGCTGACTATGTATAGTTAATTTTGCTTATGTAACTGTCAGTAAATAAGACTTAAGATGTATAATGTTTCATTATAATCTCAAGGTATGGTTTGCGTGTACCCACATGTTATTGATCTCTTTTCTTTCTGAACTCATAAATGATAGCAATCCCTCTTAAGTAATGATGTACAAGGGTTTCAGTGCAAAACCCCATGTTGTCCCCTTCCCTACCCCATTTCCCATTAAATCTGTAGACTTAGGCATATGGTAGAGCTATCATAACCTTCCACAAGAGAATAATGAGACACTAGTTAAGTCTCAGAGTTGGGCATTTTTTCTACTTTTGCAACTTTTCCAGTTTTATGGGAACATTAAACAAAACTGCTGCTACCAGCTGTCTGGAGTAACTTGCACATTAGTTCATAAACTGATAATAATAACTGGCTTTCCTTTATTCCCATAGGGTAACTCATGGTTTAATTTGCCATAATAAAGGAGTGTTTATTATGGCAAACACATGCCAGATTTCTCTCATTCTGTGCATGCACCTGCCACAGCTCTTCCGTACAGACCACTGGACGCCCAATCATGCCCAAGGAGATTACAGCCACTTGGACTCGGCAGTAAATTATTAAAAAAACAAAAACAAAAAAAAAAACAACTACCAACTACTGAGAGAAAATGACAGGCAGGTGACCAAAATAAACATTTTAATAAATAAAGGTGACCATGGACAATGCTGAAATCTAACTGGACCAGAGTCACACATGAACCTTTCTTATTTTGTATACAGGGTAACTGCTGTGGCGAAAAGAAGGAAACCCAGCAATTACATAAAATGAAATATGGTGTGGTGTGTTTAAACTCAAAGTTTACACACACTCTCAGAGTTAGATGCTTTCAAACACCCCTTGAGCTTCGCTTTTGTGGTTTATGTAGCATCTAACACCTCGGGTGTGTGTGTAAACCTCTTGTTACACACACCACCCCATACTTTATTCTATATACAATTAGCTAGTGTCACCTTGTTTGCTATGGTTATTTTGTAGCATTTATGTGAGTTTGGGTGAGTCTATCAAGGGTAGAGGGAAAGAATCCTAAGGCAGAGCTATTATATTCAAAGACAAGAGGCGCCAACGTCCCCAAATGTCGCAAGGGCTGAACATGTGGTGCATGGGGCTTGCGGTATTCTCTCTGCCATCAATCACGATTTTCTATCCCATGGCCAATTGCTGCAGATTAGACCAACTTTTTCTGGTCTAGCTTGCAGCAGCTCTGAGTACCCTTTTTATGGTACCTGTGCCAGATAGTTGACACAAGCTGCTATAAACCAGGTAAAGTGCTGCAACCACACCTGACCTACCAAAACCAAGAACAGTTGCATCAAAGGTGTTTGGTGCAGCTGCACCAAACAAAGGTTTGACACAAGGCTTGATGCAAACCATGTGTCACCCTTTGGAAAGCAGGCCAAAGGGATTTGCTTGTTAAGCAACATAAAGACCATGATGTTTTATTAAAAGTCACATGTATTTATATTGCCTTGCCTTTTTGACAACTCATTGACCCAGGATAGTCTAACTTGCATGCAATATCTCATTTTGAGTGAGGTATGGCATGTACCCATTTTAACTTCTGGATAAGCTAAAGCATTGACAGGCTAAATAGCTTAAGGCCCAATCCACAAAGATGGCCCAGATATGTGCCACAGGTATGAACTGTATCACAGCCTCATATCTCTACACCTGCAGAAAGCTGCAGAATTAGTGGCATTCATTACCTCTGGCCTCCCAACTATGCACATTAAGGAGCACAAAGGCTTGTCATGGGGTGCTGGAGAAGGGCTGGGCAGCAGATGTGGGTCTTCTACAGGGTATTATGGGATACAGCAGTCCATAAAGACCATCATATCCCATCTTTGAAGAATGTTATTTTTTTTTAGGGGCTGGCCCTGACCTTCCAAGCCAGCTTGGAGGTCTGAGGACATGCAGTTCTGGGTAGGCTCCAGGCCCCAGAAATGTCTGGGGAGGGCCAGGGGAGATGTTCAGTAAAGGTACATAGGCTGACCAGCATTGGATGCAGATGATGTTGAGGAGCACACTGTCTCTATTTTTAATCATCTCATTTCAGCACATCCCATGCTCATTTCAAAATGAGACATACAGCAGCCTGCCTACGTCCCCCGGATGGCCAGTATCAGGCCATGTGCTTTGTTCACCATGTCAGAAAAATGTATGGCTCATTACTTTTGCCAATTCTGGCAGTCTGGACATTATGAGACAGCCTTGGTGGGGTTCACAGGCAGCGTCCATGGTGCACTTGATAGTGGACATTCCTGTGCAGCACTGTTCGTGGACCTCACCAAGGCTTTTGATTTGGTTGAATTCGATCTCCTTCCCGGTGTGCTTTAAGGTCTTCATTTTTCTGATGAAGTAAACATGTGGTATCAAAATTTTTTGTGTGAAAGATCCTTTAGAACTATTACTGGTTCATCTTTATCCTATTCTCTTCCCTTAGTTTGTGGTATGCCCCAGGGTTCAATTTTGGGGCCACTTATTTTTTCTTTATTTATGAATTCCGTTTTTGACATATGTACAAAAACTGAAATGATTCTTTATGTAGACGATGCTGTTCTTTTTTGTTCAGATCCCAGACCCAATGTCGCCCTTTCCTATCTTCAAACTGATTTTAATTACCTGCAGGATTGGTTATCCTTAAGTCACCTAGTTTTGAATTCCCAGAAAACCAAAGTAATGGTGTTTTCTAAAAAGAAAAATGTATCAATTGATCTGCTTTCAATTTTTGATAGGATAGGAAATCTAATTGAAAATGTTTCTGTTTTTAAATATTTAGGTATTACGTTGGACACACATTTTTCTTTTGAACCTCACATTCAGAATCTTAGGAAAACCCTCCATCAGAGGTTGGGTATACTTTATCGAGTTAAATCTTTTTGACTTTGGAATCCAGAAAGCTCTTAGTTCATAGCTTTCTGTTCTCCATACTCGATTATGGTATGCTGATTTATACATTTTCATGTACTTATGTTTTGAGTCCTCTTAAAGTAATTTACCATTCAGCTCTGAGGTTTTGGCTAAATTTACCCTTTCAAACTCATTGCACTGATCTGTACAATCAGTCATCTTCCTTATCTTTTGAAAATCGAGTACTTTATAAGATGGCCATTTTCTTATTTAAAGTTAAATGTAATCTTTTTCCTTTTTCTATCTCTATAATTTTTCCAGGACTAACTAATGCATTGTTTACTAGGTCTCAGTATAATGATAAATTTAAAATACCATTTTTTAAGACTACTTTTGGGCAAAGATCTTTATTATTTAGAGCACCTAGTTTTTTAATAGAATTCAATTAGAAATTGTTCAAAATAGTCCTTTTCAGGTTCATATGAAATCTTCAGAAGTTGCTGACAATAATTCCTGTCAGGGTTTTAAGACAAGGTTAAAACAGTGGCTATTTTCAAAAACATGATGTATTTTTTATGCATTGTATTTTATTGATTGAATGTATTGTTTGTATTATATTTGTTTGTTAGTATTTTGTGTGTTTTTTAGCTTTAAACATGTCTCCAATGAAAACGGACAGTTTGCTCATTTGGATTTACAAGTATAAAAAATTAAAATGAAATGAAAAATGAAAATTAAATCTTTTAAATCTGGGCACAAACAAGAGACAGAATGCAAGATAAATATAAATAGAGTACTTATGTGCTGCTACTGGCAACCTGGTCCCACATAAACATAAAGTGCTATGAAACACTGACAGTGTCCCTTTTATATGGTGGGAGAATGCAGAGACAGAACAAGGAAAGGCCACATACAAGAACAAGCTGTGGCTGGTGCATAATATCTCTGCTGTTTTCAGAGGTCAGAGAAACAAACCACTCAACAGTGCCACATGAGTGGTATGAAAAGCACAAGAAACATTACTAGTAGGAACTAGAAGCTGCATATTAACCAACTTCCACTGTGCATTTTCCAGTCTTCTGATTAGTTAAGGTTTTTGAAGTAAAAAGAGAAGCTAGAGAGTGGGAGGAAAGTGAGAAGAACTACAGTGGAGACTGGTGATTCTGAAGCTGTGATAGTAGAGTTGGTTCAGGCCCCCAAAAGCCCTCTCACAGAGTGATAGTAATATGCCTGCTGTGCCTTTGGCAAGGAAACTTAAAAATACATATAAAATAATACATGGTGTAGTGTGTATAACATATAGAATAATGGCTGGGTAGTGGGTTATAATGAGAATTGCACATGCACCCCGAGGTGTGGGATGCCACATAAACCCTGAGAGCTCATGGGATTTATAAAGGCATCCCACATCGAGGGTGTTTGTGTAAAATTCAAGTATTATACACCTACCCAGCCTTTATTTTATATAATTGCTGGGGATCATTTTTCACCACAGCAATTATATAAAATAAACAGACATCTGCTGTGGAGCCCCGGGCCAGTACGGCTTCAACGCAGTCTGTGGTCAGGAGTGAAGAAGGAACGTTTTTGTTTTATTTCTTTTTACGAAAAGCAGCCCTGTCCAAATTTTTTTTTAGCCCAGTTATTGTTTTCTTTTAAATGTACTTACTGTTGAGTCCTACTGGTGGTGAAGTGTTGAGCGGTAAGGAAAGCTGGCCGGTGTTGAGGAAGGGAAACACTGCAGCTGGAGGATGTGCAGACCCAGGGAAACCTAACGCTTGTTTGCCAGTATAGAATAATGGCTGGGTAGATGGTTATTATGAGAATGCCACATAAACCCCAAGAGTGAAGTTTGAGGGGTTTATACAGGCATCCCACACCAAGGGTGTGTATAAAATTCATGTTTTATACACCTACACTACCTTTATTTTATGTAATTGCTGAGGAGTGTTTTCTTGCCCCAGCAATTATATAAAATAATTGGTACAAGAATGTAGTGTGGCCACAGCCAAGCAGTTGCTGAAACCATTCCATTTTTTTTTTTTGCCCACTTGCTCATCTCCCCACTACCTGCCTGCATCATGAAAACACTGCTTCCTTGACTGAGAAAAACACTACCATCCTCAATTCCCCCATACTGGTCTCCTTTTCCTGTCACCTTTTCCTCACTCTCCCAGCCTCACTAAAAGAAACAAGATGGCCAAATGCTACTCGTGGTATGGTGTCCAGCACTCAAGAGCAGTGGCTAGTGCATGCATGGAGCGATGGAAACTCAGCATGTGTTCATGAATTATAACCAGGTTTCCCTATGGGGGAAAGTGCTCCTCAGTTATTAGAAAAATTTTATACACACTCGAAGTGTTGGATGCTTAATAGCCCCCAAAAGCAAAGCTCAAGGGGTATAATACAAGCATCCAGCACTAAAGGTTTATGTAAAATTTGAGTTTTACACATTAACCCATGTCTTGTTTTATATCATTGCTGAGTAGTGTTTACTGCCTTGAAAAAATTACCCAGTGGTTATACAAAACTGTGGTTCCAGTAGCGCGGTTGGGTTGGAGTGCAGTTTAGTTAACAGTTTACTTTTTTTCCTGTTTGTGCAATTGCCCTTAAATCAGACATAAAGGAATTCAAAAACAACTGTATTTATTAAGAAGCTTGTAAAACACTTACTCTGAGACTAGTTCATTTTCTGTGCACTGATTGAAGTGTGTGCTTGTGAGGGAGGTGTGCATGTGTAGAGCAAGGGAAATCCAGCACAGACTTGCTTCGCTTCTCAAGGTGTGCCATTATCCCACAATAACACACACACACTGCTATGCCTTATTGCTTAATTATAATCGTGTTTCCCTATGGGAGAAAATGCTCTCCAGTTTTATGAAGAAATCACACATACAGTATAACAAACACACATTGTTTATACTGTATACATGATAAGCAGTTAAAAGGCCATATGCTATTTGTAAAATTCACAAAGTGAATACATAGGGCAAGAAGTCAATGTTTTAAATTGTTTACCAAATTCAGACTTTTCATTTTTAAAGGATTTTTATAAAACTAAGACCAGGTATTAGCAATACCTTATCCATAAGTCTGAACTTCATCCTTGTTTTGAAAATAACATACGGATATGTAGGCAGCTGAATGAAAATCCAATTCTTTGAAAGGAATCACATATTTAAAGTAACGTGGAACTTTATCACAAACAACAAAAAAAGATGCCAGTGTTGTAGTCTTCTGTCTGAGAGTTAGGTCCAACAAGTTAAAGGGTGCAGAGACTCTGGAGACAAGCACCATCTGAGTGGATTATTGCAAAACATTTTGCATTGTTTTGGTGGCATTTGCTGAACAAACTGTGTTTTTAGTGTTTTAGACTTTGCTCAACAAACAGGAAGTTAGACATCTTGTGAGAAGCCATCTAACATCTTGGGGTGGGCCAAACTGTCAGAACCCAATAGGAGCTGAGCAGGAAGCCTGGATTATTTCTCAAATGCCAGCAGATTTTAAACTTTGATGCACAGAGGTTGCAGAGGCTAGCATCAACTGAGTGGGTAATTGCTAAGCATTTTGTATCATTTGGGGGGTATTTTCTGTGCAAACTAACATTTTTTTATTGAGTTTTCTTTCATTCACAGTTATAAAACACCATTTTAAACATTTCAAATAAAATGTTCATTTCATACAGAAAATAAGACGATATAAAAAAAGAGATGAAAAAAACAAATAATATACCAAGGATAGTCATGTCTTAATATGGTATGCTGGCCAAACCATGTAATTTCGACAGCGAAAGCCATTACAGCTACAGTTTCGACGGACTTTGAAATTGTCACTGTAATGGACCCACAGTCAAAATGTTGCTCTTTCACCTGTCATTCTTCCCCTTCCAAGTCAACTCTGACTCTGAGTTAGTTATTTAGAGATCAGGGGTGTGGGAGGTGAAGCCCCCCTCAAAAACGCAGCGAATGTCTGACAGGTGAAATTTCACCTGTTGACATTACGCCTGTCACTGTTGGGGATTTTGACAATGCTGCTATTGAATCGACTTGGTGGAAGCTCCCATATGTAGATGGGGATCCAACATGCCATTATATAATTTATAAACAATAACAAGACAATCATTATATGTTATGAAGTATCACAAGTATAGTTCAGTTTTGCTAATAGATTTTAACAATAATTTGTACCTTCCTAGACCCCCAGAATTCAGCTCAAACAGGAATGAAATAAAGAAAAGTTCAAAATACTATAATAAAACTTCAGGTAGGGAGGAAATACCAAGTGAAGATTATTTTACTTAATACAAAAAATAAGTGTATATTTACATCCACTCATCTTGAGTGTACAATTTTATAAACTTATAACAAAGCTTTTTAAATCAGCTTAGCCTTTTTTAACTCCATATCCAAAACCATATATAAACTAATTAGGCATACCTATTTACTATCTATATTTCTAAATCTTTACCCCATTAATAAGATATTCATATCATAATTGCCTCTATTCCCCAATGTGCATAGCATGCTATGCACCGTGTAACTGTCCCGCAGAGGCCATGCACATTTATTTATTTTTATTTTATTTTATTAGAGGTATTGGAATTACAAACTTTTGAGTCAGAGACTCATTTACAAAGGCTCCACATCACATTACAAACAGTACAAAATAGTGTTCCGAGATACAATACAGAGGCAGTGATGGAACAGTAATTACACATATATACAACAACTATACATTAGCAAACAGTAAGTAAAATACAGGTATTCAGAGGTTGGGGGAGGAAAACAGTAGGAGTGCAATGATCACAGGATTAGCAGGATGGAGATCTTTCGTTGTAGCTTAAGAGCAGTCAAGGACTTAGGATAGAGGCCCAGGTTCATTTCATAAGGGGCGTGAGAGGGGGAGGGGGGAACTGAGAGGAAAACAGTGAGGGGGAATGAGGCAAGCCTGGAGAAGTCATACATTCTGTATTTGGAGGGAGCACCAGGGGGTGGGCTAGTAGCAGTTGCAGGTGCTCAAGGAATGCAGATGTTCCCTGAGGGTGGTTTTAAAGTGGCCTATTTCATTTTCAGAGGAGATGGTGCTGGGCAGGCATTCATCCAGAGGGGGGGCACTATAGCAGAAAGCCCTCTGGTCTTGAGTAGTTCGACAGTTGGGAATCAGGAGGGAGGGTTTGATGGAGCTGTGAGTAGGTATCACTGAGGGTGCAGGTTGTAGCAGGTTGGTGAGGCCAGGGGGGCTAGGCCAATGGTAATCTTTTTGGCTAGGAGGCATGTCTGGTATTGAAGTCTCCCATCAAGATCAAGCCAATTAGTGAGACTGTACAGAGCACAAGTGTGTGTCAAACCAGAGCAGCCCATAGCAAGGTGACAGGCTTTGTTTAGGGAAACATGGATTCTGCAGAGGGCAGAGGTATTGGCCGACCCATAAACCAGGATCCCATAATCAACAAGGGACAAGATGGATGATGAGACTGCTAGTCGGAGGGCTTCTTGGGGGAGACAATGTTTGAGCCAGTGTAGCAGACCAATTCTGACATTGACAGTGGAGCTAAGGCGGTGCATATGCTCATGAAAATTGAGTGCCAAGTCAAGGGCGACCCTGAGGTATTTAAAGTTGTCAACCTACTCAATGGGTAACAGTTGGGAATTGTGAATAATTAGTGGGTAGCTTTTGTGTTGGCTCTGGTTGTGAGTGAACATCATGACTTTGTTTTTTTTTTGTGGTTTAGAACCAGGCGGTGGTCAGTGAACCAGGATTCGGTGTCTGTGAAGGACTTCTGGAGATATAGTTGTAGTGAGTGTGGATTGGGGTGGGTGGAGAAGAGAACTGCATCATCATCATCATATAAGAGTAATTGCCCAGAGCAGGCCTTGGGAAGGGTGTTCAGAAATAGACTAAAGAGGAAGGGGCCCAGGATGGAACCCTGGGGCACCCCTGACTTAACCAGGAGGCAGGAGGAGAGCATGTCATTAATTTTAACTTGTTGTGACCTACCGGCTAGGTAGTCAGCAAATCAGTTTGTGGCATCCTTGGAGAGATCTGTGTGGGAGAAAGCAAATAAAAGAAGGGAGTGGTTCATGGTATCAAAGTCTTTTGACAAATCCACAAAGACTGAGCCAACCAGACATCCTCTGTCCATAGCAGTATGGATACCGTTGGAGAACTCCAGCAGGGCAGTAGTGGTGCTGTTGCCTTTGCAAAATCCATGTTGTTCCAAGCAGAGTAGGTCATATTTGGAGAGGTGGTCTGTGAGTTGATCAGAGATGATTTTTTCAAGGGCCTTTGGGGGGGAGAATGGAGATGGGGCGGTAGTTCCCGACGGAAGTGCAGTCGCCATTTTTGTGGATGGGGATAATAACATTTTTTTTCCATTTTGAGGGGAATTCACCATGGCAGAGGGAGTGATTAAGAATCTTGGTTAGTGGGGTGAGGACTACATCCAGGGTCATGTGGAGGAGTCTAAGGTTCAACAAATCACTACTGTAATGCAACTTACCTAAGGCTTTTAGGATGTAGGGTTTAGCCTCACAAGGAGTGAGGGTTTTGAAGTGAAAAGGTGGAGGGGGTGGAAAGGGGGAAGGGGTAGGGTATGGGGATCAAATAAATTTGCAGGGAATACATTATTGAGGTCAGAAAAGGAGGAATTGAGGGAGTCAGCTATGGCCTGTAGGTCAGTGGAGATACCGCAGTTGATAGTGAGCTGGGTTGGGGGAGCCAGTACAGTTTTCCCATATCACATGAATCGCATGCATGTTCCACCTAGGCAGGATGCACAACCAGGGCATGCAGTGTGTATAAGCATGACTTGTGTACACCCCAGTGAAGCTCTGCATGGTGGCATGTTAGATGGCTACACACATGGCGCAATGCATGTGTATAATGCAGTTTATGCCAAAAAGATGCATGCACAGGCCTTGGCACATTTATGCTAGGCAAACTCCTGCCATAAATGACAGATTTCAGCTCCGACATGCCCCATCCCCTTATGCCGATTGCACAGCAAAATCTTTACAGCAAACCCGATGATGTTGACAACATTGACAGTTCACTGTAAAGTCCTCCTGGGACCCCGGCACTCCTTCCCTGGCCCTTCACCTCCTCCCGGAATCAACTCTGACTCGGAGTTGATAATCCCCAAGTCTGGGGGGGCACAGGGGGTAGAGCCTCTTGCATGGAGTGATAAACAGAAACAGTTTCTCTGATGGATTTGTGTCAACCACAAATTGCTGTCAACATAAATCCATCGCTGTAGGGTCACATCAGGAAGATGTTGACACTGTATCCAACAGGGATATAGCTGAATGCACACGGTAGCCCCCCTGCAGTTCACACATGCCACAGAGGTGAAGGGATGTCAGTGTTGGACCTGTATGAAACAATGTCCCTATGTGATAGTGCCACATTCAACATACCCTGTGAGAATGACTGGAGGGGTATAGCAATGGCAGCCTTTCTGTACCACACAATGTACAGTGTCCCCAATGCAGGCCATGTGTCCTTAGTGTCAAGTGGTGTGACCTGCTGTCCTATCACCTGGCACCCACCTCATAGTGCCGTACATAACAGACATCATATCCCCCTACCGCCCATGTCCCCCAAGTGGGATGCCCCTATACAGGGATGCTCAAGTGGCCTAGCTAACCCTATACCCACGTTAAAAAGCAAATGATACAGTAGGTATCAGGACAGTGAAGTATTTATATGTAATCAAAAGGCACCGGAAGAGCCTTACCAACAGCATAAAACAAAAGTGCTAGCGTGTGGCCTGGCTATTAGTAATGACAGACGCTAATTAGCTGGGCTCCTACTGGCATCTGAGTATTTTGGCAGAAATTGTGTATTTTTCGAACTTATCTTCTGGCAAAACTGCATCTGTAATACAGAACTACAGCATGGCATTGTCAAAATCTACAAAAAGCAGGCAACTCTTCCTTTCGAGCCATAGGAGAAGACGGGCAGTGGAGAGACTGAGGGCTGCACTAGATCCCATGTGGCATCAGCAGAGAATGGCACTTGCAGAGATCACTCAGATCCCACTATAGCAGCTCTCCTGGCCATGATTACAAATTTACAACAGAAGGATAAAGCTGGGTTTGCAAATATGACCTCCCAAATTACCCATCTGCAAGCCATGGTTACTAGCCTGGCAGAGACTTTGGCAGCTCACACCGCATTTGCCCCAGTGGACCCCAAATCAATAATTCACACCACACAGTTCTTGGAATGGAAAATGCTGCAGCTCTTTTACTTAAAATATTAATAGAATTACATGTCATACCTCCTTATAATGCAATTCATATTCAAATGCAAACAGCTACATAACTATATACTGTACATACAGAATAAACAATTCAGTCAGACCCCTTGGGCAGCAAATTCATGTCCCTGCTGAACCCCTTCTCCCTCCTCATGGTCTTCGAGGGAACTCTGGCCCATCAGTCAGACAGACCCATCTGGGGCCATGTCTCCCCTCTGGACAGTCCCCCCCCCCCATCTTCCCTGAATTTCAGGACCTTCTTGACCCTTCGAGGAGGAGCATGCCTGTCCGGGGCCACACTCCCAGTCTCCAAATATTGGCTCTCAGCATTTCAGTGCAAGCCCCACCTGAGTGACCATCCACCCGGGTCCGTGAAGCATACCTGTCCCAGGGTCGTGCCTCTCCCGGTCGTCACCCAATCACCACTTTTAATGCCAGGAGAATTTACTTTTTCAGGATCAGCCATGAATTATCACCATTACCAAATTACTTCAACCAACAAACTTGAGCTGCAACAGCTTGCACTGCTGCGGCCTCACAAACTGGGGAGGAGGAGTGGGCGTTGTTCTGGCAAGTGGCTCAAAGAGGGAGGGACCTTCCCAAGCCGCTCATTATAAGCCCTGCTGGGTCCCTCCCTGTTGGAGCAGCCTAGGCCAGCCCCTTTTTCAGTGGGTCCCCACTGATAGGGCTATTGCATTGTGAGCTGCCTCCTGCGCTCTTGGGCCTTGGGCAGCTTCTCCCAGCCCACCTACTTGGTGGCCATGTGCAACTCCCCCGGTGAGAGGCTGGGGGGGTCATTGCCCCAATGAACCCCCAAATCAATAATTCACACCACACAGTTATTGGAATGGAAAAGGCCGCAGCTCTTTTACTTAAAATATTAACAGAATTACATGTCATAGTTCCTTATAATGCAATTCATATTCAAATTCAAACAGCTACATAACTATAAACTGTACATAAAGAATAAACAACTCAGTCGGACCCCTTGGGCAGCAAATTCATGTCCCTGCCGAACCCTTTCTCCCTCCTCATGCTCTTCGGGGGAACTCTGGCACATTAGTCAGACAGACCCATCCGGGGCTGTGTCTCCCCTCTGGACAGTTCTCCCCAATCTTCCCCAAATTTCAGGACCTTCTTGACTCTTCAATGAGGAGCATGCCCATCCAGGACCACACTCCCCATCTCCAAATGTAGGTCAGAAAGGTGAATTTCATGCCCGGTGCTGCATCAGATGTTCCCAGATTCTCTGTCACGATCCTTTGTATTTTTTTGTGCCTTCCCCATGATCGACTCCTGCTATTTTCATGCCTCCTGGGAACCAACATGGACTGCAGGTGTCCGTGAAAGTGCACACTGGTGGCTAATAGTTTTTCCTCAGCACTGCAGAGGACTCTAACTTGAATTACATCATCAGCAATGACCTCAGGTAACCTTATTGCCACTGATTCCTTTCGTCCTTTGTTTCCAACTCTTTCCCTCCCACCCCCACTAGAATGTGCCATATTACTTCAACATTAAAAGTGACTGTTCTGGGTTCAGGAATTTGAGGGGTGTAGATATACTTTTTTAAGAAAGCAGTTAAATCAATGTTGTCATTTAGTCCTCTATCTTGGCGTGCTCCCAATTCATAGATCCGAAAACATTCTCTTTGTCCTATGATTTTGTTCAAATCCCCCCCTTCTGCCTGTTTTAACCAGTTCAATTCCTATAAACTGAATGTTATGTTGTTTACTTCTCTCCCTCAATGCATGTTTGGCTATGGCATATGATACATCACCTCTGTCCAAAGCCCTTACATGTTCTCCAATCCTGATACGAAATTTCCTAATTGTTCTGCCTATGTAGAATGCTCCACAACTGCACTCTAACATATATACCACACCACTGATGTTACATGTAATCACATCTTTTATTGGTATATTCTTATTTGTTGTTGGATGTCCAAATTCCTTGCAAGTATGTATATACTTGCAATAAGTACATCTACCACAGCTGTGTGCATCTACTGGTGCTGGCGCAAGCAGGGTTTGTTTTGGCAACTCAGGGCCTGGCATTATGTTACTGACTATCATATCCTCAATGCTTTTGCATTTACGGAATACTGTTTTGGGTCCCAATTCAACTATGGATTTAAGCCTTGGTTCTAGTTGCAATATGGACCAATTGCTGTTAATGATTTGTTTTACTTTCCCTGCTCTGCTTGAATAATCTGTGATGAAAGGGCATCCTGTATTTGCATTTTAATCTCTATCAGCATATTGTAATGTACTGTATGTTTCCTGTCCATGTTATTTACCGCTTTGGATAGCAGTGGCTATACTATGTCTGCTGTACCTTGTTCCTGGAATCTGTGGTGTGTACCCCTTTCTTGTATGTGTTCTGTGTTCAGTACAATTATGCAAAGTGCGTACCAACTGCCCCTTTGGTATGTTGTGGCATACATGGTATGGATGGCTACTTTCGAAGCATAATAAACTGTTACGATCAGTTTCTTTTTGAAACAAAGTGGAACATACACCCCCCTTGCCATCTTTGTACAATATTAGATCCAAAAAATGTATACAGGTTTGATTCAATTTGTACTTAAAAGTCAGACAGCCACTAGTTTGTTCCATCCAGCTGATAAAGGAGGCAAGTTCTGTTCTAGAGCCCTTCCAGACAATTAGAATGTCATCTATAAAGTGCCACCACAAATTCACCCTGGAAAGAGATGGATTTGTGGCGGCGCTGTAGAGATGATCATTCTCCCTCTTCCCCACAAATAAATTTGCATAACTGGGTGCCATCATTGTACCCATGGCAGTACCTCTAATCTGATGGTAAAGATGATCTTGGAAAAGAAAAAAAATTATTTTGTTTGTATTTTTTAATCTTTAAGTCATATTTAGTTACTTTATCCATCAGCATCATGTTTAATCTCTCCAGTGCATCTGGTTGTGCACATGATTTCAACAGGTCTTCCATTTTTTCAGTTTCATTGGTTAACTCATTATTGACAGGTTCAGCAAACTCCAATATCAATTTTATATTTTTAATTGAAGCTGCTTGCACATTCCCCTGCCATTTACTCATAAAATCAACATTGTCAGTTCCATGTGCACAACCAGATGAACTAGAGAGATTAAACACAATGCTGATGAATAAAGTAACTAAATATGACTTAAAGATTGAACAACACAAACAAAAGAAAGTTTTAAGGGATGAGAGGGACTACCAAAACAATCAGGTGTTCAACTGGAATGAGGAAAAGAAAACAACACTAAAATTCATCTTAAAAAAGGGCCCAATAAATAATATAGAGTCATTGGGGGAGAACACAGTGTTGGACTACACAACTGGCCCCTCTGACACTGACGGTTCTGAAGTTCAATCTGGAAGTGAAATGGGGGAATCAGAAATAGGACTGTCCCCCACACATATCCAGGGGACAAGGCGCAACCAGCGGCAGCACAGAACACATTTTCAGACCCCTTACCATCAAAGAGGAGGATTGGGGGGGAGTCAGAGTGGAAGAAGAGGCAGGAACAAGTATTGATTGAAACAGCTTTAAAAGAAGTGGACATTCTGCATAAAATCGAACCTACCTCCATCCCCACCAGGAAAGTTCCTGAATCAACAAAAATAAATTCTGATGAAAGAGATCGATGTGGAACATATGATGAACTAGTAAAAAGTATGGACACAACCTCTTCAGTTAAATCATTAGTTTTTTCTACCCCCCTTTAACCTCCGCTATTGTGGATATTGCAAGTGAAAAAGTAAATCAGGGGAGTCATATTGTTGCTCACACACCATCACAAACAGATTTAACACCTGTGATTAATTTGTCTGATTATGAGTTAACAACTTTTTAATTATCTATCCTCAGCAAGGGTTTAGCATTTTGCCCAACATCAGATATAAACTTTTTGGGCACATATGTAGACTTAAATAAGCTTGGCAGAAACTTAACTTTACAGTGCTGATATAAACAACAGTTTACATACTAGGCTCAGCCCCAGGTCCAATTCTGTCCTCTCTTAAATTCTGTTGTATCCATTTTTATTCACAAATGTGAATTAGACCTGGAAAAACTGAGGGAAACATCCATTAATATGCACAGAAATAATTGCAGTAAAGAGGAGAGACTGGCAATTAAGACATTAAGTAGTAATAATAACATAACAATTAAGGCTGCAGACAAGGGAGGGGCGGTGGTTGCCATGAATACCACAGACTACATCGGTGAGGTACACAGACTATTGAGTGATGACACATTTTATAAAATAGTGCCTAAACAAATTGGCACACAATTTAAAAAGGAAATTGATGAACTACTCAGTAATAACTTTGTAATGGGTTACATCACCGATGTGATCTTTAGGACCATGACAATACACTGCCCTATCCTACCTGTCATATAAATACTACCTAAAATTCACAAAAGTCTAACTCATCCACCATGTCGCCCTATAGTTTCTGGGCGTGGGTGGCTGACTTGAACCATTGTCAATGTATTTGGTCCAATTTTTACAACCAATAGTACAAAACCTTAGTTCATATGTTAGGAACTCAACTGAAATTGTAAGATTAGTAGAGGATTTATGGATTGAGCCAGAATGGTTTTTCGCAGTAGTGGATGTTAACTCCCTGTACACTGTCATCCCCCATGCAGAAGGACTGGATGCATTTTTAAACACAAGAACTGAGGTGGAATGTGTAACAACACCCACTCACTTCTTGGTGGAATTAGCTAAAACAGTGTTACAAAAAAATGTTTTTCTTTTCCAAGACCATCTTTACCATCAGATTAGAGGTACTGCCATGGGTACAATGATGGCATCCAGTTATGCAAATTTATTTGTGGGGAAGAGGGAGAATGAGCATCTGTACAGCGCAGCCACAAATCCATCTCTTTCCAGGGTGAATTTGTGGTGGCACTTTATAGATGACATTCTAATTGTCTGGAAGGGCTCTAGAACAGAATTTGCCTCGTTTACCAGCTGGATGGAACAAACTAGTGGCTGTCTGACTTTTAAGTACAAATTGAATTAAACCTGTATACATTTTTTGGATCTAATGTTGTACAAAGATGGCAAGGGGGGTGTATGTTCCACTTTGTTTCAAAAAGAAACTGATCGTAACACTTTATTATGGTTTGAAAGTTGCCATCCATACTATGTATGCCACAACATACCAAAGGGGCAGTTGGTACACCCTTTGCATAATTGTACTGAACACACAGAATACATACAAAAAAGAGGGGTACACACCCACAGATTCCAGGAACGGGGGTACAGCAGACATAGTATAGCCACTGCTATCCAAACGGTAAATAACATGGACAGGAAACATACAGTACATTACAATATGCTGATAGAGATTAAAATGCAAATACAGGATGCCCTTTCATCACAGATTATTCAAGCAGAGCAGGGAAAGTAAAACAAATCATTAACAGCAATTGGTCCATATTGCAACTAGAACCAAGGCTTAAATCTATAGTTGAATTGGGACCCAAAACAGTATTCCGTAAATGCAAAAGCATTGAGATATGACAGTCAGTAACATAATGCCAGGCCCTGAGTTAAAATAAATCCTTTGCTTGCGCCTAGCACCAGTAGATGCACACAGCTGTGGTAGATAGATTTATTGCAAGTATATACATACTTGCAAGGAATTTGGACATCCAACAACAAATAAGAATATACCAATAAAAGATCTGATTACATGTAACATCAGTGGTGTGGTATATATGTTAGAAAGCAGTTGTGGAGCATTCTACTTAGGCAGAACAATTAGGAAATTTCGTATTAGGATTGGAGAACGTGTAAGGGCTTTGGACAGAGGTGATGTATCATATGCCATAGCCAAACATGCATTGGGGGAGAGAAGTAAACAACATAACATTCAGGTTATAGGAAGTGAACTTGTTAAAACAGTGAGAAGAGGGGGGATTTGAACAAAATCATAGGACAAAGAGAAAGTTTTTGGATCTATGAACTGGGAGCACGCCAAGATAGAGGACTAAATGACAACATTGATTTAACTGCTTTCTTAAAAATGTATAGATGTTAAGTGCAGCTAGAGGCGTGTTAACCTCTTTGCCCTCTACAGATGTTTTGAAGTTATAATGTACATTCTTCAACGTGAAACATTGCATTATTAACATTCATAATAATTCCTGGGGGGAAGGAGTCATCTTTGCCTGGTATGTAAAGACATAATAATTTGGTGCCTGGAATCATGAACACAGCATTAATATTAGTGTATCATTAATCACTGTACTAATGACCAAAACATTTCTATAAATACTACATAAATAAAATAGAAGTTAAAAGTGAATAATTAAAATAGTGTTATAATATATATTTACACATATGTATATAGGAATGTATAGGGAAATATATTGCTTGTTATACATTCTTGTCTGTATTATTATATGGTACATTTACAATGCTGTGTTCAGTTATTTCCAAGTTTTGTTTAAGAGAATCATGTGGCAAATGAACTGAGCACTTTAATTGTGGAGGTGTGGTATGTTTTAATTATGGAAACATTGGTTAAATAACGACACATGACTGTTTGAATATATGCATAAAATAGCACTGAGGTCTTTGTAATGTAATACTCTGATGAAGCCTGGAAGCATGCTGGGGGGAAACGTTAGTTGTTTTTATTTTGCTGTAAGCCACCATTTTTGCCCGTTATTGCACTTTCAGCCATTAAATTTGACCTAATTGGCATTGTGCCTGGTCAGTGTGCATTTTGTTCATAGCTACAGGTGCAATAGGCTTTTATTTAATAAAATGTTCTGGATAGATCTTCCAGGATAAGGGGACAGGCTTCCAGAAGTGCAAATGTGCTACAAAATTTAATCAGAGACCATAGATTGGTTGATTCATGGAGGCATCTAAACCCTAATGGAAAGGAAGATATCTTTTATTCCTACTCAGCTAAAAGCTATATCTAGCTAGACATAGCCCTGATGTCTCTGGAACTCCTGCAGACTTTGACATCAGTAGATCAATGTACTTTATTGGTTTCTGATCATTCCTACATCCCAGTGGTGCTAGCAGTGACAGATTCTCCATATGTTCCTCGTGTATGGAGGTTAGACCCCACATTATTGAAAAGTCAGGATTTTAGGGACTCTATTAAGCTTCATATTTTGGAAGTTTTAATAAATAACCCCCCCCCCGGGAGAAACATCTGTCTTGACGCACTGGGATGCATTAAAAGCAGTACTGAGGGGATGTATTAGTCTTCTACGATGCCCATCAAAATAAAATTGATAAACAATGTTTAGCTAGTTTAGAGGAGCAAATGCAAAAAGTGGAAAAAGCACATATGACCAGCCCCACCCCTGATAAATAGCACACCTTATGGAAACTTAAATGGCAATATAACTCGACTAATACTGCACTTTTGGAAAGAGTTATACTGCTCTCCCAGGAAGGGGCCTACTTCGATGGTGACATGGGAAATGGCTGGCTTGGCAACTTTGCAACAGACAAGGAAGTTACAATATAGGACAAATGAGAAATGGGGCTGGTATTATTCACTATGGTGACAATGAAATTGGGGAATGTTGCCACACATATTATGAGGAACTGTATAGGTCAGAGGTGTCACCATTGGATTCCGAAGTTGATTCCTTCTTTAAAAAGGCTAACTTACAAATGATAAGTGACCAAGATAGGCTGCAATTAGAAACTTCAGTTACATGGGAAGATATCTGACAGGCAATAAATCATTTAAAAGGAGGGAAGGCACCAGGCCTGGACAGTTACCCTATAGACTTTTTCAAAATCTTCTGCCTTGAGCTACAGGTACCCCTTCAGGATATGACTTCTGAAAGTTTTTGAAGTGGGGGTTTACCTCCCTCAATGTGCTACTATAACTATGCTTCTGAAACAGAGCAAGGATCCTATGCAATGCTCCTCATACTACCCCATCTCCTAATTATTGACTGATTATAAAATCTTGGCTAGGATTTTAGCTAGCAGATTTGAGCAGATACTTCCCATTATCATCAACAAAGATCAGTTGGGGTTTGTCAAAGGTAGACAACGAAAACTCAATGTTAGGCTAACTTTAAACATAGCCTGGAGATAGTCAGAATTAAGAAAGAGGGAAAGCCCTGATATTCTAGCACTTGAGGCCAAAAAGGCATTTGACAGAGGTGAATGGAAGTATCTGTTTGAAACATTGCACAGATTCAGGTTGGGAAACAATATGATTAAATGGATAAAATATTGTATAACCAACCATCAGCTCAAGTGTTAGTGAATGGTATATTAACTAGGTCTTTTCAGCTTAACCGGGGCACTCGACAGGGATGCCCATTGTTGCTCTTAATTTATGTAATGTCATTGGAACCATTAGCTGCAGTGATACGGCAGGATGTGAGACTTTGGTGATATGTTACAGACAGAAAATACCATAAGTTAGCCTTATTCACTGATGATCTTCTAGTCAATCTCCAGGACCCTCGGAAAAGTCTCCCAGCCTTACACAAGGTACTGTCAGAATATGGGGCCTTATCCAGTCACAAAATAAATTGGACCAAAAATGAAATGATGGTTTTGGAGAAAGAAGACTTGGGGTTCATGAGAGAAACACCTCTTAAAATACAACTGGTTAATACACTGAAATATTTAGGCATACTGATACCCAAAACCTACTCACATTTATATACAGAACATTACATAAATCTTCTCTCCAACATTAAAAAAGACTGTGATAGGTGGGAGGGGATTCCAGTCAGTTCAATAATTAGAATAAATTCAATAAAAATGAATATTTTACCCAGCTGCTTTCATTTATTTCAAACTCTACAATCAGGACTCCAGAAAGCTTTTCAGACAACTAGATGGTATCTTAAATAAGTTTATGTGGTACGGGAAGTCAGCCCAAATCAGGAAGTCTATACTGCAGCTTCCATTGAGAAAGAATGGATTAGCTCTCCCCAACTTCAGGTGTTATTGTTGGGCTGTGCAATTGGTCTTCTTAGAAAAACTCCTGAGTGACCCTGCACCTGCACCTGCATGGTGACTCCTGGAGGAAGATGTGGCTGTTGGTGGAATTGTAAGGGGCTTACTGTCTCCTTCCCTGAATCATTACACTCCAATAAAAAGTATAAATCCCTTTACTAGAATGTTATCAAGATTAGAGATTGGGGTCCATAAATATATCAAACACCCTCAAGGACTATCCCTTAATACAGCTCTATATAAGGCCTTTATCAATATGAGGAGATATAATGTCTTCATGCATCAAGCACTATTGGGCTGCCGAAAGCTGGGTATCTCTACAGTAAGAGATCTGCTATATGGTGGTAGACTGAAGTTCTTTCTGGAGCTGCAGAAACAATTTGGAATTCCAACCAGTGATTTATTCATTTTTCTTAGGATCAGGCAATACTTAACCACCACTGATCTTAGAATGTCCCCTATAGAGGAAATTCTATACAAACCCCAACCTAACTCCTCAACTCTAACAGTTTTTTATAAGCTGTTTCTGGGATCTGCTCCCAAACCACTCATTCAAATGAGAACTGCCTTGGAGAGTGACTTGGAAATAGAGGTTGATGACTCTTTATGGTCAGAAATTGTTCAACATGTGCACCACTGCTCCACTTCAAACAAACTAAGGAGAAGTCAATTAAATTGTGTGTATCAAATTTATTTAACCCTGTACAAGCTGCATAAATTCTCCTCTAGTAGGACAAAAATCTGTCCAAAATGTCAAGCTGAGTAGGGCACCTTCATACCTATGGCTCTAACCCATAATAAGGTGGCTCTCTTCTGGATAGAAATACATGCAGTAATGCAGAAGGTTTTGAATCTTGTTCTTCCAAACACTCAACCTGAATTCATGCTGGGGCGAAGCAAATATTCAGTCCCAGAGTCAGGCACAGACTGTGGTTAATTGCCCTGGTTAATGCTTGAAAGACAGTTGTTCAGCACTGAACTAGTAGTATGGCTCCAAGTATTGTACAGTACATTAGTTTATCAACTTAATCATGTGTATGCACCTAGAAAAATGGCAATTAAATGCCAATGGTCTGTAACCTTTGTTTCAAAAAACCTGGCACACATCTGGTTAATGCCATTAAATCAGACTAGATATCAGGCTAACAAAGGGTGTAGGTGGAAGCTCACTTAATAAATTAAATTAAAATTAAGAATTGAAATTAAAACTTAGCATTACATGAAATGTTATATAGATGTATAGAAACATATCCGGCATATCATAATAGTCTTAGAGAATATGTCTCAGAACTTAACGATCCCACATTATACGTAACTTACATACAACCTAAAAGCATTTGAAGAAATCAATGTATCTTCAGAATTCCAGAACCTACAGTATTGTCAGGTGTTGTAAGAGATTGTTCAAATGTGCTTATTATTGTTGTTGTACGATATGATTGTGTTACTCTCTGTCTAACTGTGTGACTCTGTAATGTGATTGAAGCTTTTTCAATAAAAAATGTTTACAAAAAACAAAAGTGCTTCAACATTTATATAAGCATGACAGCAGTATCCATTGCATAGTGCACAACAGGGCAGGTTCCCTAATAGTCCATCTAGGGCATTTAAGAAACAAATGCCTGGAATGTTGCTGGGACACCCTTGCAACCATCAGCCCTCATTAAAGTATCCCAGCAAGTCCTCCTGTAACCTGGATGTCACTGATGCTGTAGACCACCATCAATGGTGTCAGTTGTCCTCCTGTGGCTGGGTAAAAATAGTAAAAAGTGTCCAGCTTGGTGCAGGGCTTGCCAAATGAGTCCACATTGTTCACAAAACACTCCATTCTATTTCCCTCAATGTTCTGGTACTGTGCATACTTTTTCTTTATGTTTAGCCCCCTGTAGATGATGTCCATGAGGGACCTGGCATGCAACCAGGAGATGTAGCAGTGCACCGTCCTTCCTCAATCCACATTTGGCAGGGATCTTTTACAGGGCCACTTTGAGGAAGTCAGGCATGTGATTCAATGTATTTCAATGGGTGTTGAACTTGTCCTCATAACGTGGTCAATTTTCAACATGGCTTTTTTGGGACCCTACCTGGTGAACAACGGCAGTGAAATTATACACATCTGTCCTGAAAGGGGATTTTGTGGTCCCTACATAAAATTACCTTTTGGGCTTGATTTGTAAATTTTCTCCTCCCTTGTTCATGAGGTAGGGTTATAAGAAGGTTATATTGAAAAGTTGGGGTAAAAATATTAAAAAGAAAAATTTATGCGCATACGTTGAAATTTTTCAATACACACTCATAACTGGTAATTTTCAATATTTTGATCCCGATTTTTCAACATAGCCATTTCTTTACACCACCTCATGAATGTTACAGTTGACATTTTTCAAAACTTAGCCAAACTGTGTTTTCAAACTTGTGACGCAAACTCACTTTTCAGGCAAAATTGTAACATTTGCTCCACTCTTGTTCATGAGGTGGGGTCATAAGAAGGCTATGTTGAAAATTTGGATTAAAAATATTACAAAATAAGAATATGTGTGTACATTGAGATTTTTCAATGCATGCTTGTAACTTTAGTACTTTTCAGTATTTTGACCCTGACTTTTTAACATAGCCATTTTTTCACACCACCTCATGAATGTGACAACTGCAGTTTTTGAAATCCTGGCCAAAATGTGTTTTTGCACTTGTGGCATGAAATCACCTTTCAGGGAGGATTTGAACATATTTTCCACCCTTGTTCATGAAGTTGGATCATGAGAAGGCTATATGGGGGTCACAAGAAGGCTATGTTGAAAACTGGGGAACAAATATTAAAGAACATTAAAGTTATGAGCATACATTTAAATTTTTCAATGCATGTGCGTAACTTTGGTAATTATCAATATTTTGATCCCAAATTTTCAACATAGATATTTTTCCACACCATGTCATGAATGTGATAGCTGTGATTTTTCAAGTCCTGGCCAAAATGTGTTTTTGTACTTCTGGCATGAAATCATCTTTCAAGCAGGATTTAAACATTTTCTCTGCCCTTGTGCATGAGGTGGGATCATAAGAAGGCTATGCTGAAAATCTGGGGTAAAAATAATTAAAAAAACATCAAAGTTATCAGGGTACATGGAAAATTCTCAAGGCATGCTTGTAACGTTGGTAATTTTCAATATTTTGACCCCAAAATGTCAACATAGCCATTTTTCACACCACCTCAATGTGACAGCTGTCATTTTTCAAATCCTGGACAAAATGTTGTTTCACACTTGTGGTGTGAAATGATGTCTTGGTCACTATTTTATAAATGGCACCTATTATGTTCAGAAGGAGAGGTCATAAAAAGACTATGCTAAACATTTGGGGTCAGAATGTGAAAAAAACAACTACCTTATGAAGAAATGTTGAATTGTTCCAACCTTTACTCATAACTTGATTCTTGCAGATTTTGTTCCCTTATCTTTAACATATCCCTTGTATTACACCACCTCCTGAACATGACAGGTGCCATTTTTTCAAATCCCCTCTGAAACGTGCTGTGGTAGTCATACTATGAAACCACCTTTCAGATGGGATTTTAAAAAAATTCCTGCTGTCTTGATCATAACGTTTGATCATAAAAAGACTTGGAAATTTGGAGTCAAAATGTGGGAGATCACTGAAAATTAAATATTACCTCTCAGCTTGCCTATCCTGGACAAATGCAATCTAAAAATGTGTAAAAGCAGGACACCACTGAAAATGAGATATTGCATCTGTTCTGGTCTATCCTGGGTAAATATGTAGCAAAATGTGTACAAGCAAGACCCAACACAACAGCAGTGCAAGTGGCGAACATTCAGCATTGACAAATGCTTGTTATAGTTTAGGGATAGCACCTTCTGTGACTTAGCATTTCTGCTCATGTCCAGATTTTAGATTTTTAAGGAAACAGTGCAGAGAGTACAGTGTGTGTGGCTCCTGCACAGACACCATATTGGACTCAACCTCCGTTTTTTACATTTTTTTTTCCAAAATAAGGGATGCTCCTCATAATCACGCACAATTCAAAGGTATGATAACCAGGTCTACTAAAGGGAATGACAGGAAAGGAATTCCAACAGACTGTGTTCTAGGGCTCACTGTAGGGGAAAAGCTGCTAATCATAGAAAGCAAAATAATATAATTTCAAGTGAGTCTGATATTCAAGGGCAAAAAAAATGCAATTTCTTCATGCACAGATCAGAAACTCAAGCGGATACTAAGCTAGACAAAAAAGAAGAGAAAGACAAGGAGGAAAAGGAGAGGAAGAGACAGAAACATCAATGTCCAGGTGATCAAACTCAAACAAGAAAAATAACCAAAAAACAGTCACTGAATTTAAGAGGAGAATTTCAACAAAGAGGCAAGAATTAGTTGTGAATGCAGGTTTAAGTTTCACCCTAACACCCAGTGTATAAGTTCAACATTCATTTTTTTAAAATCAATCTCAAAAGATTCTGTACTATGGACAAGGATATTTTACCTACATATTTCATTGCCTGGTTATAGTACTACTGAGATTACAAGAATGTACTCTTTGCTGCCTTATTCGTGTATAATTGATATGTGACTGGTTGATGTTTTGCTTCGATTTTTGTTCCTACTGATGTGTCACTGTTATATATTCTTGCTTGTAACTAACTTAAGATTGTCCTTGAAAATGGAACTTTCTTCAGTGGGTTTACCTAGTTACCAAAAACCAATAAATAAATAAATACTGCCAGTATGCAAAGAGTACTAAATACAGGGCTAGTGAGTCACCGGGACTGAATATCTGATGAATTGCTGCTTGTGAACCTAAGTGGAGTATTTTCAAATAGTATACAGCAAAAATACAGAGCTACAACCAATGGAGAAATAGGTCAACATCACAATTTAATGAACAATATTAACCTAGATATCCTATTGGATTAGAGTGTCACTGAATGGCAAAAATGGAAGATTTTTAAAATTCAGTTTAGCCTTTTTTCCAGGTAACACAGCGGGATAGAAAAGCACTGCCATAATAATATTAATAGTTTTATTTATAAAGCGCGTTTCAGTTTTCAAAGTGTTGTACAAGTTAAAAAATACAGGTCAAGCATTAAAATCCAATATCCGACACAAATATAATCATAATACGATCAGGTGCTTCTAAACAATCAATTTTCTAGAAGGGCCATTTGCCAGAGGTGGGTTTTCAAACCCCTTTTAAATTCCTCCACGGTGGTGCACTCCCGTAACCAGGTGCTTTTGGAAAAGGTTCCCTCAGCAACAGAAAAGAAAAAAAATATACTCATAGACAGTGTGACTTAATGACCATTGGTCCAGGTACTGGTATAAACTCGACAATTATAACTTATCAAAAATTGGTTGAAAGTGCTGTGAACGTATTGTTTGATTCAACGTGGGCACCATACAGAAAAATAGAAAAAAATCTCACTGAAAGAGAAAGGGGCGCTATTACTGAAATGAAAAACATGGATGACATAGCAATTAAGTCAGCAGAGAATGGAGTTATTGTTATTCAAGAAAGGGAACAACATGATAAAGAAATCATGTGTCAACTAAACAATTTGGAAAATTATATATATAAAAAAATCTGACCTGAATTTATCAAAATGTTAGGGGTAATAGAAACATAGAAACATAGAATTTGACGGCAGAAAAGGACCACATGGCCCACCTAGTCTGCCCATTTTTCTACCTAACAGATAAGCTGCAGATCCTAGTTAACCAACAGCTTACTTCCTCCTACCAAAAACTAGGACTGCCTTATGTCTGTCCCATGCATTCTTGAATTCCCCCACTGTTTTTGACTCCATGACCTCCTCAGGGAAGCTGTTCCATGCATCCACAACCCTCTCCATGAAAAAATACTTACTCACATTACCTCTGAACCATCCCCCCTCTATCTTCAAATTGTACCCTCTTGTTCTTGCACATCTCTTTTTCAGAAAGATGCTACCCTTTTGGACTTTGTTGATTCCCTTGAGGTACTTGAAAGTTTCTATCATGTCCCCTCTCTTCCTTCTTTCCTCAAGGGTATACATATTATGCTCCTTTAGTCTTTCTTCATATGTCTGCTGGTGCAGACCCTGCACCATTTTGGTTACCCTCCTCTGGACAGCCTCCACTCTGTCTATGTCTTTGCAGAGATGGGGTCTCCAGAACTGCACACAGTACTCCAGGTGGGGTCTCACCAACTGCCTGTACAGAGGGATAACAACTTCCTGTTTTCTACTATTGATGCCTCTCCCTATGCATCCCAGTATTCCCCCAGCCTTCCTCACTGCCTTCTCACATTGCTTGCTCACCTTTAGGTCATCTGATATAATTACCCCCAGGTCCCTTACCATTTTAACTGTTGTCAGTATCTCACCCCCCCATTGTGTACTCTTCCCCTGGGTTTTTGTTCCCCAGATGCACCTTGCACTTCTTTGCATTGAATCTAAGCTGCCATACATTTGACCATTCCTCCAACCTTGCCAAGTCCCTTCTCATCCTTTCCACTCCATCTTGTGTATCAACCCTGTTGCAGATCTTTGTGTCATCTGCAAAGAGACATACTTTTCCTTCCAGTTCCTCTGCAACGTCACTTATGAAGACATTAAAAAGGACTGGTCCCAGTGCTGAACCCTGTGGTACCCCGCTAGTAACCCTCCTTTCTTCACTGTGGACTTCATTTACTACTACCCTTTGCGTCCTGTTGTCTAGCCAATTTTTTATCCAGGCTACCATCTTTTGACCCACTCCAAGGCTGGCTAACTTGTGTATTAATCTTTGTGTGGGACCGTATCAAATGCCTTGCTAAAATCTAGGTAGGCCATGTCCATAGCCCCTCCCTGGTCTACTACTTTGGTCATCCAGTCAAAGAAATCTATTAGATTCATCTGACATGACCTTCCCATCGTGAATCCATGCTCCCTTGAGTCCTGTGCCCCACTGGCCTCTAGGTACTCAACAATTCTTTCCTTCAGAAGTGATTCCATCATTTTTCCTACCACTGAGGTCAAACTAACTGCTCTGTAGTTTCCTGCCTCTGTCCTGCTCCCACTTTTGTGAAGAGGAATCACAGCCACCCTCCTCCAGTCCTCCGGTACCACCCCATCTTCCCATGATTTGTTAAAGACAGTAATCAGCAGTGTCACTATTTCTACCCTTAGTTCTTTTAGAATTCTTGGGTGAATCCCATCAGGCCCCATTGCTTTGTCCACCTTCAAAAAACTGCGGTACAAATATCAAAGAACATTAAAGTTATGAGCATACATTAAAATGTTTCAATGCATGTGCGTAACTTTGGTAATTATCAATATTTTGATCCCAAATTTTCAACATAGATATTTTTTCACACCATGTCATGAATGTGATAGCTGTGATTTTTCAAGTCCTGGCCAAAATGTGTTTTTGCACTTCTGGCATGAAATCACCTTTCGAGCAGGATTTAAACATTTTCTCTGCCCTTGTACATGAGGTGGGATCATAAGAAGGCTATGCTGAAAATCTGGGGTAAAAATAATTAAAAAAACATCAAAGTTATCAGGGTACATAGAAAATTCTCAAGGCATGCTTGTAGCATTGGTAATTTTCAATATTTTGACCCCAAAATTTCAACATAACCATTTTTTCACACCACCTCAATGTGACAGCTGTCATTTTTCAAATCCTGGACAAAATGTTTTTTCACACTTGTGGTATGAAATGATGTTTTGGTCACTATTTTATAAATGGTACCTATTATGTTCAGAATGCGAGGTCATAAAAAGACTATGTTAAACATTTGGGGTCAGAATGTGAAAAAAACAACTACCTTATGAAAAAATGTTGAATTGTTCCAACCTTTACTCATAACTTGATTCTTGCAGATTTTGTTCCCTTATCTTTAACATATTCCTTGTATTATACCACCTCCTGAACATGACAGGCGTCATTTTTTTCAAATCCCCTCTGAAATGTGTTATGGTAGTCATACTATGAAACCACCTTTCAGATGGGATTTTACAAAATTCCTGCTGTCTTGATCATAATGTTTGATCATAAAAAGACTTGGAAATTTGGAGTCAAAATGTGGGAGATCACTGAAAATTAAATATTGCCTCTCAGCTTGTCTATCCTGGACAAATACAATCTAAAAAGGTGTAAAAGCAGGACACCACTGAAAATTAGATATTGCATCTGTTCTGGTCTATCCTGGGTAAATATGTAGTAAAATGTGTACAAGCAAGACCCAGTACAACAGCAATGCAAGTGGAGAACATTCGGCATTGACAAATGCTTGTTATAGTTTAGGGATGGCACCTTCTGTGACTTAGCATTTCTGCTCATGTCCAGATTTTAGATTTTTGAGGAAACGATGCAGAGAGAGTGGTGTGTGTGGCTCCTGCTCAGACACCATATTGGACTAAACCTCCGTTTTTTACATTTTTTTTTCCAAAATGAGGGATGCTCCTCATAATCATGCACGGTTCAGAGGAATCACATCCACCCTCCTCCAGTCCTCAGGTACCACCCCATCTTCCCATGATTTGTTAAAGACAGTAGTCAGCGGTGTCACTAGTTCTACTCTTAGTTCTTTTAGAATTCTTGGGTGAATCCCATCAGGCCGCATTGCTTTGTCCACCTTCAATTTTATTAGTTCTTTCAGAACCCTTTCTTCTGTAAATGGACTGGTATCGACCCCCATCTTCATTTCTCTTGTTTGGTTTGGGTACCTCCCCCTCCTCTTTGGGAATACTGAGCAGAAATATTCATTCAGTATTCCTGCTTTTTCACTGTCACCCCCTACCCACATTCCTTCCCCTTTATTAAGCCTCGGTATCCCTCCTTTGGTCTTTCTTTGCTCCCTAATGTACCTATAAAAGGTCTTATCCCATTCCTTAACAGTGTTGGCTATCCTTTCTTTGGTTTAGGCTTTTGCTATTCTGACTGCCTTCCCAGCCTCTTTCTGCTTTAACTGATAAAGTTCTCTGTCCTGCTCCTTCGGTATTTCCTTATATTTCCTGAATGCTATCCTTTTCTCCTTAACCTTCCCTGCCACCTCTTTTGAGAACCATAGCAGTTTTTTCCTTCATTGTGCTTTGCTGATTCACTTTACACAAAAGCTTGTTGCCTCTGTGATGGCTGTTTTGATTACTCCCCATTGTTCCTCCACCCCTCCTTCTTGCCTGTTTGCTAGTGCTTTTCTGAGGCACTCTCTCTCATTTTCCCAAAATCAGCCCTCCTAAAGTCCAATAATTTTGATTTTGTATAGCTTGATTGTATGGCTGTGTTTATCGTGAACCACACTGTTTGGTGGTCACTTGTTCCCAGATGGCTACCCACTTCTAAATCTGAGATTCTTTCTCTGTCCCAATTTCAGAGTACCAGGTCTAAGATTGCTCCCTCTCAAGTGGGTTCCAATACTAGCTGTCTGAGGCATGCCCCTTGTAGGGCATCAAGAATGACCCTGCTCTTGGATGTACCTGCAGCAAAGGTGCTCCAGTTAACATCTGGTTTATTCAGGTCCCCCATCAACAATGTATCCCCTTTTTCTGCCATCCTAAGGATGCCTTCTATCATTTCCTTGTCCATTTCCTCCCCTGAGATGGGGGTCTGTATACAACCCCCATGCGGATTGTGGTGCCATTTCCTGTCTCCAGGTGACCCACAGTGCCTCATCTGCTCCCTGTTTACTCTTTAGTTCTGTTGCTTTGATCCCTTCCTTTACATAGAGAGCTATTCCTCCTCCTCCTCCTCTTTTACCCTCCCTGTCCCTCCTGTAGATTGTGTATCCTGGTATGTTGACATCCCACTCATGGTTATCTGTGTACCACGTTTCTGTGACTGCCACAATATCCAGGCAACCCTTTTCCATCAAGGCCAATATTTCTGGGAGCTTGTTACACAGACTACATGCATTGGTTCTCATCACCCTCCACTTTTTGATGGCCTTACCCCTCTATTCCTGTCCTTACTGCTTTTGCCTTTTTTTTACATTTACCTCTGTCCTGCTCCCTAATGACTTCTCTATCTTGGTGTTTACCTCACTAATTACTGTGTTTTGTGGGGGGAGGCTGGGATTTCCCTGCTTCTTTTCAGTGCAGCCCCCCTTGGCTAACTTAAATGCTTGCCAATGAAGCATTTAAACCTCTCACCTAGGATCCTGGTTCCCCCCCTGGACAGATGCAGACCATCACGCCAGTATAAGTCTGCATCCCTCCAGGTGGCTCCCCAGTCCCCAGTGAAGCCAAAACCCTGAACTCCACACCAGTTTTTCAACCATTCATTGAATTCCCTGGTGAGGAGAACCCTAGCATCACCCTTGCCATAGACAGGCAGCACCTCTGAGAAGGTTACCGTATGCGCTACTTGTCTAAGGCCCCTCCCCAACTCTACAAACTCCTCTTGCACTGCTCTGATCTCATTCCTAGCCTGGTAATTTGTCCCTAGGTGGATAATGATGTTCAGCTCCCTCCCTCCCTCATGAGCTGCTCCCACGATCCTGAGGACTTGCTTCCTGTCCCTTCAAGCTGTGGTGCCAGGCAGGCACCTTACCTCCCTCTCCCCTTCCTCCCCCATTTCTACCCCCTAATGATTAAGTCCCCCACCAGGAGTTGTTTCCTTTCCCTGTGGGGTCCTATGCCACCCTCCTGTGGGTCTCCTTTATGAAGGTTCCCAGCATCCTCCTTGGTCTCCACTGCAGGTGCCTCCATAGAGGAACCACTATCCAACAGAAGAGCGTATGAATTGTGGAGAGGTACAGCTGGAGAAATGCAACTCTGTTCCACCACCCTCTCCCTCCCTGAGCCCATCCTGATCCAGCCTCTCCTCTTTCTTGGCAACGTCTGAGGTAGTGGCATTGGCCTTGGTGGTTCCTGGGCAGGGGAAGAGGTTTCATGAATCCAAGCCAGGTCAGCCTGGAGATGGACAACCTCCTCCCTCAGACCAGAGAGGTGCCTGAAAATAGAGCAGCATCGCAGCCTCCAGAATGTCTCCCTGAACACTGCCACCCCACAGCCATTGCACTGCACTGCACCACTCCCATCATGTCTTATTTTGTGTCCCCACTCCTTTTTCTCTGTATGCTTACTATCTCCTCTCCTTACAACTCTCACCCTTACTGTTCTGGGACACCAACTTCCTATATTCTTCAGTAGCCTTCTTCTTCCTTGCTCAGTGTCAGACCACCAGCAGCTAGGAGGAGAGTGAGCTACTTTTTTTCTTTAGGGTTGACAAAACCAGTGTTTCTCTATTATCCTTCCCTTCCTACTGCCAAACAGGAAGTTCCTGTTCTCAGTCAAATCCAGTAGCTATAAACGTAGAACTGGCTAGGGTGGGTGGGTGGAGGGGTTGGATGGAGGGCAATTGCATGAAAAAGAGGCTAGCAAAAGGAAGTTGTAATTTGAGTCACCTGCTTTTATATTGTCTAAGCCACACCCCCTATTAAGCTCTCTCTCTCTCTCTCTCTCCTCCTACTGATTTAGCAAAGTAAGTTGATACAGTACCCTTCCCAGCACAGAACACACACTGACTTTCTTTCTTTTCTTTTTTTTACTTTAAATAAGACCCCTTCTACTGCTAATAAAGTATCTGTCTGCTTAATCTCAACAGACACTGACTCCTGTTTAGATAGAAGTGTTAAATTAATAAGAAAATGGTAGCTTCTTTTAGTTAGCTGCTTTCTGCTCTACAAGCAAGGCTAGTAACAGGAAGTTGTAATTTGAGTCACCTGCTTTTATATTGTCTAAGCCACACCCCCTATTAAGCTCTCTCTCTCTCCTCCTACTGATTTAGCAAAGTAAGTTGATACAGTACCCTTCCCAGCACAGAACACACACTGACTTTCTTTCTTTTCTTTTTTTAACTCTAAATAAGACCCCTTCTACTTCTAATAAAGTATCTGTCTGCTTAATCTCAACAGACACTGACTCCTGTTGAGATAGAAGTGTTAAATTAATAAGAAAATGGTAGCTTCTTTTAGTTAGCTGCTTTCTGCTCTACAAGCAAGGCAACAAAAGAATAGTATGTATGTTTCAAAATCTAGAGGTTCTGTTACTGAGCTGGAATCCAAATTCATCAAACCAGACTTCTCAAAAATCCCCACTCCGTATACTGTCCCAGTGGTACATAAAAAAGTAATGGTCTCCTCCCCCCATCATCCCAGAGTGTTTGATGTTGGATTCCTAACAGAGAACCTGACAATGTTATTGGCTCCTACTTGGAGGATTTGGTATGTCATTTACCTTCTTATTTGTGGAATACCATCAACACAGTAGAAAAGCTAGAGGGAAAAGACTTCTGGTGATATCACAATGCTGAAAGCAGCACTTCTACTGAGTTCCAACCAGGAATCCTGCTATACACCTTCAAAATACTGCATTTTACAACAAAACAGCTCTTTAATACTCACCAAAGTTTTGGCTCAACAATGTGCAATTCAAGTAGGACCCCCTCACCCTCTAAATCAGAAGATGGTGACCAATTTGGAGTTGGTTGCTCTGACAGGAAGGGCTCACAGCCCCCATGCACCAGAACTGCAAAGGAGCCACAGCCGCCAGCAACACAATGCTTCAATGGCAAATGGACATTATGATCAGTGAGCTGAGAAGCTTCTGCAGATAAATGAAATTAACTTCTGCATTCAAGATTAATGTTAACAAAATCAAGGACTAGGACCAGGCAGCCTGGATGACCAGCTCTCCCAACAGCATAGCTTTCTGGATATGACTGACAGGACTGTTCTACAACTTCATTCCACCCTGTAAGCCTTACAAGATTGCATGATGCAGAATGCAGAGGGAACAACCTCTGAATTTACAGTCTTCCAGAGGGGACTGAAGGTCAGGACATCATAAATCTTTTGCCTAATTTTCTCCATTCCATACTACTAGTGCCTCTAGACTTTACCTTGGAACTGGAATGGGCACACTGCACCCTCGGCCTGACACCATTGAGACCAGAGGCATGGCTCCAGTCTGTTGTTCTCTGTTTTTTAGGTTACCAAGAAAAGGAGAAAATCTTACTCCTGATCTAGCAGAAGAAAACAGTGATGTACAATGACACCAGAATTTACACTGACAATGGTGCAACTAGCATCATGGTGCAAAGATGGGCATATACAGTTTACCTGTCAAGAAGGCTCTACATGGAAATTACCTCAGATTTCATACCCCATATCCAGCAAAGCTAACTGTATGTTTCCCAGATAGCACCCAAACTTATGACTCCACTGATGTAGCAGCTACAGATCTGAAAAAGCAGGGAATTCAGGACTCTCTCCATCCCAAATTACAGATGACATGGCAATCTCTAGCCTCCAAGTTAGGCCAGCAGGCCTGGACATAAAAGAAACACCAGAAGGATTTCTGGAGACAACAGTCTGCTTCTGCCATCCAGGACATCATAAAGCACCTTAAAAAAGTGACGCTGAGTTTGGGTTCTGCAGCATCCAGCACAGCACCTTCGACCTGAATACTGAAGAGCAGTGCCAGGTGGGTCTTAGGAGTCCTCCCCCACTTACCCTTTTATAGTCTTCACCCCAGGTACTCATTTTTTCTTTCCCCCTTCCCCTCATCCCCTAGGAGTGGACACCCAGCATTAATGGATCTCCAGGTCTTACTCAGGCTCTTGTCATCATGCAATATTGATAGTACATTGCTTGGGGTCTTCCCAGTGGTCTTGTCCATTGACAGGCATGAATACAGTCTAGGAAGGTCTTCGCAAACAATGGTCAACACCTTCTATGCTCCATTTACTCCCAGGAACCTTGGTTGAGCTGACCCCATGTACCCCATTGGCTAGCTTGCTTGAACTGCCTACCCAACAGGCCCACTTGCAGGGTAGCCACTAACTGCAACATGCATGTCATGATGCACAGTTCTAAACACAGAATTGTGGGATCAGGTGACAGCTGTGAGTGAGATGGCTCTTCAGTGCAGTGCTCCTCTGTTCTCACTGCCATTGTCTTGGGTGGGGCACTCGGGAGTAGTATTCCAGCAAGGGTGAGTTAGTAACTTCATTTGTTGACTAAAGGAGGTATCTGCTTGGGGGGGTTGTTTGGTTGAGGGCAACAATGAGGTATGTTGCCTGGGGGGATACTGAGGGCTTACTCCTCTGAGGGGATGGGCTCCTTTGGCCCTATCTGTATTGACTTTTCACCTGGCTGGATGACTGGGCCTACATAGGTCTGCAGCAGTGTCTGCTCCACACTGCCTATTGTTCTCTTTATTTCTGGCACATGAAACTGTAATAGTTCCTGCGCTTAAGTTCAGCAGCTTTGTCAGGCAAACGTTAAGAACCTCAGCCTACACCTTGGGGGCTGATGGCACTTGATGTGGGATAAGAATCACTGTGACACTACAAACTGTATCTGCACTGGGCAGTGAGATACCGGATCACAACATAGTCTCAGGGCCCTGTGATTATAAGAGATGCCTTGCGCTCAGTTCAGTTTGACAGCAAAAAATTACTTTTCATACTGTTTTACTACTGTCTTCAAGGGTAGACAGTTACAAAATCATTTTTCAATTTGTATCTTGTGTTTGAGTGACAGTTGTTGATTGTTTTGAAATTGCTGTTGGAAATTTTTTAACTCGGACCCATTCTGGTTCAGAGCTGCAAGGTGGCCTCCCATTCCAGGTTCTTATTTTCCCAGTCATAGTTATGACATCAATCCCTGTATCCCCTTCATTCCCTAGCCAACTGAAGCTGCAGAGCCCTAATGATGAGGTATTCTCTCCACACAGGAAACTACCATTCAATAGGGACCAGCTTTGGGCTTCAGCCTTGGAAGTCACAGTTAGTAGCCCAGTTGGCTACAAAATTCCTTATGTTCCTTGTTAGTCTGGGATCACCCCTCATAGTGTGGGAATCTCACCACAAAATCCCCAGTTTTGTTCTTTCCAGATTGACTAACAGCTCTCCACCCCAGAGTTCACAGTACCCCTTACTGTTAATTAATGGTCTACGACTGCACATGGTTTTACGACTGGGGTGGAAGGGGCCTGGGGTTGGGCAAGGCAGCCTGCTACTGAGAGCTCCCTATTTCCCACCCACTATTTAATGCCTAACCAAAAACATACAGATATGCTCCCTGAGTTGCAAGGGACTTACTAATCCAGTCAAGTGTTCAAAAGTACTAGCACATATCAGAAGGACTAAGCCAGACCTCCTTTATCTCCAGAAGATACACAAGTCAGACTCAGAGAATAATAAATTACTGAAATATGGCTATTCAGCTGTATAATCCTCCTCACACCTGGATGGGCAGCAGCAAAAAGTCACCATTCTGATCCCTAGTGGCACCCACTTTCAGGAGTGCTCCATATGGGCCAGCAACACCCCTTTCAGGAGCGCTCAGTGTGGGCCAACCCAGAGGGCAGATTTATAATCGTCCATGGTTCCCTATATGGTTACAACCTCACCTTGCCAGGTTAAGACCTCACCTTAGCCAACATCTCTCTACCCCCAGGCTCTAACACCCCTACAATCAAATGATTGTTGGACAGAAGTGTTGCTACCACATGAGGCATCTTCCTCCTGGCTGGGAATTTTAAAATAGCCCTTCAACCCTCTTGGGCTTCTTCTAACCCCAACCCCTCCCCCGCAACAAAAAACTGCCCACAAATCTTTTGGTAGAATCACACATGAGGTTGGGTGGGCTGATGTGTTGCGTCCCCCCGCCCTAAGACCCGATGCTTCTCCTTTCTATTCTCCATTATAATTGACATACATTCAGATAAATCATGTCTACGGTCAAGTGGAATCCCTCTCTTTAGTTCCCTCCTGTGCAATGGGAGACATTTTTCTCTCTGACCATGCTCCACTCAGCTGTGACTGAGACTTAGGAGTTGACAGAAGGGACACCAGAGGGCTCTTGAAGCCGTATTACCTTAAATCACAGGAATTTCACACCTACATACAAGAGCACACCGAAGAGCTCTTCCAGTACAACATTGCACAGGATACCTCCCATGCAATTCAGTGGGACACTATGAAGGCAGTCCTACAGGGGCTGATTATTCAGTACACTACAGCTGGCAAAGAAAATGCACCAGGATAGAGCATCTCACCTGGAGGAGACAATGTACTTAATACAGTTAGCACACCAACAAGGGGACAACTCATTTCTCTTACAGTTACAAAAGGTAAAGACAGACTTGAACTTACTGTGCCTGCAGAAGACCAAAATTTCACTGATGTTTCTATGACAAGGCATTGTGAGATGGTGGCCCAGTCTTCCTGACTACTGTTCTACCAGATGAGGAAGCAGAGACATCAGGCAACAGCCTTGGCCCTGCTCCACCTGCAATTAGGTGCACGACACACATGACTAAGGGAGATTGTGGATTTACTCTGCACTTATTAGCAAACCCTATACACCCCAGAAGAATGCTCCCAGAATGGAATGGAATGTAATCCTTTCTGGACCCCATTGCCTTCTTGACGGTTACACCCAAGGAAGGGGTAGCTTGTTATTGCCAATCACCACCAAGGAGCTGGAGGTGGTAATTTGGAATGTAAATACACTGAAAGTCCCAGGCCCTGATGGCTATGGCATTGAATTCTACAAGGCGACTCAGGACCTCATTACTCAGTCTTCCTTGGCAGTGTTTAACCAGATGCTCAAGAAGGGCTCTCCCCGACTGTCATGGTCACAGTCAACCATTTCTATGATACTAAAATCAGAAAAGTATCTCCTACTTTGCTCTTCCTACCACCCTATTTTGATACTAAACTCTGATGATAATTTTTTCATGACCATACTTGCCAAAACAACTGGACTGGACTGGGTACTTCCTATTCCTAATGTCCAAGACCAAACCAGATTTTTGCATTCCAGGACTACTATTGAGAATATCTGCAGAACCTTGCGTGTTCTCCACCAAATGCATACTTCCCCAGTTCCTTCCCTACTGCTCAGTTTAGATGCCAAAAAGGCATTTAATCAGGTGGCCTGCCCCTTCCTGTACTCAGTGCTGGGGTGGCTTGGGCCTCTCATTACCTTTGTACAGCATCCCCAAACTGTTTATTCCACCCATGCCTGCATTTAAGCAAATAGTCACCACACTGTCAATTTCCCTAAAACAAGGGCACCAGGCAGGAGTGTTCCCTGTCCTCCCCCCACCTGTTTGTGGCCTATATAGAGCCCCTTACCCAGACCATTCGTGAATCTCACCGATTCCATGGAATAATCATGGATGGAGAAGAGCACTGCACTGTGCTTTATGTGGATGATGTGCTGCTCTATCTGTTCAACCTGGAGGGGGTCCTTCCAGCAGTTTTTGCCCTTCTCCAAACATTTGGGGAAGTATCAGGCTACATTGCCAACAATGGCAAAACTGAAGCTCTTTGCTTTCATTATTTCCCAACCCAGCCCACCCACTCATGTTTTTCTTTCAGCTGGGAACATAACAAATTTAAATACTTGGGGGTTCATGTTGCCCATTCTAGATCTACTGTGTACCAAGACAACTATCAGCCTTTCACCCTACAAATGACTTAAGATTTCACATGATGGATCATCCTACTGCTGAGTTTATCCTGCAGGGTAGAGGTAGTCAGGATGGGGACCCTACTCAGGGCACTTTACTTATTCCAAAGTGTACCTCTGTTTCTTCCTCTAAATACCTGGCAACATTGGAATAGAGAATTCCTTAGGTTTATTTGGGCAGGCCAAAGACACAGGATAAAATTCAAGATACTGCTATTGTCAAGGGGAAAGGAGGCTTATCCCTCCCTAATCTTTACCTTTAGTATTTGACTGCACAATCTGCTTACTGCTTTACAGACACTTGAGCAATTCCCCCACTGCTTGGCTTGAGCAAGAAAGGGACATGCCACCAAATGCACACCATATAAAGGATATATATCATATGGACTCAGCCATGACCTTACAGCAGGAGAGTAATCCCTGACTCAGCCGTCAATGGAGATGGAGTTTACAGAACCCTATGGCAGACCAGGGAGCTGTTCCTGCTCCATGATCTCCCGAGGGACTGTAGAGAGCCAAGAAACAGATGCTTGACATCATGCTCATTTGGAAAAAGAAATAAATAACCCACCACTGGTTGACTCCACAGCCCGTATATCTTCCCTCCTGATGCACACCGGTGAGCTAATTGTACACAGTGGGAAAAAAATTACCTTTTCTTTGAATAATCATACAGAATGCTTTACCTCCTGATGGAACTCCTGGCTCTTGTATGCTTTGGGAAAGGATCTAACACTGGTTGCTTGAATCTTAAGTGCAGTGGATTCCTAGCCTGGTGACTTTCCATAGACTGCTTAGTTTTCCCAAACATGACCAACATCCTCACTATACAGATGCTCAACCCTGTACCGGGAGTGTGACTGACTGCCCTTCCCATGGATTCCCCTGTCCCTGTCCAGAGTGGCCATATTGTTTATTCTTCTCAGGGGACTCCTTGACCATACTCCCTATTCATGTAGATTTCTTTTCATCCATACATCTCCCCCGACCTATGCCATAGAGGGCAGACTGTTTTGATATCGACTGGAGAGTATGGGTTAGTTTTTCTTCATCCAATTTTTTTAACTGCTCAGATAATGTGTAACCATCAGTTGTATAACTTACAGCCCTGCATTTACTCATTGTAGACCTTGAAAAAGTTCAATAAAACTATATTAACAAAAAAAAAATCTGGAGATGGCTGTCTGGGACAAAAACTGGAGTTGGCTCTCAGTTGATATCAGTTCCTTATACACTAACACTGAGCCCTATTTGGGTGTACAAGAAGTTGATTATTTTTCTGTCCTCCAATATCTGTGCCTAGGAATGGGTCTGTGCAAAGTACTTAAACTTATAAAATGGATAGGGAAATTGCTGCAGCCTGATTGGTCAGCAGACATGAGCAGTGAGACCACTACCACTGGCTAAAAAAGGTGCTGGCAATCAGAACACAGCATACTAGTGTATCAATGTTATTTGTAAAACATTCCTGACTTCAATTATGAACATGGCTGCCAACTTTACCCTCATTAGAGGGAAAGCTCCCTCAACAGGTTTTCTGTATACCTGTGTAGTCTGTAGGCATGAGCAAGGACTCCCTCTCTTGCATCCACCTAATTTCATCCAAATTTAAATATAAATGAGGCTGCTTCTAGACCCCGGAGTCAGTTCAAAAAACAATTATGCCTGACTTACCACACATTATGACTGATTTTTTCAACTAGTTTAAAATTTCTGACTTCAACTAACTGAAAAAAATCCAACCAATTTTTTCAACTTTCACCATCATTGAATTTTATTATGTAGTAGTTTGTCATACTTTTTAAACTTCATATCTTTTTTTAATTAAAATTTTGACTATAAAAGTTAATAAAATGTATGGAAAAGTCTGCCCTCCCCTTGAAATCAATGGGGTGCGCGCACACACAGCATTTGTCTTCTGACATCACCAAATGGGGCTGCATGTGACTACTTGGGGGCATGTTGGTGGCTTAAGGTCAAGAAGCAGCTCTGTTTTTAGCATTTGGGATTTAGTAGCATTATAACTTCATAAATGGGCAGCAACAAAAGGAATTATTTATGCACCTCAACTCTGGGGCAGGTGAGGTATTGCATATGTTGGAGGGAGTAGCAACGAGTTAACAGTAGCTAAGAAGCTGTGTGCTCTTTAAAATGCAAATGCAAAGTACAGTAAAACAAATCTACACACAGTAGGGACCCAATAAAGCACAATAACCAGTCAAAACAACAACAAAATATATTAAGTCCCTGAAAGTAACAAGTTGAAGCAGGGCAGTAAAACAGTATGGTATAGAAAAAAAAGCAGCAGTAATACTAGTTACTTAGAAAAAGAATGGAGTCTAAAATACAGTATAGGTAGGGCCTCTTAAACACCCCACAAACATTAGAAGGTACCCTTTTGCAAACAGAGCTAACCATCAATATATGTAAGTTTATTAGTAGTCATAGAATCTGTGAAACTAAAAAACAATTTAAGGGAGAACCCCTAGAAATACCTCCTGTATGGTATACCAGAACTGAGATGTATCTGTAGCTTAAATTTAAAGCTAAAAAAACCTCATGCATATTAAAAAAAAAAACATTTTCTGACACAGTTTCTGAACTTGTTTTGACTTTCAGCATGTACACTAATGTGTTTTGTAAAATTTTATTCATCTTGCCATGAGGACTTTAATATTTAGTCTATCTGATTCCTACAGTGGCAAACAACCAACATTTTGTCCATTGGACCCAAATGACCATACTCCGTGCTCCGGCCTCCTATGGGTCCTGGAACTCATCAACTGACCACCTGCACCTGGCTGCTCCACGACCTCGTGGGGAGTCTGACTTACTCACAATACCACCACAGTCAGAGAGAGCCCAATTGGACCACCAGCAGTAGATCGATGATGATCGATTACCTTGGCTTTTCAAGTTCAGCCCCCTGGGCCCCACAGCCCTCAGTCCCTCAACCAGCCAGACAACCAGCCCAGCACACAGCAGACACACAGACAGACTGAATATCTGTGAGATACCATCCTCCTCCTTCCTACTTCCCACTGCCCAGCCCTGGTGGGCCTTACATACACATCCCATACATTACCTTGCTCACTGTAGTAGCCTGTTGCCAGTTCTGCTGGGTGGTGATTCGGTCAGCAGCGTCAGGTGGCTCCATGGTTCAGGCTGCTGATGCTGCTCTACTCGGTGGTGGTGATGGTTTTTATTTTGAGCTTTGTGTTCTCTCCTCCCAACCCAAGCAGTCGGTCCCCAACCTAGACCCATGTCCCTACTCCGGTACTCCACCCAGCGGTACTAGTGCACCTACCACTCCTCTTCCTCACTGACTCGGAAGACCTAACAAAGACTGAGTGAGAGTCAGCCGACAGGGTCACGGGCCGATCCCAACCACGACCAGACCACTGACTTGCTGCTTTTACATAATTGCTGCCTGACTTTGCTGGAGGACTGAATGGGACTTGCACAGCCACACACTAGTCTCTCTCCCTCTCTCTCTGGGCACCGGACACATCAGGACAGTGGATACAGTTAACTTATTTTTAAATTAAAAGCCGAACCACCAAACTTTGTCCCTGCAGAAAAACGCTGCTTGTTCCGTTGCCCACACACCAACACAGATGCCTCCTCTCCTGACAGTCTCCTCTCCTACCTAGGCATGTTCTCTCCACCACCTCCTGCAGCCAGTCACAGACACTCTTAAGCTCCTGGCTTCTCCTTCTATCTCTCCTAATTGGTGGATGCTTCGTGTCTGGGAGCCAGGGGTGCATTTTAGTGGCTATAAGGCTCGGTGTCGGCGGTGATTTGAGGACGTTAGATACGGCGGCCCCCCAGCACCCTTCCTCCCCAGGAAAGAAAAAAAGAAAACACACTATAGTGCATCTCAAAAACAAACCTGGATGGGTCACGGAATCATCAACTGCAGTGGATTTCAACTCCACTATTTTATGACTGCAATCCAATGCAATTGCAACTGATTGCAACTGCATTGAATTGCAACTGACTATTTCAACTGCTGATGACTGCTCTGGGGTTTGGCTGCTTCACTCTGTTCTGCCCTGGTGTGAAAACTTGTTTGTCTCCATTGCAAAGGTCATGATCCCACTCATGCAAGGCATCATGGGGAGTTGAGGTACACCTCCAAAAGCAGCAGAAGTTATACTCTTATTCAATTCTGTTACATGTCTTGTGAGGTTCCTATATTCTCTTAAAGCATTTTTTCTAACTTAGATACACTTTAAACTACAGAAAACAGCAGGGCACTTACAATGCCTTGAAAAGTTTCATGGTCAGCATAAGACAAGATCATAGGGACTGTGGAGAACAGCAACAGCACTGACTAATACAGTATAACTACTGCAGGCTTGGCAATAAAACTACATAAATTCCAGGATGCCTTACATGAATCAGGTCATGACCTTTACAATGGAGTCAAGCCGGTTTTCATACCAGGGCAGAACAGAGTGAAGCAACCTCATTTATATTTAAAGAGCAACTCTGCGCTTCAGCATGTGCTTTCATAAATAAGGTGTTCTAACTGTTACAATACTAGAGAATACATTTTTTTTCATTTTTAATGTTCTTTTCCAAGATTTATGGCATATCTTCATAGTCCATCTAAAAAGTCTATATAGAAAACATTTGAAAGCATTTGCATCTCTCTTGTTAACCTCACAGTGCCTTGGTTTATGACATCATAGTGCTCATCAGGACAACATACTGAGATGTCAAAAACTGTAGTTGCGTGGTTAGCAGTGGAGAGTCCGATACATTTTGAAAGACTCAGTGAAATAATTGCTGCACTAGCTACAAATATTTAGTAGACCAACAGCAGGGTAAAGTAAAAAATAAATAACAAATAACTAGAAAACAATAAAGCTAATACATTATTGGTTTAAATCTAGTATTGTTAAGCTTTTAATTATAATAGAGAGTTGCTCTTTAAATTAGGATGAAGTTAGGGGGATGCAAGAGAGGGAGTCATTGTTCATACCTGCAGACTACACAGGTATACTGAAAATAAGTTGAGTGGACTTTACTTTTAAAATAATCAACTAAACCGTAAAAATGAAACTCCCTCAAAATCAGGAAAAACAAATGAATTAATGTTCTTTCCCTTTATAATCCCCTTTTTACACACATTCACTGATTACAAAATGAAGTGACCATCAAAAAACCTTTCCAATCATTACCTGCTTACCAGGTACATCTTTGCTGCTTATTCTGCCAAAATAAAATTGAACCCCTGGCTTTACTGAGGCCTTCTGCTGTGGGTGTGGGTGAGGGTGGGGGTACAGAGGGTTGAACATTCAGACAGTAGACTTCTTCAAAAGTTTGAATTCCTGCATTTCATAATGAAAAACATTCCATCCACTGAATCTGTGGAAAGATAGATGATAGACAGGTGGGGATGAGCTACTTTCTACTAGTTACTTTTAATAAAAGAAAATAATAGTTTTTAATTTAAAAAAAATTGTCTTTTTTGTTTGTTTTTAAGATGTCTTAGCTTACACATTTCATAACCACTATACGAGACATCAGAGTGTGAATTGTTATGAGATAATCATGCTTTCAGGTGTTGAGGCACTCGGCAGAAACACCTCATGCCTCACAATGTACCTGAGCGTGCATTTATCACATAACTATTCACACCCTGTTGTGTCTTATTGCTTACTTCTCTACCTTAACTGAGAAGGAGGTCATGATTGGGATTCCACAGGGATCTGTCCTGGGTCCACTATTCTTCAACATGTTCATCAGTGACATTGGTGAGGAAATCTGTGGCAGGTTGTGTCTCTTTGCAGATGACACTAAGCTCTGAGGGAGGGTGGATAGTGATGAGGGAATACAGGAAATGCAGAGAACTGCAAAAGATGGAGGGGTGGTCAAGGGTTTGGAAGTTGAAATTCAATGCCAAAAAGTGCATGGTTATGCACTTAAAGAACAAGAATCCCAGGGCAGCGTACTAGACAAGAGGGGTAGGACTTAGTACTAAAACTGAGGAAGGAGACCTTAAAGTTATCATCATTGACTCCCTAAAGCAATCAAGTCAGTCCTAAAGGCTTATAACAAGGCAAGTAAGATGCTTGGATGTATTAGGAGGGGTACTGATAGCAGAAGAAGAGAGGTAATACTTCTCCTGTATAGATCTTTAGTGAGGCCCCACTTGGAGTACTGTGCACAGTTCTGGAGTCCTCACCTGAGGAAGGGTAGGGACAAGCTGGTGATGGTGCTGCGGAGGGTAACAAAAGTGATTCAGGGCCAGCAGGGCATGTCCTATGAGGCAGCATACAGCAGAAGCACTCAGATTCCAGTTGGCGGTGCAAGCTGCTAGAAGAAATTGAACTGACAGCAAACACAGGAGCAGGGGAGAGGGGAGATATGATAGAGACCTTCAAATTCCTAAAAGGAATTAACAGGGTGAACTACGGAGAACTATTTAACTAGAATACTAGCTCACAGTCACATGTTCATGGGTGGAAGCTAACAGGAGGGAGGTTCAGGAGGAATGTGAGGAAGTATTATTTTACAGAAAGGGTGGTGGAGCCATGGAACAGGCTGTCAGCCAAGGTGGTAGGTGCAAAAAACCCTTAGCAGTTTCAAACAAGGCTGGGATAGAATAAAGGGTACAGTGGTTGTTCGGAGCGTCAGAGTCAGGGAGGAGAATGGGGGGGTGATGGAGAGGGCTAAGACCCTGGAGGAACAGTAGGTCCCAGGGCTAAATAGGAAACTCAGGAAGACTGGATAGACCATTGGTCTTTTTCTGCCATCATTGTCTATGTTCCAATGTTCTATGTAATGCATAGCAAAGTTGGTACTTCGCTAGGGAAGGACTGTGGGAAGTGATACTTACTACTCCATAATTCATTTTTACTATTATTAATTCATATTACAGTAAGTGCTTTCTCCAATTCATTCAGATGGCAGCCAGCTGAGGTGGTGGGAGAACAGTCTGTGCCAGTTGTCAACCCCTCACCCACCTCAGCTGTACCCTTTGGAAACTGTAGGTGCTGAGTGGCTGGCCAGAGAGGTGGTGCTATGTTACTTTTCTAGGGAGAGGAGGGGGGATGTGGATGCCTAGGTTCCACTGAGTGGTTTGGTGGTAGGGGGGTACATTATCACAACATTTTATCATTTGATCTGATGGTCAGGGACAGGGCTAGTTATGGGTAGGATGGTGGGTTTTGAGCGCCGCATAGAGAGTGGGGTGAAGGAACAATTTTTTTATAGGTAAACTATGTTTTTAAAAAAAAAAGGTACTTTGCCTGGCAAATTGCTGGCAAAGTGCCAACCTCACCTTAACCATGCATAGTGTGACGTTTGGCACTTTGTCAACATTTCACTGGCAAAGTAAAATTTTAAAATACGTCTTCCAGTGGACTACAGAATTTATTTTACAGCATAATTATTTTGTTTTTGATTGGCAGTCTACCACCAGAAGCATGGTAAGTGCCAGTATGGCCCTGTCTTTGTGCTAATCACTTTATGGGTCGGTAAGAGGAGACCCATATTTACAGTGAAAATAATCTTTTGAGGGAAAAAAATATGGTCCGCTGGCACAGATAGGTTGATGACATTATTGTCATATCGGAAGGTAATGAGACATTGCCCAATGATTTCATTAACCGCTTGAATAAAAACTGCAATCTGAAGTTTACTTACGTATCAATGAAACAGCATTGGTATTTTTGGTTTGTCTCTGTTTGTGAACACCCAAGGTTTGATTTGCTATAAATCATGCAAAAACTGACTGAGGACAAAACACTCCCATCCCCATTCTGTGTTGGCTGGTATTCTAGATGATCAATTTCTACTGATTTTGAAATAGAATAAAAAAGATGTGCTGTACAGTATATTCAGTAAGTGTTCTGCATAAAGCACTTCAGAGAGGCGTTACTTTGTTGAACCTTTCTTTCCTTGCACTGAAACTTAAATCTAAGAAAGGAAACAAATGATGCCATTGACTTTTCCCACAGATTACAAATGTATTGCAGGTAAGATTGGTAATGTCAAAACACACTGGCATGTTCTCAAAAATAGTCCAATTTTGAATGAAGTCTTGGAAGCCTCATCTAGAATTTTACTTAGCAGAGCAACCAGTCTGGGGATCAGTTGGTTTCAAACCATTATAAAGCCACAGAGCAAAAACTGAGAAACAAAACAATGGATTTTATTCCTTGACTTTTTGTTATTTATTTTTATTCAGTTTTAGAATTAAAAAAAATTGCTTTCACAGATGCTTTGTTCTGAGTATACAGAACATTGGTTACCATCAGTAATAGAAACATAGAAGTTGACAGCAGATAAGGACGCAAGACCCATCCAGTCTGCCCATTTCTTTTTCTACCTTATAAATGTGCCATCGGCCTTTGCTCTGTCAGTGGCATATCTATTCATACTCATCTGTATTGCTCCCTTATGCCTATCCCATGCCTGCCTGAAGCCCTGCACTGTATTCATAGCCACCACTTCCTGATGTAGGCCATTCCATGCTTCCGCCACCCTTTCTGTGAAAAGAACTTCCTCACTTTACCCTTAATCGGCCTCCTCAATCTCATGCTGTGTCCTCTTGTCCTGCTATTTTCTTATATTGAAACATGTTAGACTCTTTCATCTCATTAATGCCCTTAAGGTGTTTGAATGTTTCGATCGTATCACCTCTCTCCCTCCGTTGCTCTACGGTATGCATATTGAGCTCCGTTAATCTGTTCTCATATGTTTTCTGATTAAGTCCCTGCACCATTTTGGTTGCCCTTCTCTGGACTGCCTCAATTTGGTTAATTTCCTTGTGAAGGTGTGGACTCCAGTACTGCACGCAGTACTCCAGATGGGACCCTAACCAGTGTCTTGTAAAGAGGGATTATTACCTCCCTCTTACGACTTGTGATACCCCTACTAATACACCCTAACATCTCCCTAGCCTTACCTACTGCTTTAGAGGTCTGCTTGGATGATTTCAGGTCATCGGTGATAATGATGCCCAAGTCTCTTTCTTCCTTTGTGAATGCCAGCAACTCCCCTCCCAGCCTATAGGTGGCTTCAGGGTTTCTCTTCCCTATGTGCATAATTTTGCACTACAGAATTTATTTTACAGCATAATTATTTTGTTTTTGATTGGCAGTCTACCACCAGAAGCATGGTAAGTGCCAGTATGGCCCTGTCTTTGTGCTAATCACTTTATGGGTCGGTAAGAGGAGACCCATATTTACAGTGAAAATAATCTTTTGAGGGAAAAAAATATGGTCCGCTGGCACAGATAGGTTGATGACATTATTGTCATATCGGAAGGTAATGAGACATTGCCCAATGATTTCATTAACTGTTTGAATAAAAACTGCAATCTGAAGTTTACTTTTACGTATCAATGAAACAGCATTGGTATTTTTGGGCTTGTCTCTGTTTGTGAACACCCAAGGTTTGATTTGCTATAAATCATGCAAAAAACTGACTGAGGACAAAACACTCCCATCCCCATTCTGTGTTGGCTGGTATTCTAGATGATCAATTTCTACTGATTTTGAAATAGAATAAAAAAGAGATGTGCTGTACAGTATATTCAGTAAGTGTTCTGCATAAAGCACTTCAGAGAGGCGTTACTTTGTTGAACCTTTCTTTCCTTGCACTGAAACTTAAATCTAAGAAAGGAAACAAATGATGCCATTGACTTTTCCCACAGATTACAAATGTATTGCAGGTAAGATTGGTAATGTCAAAACACACTGGCATGTTCTCAAAAATAGTCCAATTTTGAATGAAGTCTTGGAAGCCTCATCTAGAATTTTACTTAGCAGAGCAACCAGTCTGGGGATCAGTTGGTTTCAAACCATTATAAAGCCACAGAGCAAAAACTGAGAAACAAAACAATGGATTTTATTCCTTGACTTTTTGTTATTTATTTTTATTCAGTTTTAGAATTAAAAAAAATTGCTTTCACAGATGCTTTGTTCTGAGTATACAGAACATTGGTTACCATCAGTAATAGAAACATAGAAGTTGACAGCAGATAAGGACGCAAGACCCATCCAGTCTGCCCATTTCTTTTTCTACCTTATAAATGTGCCATCGGCCTTTGCTCTGTCAGTGGCATATCTATTCATACTCATCTGTATTGCTCCCTTATGCCTATCCCATGCCTGCCTGAAGCCCTGCACTGTATTCATAGCCACCACTTCCTGATGTAGGCCATTCCATGCTTCCGCCACCCTTTCTGTGAAAAAGAACTTCCTCACTTTACCCCTTAATCGGCCTCCCTCTAATCTCATGCTGTGTCCTCTTGTCCTGCTATTTTTCTTATATTGAAACATGTTAGACTCTTTCATCTCATTAATGCCCTTAAGGTGTTTGAATGTTTCGATCGTATCACCTCTCTCCCTCCGTTGCTCTACGGTATGCATATTGAGCTCCGTTAATCTGTTCTCATATGTTTTCTGATTAAGTCCCTGCACCATTTTGGTTGCCCTTCTCTGGACTGCCTCAATTTGGTTAATTTCCTTGTGAAGGTGTGGACTCCAGTACTGCATGCATACTCAGATGGGACCCTAACCAGTGTCTTGTAAAGAGGGATTATTACCTCCCTCTTACGACTTGTGATACCCCTACTAATACACCCTAACATCTCCCTAGCCTTACCTACTGCTTTAGAGGTCTGCTTGGATGATTTCAGGTCATCGGTGATAATGATGCCCAAGTCTCTTTCTTCCTTTGTGAATGCCAGCAACTCCCCTCCCAGCCTATAGGTGGCTTCAGGGTTTCTCTTCCCTATGTGCATGATTTTGCACTTCTTCGCATTAAATCCCAGTTGCCACTCTTTCAACAATTTTGCTAGTTTATCCAGATCACTTCTCATTCTGCCTACCCCATCTGGATCATCTACTCTGTTGCAGATCTTGGTGTCATCTGCAAACAGACAAGCCTTACCCTCTAGTCCATCTGCAATGTCACTGATGAAGCTATTGAAGAGGACTGGCCCCAGGACTGATCCCTGGGGTACCCCAATTTTGACTTGCATCTCTTCTGACTGCATACCATTTACCACCACTCTCTGTTTTCTACCCATCAATTAGTTTGCCACCCAGTTTACCAAATTCTGACCCACCCCAAGCCTACCCAGCTTGTTTATCAATCTTCTATGTGGAACAGTGTTGAAAGCTTTGCTGAAGTCAAGGTAGGTGACATCAACTGTTCCCCCTTGGTCCACCACTCTGGTTACCCAGTCAAAGAAATCTAGGAGATTATTTTGACAGGACCTTCCTTTTGTAAACCCATGCTGTCTTGGATCCTGTGCCCCTATGGATTCCAGGTGTTGCAGTATCTTTTCCTTAAGGAGTACCTCCATAATCTTGCCCACTACTGAGGTAAGACTGACTGGTCTGTAGTTCCTTGCCTCCTTCCTGCTACCACTCTTGTGGAGCGGGATCACATGAGCCCTTCTCCAGTCTTCTGGGACCTCTTCTGTGCTCAGAGACTCACTAAACAGTTCTGCTAATGGCTCTGCTAGTTCCACCCTTAGCTACTTTAGTACCCTGGGATGCATGCAATCAGGTCCCATTGCCTTGTCCACCCTGAGCTTAGTGAGCTCTTGCAGGACCCTTTCTTTTGTGAAGGAGTAGTGCTCACCTCCCTCCACCCCGTGTCCATGGTGCTGAGCTGTGGGCCCTGCCCTATCTTCTCTTCAGTAAATACTGAGTGAAAGTATCTATTTAGGATGGATGCTTTTACAGGGTCCTCCTCCTCACACACACACCCTTTCTCCTTTGAGCTTAGCAATACCCCCTCTGGACTTTCTCCTTTCACTAATGTATCTATAGAAAGTCTTGTCACCTTCTTCTACTGTTTGTGCTAGTGTTTCCTCAATTTGGGACTTTGTCTGCCTTACTGCCTTCCCTGCTTCCCTTAGGGCAGTTTGATATGCCTCCCTATCTTCATCCGGCTGTGTTCCCTTATATTTCCTGAAGGCCAGCCTTTTAGCTCTGACCTTTTCTGCTACTGTATTTGAGAACCAAAGTGATTTCCTTCTTCTTTTGCACTTCCTTTTCTGTCTAACACAATGGGATGTTGCTTCAAGTATTGCATTCTTAATGCTTGCCCATTTTGCCTGTACCCCCTCACATGTGTTTCTTTTGCCAGGGCTAGCTTAACTCAATTGGCCATCTTATCAAAGTCAGCTCCTCTGAAGTCCCATAGTTTTGACTTGGAATGGGATGATTTAGTTGCAGTGGCCAAATTGAACCATACCATGTGATGGTCACTGGCACCCAGGTGATCTTCTACCAGGAGATCTGTGATCCCTTGTTATGGCAGTAGTGGTATCTTGTCATTTGGAGATGCTTCATACTAGGGGCATCCCTAGAAGCATCCATGCCTTGTCCTTGCTGTAATTGTTGTACATTTCCCATTATAAGAAACTCTTTTACACACCTCATTAGTCACAAAAAAAAAATTACTTAACATCTGATTAATTGCAGTACCTCCATTGTGGTATGTGGCCTGGTGTCCTTGCAAACTTATTCATACGGGAAAACAATCTGTCTTTAAAAGCACATACAGGAGCACAAAGAGTTATAGTGGCCATGGATATGGCCTACCTAGACTTCAGCAAGGCATTTGACTCAGTCCTACACAAAAGATTAATATACAAGTTAGCCAGCCTGGGAGTGGTCCCATGATGATAGCCTGGGTAAAGAATTGGCTGAGAATAGGACACAGAGGGTAATAGTAAATAGAGTCCACTCTGAAGAAAGGAGTTACTAGTGGGGTGCTGCAGGGTTCAGTATTAGGACCGGTCCTCTTCAATGTCTTTATAAGCGACAATGCAGAGGGACTGGAAGGAAAAGTATGTCTCTTTGCAGATGACACAAAGATCTGCAACAGAGTTGATACAGAAGGTGGGGTGGAAAGGATGAGAAGGGACTTGGCAAGGTTAGAGGAATGGTCAAATGTATGGCAGCGTAGATTTAATGCTAAGAAGTGCAAGGTAATGCACTGGGAAACAAAAACCCAGGGGAAGAGTACACAATGGGGGGTGAGATACTAACAACAACAAAAATGGAAAGGGACCTGGGGGTAGTCATATCAGATGACTTAAAGGTGGGCAAGCAATGTGAGAGGGCAGTAAGGAGGGCTGGGGGGATACTGGGATGCATAGGGAGAGGCGTCACCAGTAGAAAACAGGAAGTTGTTATCCCTCTGTATACAGCTGGTGAGACCCCATCTGGAATACTGTGTGCAGTTCTGGAGACCCAATCTCCGCAAGGACATACACAAGATGGAAGCTGTCCAGAGAGGGACTAAAATGGTGCAGGGTCTGCACCGGAAGGCATATGAAGAGAGACTAAAGGTGCTTAATATGTATAGTCTCGAGGAAAGGAGGGAGAGGGGGACATGATAGAAACTTTCAAGTACCTCAAGGGTATCAACAAAGTCCAAGAGGGTAGCATCTTTCAAAAAAAGTGGTGTGCAAGAACAAGGAGGCACAATTTGAAAATAGAGGGGGGGCGGCTCAGAGGTAATGTAAGGAAGTATTTTTTCACAGAGAGGGTTGTGGATGCATGGAACGGCCTTCCAGAGGAGGTTGTGGAGTCAAAAACTGTGGTTGAATTCAAGCATGCATGGGACAGCCATAAGGCAATTCTAGGGGTGGGGGGTAGAAAGAAGTAGGCTGCTGGTTAACTAGGATCTGCAGCTTATCCATTAGGTAGGGAAAGGGACAGACTGGATGGGCCAAGCCATCCTTATCTGCCGTCAAATTCTATGTTTCTATGTTTCTATAGTATTATACAAACACAAAACAGGGAGCCAGCTTTTATCATTGCCACAGTTCTGGTTAATTTAGTTATCAGTTCACTGGTATTAATCATGTACCTACCAATACTGGAAGGGGAGAGACACAACCTTTTTTGTTTTGCAAAAGGAAACGAAATGAATTTCTTTTTTTCAAGCACTGTCCCCAGCAGGACTAAATGATTGCATCATATGTGTTCTGTTTTTGTTAATAACATATATCATCATATTCACATGTATTGTTACTTATCATCATATTAACTTGGGGTAGATTCAGAAGAGATGTAAAGCAGTACTTCTGAGAAAGAGTGGTGAATTACTGGAACAGCCTTCTAGTGGAGGTGGAGGTGGTGGCAGTGAAAACAGTGGCGGGGTTCAAGAATGCATGGTAGCGGCACAAGGGAATGATAGTGGAAAGGAAGGGGTGGGAAAAAGAGCTGTGAATCAAGTAAGGTCTGCAATGATAATGTAGGTAGGAAAACTTGGGCAGACTGGGTAGGCCAAGTGGTCCTTATCTGCTGTCAAATTCTATGTTTCTATGTTTTTTGTTTCTATGTGATAGGCTCAGGACAAAAATAATTGAAAAACCCAATAAAAAATAAACTTGCCAGAAAACTATTTGAACAGTTCAAAAGTACATGCAGAATGCTGCAATTGTGGGAGCTAATTTCCTCGCTGCCAATTTGTATATATTCATAGTTGGACATGACATAGTAGGATAAATCATTATTCTAATAATGCTTCCATATACTGTATCATATGTTATTTACCCACTCAGCCCTCTCCACAAAGACTAGGCTGTGTGTTGGCCCAGCTGAGATTTAAAGTTCCCAAATCCACCCCAAGCAGTCTTGCTACAACCGCTATTGTCAGGAATCAGGCTGCAAATGTGAGTGGACAGCAAGAGGGTGGTTCTAGCCAGGCACTTCATCCAGCAGAAGAGTCAGAAGTAGCAGTTCTACCATACAGCAGCCAGGACTAGAGTAACTGCAAAGGGTACACAGCAAAAGACTTCATTCTCAGTATACAACAGGTAGATGGTACAGCAAACAGTCACTTCACCTGCAGCTGATACAGGCTGTTTCAGTCTACTCTTAGCTGAAGTTCAGGGGTGTAGCACAGGTACAGGTCTCAAGTTCAGGTCCCACTTCAGTAAAGTCTCTGGAAGAAACATTAACAAGGACATACTTGGCTCAGGCGGCAGTCACTGATTGGGAAGGACAGTACAGCGAGGGGCAGTTGATAATTGGAGTTATGTTCTGGAATAGGACTTCAGATAGGAGGTACAATAGATTTTACTGGCACTAGCAACAGAAAACTACAGCCTGCCACCCTCCAGAGTTCTGCGCTCTGCTGTCGCACTCAGCCCTCTGCTATGCTCACTCCCCCATTTTGGCCTAGTTGATTAAAGCTCTGATCCCATCCCCAAGCAACCCTGCCACAACTGCTATTGGCGGGGATTCTTTATTGAAGAGAAATCGGAATTACAATCCTTTGAGTCATAGGCTCATGTGCAAAGGCTCCATGTCAGTACAAGAAAGGTTAAAACATTACATTACACAGAAATTAAACATAAAATCATTCAGTTCTGGTGTATATACATTATTTACATTGTAGAATAACAGCATCCAGGATCTTAGAGAAGACCCTAGGTCAATAGCTGTGGGTTACTGTAGGTTATAGTTTGAAGGGTCATTAGTAGGGCCCCGAGTCAGGGTTTATGTACAGATATTGTAGGACCTAATTATGTAGTCATTGGTAAAGCAAAAACTACAGGATGCATGCAGAAATCAGGCAGTGGATACACGTGGACAGCAAGAGGCTGGCTCCATCTAGGAACCTCGGTCAGCGGCACAGTGAAAAATACTGGTTATACCATAAAGGTGCCAGGAATGGACAGTCACACAAAGCAGTAAACAGCTGCTAAGGGCACACAGCAAAAGACATCACTCTTGGTACACAGTGGGTAGATGGAACAGCAAACAGTCACTTCACCTGCAGCAGACACAAGCTGATACAGTCTCATCTGTTAATTGCAGTTTAGGGGTGTGGCATGGTTACAGGTCTCAGGTTGGTCTCACTTCTGGTAAGTTTCTGAGCATGCAATTATGGGGACACACTTGGTTCAGGCAGACACTGATTTGGTAGGCCAGCACTGTGAGAATCTAGAAACAGAAACATACACTTTGACAGCAAATAATGACCACTTGGCTCACCCAGTCTGCCCTGTTCCCTACCTATTGGATAAACTACAGATCCTAGTTAACCTACAGCCTACTTCCTCCTACCCTGCTCCCACCAGAATTGCCTTTAAGGTAGTTCTGGGAACTTGATCGAGTACCCCTTCGTGATTACTTTGTTGACCCACCTGTCTGAGGTAGTGTTTGACCACATTTTGTTGAAGAATTGAAGTCTGCCCCCTAGGGGTATGTCTTGGCCATGTTGTAACAATGGCAGGTTGGGTAAGCTGTGCCTGGGGTAGTCACTGAGTTGTTCTTCTGGCATTTCTGCCTCTCTGGGAGGTGAATTTTCCCCGTGTGTGTCCCCCTCTGCTCCGGTATGAGGAACTTCCTTTGCTTTGGTAGGTACTCTGTTGACCATACGCTCCCTGGTAGGAGTTCCATTTGCCTCGAAAGGAATGATTGTATCTCCTGTCTCGCCTAGTCCTTTGTCCGTAGGTCCGGGCCCTGTTTGATGGTAGGTAGCCAGATCCCCTATTGGTGTCTTGTTCCTTATCTTGCCCGAGTCCTCTCAGGAATTCTTGTAGTCCATCTCTGAATACTCTCTCTCCCTGAAAGGGGAGCCGGTGTAGCCTGGCTTTGGATTCGTTATCGGCATCCCACAGTTTAAGCCAAAATGCTCTCCTGGCCGTGTTGGCGATTGTAGCCGACCTGGTGTTGTTCTTCATGGAGTCGACCAACATGCCTCCCATATACTTAGCTGCTTGCAAGGAGTATTGCAGCAGTTCTGCCTCATGTGAGTTTGGTGTCAGTTTCTTTCCAATTTCCTCTAGCCATCTAATCAGTGCCCTGGATGTGTAGAAGGTTGTGGTTGAGGTTCTCAGTGTCTGGCCCAAGAACTCGTAGATTTTCTTTAGTAACTCCTCCATTCTTTTGTCCACTGGGTCCTGTAGTGTGGCTGTCCCTTCAGAGGGAATTATGGTCCTCTTGTTCAATTCCACAATCTTTGGATCTATTCTGGGAGCAGAGCACCAAGCCTTCGCTTTATCCTCCTATAGTGGATACATTCTGCCAAGTGCTCTTTTTTCTGGGAGTCTAGTGGGATCTGGTGATGCCCATTCCTTCCATATCATGTCGTTGAGGGCTGGGCATACTGGGAAGTAGTTCTCTTGTTTGGGTGGCATCTGGAGCATTGGGTCTAGGTCGCTCACCGGGGCTGGTTGAGATAGTTTGGAACCCAGTGTGGTGCTTACTTGTTTTATAAGGTCTGATATATTGCCTATGGGGAAAATCTTAGAGGTTATGAAAGGAGTTTCCGTCTTAGTGGGAATTTTGTCTGGTATGGACTCCTGATTCAGCTCGTGTTCGCTGTCAAGCAGCGTGCCTGTATCCTCCTCCTTCCCATGTTCTAGTTCTTCTCTCTGGGAATCCTCCGATTCATCAGAATTATAATGCTGCAGTGTCTGTCCATGATGTGGCAACTGTGCCCTATCCTGCCGGGTGCCTTTTCTCTAGGGGCTCCACTGGTGGATGGTCGGAATTATTCATGGATGTCAAGCATTCCAGCAACTTTAGTATAAATGTTTGCTGACTTTCCATCATAGCGCCATTGCCTTTGAGAGCCACTGTAGCTGGTGACTGCTTACCAGTCCCGCCTTTGAATGTTCTGTGTATCCATGTCCTGGGAGGAGTTATCTCACTCACAAGAAGGACAGTGCATGCCCTTCTGGTGCGGTAACATTGGATCTTTGCACGCCATGCATTCCCTGTGGTAGCCATCTGCAAGACAAGCAAGGTATATTTAGTTTTCTGCAGGTATTGAGGGGTGCCATGTTATCTATGATACTGTCTCATGGGTCTGCCCCCTTTCTGCCAGCACTCTATTTAACAATTACTGTAGCTTGTATCCATATTGCACAGTTGTAATTCGCATTCCTCCTTTTTATGGTTCGTACCATGCTGCACCTTTTTCTGTAGGGTGTAGTAAACTTTCTTTCCCTTGTAATTTCTCCTTTAATAAAAGGATGAGTTGTAACCCTTTATTACAATAATGCTGTAATTAGCAGTCGCTAGGTCCCTTAAGTAATGCCCTTTAATAGTGTAAAGCTGTGGGCTCTAAGTAATTTCCCCTTAAGGCTGCTCGGTGGCTGTGCCAGCTGCAAGATGATGTCTGCGCTAGTGCTGCACATGCAGTGCTGCACATGTGCAGAGTGTGTATAAACTCTCTCAATATGATTGGTTTGTACAGTGTAGTGGCATTATGCAGGAAGGGGAATGCGTTAGCATAATCGGGCTCAGGCCCCTCGCCACTGCAATAGAGGGAAAAGGAGAAGAAAGCTTGTCCAAATGAAGGAGGGGGAAGGGGAGTGTGGCCATCTTGCCATGCATCTGGCTCGCTATCAGTCAGGAAGGAGTCTCGTTTTTTCTTTGGGGTGCCAGAAGTCACCGACAGGCTGGAGTATCTGGTAAGGTCATGAATGCATAGTTGCCTGTTGCAGGGGATAGTCCTTAACTGTAAGGAGCCAGTGTGTTGAATGCGTCTGGAGAGACACAATGTAGCTTGACTAGGCTGGGAGACATGGCACATTATTTGGTGTTTTAGTCAGCTCAATACACTTCGCTACGTGAGGGGAGTGTACCACTGCTAAGATCAGTCTTGGGTACTGTGTGTACACTCCGCTGCATAAAGGAAGTGTACAGCACTTAGAGATAGTACAGGAAGTGAGAAGTGCAGTAATCCTGTCCTGGGGGGAGTCGCTATGTAAGGGACTCCACCCATAGGCTCTGTGGTGGCTGCAGGAAGGCGCATAAATTTAAAACTACTCTTGTAGAGACTACACTGAGCTTCCTGAGTCTGTCTGATAAGGAAAATGCGACGCAAATGACGCAGTCCATGAATAAGCTGCAGTGGGGTAGTAATCCACTGTCCCTTGCCCTAGCAAAATCACTTATTTTACTACTTGAATACCTAGCCTTTCTGGAAATACAGTAAAAATATTTTCCTACTGTCTGTGCCAATATTACTTTTTAATTAAGCCAATTACCTTATATTGATTCTTGAATCTTGATTCTGACACTGGAGCTTGGCGAGGGTGCTGCTAGCCTATTCGATGCACATTAAAAATTGAAGACACCCAGGTGGGATAAGGGGTTTGGTGGAAGACCGAAATCCGAAACTTAGGTCACATGTGCATCAAGCAGCCTATCAGGCGTACATAACCCTAAGGCAAAGGATCTGGAAGTGCCATTGATATACAGATGACACAATGACCGCTTGGCTCACCCAGTCTGCCCTTTTCCCTACCTATTAGATAAGCTACAAATCCTAGTTAACCAACAGCCTACTTCCTCTTACCCCCCCCACCAGAATTACCTTATGTCTGTACCATGCATTCTTGAATTTCTCCATTGTTTTTGACCCTATGACCTCCTCAGAAAGGCCAGTCCATGCATCTACCACCCTCTCTGTGAAAAAACTTCTCTCACGTTGCCTCTGAACTGCACCCCCATCTTCAAATTGTGCCCCCTTGTTCTTGCACATTTCTTTTCTCTGAAATATGCTACCCTCTTGGACTTTGTTGATTCCCTTGAGGTATTTGAAAGTTTCTAACATGTCCCCCCTCTCCCTCCTTTCCGTGAGGGTATACATATTAAGCTCCTTTAGTCTCTCTTCATATGGCTTCTGGTGCAGACCCTGCACCATTTTATTTGCTCTCCCCTGGACTGCCTCCATCCTGTCTATGTCCTTGTGGAGCTGGGGTTTCCAGAACTGCATGCAGTACTCCAGATGGGGTTTCACCAACTGTCTGTACAGAGGGATAACAACCTCCTGTTTTCTACTGGTGATGCCTCTCCCTATGAATCCCAGTATCCCTCTCTGCCCTCCTTACTACCTTGTTACATTATTTGCTTACCTTTAGGTCATTTGATATGACTACCCCCAGGTTCCTTTCCATTTTTGTTGTTGTTAGAACCTCCCCCCATTGCGTACTCTTCCCCGGGGTTTTTGTTTCCCAGGTGCATTACTTTGCACTTCTTTGCATTGACTCTAAGGTGTCATATTTTTGACCATTCCTCCAACCTTGCCAAGTCTCTTCTCGTCCTTTCCACTCCCCTTGTGTGTCAACCTTGTTGCAGATCTTTGTGTCATCTGCAAAGAGGCATACTTTTTCTTCTAGTCCCTCCGCAATGTCACTTATAAAGACATTAAAGAGGACCGGTCCCAGTGCTGAACCCTGAGGTACCCCACTAGTAACCACCCTTTCTTTGGAGTGAACTCTGTTTACTATTACCCTCTGTGTCCTGTTGTCCAGCCAATTTTTTACCTAGGCTACCACCCTGGGACCCACTCCCAGACAGGCTACCTTGTTTATTAATCTTTTGCATGGGACTGTGTTAAATGCCTTGCTAAAGTCTAGGTAGGCCATGTCCACAGCCCTCCCGTCTACTACTTTGGTCACTGAGTCAAATAAATCTATGAGGTTCATCTGACATGATCGTCCCGCTGTGAATCCATGCTGCCTTGGGTCCTGTGTCCCGCTAGCCTCTAGGTACTCAGCAATTCTTTCTTTCAGAAGTGATTCAATAATTTTCCTATCACTGAGGTCAAACTAACAGGTCTGTGGTTTTCTGTCTCTGCCTTGCTCCTACTTTTGTGAAGGGGAATCACATCTGCCCTTCTCCAGTCCTCAGGTACCACACCATTCTCCCATGATTTGATAAAAAGTTTTTTAGAATTCTGGGGTGAATCCCATCAGGCCCCATTGCCTTGTCAACTTTCAGTTTTAAGAGTTCTTTCAGGACCCTTTCTTCTGTGAATGAGCTGGTATCGACCCCACCCCCCCCATCCAGAGTGCTTCTATTGATTGGTTTGGGTACCTCCCCTCCTCTTCTTTTGTGAATACTGAGCAGAAGTATTCATTTAGTATTCCTTCTTTTTCACTGTCACCCTCTGCCCACCCCTCTCCCCTTTATTAGGCCTCACTGTCCCTCCCTTGGTCTTTCTTCGCTCCCTAATGTACCTATAAAACATTTTATCCCCCTTTTTAATCGAGTTGGCTATCGTTTCCTTGGTTTGGGCCTTTGCTATTCTGACTGCCTTCCCCACTTCCTTCTGCTTTAACAGGTACAGTTCTCTGTCCTGCTCCTTCCTTATACTTCCTGAATTCCATCTTTTTCTCCCTCACCTTCCCCACCACATCTTTTGAGAACCATAGTATTTTTTTCCTTCGTTTTGACTTGTTTATTTGCTTCGCACAAATGCTTCTTCCCTCTGTGATGGCAGTTTGGATTCTGTGGATGATTGGAGTTGTGTTCAAGAACAAGAATTAAAATGTACATTACAATGGGTTTTACTGGCACCAACAACAGAGAACTGTGGAGTCTGCCATGCTCCACAGCTCCATTCTCTGCCATCGCACTCAGTCCACCTACATGGGGATGCTGCCAGTCTTGGACCAGATGAAATTTAAGTTCCTGACCCCATCCCAAACAGCTCTGCCACAATCATTGTTTGCAGAGATACCAGATGTAGGCAGGAATTGGGCAGTGAACACAAGTGTACAGCAAGAGGCTGGCTCAGCTAGGCACCCTAACCAGCAGCAGAGTCAAAAGTATCAGTTATACTGGACAGCAGCCAGGAACGGACAGTCATGCAAAGCAATAAGTAACTGTAAGGGGGACACACAAACATAGAATTTAATGTAGAATGAGAACGAAGGTCCATCAAAACTATACGACCTCACTCTATGACCTACTGTTCTCGTGAGCTGTGTCTCTCCCCCCTGCTACTCTCCCTCAAACCCTTGTTGTCCTCCTTGGAGACCATGAGTACCCTTGCCCTGTTCCAACCGTGCTTAAGCCAGCAGTCTGTTCAACAGTTCCACCACCTCTCAGTGAAGTAGAACTTCCTCAAGTTTCTCTTTAATTTGCCTCCTATCAATCTCCAAGCATGCCTCCTAGTGGTTGCATCCCTATATCATACCAATAGGTCCTCACTGTTTACTTTTTTTATACCCCTGAGAAGCTTATATGTTTTGATAATGTCCTCTGCTCCAGCCTTGCCTCTAGTGATTACATGTTTGGGGCCTCCAGCCATTCCTCGTACTATCTGCCCTTCTGGCCCTTTATCATCTTGGTGCCCCTTCACTGTACCAACTCAGACTAGTCAAGGTCCTTCCTTAGGTGAGTGCTCCAGATGAGGCCACACCAGGGATCTCTACAGTGACAGAATTACTTTGCTTCTCCTACTGTCAACACCCTTCCTTATGCAGCCCAGAATCCTGAGTGACATGCTGTATGTGCTTTGATGCGTTGACTTGTTTGCTTGAGGGAGTTACTGATTAAGACCCCCAGATCCCTTCCCTATGTTAAAGTGGCCAGTCTCACTCCTCCCACCCAGTATTCTGTGGGGGACTCCATCTGCTGTACCTAAGTGCATTACTTTGCACTTCTTGGCATTGAACTTTAACTGTTAGACCTTAGAACATTTCTTTAGCTTCTACAGGTCCTTCTGGAGCTCTCCACATCCCTTTCTCATGATCCATCCTGCTTCAACCAGCATTGTATCATCAGCAAAGAGATACAACTTCGCAAATACCACCACAATGTCACTTATGAACATATTCAAAAGGACAGGACTGATCCCGAGGCTCTTGCCAGTGTGACCTCCTGCTCAAGCTTCATTAACCACTACTCTCTGTTGGCTACCATTAGCAAATGATCTACCCACCTAACTACAAAACTCAGAAAAAATAAAAAGTCACACTGGGGAATGGTGGAGCTGCCAGTACAAATAGATCCAAGGAACAGAAGTAAACAAGCACCACTCACCGGTGCTGTAACAGAAACTAGTAGGATCACTTCATGTGTAAGAAATGTTTTATTTCAGCTTGGAAACAACACCCAGCAGCCGGCATGCAGACACTCCAGCCCCAGCCAATTACCTATACCCCTCTCCCTTTCCAAGTCCTTCAACTTCTAGAGCAGCTTCCAATGTGGTACAGAATCAAAAGCCTTGCTAAAGCTGAAGTAGAGCAGACCTAGTGCCTGTCCTCTGTCTACCACCTTGCTGATCCAATCGAAGAATAGTATCAGGTTGGTCTGGCAAGACCACCCTCACACAAAGCCATGCTGCTTTTTATCCTGTAGTCCATTATCCTCTAGGTAGGCCACCAAACTCTCCTTCACTATGATCTCCCTCAGCTTATCTATGATAGCGGTAATGCTAACAGCTCTATAGGTGCCTGGATCCAGGCCCTGCTGAGGAAGGTCAAGGAGTGAAGGACCAGGGGTTCTGGCATCACAGTGTGAGCCATTTGCTACTTTTTTTTTCTTTTTTGAACTCTGTTTATTCACCCTGCAACTCAGGCATCTTTCCGGATACTCACTTGGCGAGGGCCTCTACTGCCTTCCTGAATCCAGTCACCAGCTTCCTCCTCCTGAACATTCAGGCAGGTCCAGCCCCCTGATCACCCCCCCTGGTGGGAGGATCTGCCCACCTGTGGTGGTCTGTCTGAGATTAGAGGGACCTACCTTATGTCGGGTCCACCCTGGAAGTCCCCTGGTGTGCTGGGCTGGTGATGGGATGTGGCCCTGCCCCTGGAGCCCCCTTCAACTCCATGGTGCCACAGATTATTTTTTTCTTGCTTTTCCCTGTGGAGCACGGACGTGCAATGGCATCCATGGTGATAAACACTGATGCCCGCTTCAGCGCCAACGCCCCCAGCATCTGCTTTGACCACAAGTTTTGTATTTGCCTGACATCACCAGGGCCGCCTGGAGCAGTACAACCCAAATCGCTCCTGGGGAAGGGAGAGCAGTCCTCCAGATGCTCAATCCCTTTCCTCTCCTGCCGACCCCTGGCAGCCTGAGTCCGTTCTTGAACTCAGATCGCCGGCATAGCGCGAGGTGTGGCATCCAGCACCTCAACCCTCAGTGCCACTGGGCCACCTAGTCATTTGCTACTTGTGTGCTGTTTAACCTGTATTAGAATTTGGAATTTTCCCCAGTGAAATGAATAAAAATTTTATTGCAGTGGAATCGCCTTCAATCCTTGTTTTAAACCACGTCACCATGGCAGAGTGAAGGTTTCAACATTTGTTTTTGGTGTTCAGTTGCCTGGATCTTCTCTGTACCCCCACCATTGTGAAGTGGTACTATGCTGGTAGATCTTTAACTGCCTGGCACCACTCTGGACTGCAGTGAGTCATTAAATAGATGGGTTATGGATGTGGCTGTGTGAACCTCTAAAGGTTTCTACCTTGTGAACTTCTGAGTAGAACCTAAAAATGTTCCACCAGGTTCTACCATGTTTAACCAGGTTCTGCCAGATACAACCAGGTTCTAACAGGTACAACCAGATTCTACCATATATAGCCAGATTGTAGAAAATATAATCAAGTTCTTCCTGGTTCTACTAGATTAAAAGTCACAAAAGAATTTTGCGTATTTGGGAAAGTATATGCAGTACTAAGTGGGTATGGTTCGCACAGTTTTGATGACTAGACATGCTGTAAAATAGTACAGTATATTATCCCTGGTATCCCGCACATTCTATACTAGATTCATTATTAGGTGATTAAGACAAGCAGAAGGCTCAAGGCCCATGTCGTATGTCTCCCGCGTTGGCGGGGCATAGTTACCCTACTGGAAGCAATAGATGTTTGCCCAGTCTTTCTTTAAATATCTTTAAACTTTTGGCCTCAACCACCTCGCTTGGAAGGCTGTTCGACAACGGGATTGTTCTCTGGGTGTAATATGATCTCTTCAAATTTGTTCGAGGGTATGTGAGTTTCAGTTGTTTCTCCTTAATGCTTCTAACCTGGCTGCTGGTACTAATCCTAGGCTGCTTGCAAGATCAGTGTCTTTGGACATATTTTACATTTGTGAAAGGTCTCCCAGTCCGTCTCAACTCCAGGGGGCACAGATTCAGTATCTGCAGTTTCTCTACCTAGACCTTTCACCATTTTAGTTATTCTCCTGTGCACCCTCTCCACACTGCCAATGTCCTGCCTCAATTGCAGACTCAGAGGGACACCATGATTTAATCGTGGCCTAACATAAGCTCTATATAATGGCACTATGCAGGTCCTACTTCTAGTCACAACAACTTTTTGATGCAACCTATTTTCCTATTTGCTTTGTTGGTAATTTCCATTACAATGTGTGCTGAACTACAGGTCATTTGTGATGCAAACCCCTAGGTCTTTTTCTTTGTCAGTAACCCTCAAACATCTTCCATTCAGGGTGTACACCCGTCGGCTGTTTGTTTTTGCCAAAGTGCATCACCACACATTTGTCAATGTTAAACTGCATACAATTTTGTTTTGCCTACCCTCCAATTTATTTAGATCTTGCTGCATAAATGTTGCTTGGTGCTTATACTCCATCTTTGCACCTAGTTTTAAGTCATCTGCAAATTTAATACATATATTCTTGACATCCTTATTCACATCAGCTTTGAAGGCTGAAAAGAATACCAGCCCAAGGACAGACCCCTGGGGTACACCACTAGTAACTCTACCACTACCCGAGGTGTGGCCCCTAATATGAACTTTCTGGGTTCTGTCCTAAAGCCATGATTCAACCCACCTTAGTAAATGTGTTTAAATCTGGTTGCAACCCAAAGGGTTAAACCCCTGAGCAAGTCCCTATTAAATAATTCAAATTCTCCCCCATTGCTGGACCCAGGAACAGGTAGCTTGCCCATGACTGTGGCCATGGGAAATAAAGAAATGCATGGGTGGCTGGCAGCAGCTAATTAAAGCATTAATGGGTGCATTGGGTTAAGTTGTTGTGAACACAGGGAAATGTTTATTGTTTATTGAAATCTATCAGAAATTACCTTTGAGTGAAGGACTCATTTACAAAGGTTCCACGTCAGAAACAGTTACAGAGAGATTTACAGCAAACAACAGTATACAGTATAACAAGGCATAAAACAGCAGACAGGCAACAGAAGACTACAAACTTTGTGGTACAGGCATTTAAAGTTTCACTGAGGTAACAAGATATATTTAAATAAGACAAGATGACTTGGGAGGGTGTTGAAGCTGGAAGGGGGAGGCAGGCAGGAGGAGGTCCCTTGTCAAAGAAATTTGGGGGGTGAGATATGGGTGAAGAGGGAGGTTAGAAACAGTCACAGGGACTGGCAGCATGAAGATGCTCCTTTAAGGCAGTCTTGAACTCTCCAAGTCTTGCACTAGAGACAAGCAAACTGGGAAAAGAGTTTGTCCAGGTTGGGGTATGGTACAGAAAGGAGCACTGGAATAGGGAGGTATGGCCTCTGGGGACTTTAAAGAGAGATCTGGTGGAGCTCAGGTGTTTCTGATGGCAGGGGCAGGCCTGATAACGCATCCTGACCGGGGACCAGGCCAAGGGCAATTGTTTTGGCCATAAGGCAGGTTTGGAATTTTAGTCTATTATCAAAGTTGAGCCAGTTAATCGGGCTGTACAGGGTACCGTGTGCATGGTATGGTCACTCCCAGGACGGACCTCTCAGCCTCCTGGGGAAGTGGTGTCAGCTGCCCCATAGATTAGTATCCCATAGTCAAGGAGAGAGAATAGAAGAAGAGACCACAACCTGGAGGGCATCAGGGTGAGGAAGTGTTTGTATGAGTGCAATAAGCCAATTCTAGTGTTGATCACTGAGAGAGGAGGTGGATGTGCTGGTGGAAAGTAAGGGAGGAGTCCAGCGTGATGCGAGGTATTTGAAGGTGTCAACTTGCTCCAGAGGGGTCATATTAGTGTTGAGGATGGTGAGGCATTTAATTCTAAGGGGGGTTTTAGTGATGTGCAAAGGTCATGACCTTAGTTTTCTTGTTCTTCAGTACCAGCCTCTGGTTAGTGAACCATTTTTCAGCTTCTGTGAAGGCAATTTGAAGGGAGTTTTAAAGGGTTGAGGGATTGGAATGTGACCTGAAGAGGATGGCATCATCGGCATAATGTAGTAGATTACCAGAGCATGCTGAGGGGAGGGAATTAAGGTAGAGGCTAAAGAGGAGGGGGCCCAGGATGGATCCCTGTGGTACCCCGGACCTAATGGGAAGGCTTGCAGAGAGGGTGTCTCCAATTTTAACACACTGAGATCTGCAAGTGAGGTAGTCAGCGAACCAGCATATGGAGTCCTGAGAGAGACCTAGCACAGGAAGGGTGGTTAATAGGAGGCCATGATTGACGGTGTCAAAGGCCTTCGACGAGTCCACAAAAACTGCTCCAACTAATTGTCCTTTGTCAAGGGCAGAGTGAATGTGAGAGGAGAATTCCAGTAGGGCCATGTTAGTGTTGTGCCCTTTGTGGAATCTGTGTTATTCCTTACAGAGGATATTATATTTTGAGAGGTATTCCATGAGATGGTCTGACACCATTCATTCCAGGACCTTTGGGAAGTGGGAGGAGGATGGATGTTGGCCAGTAATTCCCGGTTGCTGTGGTATTTCCTCCTTGTGTGTATAGGAGTGATGGAGGCAAAAAGGTCAATAAAGCATTACTGGGTGCATCAAGTACTGAAAACACAGGGACATTTATTCAGAAACAGGTCAATAAGGCACTTAATGGGTACATCAAATAGTTGTGAACACAGGAAAGGTATTCACAAACAGACACAAAAATCACTAGTGGGTATGCCAAGCAGTGAAAACCCAGGAAATGCATTCCCAAACAGGCCAGTAGAACACTAGTGCATCCATCCAGTAGTGAAAACACAGGAAATTTATTTTCAAGGAGGTCAATAAAGCACTTGGAGTGCGTTGAGTGTGGAGACAGGAAAATAGTTCCAAGTGGGGCACTTAACTAGAGCACTATGCGGCTGCTGCAAGTACAAACACAGGTGAATTTATTCCCAAGCAGGTCCATAAAGCATTTAGTGAGTACACAGGTGTGAGCACAGGAGACTACAAATAGGCAATAACATACACCATGTCTGGGGGGCCCCCTAGGGTACACAAATCCACTGAGAGTTGGGTGGGAAGAATTACCGGTTAGTAGGCAGGCAGGCAGTGCAGCAGTTATGCAGTGCAATACTAACAGCTGATAGAAAAACTGTCTTAGTTAGCCAGCCTGCAGGCGCAGTGGTTGGATTTCCACTTGCAGTGCCGGTGACCCAGGTTCTGGACCGGACTCAGGTTGCTGAAGGGCCAGCCAAGAGAGAGAAGGATGGAGCAGCCCACAGGCTGCTCTCCTTCTCCAGAGGGGATGGTAGGGATACCTTCGGCGCTGAGCGGACACCTGGCAGAGGCCAGGGGCTCCAGCCACCGACGCCAACAGATTAGAGGGGCGGTGTGGACGCAGGAAGTCATTGCATGTCCTTGCCTCCTGGGGGGGGGACAAAAGGGGAAGAAAAACTCCTTGCTTCTGCCACCTTAATGACTCCCGCTCTGGCTGCATTGGCTCTCAGGCTGTCTCCCACATTTGTGGCACCCTTGGCCTGGAGCACTGTGATCCCACCCTGGGGGGTAAGCCAGGGGGTCTAGGGAGGACAGCTAATGTGAGTAGCCACAGCCGGAGTCCGTGACTGGGCAGATGGTCCTGGCAGTAATTGGAAGCAGGGGCCAAAAATAGAAACTTGAAAAAAGGAAAACTGTCTTGGTATTTAAATTATTAGCAGCTTATAAAACATAGTCCTTACTATCACTATTCCCAGTGCAGTGGCTGACTACTTCTAATGTTTAAATTAACTTTTTACCAAGCCATTCCCAGACTGAATGACCATTTTGCCTAGAAATATATATTTTTTTAATTCTTTCTGTATGTCATTTTTTTATTTGACTATTTGAGACTGACATAGTAGTAGCAGCATCAGTCACTGCAGCAGAGCAAACTAAATAAAAACAGGTATTTCTTATAAGACAAAATAAAAATACATATTTCTTATGATAAGAATTCTTAAGTTGCTGCTGCTTGTTTTTTTCATATAGTTTCAGGATGTTTAAAATAATTGGGTTTCCAGTCTGTGGTTATGTAAGTCAAGGGGCAGAAGTTTTGTGCCAAACACAGACTATGGATGGTACAGCTGCAGCACAAATGCACCAGTCTGCGACCATCAAGGAGGCACCATCTGAAGTAGTCTACACACCCAGCCTCACCAACACACTGTACTTGTTTTTTCCTTCTCTTTAAATCAATTAATTTTTTGTTATGTCCCCAAATCCCCTAGCCTGCTGCTGAACTTGACAAGTTCTCCCAGCAAATGAATACACACACACACACACACACACACACACACACACACACACACACACACACACACACACACACACAACACACATACACACACACATACATACACACTTTGGCATGACTGCTTATCCCTAGGCTTGCCTAACTGGGCTAGTCCTCCTAACTAATGAGCACACCCACTTTGGCGTGACTGAAACATCGATTTTGACCAGTGAGAAGGAGACTGATTGAATTACTCCTTTGCATCCCACTGCTCTCACCTCACAATGAAGTGTACACAGTGACTCACAAGTAGTACAGCAGTCCACATGGGTCTCTGCGATCCTCTCCAAAAATGCTTGTTTTAATAGAGATTCAGAATGGGAGCCAGCCAATCACCTGTTCCCATCCTCCTGCGTCCCTGAGTCCTCCACATTTTGACTTCTTCCTGGTGATGTGAGTCAGCAGAGAGAGCAGCACAGCAGCACCACATGTGCTGCCAGGAAGAGACAGAGAGTGAGCAGAGCATGCATGGCAAGAGGACCGATACGTGAGTGGTTATTAGAGCGAACCAAAGTTTGCAAAGTTCTCCAGTTCAAAAATAAAAGGTTCTCCTACAGGCGAACTACTGTGAACTGTGGGGGTTCAACCTTTTTAACAGTGTGGTTAAACTGAACTTTCAGTCCTAGTTACAGGTGCTGCCAATACAGTGGACAGTTCCCTTAGCATTCTTGGGTGCAGGCCATCTGGGCCTGGTGCCTTGTCTACCCTGACAGCTTCTAGACCCTTTTGTACCCTGTCCACTAAGATCTATACTCTGCCCATTTCCTGAACCCACCTTGTGGTGGCCTTAATACCACTTTCCAGCAAAGGATCTCAGTCCTCTACTGTGAATTCTTAGCAGAAATAATTAGAACATTTGTCTTCTGCTCATCATCCTCCACTAACCTCCCCTCCTGCCTAGCCTAAAGACACACCTTTTCCTTTCCTTTTTTTCCATTTTGTACTGGAAAATTTGTTTCCCCCACCTTTTACTCCCTTAGCAATATGCAGTTCCCTCGACCTTTACCCTCCTGAACTCCCACCCTTGCCTCATTGAATTTAGCCTGACACTCCTGCTGGGCTTCCTCCACCTTGTTCCTCTTGCACTCAATGACAGGGCCAGGTCAAAATGGCAAAGGAGGAAATGCACGGTGAAAAACCATGCTACATGGACACCAGAAAATGGGCATGGCCAAAAACTGTGCTTATATAAATAAACCAACTCCAAAACTGCACACACTGTAATGTCAGCGCAATTTTTGATGGTGTGTCTCCCCTTTATGGTTTTCACTGGCTACCCTCAGTGACGTTCCTTCTTTTCATCTTCATTGCTGCTCTCAGCCCATTGGAGAACCAGATTGGTCTTTTATGCTTGCTCCTTTCAGTGACTTTCTTTGCACAAGCTTTGGCTGCCTCCAGGATTGCCTGCTTCATTTTGCTTCATTGGTCTTCCACCCCTTCTATCTGTCTACACCTACCAGTCTTCCCATAACTACTGTAGCTCCCATATCTTCCCAAAATCTGCCCATTTGAAGCCCAGGACCACTGTGTTTGGGGGGGGGGAGTCCATTGTTTTCCACCAGTTTGCCTCACACAGTGCTCTCATCACTGGACCCCAGTGGTTCCCTGACAGTCACCCCACCACCATCTCCAGATTGGTGAGTACCATGCTGAGTATGGCATCCTGCTGTATGGGATCCTGTCCCACTGAAACAGTAGGCAGTCTTGAAGTGTATCTAGCAATGCCTGGCTCCTGATGTTCCTAGCTGATGAGATATCGCAGTCTATATCAGAAAGGTTCAGGTCACCTACTAACCAGATCTCCTCTTGCAGATCTCTTTCTGATTGCTTCCTTCAACTCTCTGTCTCCTTTCTCTTTCCATCCCAGTGATCTGTAAACCACCCCTAATCTAATCCTTTTAGCAGTTGCTGTTGTCGGCTGCAGCTAGATAGGATTCCATTTCCCCTCCCCATGATCCCATTGTCTGTTGCCTTGATTCCTTCTCTAATGTGTAGGCATACCTCTCAACTGTCCCTGATTTTCAGGGATGTCCCTGATTTACCTCAAAATGTTACTCTGTCCCTCCTAAAATTGTGTTTCCATGACCAAACAGTAGGGTTGTAAGCACAAAATAATGTCAAACATTAAAGTTGCAGATTTGTTCTTCTTTAGAAAATACATTTTATACTAAGCCCTTATTCTACCAGGTTCCTGAGTAGATATCACCAATTTGAAGATGTGTCCCTGATTGTGGTCTTTTGTCCCTGATGTTTTTAAGCCTTGTCCCTGATTTATGAGGCAGGAGGTTGAGAGGTATGTGTGTGGGCTACTCCCCTCATCTTCCCTTGGCCCTGTCTCTCCTAAATTAGATATACCCCAGAAAGTGACTTTATTCCCAGTATACAGCGGTAGTTGCAAATGATGTCATTCTAAATACACAGCAGGAAGTTGGTACAGCAGTCATTTTGCCTGCAGCTAACACAGGACATTACAGGTTATCACACAGATATGCTGCATGATATATGCACTTACTGTTTTGTAATTTTCTGTTGTTTGTATTTGTACTGTCCTTTAGATAAATTGTTTGGCTATGGTGAATGTACAAATGTGTTTGATTTCTTGCACAATACTGTACTTAGATTTGCTTTTAACCTGTGAATTGCAATAAAACATAAATCCAGTCTCACTGTCTGAGTGCTTAGTCATTCACTGGATTGCAGACTCAACATGGTTGATATATAGGCAGGTAGATCGCATGGATAAATAGCTTGCTCAGTTCCATACTGTGCTCTGGCAAATAGAATATGCATAAGCAGCCTGCACATAATATGCTCAGGCTTTCTAGAATGAGCAAGGAGAGAGCACCAACATTTTAAACATGCTAGAGTTTGGCAAGTAGACTATAAGGAGCCTATAAAAAGAATTACAGTAGTGAAGTGGAGAGGGAGATGAAGGTATGCATAAACAAGGGCCCTATGCATAAGCAAACTGGCGTCTTTTCGTACCATGCTGCGTGTGTAAATCCCTACATGGGAATGTGCACATGGCAGTACTGGGTGTCATGCATGAACCGCACACAGAGGCGTGCCTATGCAGCCTGTGTAGAGGCATGCACCAGCCGTGCAAGGCATATGAGGGGGGTGCAGCAGCGTGCACACCACCCTCGTACATGCATGCACAACTGTAACACATCTGCCAGGCATTTGCCATGGTGCGAGAAGTGCTACAGCAGGTGAAGGGCTGCCACAAGCAGCTATGCACCATAGCTGGATGCCATAGCAGACAGTAGAGAAGCACAAGAATGAGGATAGACTGTCAGTGCCAGGGGCAGTGACAGTGAAGGGATGCAACCCATCCCACACATACTGCATGGAATGCACTTGACGTGGATGACTGTACTGTGAAATGTGTGTCCAGGAAATGCAGGACCAATAGGAACTGGAACCCCACAGATGTATCCTAAGGATACCTGTGACTGCCTGAACGGGTACATGCCGCATGTGGTGTCCCAGCCACTCACCATGTGTGGACACCAGCCATGCAGTGGACATGATGTGCGCCAACACCAGCTGGCACAGTAGCCCATGGGTTGCAACCAGTGTTGCACAGGTTGTACCAGACAGTGACATGGTAGCTCTAAAGCACACACGAGAACAGTGAAAGAGCCCCTGCCCAAATGGTCCCAGCCACTGGTGGCATGCTAGCTGCACCATGGGTAGTGCCACTCACTGCTACCCACCACAATGTAGGAAATATAGTCCAGGGACACCTGCAACCAGGTGTGCCACCTACCTGTACTGAACAGCATGGTGGAACTGTGGGATCGAGGGGTCATGGCTGCACCACCAGCCACACACACACTTGACAGCCCTGCCTACAGCCCTCGACATACAGTGCACAGAGCGCCTCCCGAAAAACAGCAGCCCATGTGGAAAGAATGAACAAGACACAGGTGTAGAAAACAAAACTTTGCTACAAAATAGGCAGACAGGTGCACATACAGCAATGTAAAAACAGTGTAACAAAGGCCATAAACCGGGCATACAAACATGGAATGTGCATGGCAACTGAGGCGTAACATTAAGGGAACAGCATGCCAGACAGCAAGGGCATGGCATGGGTCGGGGGCTGTTCAAAACTGTTAGTCCGCCAGAGCTGCAGCACACCACTAGTCCTCACCCTCCTCCTAGGAGTCCTCACAGGACTCCAGTAGTGTCAAATGCATCCATTCTCTGGGCAGCAGGACAAGCCAGTGTAGAGGTCCCTGTAGCCCTGCAGTGACAAAAACACAGAGGAGGACAGGCACAAGTGAGATACACATGCAGGGCCTGACTGTCATCTCAGCAATACACAGGTATGCCAAAAGAATCAACACCTACTTTAGAGAGCTCTGCCACATCCACAGTTTGATGACATTATCCTTGTGATATATTGTATATCTGTAGACCCCGGCCACAGGGACAGAAAGAATGGTGCCTTAAGCCGCCACTTACCCCTCCTTGGTGACATGACCACACAGCTGTTCCTGTCTTGCTTCTCCTGTTTTGTGAGCTCAGTCTGGTCTAGGAGTTCAAAACAGTCCTGCGAGGAACAAACATATAAACAACTGTAAGCAACATGGCAAACACAACCCCAGCAATCCACCAGCACCCCACTCTGCAGATAGCATACATGCCTGTAGAGGTATATGGATATCTCACAAGGTAACCCCTTTGAATTCATCCAAATAGGAGCCCTCTGACACCCTCCACTGCTTTCTGGGATATTCCCCTAGTCTTCCAACCTGTGCCACACTTAAGGAGACAGGTACAGATGTGGCTGCTTTCTTCAGTTGTTCCTCCACAAGGTGTGTCCAAGTGACACCTTCCCAGCTCCTTCATCGCACACACATGGCCCACCCATGCCCACTTAAAGGTGCAGGTGACCAGTGTGTGCCATATTTACAAGTGGGACATCTGCTTACCTGTTGACGGGTGACAAGAAGGTGAAGGTCATGATATGTCCTGGCATGTTAATGAATATCCTCCAGCTGGAGGACGAGGCTGAACATGAACAGCAGCATCTGGGTTCATGGCCATGGTATTCAGACTGCACCAAGATGCCAGAGCATTGCAGGACACACACTGCATCGAACAATTCAAGCTTGACTGGTACATATTAACACAGCTGTGTGACATGGTCTGACCCACAGTGGCACCATGGATCCAGTTGTCTCGGGCGACGTCAGTGGAGATTAGGTGCTCTATGCCCTTTCCTATTATGCCACAGGATCATTCCAGAGGGTGGCGGGGGATGTCACAGGTATCAGCTAGTCCTCTTTGTCCAGGGCAATGGTGCAGGTGGCAGACACCCTGTTGATCCATGTCCATGAGTACATCCGATTCCCCACCAAGGATGCAGACATATGGACCACCAAATGGGCATGTTATGCCAAATGTAGTTGGAGCAATAGACTGCACCCATGTTAGGATCATGTCCACACTCAAGAAATACAGAAACAAGAAAGGATCCCACAGTATACTGCAAATTGTTAGTTGGTGTGCGACACAGGCACCATCATCACCATTGTCTGTGCAAAGAACCCAGGCTCGTGCCATGACTAATACATATTCAATGGTTACCGGCTATGTGCCCAACTCACTGGCTGCCATGTTGGGGACTGGCTGATAGGTGGGTATCCTCAAACAGCACATATGTTACACATGCAGCAGCATCCTGCAGTTCCTGATAGTGACTGTTCTGTATTCCCTGCATAGGTGACAGTGAATACCCATTATGTCCATACTTGATGCGCCACTCCTGGAGCCACATGGTGCAGCAGAGGAGGTGCAACAATACCCACCAGAGGACACATGTCATCATCAAAAGGACAATGGGGCTACTGAAGATGCAGTTCTGGTGCCTGGATCGGATGGGTGGCACAATGGTGCTGGCACCTGGGAAGGCATGCAAGGTGTTCACTGCATGTGCCATGCTCTACAACATAGCTGTGTGCCACAGTGTACCAGTGCCAGAGGACAGACAGAGAGATGTGCCACCAGGGACAGATGGTGGTGATGGATGAGCAGGCACAGCCGAGGAGACATTGTTTGGACATGTGGCACTGGATGCACTTGTGCAGGGGTCCTTCTGCTGGTAGGGTAATGGCAATGTGTTGTGGGCCACAAAGATGGAGAAGTGCCATGTTTGCGACAGTGGGGCACAATTATGACATCTGGCCTTGAGTGCCCCCAGTTGTGGAGGGGGGTGGTGTGTGCAGTGGTGTGTTGTGGTCAGGGTGTGTGGGACATGTATGGGACACTGGGCTGTGTCCAAGCATTGGGGGTTCCATGGCCTGGGGTGTACATGTCATGACTGTGTATGGGGTGTGGGCTGTGGCCAGGGCACTGTTCCAGACATGTATCAGTGGTGTTCCCCCCACCCCAAGGTTGGGCTCATATGCGTACTGTGGTGGCATGTATAGGGTGTATGTGATATGTGCTATATGCTGTGGTGTTTGTGTGACCGGGGACTGTGGTGGTGTGTTTATGCACATGTCCCATACTGGTGGTGCATGCTGCATCTGTCAGGTTTTCCTGCACAGTTTGGTGCCCAAGTGTGTGGAGAACCATGTGCCAAGCTTCCGTTGTGGTGCAGGCATCTTGCCACTACCATGGGAATGACAGTCAGCCTGCATGGACTGTCCTGCCTGGGCAGTGTGTGTCTGCCTGGGTTAGTTGGTATGTTGTTGCCACAACTACTTACGTCTCCATGTCAGCAGCCAATGTCTCACTGCCTGTGGGGTCAGATGGTTGCTGCTGGCCTCAGGTGTGTACCAGTGTCAAGGTTGCTGAGGGGCAGGGTGTCAGCTGGTCTGCTATGGCATGCCCTGCAGCTGCAGAGGGGGCTGGCTGGGTGATTGTGGTGGGCTAGGGTATCTCGTGACTTTGGTGACCACGATTGGGCGCCTACCAAAGGCGACTCAATCGTGGTGCCTGTCGTGGGATGACTAGAGGAAGGTGGGCAACCAGATGGTGGGGTGCATAAATAGCGACATCCTGTATCTACATGCCTACGTGCACGTGGGGGGGGAGAGTGAGCATGCTGAGCGTGGGGTGGGAGGGGACGGAGGGGTTGTAGGGGGTGGGGCCACAGCAAGCTGCTGAGCAGCTTCCATGGCATGGTGGGTGGATTTAGGGCTTGGGTGGGAATGGTGCTGGGTTTGGGTCTGGGCACAGGTACGTTTTTGTTGTGCCCGGTCCAGATTTTTATTTTTTCCACATTTGCACCCCTCGATGTGCAAACCCCTGGAGTTGAGAATCCTTAAGTAGGACAAGCACAGGTACACAGCCCCACATAAACTGAAAATCCCAACTTCTCATCGATGTTTTGCTGTACCGGGAGTACTTTGCCAAAATATTTTTCGGCGTTTGCCGTCGACCCTAACGGCAATCGCCGTTATCACATAGATCTGTGGGCTGGCATTCGGATTCTCCACAGTTCTGTGTGGCACAATGGTGATGACTGTGAAGCTGTATCATGCCGTTGTGTTGGTGACACCTGGATGAGAGTTCACGGCCTAGACATCACCTGGTCTATCAGCTCCTCGACTAAGTCACCCAAGTGACCAGTGCCATGCTGTGTGCCACACACCTCTGCTGTCTGGCCCACCAGTTCCTCTTGTATTCCTATTCTGCCCCTCAAGCCTCTGCCTCTCCAACTGGTGCACCTTGGTGTAATAGATGTGGAGGACACTGTGTGTGCGGGGCCTCCATGGCCAGCCTGCTGGCTGTGTGCAAGGGCCCTCAACCCCACTGCCAAAGGGCAGTGCAGGGGTGGTGAACCATGCAGCCATGGTGGACACGGGTCGCAGATGTGTGGTGTTGTGTACGGGCTGGCCACTCTGTTGTGCATGGAGGGTATTGGCAGACATGCAAGTTGGGGGTGGCTGACTGTCCAGGATGACAATGTCATCCTCCTCCTCCATCTTATCAATAGTCCATGCCTGTGTGGTTTCCTGGTCTGTCTGCATGTCCACAAGCACCTCTGTTTCCAGCTTTGTACCTGGGGGCGACATAAGGAACATTTGGTCACTGCCACTGCCCTGCTGTGGGCATTCTATGCTGTAGTACATGCACCCTGGGTGTCATCCCAGTGTCAGTGTCAGTGTCAGTGGCTCAGTAGGCAGCACGCTCACCTCTGAGGCCAGGAGATCAGAGGGCTGTGGTTTCAGTTCCCACATCTGGCACTTGGGTTAATATCCCAGTACTGACACTGTAGTGCAGCATGAGAGGGGTGCTGCACTTCTGAGGTGCCGTCTTTTTGATGAGACGTTAAACCGAGGTCCCATCTGCCTGGATTGGTGGTAGTTCAGGTGGATGTTTAAGATCCCATGGCACTTATCGAAAAGAGTAGGGGAATTTCCCCAGTGTCCTGGCCAAATTTCCATCATTCACTAAAAATACCACCAACAGCTTACAGCTTAATCTGGTTCAAGGCCAGTTGGCATTCATCTGTATCCCCCTCACCCGGGTCGTGCCTGAAAATAGGCAGGATTTGTCTAGTGCACTTACCTGGTCAACAAAAACTAAATAAAATAAAATAAATAAATAAATACATCCATATCCGTCTTCTTCCTGTCCAGGGGCCACTGTGTGTCACATTCTGCAGTGTGGTCTCACCAGAGGCAGCTGTCACCCCTTCAGAGGTGTGTCCATATTAGTTAAACTCCAGGAGTCCCTAGTCCTAACCAGGCTCTCCCACTTACTCTGCTACATGAATTTCCTCTCCCCTTACCAATCTGGATTTCAAAAAAATCACTCTATTGTCTCCTCCCTTCTCTGAGTCACAGATGCCATTCTTAAAGGCATGGACCAAGGACACCTTACCTCTGCCATAATCATTGACCTGTAAGAAGCTTGACTCTGTCTCCACCCTTACTCCTCACTAAACTAGAACTTGCTGGCTTTGCCTCTCCCACAGTTCAGTGATTCAAGTCCCTAATTGTCCAATTGCACCCAGTGAGACCAGGCAGGTGATGCGTATCACCCCCCTTCAATCTAGCTGGCGTGACTCCAAGGATCCATCCTCAGTCCCATCCTCTTTTCTCTCTAAATGATCTCCCCTGTATGCTTGTCATTCCACATACACCTTTATGAAGATGATAATATTCTTTTTGCCTCCGGACCCTCTGCCATCACAGTGGCCACACAGCTGCAAAACGAGTTTAACCACATCCTTAAATGTTTCCAAGCCAACCAGTTAAAAGTCAATACCACAAAAACAGTATCTATGACCTTTGGCACCTCTCAAAAACTCTACAACCTTCCCACACACCCCTCTTACTATACTCTAGATGGCACTGCATTGGCCACTGTCTCTTCGACAAGTACCTAGGTGTCTGTAGAGACAACCGCCTAGACTACACTACCCACATCAATTACATCCACTCTAAACTCTGTCTTAAGCTCAGTGCTCTCTACCAAACAAAGATCCTCTCTCCATCCCAGTCCGCCATACTCTACTCTCAAAAACAATCCTTCCCCACTTTGACTACGCCAACACTGTTTACAGATCCGCATCCACCTCCACCCTCTCTAGGCTGGACACTCTTTACAATGCGTTTTGTCACTTCATGTTAAATGCTCCTCCTAGGACCAACCACTGCTTCCTGGACTCTCTCTATCACTCCTCCCCGCTTTCCACATGCCTTGACCACTATACCTCCATCTTCACAGCCAAATACTGGTTTGATACACTTACCCTTACCTCCCTCCCTCCTCCTTTCCTCTATCTCCCACATCCTATTAACTGTGATCCAGAGACCTCTGAATCTTCTCCATCTCCGCCCTCACTCAAACTCCATGAAGGCTGCTTTCTCCTACCACTTCCCTCACAACTGGAACTCCCTTCCAGCTACACTCTGTATGTTACGCTCACTAAATCTCTTTAAACATCCCCTATACCATTGTATACCTCCCACATGTTCTTGCTTTCAGCCAGGCTAAGTCTATCCCAGGCTGCCAGTTTAAATATTAACTCATTCCTTATCTAGCCTAGCTCAACCTAATGCTCTTGTAGTATGAAACTGATGTTACATCGTACATTACCAAAAAAAAAAATCTCATTTACAACATAATGTTTTGCACAATTTCTGTACTTGTACCTTACCCAGGCTATCTGTAATCCAGCCTGACAATCCTGCTGTTGTCATGTATTTTGTGAAGGCAATTTGTAACCAGCATGAACTTTGTTATTGTAACCATGCCTCCCATGTTCCTCTTCCCTGGGTCACACCAGAAAATTAGCATCAGCTCAGTGTGCCTCTCCCAGTTACCAAACTTTTAAATAAATAAAATAAAAAGGTGTCATGGAGTCTGTGGGTGCAACACATGGGGTTAACTGCCATGGAGTTCTGATCCCCTCTGCCCATGTCCTTCAATGTTGTTATATACCTGGCACTGTGTCCATGCCCTTAGCCTGCTCATGCAGGGCCACCTCTGAGAGGCTTTTGGTGACAATCCTCTTCACATGGGTTAGGGTGTATGCTTGTGTGGGTGGCCTTCCATCCGTTCTGAGGTGTGCCCATGTGCTAGCCACTAGTTTTTTCTTAATGGCTGCCCCTAGGTCACACCACTGTGTGCTTGATGGAGGTGAGTGTCCATGCCTCCACACCAGCTGCATTTATGACAGCCTGTATCTCAAGCCATAGGTGGGCCTTGATCTCTTGGGGTGCGGACCAGGACTGTGACCCATAGAGGATGGCATAGTGGGTCCAGATATCACTGACCATGGCTGCCACCTGTCCACCTGTGAAATTAGTGGACCATGTCTCTCCCCTAACCTGGGACTGTCCATGTCCTTGCCACTGTCCAGCACTCTGTGCTGCCCCTTCAGGCCCTGGTGGGCACCGGGTTGTTGTTGCACCTCTCTTCTATTCTCTGCCATTACTTTTGCACTGCCTATTACTATCCAACATGCATTTCCACGTATCTGCGTGGGGCAGGGGGTTGCCCATATATGGTGGGGTCAAGGGGCAGGACCGCGTATTCAGGCACAGCCCCATATGCACTGCATGGGACCTTATGCAGCTCCCTTGGTCCCAACCCTATCCCAGAATTTCCTGCATGAGCATTAGTGCATGCTGTGCGCACTGGTCATCATGCACACCGTGCATCTGCACCTGTCTAACAAATCTTTTGAATGCACTTTGCAGTTTGCACCCCTTCGTGCATACAGCCCAAGGGTTTTAGTAGAGAAGGGGTCAAGAAAGTGGTGAATTCTAGTGATGGTACATATATGCATAAGGGATATGGGGTCTGTAAGAAGACCAAGGTTCAATATACTTTACTGTACTTGGCTGACCTATGAATCACAGTTATTGTTGCCTCAGTACATATTTTAAAAACTACAGGGTGTGACCATAGAGTACAGAAGTACAGTATGTTATTGCAGTAATGGAAGGGGCCAGAAGATTTATTTATTTATTGAATTTTGTTGACCCAGTAGGCCCACTGAGACTAGAAGTCCCTTTTTCAGGGGTGACCGGGGGAGGGGGATACAGATGGTAACCAACTGAAATTGAACCACATTTAGCTGTTGGTGGTATTTTTAGTGAATGGGGGAAATTCCCCTACTCATCAGTAGGGGGACAGGCTGTCTGTTTGCAAAGTTGGCCACTCGGGGTGAGACTCCAGTGAAGGAGGACGTCCGTTTGGTGGGAGAGTTGGCCTCCTTTCCCACCACTTCAATGCCTAAGGCTAACCAGGACTCAAGCCTGGATATTGATTCTGAGGAAGAATTACAAGAGATTCTCATATCGACTGAAGATTTAAGCAAAGTATTGAGAGTACAGTGCCTGGCGTTATTCAGCAGCATGGTAGTGATGGTGATTTACCCGACAACTCAAAACAACCTTGACCGATGAGAAATGCTGGAAACTGCAGGAGATGCAGTGGATTCTACCTTTCAGGCTAAACAGCGAGCAGCTGTTCCTCTTGTCAAAAGCTCAGACCAGCCTGTCAGCTTACCGGATGAAGCAGTAACTTCAAAGGGCCTGCTGGCGTTGGGTGAGTCATTATCTGTCATTATGACCGTTCCTTCTCAGTTAAATCAGGATAATGTACTTACTAAAGCTGGCAGACAAATCATAGCTAATAATGAGTGCCAAGAGCCTGTAATTATCCTGGAAAAGGCCAAAGAGGTTAAAAATCTTGGCGTACTGCAGTCCTGCATGAAGGGCGTGAAGCAGCTCAGTCAAATTCAGCTTCTGGTTTCACATCGGTGCTGAGTACACCATTGTCGAAATCGGCCAGATTCAGTATTTAAAACACCAGCTGAATTTGAGGTTACTGCAGTTAAGTCTTCATTAATAACATTTCAGACTAGTAAGACATCGCAAAAGGAGTGACTGATTTTAGGTTTCAACTTCTGGTTCGGGACTAATTTACAACAAAATAAAGTGTGCTACTGATTTAATAACTCTGAAATCTCCCACTGCACAGATTAGTCAGGGACCTTTGAGAATGGAAATCTTGGTTCCGTGCCTGCTCTACCTGTTGGCCTTGGTCTCAGCAGACAGCACTAGTGAGGCGGGCTGGAAACAAACATCATCAGGTATTTGGACTCCTGACACGACTTAGTATATGGATTTAAATCTTTCTCAATCTTTTCCTGATTGGAAACCGGAGATGCAAACAGAGTTGAGACTAAAACCAAAGCAGAACGTTAGCACTGCGTCACCAGTGATTGCCCCTAACAAATCTAAGTTACCCTGAGCAGGTACAATTATTTCTTCTGATGACTCTTCTAATGGTATAACTGTTCCAAATTTACATATTGATGTTTCCCTCAAGATACTGATTTTTCTTCTCCATCAAACCAGAAACCTCTTATGTCTGAACTTTTCGAAGCAAAAGAGAAGCAGCCCTAGAAGGAACTCTGTCCGCATCCGATATAAGGGGATTGGAAGACAGACCAGACGGATATTATGTTGGCAAATGCTTATTGAAAGACTCCTTACATTTCACCTCTAAGGATGTTTTTCCTTTCATAAACATATCTGGGGAAGATAATTTTGACGTAAGCTTTAGAACAGCTTATGCTTTGGACCTTTTTGGGGAAAGGTATGGGCAGGTAAAGTTTTCCCCTACATGGACCCCCTTTTTGGTAATTCCCCTTACTAAACCTTTGATAAAATATGTTACCATCATGTTCAGGAATGAGGGGTCCATGTAGAGGATATAACCTATTGGTTTACACAGAAATGTGATGTTTTGAGTGCACCTGAACCCATATTAGATTCAGAACAGTTTTGGACTGGTGGGTTGAAATATAAAGTGAAGTTGAGACAAACCGACACGGGCATTGAGCATGTCCCCAGTTCCTTTTCGTTGGGCAAAGATCGAGGGGTTTGTTTTTATGGGGCTCAACCTAGGGCCTGCTACAAATGTGGCTCGAGAACCCACCTCTCTAGTGTTTGTGATAAACCTAGATGTGACAGCTGCTGGGAAATAGGGCATGTTACAATGCAATGTGCCAATCATACAAAATGTGATCTCTGTGAGGAGTTTGGTCACGTGTTCCATGAATGTCCTTGGGCTGCAAAGAATAAGGCCTCTTGCATAAGTTCATGATCTTCTGATCCAACAAGCTCAGGATGCAGCTAAGACACCCCCCCCCTCCTCTTGCGCCTGAGGTGATTCCTCCACAGCCTGCTGCCCCAGTTGACCCTCCACGGCTCCTTTAAAGACAGAAGCAATGATTACTACACCTAATTTTTAAAGGAAGAATTAATTCAATTTGAATCTTCTGATTCCCTGGTCTTGACTCTGGTATGTTATATAGATCCGATTGTTCCTGACAAGAACTTATCTGTTTGACACCCACCTCCCATTGCCCTCTAGAAGATCCTCCAGAAATCTAAATCCCAAATCTCCCCTCCTTCAATCGCATTTGAATCAAATAATTCTTACGCGGCCTTGTTTACCACATGGGGAGATTCGGAAATGGAACTTGGTGATTCAGACTCTCAGAAATCCATTCAGGATCCTTCTGCATTGCCTGCAGAGGATTATAAAGGAAAAAAGAAAAAAAAGGAAAAAGTAAATATACACTGATGTTACTACTTTATTATATGACTTATGGCAGATCATAAATGGGGATCATTAAACACACACATTTTATTGAATGCTGTAAAGAGGCAGGCATTATTCCAGTATGTTCATGAGAAAAAAAAATTCTGTTTGTTTTTTACAGGAGACATGGATGTACTCTGTTGAGCAAGTATCCACATTTAAAAGGGATTGGCCCTGGGGCCCCTCGTTTTGGTCCTTTGGAACTGATAGTGCAGATGGGGTGGGAATACTGTTTAATTCATATGATTTTACTCTTCATAAATTGATGGACCTTTTACCAGGTCGGGTACTAATGTTAGATGGGAAATGGAACAATATGGACTGTAGATGTATTAATATTTATAATCCTCAGACAAAGGCTGATAGAGTAGCTTGTATGAAAGCAGTACAGCCATATTTAGTAACCTCGTATATGATTTTTTGGGGAGATGACTTTAACTGCAGCTTGTTACAGAAAGCACAGTCTAATAAAAAAATATATTGTGATTCTAATGCATTGGAGGCTATAATCAAATTAGCTGGGCTTATTAATTGCCTTAAGTACCTAGCACATGGGCTGTTTTACTTATATGGGAGGTAAATTTCAGACTACTATTGATTATATCTCCATTGGTACCAGTTGCAGCCCTCCATATTCAACCTGTTGAATTCTCAGATCATTTTCTTTTGATTTGTTCTCTAAAGCCATTAGCTTCGAAACCTCAAACACAGAAAAGATGGAAGCTGAACACTTCCATCCTTACTAACCCTCAAGTTAAAGGTACAATTAGGGCCATTCTTAGGACTTGTCTTTCAGTGGCATTTTTATATTTAGACTTAGGAGAATGGTGGACAGACACCAAAGCTGACCTATGTATTTAGTTTAAAAAATATGGGAGAACTTTGAGGAACTACAAATATTTCAAATATTTGCACTCAGAAACCAGTTACAGAGGCTTATTTATTTTTCATATACCTCTAGGCTCGATTTTACTAAACAGATTGACTGCGTTAAAATGGAAATGAGAAAATTTCAATATGATAGAGTTCAAACTATTCAGGCTATGCTTTATAACAGCACTCAGAAATCCCCAATAGGAGACCCGTTTGAGGCCTGCAAAGTGATAAAAGATACTATGAATATTTATTTTTTTAGAAACAGATGGTACTAGAGTGGATTTAGCAAATGACATAGGAGAAGTAATTAAAAAGCATTATGAATCTCTGGTTCCAAACTTACCTATTTCACAACTGAATATTGACAAATATTTAAATTGGATAAATATTCCTATTTACCACTTGAGGCAGCAAAATGCAAGTTCCGTTCTCTATTATTGAAATAGAAAATGTAATTCAACATTTAAAGAATGGGGTTTCTCCAGGATTAAATGGACTTCCAAATCAGTTTATAAATCCTTTATAAAAGAATTAGCAGTTTGTTTACAACTGGTATTTCAATTTCTTCTGAAAGCTGATTCCATGCCATCTTCCTTTACAGACGGATTAATTATTCATATATTCAAATCTGGAGATAAACATAACATAAAAAACTGGAGGCAAATTACACTTCTAAATTCAGATGATAAAATGTTTGCTATGATATTAAATAATCAACTTAAAAATTATGCAGTACAGGTTATCTCACCTCATCAATTCTGTGGCCTTCCAGACAGACAAATTCAAACGGCAGTTATGACTATAAGGGATGTGATAGAGCATTTATCACTAGAGGGTAAGAGCAGTTGTATAATATCGGCCGATTTTGAAAAAGCCTTCGATAGAGTTTACCTCCCTTATTCATTTCAAGGACTGGAAAGCTTTGGGATCCCTACGCAGATTCAACATCTCATACAGCTGTTATACAAATTAACTTTGGTCTTCCCCTTTCTCAAAGGAGTAAAAATGAGAAGTTTTCAGTTACAGACTGGGGTTCGTCCAGGGTGCCCTCTAAGTCCCCTCATATATATATATTTTCTTTAGAACCCTTTTACGCTCCCTTACTTATACACCTAGGTGGAATGGTATTTTAGGCCCTGAATCACAGAGGCAGGTATATTTGCAAGCATATGCAGATGATGTATGTCTGTTTTTCTCTGACCATAAGCAACTACATGGGTTTCTTAAAGAATTTAAGACATTTTCAGCTGTATCAAATGCCAAATTAAATATTGGGGAAACTAGAGTTTTGTTTGTAGGAGCTAGGAATCATCCTGACATATGTCAGGATGCAATTCACATATCTAAGGAACTTCTTAAAATGTTAGGACTTCTTTTTTGGTCCACAGACTTTTTCAGTAGAGAATTGGGAAACTGCAATTATGAAAGTAAAGAAAAAGGTCACAAGATGGAAGCAATGGAAGCTTTCCAAGCAAAACGTACTCATGCTTTAAAACAATTCATTATGCCTTGTTTGCAATATATTGCAATGATATTTCCTCTGCCACCTCTATTTGAGACTAGGCTTTACAGTAGTTTTTCCAGATGCTTTGGGGGAACAGGTTAAATCCGGTTAAATGGTGTTTCACCTAATTGGATAAAAAGAAGGGGGGCTTGGAATGATAGACCCAATAGTGTTTTTTCATGCTCTGTTTTTTACTCAAACAATCAAAAGTGATCTGCTATCTCCTGATGGTGGAGGAGGGGTATGGGTTAGGCTAGTGTTAAGATGTTATTTTAAGGTTTGGCATAACATGGCCCCTAAATTTAATCCATATACTTATATCCCCATGTATTTTCGATCAGCAGTACATAAGTTATATAGATGGCAGATCAGTAAGGAAATGATCCAAACAAATAAAGTGCATGTATTATACAGTCTTATTATGACTCGTATTTACCCAACAGAGCCTTGTTTTAAGAACTGCCCTACGACTCCAGAACTCATATATATTATCGCAACTCAATCACCCCAGAATTCCCCTATATGTGGAAACTCAATGGCTACTTATGTATGGAAGACTAAATGTTAGGGGTAATGCTAAATACATGGCAAAATAAGAGAGGAACTGCCCTTATCCTGACTGTATCAATATGGAAGAAAGTATGGAACATTTTTCTTGCATTGCTGTTATGTTAGGGCATTGTGGGTCTATTTGGCAACAAAATGGAATCTTAACTGGTTTACTACCATTACTTATGAGATATTGGTTTTAGGTATTTCACCCCCAGTTTAGATCTTTTTCATCACAGTACATTAGCTATCTTTTTTCTGCTGTGTAAGGTTTTATTTATGGCAGGCGAGATGCCAATGAGTTATTTATCAAAATAATTGTCATATGAGGGTTATAATCAATTAGTGTCTCATGAATTAATGAAAATACATTTGAAGAGAAGCAGGCATTTAACTCATATAAGGTTATGAAATAGTGGAAAGGTTTTCCTGTTTTATTAAACATAAATTGTAGCCTGGGCCAGATATTCAAAGGGTTGCGCCATGCGCAACAGAGATCTCGTCAGTGCAAGTCTGAAAATGCGCCATTGTGTGATATTCAGCGGAGGGAGTTGTGCCACTCAAGCTGCAATGCGCAAGAGTGCAATGGTAATGAATGCATGAGCAACCGTAGGGGGAGGAACCATGAATAAATGGCGCAGTGCGATATTCAACGACATGCACCATGCGCAATAGGGGAGGTAGTGGAAGTTGCGCGATAGCGGAAGTGAGCCAAAATAAAAAGAAGCAAGAGAGATGCACAAGAACACTACAGGAAGGCCTGAAGTGGGGGTGAGCTGGCAGCAAGAGGAGAGAGAGGACCAGAGAGAGGGACAAAGAAGGAGCAGAACAGGGCACACCTGTGCCACGCAGGACAGGTGTGGGGAGACAGTGTCAGTGAGCAGAACAACAGAGCAGTGCTGCAAAGCAGTCAGGATAGTGGTAGGAGGCAGGACAGCAGAAGGCCGGAGGTGTACCCGGTGCAGGGGGGAGCAGCACAGAGGACAGCGGGGGGAATGGGACAACATCTGCTGGGGTGGAACAACAGCCAGGGACATGGCCAGTGCCACCATACAGATGGAGGCAATAATGAGGGGTGTGAGAAGGCAGGCAGTAGGGGGGGTGTGGCCTTGGAAGGGCCCGTTGGTGGTACGCCCCCAACAGGTGGTACCGAGCCCGCATCACCTTCGAGCAGTATACTGATACAGAGATTGTGGGCCAGTACTGCCTGAACCGGGCAATCCTGAGGTGGCTCTGTGAGCTGTGCAGTGATGAGATGCAGGCACCCACACGACGGAGCCGTGCTCTGTTAGTGGAGACTAAGGTGACAGCTGTCATGTGCCTGCTCACCACGGGCACCTTCCAGAGACCAACAGGGGACACAACTGGCATAACCCAGTCTGCTGCGTCATGCCTACTCACACAATTCCTCAGCACACTGCTGCCACATGCTGTGGAGTACATCCATTTCCCCAGCACACAGGTGGAGCGCACAGCACACATACAACAGTTCCACAGGGTAGCACGTATGCCTGGCATGCTCGGGGCCATTGACTGCACCCATGTGGCCATCCACACACCACCTGGCCCAGAATGGCATAGCCTACAGGAACTGCAAGGGATACTCCAGCATCAACTGCCAGGTAGTGTGTGATGCCAGGAGGTGCATAACCAATGTCTGTGCCACGCACCTTGGGGGAGACGTGATGCCTTCATCTAGCACCAGTCTGCACTGTGCCACAGGTTCGAGAGTGGGGACATCCCCACTGGCCACCTAGTGGGTGAGTATGCACAACACGCAGGATGACATGGGCAGCTGTGGGGAGGAGGCATAGTCAGAGGTGCCATGGGTACCTGGCCTTGATGGCCCATGGCAGAGTGATGCAAACCACCATACTAATATACACCCTCTATACACAGGTGACAGTGGATTTCCACTCTATCCCTGGCTGCTTACACCATACCGGTGTCCCTCGACCCCATCGCAGCAACGATACAATGAGGCACATGCCACCACACGTAATATCATCGAGCATGTGTTCAGGATGCTGAAGTCACGGTTCCGGTGCCTGAACACGCCTGGCGGTGTCCTACAACAGCCCCTCGAAGGCCTGTGGGCCATTCCTGGCCTGTTGCATCCTGCACAACATGGCCAATGACTGTGGGATAGCCATAGAGGTCAAGAGGGGACAGCGATGGGGACAATGAGGCGCTAGTCCAGATGGTGATGTGCAGCCACTCCTGGGCGAAGGAACCCGCCTGTTTAGGGATGGCTCAGCTGCACGGGACACCATCACAGAGAGCATTTCGCCAATACAGGTAGGTCACAGGGCCATGTGCAACCACCAATGGCAAGGGCACAACCCACACACAGGCATAGACGAACCCAAGGGGTGGAAGGCGGCAAGTGAATGGGACTGAGCATGGATCTGCACACGCCGTCAAGGATGGGCATGGCCAAACACGACAAGTGCACACATGCACACACACACATACACACACACACCCCCCCACACCGCAAGACATGTACAAGGGGTAGAAGGCATGCCAACCATGACTGCAACACCTAGCCACACACAGGCCCACACACGCCAATGCCCAGTGGCTGTCACTGTGCTTGTGTCAGATGCTGGTCACCATTGCACACTGGTGGACAGCGCAATGCAGGCATCATCATGCATGCAACAGTGGCCAGCAGCCAGGAGGTGTGCACATGGACTGTGTGTGTGCAGAGCTATTGCCCACCCATGCGTCTTACGGTGCACAACACATTGCACACAGGGCAGCAGCAGACAGTGGCCATGGTGGGAGACAGGTCAGTCACATGGCACAGTGCCACAGCCACCACGGATGCATGGGCAGCCCCGCTGAGACCTGCCTGCCATGCCAGGCTGACCATTGGCCTCATGGGGTGGCACAGATGTTCCACCAGGGTTGACTTTGGGAGAATGCAACCGTGTTCGCACAGGGATCTGCAGCTCACCAAAAATGCCTGCGCCTGGCGCGCTCGGTATGCCCACAGCCAAACCCGGTGTTGACATGGGAGGTGTCGCATGATGCCATGAACGGGGGGTGGACATGGCACTGAGCGGTGTCTGTGGCACATGGGCAAATAACTGGGTGCCCATGTGGTCATGACAGCTGTGAATGCATGTGTCCGCCTGTCAATGGCAGTGGTCACATCCTCCGCAGCCATTCCATCCCTGCCAGGAGCAGACTGGCGCCCTGCTGCGATGCTCCTCTGCCTGGTGCAGGACCGCACTGAGTGTATCCACCACCGTCACAAGCCACAACTGCTGATCCACTGAATCCTGGAGTATGCGGGTGTGCTCATCTAAGGGTCATCTGCCTGACTGGCATGCTGTCCCTCATGATGTTAGTGGCGTGCTGGGCAGCACCCCTTGAAGTCAGGTGCTGCACACCAGAGCCATGCCTGGGCACATCCACACGTGGTGCACTGGCGTCGCCCCGACACTGTCCCCTGTCCGCATTTTCCAACTGCTGGCACTGCCCTTCTGGCTGCCGATCATCAGGGCTCGCTGGTGCCAACACATTGGCCACTACAGGCCCACCAGCCTGGATGCACACCAGTGCTGCCCACTGGGGCATACAAGCACAGACTGGGACTGTGATGTCACGCGAGGCCTCCATGGTGGCACCTCCCCGGCTATGCCCATGCCATTCCCTGCTGTGGGACCATCCTGCGTCCCACACGTATCACTGTCTGGGATGTGTGATCCATCATCATCGGTGCCTGATCCGGGACCAGTCCATGTCCCAGCATGCTGGAGTCCATGGCCGCTGTCATGCTGGGACACAGGCAGGGCCTCATCCACACCAGCATCACCATCTTCAGTCAGGACAGACAGGCAGGTATGCGGTGGTGACCCTTGGACCCCTGTGGAGGTGGATGGGCACTCCTCCGTGTCCAGGGCCTCACCCACGGTGGACACACCCAACACCGCTGACCCTTTGTAGATGCTCAGGAGCTGTAAGGGAACACAGTAGCATTAATGTCTCTGCCCTACCCTGTGGCACTCCCCCTGCCTCCCACACAGTGACAGCACAGGACCTACCATGCAGTGACGGGCTGCCACCTGTCTGGAAGCCACACCTGGAATGCCCTCTATGGCACAACACCGCATGCTGCCAGCCATCTGCTCCTCCTGTAGCATCAGGCATGGCACATCCAGCTGCCCACCACCGGTTACAGCACGTGCTGCCCTGATGGCAGCCACCTTGTCCTTAATTCTCCTTCTGTCCATGCCGACCTTCTTTTTACATTCCTGCATGGACCACTGGTGGCTTCCATGCTGGTTCACGGCATGCGCAACCTCACCCCATGCCGCAGCATGAGCCTGTGGTGTTCCCCACTGTCCGCTGAGCAGCCGTTCCCTGTTGAGGTATGCCTCGAACAGGGCGTCTGTTTCCGCCCATCTGAAGTTGGGCCTCCTCTTCCTCCAACATCCCTGTTCCTCCTCTTCCTCACATTTGGTCATTATAGAGCCTGTGGGAATGACAGGAGTTACCTTTCACTGTGCAGTCCCATGCATCTCCCACACACCACAGTCCACACTTCCAAACAGCATGCAACCCACCACAATAGACTGCAATACCAGACTATGGCCTCTGCAGCCCCATGTCACATTTATATAGCGCAATGCATGCAAATGAGGCGAGGCTCAAATTTAAGTGGATGCTAATGCAGTAGCTGCGCCATGGAATTGCTGATGAGCTGATTTGCATATGCCGGCTGAATATCGCGCTGTTGCACCTTGTGCAATTGTGTTGAGTGTGCTCAGGCACAGGCGCAGCTCTGTGATGTGTGCAGTAGGCACTGCACGGCGCATGCCCAGGGTGCTGACGCTGATGCCTGCCGCGCTGCTGACGTGCTGAGTGTGGGAGGCAGTGCAGGGCATGGCCACCACTGTGCCAGTGGCGCTAGTGCACTGTTCACATGTATGGCACTCTTGCCCTGGAGCACCGTAGGCACCGTGGTGCCACAGCATGGTAGGCCACTGCAGGGTGTCTCATACAGGCACCCAACCGCGCTACACGCAGGGAGTACCAATCACGCTATGGCAGTCCGTACGCGCGAGACCCTTGACCCTGTGCCCGACCTTTGTCACCTAGGCACAATGCGTCCACATGGGTGCATCACTATCACACTGTTCAGTGACAGCGCAATGGGGAATGGTAGCACTGTACCGCGCAGCATCTGCACGTGGCGGACGTGCACTATAGAACGCCATTTTGACTCCAAGCAGATGCAGAGATGGCGAGACGGATGGCTGCTGTGTGGAGCCAGGTGGAGCTGGCCAATTTGGTGGCCATCGTGGAGCCCCATGCTGGGCCCTTTTTGGCAATGACCCCCCAGACAGGGCCAGAAGTGCCATCTGGGAGGAACTGGTGATGAAGCTGGAGGAGGCCACAGGACTCGTCCGTACTTCGGAGCAGTGTTGCCACCGATACGGGGACCTCCAGCGGAGGGACCTGGACAGGCTTGCCCCCCTGTGGGTATGCACCAGGTGAGGTGCAGTGCCACGACCAGGTAGGTGCCCCAACCATACACTGGTTGCATCCGTACGGTATCATGGTGAGCATGTGTCCACCACACAGGGAGGGTGGGTTGTCCAGTGTGCCCGGTGGTGGTGGTGGGGGGGGTTGCGGCATGGTTAGGCTGTGCGGGATCACACACACCCGGGGTTGGGGGGCCTTTGCTACTGGACTGTACTGATGTTCCCCTCTCCATGTTTGCACCCTAGGCCCTGAAAAGCAGCATCGAGCCCATGAAGACCGCCACCGTCAGGAGGATAGGGGAGCTGGGCAACAGCCATGGGCTGCCAGTTCCAACGTCGAACAGTGCCTGGATCAGGCCAATGAGGGTGAGTGCCTTTCTTGCATGATATTCTGTGCATGCTGTGTTGCACGGTAGGTGGTGGGGCATGGCACCATCCATTGACACCACTGCCGTGCATGCCACATGATACAGTCAGCACTGTCCTGTGGCACTGCATGTGTGGGTGTGCATCACTGGTGGTCCATGTGTGCACTAGGTACATGGCTGTGCCACTGCCTTCACACCACATAGCCATGTCACTGTACAGCCACGGTGGTGCTGTGCGGGACTTGGGCGGTGGGTGTGTGCAGCAGTCTGCATGTCTGTGTGCACCTAGGTAGGCAGGTCATGTGGACACGATCACTGTGGGTGGTTGCACACCATCACAGGGGCATGTCCCATGGCTATATGCCATGCACAATGGGTGAGCTGCAGGGGGATGGGCATTCACACCTATTGACTCTGCTTCCTTGTCCTAGGTGGACAGAGGATGATGCGGATGGAGAGGGCCATGCAGGAGCTGCTACAGGTTGCACAGGTGTCACTGGAGATCCTGCAATGGTTGGACCAGTACAGTGTCCGGAGGCATCGTAGCAGGAGGCGCCACAGGAGCGGGGAGTGGGGCTGCCACTGAGACGTCCATGCCCCGAGTTCCATCCTATCCCCCTGGACCCACCCTCACACCCCTCCTTCCCTCTCCCATTTGTTCACCCCTCCCCCTTACCCACTCCAACCTGGTATGTGGCCCTCACCCCCAACTGATATGTATATATATATATATATATATATATATATGTGTATGTAAATAGATGTATAGCACCTTTTAATATACATTTGTTTTGTTATGCCTACTGTGGTGGTCTCTGATTTGCAGTGGGCTACAGGTGCTCAACTGCAGTGGTGTGCATGGTGTCGAGGCGGTGCAGTCATGGGGGTGTGTGTGTGTCAGCGAGGGAGGCGACTATGGTGTGGGCGTAACTATCAGTCACTCTCCATGATTTGTGTGTTGTTCCCTGTGCACTGGATGACTGTGTGCAGTGGTCCACGTGCATGCACTGTGTCCATGGCACCCTGTGAGACCATCCATGGCCTGTGCAGCTGACACCCTTGCATGTCTGTGATTTGCACTGTCCGCTGGCATGTCAGTGGTGGCTGTCCATGCTGGACAGCCACTGTACCCAGCACAATGCCGGGTTGCCTCCTGTCACCGGTGTGGTGCACATCTGCCTCAGGTGGCACTGTGGTCTCCATGTTGTTGCTTGTGTCTGTTGCAGGGGATGTGCTCCACTGTCTGTCACTTGTACTCCAGTCGCATGCTGGTGGCATACAGCTTCATGGTGCCTGGCACTCCTGTGCCATGGAGGGGTGCTGGCTGTGTGTACCACGGCTGCTGTGGCCACACACCAGTGGCTTGGTTGACCCGCTACTGTGTCCCTGTGTTGGTGTGCCCTTGAGTATGGGTGGGTGTTTGTCCATGCACTGTGTTGCATCCTGTGTGGCGCATGCTTCCATGCAACACTGTGGGTGTCTGCACTGGCTGTTGTGGCCAGTGCTGGGATGGGGTGTGTCCTTGTGAGGGTGTGCAGGGTGCTGTACTGCTGGTGGTGGGGTCTGGGGCATGCTCTGTCACATGTGGGGTACCTCGTGTGCCGACACATGGTCGGTCTCTCAGCTGTACTTCGGGGGGGACGTGCAGGGCGGCACTGTGTATGCAGTTGTTGCATTGCTGTCTGTTGCCACCCACTACAGTGTGCCCGTGGTGGGGCTGCCTTTCATGGCTCCTTGGTGCACAGGGTTGCATTATCACAGTGGGGGTGGTGGCATGAATGGGGTGTCCTGCACTGTTGGGCACTACTCCTGGGCAGGGTGTATGGGGATTGTGGTGCAGGGTGTGCTCTGCATTGGTGGGATGGTGTGGCATGGGGTGGCTGGACATCCTTGTGTGACAGGCACAGCTTGCCAGGGGGTGTGCTGGGGCACCATGCCCCAGCTGTGGGTTTGTTGCTGGTGTCCACGGGCTGGTGGTTCTTCCAGCTCTCCTCAGGTTGTGCGGTGCATGGGGTGTGGGGGGCGATGTCTGTTCTGCTGTGTGCTCCTCTGCCCATCTCTACCATGGGTGGTGGACCCCTGCATCCTGTCCCTGTGCATCCCTGGTTGTGCTGATGCACTGCTACCCTGCTCCACTGAGCATCCCTGGCTGTGCTATTGTGCATCAGACCTGCGCCACTACGCATCCCTGGTTGTGCCATGGTGCGGTTGGCCTTGATATTCAATCATGTGCATGGCTGTCACATTCATGATCTTGGGTATCGTTTGAATATCTGCATATTGCGCATGGGCGCATTGGACTTGCATCTGCTCCTGCTATTGTGCTACTTTGTGGCACAGTTTGAATATCTGGGCCTGTGTATAACTGGATTTCTGTATTTAGAATCTGTTTTTGACCTTTTTTCCTCTGCCTCTTAGGTTTTTTCTTTTTATGATTTATGTTCTATTACTCTATTGAGAGTTGTATAATTTTCTTTTTGTGTGTTGTTATTTATGTTTCTTATTTCAATAAAACTCCCTACTTTTGATAAGTGCCATGGGATCTTTAACATCCACCTGAACTACCACCAATCCAGGCAGATGGGACCTCGTTTAATGTCTCATCCGGAAGACGGCACCTCAGAAGTGCTCACTTAATACAAACTTCTCAGATGTGTTCAATTCCAGGGAGGAATATAACAGCTAATCTGGCTTTGATTCGGGATATTTTTGAGTATAGTGGACAAAACAAATTAAGAGGTTTTCTTTTGGCAATTGATCAAGCAAGGGCCTTCGATAAAGTGTCTCATGAGTATTTATTTCAAATTTTGTCTTTATATGGGATACCACAAAATATGTTGGTATGGTTAAAGGCTATGTATTCTAAAGCCACTATTATGCCCTATGTAAATGGTTTAATGGGGAATGCAGTATAAATGAGAATAGGGATTAGACAAGGGTGCCCGGTTAGCCCTTTGTGCTATACTTAATGCACTGGATCCATTAGTGAGACAGGTCGTTAATAATCAAAGGATTGTGGGGTTGTCTCCTCATGTAGAGCTTGAGAAACAAAAGATAGCAGCTTATGTCGATCACTTGTGTTTTTTCATTCCCTCGGTCGAAGATGGTAATGAGGTCTTGAAGAATTACATCGGTTTTCAGGTAGCCAGTGCTGTAATTAAGGAAAAACATCAGGCCATTAGGATAGGGAATTTGATGATCAACGGATGAGTACGGGTTGCGGAATTCATAATTTCTTACTCTATTTATATTTTAGGTTTATTATTTGGAGATGGGGATCTTCAAATTAGGAACTGGGAAGCACAATTAACGGTATGTGAGCAGAAAGTCCAAATTTGGAAATCCTGGAAGTTTTCAAAACGAAAGAGTAGTAACTATGAAGTGCTTTTTGTTGCCTATTTTACATATTTGAGTTTATTTATCCCCCATTTTTATGAAACACATTTATATAGATGTTTTTTCAGATGTTGTAGGACAGACTTAATCAGTAAAATGGAAATATCAGTGACAGTGGCGTGAAAAGTATTTGCCCCTTCCTGATTTTCTCTATTATTGCATATTTGTCACACTGGATGTTTTTCAGGTCTTTAGAGAAAATGTAATATTAGATAAAGGGAACCTGAGTGAACAAATAACACTTGTTTTTTTTTCATTTCACCTATTTAATGAAAAAGTTAACCAACAACAACTGGCACTGTGTAGAAGTAATTGCCCCTTACACTTAATAACTGGTTACGCCACATTTAGCTGCAATGACTGCAACCAAACACTTCCTATAATTCAATATCAGTCTTTCACATCGCTGTGGAGGAATTTTAACTCACTCTTCCTTGCAGAACTGCTTTAATTCAGTAACATTTGGTAGGTTTTGAGCATGAACTGCTCGTTTCAGGTTCTGCCACAGCATCTCTATTGGGTTTAAGTCTGGACTTTGACTAGGCCACTCCAAAACTTTAATTTTACTTCTTTTAGCCATTCTGATGTGGACTTGCTTTTGTGTTTTGGATCATTGTCTTGCTGCATGACTAACTATGCTTCAGCTTCAGCTGACGGAAGGATGACCGGACATTCTCCTTAAGAATTTTCTGGTACAGAGCAGAATTCATGGTTCCTTTAATTTTGACAAGTCATCCAGGTCCTTAGGCAGCAAAGCATCTCCACACCATCACACTACCACCACCATGTTTGACTGTTGGTATGGTGTTCTTACTGTGGAATGCTGTGTTTGCTTTACGTGAGACATTATGGGATCCATGTCATCCAAAAGTTCCACTTTGGACTCATCTGTCCATAGAACATTTTCCCAAAAGGCTTGTGGATCATCCAGGTGCTTTTTGGCAAATGTGAGACAAGCATTATGTTCTTCTTGGTTAGCAGTGGTTTCCGCCTTGCTACTCTCACATGAAGCCCATTTTGCCCAGTCTCTTTCTACTTGTGGAGTCATGAACACTGACCTTAGCTGAGGCAAGAGAAGCCTGCAGTTCTTTGGATGTTGTTTTAGGATCCTTTGAGACTTCCTGGATGATTTCGCTGCGCCCTTGGAGTAATTTGGCAGGCTTCCACTCCTGGGAAGATTCACTACTGTTCCAAGTGTTCTCCATTTGGAATTATGGCTCTCACTGTGGTTCGATGGAGTCCCAGAGCCTTAGAAATAGCTTTGTAACCCTTTCCAGACTGATAGAGGGCAACACATCTTTTCTGATCTTTTCAGGAACTTCCTTTGATCATGGCATAATGTGCTGGTTGAATCTTTGTGCTGGCAACGTGACTCTGATGGTAAGGGTCAAAATAAGTGAGGTTTATATTGAGCAGGGCTGGCTGTAATCAAGCCTGGCTGTGTTCAATCAGCTGACTCTAATTATCCTTTTAATTTGGTTGATTTAACTAGGGGGCAATTACTTTTTCACACAGTGCCAGTTGGTGTTGGTTAACTTTTTTCATTAAATAAATGAAATAAGTAAAAAAAAAAAGTGTTATTTGTTCACTCAGGTTCCCTTTATCTAATATTATATTTTGTCTAAAGACCTGAAAACATCCAGTGTGACAAATATGCAATAATAGAGAAAATCAGGAAGGGGGCAAATACTTTTTCACGCCACTGTATTTATCAGTTAAGTTTGGGGGGTTAGGCATGATGAACCCAGTGGTGTTTTTTCATTATTTTTTTATTTCTTTTCTACATTAGAATTAGGGTGGAATGGGGTTGTGAACCCACGGCAGAAATGGACATGGTTCGGTTTACATAATTATTTTGAGAAGTGGGTGTTGATCCACCCAAAATATTGCAGCAATATGAAGTGCCTGAATATGCGGTTTCAACACTGAAAAAGGTCCGACAATGGAAGATTGACAAGACAGTACTGTTGACATCTACAATTAAGTCATTGTACTGGTTAACCATGTCATCCCAGTTTGTGGGACAGGCGTTTTCCACTTTGTCTACCATCAAGATATCTCACGGTCTTGACACTATTGAATGATCAATGGATACCTGTTAAAATCTGGGATGTGTTATGGTTGTTCTGTTATGGGAGTATAGGTGTTAGAGGTAATATGAAGCATTTAGCTTTGGAGGAGAGAGTATGTCCTAGGGCAGAGTGTTTTCAAATTGAGGATACATAATCCAATTTCTTCTTGAATTGTCCTTCAACTCAAACATTAGTGGTGTATTTGGCACTAAATGGCTGTGGTCATATCTGAAATCCCTCACTTATGAGAATTTAATTGTGGGTGATTATTCAGGATACTTAAGATTTTCACCCTAGTACATTAAATGTTATTTTGCATGCCTTAAATTTTATCACTGGCAAGCCAGATGTCAATTTTTAACACAACAACTGAATGCATCTCCAATTTCCTTTATAGTGATCCTGGAGAAAGAGCTTATTTATTTATTTGCTTTTGTTAACCAGGTAAGCACATAAGACAACCAAGTGCCTATTTTCAGGTGCGATCCGGAGGATTACAATTATACATACAAGAACATCAGGCAGAACAGGGTGCATACAGAGCTACAGAACATAGATTACATCAAGAAATATCATGAAACATTAGGCAGACAGGGTTCATACAAAGATCATCAGAAACAGTGATTTAAATGATAGTGAGAAAAGCAACTTCGTACAGGCATAGGGGGTTTAGCCAAGGTGCATTACAACAAACAATAAGCTAGCTAGGTACATAGAAGTGCATCAGGCTCATAAATTTCATCAGGAGGTACCATTATAGACAGACAAATGCCTGTGGGTAAAGTCAACAGTACCCACAGGAGTACACAGGCATAGAGAGGCCAGTTACTCAGGATAGGCAGCAGAATTTGTGGGGGTGGAGGGGGACTACAGGGTGTAGGCATTCTTTCCAGGGACAGGTAGGGCAGGGAAGAGCACTGTATTCAAAAAGGTGGGACAGATGGTAACAAGCTTGCCAAGTGGTTGAAGTGCAGGCAGAGGCTGGGGTCAACATGCCCAGGCAGTCGGGACCAGATTGGTGGCTCAGGCACAGAGGCAGGCAGAGGACGATTTTAGAAAGCTCCATAGGGAGGCTTTGAAACAGGGGTGGGAGATAGTGGAGCGAGTGCTAACAGGAAGGGAGTTCCACAGCTTGGGTGCGTGGGTGGTGAAGGCCCAGTCCCCCATTTGGGTGTGGGTTTTTGGAACCAGGAGGACCTGAGAGTCACTGGATCTTAGATGGTAGGTGGGGTTTGCAGTTTTGAGGAAAGAGGCGAGTGTAGGTGGAATGTCATTTCTGACAATGTTGTCAATGAAGTTCCTAAGGACAAAGGTGTGGTGGTGCTCTGGGGGAAGCCATTCCAGCTGGGAGTATAATGCACATCGGTGTGTGAGGCGGGGAGCAGCGAGGGCAAAACGGCATACATTGTTGTACGCTGTGTCCCATTTGGAGAGACTGGATTTAGGAACGTGAGAAAAAGATACCAAGCCATAGCAGAGCATGGGTAGGAGGAACCTCCTAGCAATGGCGAGACGTGCGGCAGGGGTGAGACAAATTTTGGCTCTGTAGACCAGGCCCAACTTGCAGTTTGTGGCCTTACAGGCTTACAGGTCCAATTGCGGGTCATGGGTGACCCTCAGGTACTTGACCACATCCGCAACATTCAGGAGGGATCCATCAGCTCCCAAGATATTTAGTGGACTTTGGCAGGCTTTTATCTTGGCCGAGGAGCCAAAGAGCATGGCCTGGGTCTTTTTAAGGTTAATGGTTAGCTTGTGGTCCTCAAGCCAGGTTTGGATGTGGTTAAAGTCAGAGCTTAACCAGGAGTTAACATCCACGATGTCCATGCGAGCTAGCCAGGATGACAAGGTCATCAGCATACAGTGTGGAGTGCCCATGGGCGGACTATGGGCAGCTCATTTATGAATAGGGAAAACAGAATGGGTCCAAGGACAGGGAGTCCTGTGGGACCCCACTGGTCACCGGGAAGGTTCAGAGAGGGCTTTGTTAAAGTTAGTATATTGCTGTCTCCCAGAGAAGTAGTTGGTGAACCAGGCATGGGCGGGGGTGGGGGGAGAATCCCATGGACCAGAGAGTGGAGCACAGAAGCACATGCTCAACCCGGTCAAAGGCTTTAGAGAGGTCCACAAAGATGGCCCCAGTCAGTTTACCTTGGTCGGTAGCTGACCTGATCTCGGAGGTGACCACTGCAAGGGCTGAAGAGGTGCTGTGCCCTTTTCTGAATCGGGAGGTGTGCTTGGGAGAGTAGCTCATCGCTCTGGAGGTAGTGAGTGAGCTGGGAGGCAACTACTTTCTCAAGTAGCTTGCTGATTGTCGACAGGCTCGCAATAGGATGGTAGATATTAGGATCCTTTGGGTCACCTTATTTGAGCACAGAGACGACCCTGGCCACCTTCCAAACAACCGGGATGGTTACTGTTGTTAGGGAAGTGTTGAAAATGTGAGAGATAGGCCAGGCTAGGGGAGGAAGCCCCAAGGCAGAGCAGTTTAGGCTCAAGGTTGTTGTGCCCAGCTCCAGTGTGTGGGGAGAAACTAGCAAGGAGCTTCTGGGTCTCCAGTGTGGACAACCTTTGAGGTAGAAGGAAGGATGACTAGAAATCCCACCATGAGAGGGTCCCAGAGTTACAGGGCTGGGGAGTTGAGGAGAGAGGGCTGCCGGGACCAAGAACAGGCAGTTAAAGGTGTTGCCAATAGTGAGGGGGTTATTGCAACTGACCCCACCAATCAGCAAGTCAGAGGCCTGGGCTCTGGCTGACCCTCTGACCAAGTTCTTAATATTTTGGCAGAAAGTCCTAGAGTTACTGGCTGAGGAGAGTAGGGCAGATTGGCAGAATTTGCTCTTGGCCAAGTGGATGGCTCTCTTGCAGGAGCTCCTCAGCTGTCTGTATTCGAGGAGGTCAGTACTGGAGTGGGAGGATTTGAATCACGCCCAACATTTGTCCCTTTGTTTCATGAGGAGAATAAGGCCACCATGAAGCCACTTAGTTACAGTACCCCTCACCCTTCTTTTCATTAGGGAGCATGTTTATTTTGTAAGGAGTGAAGACAGCAAGGAAGTTGTCGAGGGCCTCCGTGGGATCACTGTGGCCTTTGTAGTAGAGGAGCACTCCACCCTGCACTTTCCCTCTCTGTCCAGCCTAATTAGGTGGTACCCAGGAGGGCACACATGGAGTCTGGGGTGTGTGGCTTCAGTCAGGTTTCCATAATCCCCAGAATGTCAGGGTTGTAGTGAGCCACCCAGGCAGTTAGCTCAGCTAGGTTCGGTAGTAAACTGTGCACATTCAGATGAGCCAGTTTTATGCCTTTGGCAGATAGCCAGGCAGGTGGGGACTGAAAGAGGGCATGGAAGCCAGAGGCCCAGGGTTGGGCTGTGCCCCAACAAGGCCAGGGAGGAGCAGGCACCCCAGGGCAGCATCCTAAAGGCCACAGGGGAGGAGCAGGTGGGTCAAGTACAGTTGAGTTCAGGCCTAGGCCCTGGGCAGCTTGAGGAGGCAAAGACCGAGGCTAAGACAAACAGCATGGGGTTATACTGGCAGAGGCACCACTTCATGTAACAGATGGTGTGCAGCCCTAAAGATGTTAGGCCAGGATTATCATAGCACTCAGAGGGCAGAAAGCTGCAGTATACTGGTAGCTGTAGCAGGTCAACAAGCTGAGGGGTATTAACAGAACAATTCAGGCACCGGCTATATCAGATCTAGTAGTACAGTGAGTCATAGAGACACAATAACTAGCCTGTAACAAGCAATTAGTAAAACTGGCCCTAATGAGACCAGTGATTACATCCAAGCACAAGTATCAGCCCAGTGAGACAACGAGATATGTTATATTGCATATATTACTGTTTGGAAGTACTAGGTCTAGAGCATAGAAACATAGAAACATAGAAGTTGACGGCAGATAAGGACCGTAAGGCCCATCCAGTCTGCCCATTTCTTTTTCTACCTTATAAATGTGCCATTGGCCTTTGCTTTGTCAGTGGCCTATCTATTCATACTCATTTGTATTGCTCCTTTATGCCTATCCCATGCCTGTTTGAAGCCCTGCACTGTATTCATAGCCACCACTTATTGAAGTAAGCCATTCCATGCATTCACCACCCTTTCTGTGAAAAAGAATTTCCTCACATTCCCCCTTAATTGGCCCCCTCTAATCTCATGCTGTGTCCTCTTGTCCTGCAATTTTTCTTATATTTAAATATGTTAGACTCTTTCACCTTGTTAATGCCCTTAAGGTGTTTGAATGCCTCAATCATATCACCTGTCTCCCTCCTTTGCTCAAGGGTATACATATTGAGCTCTGTTAATCTGTCCTCATATGTCTTCTGATGCAGTCCCTGCACCATTTTGGTTGCCCTTCTCTGGACTGCCTCAATTTGGTTAATGTCCTTGTGAAGGTGTGGCCTCCAATGCACGCAGTACTCCAGATGGGGCCTAACCAGTGTCTTGTAAAGAGGGATTATTACCTCCTCTCACGACTTCAGATACCCCCTATAATACACCCTAACACCCCCTAGCCTTACCTACTGCTTTAGAGGTCTGCTTGATGATTTCAGGTCATCAGTGATGATGATGCCCAAGTCTCTTTCTTCCTTTGTGACTGCTAGCAACTCCTCCCAGCCTATAGGTGGCTTCAGGGTTTCCTCCCTATGTGAATATCTTGCACTCTTGCATTAAATCCCAGTTGCCATTCTTCTGACCATTTTGCTAGTTTATCCAGATCTCTTCTCATTCTGCCCACCCCATCTGGATCATCTACTCTGTTGCAGATCTTGGTGTCATCTGCAAACAGACAAGCCTTACCCTCTAGTCCATCAGCAAGGTCACTAATGAAGATGTTGAAGAGGACTGGCCCCAGGACTGACCCTGAGGTACCCCACTTGTGACCTCATCTCTTCTGACTGTATACCACTTACCACCACTCTCTGTTTTCTGCCCGTCAACCAGTTTGCCACCCAGTTGACCAACTTCTGACCCACCCGAGCCACGAGCTTATTTATCAATCTTCTATGTGGAACAGTGTCAAAAGCTTTGCTGAAGTCAAGGTAGGCGACATCAACTGCCCCCTTGGTCCACCACTCTGGTTACCCAGTCAAAGAAATCTATGAGATTAGTTTGACAGGACCTTCCTTTTGTAAACCCATGCTGTCTTGGATCCTGTGCCCCTACGGATTCCAGGTGTTGCACTATCCTTTCCTTAAGGAGTGCCTCCACAATCTTGCCCATTACTGAGGTAAGACTGACTGATCTGTAGTTCCCTGCCTCCTCCCTGCTACCACTCTTGTGGAGCGGGATCACATGAGCCCTTTTCCAGTCTTCTGGGACCTCTCCTGTGCTCAGAGACTCACTAAACAGTTCTGCTAATGGCTCTGCTAGTTCCACCTTTAGCTTCTTAAGTACCCTGGGATGTGTGCCATCAGGCCCCATTGCCTTATCCACCCTGAGCTTAGCAAGCTCTTGTAGAACCCTTTCTTTGTGAGAGGAGCAGTGCTCACCTCCTCCCCCTGTGTCCATGATGCTGAGCTGTGGGCCCTGCCCTACCTTCTCTTCAGTAAATACTGAGCAAAAGTATCTATTTAGGATAGATGCCTTTACAAGGTCCTCTTTCTACATGCTCCCTTTTCTCCATTAAGCTTAGCATACCCTCTGGACTTTCTCCTTTCACTAATGTATCTATAGAAAGTCTTGTCACCTTCTTTACTGTTCGTGCTAGTGTTTCCTCAGTTTGGGACTTTGCCTGCCTTACTGCCTTCCTGCTTCCCTAGGGCAGTTTGGTATGCCTCCCTATCTTCATCCCCTGTGTTCCCTTATATTTCCTGAAGGCCAGCCTTTTGGCTCTGACCTTTCTGCTACTGTATTTGAGAACCAAAGTGGTTTCCTTCTTCTTTTGCACTTCTTTTCTGTCTCAACACAATGGGATGTTGCTTCAAGTATTGCATCCTTAATGCTTGCCCACTTTGCCTGTACCCCCTCACCTGTGTTTCTTTTTGCCATGGCTAGCTTAACTCTGTTGGCCATCTTATCAAAGTCAGCTCCTCTGAAGTCCCATATTTTTGCCTTGGAATGGGATGATTTAGAGGTAGTGGCCAAATTGAACCATACCATGTGATGGTCACTGGCCCCCAGGTGACCTTTTACCTGGAGATCTGTGAACCCTTCCCTGTTAGTCAGTACTAGATCTAGGGAAGCCCTGTCTCTTGTGGGTTGATGTACCAGTTGTTTGAGGCCCTCCCCCTGCAGGGAATCCACTATGTGTCTAGTTCTGGCAGATGTTCCTGCTGGTATTGACCAATCTGTATCCGGCATGTTGAAGTCTCCCATTATCAGAACCTCCCTTTAGCTGTCATGTTTTGTATATCTTCTAACAGTAATGTGTCTATGTCCTCCCCTGGTCTGGGGCCTGTAGACAACCCCAGTTCTTATGGCTGTCCCATTTCCTGTTTCCAGGTGACCCACAGTTCTTCTGGCTCCTTATGTGTATTCTGAATTTCTGTAGCTTTGATATTTTCATTGACATACAGGGCCACTCCTCCCCCCCTTTTTGCACCTCGGTCTCTTCTGAACAATACATAGCCAGGTACTGAAGTCTCCCAAGTGTGGTTACTGGTAAACCACATCTCACTAATTGCTACTATGTCCAGTTTAGCCTCTGACATTATTGTCTGCAGGTCTGGGATCTTATTTCCCAGGCTGTGAGCATTTGTGTACATGATTTTCCATTGGCCAGATTTCAGTGTGTTAGTTGGGTGAGGTTTGGCATTACCCCTGTGTGTCGTATGGGGAGACAAACCTTTTTTCTTACCTGGTGATGCAAATGAACTGCAAACATGCTGAATCCCTGTTTGACCACTAGCTGAGGGGGGAAGGGTGTTCTTCCCATTCGACGATGGGGTGCTGCACCCCTCTCCCCATTTGCTAGTTTAAATATTCTGCAAAGATGTCAAACTTCTGCCCCAATGCGCTGACTCCCTCCTTAGTCAGATGCAGTCCATCAAATTTAAAGAACTTTCGCTCCCAGAACTGTTGCCAGTTCCCTACAAATCTGTGTCCTTTTTCCTGGCACCAGCCCTTGAGCCACATGTTTAGCTCCCCTATCTCCCCTTCTCTGACCTTCCGTCCATCTGCTCCCTCTCCCAGACTGGCAGGATCTCAGTGAAGGAGATGCCGGACGAAGTGGATGATAGTTTGTCACCCAGCCTGGTCAGGTGTTCCTTGGTCTCCACAACTGACCAGCTGGTGATCATTAGTCCCTATATGTACTAGGACATCAATGTTTTCTCCTGCTTTGTGAACAATTTTAGCAATGCGGTCAGTGTCTCTCCATGCTGATGTACCTGGAGACATCTGACCATTACCCTGGCTGGAGATGGGTATCAACTCCCCGAATCATGGAGTCTCCTATGATCAGAAGTTTTTTGGATTTCCTTTTTGCTTTTTTTGTTTTGGTTCCTGATTTGGGTGAGTTTTGTTGTGCTAGGTCCTGCTCTGCAGTGTCTTCTGTCTGTTTGTTTGATTTCAGAGATAGAGGCAGATACCTGTTTGTAGTGTTTATATGGTTTTTGGAGGTAATATGTTGGAGAGCAGAGAGTGATGGGGCACCCGATTTGCCCCTCCTAACCACCTGCCAACCTCCTGGACCAACTACCCTCTGTGGTCGAGGTTTTTCTGTTGGATGCAGGGGAAATGGCGGGTGGTTCTTATAATGTATTTCCTCTTGAATATGAAATTTGAGGCGTGCAATCTCTGCCCATGCTGCCTGGAGCTGAGCCCTGAGATCTCCAAAGGCACAGCATGTAGGACAGTGTCCTAAATCCTGTAAGACTGTCCTTCTGAAAATTGTTCCACAGTACCTGCAGTTAATGATATCCATTCCAGATAAGTTGCTGGGTTTATAACCTAGTCAGAGTAATTAGAAGGAAAAAAAGGGAAAAAAATGCAGGTAATGGTTTGATTGTGTTTTGTTTTGTTTAACTTGTTATAACAAGTTAAATTACTAGTGCCTGTAAATAGAGCTCACCTTGTGGAGGCCCACTGATCTGCCCTTCCTGCTCTGCCACAGGAAATGTCACAACTGTGGTACCCTATAAAAGGAGTGTAGTGTGGGGTCGTTAGGGATGGGGTGGGTGGCTGGGCCCTTCCCTGCCGAAAAGAAGAACCACAGATGAAGGAACAAGGAGGTAAGAGCAGAAGCAATCAGTCAACAACAAATGCAGTCACCCTGAAAGCTTATCCTAATGTTAGATAAAACTGTAAAACCTGTAAAGCATCACCTGTAATAATTTCAGAGAAGATATCGCTGTAAGAAACACTTTGCTACAGAAAAATGAAACAATGAAATGTTAGCAACAAACAGTAGCAATCCCTGTGAGTAAAAATAAAAACAACACCACACAGTAAATCTGCTTAGCCAAAATAAATCTTAATCCTTTTCCCTTGCTCTGGTAAGTTTCTACTCTGCCTTTCAAGCAGTCTTAGAAGGAAAGAGCTCAGAAGCTAGTGCCTTGGCCAGCAAACCAAGTCTTCTATACTTAGATACTTGCAGCATCAGCTGTAAGTACAAACTAGCAAACAATAACAAGAGTACAAGTCCTAGGAAGCACCTAGTAAATGCAGGTGAACAGGATGGAATACAGAAGATTACCTAAAAGCAGGGCAGATGTTTTGTGGAGACGTATTGCATGGCTGAATTAAATGAATATGTCCTACGTACACTGTTATTTTTTGCTTCTGCTTTTTTTTGCATTTGTATTAGAATCAATTTATCATTTGCTGATTATGTGTTATGTTTAAACAAAAGGACGTATGATTAATTTTGAAAGTTACTACTTTGGATTTATGTCTTTTTTTCAAAATAAAAATTCCCCAACTCTTTTCAGTAAGTGCCATGGGATCTTTAACATCCACCTGAACTACCACCAATCCAGGCAGATGGGACCTCGGTTTAACGTCTCATCTGAAAGACAGCACCTCAAGTGCAGCAGCCCCTCATGCTGCACTACAGTGTCAGTATTGGGATATTAACCTAAGTGCCAGGTGTGAACTGAACCCACAGTCCTCTGATCTCCCGGCCTCAAAGGCGAGTGTGCTACCTACTGAGCCACTGACACTGGACCAGCAAAGGTCACATGGAATTCATTAGAAAAGTGATCAGGGCTTTAAGCTTTATCATGTTTCAATTGTCTAATTGTCAAACTCAACCTTGGAACAGAGACCAGTGCTTTAAGCTATTTTTATGCATCTCCTTTTAAACTTGATCAAGACACCATTGTTTTTCCTATTTAAAAGAGAGATAGCAAGCATTTGTCAATGCCGAATGTTTGCTTGCTGGCATTGGCATTGGTAGGGTAGGAGTTACAGAGCTGCATAATAGAATGGCAGTGAGTATTGAACTAAAGCCAACCCCACCAGCACCCTGCAGAGACTGACAGGCATTGGGGTGTGCCTTTGGGTCATCGGGCATAACGGCCATGCCATTTCACCACACCCTACCCTGCAGACATCGACAAGTGTCACGGTGTGCCTTGGGGTCTTTGGCCCTTATGCGCACCCCATTCCATCAGGAAATATGGTGAGATGGGTGCGGTATAGGAGAATGGGGTGAACTTTGGGGCTGAAGAGTCCAAGGCACACATCGCTGCCTCTCAGTGGCTGCAGGGTGTGGGTGGGGGTGGAATGGTATGAGCATTGCAGGCGACAATCCCAAGTCACAGCCCTGATGCCTGTCATTCTCTACAGGGTGGGGCATTATGGTCGGAAACCCTAACACCTCAGGCATTCATTGGTATTTTCACTCCAAATTTTCAACATGGTTTTTTTGTGACCCCCACCTCATGAACAGTGACAATATCAGTTTGTTAGCTGAAAGCTGCTTTTGCACAGCGACTACGGCATTTGTCACCACAGGTGCAAAAACACATTCCGAACAGGATGTATAAAATGACAGCTGTACTGTTCATGGGGAGGTGTAAAACATGGCAATGTTGAAAATCTGCAGTGAAAATAAAAAACTGGTGTTGCCGTTGCACGTGAAACTTTGTAACGACACCCATAATGTAATTAGTTGGGGATTTTTACAGCAGATTGTCAACACAGGCATTCTGGAACCTCCGATCTTGAACAGTGTCACTGTAATTTTCTTTATCTGTCCCGAACAATGGTTTTCCCACAGCGACCCGCATCTCTGTGCTGAAAGTGTGAAAACACACTTCAGCCATGTTGTGAAAATGGCAGCTGTACTGTTCATAAGGAAGTGTGGAAAAATGCCACTGGTGAAAATCTGGACTGAAAATATTACAAAGTCATGAACTTATGAGGGTGCGTGGAAACTGCACATTGCTCACTCGTAACACAGTCATTTTATGGACTTTTGTCACCAGATTTTCAGCATAGCCATTTTAAGACCTCTGCTCATGAACAGTGTAACTGTGATTTTCTTAATCTGTCCTGAACATTGATTGCGCACACTGACTGCGCCATTGTGCGCTACATGCACGGAAACACATTTTTGGTGAGATGTGAAAAATGGCAGTTGTACTGCACATAAGGAGCTGTGGTAAAATGGCAATGTTGAAAATCCATAGTGCAAATATTAAAAATTTGCGAACTTACGAGCGTGCGTAGGAACTGCACAAAGCATGCTCATGAGTCAGACATTTTTGGGAATTTTTTCACCAAATTTTCAACATAGGGTTATTGGGGGCCTACCTCATGAACAGTGTCACTGTGATTTTCTTAATGTGTCCCATACATTGATTTCACACACCGACTGCGCCATTGTGCGCTACATGCGCGGAAACACATTTTCATCGAGATGTGAAAAATGACAGCTATACTGCTCATAAGGAGGTGTGGTAAAATGGCAATGTTGAAAATCCAGAGTGCAAATATTAAAAATTCGCGAACTTACGAGTGTGCATAGGAACTGCGCAACACACACCCGTAAAACAGTCATTTTTAGGAATTTTTTCACCAAATTTGCAACATAGGCTTTTTGAGAGCCCACCTTATGAACACTGGCACTGTCATTTTGTTAATCAGTCCTGAAAGGTGATTTCATGCAGTGACCATGAAATCACCCTTCAGGCCCGATTAACGCCATGACAGTGACAGAATTCATGAGGAGGGGTCCCAAAAACCCCATGTTGAAAATGTGGTGCCAAAATTCCAAAAAATGCCTGAGATATGCAGCAAAGTTGAAAAACCCTATTTATTACATTATACAGCCTACCGGCATTTCTTCAGTTCGCTGTTGGCTTTGAAGAGTGCAGACGTGTTCCCAGTCCACCGAAGATCGTCACGCAGGACTCCGGAGGTAAGTATGAGGTGATGGGGGTGTGGAGAGGCAGGGTGCACAGTGGGTGGGTGCAAGGAGACTGAGAGGGACTGTTTTTTTATTTACAGGGTTTTTGTTTTTTTTATTATTAAGACGATGCGGGACGTTTGCCACGCTGGGGTGGGCTCCCAGCGTAGCAGCTGGAAAGGCTGTTTGGGGGGGCTGGAGCCAACGGGGATTGGGCACCCTGTTGGCCAACAAGCTTTGCCACACTGGGGTGGGGTCCCAGCGGCACCTTGAAAGCTTTTTGGGAGGGGTGGAGCCGGCGGGGATTGGGACCCCGTCTGCTATAACAATCTTTGCCATGCTCTGGTGGGCCCCCAGCGTAGCACCTGCACAGCTTTTTATTTGAAGTGAAACCCGGCGGGGGATTGGGCACCCGTCGGCTATCTCTTGCGTGACGGGGAGCGCATGAGCACGCAATATGCGTGCATGTGTTGGGAGGGGGCTGCTCACTGAAGCGGTGCTCTCTCTTTCAACTGTACGCACTGCATTTTGGATCACCGCACTATGTTTCTTGCACATGCGTGCAAGCAAATATAAAAATGGCCTTAGGTCCACTGTGTTCATCTCCTGCCCTCCAGGTGTCAGCAGCAGCATTCTACATCATGTGAAATATTGGAAGCCTTTCGCTCCACAAGCAATTCAATGCTGTGCCAAGAAATGCGATTCTTCATGAGGAAAGAATCCAGCCTGAGTTTAAATGAAAAGGATTATCCAAGCTGAAACCCCACAACTGTAACATCTGTAGTCATTCAGACTGACAAGTAGTACTTGCAGTATATCACAACCAGACAAACTACTGTAAGTTGGTGGTGAGTCAAGGTTCACTTAGTTCACACAAGGTGTCTGCAGTGTCTCATCCCATCACTGTCCCTAATAGTTTTTTTCTACTGGTCCCAGCTTGCTGAGGTTCATCTTGAAATGTAGTTCAGTTTGGTTCTGAGTAGCAACAGAAACATAGTTAATGATGGCAGAAAAAAAAACCCTTGGTCCATCCTGTTTGCCTCTAATATGCTATCCTACCCCAAGACCTATTGTCTAGATGGGGCAGGGTTGCCAAAATGTCCAGACCCCATATTACTTGCCTTACTGCTACCCCTTAGTAATTATTAAGCCCTGCATGAAATCACTGATGGTTTTGGCACCCATCACCTCAGCCAACAGGCTGCTCTATGGCTCGGCCACTCACTCTGAAAAATAACATTTCCTCTCGTCCCTCTTGAATACCCCTCCTCCCAGTCAGCTTCCACTCATGTCCCTTTGTTCTACATTCGCAATTCCTGTTGAATAGTTCCTTGCAGATAGAATTGTTGTATATTCTCAGTGTGTGTGTGTGTGTGTGTGTGTGCGCACGCGTGTGTCTGTGATAATACATTTCGGGGTGAGGCTGTGGCACTGCACTGGCCTGGAAGGGAGACGTTAACTACTGTCTTCAGTTCCACCCTCTCTTTTAATCTTATACTGGACATGACTTCTTATTTTGCCTCCTGCTTGGGGCTTTATCAATGGCTTCAGTAAGGTCCTGCTGACAGATACTGTGCCTAATGGACATCCCAGCTGTAGGCAGCTTTCATATGATGTATAACACTACTTCACCTCTACAGCTGTTTTGCCACTTCTCCAAAACAGGTGATAGATGTTGAAGATCAATAGTTAAAATGGATACTCCAGTTTTCTCAACGTCTCCACTTGTGCACATTTTCTAAATTTGAAAAACATAGTGATCAGTTAAACTTTCTCTGACCCAGGAATACAGTAAGTGGCTAGGAGCCTGAGTACTAAGATCTTTGAAAAGGGTAACAGAAATGTGGCAAACTGCATCAAATCATGACAGAAATGCGGAAAGCTATAGATCTGTAAACACTTTTAACACATATAAAGTGGATGAGTGATGGAATGTCATAGATTGAACAGCTGGTTTTATGTGTTGGGCAGCAGGGTCTAGTGGCTAGAGCGCATGCTTGGGAAACAGGAGTTCTAGGATTCCCACCAGAGCCCTTGTTCACTGTGCCTCCCTGAGAAAGTCATTGAACCTCTCAGTGCTTCATTCTACACAGCTGCTACAATGAGTAAGAATGGGTCCTCACTGAAACAAATGACTTTTAAAGTAAATATCTTGCATTATACAGTGGTTGTGGCATTCCTCCACCATGTGGAATTAGGGTACTGGATAGAGCAGATACATCCTCCTTAACTGGGACAGGGGAACAGTGAGGGCATGCCACTTCACCCCCTTTTCACTCACTGTGTACCGCATTACAACAACTTTCTGCACTTTAGATAACCTCAGTGCTGCTTAGACAATACCATCTAAAAGGTGAAAACCAGATGTGGTTAAATAACTGAACTACGTGACCTCAGTTATCAAGGGCTCATTCACTGGTTTCATTTAACACCTTGCTGAATGATACTGAACTCTATAGAAAAGAAATGTAGATAGCTTTCACCTTTTTTGTGGGAGGGGGATCGTTTTTAGGTGGATGATTTTTCCCTAGGTTTTCTCCAGTTTCCATCACACTGCTGTAGCTATCAGCTAGGAGGATAAGGAATTCCAGTACTGCTTCATGATGAAATGAAAAATTAGGGAGACATAAGGATAGAGCAGGTTAGAATATATATACAGCATATGTAGTAACTGTATACCCTAACCATGGGAGGCATGAGGGAGCCCTATGACTTCATACTCAAACACTCTGGTAGCTCCTGTATTGCCTCCTAGCCTGACTTGGCCTTAAAGTCCAAGTTTCTGTTTCACGTTATGAGTCATGTAACTGGATTTCTGCCACCCACATTTTTGTTATTTTAAAACTTGGATAGCACCAGTGAACTGATGCTCGTTAATTGATTCCATGTCAGTTAACAAGTACAGAGTGATACATAAACATTCAAATACAGAGTGGTTTGGTAGCAAATATACAAACACATGTTACGGTACAACAATACAGATTAAGTTCATGGTTACACTGTACTGCGGCATTGTACAATGTATGACTGCATCAAGGAGAGGCAAAAATCAGTAGAGTAGACAGAGGGAGGGAAGGGGAGAAGATGGAGAGGTAATGTAAGAGGAAGGGTGGGTGGGGTAGGAGGTGGAGGGTAGGGGTACGGAAGAGAGGTGGGGGGGCATGGCAGCTCCATGGGAGAAGAAGGTGGGTTAGTGAAATGTAAGGTCGGGGCTACCCAGTGGAACAGTAACAGGGTTAAAAAGTGATAGAGGGTAAGTGCAGACTACGGCAATGGGATTACTGACTTGAGCCAGGATTTAGTGGGGGCAGGCGCAGGTACCCGTGGTGAGAAGATGTTGGTGCAGTTTGTGTTTAAAAGAGCCAATCGTTGCTGTATCACAGATGTCCTGAGGTAGCGCAGTTGTCCGGGAGGGGGGCCAGTATGAGAAACTCCGCTAAGCCAAGGTAGTGCAGCACCTTGGCAGATGGAATACCTGAGAGGCAGTGCTTCTGGTTTGCTTTGTGCTCCGGGAAGGTTGTCAGTAGGTTCCACACTCCTGGTGGTAGGAGGTTTAAGGAGGCTTTTTTGGCAAGGAGGCAGGTTTGGTACCTGACTCTTAGACTGAACTGTAGCCAGCCAGCCATGGTATAGAGATCACAGGTGTGCGTGAGTCTAGCAGCACCTATGAGGAGATAGCAGGCTTTATTCACTGAGGTTTAGATGTGGTGGAGGGCTTTGTCTGTTGCAGATCTGTAGATCACCAGCCCATAATCGATGAGTGAGACGATTGAGCTATTGATGGCAGTGCTCAGGGCTTCATGTGTGAGACAGTGCCTGTGCTGATACAAGATCCCAATTCTGGTATAGATGGCCCTTGCAGTATTGTCAATGTGCTCGGCATATGATAGGGTGGAATTGATGGTGATGCCTGGGTATTTGAAGTGCCGAACAAGTTCGAGAGTTGCACCCCCAATGTTCATAACTGCAAATGGGAAGGCTCTGTGTTTGCTTTGTGGTGTGGAGAACATCATGGTCTTGGTCTTTTTGTAATTCATAACCAGTCTATGGTTCTTAAACCACTGCTCTGTGGATGCAAAGCCACTTTGTAAAGCCACCTCCAGATGTTCAGGGTGTTGACTGCTGCTGAATAAAACCGCATCGCCTGCATAAAGGAGCATTTCTCATGAGCTAGAGGTCAGCAGGTTATTTAAGAATAAGCTGAACAGCAGTGTTCCTAATATGGATCTTTGCAATACACACCAGATCCGACAGGTCTGCTGTCGGAGATCCATCCCCATTCCTAACCTCTGATAACGGTTGCTCAGGTAGCTAGTGAACCAACCCAAAGTTTCAAAGGAGAGCCCAATGTCAGCTAGTTGTTGAGGAGGCCCATGATGCACCGTATCAGATGCCTTTGATAGGTCAGTGAATGTAGCTCCTACCAGGAGGCCTTGGTCTAATGTGTGGTGGATGTATTCTGCAAATTCTAGCAAGGCCATGATGGTGCTGTGGCCACCCTGAACTCGTGCTGTTCAGGACACAGTAGTTGATGGTGGTTGAGGTACTCCTCAAGTTGATCAGCCACGATCCGCTCTAGGGCCTTGGAGAGTGGGGGGCATATCGAGATTGGTCTATAGTTATTGTACAGAGTCCAATCACCACTTTTGTGCACCGGGGTAACTATTGCAGATTTTCAGCAATGATTAGCTTGATTAGTTTGTTTAGCTTTGATTAGTTGTTTAGCTTGCCCGCTGGAGCTGACCACTCCTATGTATGTATGTATGGCACCTCTTGCTCCATATTAATTTATCAAGAAGTTGAACTAAACTCTGATCCCACTACCCCTCTAACCAATCATGCCTCTCAGTGATCTGTTGTAAAGGGGCATAGAATAGCTCACCTCAGTATTTGGAGTCTGACGGTTAATTACCTAGAGCAAGAGGCTTGTGTGGCCCAGTACAACCCTGATATAGTTTGCATTACTGAATCCTGTCTTAAGCATTCTATACCCAGCTAAGCTTGCTCCTTACCTAATTATAGCTTTCTAAGATGTGGCAATCCCTCATCTAAAAGGGGTGGAGACATTGTGATATTCTTTTAATGGCACCTTAAACTCTCAGCTTTATACCTAACACATCCAAATTTGAAGTTCTGCACTCCGCCCTGCTATCAGGTGCAACTAAGAAATAATACACATTTAAATAAGTACTGTAGTCAGTTGTAACTTTTTATTTCTGAAGTATTTTCTTTTCTTTTTGCTCATTAGAAAGTTTTCTGTGTGATAATGCTGCTGGATGTGTGGAACAGCTGTCAGCCTGGCAGCTGACATATCTGCCTCTAGTAGAGGTGGGCAAAGTTGTGATTTCCACCTTAGTGGAACTTCCATGAATTTCACAACTTTTGTGGAAGTTTCAATCATCCACCTGTGGCAGATCGGAAATCTTCTGAATGCATTTGGGTGAATTTTTGCCCAGTCAGATACTTTCCATGTATCCAGTGTCCCCTCCCACTGGTTGCCTGACTTGCCAATCACTGCTTGATGTTAAAATTAATAATTCCCTGGTAGCTAGCAGTCCCTTCCCCCACCCCAATCACCCACCACAATTGTAAAAAAAAAAATTCCCTGGTGGCTAGTGATCCCTCCCCCCACGCAATCACCCACCCCATGTAAAAAGTTCCCTGGTGTCTAGTGGTCTCTCCCCCACCCAATCACCTGCCCCAAAGGTAAAAACAAAACTCCTGGAGGCAGGTGATTGTGTGAGGAAAGAGACTATACCAGAAGACAATACTTTTACCTATGGGACATGTGATTGGGTGGGGAAGAACCATTAGCCACCAGGATTTATTTACATATCGGGACAGGTGATCGGTGAGTAGACCGCTAGCCACCAGGGAATTCTTTACAATTGCAGTGGGTTTATCTGTTGGGGAGAGGGACTTAGCCAATTACAGAGATTTTTTAACATATGGGTGGCTGATCAGGTGGGGAGGGACCACTAGCCACCAAGAAATTTTTCTTTACATATGAAGCAGGTGATCAGGTGGGGGGAAGGGACCGCTAGCCACCAGGGAATTTTTTTATAATTGCGGCAGGTGATTGGGTGGAGGGAGGGACTGCTAGCCACCAGGAAATTATTAATTTTAACATTGGACAGCAATCGGCAAGTCCAGGAAGGGGGGGGTGCCAGTGGACTGTAGGGTGCTGGTCAGGTAGAATTTCTGCAAGAGTTCAGAAATGGATTTCTGAACACTCGCTAAAGCGAAAATCTGACTTTCGTGGAAATTCTGCCAGCAGAAGTGTTTTTTGCACAGCTGTAGTCTCTAGTCCCCAGTACACCATCAGCATTATGATCTCACTGACAATGACATCCCAGGCAACTAACCTGCAGTTAATGAGTGGCTCTTCCTAAGCAGCTATGATGTCACAGTCAGTGAGATCACAATGCTGATGATGTAGTGGTGGTGATAGCAATAGATATGTCTGCTGCCAGGCAGAGTGCTGTTCCACACAACACACATACTAACATCAGGTAAACGATTTTCTAATTAAACAAAGAATAAAGAAAAAGTACCTTAGATATAAAAGGTAATGGTTGACTAGTTTTAGGCAATACACTAGCTCTTTAAACAAACTGGTACCACTGTAGGCAATAATGAACTGATCCTATTGGATGACTTTAACCTAGATTGGTGTGGGAAAAGTTATAAATTTTGGAGTCTTTAGTAAACATTAGAAATGGGCATGTTAAATAATGTATTGTGATTGGCTGTTGCTATTCCTTTGGTATACATTTATGCCAATAACCCCTGTAAAGAAAAAGGATCAACATATAAGCTGGAATTTAGGCAAATCACATACAGAATTCATGAGCCACTTCACTCATTCTAATTTTTTCATTCTTGATTTCCATCAAAAAAACATGGCTGCCACCTTCACTCTTACATAAAAACCTTCAACTAGGCCCAAATAGACTTCAATTAAATTAGAAATAATACCTAAATAATTGAATGTTCTTTTTACTTATGACCACTTTCTTATACATATAAACAAATTTAAAAAACATCAAACACTATTCAGATTTTTTTTCTTTCTGTTTTTTCTTCAAGTACCATGAAAAATCCCTCTGATAGCATAACCAACTTGACATAGCAATCTTTGCTGTTAACCCTTCCCCAGATAAAATTGAGCCCGAGGTTCCATATTATGCCTTTGTGTATCTGTATGAATGTACACCACTGGACTTTTGCAGAGTTCTGAATTCACATTCACTGTTAACATTCCATGCTTTTGGGGAGGAAATGAGCATCCTTTAGAGGAATACTGCAGAATACAGAAGACAATGGATGGGCAACAGTGCACAACAATGCTGTGTTCACTTTGAGAGGTTGTCATGACAATCAAGTAAACCTTAAGAGTGAAGCTTGAGAGGTTTACCGTTGTCATGAAACCAAGTGAACTACAGTGTTGTTACTGTGCCCATCTATTGTCTTTACAGTGCATCGTGGGCAACAGTTCAACAACAAGTTGAGTATTTCTTGACAGAAAAGCATTTAAAACATCATTGCACCACTGTTTCAAACTTTCACGCCCCCCCAGTCAAGCACCACTCCGCTCTTATTGTGCATCATCAGCACGATGGCATGACTTCTTAGTTTGCTAGTCTTGCTCTTTCTCTTTCCATTGTCATAAACCACCTGTACCGAAACTCCGGTGAATAACTGCTATGGTAAAAAAAAAAACCATCAAAAGGTGCTGAGTTGGTACAATGGTAGTAAGATGGGAGGAGGCAGCAGCACATGATGACATTAGAAGTTGTTGTGCCATCATAGCGACATGCCCAGAGGTACAACAACCTCTTGATCTTCTAAATGGGCCTGCAACATTAGGAATTCACTGAATTCCAGCAATAATCATGCTCTTGCATACACTATATTGCATTCTTATGTTCTATGGTAAACAAACAACCCTACTGTATGCGTAAAAAGACAAATGACTGACAAGTAGATAAAAAAAAAATCTGTGGTGGGACTAGTTGACATTTTCTAAGAAAAATTTTATTGTGTTGTGTCTTTTTTATATTTTAGAGACTGTTTTCTTTTCAGTTTGTCCAACCCATTTTCTAAGCACAATGAGACTCTTCAAAGTGTGTGGTATTGGTGGATACCCACATTTCCAGGGGCTGTAAGGCCCTCTGCCTGTGGTGATAGGCCTCATTAGGCTCCTGGGCATGAGGGTACCCACCAATACCCCACACTCTGTCAGGTCTTAATGGTTGCAGCATTACCTTACCCAGCTTATTAATGACCCAGTCAGGAACTCTATTTGTACCGATCGCCACACTCTAATTCACCAGATCCTAACAATTAGAAAAGATTGAATGTACAGGCCGGTATGCTTGCTAATGTATTAGTGACCGCTTCCCTATGTACTGTATTTGGAGAGTTTGCTCTCCCCTCTGCCCATCAAAATAGATCTTCCTTCAGGACTACTCCAGACTGAACCTCAATGCCTTCTTCTGTGATGTGATTCAGACTGACTGATGCTACAAAGGCATGAACTTACAGTACTTGTCCCAATTTAGTGGTCTGCAGGATCTGCACATTCCCGTAGTGAAGCATAGAGTTAAAGGTGCATCTACAAGGTGACTGCACAAAAATCTTCTTTCCTGATTAAAGGCTACAGTAGGGATGAATACTGGGTTAAATACAAATCTTCATCACTCTTAGCTGACTGGACTGAATACAGAGCTCAGAGAAATGCTTGAAGAAGGTCATCCATCTTGAAAAAGAGCATTTACTGTAATAAGTTATTATAGGATGCTGCAGGTGACTTTCCAAGTTCTGGAGTCATAGTAAAGGCTTTACTGGGGTGACAAACTTCATAAATGATAAGGTACTTTTGGCATGCACTGTACTAACTTGAGAGACAATTGCTAATTAATTACTTACCATTTTCAGACCTGCCTAAGTTCACCTGCCATGCACCTGACTCAGCCACTATGAACTCTCACTCATTTCATTCTGCAACTGATATATGTGCTCCTGTCCTCAGTCTTCCCTCCTCCTCCCTCGTTTCTACCTACATGTGGTAACTTCCAAGAAAGTGGAACACCTACTAAATACCATATCACTTTGTAATAGTGTTGGCTTTGATAGTCTTCGACTAACACTATTTAGCATAGTAGCTACCCATTTGGCCTTTCCTTTAACAAGAATTTATAACCTATTCCTTCCCTCTATCATAGTGCGTGATGTCTAGAAAGTGCCCAAAATTGTCCCAATCCTCAAAACGTGGAGCCCTAAACTAGTGGACAATCATCATGCTATTTCTATCCTGCCTCTACTTGGAAAGTTATTAGAGAAACCTGTTGCTACCCAGGTAACTAAATAACTTATTTTTTTCTTCTTTCCATAAAACTTTTTGATTTTTGGTCATTGCAGGCGGGCTTCTCAGCCCTGTCCCTGTCTCTGCCCATCCGACATCCACCTCCCCTACACTCAGCTGACCTGAAGTCTCCCACAGATTGCCCCCTTTCGCAAGGCTAGGAAGGAGAGGGCCATTCTGTCCCCACCCGGTGATTCTCATCCAGTGATGGGTTGGTGGTCCAGCAGTGGTGCAGACTGGGCGAAGGTAGGGAGGGCTTCATGTAGCCTGCACTGGCCTTTTTCCATTTTCTTCCTTGGTTTTCCTGCTGTGGCAGCAAAGAATATACAGTATGCATGTGGACGTGTACATACTCTAAGGAACCACGGCTTTTCCCATCTATGTTGCTCAAACAGTGGTGCTACCCCAGGCCTTCACCTGGTGGCAGCCAAGAGCTGAGTTTGTATGGCTCACAACCCTGGGAGCAGAGAGGAGAGCTGTTGGTCAGACACTCAATCCTCTCCCCCCTCCTCCTAGCTGAGCCCTGGTGACCTGGGATTGAGAGAACCTGGGCTCATTCTTGAACCTTGACACTGGAGTGGAAGAGATAAGGCGCTCAGTGCCTCAACCTTTTGCACCACTATGCTGGCTCACTGAACATCTCTTCAAGTATAATTTACCTTCCATGGCCCAGCATGGCTTTAACAAGGCCACAGCCCTACCACAGAACGTATTGAATTTACTAACGACCCAACAGCTACCATGGACAAGGGTATGCTTGTGGGGGGTCATGTTTATTGACTTATCTAAAGCCTCAAATCTCATTAACCACTCTGTCCTTATCTCAAATGTTTTCACATGGCATCTCCTCACTGCTGTTACCTGACTTGATCATTACCCAGGGACAGAAGCCAACTTGTAAGTTAACACAGCCATGTCAGATCTTTCCCACAACACAGGAATGCCACAAGGCTTAATATTAGGCCCCTACTTTCTTTATTTTCATAAATAATGTCTTGCTTTTCCTTCCTCATACTCCTCTTGGCTCTGCACTGATAATATGGTACTCGATATCAGCTTCAAAATCTAACCAACATTAACTCTCTCCTTAACTTCGAATTCTGTTTGGTGAATCCTGGCACTCCCAAAACAAATGACTTGTCTCCTCCATGCTCTTTGGATCTATCCCTATGCTGAGAATGTGTGTGATAACCTGGTTTGTTTCCTGTGTTAATGGTACTCCTTTGTGTCTATCATCTCTTTTAACTACCTTGGTCTTACCCTTGACCCTTCACTTGATTTTTGCAGCATATTTCTAATGCTGGCAAAACTGATTAACACCAAATAGGTCTTGCCTATAGGATAGGGTATGCTCTCACCTTCTCTGCCCTACTTGATTGCACATGGCATTCTTCTTTCTAGCCTTATCCATGACTTCTTCACCTACTGTACCACTTCCAGTGACAACCTGAGCAAATGAAACACCACAAACAATAAAATATGTCATTTTGCCTTGGCTTCAACCAGACACACCCAACACTGCCCTCTCTACTCTGGACTAAACTGGCTATCCAAAAATGCTCAGCATCTGTCTGCCCATGGCTCTCTCATGGACAAAAGTCTCAGGTCTGTAGCACCTTCTTTCCTTGCTGTCCTACTGCAGCATCCTGATTAGGTCTACCTCCTCCAATCTGGTAACTTATCTCTTCTGCTGGTCCCAAAATATTCATCTAATACTGTATGGACAAAAAACAGTCTCCTGCTTTGCGCCAATATTTTGGAACTCCCTTTCTGCATCCATCTGGCACTCTCTGTCTCACTTATATTTTAAAAGGGAGCCATAACAATACTGCAGTCCCTACGACAAATGTACAGTACTAGATGGAAGAGGTCATTTATTTATTTAGTTTTTGTTGACCGGAAAGAAGGACTTGGCAATTCTGCCTATTTTCAGCCTCATCCTGAGGGGAGGAGGGAGATATAGATACAAACTGACATATTGAATCAGGTGAAGCATTTTACTAATTGCTACTCCTCTGCAGAATTACGATTTTGTTAATCTAGTAAGGGGTTACAGTAGTGCTCCTCAGAGAGGAGTTAGGGATATAAATAGATGAGGACCAGTCATTTTGTAGAGTTGGCCCTGAAGACTCTATGAGAGTTCCCCAGTGACCCAGCAGAGCAGCATGCTATGGGTCTGTCTCTTGCAGGAGGCTCTGATGACCCCATGCACATGACGCTGGAGAACCTCGAGATAGGATGAGAAGAGTGGAGCTCACACAGGTAGGAGGAGTGAACCCCAAACCAGCACGAGAAGTAGGTGGTGGAGCCTTGAGAAGATGTAAGGAGACTATGGAGCCATTTGCCATGCAGGATTTGTAAATGGAAATGTTTGTGTGGGCACTTAGGCCTCCAGATCCGTTATTTCTAGCCTCCAGGTATGATACTCCCTCAAATCCCTCTCTTGTGACTTCTCTATTCACTCCTGTAACTACCATTGACTACATCATGACCTAACATCCTCGTTTTCTACAATCTTCCTTCTACACACCATTTCATATGAGTTGCTCTGCATGGTCTGTTCCAAATCTAGTACAACACTTATGTCACTTTGGTTATAGCTAATTTATGTTTATTCCATACTTGTGTTTGACTTATCTTTCAACTGTATCTTACTATTTATATAGCATCTTTATATTAGTTATTTATTGCATAGTGTACCTATGTTTTACTGTGCTTTACTTCCCCAATCGCCACAGGACACATCTGAAACAAGCTGTTATCAGTTCAGTATGTCTTTCCTGGTACAACATTTGAACTAACTAACTAACTAACTAACTAAGTAACTACAAACAAAGCATACATGCATAAATAAATATAATTATATCATTTTCCTCTGTGGATATGGTGCTGAGGTGCAATCTATAACCTAATTAATTGATCCATGGCTAATACACCCTACATCTTGTGCTCAGTTCTACTATTAGAAACTGCCTTTTTAGTTACCTGCATGTGATCAATTGAGTCACAGAGTGCCACCCCCATCACATGGCTTGCACTAACTTACATTTGTTTGCACTGTATTTAAATTGTTATTTTGTTTTTACTTATATGATGTATTCTTCCTTGTAAACTTCACTCGGATCGCACCTGGAAATGAGCCATGGCTTAGTGTGCCTTTCCTAGTCACCAGTTTCTAAATAAATACATTACCCATTTTATAAGTGCAAAACACTCTAGCATGTTTGCTGTTATGTGATAACTGCACTTCCAAGTACTGCAGATACCTTTCTCTGCTTATGGGTGTGTGTTTATCATATAACAGCCAACACCTTGTCATGTCTTGTTGCTCACCTAATGCATAAACTTAGCCAGCATGGAATATAAAATAAATTAACAAAGATGATTAGGAATTAGCTATGGGATACAAAACAAAGGATAGCAGTTAATAGACATTACCATGTGGGGGAAACTATTTCCAGTGAGGGATCTCAGGCTAACTGCTGCACTCTATGTTATTTAATAGACTTGTAAATGACCTATATGAAGTGCCAACTACAGTATCTGTGCATGGTAACTAAGCTTGCCGATGGTTGGCTCAAAAAACGCGGTCTCCATTGCACCACATAGCTGCATTTAAGGACTGAACCATCCATTGCTTAACCTGATACAAACTGGCCATCCAAGGTGCAATATTAAGATGCATCAAGCAGCTTCAGTATGTAAAACTACAGGACAAAGTTACATCAAAACATAAAGGAATATGTAAAATAGTGAATGTATCACAAATATGTGAATTTATACGTCAGAGAAAGCCTTGTCCATCCTGAGGAAGTGGTTTGCCATGAAGTATTGATAATCAGCAGGATCTCTGTACACATTAGAAATAAATGTTGCTTGTTTGGTAATGTTTGATGGGGGAGCCTAATTCTCCAAACTCTTTCTGCAGATAATTGGTCTTTTTGCAGCTGTCTCCTCCCTGTCATTTTACCTTGCAGGGACTATGGCCTAGACGAAAGCCATTTCTCAGGCATAGAAGGCAGCATACTATCCCATATCTCCATCTGTGTGGCAAAGAAGTCGATACACACCACTATAATGGTTAGAGTGCATTAGTTACAGTATCACAGTTACTGCCCTAGACACAGACATGTTACATCTCTGGCTACCCTTGGAATGAACCTGTGGTATAGTAAGATAATTCTGCAAGGAGTTTAGACCCAGTCTGTAGGGCTTGGAATCTACATGTCCATGGCTGTAGCTGGTCATTCAGCAACACATAACGGTCTTGATTTATAGTTGCCTTGTCCAATCAGAACCACTGCAGAAACTGTACATCTTGTAGTCCCTCTACAGACAGCCATAGCCGAAAGACTCATACCTGTGACTACTGGTCCATCAGCCTCTCTTGCTTTGATGCCACATATCAATCAGGTTTCAGAAAGAGTTATAATACTACTAATGTGATATCAAAGGTAACCAATGATGTTTTGCTTCATTTGATAAAGGACATAGTACACCAGCAATATTTTAGATTTATCAAAAGCGCTTGATACTGTAGACCATAATATTGTATTCAACAGATTAAAACGTTTGGGTTTGGGACTCACTCGTTGCTATGGTTCCATTCTTATTTGACTCCATGTCAGCAATGTGCTAGAATAGGAAAGATTAGTTCGGATATGGCGATTATCAGTAGAGGAGTTCCCCAGGGATCAGTCCATGGCCTACAACTGTTTTTGTTATATAAACGATCTACCTAAACATTGCTCCGTCTCACAAACATCTACTTATATGCTGACGATACTATAATGTACTGTATACCATCATGATAATGTAGATTCAGCAGTTAGAATAGCACAAAATGATTTTAGTAAAGTTCAAGTTGTCTTGATGGACTTAAGATTACTCCTCAATGGAAAAAGGCACAGTGGATGCTCTTCACAAGAAAGAATACAGTCTCACCCAATCTGATTTTAAAATCCAATAAAGGAATTGATATTACAAAGGTCCCTACATAAAAATTCCTAGGCATAATTCTGGATGAACAGTTAACTTTTAAATTTCATATTCAAAAACTCTCTGCTAAACTGAAAAGAATCTTAGCCATTTTTACAAGAATAAAGCTCATTTTAATTTCTCACTTAGAAAATTGCTTGTAGGCCAGCCTGGTGGCACTGAGGGTTGAAATGCTGGATGCCACACCTCATGCCACACCAGTGACCTGGGTTAGGGAATGACCTTGGGTCACTGGGGTGCCAGCAAGGAGGGGGAGTGGGAGCCAGATCGAGCGCTGGCTCTGCTCTCCCGAGTTAGAGGTAGGGTCGCCCACCTGTAGTCCTGCCATCACTGAATGGAGGGTTGGTGCTGGCGCAGGCAGTCAAAGGCATGACTGGAAGTGAGGGGCATCCCGAACGGCTGCACGAGAGTGCCTCCACATACACACGCTATGTCGGGGACACACGGGTTTAGGGCCTGGGAGAAAACCCACAAAAAACAGAAACTACATATGAAAAAAAAAGGAAATTGCTTGTTAGCTCATTATTTTTATCTGTATTAGATTATGGTGATTGTATCTACAGAAATACTACTGCTACAGTACTCAGTTTACTTGACCCACTTTACCATAGTCCCCTCAGGTTTGTAACAAGTTTACCTTGAAATACTCATCACTGTCATTTATACACTTTGGTACTTTGGAGCTCTTTGTCAAATCGAAGAGAAACATGTTGGCATTTATTTGTACACAGATTTATTATTAATGCTCTTCCTAGATTTTTATTAAATACCCTCCAACACAGAACAGTAAGTAAACATACTAACATACTAACATACTATTTGCCAGCAGATTAGGCCTTATGGTCTATCAAGTCTGCTCGAACCTAGATCCTTAGTTGGGTGCCGAGACCCTCCATCCCTTGTGCTCCAGAAACCCCTATCATCCATCCCCACCCCTGGGACAGCCATCATCTGATACATCCACTTTCTGTGTCTGTCCCACTCTCTTAAAAGCTCTCCACTGTGGATCTCTGAACCAGCTCACCAGGCAGAGCATTCCAAGGGTCCACCACCCTCTCAGTGAAAAACCTCCTCCTCTTTTCCCCTCACCCTTCCACCTTCCAACTTCAAACCATGCCCTGGTGATGCCTCCTGCTTTTAGTCTAAAGATCCTCCATGTTTACCCTATTTATTCCCTTGAGGTACTTGAAGACCTCCAATTATGTCCCCGTCTCTCCTCTCCTCCAATGAAAACAGGCAGAGCTCCTCAAGTCTGTCCTCGTAAGTCAAACCCCTAGCCCTCGTATCATCTTTGTTGCCCTCCTCTGTACCCTCTCCAGGAGCTGTATGCCCTCTTCAAGTGTGGTCTCCAGTACTGTACACAGTACTCAGGTGTGGTCTAACCAGTCCATTGTACAGCTGCAGAATCACTTCCTTGCTCCTAGAGGTGATCCCCCTTGCGATGCATCCCAGCATCCTGTTTGCCTTGCTAGCTGCTCTCCTGCACTGCTCAGTGTTATTCATACATGTATCCACCATGACCCCTAGGTCTTTTCCCTGTTGAGGCTTCCAGCACTTCCCTCCCAGGGTGTACCTGTGTTTAGGGTTTCCCGACCAAGATGCAACACCTTGCACTTGGCGATATTGAAATTTAATTTCCATGTGTGAGCCCAGCTTTCCAGGGTGTCCAGGTCCCCTTGCAGGGCCAACCTCCCTTCTTCTCCCTCAACTACTGCTCCCATCTTGGAGTCATCCACGAAGAGACTCATTACACACCCTATACCATCCCTGATGTCTGATATGTATGCATTAAACAGGATTGGACCCAGGACCGAGCCCTGTGGTACCCCACTACCAACCTCTGTAGGGTTCGAGAGCTCCCCACAGACCACTACTCTCTGAGTGCATCCAGCTATCCAGTTTTCAATCCATCTGACCATCAAAGGGCCTACTCCTAACCCCATCAGTTTCTCCACCAGACCATTGTGGGGACAGAGTCAAACACCTTGCTGAAGTCCAAGAATAATACATCCACAGGCTTACCTCTGTCCAGTTCTGATGTTACCCATTCATAGAACTCCACAAGGTTGGTTTGACATGATCTACCTGGCACAAACCCATGCTGCGACTATCCAGACCTCCCTCCTCCAAGTAAACCCCCAATCGTTCCTTTAGTATACTCTCCATTAATTTTCCCACCACCGAGTTAAACTGATGGGTCTATAGTTTTCTGGTACTTCCTTCGCCCCCTTTATGGATTGGTACCATGTGCCTCTCGCCAATCCTAGGTACCCTCCCTGTCTCAAGTGACCTGTTAAAAAGCTCTGCCAGGGGTGCAGCCAGTATGTCCGCTAATTCCCATAGTACTCTCGGATGAATGCCATCCGCCCAGGAGATTTGTCTTTCTTTAGGGCCTTGAGGGCAAACCACACCTTTTGGTGGGATGGCATCATCCGTCCCTCCACCTTACTGGTCTTTTATCCTTATCCAGATGTGACACCCCTGGGGTACCTTTCCTCCCTTTGCTCCATTTCTGTTGCTCCCTGATCCCACCCCTGCCCTCTATCCCTTTGTGCCTTGCTTTGTAGATATCCCATCCCCCTCCCTAGTGAACACAGAGGCAAAGTACTCGTTAAATACCTCTGCCTGGTCCCTCGCCTCTTCCACCCACCCTCCTTCTGATCTCAATCTGCTGAGATGGCCCTTAGTTTTTCTCCGCTCCCCAATGTACCGGAAGAACCCCTTTTCCCCTCCATGTATCCCCTGTGCCAGCCGTTGCTCTTTACTGGACTTAGCTCCCCTCACCATACGGGTGACTTTTCTAGATGCAAGCTGGTACATTTCCTTATCCCTATCCCCTCTTGTTGTTTTATATTTTTTGTAAGCCGCCTTCTTTTCTCTGACTGCTACCTGGACCTCACTGGACCACCAGCATGGTTTATGTGACCTTGCTCCCTTACGTTTCAACTTAGCGCAGATCCTGACTGCCTCCATGAAGTCCCGTTTATGACCTCCCATCTCCTTTCCACACTTGTTGTTGAGGTAATCCCTTCAAGTGATCCTTGAGAATATTTCCCATGCCCATAAAGTCTGCCCCTGAAGTCCACTGCCAGTGTCCTAGATCTCACCCCCACTCCCCAATGCTTATTTGAAACCAGACAGTATTGTGGTCACTCCCAGTCAGGGGGTCCTGTACAACCATGTCCCTTACCAGATCCCCATCTGCCAGAACCACATCCAGGACATGCCCTCCCTTGTGGGCTCCATCACATGCTGTGTTGAGGACACATCCTGGAAGCCGTCCAGCAGCCTCTGCTCCTTGGCCACCTTAGAGGACATGGTTCCCCAGTTTGTACCTGGCATATTAAGGTCCCCCATCAACACCACTCCTTCCCCTTTTGGACCACACTGGGCAATGATGTTGTCCAGCAAACCATCCTCTAGAACATCACCATCCCGGGGGCCTGTATACTACCCAGCTTGACCTTATCTCCTGCTGGGGATCGTAAGGTGACCCATAAGGCCTCCACGTTTCCTCTGCCTCTTCTACCATAGCAATTTCTATGTCATCTCTAATGAACATAGCCACTCCACCCCTCTGCCCTCCTTTCTATCCTTCCTAAGCATAGTGTACCCCCGTACATTTAGGTCCCAGTCATGGTTTTTGTTGGCCCACGTTTCCGTGACTGCCGTCACATCCACCCCCCCGCGACCAGCATGGCCTGGAACTCTGGCAACTTGTTTCCCAAGCTCCTGGCATTTACTAACACTAACCCCCAACCCTTATCCCTGATCCTTTTTGTCGAACCCCACCCAGATTCCTTATACTTAGTTTCAGATCTGCTAAATATTCAAACCACCATACCTAGACATCGATCCAGATTTGGGGACTATACCTTGGCTGTCTATCCCTCGTACATGGGAAATAATCAGGAAAAAAGTAATCTAAATACTTTATTGCCCTTTTCTCATTTAAGGCTTCTATTGCTAGATTGATATTACCACTGTGATTGCTTTGGATGAATTTCATCTATTTTTATAACTCTTATAGAACTCATTTATTATTTGTTTAATTAAAGGAATAATGCACGACAGGATGTGTGTGTCCTGGGATAATGTCACACCTCGGGTGGTTGGGCATGAGGCCGCAGTATGAATGCACCCAACACCCGAGAAGTGACATTTTATTTATTTTATTTATTTAAATCTGGGATTACAACACTTTTGAGCTAGGGGAAGCTCATTTACAAAGGTTCCATGTCAAAGGAAAGGGTTACAATAAGGTTGGGAGTTACAGACAACATTTATGGTATCAGTGGAGGTACAGACATATTCATGGTATCATCGAGCACAGCAAGTCAACTGGTAACTAAATGGGAACAGTGTTACACACAAGATTACAAGCAAGCATAGAAAACCATCAGGTAATTTTGAAACAACATTGCTAATCAGGGGTGGGGGAGGGAAGAGTAAGGAAGGGGTAGGGGAGATGAGAGGCAGAGTCCAGATACAGAAGGAATAGAAAATATGGCAGCCAGAGGCCTTGTTGTAAGGTGAGAGGAGGGAGGCTAAGGTGGGAGATGGGGTAAAAGAGGGAAAAGGAGGGCGGATGAATGGGAAGAAGATAAGGGAAAGTGAGGACAGAGGCCTGGACAGGTCCAGGAAGGAGGGGGCAGTGGGGAAAGAGCATGGAGGGGGTGAGGTAAGGGAGGAGGTGGCAGTAGGAAAGGGGAAATTGTTCTGTCAGGAGAGGTGAAACAAAACAGGAAGCCAAGTAAGTTCCTCAGAGAGTGAAAACAATTGGTGTAAGAGTGTCTGCAGAAGTGGGAAACTAGGTGAAACAATCACAAGTGCTTTCGGTTAGGAGATACTGATGAAGCATAAGTTTAAACTGGGACAGACTAGAAAGACTGCTCAGTTGATTGCTTAGATTATTAAACCACAGGGGGCTGTGTATTGAAAGGATCGCTGGTATTGAGCAGTCCAACAGTGGGGTACTAAGAAGAGTAAGAAACTGAGGTACATGTGTGTTGGGTCTTAGGGATTTATTTAGCAGCAACCAATGTTCAGGGTAATAATCCAAGTAGAGCTTTTTTGACAGGAGGCAGGTTTGATATTTAATCATGTTATTTAGTTGAAGCCAGCATTATCCGAGCACGACACATACCCTGGAGTGCATTATTTCTATTATACAATGGCTCTGTAAAAAGGAAAAAAAAACATGCAGAAATAGATTTAAAAGTATTTTTGGGTTACTTTTTATCAATGAGAAGGTGTACTTAAAAATAAAGTGCCAGTTTATTGGATTGGCCAGTAGGAGTACCCGGTGTGAGGCTCTGCACCCCAACCAACCTTTCTGTCTGTATTTTCTACCTTATTACATGTGTGTTTGCCCCCTCCATTTATGTCTCTCTGAATATTCTTTTGTTTCTCACTCCTTGGTCTGACTGGTCTTGTTGCCACCTGTGAGGTAGTCAGACATCTGCCTGTATCGTCTTAGGCAGTCGGAGCTAGTTCTGTTCTGCTCACTGAGAAGAATCCACTCCAAGCCTCTCTGCTGATTCCGAGCTGCGACCTGTGACCATCTGTGCATTTTCTCCTGCTATAGTAGATATTTTGGTTTCACCAGGAGATGAAGACACACAAAAGCGGCATTCCTGCACTTGGTACAGATGAAGATACTTGAGAACAACACTTCAACAGTTAGTAGTGCGGTGTGCTTTTCGAAAGGTACACATGCTGACTCTTTTCAGACAAACTTTGGAGAATGGTGTGAGGGCAGAATGGGCTTTGCAGTCGTCATCTAACCCCCAACCCCCACCCGTTAAGATAATTGTATTTGTTTGCTTCTCCCAGTACAGTTAAGCAGTTTGTACTAGGAGAAGATTTATCCATAATCAGCCAGTAGAGCATGCATGCTCATATATTAGACCAGAGCAATGACTGTAAGCAGTGAAACCAGTCACACTGATGGCTTCCTTTGACATTCATTTTAATTTTTATTTTTTATTTAAAGATCAGAGGAATAATGTTGTAGGGTTTTGGTGGTGGGTTTATCTTGAGGCATTTTGGGGTATTTTATTGAATTTGTGAACTGTGGAAGGGAGGGTTTCTCAAAGAAAATCACAAAGTACTGGCAAACTTCACTTCAGCCACACTGAGTTGGGCAACTCGGACATGGCTTGCGTAGTGATAATTTTAATATTTGATACAGTTTTGTGTGTGCTGGGACTAGATCCGTGATGTTATGCTGGGATAATATCATGGGTCTATCCCTGGACTGACCAATCAGAGCCCAGCATTCTTTCTTGCCATTGTATAATGTTTGTTTTGTTTATTGTACTATTTTTTATTGTACTTGGATGCAATTGTAAAGGAGAGATTCTCTCAAGTTGCTGTCCAATAAACTGATGATGATGATGAATGTACAGCAAAGGGTTTCTCAGTTGCATTAGACACATGTCTACCACTACACATGCTTCTGTGCACATCATTGCCATGCATTTATGCAAGAGATATTGCAAAATTAAAATTTTATCTGAAGTCACCACATGACAATTATTTTATTCCAATTAAAGTTAGTGTAATTTCACAGGAATTTTATGAATACGCTTTTACATGATATTCAGGTAAAGGTCCACTAGATTAGCTGGCCTAGCGTGAGAGCTGAAGCACCTAGTGCCTTATCCTTACCATGCTGATGAACCGAGGTTGGGAATGAGCTCAGGTCACCAGGGGTTGATGGGAAGGGGAGAAGGATTAAGCATCCGGAGGACAGCTCTCCTCTCCCAGGGTGGGGAGGCTTTTCATTTTAGCCCTTGGCTGCCCCCAGGTAGAGGCCTGTGGGTAGTGCTGGCAGCTCTAGGAGCATATTAACACAAAATAGGTGCACTCAAGAAAGGTGGTGCTGTCTCAAAACTGCCTGCTCTAACATCTAATGAAAGAAATAGACAGTACTCACATTGGATTTTTCAAAATGCTCAGTGCATGTTTAATCAGAGTAGGTGCCTTACAAAAATTAGCCCTGCACGTCAACCCTTGAGTGGGCCTTGTAGGGGCCCCTAGATGGCCCAAAGGCCCACTCAAGGGTTGAAGTGCAGGGCTGATTTTTGTGAGGCACCTACCCATTTTGAAAAACTGGCGGAGTGCTGTCTATTTTTTCATTAGCTCAAGCAGCATGTAGGGAGGGCTGTCTTCCATAGTGTGTGTGCACCTCCATGGGCATGTGCTTACGTGACGTCATGGCTCAGGAGAGATTACAGGGAGAAATGGAAAATTGCTGGCATCGAGATACGTGAAGCCCTGCCCGCTACCTCCATCCCTGCGCTGTCATCTGGTCTCTGGTCAACAATCTGGATGACAGCCTCTGGTGGGGAGGATGGCCTCCCATTCTAAGCACTGCCACAGGGAGCAATCTGTGGGGATCTAGGGCTCAGAGACTGAAGAGATAGGTGCCATGTGAGGATGAGGCATGGACAGGACCGAGAGCCCACCCATGCCGACCAGTGAGAGAAAAGCTTTATGGAAAAAAAATCCACTGGATTCTGCAGATGAAGTGCATTTGCAGGGATTTTGCAATAGTGCTGTTAGGCAGCCAGTGGCTAGCTAGTCACTTCTGAGGAGAGGAATAGATCAAGATGTTCACAGCCTGTAGGGACTGAAGCTGGAGGAGACTACTTTCTCTTGCACAGCAGTAAATCAAAAACAGAGAAAGGAAAGTACCGTTCTAGGGTATAAATAACATAAAAGTTTTATTCAAACCACCTCAAAAAAAAAAACATTTCATGGCCACACCACTTCTTCAGGATATTGGTGGTATTAATAATAGACAATATATTAGTTGCTGGGTTTAAAAAATGGCAAATGACACAAACATTAGAACATTTTTATATTGATGGTACAATAGAATAAAGGGAAAAATAAAGCCTATTTTTCATATGTAGTCATATATTTAGTCACAACCACAGAGTGTGGTAGTTTCAATAATGAAACTAGTGCCCTAAACCCTGATTGTGAGAAAGCAGTATCAAATACTTATTATCTAACATTCTTGGGTCTTCTGGGTGCAACCACTTCCGGTGGTATCAGTACTGCATGTCTGAGTATTATTTTATACAATATGTTTGTACTATTTACCACACCTACTACTGTTTCTGTCTTACTCACCAAAATGTTCATCCCACTTCCCCCTAAGAATGAGCTAATTCCAAATTTGCATTCCATGAGCATGCCGACATTTGACATTTTGGAAACTGGCAAAGCAGGTCAAGAACGCAGTTTCTCTTTGGCATTTCATCACTTCGATGTAATGATGCAACACTTTTTACAGGTACTATAGCACAGACTGAGCATTTCAGATTGTTGACAAGCCTCATGGCCCGCAGCAGCCAATTGGTGATGCTTGAGATTCAGAACTCCTTGTGCTATGCATCTCTCAGTGCCAGTTCCCAGCTCTCTCTCACAGGGTAAGGAGCTGGCTATCGAAGGGACTCCTTTTATGTGAAATAGGGTAACCTTTGCACAAAAAAGATTATTACGGGATCATGAATTACCATTCCAGTTAGATCCAGAAAAAAAGAGATGATTTGATACCTTTTCCTGACCTTTACTTTTGCTGAATTTACACTAGGATAGGTTGCCTTTAGAGCCACATTTTTGCCTAACACAAACATATATTCTTATTTAGAAGACTTTTAGCCTTATATACTATATATTTCTTCAGCTTATTTCATCTGTATGTTTTATGGCTGTTCTCAGGGAAGAAGCTTATCTATTCTGTGACATTTGACTTGACATACCTTTCTTGTGTTGGAACTCTGTTGTATTTGTATGGTTCCGTGTTGATCTTTAAAAAGCAGTTTAAGCCAATGGGATGTATAATAATTTTTTATCTGTTTTATTTTTTATGTATAATCTGGACTTTAAGAAAGTGTATTCTTCCAAACCAACTGTTATTTTTCTGATGAAGGATTCTCTGTAATCTGAAAGCTCAAGCACCTATTTTCTTTTGTAACATCTATGTTGGTCCAATAAAAGGTGTCAGATCATCTCTCTTTTTTTCTGGTTCTTTTGTCACAAGGACCAATAAGGCAACATAGCTAATTTTCTGTGTCACTTCAGTTAGTTACTTTTCACTACATTTAACTGCAGTTTCAGGCAGCCTAGTGAAAAATCATGTTGTAGAGGAGACAGAGAGTGCACAGTGTGGACCTGTACTGGCAGCTGTTGGCCCCATAGCAGAAGCAAGGCAGGCTGAAGTCAGCAGACTGGGAAAATTGCAAGGTAAGGAAGGAATTATTTTACAAAAATGACTCGGTGGTGCAGGACACAGAATCCATCATTATTTATTGTTTTGCTTGTTAGTGAAAACTAAGTGAAGTAGGCTGCTGCAGTGAGACACTATGGGCCATATTTTCTAAGCCCTGGATTGCTGCAAGCCTGGTTGTGCCAATCAGATGGCGCACCGGGCTTGTGGTGATCTAATGGGATTTTACATCATGTGGTAATCTGCCCAAGATAGACCATGTTTTATGGTCTAGTTTGCAGCAATCCCAGGGACATTTTCACGGAGCTTGCATCAAATATTTATCGTAGCTGCTGAAAATCAATAAATTTCGCAACTACATCCAACCTATTAAAATCGAATGCAGTTGTGACAAACCTGTTCGGTGCACTGCCAGAAACAAAGTGTGGTGGCAGGGGTTTGATCAAGCTCTGCACCACCCATTGAAAATGTGGCCCTTTATCTCTCATTAAGTAAGAGGAGAAGGGTGTCTCAGTGAGTGAATGAGTGATGCAACATATGTGTGCATGTGTATGTGAGGAGGACGTCTTTCACCATGTCATGTTGAAACCATGAGGAAAGAAATGATGGAGAAAGGGAAGTAGGGGAGGAAAGGAACAGGAAAAGGTTCCACTATGCCAGTTCCACAAAGTACAAATTCTGAAAGCAGTGGTGGTAGAAAAGGAGTTTGGACAGGAAGGGGACAGGGAGTTGTAGTGGAGGGGCAGGGGCTATGCCTGAGAGGACATGGGCCAGGTGCATGATAGTAAGGCCAAAGAAGCCATGGTTCATTAGTCCCAGAAGTCTACTGATTCCACTCTCACTGCAGCAGCTTTTACAGCTGGTGGTCCAGAGCATCTAGTGACGACACTACCCTGAGTAATGAAGAAGCATACTGATCTCACTCTCTTCTTCTCTCAGGTGCTCCCAGATTAAAAGATATCTCCAGCCCTTACTGGCTTCTTTGTCCACTTCATGTTAAAGTGAGATAATAGGAGGCAAAGATAAGACCAGTCACAGAATCACATTTACTCAGATCGCATTTTCTCAAATCATGTTTTCTCTAAGCCCGCTTTCTTGAATAAAAGTTTCTTGAATCTAATATGGACACTTCATGCAAAATGAGGTGAAAAGGGCAAAGGCAAGACCAGCCACCTCATAAACAAACTCTGACCAGAGCCAGTACAGCTGCAGCTGAGATTGCAGTTGGAACATGGCACTGTCTGCCATGTCCTAGATGGTGGCTGGAGTTCTCTGCCTATATGTGATGACTCATGCATGTGCACTGAACTCTGATGGCACAGTCCGCCATGTCCAAGATGGTCGCTGGAGCCCCATGTGCATAAGTGAGTCTCCACACATGCACAGAGAATTCCAGTGGCCATTTTGGAAATGGCAGACTGTGCCTCCTTACTGCCAGAGTTCAGTGTGCATGTGCATGTGCAAGTTGTCACTCATGTGCAGAGAACTCTGGCCACCATCTTGGACATGGTGGACAGTGCCGTGTTCCACCAGTACCAATGGACAAAACAGTGCGGTGCATGCACAGTGATTGCCATTCACCTCCACTATTTCACAGGTTTGGTCAGTATCCAGAGAGCTTCCTTTTCTCTACTGTGCTCACAAGATGTCTGCAGGGCTACGCCCACTGCAGCTGTAAAAATGAGGTCAGAAAGGCATAGTAAAGACTAGTCATATTTTCTTAAATCGTGTTTTCTCAAATTACATTTTCTCAAATCGCCTCATGTCATATCACATTTTCTCAAATCTAATATAAGCACTCCATGTAAAATGAGGTGAGAAAGGTGAAGTCAAGACCAGTAATGTTATGTAAAATGGAATGAGAAAGCAAAGTCAAGACCAGTCACATTTTCTCCAATCATGTTTTCTCAAATCACTTTTTCTTGGAATGTTCTTCTCACCAAGCATGAGGCAGTATGCACCCAGAATGGTGGCACTTCTGAAGTAGGTGGAGGTGCTGATTTCAGTGCTGAATCAGCAACAATTAACATAGCCATTTCCATGGTGAGTCTACACGAGTAACATGCTTGTCGTTATTTACTATCTTCTAAAGCAACCCAACAAAGCAGAGCTTGCTGTGGTAGCACTGTAGCCACAGCAGAACTGTATGCAGAGGCTAAAATTATAGCAATGGTGACAGTGGTGGAGGTGCAAATGGTGACATCACCACTACGTCCAACTGAGTCATTGCAGCAGTTAAAATATAAAAAGGAAAAGAAGAGGAAATCACATAGATGGATGGGGACAACGAATATGACTACCCATATCAGGGAGATACTGGGATGCATAGGAAGGGCATCACAAGTAGAAAAGGGAAGTGGTTATCCTCTGTACAGACAGTTGGTGAGACCCCATCTGGAGTACTGTGTGCAGTTTGGAGACCTCATCTACGCAAGAACATAGACAGGATGGAAGCAGTCCAGAAGAGGCAACTCAAATGGTGCAGGGTCTGCATCAGAAATCATATGAAGAGAGACTGAGAGAGCTAAATATGTATAACCCTTGATGAAAGGAGGGATGGGGGGGACATGATAGAAACGTTCAAGTACCTCAAGGGAATCAACAAAGTCCAGGAGGGTAGCATCTTTCAGAAAAAGATGTGTAAAAACAAGGGACACAATTTAAAGATGGGGGATGGCTCAGGGGTAATGTGAGAAATCTTGTTTCACACAGAGAGTGGTGGATGCATGGAACTGCCTTCCTGAGGAGGTTGTTGGGGCTAAAACAGTGGGGGAATTCAAACATGCATGGGACAGACACAAGGCAATTGTAGTGGGGGGTGCCAGGAAGTAGGCTGTTGGTTAACTAGAATCTGAAGCTTATCCAGTAGGTAGGGAAATGGGCAGACTGGGTGGGCCAAGTGGTCCTTATCTGCCGTCAAAGTCTATGTTTCTATGTTTCTATGATCTCCATTCATTTATTTTTATTTTTGCTTTGTGATGCATAACTTGTTTTCTTTGGGGTAGCAGAACTATTATTATATAATTTAAAAATCAATGCAGCCAGAGAAAATACAGTAATGCATGAAGATTGAGCAGAGACTACAGGGGAGTATGCACCTTGAGGTCAGCAATCAATAGTAGCTACTACTGTAGCCTGCAATGGGCATGGCAATCTGAGGCCTGATCCTCAGAAGCGGTGGGGATATGTTAGAAATGCTTATGTCCCTGACAAGGTGCTGTATGCCTTGGGACCAGGCAGGGATGGGTGATCCACATCCCCATACTCCACCCTTGCTAGTGCATAGCACACATGCAGGGTTGTGGGAGGCACCTCAGACATTCCTGCTGGGATCCAAAGGTATCCAATCTGATGATGAGGTTGGCTCTACAGTGACTCCCTTGCTCCGTGTGGTGCAAGGGGTCAACGGGATATGGCTGCCCATTTCTGTCCTCCACAGGCTGCCATATCCCCTATTGGCAATATTACTGTTGTGCCATTTGTCATCAGCCAGTACTGGTGACACCCCCCCAGGCACAAACAGTTTACCCAGAACTGGTGGAGTGAGGGCCAATAGGGCCCTAATTGTAATGAGATGGCTGGGCAGAGAGGGGGTATGCAGGCACTATGACAGCCCCTAGGGTCACATAGCATCCACCCTCCCTGTCAGCCATGTGCCCTGCCCGAGTAGCTCAGAGAATTAGGCAGATGGCCTCCCCATGTCCTTGCCTGCCCCAGACCTGTCCCGGTGCAGATATGATTGTGCAGCCAGGGATTAGGTGCAGAGAGGGCACATAGCCATTGTGGTGGCCACTGTTGGGTGCCCCAAATGTGAGTGTGCTGCATGTAGGGAACACTCCACAGCTTTCCATGTCCATTTGCAGGTGCAGAGTGACATTACACCCATAGTGGATCAAGCCCTTAGTGGGTTTTGCAGACTCTGTCACAACACCACAAACAGTAATCCACAGCAGATGCATGGCAGTATCACCTGCCAAAAAAGCTACAGAAATTCATATTCATTGCTGACCTCAAGGATGTTTTGCACCTACGTGTAGTCTGGCCTACCTTTTGCCAGTTGCTAAATGGGGAGCCAAAGTGGGTCAGCCAATTGGTGAAGCCTAAGCAAATTTTTCTGGCCCCACTCAAAGCCAAACCAAAGTTGGCTTTGGCCCTCTCTCAACCTTACAAGCCCTAGTCGTTAGCACTGATTTCCTCCCTACACTTCCCACTCCCTTACCTTCCTCACTTTTGATTAATACCAGGTGGTCTGGTGTGTTGCCACTGACTTCTTCATTTTAACCCCTGATTATCTATGGGATACTACTACTGCCCCAATAAAAAGGGACATGCACCCAAAGATATGCTCTCTCTGAATCTTGGCTGTCAGTTACACCTGCTATTTGAAATGCTCAGTGGTACTCCAGTCAGGGGGATTCAATCCCTTCATTCAGAGCAGGTTTTCCTACTCTAAATAAAATAAACTGACAAGGATGAATGGTTGGTTCTGGGCCAGTCTAACTAAGGAAACTACCATAAGTTCTGTCTATCTGTATGTATGTTTGACTGTCTGTCTATCTATCTTTCTGTCTATCTATCTATCTATCTATCTATCTATCTATCTATCTATCTATCTATCTATCTATCTCAAAACATTTACCAGAAAAGACATACTGAGCTGAAACAGTTAATTTCCAGATGAGTCCTGGGGGAGGGATAAATGAGAGTACAGCAAATGAGTTACAACAGCTGATTACACAAATAGAAAAAATAAACAACTAAGTACCAATAAAATGAACAAGATAAGCTTGGCAAAGCATCTGAAGAGCAACAGGTACAGTGCATCCCATTTAAATGCATACCTGATAAATGCATAGCCTGCATAAACACAAAGAATTTCCAAGTCGCAATTTTGTTCCTATACTTCTTATGTAAAATAGACCTGTTAAATGCATAAAGGATCCCTTTTAAATGTATATTTTCCCTCAGTTTTGCTGTTCAAGTGTGGACTGACTGGTCCAATTTTACTGACACTGCCTGTAACTGCCTTACTAATTAGCAATTAATTGTCTGTTAATGCGCTGTTCTACTTAAAATGAGGTGTTAATCACCTACAGTATTTTAACCTTTTAACCATCAAACCCAAATCACAGAAGCATCCTCCCTCACACTAAAATCAAAGCAAAGTACCCAAAAGAATGTCACAAAAGCACTTTACATGAATTCCAGAAGCATCCTCCCTCACACAGGAATCAGACTAAAGAATGCCACAGCATGTCACAAATCACTCTATCCCAACCAAAGAAGCACTTAAGTACTACTGGCATTTCTTTTCCCTACCCAGCCCCCCAGCACATACTGCAAGATGCACTCACCATTAAAAAGATACAAGATCTGATAAATTCATAGCCCTCTCAAATGCTTACTTTTTGGCGGTTCCAAGGGTGTGCATTTAAGAGGACTGCTCTTGCAATATAAATGCAAATTGGAACACAATTTGGAGTATGGACCAGGCACTGGTAGGCACGCTATTAAAGTGTAGATGACAGCAATTTGAAGAGTGAATGAATTGTTGCTGGCACTTCATTCAGCAGGGAAGGATAGAAGAAACTAGGAGGGGCAGAGTGAACTTAACTAGGGTAGGAGCATGGGCAGTGGGGAGAGGGATTGTAGGGTGTAAAATACAGCACAGCATCAGAAACAACTGTAGAAGTGAGTAATGAGTTCATGGAGGAGATATTTTGGTGAGTGGCAGGAAGAGCAGTGTGAATGGTAATGGAAAGAGCCCCATGGTTTGAAAAGTGGAAGTAGAAGGCAGCTTGGCCAGCAGAGATTTTATGGAGTGGAGCACAAGAAAGCAAGGACCAGAGCCGTGCAGGTAGAAGCAAGTAGAGGGAGGGATCCAAGCCAGAATTTGTAGATGAAAGTAATGTAATGAGCAAAGTACCTGCCATCAAGGAAGGAAAAGGAGAGGGTGGTGAAAAAGGAGAAGTGGTAGGTTCTAGGGGGTCAATCAAGGGCACAGTGGTAGAAGGAGTGAAATAGTGGATCCAATCTGGGTATGGCGGAATTGGGAGCAGCACTGTAAACAATGTCACTGTAGTCGAAGATAGAGAGAGAATCATCTTTGAGATGATCTTTCTGCAGGCAGGAAGAAGGATACTTGTTTTATTCCTGTAAAGTGCCCCCTGTCTGAAGTGAAGCTTCTGGTTTATGGCAACCACATAAACAGAGAAACTGAGGTGGTGATACAGCCAGACCCTGAGGTATTTAAAAGAGGAAACATCCCCAACTGCATGACAATCGAGGGTATGTTGTTATTTTATTTATTTCATTAACTTTACACATTTCACAAGGATTTGCAAAAGAAACAGGGCCAAGATGACATCAGATCAACAATTACAAATACAGCTACTGCATTACATACAAGAAACAGTGGGAGCACACTCTGTAATAATACCTGATTTGATACAGCTAGAGTCAATCAAGAATTACTACAGAGTGCATGCTTAGTTCTATTCAATAGATGGCATGCAGCTGAGGTGGAAAAAAGGCTGGGTCTGGCATCCACTGTGGCACAAACTTTCTTTTCTTTTTCTAAATATAAATATTTGGTTTTCGGTTCAAAGACAACACAATAGCTTGGCTAACCTGACTAAACTTGGCCAGTTCAAAAATATGCTCTGGCATCATCTCTTGACTGAAAGGTCCTGTGATTGTATCACCTAACTCACAGGTACCCTAATCCTTGATTTCTCCCTTCCTCTGTTGTACTCCGTCACCTACTGACACCACCTTCTGTTAGCATTGACTAGCCATTCTGCCTGCCACCCTTTCTCATGCCTTGCTCCCGCTCCCATCACCTCTTTTTTCCTACTACTCCCTGCCTACCTTAAATGCAACTTTGACAATGCCTCTTGTTCGCGGCTACCTTTTCTTCCTCAGATTAAAACTTTACTATAATCCCTTCCTCACATTAATTATAACTAACTCTCTCCTTTAATTTTATTTTTTAACCATGATGTATTTTAATGATGAATATTTTTGCACATGATGTATTTTAGTAACTCGTTCTGTTTAGTTCCTTCTATGTCTGTTTGTAATCCCTCCCACGGAACCTTTGTAAATGAGCTGCTTGGTGATCAGAGATACTTTGTAATCCAAGATTGAATAAATAAAATAAAATAAAACAATACAGGACAGCAACAAAAACAATACACATCATCATTTCACATAGCAAGCCACCCTCGTGAAGAGTAAGTCATGGTATTACATAACAGCAAGAACATTTATAGTCACACAGATACTTATATATCTAATTGGGTTATCCAATGGTGGGCATAAAACATTAGAAACATAGAAACATAGACTTTGATGACAAATAAGGACCACCTGGCCCACCCAGTCTGCCCATTTCCCTACCTATTGGATAAGCTGCAGATCCTAGTTAACCAACAGCCTACTTCCTCCTACCTCCCATCAGAATTGCCTTATGTCTGTCCCATGCATTCTTGAATTCCCCCACTGTTTTTGACCCCATGACCTCCTCAGGAAGGCCATCCCATGCGTCCACCACCCTCTCAATGAAACAATACTTCCTCATGTTGCCCCTGAGCTGTCCCCCCTCTATCTTCAAATTGTGCCCCTTTGTTCTTGCTCATCTCTTTTTCTGAAAGATGTTAACCTCTTGGACTTTACTGATTCCGTTGAGGTACTTGAAAGTTTCTATCATGTCCCCCCCTCTCCCTCGTTTACTTGAGGATATACATATTAAGTTCCTTTAGTCTCTCTTTGTATGGCTTCTGGTGCAGACCCTGCACCATTTTAGTTGCCCTTCTCTGGACTGCCTCCATCCTGTCTATGTCATTGTGGAGATGGGGTCTCCAGAACTGTATGCAGTACTCCAGATGGGATCTCACCAACTGTCTGTACAGAGGGATAACAACTTCCTGTTTTCTACTGGTGATGCCTCTCCCTATGCATCCTAGTATCCCTCCAGCCCTCCTTACTGCCTTCTCACATTGCTTGCCTACATTTAGGTCATCTGATATGACTGCCCCCAGGTCCCTTTGACATTTGCTTTGCAGTACCTCTTTAACAGAAAAATGCCTGTCGCTGTTGACATAAGCTACTATAACTCATAAATCCTCTCCATATTACATTATGAGCAAAAAGTGCAAGCAAGGATTCCCACCTCTTTTGATAGGACTTGTAATGATGGTTGATGCTTGCAATTGTTTTCTATGTGTTCAAGAGCAAAACTAAATACTCTGTGCCATTTGGCCATGGAGGGCACTTCTTCATCTAGCCAATGGTGTAGAATGACTAACTTAGCAATTGCAACAATTAGGGCTATATGCCTCTTCCCAGGTCCGAGGACTCAATCTTGGTAAAGACCTAAAATGCAAATTTCAGGTGAAAACATTTTCTGTAGGCCCAGAGAGGGTCAAGATGCTCCTATATATCTTGCCAGATGGGCTGGACCTTGTCACATTGCCAGAGAATATGTAGTAGTGTACTCTCTGCCAGGCCACATCTGGCACAGAGACCAGAGTCATGTTTGTGAATTTTATTTATTTTATTTATTTAAACCTTTGTTTACCAGGTAAACACAATCACCAAGGCCCATTTTCATGCATAACCTTGGGCTGCATTTATCAGCCAAGATGTTAACAATAATGAATACATACACAGAGAATGCAGGTATAACTTAACACATACTAAACAGGACAAGTAAACCAACAATGTAACTAATTAGATATACAACTATTACAATAATTATAAAAAGCAATCACATTGCAGTTGACTTAAAAAGTACTTCATTAGGTGCTTCTTGAACATATTATGACTTTGCACTTCATGTAAATCTTAAGGTAAACTATTCCAGTTTTTTGCAGTAGCAACCAAAAAAGCCCATTCGGCCATTAATGTACTTTATGAGTACTTGGAATGTCAAGAACTTTCTTACTGTTAGACCTTAGATTTCTACATCCTGATCTCAATTTTAACAGGGAAAAAGGGGAATAATTTTAAGTCGAAGCATATTGTCTGTGATACAATTAAGCAATAAGACATGACAAGGTATAACGTTATCGCGTAATAACATCACTGCTGGGGTGGGTTGAAGCAAGAGGTGAAGCCAGTGCTTCTGACCCCAGGTGTAACGTTATTACGATAACACACACCTTGGAGTGTCTTATTGCAATTATACAATGGCTCGATGTTATACAAAACAAAAATAAAAATAAAAATGTTTTTAGTAGATTTTTAGTGAGGCAGTATATCTTTGTTTCTGAAAAAAAAATCCATATCATCCAAAAAATCAACACAGTGATGTTATTGTGTAATATCATCACTGTCTCAGGCACACACTGACAAATCAGAGTCCAGGAAATGTTCTTGCTATTGTATAATTTGGATTATACAAGCTATTTCATCTTGGGGGTAGTAAACCAGTTTGATTATAAAGAACACAATGGTGGGTATTGTATTTTATGTAACTTGCTGGGCATAAAATAGATACTTTGCAATATCTTAAATTGTTGCAAGTGTCACCTATCTTGTTTTAGGTATTTGCACATCTTGCACCAAATTCTTTGCCAGTCATCACTATTTAGTTCTAAATTCAATGTATTCATCCAGTACTTGCATTCAGTATCTAATCTTCTTGGGTCTAACTCTTGATAGGCCGAATATAGGTGAGAAGTCGAGCGGGGTAATCACCTTAGTGGAATTCATTTAGTTAATGTTATTCCACCTTCCTTGGTCCACAGTGGGGTCTAAGGAATGGCATGGTGGAGTCTGAGGAATGGTACAATACAGTGTCATAGTTGCATAAACTTAAAGCAACTCCTGTCAGGGACCTGATGCTGCTGTTGGAAAGAGCAGAAAGACACAAATATGTCACTCAGCATCAGCTGTTACACTGAGGGCAAGTTTAGTCCTGGCCAGAATGGGAGTCAGTATTCTATGGTCAGTTTGGAGGTTCACATTGCCAAAGATGGGTTGTGAAAGGTCATTTTCAACCTAATATTCATTATCAGACATAGTTGCCTATGTGCTTTTAAAGGGACACTGTCAACCTGTTTTTCATCATATTATTTCTAGTTAAAACCTACATTTTATGATTGCTTACCTTCTCTAAACTTCATTAATGTTGCTGTTTGTTTTGTCTGTCTCCTTGTTTAGTGGAACTGAAATGCATGGTAATGTATATTTATAAACAATCATGTTTTGTTTGCAGTCCTGGATCTGTTCTTACTGCATACTTCCTGAACATTACAAACACACCCACACAGTGCAGTCACTCATGAGGCAGTAGCCTCCTAAACTTCCATTGTATCATGAGGGGCTAGACTGTGTTGTGGGTGTTCCCAAGTCCAGGATAGATGCAGCTAGACCTGATCAAGGAATGTAAACAAACCTGTGTTTGTGTGGTAACACCAGTGTATGGTAGGCAACCTGTTTTTCACTTTTTTACAGAAAGGAAGAGTTGGAATCAAACTACCAGCTACATCAGCAATATTTACAGAATGTTGGCAATCATAAAATGTGTTTTTTAAACTAGGGACACTTTGAGACCTAAGGTGGTTGACAGTGTCCCTTTAAAGACTACAACATTGGTATGTGCATAAGCCCTACTGGCAGAAGAGCTGGGGATAAAAATTGCAGTGACTCCAGTTTTACACCCATTTGGCAATATAAATCTTCTTCAATTTGTAACCATTGGGGCTTAAAAATACCAGGCTTATTTTGCTCCAAGTCACCCCATCTGAGGAATTTGCTGCCATGTAAGGCAAAATAGTATAAGAGAAAGCTGGTGGAGGTATAAGCACCTCAGATCTACACCCTTTTGTTTGCTGTATGCTGCCTGAGTGAATTCCCTGCGTTCGTCTGCTGAAAGACTGAATAGTGAGAGAGACTGCTGCTAAACTGACTTTTCAAAGCTTTTGAAACAACTGCTGGAAGTGTGCACAGTGTGAGAGACTGTTGCTCAACTGACCATTTAAAGCTTCTGAAACTGTTGTTGGCTCAAAGGAAGGTTCGGAGTGTGCTGTGAGGTAATTGGAGGAGGAGGTTAAGCACTTTAAAAGCCGTGCTGCTCGTAAGTGGGAGTTGCTAGGGAGGGGTACTGTTTACCCGGGTGCAAGAAAATTTATTTAGAAGTAAACTCGTTTAGTTGTTTTAGTTAAGTAATTCTTTAGTAATAGTTTAACCTAATTTCCATCATTTTTGTAAGGACTGTCAGCTTGTATTTTTAGTAAATGTTTAGATAGTAGTTGCAAGGTATTAATTATTTGAGGTTAAGTTGCTCCATTAGGGCCTCTTAAGTGGCAGATGCACTATTTGATATAGGGGAAAGTTTAGTTGGGTTTTAGTGGGTAATTGAAGGAAAGTGTATTTAAGGTCTGTGTGATACATTTGGATTAATGATGGAAATTATTATTCATCATTGTTAGTATTCTGCAACAAGTGTTTTGTTGCTGGATTACTATTAATGATGGTAGTTTGGGATAGTAGCTGCACATGTTACTATGGATGGGTAATTGTATCCTGAACTCAGACTGCTTCTTACATGTAATTCAAATGTATCAGATGGAATGGGCAGTGATTATATGGATATAATGTTAATCAAAATGTGTAAAATGCAGACTTGTTATAATGTAGGGAAGATATGTATTGCTAATAGTGGTAAAAACAGATTTTCCTTGTTGGGAAATATGGAAAAAAAGTTTTGGAGGCAAAATGGTTATTTATGATGTTATTAATGCTATCAGGTACAGTTCATCTAATCTTGGGCCAATAAATCAAATAGCGAGGATGTGAATACTTTTTAAAAATAGGTCATTTAAATGTACAGAGTCTTTTGTCTAAAAGGACTTATTAGAAGGATGGATAGTTGAAAATTCATTTGACATTTTGGCATTGACTGAGACTTGGTTAACTGAGAAAGTGAATGATGATGAAGTGGGGAATGAAGGTTATTCTTTCTTCAGGAAGGATAGAAAAGGAAAAGGGGATGGTTGTTTATTTTATAATAAGAATCATTTATCAGCAAGTATAAACCAGGGTGTCTTGATAGAAAATAGTATGAGTCATTGGTAGTTGACTTGGTTTTGGGAGGGAATAAGTTGTTAACTTTAATTGATGTGTATGTACCTCCTTTGGATGTTAAAATGGGGATTTAAGCTTTTTTTCATGATTTGTCCTTTCCTTCCTCTAGAGAATTGTTAATTGTAGGTGATTTTAATTTAGATTGGCCATCTAAACAAGCAATTGATGTTAGGAATCTAGTTTCAGGATTAGGAATGTTTCAATTGGTGACTGATACTACTAGATATAATTATAAAACTGGGTATGAGTCATTAATTGACTGGATCATTACCAATTGTCCTGAGCATGTGATCACTTTGGGAGTTAAATCTGACTGCCTTAGTGACCATTGTGCTGTTTATTGTGGGTGGACAGTTAAATGTGTTAGAGAACCTCAAGAACTATTCAGTATTGAAAAATTTCTGATTTTCACTTGCAATCTTTTGGATGAAGTCCATTTAATTGATTGGTCATTCCTAGATGTCATTAAGGATATTGATGAAGTTTTTCAAAAATTTTGTTGTTACTTTATTGATATCTGTGATAAGTTATTACCGATTAAGGTTGTTAAAATAAAAGATTGAGGAGAAAATATGGTTCGATCGTGATTTGAGGAAGATAACAGGGATAGAAATAAGGCTTGGAATAGGTTTAGGAAAAATAAAACAATTGGTCTCCAGCAAGAATATAAGAGATTAATGTAATTTATGTAATACTAAGGTAAGGAAAGCTAAAAGTGATTATCTAAAACAAATTGGGTACTGGATTGGGTGATACTAAGGCCCTTTGGAAAATATTGAATGGTTTAATGGGTAATAGTAAGAAATCAGAGAATATTTCTATACAGCTTGATGGCCAATTGGTTAATGATCCAAAGTGGTGAATGGGTTTAACTCTCACTTTACTAATCTGAGATGTTTAGTATACAAGGACGGATAACAAATTCTGAATTGAAAGAGTTATTAGCTGACAATGTGGATAGTAGGAAATGATTGAGCTCCAAAATTTTATTTTCGGATATTGACTGAAGAGGATATTTTGACATATATATTAAAGATGGATCCTAGACCTTACTTAGGAGTAGATGGAATAGATTATAGGATCCTTAAAAGAGCTGGTACATTAATTGCCCCAATGTTGGCTAAAATTTTTAATCTTTCCCTAAGTAATAATGTTTTTCCTATAAAATGGAAATGTGGTGTTGTTAGCCTATACTTAAATCAAGAAGTTTGATGAATATTAATAATTATAGACCTATAACATTATTAGCTCCTTTATCTAAATTGTTAGAAGGGTTGTTTCAGATCAGATCAAGGAGCATTTGGATAAATATCATCTTTGGTCCCCATTCCAGCATGGATTTTGGCATGGATACAGTACAGAGACTACCTTGGTGAGGTTCACAGGCCAGGTATATAAAGTCTTAGATGAGGGTAAAATAGTGGCTACTGATTTGTGGACCTCACTAAGGCATTCGACCTTGTAGACCATGGGAAATTATTGTTGAGTTTACTTGAGGTAAATTTTCTAATGAAGTGATATATTGGATTGATAATTATTTATCTGAAAGGGTGCAGAAAACCATTATTAATGGTGTAATGTCAGATGAGGGTAATTTGATATGTGGTGTTACACAAGGGTCCATATTGGGCCCTTTGTTGTTTTCCCCTTTTTTAAATTCTTTGCATAATATATGTAATAATTCTGAACTTATTTTATTTGCAGATGATGCAGTTTTATTATGTATTGGAGATTCTTGTCAATTTGTACAACAACAGATACAAAAGGATTTTAGTTTATTGCATAAGTGGTTTATAGGGCATAATTTAGTGTTGAATCATGTTAAAACAAAATGTATGGTATTTAAAAATGTAAGATCTAAAGTGAATTTTGAGCTGACTTTAAAAGATAATTATCATAATAATATAGAAAGGATTTCTGAAATTCGTTATCTGGGCCTAATTATTGATTGTAACTTATCTTTTGAATTACATATACAGAAATTGATTAGTAAGTTGCATCAAAGATTAGGAATGCTGTATCAGTTGAAAAGATATTTAACATATGAGACTAGGGCAATTTTGGCACATAGTTTGTTGTTTTCAGTTATTGATTAAAGGTTATTAACTTATTTCTTTTCTTCAGATAGAATGCAAATTAAGCTTACATCAACTTATCGTAGTATCATTCGATGTGTTACAGGCCAGAAGAAAAGAACTAATCATTGCTTACTTTATAGTACTTTAGGGTGTTTGTCCTTGGTTGATAGATTTAGACTGCGTGTTGCAGTATTTCTTCTGAAAATACATTTAGGATTATTACCTAGTGTTATTTGTGAAATGTTTCCAAAATTGCTAAATTCTGTTAGGACTAGGTCACAGGTTAACTTTAAATTTCAGATTCCCTTTTATAAAAGTGCAATGGCTCAGAATTCACTGCAATATTATGCAGCTAAATTATATAATGATTTGCCTTGAATATTATAAAGTCTGTTACAATTTCATTATTTAAGAGTGTTTTAGGAAAATGTATGTTGGGGAAGCAAAGTGTTGTTGTTTTAAATGATATAATTTGTATGTTTTGTATTATATGTGTGTTATTATGTTGTGACTGGGCACCAGTGAAAATTGACATATGCTCACTGGTTATACAGAATAAAAATAAATAAATAAACAAACAATCAAACAAACAAACTCCTTGGGGATCAGTCAGCTTGAAATATGCCCTCCTCATTGCTTTACCCTATTACAGAAAAGTTGTTAACATAGCTTGTAGCAGTTTGAACCAGGATAATGACAGAAGAATATTGAGACACCTAGAAGATAAAGCAACCTGGGCAATATTTTAATCTTTATAAAGTTAATTTGCCCTTAAAGGTGAGAGAAGGATGTCCACCTTTTATATCATGGTTAATGGCCTTGAGGAAAGATCCAGGTTCAGGTGTTTTAGCCTATGTTTGAGCCTGACTATCTGAATACCTAAATATGTGAGTTGTTTCTTGCCACCATCTCAGCCTCCATGCTCAGGATGGCCAGATTGTCTACTTGGGCATTGAGGAGAAGACACTCATTTTATTTATGTTTAATTTATATGCTGAGAAGCGACTGCATTCAGAGATAATAGAGAGCGCTTCTGGAATGGAGTCCTGTGGGTCTTCCACATGTAGCAGTATATTGTTCGCTTAGTGAAAAGTTTATAATCCTGCATGCTAATTTGTATACCTTAAGCTTTCCCTGACTTCTTAATGTTTAGAAGGAGAGGCTCAAGATACAAGGTAAGGAGCAGAGGTGATAGAGGACACCCCTGCCTGGTACACTGGCTAACTTGATGTGCCCAGACAGGACTACATTACAAAAAACTAGCGGAGGGTGCTTGATACAACACCTGAATGGAAAATAAAAGAACCAGGCTACCCAATTGAAAGTTTTTCTACATCCAGGGAGACCAGAGCTGCTGGGGGGTTGGTCTCCTCTGACACAGAAATTAGGTGGTAGAGAGCTGTGTACAACCAGCTGGTGGACTACATTGAGCATCACAAATTATGCACAACCCAACAGCATGGTTTCAGAAAGAAATACAGAACAAATACTGCCCTACCAAATTTCACCACAGATACACTCTCTGCTTTGGACAAGGACATGTGCACTGAAGCGATCTTCATTGACCTCACCAAGGCATTCTACCTGGTAGGTAGACCATCAGTTGCTCCTTTCAAAGTTGAAACAGGTCAGCCTAGACAGCCTGGTGGTACAGTGGTTCACCAACTATCTCCAGGGAAGGTCCCAACAAGTTAGATGGCAGGATGCCACTTCAGATAATTGTCCATTACTGGAAGGGGTCCCCCAGGGATCAATCCTGGGTCCTCTGCTATTTTTCTTATTTATAAATGATATGCCTACATACTGTGGTAAGGTTAAGCTCACCTCGTATGCAGATGATGCTGTACTATACAGGTTCATTGATGACATTGACGCCCTGAATGAACTACTGTCAGAAGATCTCTTGTTGCTGGAAGGATGGTGGAATAATACTAAGTTGGTCATTAATGGCAGAAAAACTAAGGCTATACTATTTGGTCCAAAAAATATGGGATCTGACAGGTTTAAAATATTTGTACTCTCTCTTTCTACTGGATTAAGGGTAGAGGTAGTTGAGGTCATAAAGTACCTAGGAATCACCATTGACCAGGACCTCACCTTCAGGGCCCACTACGACATGCTCACTAAGTCTATGAACCAGAAGCTTAGACTTCTGTACTGCCTCAGTCCCTATTTAACAAAGGACACCCAACGCAAGGTTGGGGAAGGCACCCTTCTACCCACCCTATTTTATGGTTCACCTGTACTGTTACCTATCAGAAACACTGAGCTGCAGAAGCTCAGAACCCTTTACCATAGAATCGGTATATTCGCAGAAGAGGATCCCCCCAGATAACATCATTGTCTGGTCCTCCAAGCCCTATCCTTGCCCACCCTGGAAGGCAGACTAAAATACCCATCTCTCTGCTTAGCATACAAGCTCAGGCTGCCCAGTGCTTCCCAAGTTTAACTGAGTTGCTAACAAGGAAAAAGAACATTAGGACTCTAAGTTCCTCTAGCAGACAGCTCCTAATGATACCTAAAGTGAAATCTGCCTAAGGGTCTCGGGCATTTTCGGCCTTCACCCCCCCCTTGGAACATGCACCCAACAAATCTCCAGCAGTGCAACTCACTAGGGGGATTTAAAAGAGGACTTAAGGCCCACATGTTGGAGCTAAACCAATGCACCTGTAACCGTTGACATTTCAGCTGTGTACTTCTTGATCCAATTAACTGTATTCAGTGAGTGGCTGTAACCATAAATGTATTTAAGTGTTATTAACAAAAGTTGTAAATTATCGTGTGTTGTAAAACAATGTATCTTAGTATGTGAGTGTAAACTGCTGTCTCTTAACATCTGCAAAAGTTGTACTCTGTAATATCTGTAATTAATTCAAGGTCGCCCTTGAAAAAGGGACCGTTACTGGGCTCAGTGGCCAAAATTAAATAAATGAATAAAAGTTTCCTTAGGTGGTTACTGCAAACCCTGCCCAGCATGAAACCCACCTGTTCTGGTCCTATCAAGGAGCCCCATATCCTATTCAACCTCATAGCCAGAATCCTATCTAAAATTTTAAGATCCACATTAATGAAGGACATGGTCTATAGCTATCTGTCTGGGTCTCATTCTTACACGATTCTGGAATTAATGAAATTCTGGCCTCCATCAAGATGGTATTAGTAATGCCCTTCTCAAACATTGTATTATAAATGACTGCAAGTTGGGCCATAAGTCCTAAAATGTAGTATTTATAAAATTCTGTAGATAGCCCATACAAGTCTGGACTCTCTGACTTTATGCCCTTGACCACTTTCTGAATCTCAATGTTATGTCTTATCCAAATTGGGCAGCTGAATATTGCTCAAAAAGGAGTCAATTAGCTGGCCTGGTGGTTCTGAGGGTTAAGGCGCTGGATGCCACACCTCGCACCACGCCGGTGACCCCAATTCAGGAATGAGCCTGGGCCACTGAGGGTCGGCAGGGGAGGGAGAGGATTGAGCATCCAGAGGACAGCTCCTCTCCTGGGAGGGGGGGTGTAGTCTCAGCACTTGGCTGACCTCTGGTGGAGACCAGAGGTACAGCAAGTGTGTGGAGCAAACAGACAGGGTTGGGAGTGGTGGACGTCAGCGGGAATGCCTTGATGTCAGACACACACCACTCCCCAGAAAAGTGGAAAATCACCCACAGCGATTCCTGGAGACGGGCCCTGGTATCACAAGACCAGGACCAAAGAGGGGTCGCATGAGTCCAGCCAACACTTGAATGTTGGATGGGAGGCTTTGGGGTAGGCCTCCCACCCCACTCAGGGGGTAATCTGAGGGCGATGACAGGGCAGACGTTTGAAGGGCTCATATCCCAGAGACCTGGTGGGCATGATACCTTGGGAGTCCCTGAGGGAAGGTAGGCGCTGTGGAGATGGGAATAGAAAGTGAAAAAAAAGAGAGTCAAGTGCCTCCTCTATCAGTAACCCCTGATTCATCCGTATATAGGCAGTATTACCTAAAACATTCGACTATATTTCTAAATTTGTTGTGAATGTCGTCTCCCCCCTACCTCATAATTTCCTTCATGACTCTCTTGACTTCCTGGCGGCGTAGCCATAATGCCATAAGGCATCCTGCCTTATCTCCTTGATCAAGGTACTTGACCTTTGCTTAAAAAATTCCCCACTCAGCTCTCTCATTCAACAGTTCTGAGTATCTCACCCTGAGACTATTAAGGTAAAGTCAAGTGCTCTCGGGGTACTAAGTTTAAGAAATATTTCTAATGACCGAATTTTAGCCAGTAAATCAGAGGCATTTTTTTCTCTCTTTTTTCTTTCCTATAGTGGCAAGTCTAACAATTTCTTCACTGAAACAACACGTCACTGCCTTGCACAAAGATCAGCTGCCTCTACTGTGCCTTGGTTCTCTGCAAATGAAGTTACTGATACAGTCATAGATTTTCCCTGCCATCTCTTTGTCATGGAGGAGCTGTGTGTGAATTTCCATGTGCAGTTAGAATCTGACCCATGTGCTATGTCCAATTATAATCACACAGGAGCATGATCCAAGACCACCATGGTCTCCATCTCACAGGTTTGAATGCCTGTTATGGCATTCTTTTTTAACAAGAAATAATCAATCCTGGAGAAAGAGTTATGGGACCTGGAGTAAAAGGAATAGGCTTTTTCCCTTGGGTGCAAAATTCAGCACAAATCTGTGAGCCCCACCCCATCCATCAATTCCCTGAAGGATCTTTGGTCTGGGGATAATCTCTGCATCCCAGTCCCAGACCTTTCCAACTTGGACTCATACACCAGATTCCAGCCCCCACCTAAGTAGATCAGGATTCTCATGTAGGGGGGCCAGGAGAGACACCAGAGTAGTGATAAAGGCTGGGGTGTTAATATTAGGCCCATATATGGAGTCCAAGACTACAGTACTTCCATCTGGCCCAACCTGCCATGTACAAGTATGTACCGTTCACTGGGAACCCAGACTTCCTCTATCACCTGGAAGAGGACTGATCTGGCCACTAAAATTAATGACCCTTATTTTCTTGTGCTGTTGCCTGCCCAAAAGGTCTAACCAAACCATACCCTGTGAAAGGCTAACATTTGTTCCCGATTCAATGAGTCTGTTGTAGATATGCAGTAGAAGCCCTCAGCTTCTTAAGATGTGTTAAAATACAGTAAAATGTTCCCTTTGATTGTTCCACTTTTCTGTTCCAGGATACAAAGCGAAACACACTAGCCACTGGGTTTCCTAGCTTTATAGACACAAACCCTGTGGACCATTTACTGCTGATACTTAGAGTGTACTGTCGTTGTGCTCACACCATGAGCCCCCTGCCTGCCCCACAAAACACAAAAGACTAGATAATTGACAACAGTAAACAGAGATCCCAGCAGCTTTCTCTGGTCCCCGGGACCCCATCCTTGCATCTCTGGTCTGTGTATGGTCAGTAACAGCGCAGAAGTGGCTCCAATGCAGAGTACAACTTAACAGAGAAAAGGTGAAATTTCCAGTATGTTGTGATCTGAGGCCAGTGCATCTGAAGTTGTTGGAGGAGTCCTACCCCTTGGTCCACACACTAAACTGGCGTCACCACCCTGCCAGAATCTCCTACTATGCTGCCTGGTCATCTCATCCCACATGGGTCTGGGAGAGTACTCACAATAAAGGATCTATGTCCCCACCTATTTGAGCCACCACCCCTGACTTCAACTTATAGAACCAGTACCCATTCATCAAAATCATCTGAGCCAGTAAACAACCTGAGAGTGAACAATGAAACTTTTTTGGAGGCACCCCTCAGCTGGAGTACTGAGAACTAATGATTAAAGCTAAACCTGTGAAATGGCAATGGATAGGAAAATACAAGTTGGCTGTTGTAGAACTGAAGAGTAAAAAAGGAGTCCACGTTCCAGTACCACTGCAATACAGTCTTGTGAAGGAGTGCCACTGAGTCTTAGAAACATGTGACAGTCATGGGAGACTGTCTGTAGTAATTGAGCCATGCCGGCACCCTCTGCAGTGAAGGCCATTTGTCCACTTGAAGACAATTCGACTCTACCCCTCAAGGATCACATTCGGAGGGGTGGTAGCCAGATCCACACAATACGGAGGTTAGGCACATAGGCCCAGATATTCAAAAGGGTTGCGCCATGCGCAACAGGGTTGTGCGTGCGCAACTCCAAAAATGCGCCATTCTGCGATATTCAGAAGTGTCCAGTTGCGCCACTGAAAACACGCTGAGCCACAGCGCAATGGAAATGAAGGCATGCGCAACCGAAGGGGGCGGGTCCATGCATAAAGTGCGCCAATCACGATATCTAAACACTTGCATACTGCAAGAAGAGTGGCTCAGCGGAGGATGCACTGTACCCGGTGTGAGCAAAATAAAAAGGCTCAAGGGAGCGGGCGCAAGAACTCTAGCAGGCCACAAACCAGGGAGAGACAGAGACAGAGAGAGAGAGACAGAGACAGGAGCAGGAAGGGCAGAGAGGGACAGTGGGTCCTGGAGGACAGAGAGGCCAGTGGGGGTTCCGGTGCAGTGGAAGCAGCAGTGGGGGCAGTGGGGTAACACAGGAACAGCAGCTGGGGGCAGGAGCCAGGGAGATGGACAGTGTCAGCTTCCACATGGAAGCTGTAATGAGGGTGAGACAGCATGCTGCAGGGGGACGTGGCCGCGGAGGGGCCCGTCGGCGGTACGCCCCCGACAGGCGGTATCGTGCCCGCATCAGCTACAAGCTGTACACAGATGTCGAGATTGTGGCCCTGTACCGCCTGAACAGGGCAATACTGAGACGGCTCAGTGAGCTGTGCAGTGATGTGATGCAGGCACCCTCACGACGGAGTCATGCTCTGTCCGTGGAGACCAAGGTGACAGCCTGCATGTGCCTGCTCGCCACGGGCACCTTCCAGAGGCCGACAGGTGACACCACAGGCATTACGCAGTCGGCCACGTCACGCATCCTCACCCAATTCCTCAGCGCACTGCTGCCTCATGCTGCGGAGTACATCCATTTCCCCAGCACCGCAGCAGGCGTACAGCAAACATGCAGGAGTTCCACAGGGTAGCATATGCCTGTGGCTAGGGCCATAGACTGCACCCATGTGGCCATTCGCACGCCACCTGGCCCCGACGGCCAAGCGTATCGCAACCGAAAGGGCTTCTCGAGTGTCAACTGCCAGGTGGTGTGTGATGCCACTGGGCGCATCATCAATGTCTGTGCCACACACCCTGGCGGAGCACATGATGCCTTCATATGGCACCAATCTGCACCGTGCCATCGATTCGAGAGTGGGAACATCCCACGGGTCATCTAGTGGGTGAGTACACATGATGGAATGCAAACTCTGTGCAAGGGTGGAATGACACAGGTGCCATGGTAGTGGCACACAAGGATATGGGCAATATGGACCTGACCTGACACTGATCTCCACTATCTCCACACAGGTGACTGTGGATACCCACTCCATCCTGGCTGCTCACACCATGCAGCTTACGACCCCAGCGCAGCCCGGTTTCCAATGAGGCCTGCGCGCAACACGGAACATCATAGGCGGGTGTTTGGGATACTCAGGCCGCTTCCGATGCCTGGACACCTCAGTGAGCCACAGTACAGCCCCAGAAGGCCTGTGGGATATTCCTGGCCTGTTGCATCCTGCACAACATGGCCAAAGACCATGGGATAGCCATACAGGTCCAAGAGGGGACAGCGATGGGGGCGCCAGTGGCGCCGGTGATGTGGGTGATGAGACACCCCCTAGGGACGGAGGGACCCCCGACTGACACGGCAGGCCCAGCTGCACGGGACACCATTGCAGAAGAGCACTCGCACAACACAGGTAAGTCAAGGGGACATGTGCAGCAACACTGTCCATCGCAAACCACAGGCACACAGGGGAACACACCGTGCATGAAGGTCAGGAGTTGAAGGGTCCAGGCATGCAACACACCATCAGAGGGGTGGGCACTCACATGGACACACACACACACACACCACCAGGCAGCAGGGGCAGCAGCACAGCACTGCGGAAATGATCGCCAACACACAGCACCACCAACCACCCTCACCACCTGGACTGTCACGCGTACGTGTGTCAGGACCTGGGCAACCTTGCACCTTGGTGTACAGTGCAATGCAGGCATCATCATCCGACACCTGTGGACAGCAGTTGGGAGGTGTGCAGGTGGTCCGTGTGTTCAGCTTGGTGAGCAGAGCACCCAGCGGTGCTGCCACCATGACTACATTGCACCTGAGGCAGCACCAGACAGGGGCCTGCATTGGGAGACAGCTCAGTCAGGAGCACTGTCCACAGCCACCACGGATGTGTGGGCGGCCCACCGTGGCCTAGCAGCACTGGCAGGCTGCGCAGGGGCCACATCGGGTGGCGCTAGTGCACCACCAGGGGTCCCAGTGTGCGACCGTGACCTTGCCCGCACAGGGGTCTGCATCCCGCCAAACAAACTTGCACCAGGGGTGCTCGGGATGCCCACAGCAGAAACCGGCATCGACAGGCCTGGTGTCGCATGATGCCAGGAACGGGGAGTGGAGTGCGCACTGTGTGGGGTGCATGGTACAGGGTCACCAGACAGTGTGGTCAATGCGGTCGCCACAGAGACCACTGCCTAGGTCAGTCTGTCTATGGCAGCGGTCACATCCATCCGCATATGGACCATCTCAGCCCGGTCCCGAGCACACTCCCTGCTATGCCGCTCCACGGACACAGTCAGTGCCTCCACGGACCTTGCAACCCGCCCCTGCAGCTGTACCGACTCCTGCAGCAGGCGGGTGTGCGCATCCAAAGGGTACTGTGCCCCAATGGCATCGTGACCCCCAGGGTGTGGATGTTCACCAGGACCAGGTATGGGCAGATCTAAGGGCGGTGGACAAGTGCCACTGCTTGATGCTGTCCCCCCAGGCCTGGTGTGCAACTGCTGCTGCTGCCTCTCCAACTGCTTAGCCCCCAGGTCCACCTGTTCCACCCCTGTGCTGTCAACAGTGCCAGACACCTGCTCAGCCACCGATGCTGCCCCACCGGTGCTGACAGGCCCAGCCTGTGACTGTGCCAGCATGCTGGTACACAGGTGTGGAGCAGGACGGGCCAGGGGCACGTGATGGCCTGCCATGCGTCCCTCATGGGACACACACCTATCACTGGCCATTGCAGGCCTGCTATCATCAATAGTGCCGGTCGTGCCACTGCCATAGGGCACAGCATGCTGGCACACCTGCATGCCAGACTGCTGTGACACAGGCTGTGCACCCCTGCACCTGTATCACTGCCGGCGCGGTTGTTGGGCCAGCCGGCCTGCTGCTGCAGTGCCTGCAGGCTGCTGGCGGAGGTGGATGGTCCCTCCTCCTGGTCCAGCAGGTCTGCCTCACTGTCAGCACCCCACCACCATCTCCTGCAGGCGAACAGGATCTGAAACAGAAAGAGTACATGTGAGTGCATGTGAACAACAGCCCCCACAACATCACCATGTCATACGTGCAGTGATGGGCTTCCACCCGTCTGGAATCCTCCGCCGGAACACCCACAATGGCACTTCGGCTGCGTGGCCGCGACCAGTGTCTCCTCGGTCGGTCAGCTGCAAGCACACGGTGGTCCCCACCAGTGGCAGCACGTGCCACCCTGAAGGCTGCCACCTTCTCCTTCAGCCTCCTGCAGTCAGTCCCCATCTTTTTGAGGCATTCCTGCACGGAGCGCTGGTGGCTTCCGTGCAGGTTGACGGCCAGAGCTACCCCCTCCCATGCAGCTGCACGCTGCTGAGGGGTGCCCCTCCGCCCACTCAATAGCGGCTCATCCTCCAGGTAGGCCTGGAGAAGGGCCTCAGTCTCTGCTGTGGTGAAGTTCGGCCTCCTCCTCATGCCGTCCACAGCCTCAGCCTGGTTCTCGTCAGTCATGGTGATCTGTATGGGTGGAAGTGGACACCTGTCACTGTGCAGTCCACAGCATTTCCCATGAGCATGGCTGCAGGCTGGGGGCGGGGGACAAGCCCCTCCTCTCCTCGCATGCAGATACTGATGGAAAGGTGCCCTCTGCCCCTTCCTAAGTGCCCTCATCATGCTCAGCCCCTCAACCTATGACATCCTCCAGCACCCCTGCCCATGAGCATTGTCCTGAGCATCACACAGCATGTAACTCACTCTCACCTGCAATAACCAAATCTAGCCGCCACAACCCAGTGTCGCATTTTATAGTGCAACACATGCAAATGGGGTGTGGCGCAACTTTAATGACATGCTAATCGCGCCACTGCGCTTTGCATGGCTGATCGACTGATTTGCATATGTCGGCTGAATATCGCGTGTTGCGCTTAAGCGCAATGGGAAGGTCCGGCTGAGCCGATGGCGCATGTTTGTGGCTGTGTGCTACACTGCATTGTGCATGCCCCGACAGGTTACGCATACGTCGATCGCGCTGCAGACCTGCTGAGCGCGATAGGAGATTCTGGCCATGGCCACCATTGTGCCAGTGGCGCTACAGCACTGGGCACTATATGGCGCTGTGGCACTTCTGCGCGATAGTCCACTGTGGCACTGGTGCTATGCTTAGCAGTCGCGCAGGATGCCTATACATCCCATGGCGCTGTGCGTAGCCTTGCGTCATTGCCGTGACCTTGTGTATGCCGTCTGACCCCTGGCACTGTGGGCATGCCATGTGTCGATCCTATTACGCTGTCTGGTTACAGCGCCATGTAAAGTGATGGCGCTGTGCGAACAGCGATTGGAGCCTGTGCTGGTCTATTGCGCAACAACTCCACGTGGGGTCACAGCGCAGCGGGGCACCATATTGCCTGCTGTAAAGTTGGGGCCATGGCTGGGAGGAGGCGGTGTCCTGGAGCCCAGTTGAAGTAGCCAACCTGGTGGCCTAGTGGAGCCCACTATGAGGGACTATATGGTGAGGCCCCTCACGGACCTAGGACCCATTTGTGGCAGCAAGTGGCCACTGACCTGGTGGGGTCACTGGCGGGGCCAGTCTGCTGAGCAGTGCTGGCACCGGTACAGTGATCTCCGCTGGAGGACCAGAACTATTGATCGCGGCTGTTCCCGTGCCAGGCGGGGCCTGGTGCCTGGAGCCAGTGAGTGTACCATCTATTCACCTATATTCTCTGTAGGGGTGTGTGTGCCTGGGTGGCTGTGCATCGGTGTGTCAGGTGTGCAGCTGTGCGATGGATGGTTATGGCTGTGGGCGAGAGCAGTCTCACTGGGGCAGGGGGCACTCCTTTTGAGTCACACGATGTTTGTCTCACCGTATGTCTCCCACAGGCGGATGGTGGGGACGCGGACAATGGTGATGTGGGCCATGCCAGGGCCCCAGTGCCACAGGCTGTTGGGCCACAGCAGCAGCATCAGCAGCATCAGTGGCAGCAGCAGCAGCAGCAACAGCAGCAGCAGTGGCAGACCGAGCTGCTGGAGGAGTGGTATCATTACGTCATGGATGCTATTGCATGCTGGGGGCAGGACCACCAACCATGCTGGACACAACCAAAGGGAGGTCCATGGTTCCACTATACGAAACAGTAGTGAGTCCCACACTGGAGTACAGTGTACAGTTCGGAGAACATACCTCGTATGGACAGGGACTGGGTGGAGGACGTTCACAGGAGGCGACATGGATGGTGCATGGATTGCATCACAAGTCCTATGCAGACAGGTTGTGGAACTGAACATGTACTCCTGGAGGGAGCAGGGTGTGGGGATATGATGGGACATACAAGTATTGTACAGGGGAGACAGAGTGCAGAAACAATATTTGTAAGCGTAAGGGATGTTCCAGGACTAGAGGGCATGGGATGCAGTTGGGGGCTTGTTTAAGAGGAACATGAGAAAGTGTTTCTTCACATGATGGGTGGTGGACGAGTGGAACACCTGCCAGAGGATGTGGTGGGGGCTGACTTGGTCACAGGATATATGTCGTGGGTTCACCATGAGGGACTTCTGGAGGTCAGGGGTGAGGGGAACGGACTTATAGGACAAGAGGTGATCGTACAAGGCCAAATGGCCAGACTGGGTGTCCCATAGGCCCTTATCTGCCGACACTGTCTATGTCTCCATGTATAGGCGTGCACAGGTGACCTGCATCACAGTGCAGCATCCACATTGCGTCTGTGTATGCATCACAGGTGGTCAGGCATGCACTGGGCACATAGCTGTTAACTGGCATCGCACCCGTTGCCACATCACGCTGACAGCGTAGTTTGTCACGGTGCTTGGCGTGGGCGGGTGTTTGTGGGTGGTGGTGCGCATGGCTGGTGCCGCCTGTTGTGATGGCCATGTGCATGTTCACTGTGGGTGGGTGCATGCCATCACATGTGCAGAACATTGGGTTAGATGGGTTTGCAGGTTGGGTGGTGTTCAGGGTTGTGGTCAGTCTCAGCCATTGACTGTGTTCCCATTTCCTAGGCCTCGGTGTGCTGCGGACGCATGGTGCATGATCTGGGCACCTGCCCAGGTGGTGTTGGACAGCCAGGAGGTCCTGCAAGCCCTACAGCGCCAGGAGACGGCAGGCGCAGGCACAGGAGGGACGCCAGCAGGAGGAGGGCAGGAGCCAGCTGGGCCGTAGCCCACCTTTCATTTCACCTTCACCCATCCCTTTCACCCTGCCTTCCCTCTCCAAGTTTTCATTCCTCCCCTTGACACCCCTGCCTTTACCCGTCCCCCAACTTGTAAATAGTTGACCTTTGTTGTTCACTGTTTTATTTAAATATACATTTCTATTTTGGTACAACTGCTGTGTTGGTGTCTGCTTTGCAACTGGCTCTGGGTGCTCCGTTGCAGGGGTGTACATGCCATCTGGGCTACTATGGTCCTGGGTATATGTGTGTGTGTGTGTGTGTGTGTGTCCATGGGAGGTATCACCAGCATAGCATTGCCTTTCTGTTGCTCTTGCCATCTGCTGCCACCACTGCTGGGTGCACAGGGTGGAGTCTGGCTGGTCTGCTTCTCTGCAGCATGGGGTTGACGTGTGGCACGGGGTGCATGGTGTTTCCTGCAGTGCCTGTCACTGCACAGCGTGTGTCTTGGGGGCATGGTGCGCTGTGCTGTGCATCTGGGGGGACTGATGTGCACTGTGGTTGTCAACCCCCTGTGTATGGCACTCTCTGCCTGCCAGTGGTTGTGCTGGGGTGTCATGGCTCTGCTATGCTTTAGTTGGCTTGTCCCCATGGGCACGTGGATCATCCATCCCACCCCCAGTGATGCTGTGCTTGGGGTGTGCCGGTGTGGTGTGGGTTCTGCAGTGAGTTCCTGTGCCCATGTGTGGCATGGCTGGCGGTGGGCCCCAGCCTCCTCCTGGATTTGCAGTTCCATTGCTCTGGGGGCTGTGCTTGGCTACTTAGCAGCTCTGCACTGCTCAGCTGAGCTTCCATGGTTGCACCATAGCGCAGCATTTTGGCTCAGCCTCTCCTACCTGGTTCTTGTGAGTAATATGCGATATTGAGACGTTGGTTGCTTGCACAATTGCTCTGCTCCATGTTTGAATATAGCACCTGTGTATTCTTTGAACTGGTTTGTGCTTGCTCCTGCTGTTGCGCTACTTTTGAGTGCAGTTTGAATATCTGGGCCATATTGTTTAAGTCTGTGGGCACAGTTCATGCACTCAGATCCCAGAAGCCCACGGCAGAGCAAACTCTGAGGCTACAGAATAATACATCAAAGTAATAATAATAATTTTATTTATATAGTGCCTTTCAGTGTGTCAAGGCGCTGAACATTTTAAAATCATAAATTCACATTCCAGATACAAATCTTCAAAACATGTATAAAAATATACCATAATAGCATAATAAATTATAATAAAATTTCAATCATACTAAAATAACTTAGTTATCCAAGAAGGCCATTTTCCATAAATGTGATTTCAAATCTTTCTTAAATATCTCCACAGAGGTGCACTCCCGTAACTGGCATGGTAGAGAATTCCAAAGAGTGGGTGCAGCGTGAGAAAATGCTCTGCTGCCTGAAGATTTTAAACGCACACTTAGAATCTCCAATAATCCCATGTTGGCCAAGCGGAGCGATCAGCCAGGGCAATAAGGCACCAGAAGGTCTTTCAGATAGGATGGACCCTGATAGTGAAGGGATTTAAAAGTCAATAAAATGACTTTAAAGGTGATCCACCACCATATAGAAAGCCAGTGCAGTTCGCGCAGCACCGACCGGGGTAATATGACAGGACCTACTTGTCCCAGTCAAAACCTGGGCTGCAGCTTTCTGCACCAGCTATAGGCGATGGATTTCTACCCCAGAAAGCCCAAAGTAAAGGGCATTGCAGTAGTCTAAGCACGAGGACACAAAGGCGTGGACCAATGTTGGCAAAGAGTCAGATGGAAAAAGGTGCCTAACCCTGGCAATATTCCTAAGATGGTAAAAGGAGGTCCTGACGATGGCCGACACTTGAGATTGAAGAGTTAGCCTGTCATCTAGGATAACCCCAAGGCTACGCACCCATTCAGAGGTCGGAAGTGACACGCCACCAAGAAAAATTCCAGAAGGCGTGCCAATATGCGACCTCTCAATCTGGCCACCCGGTCCACCACCAGAACCTCTGTCTTCTCAAGTTCAACTTTAGCCAACTAGAATCCATCCAATCTTGGATTTCCCCAGACAGTTGTTAAACACTGAGACAGCTCCATCCTGGTCGGGTGCAAAAGACAGGTATAGCTGGGTATCATCTGCATAGCAGTGAAACCTCAGCCCATACCGTCTTATAATGTCTCCAAGGGGCAGCATATACACTGCAAATAACATGGGTGACAGCACAGAACCCTGAGGCACTCCGCACAATAAAGAGATTGGGCCAGAGGAAAAAATCCTCGACACAACTCTTTGTGACCTCCCAGTGAGGAATGAAGTGAACCATTGAAGAACGGTTGCCGATATTCCACAAATTTGCCTCAGGCATGCTAACAACACCATGTGATCCACAGAGTCAAAAGCTGATGAGAGATCAAGGAGAACCAGGACGGAACATCTCTTCTGATCCCTCGTCCTCAAAAGAGCATTAAGCACCCAAACCAGCGCAGTCTCAGTGCTATGTTTTTTACAGAAACCAGATTGGAAGGATTTGTAGATACTATAGATGGTTAAATGGTCGTCCAATTGGGCAGCCACAACCTTCTCAATAACCTTCCCAATAAAGGGAAGGTTAGAGATAGGTCTGTAGTTTGAGAAACAGTCTGGGTCCAAGGAAGCTTTCTTCAAGAGAGGTGTCACCACCACTTCTTTCAGGGAGCTAGGAAACTCACCTGACTCCAAGGAGCACCAGACTATTTGCACCAGGACTGGACCAATGATATCAGAGCAACCCAAAATTAGGGAAGTCGGTCCAGGGTCCAAACCACAGCTTGTGGGATACACACTATGGATGATCCTCATAATATCCACGAACTCAGGTCGACAAAAGGAACTCCAAGAGAACTGAGGCACTGTGATCTCGCACTGTCCTACAACATCACCCTTAGAGGTTGCTGGACACAAGTCCGCCCTGATGTCAGCCACTTTAGTTGCAAAGTACCGAGCGAGCTCCTCGCACTCTACTTGCGAAAAGGCTTTTCGAACTTGCAGACAGGCTGGGTTGCACAGTCTGTCTACAGTTCGAAACAGCTGAGCTGGTTGATTCTGAGCAACTGCAATCTCCCTGGACAGGAATTCTGCCTTCTTATGGGTGATTGCAGATTGATAGTTAGAATAATGTTCTGTCAATCTAAAGTGGTTGGCTTCAAGGGTGGACTTAATAACTGTCTCTAACAACCGCCCCTGTCTCCGCATCTCCCTCAGAGTCCCATCAAACCAAGGGGACCTGGGGTGAAGGGACAAGGGGCGCTCACAAACAGGAGCAATAAGATCCAGGGCAACCATGACGGCCTCATTATAGGCTGACACCAGTGCCTCTGGATTACCGCTCACCAATGCGGGGCATGATAGGTCAAGGACCGCTGCTAGGCCTTGTTAAGTAACATTCCGTAATGGGCGGTACCTGACCATCTCCACAGGGGAAGGCATTCTAAGGGGGGGTGCAAAAATTGAACCTCACAGTGCAGTGGTCAGACCAGGTGACTGGTTCTACCCCCATGTCGGATGCATCAATCCCTAGAAGGAAGACTAAGTCCAAAGAGTGTCCAGATTTATGCGTAACAGTGGAAACTACCTGTGTAAAGCCCAAAGAAGACATTAATTGGAGGAAGTAATTACCAAATTGTGAGAGTTCATCGTCGACCCAGGCATTGAAGTTACTCAGAACCATCAATCTGGGAGACTCAAACAACATGTCGACGTGGAAGTCTGCTACTTCCTGTAAGAAATGTTTCTCATCTCCGGGTGGATGGTAGATGAGAACGATTCAAACACCTACACCTGCTATGACTGTACACTCAAAGGACTCAGCCTCACCTACTACTACACTCGTGAGGCCCAATTCAGTCTTAAACAGACTGCAACCCCGCCCCCCCGCGGTCCAATCTCGGGTGGTGTATCACCGAGTACCCGGCCGGAATCATGGCCTTCACTATAGGGCCTGAATTTTCATCCAGCCAGGTCTCGGTGATGCAAACCAGGTTGGCCGAACCAACAAGATCGGCAATAATGGCGGTCTTATTCCTAACAGACCTGGCATTGCATAACATCGCCCGAGTTGGACAAACCTCAGAGGTTGTCAGGCCTATCTGCCTACTGAAATCAGTAGTGCCCTTGGGTATGGATACCAGACATGGTAAACCCCGGTCTGGATTCCATTTCACCCCAGGGCTCCTTCTGGACTTAATAATCCTGATACGATGGCCCCGTTCATTCATCCTCTCCTGTTCACATACCCCCACCCCCTTCACTCTCCAATGAACAATCCCTAGCACTGTACAGCACTGGTAGATATCAAATTGTATGGGAGGAGTATAAAAGGGGCGGACGGTGCGAAGAGAGGAGAATGAGTAGCGCACCACCATGGGGACTAGAGGCCAGTACATGTCGCTGCTTAACTAAAATAATAAACACCAAAACACAAAAACACATTCTTTGTAAAATACAAATGATCAAATAATCCCTAAACATATCCAATATAATTAAACAACAACAAAACAAAAACCCAACCTCACAAGAATATTCAAAACTGGACTAGACTAAAGATCCAATAAAAAATAATAAAATAAAAATAAAAAATACAAATTTAAACAAATAAATAAGTAACAAGTAAGTTGTTAATCTTTAAACCTGTTCTCTGTACCAACCACATGGGGAGTGAAAGCATGCTGTGCCACTTCCTGCCTCCCCACCATCTTAGTTTCTTAACTGAACTGACATATATCAGTCTCAAAATGGACTCCTTGTTGTTAAAGTAGAAATGTACTCACCCTGTCTTTCATACTTAGTCAATGTGCCAAATCACCAGACTCAGTCCGAATCCCTCCATGATACTGTCTTAAAACATGAACATTGTTAAGTGCTGTAAGTAAGTAAGCAGAATTTTATTTAAGTGCCTTTTTCCTGAGGCTCTAGGTGCTGTACAGGGTGCTAAGGGTGAGCGAAAACTGTGGATTCCAATTCCGCGAAACATTCGTGGAATTCCTTAACTTTTGTGGAATTCCACCAGATATCTGCCTTTGGTGAAATGCATACTTTCTACAGAATTCTCTCCTGACTTGCAGAATAATTAGGTTTACTGTGGAAAATATCTAATGAACTGCAGAAAGTAATTATTAAAGAAAAAACTGCCATTCATAAGCATAATTTGTGGAAATACTGTATATTCTATGAGCTATTCGGTCACATGATTATATTAATTTAGGCTGAAACCAAATGGGCAAAGTGCTGTTTCTTACAGTCTCCCTCTCTTTCTTTAGTGATGCTGTCCTTCTTGTCCAAAGTTAAATTTTATATGATATAATTCCAAATTGTAATTTACTTTAATTTTGTCATAAATTTTGTGATTTTATTTAATTTCATCCAACGTTCTATGGTATGTCCAAAAAGTTCACTGTTCACTAACATTTTCCATGGAACACCCCCCAAAAATCCACAAGTTGTGCTGTCACCTGGTCTTTTTTTTATAGGTGGAAATCTATGTGTCAAAGGGTTAGTTGCTATAGCAACCCTGCCCCCTCTGTCTAGTGACTGCTCCTCCCACTGCTCTGCACAGTTTTTGAGAGGCTGTTGAAGTGAAAAGATCTACGGTTCTCTCTCTGCAGTTTCTGTATTAAAAATAGGGTTTAAAAATACACAGTTTAATATTTGTTTTGTAGAAATAGTTTTAAAGTGTTTAAGTGTTCTACAAAATATAAAACTGATGTATTATTCATTAACTGAAATTGTTATTTTTTCTTTGCAAATTTTAAATGACTAAATTGCCAAGTTGATAGGTGGCAAGAAAGTTGTCAGTCGATGATGGCGATGTAGCGATAAAGTCATGATGTGTGGTTCTACTGCTCCTAGTGTACCATATGTGGTTGTGGGGATAGTGTTGCAAGTGGTTCTGGCAGCAGCAGCAATGCAATAGGTTCTGGCAGCGGCAATGCAGTTGCAAAACTTGCACTGTATACTAGCTGGAAAAAACAAGCTGCAGTCAGTTCTGTGAAAATAGTTTCTGCAATTCACCACAGTATTCCGCAATACATGCCAAGAATCCCACAGGTAAGGGCAGAATTTAGCAACATGTTCAGCCTCTTTCTATAAAAATTCCCAGAATTGAATTTTGCAGTTTACAGGAATTCTGCCAGTTGAATTCAGACTTTGCATAGCCCTACAGGGTGCAGACAGTACAACATAAATACAATTCATAACCACTTAAAATTGTTTAAAATATACATAAAATAATTATATAGCATAAACACCAACTAATGTAATGTACTGTCACCCCCTCGGGTGTGCCCAGGATCCTCCATAGCCCAAAGAAAGTGTTCGCCTGCCGAAGGAAGGTGGTCCTGCCTGCAGGAGACCGCCCGGCCCATAGAGACTGCAACCAGGTAAAACCCCTGGAGAGCGGTCCATGTTGCCTGCCCTGCTGTACTCTCCGGCGCTGCTTCTGAACGGAGGAGAGTTTCGAAAAATTCTTGGCGCCTTTTTTTAAAAACCAGCCATCGCTACGCAGCTACAGCTGCTCGCAGTCCCTCTCTGCAAACAATTGTGGACACTACTGCAGAACAACTTGAATATAAATCCTGCTCTAAGTATAAGCCCCGTTGTAATCTCAGTACACTCTACTAGGAGTTGTGATTTTAACTGTGTGTGGGACTGAAAACTCGGATGGCAGGGCATAAGTCTGTTGGGACTTAGGCCCTCCGGCGCTGTGTGCTGGCTCCCCAACCCCCCCCTCATCTCGGCATTTTCTTATATAGGCTATGGTTGTCAGTTTCAGCTTAAAGCTAACAGGCTACTTTCCCATTAGCCCCTTATCGCACACCACCACTAGGGGCGGTCGGTTAACTATTTCAGTGCTTCTTCTCGATGCATGTAGCTGCTCAAGGCAGTATTATTTCTTCCCATAGTTTACAGCTGCACTTTCCAGACACAATTATGACACACACATTTCTGGTGTCTCTAGTTACCAGTCTCTTGCTCTGCTCCATTGCCAAACTCTCACTACTACCCTGTCCCCATACTAGCACCAGGCTGCAACACTCACTTCATGATTTCACTTTTTCTAACATGCTGGTTAGAGCAGCTGTCAACCTTGACCTAACTCCTCTATTCATCTCAAAATGTTTTAGTTATCTTGTGGCCAACTACCTAGATCATAGACTCTGCTCCGAAATTACCACAGTCTCTCCCATTACTCACAGAAAACTCTGGTATGTCTTGCTGCTGGCAATCCTATTGGCAGGTGATGTGGAACAAAACCCAGGTCCAGTCCCTCCCCAGCCATACAACAATACCTCCTGGATCTCTACTGGGAGTACACGCATAGCTCACGTAAATATTAGGAGCCTCACGCACAATTTTACGGAGCTGGAGGCTTGGGTCTCCACCCATAACCCTGATATATTGTGCCTCTTTGAGATGTTGCTTAAGCCTTCCACCCCTGACTCAACCTGCACGGTATGCAACTACAGCCTTATCCAAAATGAGAGACGATCTTCCAGGGGGAGGGTTACGCTGTTCTATAAAACTCATCTCGACCTCACACATACTGTTATACCCCAATCCTCTGCTTGCAAGTCTCTACATGCTCTTCTCTGTCTGGGTGAAAAAAATCTACACATAGTAGTTGCTTACAACCTGCCCTGGGAGATCTCTCTGCCTTCATAAATTTACTGGAGGACTCTGTAAAAATAGCAGGTCACAACAAACTGCTTATTTTAGGGGATATGAACCTAAACTAGCTTGGACAAACACATAACCAACTTCTATCCACAATACAGAATTATAGCCTACACCAACTCATAACAGAGCCCACAAGGATCTCCCCTAACACAACATCTAGCACATTACTTGACTGGGTATTAACAAATAGGACTGACAGAATTGTGGAAGCTGGCACCTCCCGATACTATATCAGATCACCCCATTTATTGTGTGTAGAACACTCCAACTCCCAGTCCTTGCCCCACTCTATATCACCTTTAGGAACTAAGCTGATCTGATCAGGCTAGTTTTCTGTACGAGGTCTCATCTATAGATTGGTCCTACCTTTCTCTGTCCATTGATGCACAAACAGCACTGAATCACTTTCTCGACCACTTTTGATCTATCCAGAACAGGCATACACCCCCATTGACCCGACGCATGTGTGCTATACCTACTAAATGGCTGCACAAAGATCTACTGGCAGCTTTACATGCCAGAGACAAGAGCTGGAAGCAGTTCAGGAAAACTGGCCTTACTGCAGACTACCACTCTTACAGGACACAGAGAAGTGACTGTAAAAAACAGATCAGACAAAGCAAAAAGTGCTTACTGCAAGGGGCTTTTGATGGAAGCAACTGGAGACTCCAGAAAATTCTGGGGACATATAAAATCTTTCCTAGGAACAAAGCAAACTAAGCTGGCTGATGAAATGTTCATTAGCGGGGTGCACTGTAACAACCCTAGGACCATCACCGAGGCCTTTAATAAAAAATTCTCTGACCTGTCAAGCTATACATCACTCTTCATGAATAGCCAGCCATTACCCACCACCCCTCCTGTCACTGAACCTACCCCACAGTTCCATTTTAAGGCAATATCAACATCCGATGTCCAGGTCCTGCTAGATACCATCCCTGAGAACACCAGTGTAGACTCTGATGGGCTCGAACCCAAACTCCTCAAACTAGCCAGACCATTTATTGCTCAGCCTCTATCTAGGATTTTTAACCTATCTCTCTGCCAAGGTACTATCCCTGACATCTGGAAAATGGCACATGTCACTCCAATACATAAGAAAGGGGATAAAACAGATACAGGTATGTCCAACTATAGACCAATAGCTATACTATCAGTCCTAAGTAAAATCCTGGAAAAGCTAGTACCAAGACAAGTCATTGAATTCTTGTCAAAGTACAACCTTCTCTGACCAATCCAGTACGGCTTTCAAAAGGGTCATAGTACCTCCACAGCCTTGCTTCACCTAACTAATGACACCTTAACAGCGATGGACAAAGGGCACCTCACAGGAGCAGTATTTATTGACCTAACAAAGGCCTTTGACCTTGTTGATCATCCTATTCGGCTCGACAGTCTCTTAGCCCTTGGTTTCTCTCATAACGCAACTGCCTGGTTTAAAAGCTATCTGTCAAATAGGACTCAGCTTGTTGGGTTCAACTCTGCGTTATCTAGCCCTAGGGCTATCAATCTAGGTGTTCCCCAGGGATCAATATTAGGACCGCTTCTCTTCTCTATCTTTATTAACAATATCTCTCCAAATATTCCCAGCTGCTCAGCTATCCTTTATGCGGACGACCTGGTCTTATACTGTAGTGATAAGAATATTCAACATATAAACCAAATCCTCACCACTACTTTTAAGTCCACCCAGTCCTGGCTCCTCCACCACAAACTAATCTTGCATGCTGATAAAACGCATACTATGCTGCTTGGCTTTGCGGTCAAACTAAATAAAAACGGTGACAAGTTTGCAATCTCTGGTCAAAACGAAAAGGTCCTTGAACCAGTTCACTCCTTCAAGTATCTAGGTGTACTCCTTGATGAGAATCTTAATTTTGGTCAGCATATTACATCCACCTGTAAATCGGTAAATGCCAAAATAGGAGTAGCGTATAAAACAAGCTCTATCTTTACACAGTCAGCAAGTCTAGCTATAGCCCATGGGATTCTGCTCCCATCACTATCCTACGGGGTAACCACCTATCTCAATGCACCCAAAACTCTCCATAGGGAGTGAGACACTACCTATAACAGCAAATGCAGGTATGCATCAGCCTCTCCCTGGTCAAAACACCATTGCAAACTCTATGCAGATCTGAATTGGGTCCCCCCATCTTTGGCTCGAACTCTTGCCCTTGGCTCCCTGACTGATAATATCATTAGAGCAGGCTCCCCAATCTCGCTCGCATCCCTACTCACTCCACTGACCCCCTCACATGGCCTACAGTCAGCTGATAAGTTGTTGCTGCTGCAAATACCCAGATGTAGATCAAACAAAGGAAATCTTGCCTTCTCTCACTCGGCACCTAAACTCTAGAACTCCCTGCCTCTTGATGTCCGCCTAGCCCCCAGTCATGCCCAGTTCAAAAACAGGTATCGTTCTTTCCTCCTCAGTCATATCTCCTGTGCCTGCTTCAAACCACCATGAATGTATGCCTCCTACTTCATCCACATCCCATCTGCTGTAAACTGATCTCAACCTATCATGACCTTCCAGCTTACTACTCTATGCACGTACTGCCTCATCTTGCTGTGCTGTTGCTACCCTTACCCAATCAACTGTCAGCCATATGTGACTTCTCACTGATTCTTCCAACTACTGTAAACTACTGAACTTTTACTTTCACACCTAATTATGTGATAGTAAAACCTTGTTTAGCTCTGTATGTGTTATGTCTCTACCCCAAATCAAATTGTATTCCACTGTTTACCTCTGCTTATTGTAATCTCCCGGGTCGCTCCTGACAATAGTCATGTTTTGGCTAATGGCTCTTACCCAGTAAAAAAAACCTAAATAAATAATCAGCAGCCAATACAGGGAATATTACTTGCTAAGCACCAAATACCTCCCTAAACAGATGTGCCTTCAGGCCCCCCTTAAAGGCCACCAGTGAGGGGGCCTCCCTCAAGGATCTTGGGAGCAAGTTTCACAGGGCCAGTCCTGCTACATCAAATGAATGATCTCCCGATGATTTGAGCCAGGCCCTAGAAACCACTAGGAGGCCTACTTCAGAGGAGCGGAGAGAGCGTTGGGTATGGTAAGGAGTCAGGAGTTTACTCAGCTAGCCAGAGCCCAGTCTGTATAGGGCTTTATAGGTCAGGAGACCAACCCTGAAGGTGATTCTCCACCACATCAGCAGCCAATGCAGATTCTGCAGGACTGGGGTCATATGACATGACCTTGGAAGGCCCATCAGCAACCTGGTCGCTGTGTTCTACACTGGCTGCAGGTGACACAGGACCCCTCAACTAACCCTGAGGTAGAGGGCATTGAAATAGTCAAGTCTGACAGTCACAAAAGCATTCACTAGTGAGGGCATGTCATCAGGCAGGATTAAGGCTTTAATCCAGGTGATGTTCCTGAGATGGTAAAAATCACTCTGGACAACAGATGATACCTGAACCTCAAATGTCAATCTATCATCCAGAATGACCCCGATTTTTTACCTTAGAGGCAGTGAGTGAAGAGGAGCCCAGCATCACATCAGCCACCTCACCAGCCACCTCCATGCTTTGCCGAAGACCAGGCTCAATCACCAGCTCCTCTGTCTTGCCCAGGCTGAGCTTCAGCATTTAGAGGACATCCAGTCCTGGATCTCGAACAGACATGAATTCAGTACCTCAACTGCACCATGTATCCCAGGTGCAATCAACATATACAGCTGGGTGTCATCTGCATAGCAGTGAAACATCATGCTGTAACATCTAATGATCTCTCCTAGGGGAAGCATATACACTGCAACCAATACGAGTGAAAGGCTCAAGCCCTGAGGGACTCCACAAGGCAGGGGCTTTGGAAAGAAGAAGAAAGGGTGCAATGATCCAACAGTAGATATTACTGGCTGAACAAAGCACCAAGCAACTCATGCAAGGGATCTTTTTCATAGTCCTGGGCCCCCACCACTCCGATGTGCTGGAAACAGCTTCAGGAAAATCACTGGGAAGTCTGCTTCACTTGTTTCGCTGTAAGAAACTGGTTCTGGATTAGTCTAGTCTGCACCACAAGTTTGGCTGGATGCAGCACTTTAAACTTGATTTGAGCCACATTTGGCTTTGATTTTATTTCTATCTAGGTGGCTTGTTTCATTCCTACAGTACTTGCGGTGTGAGATCTTGAAACAGGTAGATGCACCTCCCTTCCCACTGCAACTCTTCCCTGTCTCTTACCTTGGCTAGAATATGCATTTTTTTCCAGGTAGCTCAGCACACAGAACATAATCAGGTAGGGTTGCTCGCCCTTAGATGGGGGCAGACACATGGCTCGAAGTGCCTAGTGAATAATATAAGCAGGGCTATGCAGTGAGAGACCTGTTATTTTCTGAAGAAGTTTCTGTATGAAAAACAGCATGCCAGGACCCTCTGCTTTTTCAGACAGCCCAGCCAGTACTAGATTATTATACCGGCTGCTGCCTTCCTGGTCCTCCAATCTTTTCTCCAGCTGGTTTAGCTTTTGTATGAGGGTGACAAGCTCTGGTTCCAGCCTGGCTTGCTGGTCCTTCACTGAGCTCACCCGAGCCTTAGTATCTCCATTCCTCCTCATCAACTCCTCCAGAGCTGGTTTAAAGGAGTGCACATTACTCATTAGCTCTAGGATAACTTCTTTAACCCCCAGCTCATGAAGGAAATGCTCTAAGGTAAAGAGTTCTGGATGTGCAGAGTACAGGGATGGAAGCATGTTGCTCAGCTTGTGGCATTTAAGCCTGTTTTGGCACTCCAGCAGTGGTGGTGGGATAGCAAAGGGCTCACACTGTTCTCCTTCTATCTGGGCTGCAAACTCCATTTCTGACCCCATTGTTTCACTCAGTGCACTTACACTACTGAGAGGAATGAGTACCCATTTTAAAAAATTAAAAAATAAAGTCAGATAAGAAGGATTAAACAATGATTTGGTCTAGTGCTCTGTGGAGCTGCTCCTTCCTGTTGTCATCCAGTCAAGCACATCTCATGACTCCTTTCCTTTTTTTATTATCTCTTTATGCTCCCTGGCACAGAGGAAGGGATGTGCAATGGTGCTAGTGGTGCTGCTGCACTCTCTCCCATGCACAGCATGCTGGGCATCTGCTCTGCCTCTGCCCCCATTGTAGTGTCAGTGTGCCAACCCTCAGCCATCATTAGATGCCAGGCTAACACTGGCCATGGATCCCCTCCCTTCCTGGGGGAGGAGAGCAGTCCCTGGGATGCTCGATCCTCCTCCTCCCCCCAGCTGACCTTCTGACTCCTGAGGATGCTCCTGACCTTGGGTCATTGGTGTTATAAGTGGTAGCACTACCGCTGCACTGGTGGACCAGCTGACTCTTTGCCTTTCTTTTCTTTTTGTGTGGTGAGTGAGGGTGAGAGGAGGGTAGTGGGTGTAGGAGGTGATGTGGTGCGTGGGGGGTATCTGTTTTAATGGAGTGAGTCAGTCAGGTTGGAAATGATGGGGTTTACAGACAGTGGATGCCCACTGGCAGCCAAGAATAAGTTTGATATGGATCTGGGACCCTATTTATTCAGTAGTACTTTATCTGGGTCCAAGAGAGAGAGTGGTGTGGTGTTACAAGGATGGGGGTGGGGTATTTCTGTGTAATTGGCATGAGACAGGATGGTAGACAACACTACTGCATAGGTGAGAGGGATGGTTAAAATATGTTTAAACTTTTAACTTTTGGTTAAACTAATGGCTGGGGGGGGGGCAAATACATGTATTCCAAATATATGAGTACAGCCAAATTCCTGAATGCTCTGAAGTATTCAGTGAAGTGAGGTATTCAGTGAAGTGAGGTATTCAGCGAATATTTGTGGAGTACTAAATTTATGTATTTGCGCACACCCCAACTTTGTGCATGACATGCTTTGTATTATTTTGGACCTGGACATCTTTGTAAAAGGGTATATTATGTCCAGAAACCTTACAATAAAATCAAATGTTCAAATGTATGGTACCCCACATGCTGGATCTACCTCTAAGTTAGTAAGCCTGGCCAGCCTTTCTGCTATCAGGAGAAACACACCCAAGGACCCTGCTGCTACATGTGAAAGCATATACTAATTTACTGTCAGTTACCCTTTACACAGGGACTATCGATCCAATGTGTTGTTCCTTTTTCTAACTTATGGTATATGAGCTTGGTAGCTGTTTTTTTTTTTATATCTTTCCGCTCATAAGTCTCTGGGTAAGAGGCATAATCGTCTTGTGAAAACCAAAAGTAACACCAGTGCCGAAAACTCTCAAATGTACAAACCACACTGAAGACATGATGGCCTTTTTCCGAGAAATCAAGAACACCATAATCTCTACTGATAACCTATATGGGTTAGCTGCAGGATGTAATGTGTTGTGCAATAGTTTTTGAAACTGTTTGTTGGCCTTTTCAACTCTGGAGCAACCCCTAAAATAGTTTTTTTTAATAAGATGGCTGCTGCATTAGCAACAATATTAAAGGCAGAGGAGAACAAACCATTTGGCAATGCCTAATGTTTGTTTGCAGTGTTATAAAACTTTGCAGGCAGCATAAAGAATATACATTTCAAAATAAGTATTTCTGGTGGTTCCTGATCATTTTTAAAACACTGTTAACAGATTTGATGCTAGTATATTTGCAGAAACTGCAAACCAGGGACCAGGAGCAGAAGTGGTCAGACAGGCAGAGAAAAAACTGCAGCAACCTTGAAAGTCTCAAGCACTCCAAATTAACAATGCATAAAGCTGACAATTTGACAACCAGCCATCAACCCAATCACTGTACAAATAATTTATTCAAAATGAAAACATAAATGAAGTGTGTGATTATTAAAGAACAAATGCACTAGGGATAGTTATCCTCGGGGGGAAGGGTCAGGTCAATGTCCTGCCACCAGAGGGAAGACAGATGGTAGCACAGCAGGCATAAATGTTTCACTTTGCAGTTCAGTATTCTAGTTGACAGGGATAAGATATAACCCCCAGTATCCCAGGTGGCAATGCCATGCACTACTGCCATGCCAGTGGATCAGCCCCCAAAACACAAACTTTTGTAACAAATGGGCATGGGGAGGCCACTAGCTGCTGGCTGGTGCTGGAGGGGGAGGAAGGATCAGTCTTAAAAGGGAGACCACAGAAAGATGCCGCAGTCTTCAACATAGTCTTATTATGACCCCACCTTATAATGAAGATGAGTGGAGTTATTAAACTCCTATCCGAAAGGTGATTTTGCAGGGCGACTGTGAAAACATTATTCTGACAGAATTTAAAAAAATTATAACTACCCCAGTTTCAGTTGGTAAACAGTGGTGCTGAAATTACCTAATTTTGGTAGAAGTACCTCTTAAGTCCAGAACACATGTGTGTTAAGTCTTGCAAAGTTGGAACAAGAGTGTGTGTGTTCTTTCATGAGTCCAAAAGTAAAAGAGTACAATGTTCCCTCAGCAACTTTACAATATCGAGGGGGGGAGGGTTCTGCACAGCTTGTGAGGTCACAGCTCTGTGGTGATGCTGGCTGTGGGGTCACTCTCATTCCTGCATACTGAATTAGTCACATGCCACTGCACACTGCTAAACATTCCAATTAAAAATATATATATACTTTTTAATTAGTGAGCCATAGGGCATGAATTATGACAGGACATAATATCCCTTTGATTTCTCAGAACAACATCCTACAAATCACCTCTCATTGCTGTGAGAAGTTTCACAGGTAACTGTCAGAGTTGGCTTACCTTCTGATGTCATAAAAATGCAGTCTTTTATGGCTAGTTTCCTAGGTTCAAAGCAGTGGCTTGTTTTTGACCTGTTACAGCAACTAACACATGCTTTGACAGGTAGGTGTAAAAAGGAAGCTTTTAATTAGTTTATCCACTGGGCCAGGGAAAAGGGCAGACCCTTCTTTTCTCTCTGTTTAAATCCCATGTTCCATGATGCTTTGCTGCTTGGCCTGTTTCCTAAGCAGAAGTCTGAAGCATATATTTATATCAAAACCATATGTGCATAACTAGCAGATGGTTATCACATCACAGTATGTAGGTAGGAATTTGTAGGGAATAGAATTCCCAAAAATATACTTCCTCCAACTCACAGAGAGTATGGCCTCCTGTCACTCAAGACAGGAAAACCCCCCAGGTGGAGGAAACCTCTGAGGACCCATTTCCAGTGGTCTGCCCATCCTCTGGGCATACTAAGAGGAGAAGAACCTAGGTTCTAGTAACCATAGCTAATTTGATGAGGGTGATCTTCTTGGAGAGATGATTCTCCATCCATGATCCATGGATGATGCATATTGAATGATAATCCTAAGGTTAAAGATTAGGTCTTTTCTGAAGGAGTAGTAGAATCCTAAGTCTGAAGCAGATCCAGTTGAAGAAGGGTGAATGAAATCCAGATTTACAAGGTGATGAAGGACACTTGTCCAAAGGGATTGCATGGGCATAATAAGCAAGGAGAGCATTATTTGATTGATATGCTACCAGAAAGTGAACGGTGGGAAATGGTATGATTTGTGAAGTCATAGGTACATGATCCAACTTGTGTAAGGTTTGACATTTGAGGTAATGTCTGGTGGCAAAGAATTCAGTAGTGAGTGATGAGTTGCTAAGTAACCATCCATGAAGTAGAAAATGAGTAGAGGAAAGTCTATGAGTGTCTGATGGGCGTACTGCCATACGTGATCAGTAGGTGGATAGAGGAAGAGTTGCAGATGCAGTCCAGATGGCAACCGAATATCTATAGAGAATGATTGGAAGTTTGGTATAAGGAATTTGATGGCTTATTTGGGCATGATATCGTACCTATACTTGCATGTGCTCTGCTGGTATGCTGGCTGAAGTAAATACTGATAGTTCTGTGGTGTAATTGTCCATGAGATGCACTGTGGTGGCTTATAATTGGTTAGGTTTACAGGTAATCTGATGCTGAAATACTTTAGAGAGCTTGAAGGCGGATATATGGAAGAGTCTGTAGGCTGGAGTGCAAATGAGGTCGAGTAGTGTGGAATGCCAGAGGATCCTAGTGCTATGGCTGATTAGGACCAGTTGGGAGGCAAGACTTGGACAGTAAATTTGCCTTAACGGTTGAGGATTCCCAGATAGAAAATCGTAAGAGCCTGTTCTCAGAGATAGTCTTTACTGGAGATATTAATGGAGATAATTGGTGAAGGATAGGCTGGAGGGTCCACTGGATGGCCAGCTAACTTGACTGATGGTAACAGTCGAAGAAATGCGGATGATTGTATGAGGAATGGTGATGTCCTGGAGCTAGAAAACCGTGGTTTGGATAGCATGACATTAGTAAGCAGCTAGGCACTGGAGATCCAATGATGAATGTCCTGGGAAGGTAGCTGAGAAGGTCTTAGGACAACCAGTGTCTGTTGAGGAAGTAGGAGTCGAGAAACATAGTCAACAAAGTCAAAGATGGTAGGAGAGGCTGCAGAAGGTAACTGGATGATGTCCGAGGTGGCATGAGGTATCTTGCCAGTCCCAGTATCCATAGCAGCAATATTGGCTATTAAGTGAAAGCATAACAGAAGAATTTAAGTTCTTTCCATGTGGAAGATAGCTTGTGAGGCATGGTAGATAGGGAAGTCCACAGTGACTGAATAGACAAGGTTCGTAGGGAGTATCCAAGAGAGAGAGAGAGAGAGAGAGAGATGGGAATCTTTCTAGTGTCCAGTTGAATGAGATTCCGGAGTGATAAAAGGGATCTGATTGGGCAGTATAGAAAACTCTATGGTGATATAAGAGTTTATGAGGTATGTTATCTAAGAGCTGTGTACTAGAAGTAGTTTCCTCAGGAGAAATTAACAAGTGATCCATCAAGTAGTGGATGGGAGCTGTCAGAATGGCCAGAGTAGGAGCATGAGATGGATAAAGGTAGGAGTATTTGACTAGGTAGGAATACTGGTCAGTGATAAGTTACTATGCCCAAAAGAGCTATAGCAAACAGTAGGAAGCCCCGAGCCTGCAAGGCAGAGAGGAAAAGGCAGCCATTCAATTCAGAAGAAAAGTGCAGAGTGAATCCTGATGGACTGAAGGAATGATCTGGGGAAGGCAATGGGCTAGGCGAAACTGGATGACATGCAGTGTAGGAAGGAACAGGAATGGGACAGTTCTTTAGCAAACAGCAGCAGAATGTAGGAAGGCTGTAGCAAGGTACCAGAGGAGATCCACTGAAGACCATGGAGTGAAGCAGAGCACCAAGAGCAACTGAACCAAGATACGTGAGTCCCACATCTGACAAACACGTCCAATGATGAGAGGGAAGGATGGCAACAGCTGGAGTGAAGAAGAATGAGGTTCCCACAACAGAATACTTCTCCATACTGCTTTAAAACAAACTTGGACAGCAGCCAAAAGGGGGTTCATCAGCAAGGAAGTCCAGAGGCAGTCGAACTGAAGTGAGATAGAGACCAATCAGGCAGATAAGATCCAAATCCTGAAGAAAAGGAGGCCAAAGGAGGACGTGTACATTGAGCCATGGAAGTGTAGGATGGAGACTGGTGGGAAGGAAGGAATTTATTGGGAGTAGAGGGTTCTGTGTCTGAAGAGAAAACTGCAATCAGGAAGGAGGTAGAAATGCAGGCGGGGGAATTGTCTGGTGCAGACGCAGGCACCTAAGCAAGGGATGAGATGTGAGACAACCAGAGACAACACTCCAAGGAGGATATGATGATGGGGGCAATCAGCAAGCAGTTCAGGTCCAGCAGGGAGCAACAAGTGCTGGTCTAATAGAGCATAGGAAGTAAAGCTGCCAATTGCAGAAATTAGCTTTCAGTTGTAGTAGACGAGAAGAGATAGCTAGGGACCAAAACCACCAGGCAGAGGGCAGGAGGCAACTGAGAGGATGGGATCTCGGTCCATACGGGAGTGGTAATCAGGTATGAGCCAGAAACAATACAGAACTAGCAGAGTCACACAGCAAGTGATTCAACCAGGTAGCTTGAGAGGGAAGACCAACATACTAAGTCTGTAGAATTTGGGGAGGTGGAAGGCAAATGGGTTTGAGGCCCTGTTCCCGAAGGGAAGCAGTGACCTACTGTACATCAGATATGGGATGCAGCGGGGGGGGGGGAATGGCTTAAACAGAGGCAAGCTCCCAGTCATAAAATCAGCATGGTAGGACTCTGCATGCAGCTGCATACCAGATAGGATGAAGAGGGCAAGTCGGGCAATGTCATGTTCCTGAAAAGAAGCAGCATCCGGGTATCAGGCTGAGCATGCAGAAAGTTGAAGAAGGGGAAGATTCTGGCATTCAGTGGTGATGGCTGAGGTGAGATGGTCTTGATGTGAGGCAGCTAGGCATAGGTAGAATGAAGAGGGCATGTGGGGTGAAAGTTCCATTCCTGAAGGGAAGCGGCAACTAATACGAGGCAGAGAAGGCAACATATGATTCAATAGATTGTAGACATGGCTCCCATTCCTGGTAGTCGGGGTGAGCTAACCTTCACCCGATGCAGTTCATGCAGAGTTAGAGATGGAGGAAGTCAGGTTGGTAAGCAGAAGGTAGAGGCTGTAATGGAATCCCATCCCTGGTAGACAGGAGAAGCCCACTTTCACTCAGCACCTCAGAAGATGCGAGTTAGGGATGGAGTTCAGAGTACTGCTGGTATAGGCTGGCAGAAAGTACAGTGCTGTGCAAGAGAGAGAGAGTACAGGAGGAAACTACAGTGTAGGAGGGATGAATGAATATCATGAAATAATAGTAGGACAAAACAAGGGAACGAGGGAAGGTGGGTACACAAAACAGGAATGAAATGCGGAAAGGGGGGGCAGGCTTGGTAGCAAGAACTATGGAGTGTGAGGAATCCCCTCAATGACGCGGACGATGACCTGGGAAGGTGTATGGAGGTAAGGGAGGTAATCGAGGTCATGGGTAGCAGAGACCAGGATAGTATTTAGGACAGATCTGAAAATCCAGTGAAGTAAAGTGATATTCCGAGGCTGTCATGGTATCCAAGCAGTGCAAGAGGTAGTCAAAGCAGGGCCAGTCAGGTATCCATGGCGACACACAGGGCAGTAACATCCAGATTGGGAATCCATAGGTTGGGATCTTGGTCGGATCTGACCGTAATATAGTGTGCAGATGGAGGAAGGGACACCAGTATAATCACTGTGATTCCAATCTGAGTAGCTTCTGACACTGAATAATTGAATGGTGTAGTTATTGATCTAATGGGAGGCGTGGCAGTTAAGAAAGGAATAAGGAAAGAGGCCGGGAGCAATGAAAAAGCAAATGTTAAAATGGGTCCAATAAAATGTACATAGGAGAAAGTAATAGAGCCAGACATGTAAGAGCTGAGTTTGAGGAAGGGCTACGAGAGGAGACGTTCGGCAGTGATATGGCGTAAGCATCAGTCCAGTTTCCTACATTACCCCCCCCCAATGCAGTAGAGCAAAATGTTCATGTGAGGAGTCCATAAAATAAGCAATGTAAGGAGTCCTCAGGTACAGCACAGACTGCCATGTAGAAATGAATGTAGTCCAGGGTAGTCCTCCATAATGACTCTATTTGACATATCAATAAACCGTAAATAAAATGAGGGTAGATTACAACATGTCTGAGGTAGGAACACTGCCTGCAACTGTAGGATACAATAAGGTAGGGCAGAATGTTTAACCTTAATCTTGCAGGTGTAATGGCTGAATTAGGATCCATTCTTTCTTCTGTGGCTTGTGAGGTGACACATGCGTAAGACTAATGCACTGTTTGCCTGGTGAGCAGGAGCTCCAAGCTGTGTGGAGTTGACTGTGTGTGGGGAGAAACTGAGTCAGCAAGCATGCGAGTCGGGTGGAAATCTGCAGTCCATGAAGTACGTCTAGCGCAGATGTGGTAAGTGGTGGTTTTCTGTGCAGGAAGCGGGGAAGGAGCTAGGTTAGCTGCGGGGAGGAAAGGAGGAGATAGAGACGCTAACTGGATCAGACGGGAAGCGTGCATTCTGTGGGAGGGGCGCCAGATGATTGTTGGGAATAGAATGGAAGAGCTGGAGATGCTCACAAGCGTCGGCAGTAGAGAGAACAAAACACAGGCAAAAAGCCGAAAAAGAACACCAGAAGGGGTTAAAAAGCCAAGAACGGAGAAAGGGGATGAACAAAGGAAGGGAGTGGGAAGACAGAGCAGGCCACTGAGAAAAAGCAGGCAGGACAAAGGAAGCAGGTGAGAGATGAACAATACAGAAGAAGCAACAATGGGAGGGCAGGGGAAGGAGGCACAGAAAGTGGGGAAGAAACAAATAGGGCAGCAAGAGGAGAGAAATGGCACAGCCACATGAGCCACGCAGAGAGCTCAGGGAAGAAACAAAAAACATTCCCTAAGCAAGGGAGGTGCGTTAGTGGAGGGTTTAAGTAGTGGTTGCGGGAGGAGCTATTCCCATCATTGAACCGCGGGCTCAGCCCTCCCAAAATGGAAGGAAAAAGGTGAAGGAGAAGATTGGACTCCCAAACACAGGGGAGGGAGGGAGGAAACTATGAGAGAGCTGGGATGATGGCTGAGATACTGACAGAATACTTTACTTTGAGTTTAATTAATGAGCATTCATGCTCAAGCCAATTAAGAAGATGGAGCATACAGAGATGTTTGACCTAGTGTCCTCCAGTAGGATGAGAGGTGGTAAATCCAGGGCTAATATTTGAAGGCATTTTCCTCAAGAGAGTGGTGACCTTCTGGAGCAGCTTACCTGTGCAGACAGGAGATACGAGGACAGTAAAGGCCTGCAAGGAAAAGGGCAAATGTCTGCTTACCAAGGGAGTTAACAGGTACAAGCAGAGTAGACCCCAGCTCATGGAAGCTTACAGCTATTGATATTTACTTGTATTTCTTTGTCCTGGGTGGAGTAATATCAGGAGCAGGAAACAGTTTGCAAACACCAAAATAGTTCTGTATGGTGGTGGTCAAACCGGCTCCCATAAATTTACTGAAACGGCAGCTGCTTACCCAGAGTAGGCAGGAAAGGCAGCATAGCAGGGTGTACTGTACTCTTCGTTATCCAGTGCAGAGAAGTCATACACAGAGAGCAAGCAGGTGACTGGTGAAGTGTGCCAGACCTATGGACAGTTTTCATTTAAAGATTGCATTTGCATTCCTTCTATTCCCCTGAAAATCGTGTGGAGGATCTGGCTCTGGGGACCACAGTTGCACAGACTGTTGGCAGCAGCAAATGAGTGTTCAAAACATTGTTGTAGAAAGTGCCACAAAGTGTGCAAAGTGCTGTAAAGCACAAAAGAAGCAAAAACTAGACTTTTTTTGCCAAGTCTTGTCTGCTCATCCTCCCACTAGGTGGTATTGGGGTCTTTCAGATCTTTAAATAGTTGACTGGCCATCTTTCTCAGAGCCAAATGCTGCCAGTCCATACTATGAGCTCACTGGGGCCAGGACCACAGCCTGTTTTCAGGAGACAAGAAATAATGGAAAAGTAGTTTTGAAAGGAAAGCTCTCCATAGGTCCACACACTTTACATATATCTGCATTGTTCACCTGCTTATTCTGCATGTGCAGTTGCAGCAAGTGACAACTTGCTGTATGTCTACACATACTGTGATATATCACAGGAAATCCCATTGAAATGATTAGGATTTCCTGTGACATATTACAATATATCTGGATGTTTGTCAACTTGACAGTGCCTACATCTGTTGTCTGCAGTGCATTGACTAAAGAATAAAGAATATTATAGCCACTCCCAAATCAGATGGGGTAGAGAATTCCAAAGGGCTGGGGCCATGTACACAAATGCGCAGGTCCCTGAAGATTTTAAAACTACCCTTGGAATTTCTAGCAACCCCTCCTCTGCTGAACAGAGCAATCACTCAGGGCAGTAAGGAGACAGAAGCTCTTTCAGGTAGTCAGGGCTGAGTCCATGTAGGGCTTAATAGGTCAGTAATCTGACTTTGAAGGTGATCCGCCACTGGAATGGCAGCTAGTGCAGTTTGCGCAGCACCAGCATAATATGGGAAGTCCAAGGAGTCCCCATCAACAACTGGGCTGCAGCATTCTGTACTAGCTGCAGGTGGCAGATATCCACCCCCGGAAGCCCAAAGTAAAGGGAGTTGCAATAATCAAGGCATGAGGTCCCAAAGGCATGGATCAGTGTAGGTAGATCACTGGACGGAACAAGGTGCTTGATCCTAGCGATGTTCCTCAGATGGTAAAAGGATAACTTAATGATGGCTGACACCTGAGATCGTAGTGTCAGCCCATCCTCAAGTATCACCCCTAGGTCCTGCACCCATTCAGAGGTCGGGAGCTAGGAACCCCCCAGGAAAAGCCCTGAGAGGTGACCCACCCCAACCCCCCTATTCAGCATCCTGGATCCACAACCATCACCTCAGTCTTCCCTGGGTTTAACCTCAGCCAGCTGGAATTCATCCAGTCTAGGATTTCAGTGAGGCAGTGATTAAATACCAAGAGTGCTCCATCCTAGTCAGGTGCAAAAGACAGGTAGAGCTGAATATCATCAGCATAGCAGTGAAACCTCAGCCCATACCATCTTGCAATGTCTCTGAGGGGCAGCATGTACACCGTGAATAACATGGGGGACCCCACATGACAGAGAGACAGGGTCAGAGGAATAAATCCCCGAGTCGACACCACCCTCTTAGTTCTTCCAGTGAGGAAAGACCTAAACCATCCGAGGACTGAACCTGTCAGGCCACAAATGAACCTCAGGCACTTGAGCAGTACCCCACGACCCATGGTATCAAAAGCTGATGAGAGATCAAGAAGCACCAAGATGGACTGGTTCCTTCAATCTCTCGCCATCAGGAGATCACTGAGCACCCGAACCAGTGCAGTCTCTGTACTATGCCTCTTTCGAAAACTGGATTGGAGAGGTTCATAGATGCTATGGAAGGTCAAATGGTTCTCCAGTTGTACAGCCACTACTTTCTCAATTACCTTCCCCACAAAAGGAAAGTTAGAGATAGGTCTGTAGTTTACCAGACAGTCTGGGTCCAAAGAAGCTTTCTTCATGAGGGGAGTCATCACAGCCTCCTTCAGGGAGCTAGGAAACTCACACAACTCAAGGGAGCACCAGACTATCTGCGCTAAGACTGGGCTGATAATATCACAACCCATTATCAGGGATGTTGGGCCTGGGTCTAAACTACAGCATGTTGGGAGCATACCCTGGACAATCCGCATAACAGCCATGATCTCCAGCTGGCTGAAGGTACTCCAAGAGAAGTGAGGGACAGTGGCCAAGTGCTGATCATCAGCAACTCCCATAGAGTGTGTCAATCGAATCTCCACCCTGATGTCGGTCACCTTATTAGAAAAAAAAAACAAGCAAGCTCCTCACACTCCAAAAGTGCAATAGCATGCAATAAATCAGTCATAAATTTTCAATGCACTCAAAAGGAAGCTTATTATAGCAGCAATGAATCAGAAACATCTATTAGTTAATTAACTAATTATTTAATCAGTTAATAAGTCTCTAAAGTCTATGAAGTCTCACTCACAGGATAATCTTATTCTGTGAGCCACTATGGATAATGAAGATTGTGAAGTAAAAGAGAAATTATTAATTACTGGCAATGACTATGATGTACTAGGATTACCTACTAATTTGTGTAATCATCTAGTAGAATTAGAGAGAGAAGTAGAAGCATTTAAGCAATATACTGGAGTTTCCCAAGTTTTGACAAAGAAAAGTGTTATTAACACAGAGAATATACCCATGAATAATAGTGATATGAAAATATTGGAGCAGATCCACCTGCAACTGAGGAAACAATAGAAGGAACACATTCTGTATCATTGAATAAATTACCTATGATTAGGTGTACTGCAGACACCGATTGGCCTATGTTAAATGATTTTGGTTTAAAAGGCCAAATCTTGAATCATTATTTTTATGATTTGGATTTAGACATACGTGATATAGTACACCTAAGGAAATCAAGGGATGGACATGTTAGAACACTGGAGATTATTTTAAGTTCACCAGTAGTAGCAAACTATATATGGTATAATGCAGACCTGACAGAGCAAAGAGGGTTGATAGCTTTCCAGATCGAGAGTGATTTAACATTAAGCCGCAAGTTGCAGATGGGGAAGCTCCGGTTGTACTTTCACTCTATGGAATGGCTGATATGTACAAAGAGAATAACTGGAAATTTAAAGGTGCCATCTGTAATTTGCTTAGAAATATATTACAGATACAATTAGGCACCCAAGGGATAATAAAGACAACTACAGTAGAAGGATCTTCACAGATTCAGATTACTATTCAAATTAGAGATAGAAATATCACTTATGAGATAATACAAAATGGTCCAAAACTTGATATTCTGGGTCTAAATATGGTAGACCCTGAAGAAGTATTTGGATCACACATTGCTATAAACAACCTTGGTCTGAATTTAAGAAAATTGGACACCTCTTGACTTCCTTTGGCAGATACTACCCTGATACAGACTAATAAGGTTATAGGGGGACTGGTAAAAATAGTTACATGGAATATAGCTGGGCTTACCAACAAGTGGATTGATAATGATTTTTTATCCTTTATTCAAACTGCAGACATTATATGCCTGCAGGAAACATGGCACGAGGAAGAGGATAATATCACACCAAATAGGTACGATCTATATCATTCATTTGCTATCAGGAAAAATAAATATGGAAGACCATCAGGTGGATTAGTGGCTTATGTGCAGTTAGGCATATTTACTAACCATATACTTCTACATAGAAAATATAATTTTTTGCTATTACTTTTATCAAAGCAAGATAAGAAATTGATAATTTTAAATGTATATTCTCCTCCTAGCCAATCAATATATTATAAGGAAAAATTTGGCAATGGTTGGAAAATATAATTATAGGAGTACAATTGAAATACCCTAATGTGGATGTACTGATGATAGGTGACCTAAATGTTAGAACTGGCCCATTGGATGGACTCCTAGACAATTAATGCATTAACCAATCACTTAATTCTATTATAGCATATCAATTCTCTATGCATCCAAAGATTAACCAAGCTGGAACCAAGTTAGTTGAATTATTGAAATTAACCAATCTATATCCTTTGAATGGAAGGATTAATGGTGATCTGCAGGGTTGTTGTACCTATGTAAAACCGGGAAGAACATTACTATTAAATATGATATATTGGACAGGAGATATAATGGTATGGGAAAACGTATGTATACCAACAAGACCTGAGAGTGACCATTTACCCATATTACTATCGGGAAATTTATACCCACAAGAACTGCCAGCCTCAGGATGTCTTAATGAAAGACCACTTGTGGATATAAGATATAACAAGAGACTTAAATGGGATATACATTTAGAGATGGAAGTTACAGTAGTTATTGAAGAGAATATATATGCCGTATTAGAAACAGACATCAATATGGGCACATTAAATTTGGGGATGCTATATGGGATATGTTTAAGTTAGTCAAAACCAAATTATATAAACAGATTTCTTTAAAGACAAACACTATGGTACCTAACACATGATTAGACAAAGTGTGCATCACCCATAAAAAATTGTTGAACAATAAGGTAAGAGAAATAAGATATTCGGAAGACATAAATAGATTTAAGGATTTGAACCATCATAGAAAGACATACAATATTTTTTAAAGGGGAAAAAGCAGCAATATCAATGGGTTAAGTGGCAAGAAATGTTGAAAATTATAAATGAGGGAGATAGTAAGAAATTTTGGACTATAAATAACAGTAAAGTTAAAATAGATACCTACATTAAAGAACAAGAGTGGATTGATTATTTTGAGGGACTTTATGGTGAACCTATAGCGACAACTACTATATCTATAATGGATAATTATCATCCACATGTAATGATAACAAGACAGGAAGTATACATATCTTTAAAGAGAATGAAAACAAATAAAACCCCAGGACCTGATGAAATACCTACAGAAGTATTTTTAGTAAATCCCTCAGTTTGGGTTGATGTATTTTATGTACTATTTAACAAACTGTTGACTGGCACTTTTCTTCCTTTGCCCTCGAAAGGGGCAATTATAGTCCCTATCCATAAAAAAGGGAGCTGCTGTGATCCAGCAATGTACAGGCCGATTAGCCTGCTGGATTCTTCTTTAAAATTGCTCTCAAAAATCATACTGGAAAAAACTATTATTGGAGATAGATCATAAGGGGCTAATTAGCAAACATCAATCAGGATTTAGGGCAAATTACAACACATTAGATAATTGTTTCGTTTTTACGCATTTAATAGAAAAATATGTATACTTAAGAAAACAATGATTATATGTGGTGTATGTTGACTTTAAGTCAGCTTTTTTTTTTTTTTAGTTGTTTAACCAGGAGTAGCACACTAAGCTGAAAGCTTTTTTTTTACAGGTGCGACCTGGGAGCACAAGAAAGTTAAGTGACTTGCTCAGGGTCACACAGTATGCAAGTGGAAGCTATGGGGTTCAAACCCAGGTCTGGTCTGCTGGATGTCACCAGATTTGCAGCTCAGAGCCTTAAGCCACTGCGCTATACTGCCTCCCTTTTGATACCATTAGTAGGACAATACTATGGAATATTATGTTAGAAAGGGGTATTGATAGACAATGAATACATATAGGCCCAGATATTCAAACTGCGCTCAAAAATAGCGCAACAGAATTAGCAAGCACAAACCAGTTGCGCAAATGTGCAACAGGTGCGATATTCAAACATGGAGCAGAGCAAATTGCGCAAGCAACCAACATCTGAATATCGCACATACTGCGCCATCGCGCAACCAGGATGGAGAAGCTGAGCCAAAATGTTGCGCTATGGAGCAAGCAGGGAAGCTCAGCTGAGCATTCCAGAGCTGCCATAGTGCAAGCACAGCCCCCAGAGCAATGGAACTGCACATCCAGGGAGGCAGGCTGGGGCCCACCGCCAGCCATGCCACACATGGGCACAGGAACACACTGCAGAACCCACACCACACCTGCACACCCCAAGCACAGCATCACTGGGGGTGGGACGGATGATCCACGTGCCCATGGGGACAAGCCAACAAAGCATAGCAGAGCCATGACACCCCAGCACAACCACTGGCAGGCGGAGAGTGCCACACACAAGGGGTTGACAACCACAGTGCACATCAGCCCCCCGTATGCACAGCACACCCTGCACCGTGACCCCAAGACACCACCCATGTGCAGTGACTGGCACTGCAGGAAACACCATGCATCTCCCCTGGCACACGTCAACCCCGTGCTGCAGAGAAGCATACAAGCCAGACCCACCCCGGGCACCCAGCACTGGGTGGCAGCAGACGGCAAGACCAACAGAAAGTCAATGCCATGCTGGTGATACCTCCCCATGCACACACATGCACACACACACACATATACCCAGGACCATACCACCCCAGATGGCTTGTACACCACTGCAACTGAGCAACCATAGCCAGCTGCAAATCAGAGACCAACACAGTATTCATAACAAAATATAAATGTGTATTATAACAATGTGTAAATTATAAAATCAACATCAAACAACTATTTACAAGAGGGGGGTAGGGGTACAAGGTAGGGGTGGGCAAGGGGTAGGGATTACAAACTTGGAGAGGGAAGGCAGGGTGGTAGGGATGGGAGAAGTGGGAAGGGTAGGAACAAGTTATGGTCCCGGGCACGCCCTGCCTTCTGGCTGGTGTTGGCCCATCCCATGCCGCCTCCTCTGAAGGCCATGCCTGTGGATGGACTGCAGGATGGTGTGGTTGTCCTCCAGCAGCTGTCTCAGGCTCTGGACATCCCTCCCAATGCGCCGGAGAACCTCGAGGCCTAGGAAAATGGGAACACAGTCAATGGCTCTGACTGACCACAACCCTGAACACCACCCAAACTGCAAGCCATATAGCCCAATGTCCCGCACCTGTGATGGCGTACACCCACCCACAGTGAACATGCACATGGCCATCACAAACAGGCGGCACCAGCTATGCGCACTACTGCCCACACACACACTGCCTACTTCCATCACAGTACAAACAAGGCTGTCAAGTGACGTGGCAACGTGGTGCGATGCCAGTGACACAGCTATGTGCCCAGTGCATGCCTGGACCACCAGTGACGCATACACAGACATGCTGTGATACTGCACAGTGATGCATGTCACCTGTGTCATGCCTACATACATAGATACATAGACAGTGTTGTCAGATAAGGGCCTATGGCAAACCCAGTCTGTCCATATGAGCTTGTAAGTTCACCTTGTTTCCCTAGAAGTCTGTTGCCCCTTACCTCTGATCTCCAGAATTCCTTCATGTCTGTCCCCTGCAGTCTGAAATCCCATGATTGTGTCAGCCCCACCACTTTCTCTGGCAGGGTGTTCCACTTGTCCACCACCCGCTCTGTGAAGACAGTCCATCACCATGTGTCCTCTGAATCGTCCTCCCTCCAACTTCATCCCATGCACTCTAGTCCTGGAACATCATTTGCACTTCAAAAAGTGTGTCCTGCACCCTGATCCCCCTGTAAGATACCTGTATGTCTCCATCATATCCCCTCTCTCCCCCCTCCCCTCCAGGGAGTACATGTTCAGTTCCTTCAACCTGTCATCATAGGACCCGTGATGCAAGCCATGCAGCATCTTTGGTGCCCTCCTCTGAACCTTCCCTGGCCACTCTACGTCCTTACGTAGGTATGGTCTCCAGAGATGTACACTGTACTCCAGGTGGGGCCTCACTAGTGTCTTGTATAGTGGAATCAGGACCTCCCCTTTCCTGCATGGTTGCATTGTGCAGGGCTAGTGGACTTCCCCCCCCAGCATGCAATAGCATCCATGAAGTCCTGATACTCACACTGCTCAAGCAGCTCTGTCTGCCGCTGTTGCCCCTGCTGCTGTTGCTGCGGCTGCTGCTGCTGCTCTATCCGGGGGGCGACTCCTGCTGCCACCGGGGCCCTGGCACGGCCCTCCTCATCCCGGCCCTGCATCCTCAGATCCCGGCCAGTGGGAGACATATGTTGAGACAAACATCAGTGTGATTCAAAAGCAGAGTGCCCCCTGCCCCAGTGACAGTGCCTGCCCACACAGCCATAACCATCCATCGCACAGCTGCACACACTGACACAGCCAACTCGTGTCCGAGCTGGCACCTATGCACAGCCACCCAAGCACACACACACCCCTACAGAGAATATAGGTGCATAGATGGTACACTCACCTGGCCTAGGCACCACGCCGCCTGGCACGGTCCCTGCACTGGCCAACATGTCCGCTCCCTCCGCGGAGGTCACTGTACCGGTGCCGGCACTGCTCAGCAGACCGCCCGGCCCAGTGACCCCACCAGGTCAGTGGCCACTTGCTGCCACACGTGGTCCTAGGCATGGTGAGGGGCCTCACCATAGAGTGCCTCACAGTGGGACTCACCAGGGCACTCAGGTTGGCCACCTCCAGTGGGCTCCAACTCACTGCCCTCCTCCAGCCATCTCAGCCAGTTTACAGCAGACAATATGGTGCTCGCTGCACTGGAACCCCACGTGAGATGTTGCACAATAGACCACCACAGGCTCCAATCGCTGTTCAATAGTGCCAGTCACTATAGCGCTGTCACCAGACAGCACAATAGGGATGTACACATGGCATGCAAAAACGCGCCAGGGGCAAAGGGCATACACAGGTCATGGCAATGACGCAGCACATGCACAGCGCCATCGGACGATAGGCATCCCGCGCCAATTCCAAGCTGCAATCAGTGCCACAGTGACCATTGCGCAGTAGTGCCACAGCGCCATATAGTGCCCAGTGCTGTAGCACCACTGGCACAATGGTGGCCATGGCCTGAATTGCCTATCGCGCTCAGCAGGTCTGCAGCACGATAGACGCATGCGTAAGCTGTCTGGGCATGCGCACTGCAGTGTAGCATGCAGGCACAAACCTGCGCCATTGGCTCAGCCGGCCCTTCCGTATTACGCAAAGCGCAAATCCGCGATATTCAGCCGACATATGCAAATCATTCGATCAGCCATTCAAATGCGCAGTGGCGCGATTAGCATGTCATTAAAGTTGCGCCACACCTCATTTGCATGTGTTGCGCTATAAAAACGCGACAGTGGGTTGTGCTGGCCAGATTTGGTTACTGCAGGCGAGAGGTGAGTTACATGCTGTGTGATGCTCAGGACAATGCTCATGGGCAAGGGTGCCAGAAGATGATAAAGGCTGAGGGGGCTGAGCATGAAAAGGGCACTTAGAAAGGGACAAAGGGCACCCTTTCTATCAGTATCTGCCATACGGAGAGGAAACCTTGGGGGCTTCCGCCCCCCCCGGGCCGGCACCTATGCTCATGGGGAAATGCTGTCGACTGCACAGTGACAGGTGTCCACTTCCACCCATACAGATCACCATGACTGACCAGAGCCAAGCTGAGGGTGAGGACGGCAGGCGTAGGAGGAGGCCGAACTTCACAGCGGCAGAGACGGAGGCCCTCTTCCAGGCCTACCTGGAGGATGAGCCACTATTAAGTGGATGGAAGGGCACCCCTCAGGAATGTGCAGCTGCATGGGAGGGAGTAGCTCGGGCCATCAACCTGCACGGAAGCCACCAGCGCTCCGTGCAGGAATGCAAGAAGAAGATGGGGACTGACCGCAGGAGGCTGAAGGAGAAGGTGGCAGCCTTCAGGGCGGCATGTGCTGGCACTGGTGGGGGCCCACCAGTGGTGTTGCAGCTGACCCCAACGGAGGAGACACTGGTCACGGCCATGCAGCTGAGTGCCATTGCGGGTGTACCAGGTGGAGGATTCCAGACAGGTGGAAGCCCATCACTGCACGGTATGACATGGTGGTGGTGTTGGGGGGGGCTGTTGTTCACAAGCACTCACATGTACTCTCTTTCTGTTACAGATCCTGTTCATCTTCAGGAGACGGTGGTGGTGGTGGGTCCAGACAGTGATGCAGACCTGCTGGACGTGGAGGAGGGACCATCCACCTCCGCCACCAGCCAGCAGGCACTGCAGCAGCATGCACGCTGGGCCAACAACTCTGGTGTCAGTGATACGGGGCGGGGGTGCACAGCCTGTGTCTCAGCAGTCCGGCATGCAGGTATGCCAGCATGCTGTGCCTATGGCAGTGGCACGCACCTGCACCATTGATGATAGCAGGCCTGCAATGGGCAGTGATAGGTGTGTGTCCCATGACGGACACATGGCAGGTCAGCAAGTGCCCCTGGGCCTTCCTGGTTCACACCTGTGTACCAGCATGCTGGCACAGTCCCAGGCTGTGCCTGTCAGCACCGGTGGGGCAGCACTGGTGGCTGTGCAGGTGTCCGGCACTGTTGCCAGCACAGAGGTGGAACAGGTGGACCTGGGGGCTCAGTAGTTGGAGGGGTGGCAGCAGCAGTCGAACACCAGGTCTGGGGGTACAGTGTCAAGCAGTGGCACATGTCCACCACCCTTTGATCCACCCATACCTGGTCCTGGCGAACAGCGCCCACCCTCAATGGGTGCTGTGCACCAGGACCAGGACTGTCCACACCCTGGGGGTCACGATGCCATTGGGGCACAGTACCCATTGGACGCGCACACCCGCCTGCTGCAGGAATCTGTACAGCTGCAGGGGCAGATTGCAAGTTCCGTGGAGGCACTGTCTGTGTCCGTGGTGCGGCACAGCAGGGAGTGTGCTCGGGACTGAGCCAAGCTGGTCCTTATGTGGACGGATGTGACAGCCGCCATTGACAGGCTGACCCAGGCAGTGGTCTCTGTCACTGACGCATTGGGCACACTGTCAGGTGCCCCTGTACCGCACACCCCACACAGTGCGCTCTCCACTCCCCATTCCCGGTGTCGTGCGACACCAGGCCTGTCGATGCCGGGTTCTGCTGTGGACATCCCGAGCACCCCGATGCACATTTGTTCGGCATGATGCAGACCCCTGTGCGGGCAAGGTCGCGTTCGCACAGTGGGACCCCTGGTGGTGCGACAGCGCCACCCCATGTGGCCCCTGCTCAGCCTGCCAGTGCTGCTGGGCCACGGCGGGGCTGCCCACGCATCCGTGGTGGCCGTGGGACAGTGCTACATGACTGAGCTGTCTCCCAGTGCGGGCCCTGTCTGGTGCTGCCCTGTGTGCAAGTGTCCTGCGGTGGGCAGTGCACTTCTGGGTGCTCTGCTCACCACGCTGACACACGGACCACCTGCACACTCTCCCAACTGCTGTCCACAGGTGCGGTGCACGATGATGCCTGCATTGCACTGTACACCAAGGTGCAGGGTTCCCAGGTCCTGACACACGTAAGTGGACAGTACAGGTGGTGGGGGTGGTCGGTGGTGCTGTGTGTTGGCAATGTCGTTTCCGCAGTGCTGTGCTTCTGCCCATGTATGCTGCCTGGTGTGTGTGTGTGTCCATATGAGTGCTCACCCCTCCCTGATGGTGTGTTGGTATGCCTGGAACCTTCAACTCCCCTGACCTTCATGCAAAGTGTGTTCCCCTGTGTGCCTGTGGTTTGCGCATGGACAGTGTTGCCTGCACATGTCCCCTTGACTTACCTGTGTTGGGCATAGTGCTCTTCTGCAATGGTGTCCTGGTGCAGCTGGGCCTGCCGGGTCAGTCGGGGGTCCCTCCGTCCTAGGGGGGGCTGCTCATCACCAACATCACCGGCGCCACTGGGGTCCACATCGCTGTCCCCCTCTTCGACCTGTACGGCTATCCTATGGTCTTTGGCCATGTTGTGCAGGATGCAACAGGCCAGGAATATCCCACAGGCCTTTTGGGGGCTGTACTGTAGGGCACCGCTGGAGGTGTCTAGGCATCGGAAGCATGCCTTGAGCATCCCAAACACCCGCTCTATGATGTTATGTGTTGCGGCATGTGCCTCATTGAAGCAGAGCTGCGCTGGGGTCATGGGGCGCCGGTACGGTGTGAGCAGCCAGGGACGGAGTGGGTATCCACAGTCACCTGTGTGGAGATAGTGGAGAGCAGTGTCATGTCAGGTCCATATTGCCCATATCCTTGTGTGCCACTACCATGGCACCTGTGTCATTCCCACCCTTGCCCAGAGTTTGCATTCCATACATGTGTACTCACCCACTAGATGACCCGTGGGATGTCCCCTCTCGAATCAATGGCACAGTGCAGACTGGTGCCATATGAAGGCATCATGTGCTCCGCCAGGGTGTGTGGCACAGACATTGATAATGTGCCCAGTGGCATCACACACCACCTGGCAGTTGACACTGGAAAACCCCTTTCGGTTCCGATATGCCTGGCTGTCAGGGCCAGGTGGCGTGTGAATGGCCTCATGGGTGCAGTCTATGGCCCCTAGCACGCCAGGCATACATGCTGCCCTGTGGAACTCCTGCATGTTTGCTGTACGCTCTGCTGTGGTGCTGGGGAAATGGATGTACTCTACAGCATGAGGCAGCAGTGCACTGAGGAATTGGGTGAGGATGCGTGACGTGGCCGACTGTGTAATGCCTGTGGTGTCCCTGTCGGCCTCTGGAAGGTCGCCTGGCGAGCAGGCACATGCAGGCTGTCACCTTGGTCTCCACCGACAGAGCATGACTCCGTCGTGAGGGTGCCTGCATCACATCACTGCACAGCTCACAGAGCCGTCTCAGTATTGCCCTGTTCAGGCGGTACGGGCCACGATCTCGGACGTCTATGTACAGCCTCCAGGCTGAGGTGGGCACGATACCGCCTGTCGGGGTATATCGACGGGCCCTCCGCGCCACGTCCCCTGCAGCATGGTGTCTCACCCCCTCATTACTGCTTCCATGTGGAAGCTGGCACTGTCCATCTCCCTGGCTTCTGCCCCCCCAGCTGCTGTTCCTGTGTTACCCCGCTGCCCCCACTGCTGCTTCCACTGTACCAGGCACCCCCCGCTGGCCTCTCTGTCCTCCTGGACCCACTGTCCCTGTCTGCCCTTCCAGCTTCTGTCTCTCTCTCTCTGTCTCTGTCTCTCTCCCCCAGTTTGCGGCCTGCTAGGGTTCTTGTGCCGCTTCCTTGAGCCTTTTTATTTTGGCTCAATTCCGCTACTGCGCAACTTCCGGCATTGCGCAAGTGTTCGAATATCACATTGCGCACTTTATGCATGGACCCGCCCCCTTCGGTTGCGCATGCCTTCATTTCCATTGCACTGTTGCTCAGCATGTTTTCGGTGGTGCAACTGGCCCCTTCTGAATATCGCAGAATGGCGCATTTTTGGAGTTGCGCACACGCAACCCTGTTGCACATGGCGCAACCCTTTTGAATATCTGGGCCATAATACAAAGGTTGTATGAGGACACATGGACGAAAGTTAGGAATGGTGCTAATGGAGAATTAACAAAACCAATAAAACCATGTAGAGGGGTAAGGCAGCGGTGCATATTAGCACCTACCCTCTTTTCAATTTATATTGGAGTTTTGATTAAGCACCATATAATGATAGAAGCAGATTGCCCAAAAATTAAGGAGCAACAATGTGCCATTTTGGCTTTTGCAGATGACATTGTATTATTTTCATTGACAAAACAGGGTTTGCAAAAGCAGATTGGTGAATTGTATAGTATGTCGAAAAAATTGGACTTACAAATTAATAGAACCAAGACTCAAATAACTGTTTTTGGTAAAGGCAAAACAAATGGAAATTGGAGATTAGGAGGAGAAAAATTGGACATAGTTAATGCTTATGTTTACTTAGGCATTATGATGGCTTCATCTGGCTTTTGAAGTAAACATGTGGCAAGAGTACTTGCCCAAGCAAAGAAAACAGCCCTAGCATTGGGAACATTTAATTCTATGTATGGGGATTATCCATTAAACCAATGCTGAGTGCTATTAGGGCAAAATATATAGCCCAGATTTCTTATGGAGCTGAGATCTGGGATCTGAAGAAGCGGGAACAACTTATGATCCCTATACATAAGACCCTAAAAAGAATACATACAAGATGGGATATTCAGAGCAGTTGCGCCATGCGCAATAGGGATGCGCCCACGCAAGAGCGGATATGCGCCATAGTGCGATATTCAACAGAAGTGCAGCACAACATGCAATGTGCCGCAACGCAGCAGAAATGAATACATGCACAAGCCCAGGGGGCATAACCAGGAATAATGTGCGCAGTACGATATTCAACAGTAGGCAACATGCGCAGTAGCGGAGCAAGCGGAAGTTGCGCAACAGCGGAAATGAGCCAAAATAGAAGGGAGCAAGAGAGGGGAGGATGAATGTGCTACAGAGGAGCCATAGTGGGGGAGGGCAGAGACAGAGTGGTAGGGAGGCAAGACAGGAAGCAGGGGGCAGGTGTGGCTAGGAGGTGGACAGGGGGCCCACCAGAGGTGTGTGCAAGTGAGAGAAGCTGTGTGTGTGTGTGTGTCTGTGTCTATGAGAGGACCTGAGCATGCCACAGAGGATGGAGGGCAGTGGCAAGAGGCAGGGCACACAGTGGTGAACAGCCAGAGGTGTACCCGGTGCAGGGGCAGCACCAGCAACACACAGCTGGGGGGACCAGGTAGACAGCCGCCCGGGGGGGACACCAACCAGGGATATGGCCAGTGCCACCTTCCAGATGGAGGCGGTAATTAGGGGTGTGAGAAGGCAGGCAGCAGGGAGGCACGGCCGTGGAAGTGCCCGGCAGCAGTACGCCTAGAACAGGCTGTACTGTGCCCGCACCACCTTCAAACAGTACAGTGACACTGAGATGGTGGGCCAGTACCGCCTGAACTGGGTGATTCTGAGGCAGCTCTGTGAACTGTGCAGTGATAAGATGCAGGCACCCACACGATGCAGCCATGCGCTGTCTGTGGAGGCTAAGATCACAGCCGTCATGTGCCTGCTTGCCACGGGCACCTTCCAGAAACCAACAGGGGACACGACAGGCATAACCCAGTCGGCCACGTCATGCCTACTCACACAATTCCTCAGTGCACTGCTGCCACATGCTACGGAGTACATCTGTTTCCCCAGCACACAGGCGGAGAGCACAGCACACATGCAGGAGTTCCACAGGGTAGCACGGTTGCCTGGTATGCTCAGAGCCATAGACTGCACCCATGTAGGCATCTGCATGCCACCTGGCCCAGAGGGGGAAGCATACATCAACCACAAGGGTTACCCAAGTGTCAACTGCCAGGCGGTGTGCGATGCCAGGGGGTGCATAATCAATGTCTATGCCACGTACCCTGGGGGAGCACACAATGCCTTCATCTGGCACCAGTCCACACTGTGCCATAGGTTCAAGAGTGGGGACATCCTCACTGACCAGCTGGTAGGTGATTATGCATAGCACGCTGGACAATGGGTGCAGACGTGGGGGGTGTGGGGCATGGGCAGGGGTGACATGGGGAATGGCCATGATGGCCCATGGCACAGTGTCGCAGACTACCATGCTAATGAATCCCCTCTACATACAGGTGACAGTAGTTACCCGCTATGGCCCTGGCTGCTCACACCATACCAGTGCCCCACAACTCCAGCGCTGCAACAGTACAATGAGGCATACGCCACAACAAGGAATGTCATCGAGTGGGTGTTTGGGCTGCTGAACGCACAGTTCCATTGCCTGCACACATCTGGCAGTGCTCTACAGTACTGCCCCTCAAAGGCCTGCGAGCTATTCCTGGCCTGCTGTATCCTGCACAACATGGCCACCGATTGCGGAATAGCCATTGAGGTCGAGGAGGGGGACAGCGGTGGGGACAAAGAGAACTGGTGGTGTTGGGCAGCCACCCCCTGGGTGAAGGGATCCATGGCTGGCCAGGATGGCCCAGGAGCACCAGGACACCATCGCAGAGGAGCACTTTGGACAACACAGGTAGGTCAGCAGGGCCACGTGCAGCCACCAAGGGCAAGGGCACAGCCCACAGACAGGCAGGGTGGACACCAGGGGAGGACGGCATCAGGGGTGTGGGAATGGGCGGGGGACCGCACACAAAGGCAGGGACAAGCAGAGCTGCATGCAGCACACACACACACCCACACACACCCCAACCCATGCCCACAGGACTAGAGGCACGTCCACCCCAACAGACCCCCCCACACCCACACAGGACCCAACACTACCACACCCAGTGGCTGGCACTGTGCATGCCTCAGACACTGAGCACCATTGCACAGTGGCAGACAGTGCTATGCAGGCATCATCATGCACATGCCACAGTGGCCAGCAGCTGGGAGGGTGTGCATAGGGACCATGTGTGTGCAGGGCTGGGCACCACATCCATGCAACACACAAAGAACACCACAGTGCACATAGGGCAGTGGAAGACAGTGGCTGTGGAGGGGTTAGGGTCAGTCATGCAGCACAGTAGCATGGCCGTGATGGATGTGTGGGTGGCCCTGCTGGAACCTGCCAGCCGTACCAGGCTGACCAGTGGCCTCATGGGGTGGCACCGAAGGGCCCTCAGGGGTGACACTGCGTGAACGTGACCGTGACCATGCAGGGGTCTGCAGGCCACCAAACATGCCCGCACCAGGTGTGCTAGGTATGTCTACAGCCAAACCTGGCTGGGTCACACGAAGCTGAGAACGGGGGGTGGACATAGCACTCTGCAGGGTGTGCGGCCACTGGGCACCCATCCAGTTGGCCAGTGTAGCCACAACAGTTCCCATTGCAGTGTTCTGCCTGTCAGTGGCAGCAGTCACATCCGCCCACTGCTGAGCCAACTCTGCCAGGAGCAGGGCATGGTCCCTGCTTCACCGCTCCTCTGCCTGGCGCAGTGCCACACAGAGAGCATCCACTGCCACCACAAGGCGCATCTGCTGATCCACTAAGGCCTGGAGAAGATGGCTGTGGTCGTCTAAGGGGTCATCTGCATGTCCAGCATGCTGTCCTCCGTGGTGTTCCTGGCCTTGCTGCACAGCACTTCTCAATGGTGGGCGCCGCACAGTGCTGCCAACCTGGGGTATGTCCACACGTGGTGCACTGCCACTGCCCCCGCCCCTGTCCCCACGTTGACACTGGCCAGCTGCTGCCACTGCTCCTCTGACTGCCAATCACCAGGCACCACTGGCGCGGCCGCAGCAGCAACAGCAGCCCTATTATCCTGGCTGCATGCCAGTGCTGCCCCACTGGAGCCTGCAGACACAGCCTGGACAAGGGCTGTTGTACAGGCAGCCATGCCAGCACTATGTGTGGAACTGCCTGGAGCAGATGCCATCCGTGGGACCATTCTGTGTCCCACTTACATCACTGTCCAGGACGTGCAACACATCATCATCAGTGCTGGAGCTGGCCCAGATCTGTGTCTCAGCACACTGGACACCGTGGGCAGCATCATGCTGGGACACAGCCAGGGCCATGTCCGCACCCGCATCACTGGCATCAGTCCAGACAGATGTGCAGGGCTGCATATGGTTGGTCCCTCGGAAACCTGTGGAGGTGGATGGGTGCTCCATCATGTCCAGAGCCTTCCCCTCGGTGGACACACCCACCACTGCTGCCCCACACAGACGCTCAGGAGCTGTAAAGGAACACAGTACTGTTAGTGGTTCCGCCTGTCCCTGGGGCCTTCCCCCTCTGCTACCCACACACTGCCAGTGCCGGACCTACCATGTAGGGATGGGCTGCTGCCCATCTGGAAGCCTCTGCCAGGATCACCCTCGATGGCACTATGTCACATGCTGCTGGCCACCTGCTCCTTCCATGGCATCAGGTGGGGTACGTCCTGCTGGCCCCCACCGGTGGCAGCATATACCACCCTGATGGCAGCCATCTTATCTTTGATCTGCCTCCTGTCAGTGCCAACCTTTTTCTTGCACTCCTGCATGGAACGCTGGTGGCTGCCCTGCTGGTTGACAGCACATACCACCTTGCCCCATGCCGCCGCATGGGCCTGTGGAGTGCCCCTCTGTCCACTGAGCAGCAGCTCCCTATCGAGGTAGGCCTCAAACAGGGCATCGGATTAAACCCTGGTAAAGTTGGGCCTCCTCTTTCGCACCCTTCCCTGCTCCTTTTCATCCTCTCGCTCGGTCATGCTCATGCCTGGGGGATGGACAGGTGTTACCTTGGACTGTGCAGTCCCATACAGCCCTCCCAGACCACTGTCCCCACGTCCCCACAGCATGCCACCTACCTCAAAGGACTGCAATACCGATCCATGGCCCATGCATTCTCAGGTCGCTTTTTATAGTGCAACACAAGCAAATGAGGGCAGGCGCAACTATAATCGGATGCAAATGCAGTGGATGCGCCATGGAATGGCTCATGAGCTGATTTGCATAACCTGGCTGAATATCATGCTGCTGCACCTTGTGCAATGGTATTGAGCCTGCTCAGGCTGTGGCGCACCACTGTGACGTGCGCAATTGGCACCACACCATGCATGTCCACAGTGCTGATGCCGATGCTAGCAGCACTGCTGTTGCACTGTGCATGGGAGGCAGTACAGGGCACAGCCACTACTGTGCCTGTGGCGCTTGTGCACTATATGCCCAGAAGGGCGCTCGTGCTATGGTGCGCCATGGACACCATGGCGCCTCAGCGTGGTAGGCCACTGCATGGTGACACAGACATGCACCCTACCTCTCTACATGCAGGGCCTCCCAATAGTGCTGTGGCGCTCTGTGTGCAGACAGACCCTTGACCCTGCAACTGGCTTTTTCCCCTCTAGGCACCATGCATCCACATGGCTGCCCCCGTATTGCGCAGTCCGATGCCAGCACTATTGCGACTGGCAGTGCAGTACCATGCTGCCTCCGCACGTGGGACATGTGCGCTACAGGGTGCCATTTTGTGCTCGCCAGTGACAGCACCATGCCGCGCACCAGAGCACCAGTGTGGACAGTGGTGGAACTGGCTAACCTGGTGGCACTTGTGGAGCCCCATGCAGGTGCCTTTTTTGGCCAGGTACCCCTCCTGAGGCCACGGACAGCGGTGTGGCAGGGGGTGGCAGAGGGCCTTGAGGAGGCCACAGGGAAGCAGCAGAACCACTGAGCAGTGTCGTCATTGCTATGGGGACCTCCAGCGGCATGACCCCAACCACCTAGGGCAACTGCAGGTGCGTGCCCAGTGGGGCACTGTGCCACGGCCAGGTAGATGCTCCTTCACCACACTAGTAATATCAGTCTGTCCTGGTATCATGGTGGTCAGCAGGCCATGCCATCGGGGGGGCCCATACCTGTGTTGCCAGTTGTGTGGGTGCTTCATGTACATCCTGCGCCACCGTGTCATGGCCGGGCTGTGCGGGCATGCACACAGCAAAGGGGGGGCTATGGTTCTGACGTGTACTGGTGAGACTCTCTCCATGCTTGCACTCTAGGCCCGGAGGATCGCCATAAGGCCCGGATGGCCCGGGAGCATGGAGGGCAGGTCGACGATGGAGGTGTGGCCATGCAGGCAGGGCACAGTGGTGGGGCTGGGTTTCAGCAGCACCCTGCTGACCGGGACACAGGTGAGTGCCATGTTTCCCCTTACAACTGTGCATGGTGGGTTGCAGGGGTGGTGGTGGGGCATGGCTCCCTGCACATGGCCCCTACTGCCGTGCATCTCCCATGGTGCTCTCCGCACTGTCCTGCGGATCTGCACGTGTGGGTGGGTGTCGCAGGTGGGCTGTGCATGCACTGGGTGCCTGGCTGTGCCACTGCCATCCCACTGCATAGCCATGATGCCGGACGGCCATGATGGTGCTGTGCAGTACATGGGCGGTGGGAGTGTGCAGTGGTTTGCATGGCTTCTGGTGCCCGGGTAGGCAGGTCATGTGGGTGCACCCACTGTGGGTGGTCGCATGCCATCCCAGGGACACAGGTCACAGCTGTACGCCATGCCATGCACATTGGGTGGGCTGCATTGGTCTGGCCAGTCACACATACTGATTTTGCTCCCTTATCCTAGGTGGACAATGCTGGACGACCTGGAAGCATAACATACAGGAGATCCTGCAGGTCACCTGGGCCACACTGGAGCTGCTGCAGGGGATGGAGAGGGGTGAATGGCGGCAGCACAGAAGGCACCACATGGAGCACAGGGATGAGAGGGGCCACCAGTAGGGCCTGCAGCTGCTGCACTGTTCCTTTCCCTCCCTGGACTGTACCCTGCACCCCTATGTCCCCCTCCTTGCTATTCCCTTTGCCCCATGCCCTTCCCCCAAGTTGTAGCCTTGCACTTCCCCTCCCCTACTGTATTTATAGCTTTGTAAATAGTTCCTGTTGTTGTTGTTTCCTGTTATAATCAAGGCCCCTAGAATTCTGCGGCCACAGAATTTTCACAGAACTTGCAATCTACCACAGAACTTCTGCAGTGCCGTAGAAGTCACTCTTCTTGGTGATTTTTTATTTATATTTCTGTTTATCCATAGAATCTGGTTCCCTTCCCCTCTTTTTATATCCAAAACCCCCCTCTATGCTCAGAATGTGATGTTATCATTGCTATAACATCATACAATAGCTAATAAAATGGCTGCATCTGCAACAGAAGTGAACAGTCACTTATCTACCACAGCTTGCACTGCCAGAGAAGGTGGCACAGCACATCAGGCATGGTGATACTTGCTCAACCTGCACTACAGCCTAATACAATTTTCAGTCTTACATTATTGCACTAGGTCCAACTTAAACAAAACCTTGTCAATAGCATAGACCTGTTAAGTCCATACCTCACTTTGTACAAACTTATTTGTGCCTTTAAGGTATAGAGATGCCATCTGAAATGAATAACTGGTAAAATTAATTTAACTGTCATTTTTAAGAAAAATAAAGTAATTAAGCCCAGAAAAGTGGAATATAATAATGTGTAGGCCTGTTGAAAGAATAGACCTGTTAAATAAATAATTGCACTGTACGCATTTTTGCCAGGGTTATTGATTATGTATTGTGATTGGTTGATAGAATCACCTAAAAGTTATGGAGAAATGTTGTGTGCAGGGACAGCCGTTGGACCAGAAGATAGCATGCTGTGTTTCCGTGCCGGCAACTCAGGTTCAGAGATTAGCTCTGGGAGCTGGCTGAGTAGCACAAGGATTGGTGGAACACATCACTGCTTGGAGCCTGGAAAGGTATGGTGCAGTGTTCTGTCACACGGTGGACACATTGTGATGGGCTGGAGAGCTCTATCTCACAATCGGTTCATATGCATGTCATGGCCTGATGTGTTATGTAGTATGTTAGGGGAAGCAGGTTGACATGAAAAATGAGTTTTGCAATAACTCCTCTATTCCATTTATTCCATTTCCAATGGGACCTGCATGAATGAGGATGCAATTTCATGGAAATTAAAAAAAATATTTATTATGGTAGCACGGTAGTGCTACCATAGTTAGGGTTCAGTAGCACTTTTAAGGTTGAAGGGTCAAATTTTGCACCTTAATAACTTTGCCACCGTTCAACGGATTTGTCTGCAATTTGGTAGGCACAATTGGGCATGGTAAATCTTGGGATCTGCCAAATCACGTACCAGTCGGACATACAGCTGCAGAGTTATTAAGCAACAACAAAGTGTGCAATTATGCTTTTCGGTGAATTCTTTGCTCTCACCTACAGGTTGCACAGTTTGCGTGATTGCTCCGAAAACTTCAGGGAACATGCGGCTGGGGTCCCCGATGTGCCTTTTGAAGATTTTGTGAAAAAATATTGAATGGTTCAAAAGTTATTCAAAAAACAAGTTCCCATTATAAGTCAGTGGGAAAAGTTCACAAAAAGTTCAACATTTTCGCAAATGCACTTTTTAGTGTCGCAAATGGCCCTAGTAGTGTTGCAAATCCACCATTTTGTTCTCAGTTGGTGATCAGAAAAATGCTTGGCATTTAAATTTGGGACCCTCTAGGGACACAATTCTTTTTGTGTTTGCCTAGTCGGACCCTGATGATGCTAGCCATGTCTTTATTTTGGGGTAAATCACCCCAGAAATATGTTTTTCAAATTTCTGGAACCAGTAGTGTCACAAAGTAATATCGCAAGCATGACACTTTTTTTGCAAAAATTGCCGCAAATTGCGACACTACTTTTTCAGACTTGGCCAAAATGACAGGAATTCTTTGCTACCCTGCTGCAAAAGAACGGTTTGGTCTTTTGAGCTGAAATTTGGAAGGAAGGCAGCCAACATCTCACAGATGTGCCTTTTGGTGGCTTGGAGAAAAAAACATTGCATGGTTGCCAAGTTACGGTACTCTGAAGTTGGCATTTTTTCCCATAGACTAACATGGTGGCATACTCCATGCCTTTTGGGGTTTGTATCTGGAAAACGATGCGAGATACAGACTTTTTGTTGCATGTCACATAGCCCATAGGGCTACGTAAAAAGAAAAACCTAGCCAGGAAAGTCATGATTTTTGTGAAATTTAAATTTTTTTTCTACGTCATGCGGTTGCTGAGATATTAGCAATTAAGTACTTCCACTGCTCGTTTTAAGCTTTGATCCCTATTACAATGCACACATTCTTTGTACACACTGTGTTTCTGCATGCACCTGTTTGGAAAAAACTGGGTATGCACTTCCATTACTGTTACAGTTACTGTTTCCACTTGAGTTTATGTCCCCATTTGCGTTACCGTTCCCGCGTACGCCACTGTGGCGCAATTTTGTGTTGTCATTCTCGTGACTTGCATTTTTGTTAATGTTACCATTTGTGTTTCCACTACTGTTTCTGTTTGCATTTTTCTCTGTGTCACCGTACACATTGACATTTGTGTTTCCGGCAGCCCTTTCATTTGTGTTTCCATTTCTCTTTTGTTTTGCGTCTTCCTTGCTGTTACTGTTACCATTTGCGTTTGCAATTGGGTTACTGTGCTTGTGCACTTTACGGTTTGTGTTTCCATATGTGCTTGTGTTTCCTTTTGTGCTTCTGTTTACTTTGCTGTTATTGTTGCTGTTACTGTTACCATTTGCATTTACAATTGCGGTACTGTGCCCGTGCGTGTTTCGGTTTGCGCTTCAGGACACGTTTCTGCTCCCATTTCCGTTTCTCTTTCCTTTGGCATTATTCTTCATGTTAACTTTACCATTTGCATTTACAATTGTGGTACCATGCTTGTACGCATTGCGGTTTGCATTTACGCGTGCGCTTGCGTTCGCGTTTCCGTTTCTGTTCCTTTTCACATTCTTTTTGCTGTGACACTTAACATTTACATTTAAAATACCACTGCCATCACTGTTCATGGTACTAGTTGCATTTTCATGCGTGCTTCAATGTCCTTTTGTGCACTGTTCGCTTTGGCGTCACTTTGCGCTTGTGTTTCTATTAATGTTTCCTTTATCACTTATGTTTGCATTTCCATTTACACCACTGTTTGTGCTTCTGTTTGCATTGCTGTCCCTGTTACTATGTCACCAGACATCATGTGGCAGGAGCGCAGGGCCTGAAGGGTCCCGAGCTCCCGCCGCCGCATTACATTCACTATTTCTAGTCATCATTCTCAAAAGAAGGGCAATTAGAGGCAAAAACTCTATTTAATACATTAGTTAGGTTGTTCCACAGTGACAAAAGCGTGGAAATTAAGTTATTGGGGCTGAAAGCCTCCATGGACTCCCAGCCACCCCCACCAGCATCGGGGTGCGTATTGGGATCGTCGGTCCTAACTCTCACCCCATTTTCCTATACCTTTGCTTCTTTACACATGTGATAGGGTGAGAGTTAGCGCTGACAACCCCAATGCATACCTCAATGCTGGTTAGGGGTGGGCTGGGGGGTCCAAGGGGGGCTTTCAACCCTAACACTGAATTTCCTCACTTTTGTCGCTCTGGAACAATCCTATCTAATGCATTAAATGGAGTTTTTTGCCTCTAATATATCTATATACACACACACACATACAGTATCTCTGTCTCTCTCACTACACACACACACACACACGCTGTATGTATGTTATAGATTGCATATAAATATATAAGTGATACACAGTGGGAACCTCATGAGTGGTGTAGAAAGCACATATAAATATATAAGTGATAGGCAGTGGAGACCTCATTAGTGGGATGGATAGCATGTGTATAGAAATACCTTATTTATCACATAAGGTCCCCTCTGCATATGTCATTTATGCAATAGGCTAGGACCTTAAGGGAGAGACATTTGTTTTGCTTTTTTAGGCATACAATTATTTCTATAAGTCTGTTATTTTTTGAACTAGTGTTACTGTGCTTTCCACCATCCTGATTGCTATAACCACTGCCATGAAAGTGAAGTCAGGATGACAAACTGACACTGTGATGTGGTAGTTTGTTAGTGCTGCAGAACTTCCGCAGAAATTACAAACCACCGCCACAGAAGTTCTGTGGCAAATGGTAGTCTTGCCACAGAACTTGTTCCCACTGTGCCACAGAAAAGTAGGGGCCTTGGTTATAATATACATGCTTTTCATACTACGACTGTGTCGGTCTCTGATTTGCAGCAGGCATATGGTGCCTTGCTGTAGTGGTGTGCATGGCAACTGATGGGCAGTGCTGGCCTGGCCGTGGGTGGGTCCACCACAGATCCTCCTCTGGTGCAGGTGGGAGCCATGGGCACTGTCTGGGGTATATGTGGTGTGCCCTGTGCACTGTTTGCCTGTGTGCAGCAGGCTTTGATGCATGTGCTATGTCCCAGCCACCCCTGGCAGTGTGTACCAAGCCTGTGTGGCTGTGACCCTTGCATGTCTGTGGTACGCATGGTCATGCCAACCCCACCACTGCATGCATGGTGACTGACATGACATTGGTGGCAGTCCATGCCAGCCACCCTCCAGGAACGGTGCTCTGGCCGCTGGTGTTCCGACCCCCAGTCTATTGCATGTCTGCATCTGGTGACACTGTGGGTGGTGCTGTTGTTGTCCGCCTCCATGCAGTCTATGGTGTCTGGGGCAGTGCCTGTGGTCTGGTGACTGTCACATGGAGTCCTTCTGCATGCAGGCTGCGGCCTGGTTCATGGTGCACACACCACATGGCAGGCTCACTGGCACCATGGTGGTGTGCAGGCCGTGGGTACATGGTACCATGGGACTCACAACCGCAGCATGTTGCTCTGCTATGTGTGGCTGTTTGACAGGGTACCCTTGGGACTGGAGGGGGGCTTTGTATGTGCCCTGTGTTGCCTCCTGTGTGGCGCATGCCTCCATGCACCACAGTAGGCTGCTGTGCTGTCTGGTGGGGTCAGTGCTGGGAGAGGGTGTGTGCATGGGTGGGTGTGTGGGGTGCCGTCCTGCTGGTGGTGGCATCTGGGGCGGGCCTTGTCATGTGCAGGGTCCCTTGGGTACTGATGCCAGGTTGACCTCCTTGCTGTGCCACTGTGGGGGCCATGCAGGGGGGCCTTGTGTATGCTGTGGTGGCATCAGTGAATGGTGTTGCCTCATGCAGGAAGGGTCACAGTGGGGCTGTTGTGTATGGTGCCATGGGGCACCAGGTTGCATTGTCATGGTGGTGGTGGTGGCATACCTTCAGTGCCATGCACTGTTTGGTCATGCTTCTGGGCTGTGTGTCTCGGGATCACTGTACTGGGGTGGTCTGCATTGGGCCACCTCCATCTGGTTGCTGTCTTCTGTGTGGGCAACAGTCTTCTGATCTGTTGCCCCAGTATGAACTGGTCCTAGGATTGCTGAAAAAAAATCAGTTTCCTCTAATGAAGAATTTGTCCCTGTTTTGATCTTTTTGATGCTTAACCATGGTGGGGGCGGAGAGAGAGTGCACAGGGGTGAGTAGCTGAGCCAGATTGGTCGGTTGGGAGGAGCAAGTAACCAGCCTTTGAGAATCGAAATGCAACCCCCCCCCCAGCCTGAACAACCAGTTTGAAAATGTATAATTCACTTTTGACCCTTAATCACAAATAAAGGAAATAGTCTTGGGGGGTCAATAGGCAGTACTGCTCACTGCATGCACAGGATTGCAGGAATCTAATGATGGTCAGGTGCTATCCAGGGCAAAGCTGGGAAGGGGAAGATAGGTAGCACTGCTTACTGCACTGACAGGATTGGATGAGGAAGGTTAATAGCATGGGAAGGACAGGGTTGGGAACTGACTGTCCAGTCAGAGGCACGGAGAAAATAATCTTATGAGGATCATGGGAAAGAAGAGGAGGGTTTATGCAGATGAAAGGTGCCACCCGCTCTATGAATGGAGTGGTTGGTTCCTTTCAACTAAGCAAAGCTTCCACTCCACAAAATCAAAAATGCATCGGGATCAGCCTAGCTGAACATTGGGATGTCACTTCTGAGCCCCCCACAGCTTGAGCTGCACTGGACCTGACAGTGGCACACTTCTGAAATGCTGTCCATCATGACAGAATGTTTGCAGTGCATGCATATGCATGCAACCATAATAACTGCATTTGTTCTTGATAATCATCATACATTTTTACGATCGCTTGAGCAAGGAATGTCTTGGGAGAATGGGACACTTTGGAGGTGTGCCTGTCCTGTGCAATCCCCTGCTTCATTGAGCAGGCGTGGCGGTCCTGCATCAATTGATGCAGTGCTGTGTATGACAGCGGTGGTCTTCTCTTCAAAGAAAACTACCGCTGTGTGCTGGCAGTGTGTCACGCCCCCCCAAATCTTTGGTGCCATGCTGGGAGCCCACCCCAGCGTGGCAAACGTCCTGTGTCGTCTGCTGATGGGGGTGCCCAATCCCCCGTCGGCTCCACCTTCCCCCAAACAGCTTTCTGCTGCCACGCTGGGAGCCCACCCCAGCATGGCAAACGTCCCGCGTCGTCTGCCGACGGGGGTGCCCAATCCCTTGTCGGCTCCACGGCCCCCCCAGCCATCCTTCTGCCACACTGGGAGCCCACCCCAGTGTGACAAACATCCCACATCATCAATTAGAAAAAAAAACACCTGTAAAGTAAAAATGGTCCCACGCAGTCTCCCCCCCCACAACCCGCACCCACCCACTGCGCACCCTGCCTCCCCACACCCCCCTCACCCCATACTTACCTCCAGAGCTCGGCGCGATGATCATCGCTGGACCGGGAACACGTCTGCACTCTTCAAAGCCGACCGCGAACTGAGGAAATGCCGGTAAGCTGTATAATGGGCTAGATGGGTTTTTTCAACTTTGTTGCATATCTCAGGCATTTTTTGGAATTTTTGCACCAAATTTTCAACATGGGGTTTTTGGGACCCCTTCTCATGAATTCTGTCACTGTCATGGCGTTATTCGGGCCCGAAGGGTGATTTCGCAGTCACTGCACGAAATCACCTTTGGGCCTGATTAATGAAACGACAGTGCCAGTGTTCATAAGGTGGGCTCTCAAAAAGCCTATTTTGAAAATTTGGTGGAAAATTCCTAAATGACTGCTTTAATGAGCGTGCGTTGCGCAGTTCCTATGCAGGCTCGTAAGTTCGCGAATTTTCAATATTTTCACTACAGATTTTCAACATTGCCATTTCACCACACCTCTTTATGAGCAGTACAGCTGTCATTTTTCACATCCTGCCCAAAATGTGTTTCCGCCCATGTAGCGCACAATGGCGCAGTCGGTGTGTGAACTCAATGTATGGGACACATTAAGAAAATCACAGTGACACTGTTCATGAGCAGAGGTCTTAAATGGCTGTGTTGAAAATTTGGTGAAAAATTCTAAAAATGACTGTTTTACTTGAGTGTGTGTTGCGCAGTTCCTACACCATTACAAGTTTGGCGAATTTTTAATATTTTCACTCCAGATTTTCAACATTGCCATTTTACCACACCTCCTTATGAGCAGTGCAGCTGTCATTTTTCACATCTTGCCCAAAATGTGTTTCCGCCCATGTAGCGCACAATGGCACAGTTGGTGTGCAAACTCAATGTATGGGACACATTAAGAAAATCACAGTGTCACTGTTCATGAGCAGAGATCTTAAAATGGCTATGCTGAAAATTTGGTGAAAAAATTCCTAAAATTACTGTTTTACTGGCGTGCGTTGCGCAGTTCCTATGCTGCGCTCATACATTCGGCAATTTTCAATATTTATACTCAGATTTTCAACATTGCCATTTTACCACACCTCCTTATGAGCAGTACAGCTGTCATTGTTCACATCCTGCCCAAAACATGTTTCCGCCATGTAGCACACAATGGCACAGTCGTAAAGTAAATCAATGTTTGGGACAATTAAGAAAATGACAGTGACACTGTTCATTAGCAGAGGTCTTAAATGGCTATGTTGAAAATTTGGTGAAAAATTCCTCAAAATGACTGTTTTTACGAGCGCATTGCGCAGTTCCCACGCGACGCTCGTAAGTTCGCAAATTTTCAATATTTGCACTCCAATGACTTCCAAATACCTAAACAGCACATAGAAGCAAGCAACATTTGGCATTGACAAATGCCTGTACTTCCTTGTCACTGATTTTTTTAAGCCATGTCCAAGTGCCAAATATCTGCCAGCGAACGTTCGGCATTGACAAATGCTTGTTAGGCTTATTGGTGTATTATTATTAGACACAATACATACACAGTTGGGAACTCTAAATAACTAATGATGAAACAGTATTGATTTGACAATTAGTTTGATCAAATTATAAAACAAAGGAAATAATTTCTGTTTTCCTTACAGTGCCTTAAAGATATGAGGTTGGATTCTCAAAATTGTAGAAAATCCTGCAGCTGCAGAAAAAACTCGGTGCAAGTGGGTTGCCACCTGCCGAACTGCAGTTTCTCCTGCAGCTACAGTATTCTCAAAAGTGGAGCCAGTTTATGACTGGCACCACGATTTATGGCAGCTTGTGGGTGGTGGTGCCATGGAAATCCCCACAGCTGCGGGAAAAATGTTACAGCCAGTGGGACCAGCTGTAACATCTTCTGCAGCTTCTGCGGCTGAGAATAGCAATCCTCACAGATGCGGAGATTTCAGTCCATAACTGCAGCTGCAGTGTGGGATTTCATCCCCAAACTGTTTGAGAATCTGGCCTATGATACTTAAAAAATAATTACTTTACTTTCACAGTTCACAAGAGTATACATGTGTTTCTAATCTTCAGTTGTCTTTCCCAGAGGAGATTACAATACATAGTTTGTTTTAATCAAAACTTGCCCACAGTAATATTTAGAAAGGATTGCCTGACAACTGAGTGTATTTTTTCTCTCAGGATTTTCCTTCCTAACGCAGCCTTTGTTGCTCTCCTCTGGTCCCCTCTGGTAACAGTGTCAGTGGCTCAGTAGGTAGCACACTCGCCTCTGAGGCTGGGAGATCAGAGGGCTGTGGGTTCAGTTCCCACATCTGGCACTTGAGTTAATATCCCAGTACTGACACTGTAGTGCAGCATGAGAGGGGTGCTGCACTTCTGAGGTGCTGTCTTTCGGATGAGGTGTTAAACCGAGGTCCCATCTGCCTGGATTGGTGGTAGTTCAGGTGGATGTTAAAGATCCCATGGCATTTATCGAAAAGAGTAGGGGAATTTCCCCGGTGTCCTGGCCAAATTTCCCTCATTCACTAAAAATACCACCAACAGCTTAATCTGGTTCAAGGTCAGTTGGCATTCATCTGTATCCCCCTCCCCCGGGTCGTGCCTGAAAATAGGCAGGATTTGTCTAGTGCACTTACCTGGTCAACAAAAGCTAAAAAAAAAAAACACCCAGCCCCATCCACCACTAACCTCACCACTTCTGCCAGCTCCCACCATTTTTCTCTTTATGGCAGGGGTGTTCAGGAGGAGAAGCTGACCTCCCCTAGTGATTCAGTTAGGATCCAGAGTAGGCGGTGGGCTTCATAGGGTGAGATCCAAATGTATCAGCTTACAGTAGTTATCTAGATAGAGCTTGGCTGTTTTTGTCCCTATTATGCTGTCATGTCAAACAAAATGTGGTGCTCACTATATCTGCAGGTGGCCTTGTCAGCACACAACTTCCCCCTGTTCCTAGAAGAGGTCACTGATTCCTGGGCAGCGCTATACCTACCAAACAGCTAGAGAATGCCCTGCCACTGGCAGCACTCTTCAATCACTGGCTACCTGTTTGCCATTATCTTAGTTTGATTCCTGAACCCAGGTCCCTGGCTTGGGAGCATGACAAACTTCCACTTGGGCAGTGGAGTAACCAGCCTTAAAAACAAAGTGTATGCACAAAAATCCAAATTATATGCTGGGGGGTCTGGGGGCCACCTAGGCCCCCAGAAAATGTTTGTGTTTTGGTGCATTCTGGTGCATTTTGGAGGTGTTTTGAGGTACATTCTGTTTTGTTTTGGGGGTCATGTGAAACAGAATTTTCCACCCTGTTATTCCCTCTGCCCAGACCACCCACCCCATAGCTCAGCCACCTGCACCTGTGCATGGCCCCTAGCCCTCCCTAAGCCCAACAAGTTTCACCCTAGCTTCCCACCCTAAAATCCTTAACCCTTCCCCAGCACAGAAAGTTGCATCCCATCCTCATAGCTAGAGTCTCCATCCCTCTCTGCAGCCCAACATGTTGCCCTTTCTCCAAGTCCCTCAAGCTGGCCCCTAGCACAACTCACCAGATTCTCTGGCCCTCCCCAGCCCACCACATGGACTTTTCCCGCTGCCCAACTGAGACACTTGTTGAACCACCAAGGATGCAGACTGAATGTCTGTGGTTGTATGGACTTTAATACCATGACTGCAATCTGTCATTCCCAGCCCAGTCCAACAAAGGAGATTTGTGCATTGTGACTTGCATTACTATAATTATGCACCTTAGTCATAATGTATGATGTCATTAGTGTGCAGGCCAGAAGCTGACAGAGCTAAACAGGTTGGTCATTGTCACAAAACGTGGCTGACACCAAGACAATTGAGCCAGTAGCACTCATCACCTGAGGTGTCATAGTCAAGTATTTTTTTTTCTGTAATGATGAGTCCCATATTGTGCTTGTGACCAAACAGAACCTCAATTCTAATAGCTGTACAGCTGGGATCAGTTGTAAGCTACACTAGCAGGGACTTTATAGGGCCTTGGGGTCCGTACATAGTCTAAAAGTTCAAGGTGTTCTGAAAGCCAACTGACTATCTGCAAATTTTATACTCATTTTGCCAGGTATTCAACATTGTACATCCCAGCATGCAGTGGTTCATGATCAGACAAGCAAGCAAAAGTATTTGTTTTTTCAGTCATTTCTCAGAGACATTCCCAAAAGCAATTATATTTACAAGCAAAAAAAGGCCAAGAAGATTACTGCATCATAGCCACACTGAACCCCTGACTGGGTCACACCATCTCTTTAAGCTGCAAGTGTACTACAGCCATTAAACTGACTCACAAAAAGCCTGCTTGAGACTGCAGTCCCTCAGCTGATTTTGCCCCAGTTTGTTCACACTGTACATGTAGCTATCAGAGGGAGCCTACTCTGCTCCCTCTGATAGCTACATTTACAGTGTGCACAAACTGGGGAAATCTAATCATACTGCATTCCACGCTGTACATTCTCCAAGCAAGCCACACACACATATTTTTTTTTGGCTTCTGTTCTGGGCAGCACTCTCCCAAATTCTCTGCACTGATTATTCTAGCCATTGGACACCACACACAGACACACGTCTTTAAATAAATAAAGACTGTCTGTTGGCAATCTAGTGCACTGCAGTGCAGCACAACCCCAAGTCAAAAATCCACACACAGCCCTGAACTGCCTGAACAATCCCACAACCCAGAAACAACAACTATGGACTGTCCGGACCACACTAGTGTCCACTGGAGGGGCCGGGGAAAGGGGGAGCAGCAGCACCATACCTCTCAACTGTCCTTGATTTTCAGGGTCATCCCTGATTTTGCATCAAAATTTTAATCTGTCCCTCCTAAAGTTTGTGTTTCCATGACTTAAAAGTAGAGATTGTAAGCACAAAAGAATGTCAAACAAAGTTATAGATTTGTTATTTAAAAAATGCATTTTATACTAATCCCTTTATTTTGCTAGCTTCCCGAGTGGATAGCACCCATTTTGAAGAAGTGTCCCTAGTGATTTTGGTCCTTTGGCCCTGATTTTTTTAAGCCTTGTCCCTGATTTATGAGACAGGAGGTTGAGAGGTATGGGCAGCACAACCCCCCCCCCACCCAAATACACAGTTATAATCCTCCAGACGGGGACAGGAATGAGGACTCCCAGCCGGAGCAGCAGAAACTCACTCAGACAACATGGCTCTCCTCTCCTCATGCAGTCACCGGCCCCAAAGCCTCTCTCTCTGACTAAGGCTATCCAGCCCCGGCCAAACACATAGAACTTTTACTTGTTGCCCCCAGACATCTCATCTACTTGCTGCTGTGTGCTGTCCAACAACTTCTCCAGAGTCCCTCCTCCCTCCCATAATTGCAATGGAAAGCTGCAGATGAGGGCGCTGCCATACCACCACACAGGAGAAAGTAAATCAGCAGGAGGGTTCAAGAGGCTGCACAGTCATGTTCTGTCAGAGTTGCTGCATGGCTCTCCCAAGTGACGCTAAACGAACTCTCCCGGCCGGCCGGAAGGAAATTTTCTCACAGCACAGCCCCACAGCGGCACACTCAACAGTGGTGTCTCTTTCTCCTGTCCCTCTGACTCAGAGCCAACTGTGAGTACTTGTAGTCTGTCACAGGAGGTAGCAGTGGGAAAAATGTACAGCAGCAACTGATTGGCAGAGGCTTGCGGAGTAAAGAAGCATGTGGACAAAAGCTGTCCAATTGTTCCACTAGTCTGCCAACAGTTGCAGCTAGCAAATCGTGATAACAAACTTGGTGCCATGTGCCACTGCCAGGCTGGCAGCATGTGTATCGGGATCCAGTAGTCGGTCGGCCATCTCCGAGCCCCCCACCCATGGGCTGGCTGCCCACTGAGGACCAGGGCTCGGGATCCGAACGGACAACTCTTTGTTTTTTTAAAAGCGGCAATTTAAAAGGGTAGATTTTTTTGTATGCAATGGTGTACAATAAGTATGCATGGTTACGCTACTGCACTGGGGCATCAGGTGATTGCTCTTAATGTACTATTGATCACATCCCAAATGTTCCTTACAGAACTGTTAAGTCACAAACAAAGGAATTGGGAGGTCAGCTGTGAATCATGAGATGTTTCTAAAACACAAAAATGAGTGAGTACTATGATATGTGAAACAGTTAAACCCTTTTAATGTGGGAGCCGAGTATACTGTCTGGAAGTTTAGCCTAGAGGTTAGATCAATGAGCTTTGAACAAGCTTGTTGCAGCCAGCAGACCTGGGTTTGATATCCACAACTTCCACCTGCATACTGTCTGACCCTGAGCAAGTCACAAGCTCTGTGTGCGTCCAGGTCACCCCTGTATATGCGCCTCGCACCTAAAGGGCCTTACCCAGTTACCAAAGAATGAAAAAATAAAATAAATACTGTGTCTAGTACAATGTGATTCAGGGGTCAGTACCCGGAAGCCTTTCACAAAGGCTTCAAAGACCAAAAATGGGATAAAGACAAAACCTTAGAATATATTAAAATTAAATACAACTGTGATACACACATAATGGGGCCAATATGGTGGGCCATCTTCATTGTATTTAACCCTGCTCTTGGGGAAAATAGAGTAGTCTGTCATAGTCACAAAAAAGCCTAATTTAATGATGCACCACATCAGCCTGTTAATGTTAACATGCTACTTTTGGGGCACAGAAGTCTAAGCATGACTTCCACCATCCCTAGTCCTCACCAGGACATTAAGCCAAAGAGGTTCCCAAACTCCGCTTTTCTCCTGCTTCCTTTTTTTTTAATTTATGTAATAAAATACCTTGTTTCTTGAAAAATTCAGTCTTTCCCTAGTGGACATGTGGTTTGGGGGGATTGATATCATACATGTACCCATACTCTGCCCCCTTTCCTTCCCCCTACAGTACCTGTGACTATGCCACCAATGTAAACATGGCCTGCTGATAAATGCTAATGAAGCCACAGTCCCTTTTCCACAGCATGAATGGATGCTACACAACAAATTAATGTGTTTTTTTATACTAGGAGTCCACGCACAGCCCATTATCAATGAAGAATGCTAAAACAAATCAGGTCAAACACTATTAATTATCAGCCCCAAGGCTTTGGAAGGTTTTGTTTTGGAAATTTCCTGCTCTTTAACAGAAATTTTGGTTTCCATTTACATTACTGCTAGGTTTTGAGAAACATTCGGTTTAGGCAGTGTGGTACTGTGGTTAGCATATAATAGCATGCACTAGCTTAGCCAAAGTTCAAAACCCATCACAAACATCCACACATTACATAAAACTCAAAACAATACCAAGAATAGATATGTGAACTGAAACAATAGCAGCCAGAATGGGAAGGCAATATGGTGGGGTGGTAAGAATACAGAGCTTTGAACCAGAGGACCACTGTATAAATCTCACCACAACACTGACTCACGTGTTTACATGGCATCGGCACCATGTAGATTGATGTGGCCACGCTCGCTGAAATGCAGTGGATCAGCATTCAGACAACATGACCAGGGGAGCGCTGTATAGGCTCCCATCAAAGTTCTGACAGTTTGAGGAGTGTTCCAGCCAGGACGGAGGTGTGGTTGTGGACTGGGCTCCCAATAACAGTGGCCAAGGATCAGGGATTGGTTTTCCAACCCAAGTTCAGCTAAACTTTTTTTCTGTGCCTGTCAATAAAGCTGAACTCGGGGAAGAGTTTTTTATTCTAAAACGAGGGCTAAATAGTGAATGAAACATGGGCCCAGAGTCGAGCCATGACACTGGGCATGTGCTTATGAATATGCATAAGCACATGCCCGGTGTCACGGCTCAACTCCAAGCCCGAGTTTCATTCACTGTTTAGCCCTCAGTTTAGAGTAAAAAACACTTTCCTGAGTTCAGCTTTCTTGACAGGCACAGAAAAAAAGTTTAGCTGAACTTGGGTTTGAAAAAATTGCTAACTGCAGCATTTAGGCTGCCTTGGCAACCACAGGTGTAAGCTGGGAAAAGCCTGGCACAACATTGTTGGTGGTGTGGGTGGTTCACACAGCCAAATAAAATGCTGCAAAACCCAAGCACCACTATGCGATCCTACGAAAAGAGGGATCTCGATCACGACAAAATGGAACCCAAAACGGCCAAACTGCAGCATTCAGACGTGCACAGTGACAACAATCTTGCTGCTGTGCACCTCCAATAACGCCGCAGAATTGGTCATGTGAACAAGGCAACTGTGTTACTTTGAGCCACTCACTCGAGCTTCCTGTGCTTCGATCCACCCAGCGGTAAAACTGTGGTAAATTAAAGGGAACGTCCTTTCAGCCTATGTTATGTATGCCTGTGTAGTTTGCAGGCATGATCAATGATTCCCTCTTGCATTCCCCTAATGTCATCCTAGTTTAAATATAAATGAGGTTGCTTCACTCTGTTTTGTCCTGGTGTGAAAACCAATTTGTTTCTATTCCAAAGATCATAACCCCACTCATGCAAGGCATAATGGAAGATGATGATGCGTACACGTACACGCACAAGCCAGCAGAAGTTATAAGATCAGTTAGTTCTGTTACATGTCCTGTGAAGTCCCTATATTCTTTAAAAGCATTTTTTTTCCAACTCAGATACACTTTGAACTACAATAAACAGCAGGGCACTTACTATGCCTTGAAAAGTTTCATGGCCAGCATAAGACAAGAACATAGGGACTGCAGAGGACAGCAACAGCACTGACTACTGCAGGCTTTAGCACCAAAACATAAAATTCCAGGATGCCTTGCATGAGTCGGGTCATGACCTTTGCAACGCAGTCAAGCAACTTTTCACACCAGACTTAAATACTTTCATTTACATTAAAATCCTGATGAAATTAGGTGGGTGCAACAGAGGCAATCATTGTGTATGCCTACAAACTACACAGGAAAACAGAATAAAAGGCTGCAGGGACTTTCCCTTTAAAATACCACACATTTCAGATCAGTTGAGCTATCTGGGGAGGGAGGGAAGCAAGGAAGGAAGGAAGGAAGAACCTCAGCAGAGAAAAATTGAAAGGAAGTCATTTCACTTCCTGTTTGTCACTGTTTTATTTTACTCTTGAACATTACACATATAATGCAGTAGAACAAATTGATTAACTGTTTAATCCCATCTGTACTGAAGCTGTGTGTGTACACTAATACCTGCTTATTAAGACAGTATTTTGTGTAAATCTGTGACATTTCCCTAGCTGGGTAAAGTTCAGATCTGCTATATTCTTGTCATGATTCTGAGCTGGATTTTGAAAATTTTGAAAGATATGACAAAGAATGCTTTTTAACAGATTTTTTTCTGTTTAAGCAGAACATTAGGTTTTTTAAAACTTGTCCATAAAATGCAGAAATTAGGCCATCGTAAGGTACTGCATTACATCATTATAAATATAGCAAGCATTTGTCAATGCTAGATGTTTGCTTGCAGTGTAACAGGGCTTTAAAGAGCCCCTGATGTTGTTGGGACAACTCTGAAAAACATAATATCCAGGCACAATTTAGCTTATATTTTACCCTATTTGTAATTGTCACTTTTGTTTATTGCTAAGGTCATTTGCTTGGAAACAGGATCTCTGCCCTATTTGATCTGTCTGCTTGTCAACTTAGAACTGAGGGCACATAGTTAGCATTTTGGTTGCTTTTCCTGCTATTTGGGAGTTTAATCGGCTGTTATAGTGGTTCACTTTTATTTTTGTGAAACTACCATTTAGCTTTTTAGGACGGCCGTTCTCCCTGTCCTGCCTGGTTATTTGGGAGTATTCAGCCGTTTTCATTGTTTCGGTGGCTCACTCTGCTATTGTGAGTTTTACCGCTGAAATTGTGTTGGGTTCCGTTTTTGGATGACCAAAACAGACTTTGATTCTTATTCCATGGTGAAATGTGGGTTGGAACCTGCTGTTTGGCACTGTGAACTGTGAGCTGTGAGCCTGAGTCCAGAGGATCTGGGCAGAATAGTTGTGGAAAACGTTGTGAGAACCTTGATTTGCTTTTACCTGTTGCAGAGAAGACTGTGCAGTTAGAGGGCAGGCTGTGAAGCTGGGAAGTTTGGACTGAGCTTAAATTTATCACCTCTCAAGGAAGTAGCTGGTGTGGTGAGAGCATATTCAGAGATTTAATGGACATTTAATCTTGTACCTTAAGCATTGGTGTGGTCTGAGAACTGTGTTGGGCAGGGGTGGTCTCCTTTTTATGCTTGGTGCTAAGTGGTTGGTGTGCCCCCCTTGACCAAGTGGGAGTTTCTCTGTAGACTCTCCAGGGAGCTGGAGAGTCAATTGGATTTTCTCTTAAGCCTTCTGCTGGACATACCTAGTAGCTTGTTCCTCAGGGGGTTGTAACTGTGGGTCGCTGGTGGTTAGGCACCAGGGCCTGCGATTTGGTGCAGTTGGAGGGGGGCCTCCCCTTAGATTTCTAGCACTCACGTCTCAGCCCACCCCTGTATTGGGAATATTTGAGCTGTATCCTGAAAATTTTCCGAGGCCTGTCTTATCGTGCTGTTGGAGGTTTTTGCCCTTTAAACTGCTTTGGATTGACCGTTCCTTTTTCCTTCACTACATTGGACTTGGACTGATTTTATTGCAGTTTGCCTAGATTTAAAATATTTTTGGGGACACTGTTTAGATTTTATTTGTCTGAATTTTTTTACATTTCTTTTACTGTTTACTTGCCTCTCAGACTCCTGGTGAGAGCGGAGCCTGGGATTGGGAAGACCTGGCATTTTTGAACAGGGGAGGGGGGAGCTTCCTTGTTCCTTCATGAAACATTTGAAATTACTTGTTCTGATTTGTTCGAAAAGGTCTATTGGATCATTTATCATAGGGGACTGTTGGATTATATTTATTAGTATAATTAAGGGTTTATAATTTGGGAGAGGCATGTTGATTATAGGATTAAGGTTTCAATTATTTGATGTTTTATTTATTAATTAGTGGGATTACGTTGTGTTATAATAAGTGTATCTGAAATGTGTTGGGATGGTTTTGAGACAGCCAGGCATTATTGTCCTACCATGCTCGGGGCATTGCACCCTTTTGACTGTCCTCCATTGCCAGCTGAGTTGTACAAGAGGTGCCATGCCTTGAGGATAGTCAGAAATCGATCAAAAAAGGGGCGGCCCAGGCATGATGAGAGAATGGAGAGGGGTCTACGGATTGAGGTTGTTGGGACTAGGAGATGCCCTGGGGCAAAATGGGGTCAGGAAAGGGGGATTCCCTGCCTGGTTCCCATACCCAAGGGCTCCACAAATAGTGGGCAGGTCTCAGGATCTTCCTCAGTGACCCATTCAACTCGGGCGGTGTTATGCAATGCCAGATCGATTAGAAACAAGACGGCTATTATATCTGATCTTGCTGGAACATCTGATCTGGCATGCATCACCGAGACCTGGTTGGATGAGAATGCAGGCCCTGTTTTGGCATCTGCTGTTCCACCCGGGTTCTCGGTGATGCATTGCCCAAGATTGGATTGTAGGGGCGGGGGTGTAGCCATTATGTTTAAAACAGAACTGGGCCTTATGGATTTGCCAGTGGGGTGAACTCAATCTACTTTGAGTGTATCTTGGGAGAAGGTGTAGTGTTCAGGATACTCCTCATCTACTCTCCACCCAGTGATGGAGGAGAATTCCTGAAGGAGTTTGCAGACTTCATTGTCGACATGGCCTTGTAGTCGCCCAGATGGTTAATTCTGGGTGACTTCAATGCCTGGGTCAACAATGAACTCTCGCAGTTTGGAAATAATCTCCTCCAGCTTATGACTATGCTGGGCTTTACACAGATGGTTACCTCTGCTACCCATATTGGAGATCACTCTCTGGATCTTATGTTACTCCTGGGGATGGAGACCACGGATCTGGGGGTGGAACCAGTTGGTCGGTCTGACCATCACACCATAAGGTTCAGTTTCGGAGCACCCTCAAGTAGGCCTGCCCCTATGGAGATGGTCCAGTAATGCCCTTTGAGGGGAGTTACCCCAGAAGGCCTATCAGCAACGCTGGACCTATCAGGTTTATCAAGTGAACGCATGAGTCCAGACGGTCTTGTACTGGTTTATAATAAGGCGGTGGGAGATGCTCTGGACTCAATAGCACCTGTTCGTGTTCACCCACTCACTCTGCACCCAAGGACCCCATGGTTTGATGAATCCTTGTAGGAGCTGAGGAGGGTGGGTCGAAGGCTAGAGAGAGCTTGGTGGAAATCCTGCCTTGATGCTGACAGGCTTAGATTGATGGAACATTATAAGATCTATCAATCAGCAATAACTCGTAAGAAGGCAGAATTCCTGTCTGGGGAGATTGCTGCTGCATGAAATCAACCAGCTCAGCTCTTTCAGACTGTGGACAGACTGTGCAATCTGGTCTGTCTTCAGTCTGGAAGAGGTTTTTCACAAATAAAGTATGATGAGCTTACTCGATTTTTTGCAGATAAGGTTGCCAGCATCAGGACAGGGATCAACCCATCTCCCTCTATGATGGATTGCGGAGATCGGCTGGAGGTTGCGTGCACCCGTTCTGTCTGGTACGACCTCAGGCAGCCAGAATTCTCAGACATTGTGAGGATTGTCCGGACTTTGTGACCAACCAGCTGTAGTTTTGATCCGGGCCCTACGCCACTATTGGTATGCTGCGTAGATGTTATCTGCCCAATCCTTGCTGAAATTGTCTGATGTTCCTTGGAAAAGGGGATTTTCCCTGATCCCCTCAAGGGGGCGGTCATTCGACCACTCCTTAAAAAACCTTACTTGGATCGAGACTGTCTAGCAAACTACAGATCTGTCTCTAATCTACCCTTTGTGGGTAATGTTATTGGGAAGGTGGTTGCATTGCAGCTGGATGACCACCTTACAACCCACAATGTCCTGGATGCTCTCCAGTCTGGATGTAGGAAAAGACATAGCACCAAGACGGCCCTTGTTCAGGTGTTAAATGATCTGCTAATTGTGAGAGATCGAAAGGCTCGTACTATCTTAGTCCTTCTTAATCTCTCAGCGGCATTTGACACTTTAGACCATGGTTTGCTTTTGGAGCGCCTGCAGCATTTCTGTAGATTATTTGCAACAGTTTTAAGTTGGTTTCAATCTTTCCTCAAAGGCCACTTCCAGAGGGTTGTCACTGGAATTTATTCCTCTGATGCCCTCCCCCTGTCCTGTGGAGTGCCGCAGGGCTCCATATTGGTACCCATGTTGTTTTCAGTGTACATGCTGCCATTGGGAGATATAATTAGGAAGTACAGTTTGGGTTTTCACTGCTATGCAGATGATACCCAACTGTATATGTCCTTTATGCCTGGACAGGATAATGCAGTCTCTGTGCTTAACAACTGTCTAACCTAGATCAAAGATTGGATGAGCAATAGCTGGCTGAGGTTAAATCCAGACAAGACTGAGGTGTTGGTTGTGGACCCGGATCGTCCGGCGGTTGGACTTAGGTCTGGGCTTCCTTCTGGTCTATGGATTGATGGTGTCCAGCTCATGACCTCAGATCGGGTGAGTAACCTGGGTGTTATTTTCGATAGCGGTTTGACTTTGAAAACTCAGGTCCCCGCTGTTGTTAAATCTTCCTTTTACCATCTAAGGAATATCACCCAGGTGAAACACCTGGTTCCTCTGGGTGACCTCCCTATATTGGTCCACGCCTTTGATACCACCCTCCTTGATTACTGCAATGCCCTCTACCTAGGGCTTCCTGGGGTTGATATCTGCTGCTTGCAGCTGGTGCAGAATGCGGTGGCCAGGCTTCTGACTGGTATGTCTAGAACTAGTCATATTATGCCTGTGCTGCGCAAACTGCACTGGCTGCTGGTACAATGGTGGATCACCTTTAAGGTCGGCTTGCTGATCTACAAAGCCCTACACAAGCAGGGACCCTGATATCTGCAAGAGCTCCTAATTCCCTATTGTCCCCATCGTTCACTCCGATCTGCCAATGAGGGATTGCTGGAGATTCCCAGGGCTCATTTGAAAACATCTGGGGCACGTGCCTTTACTTATGCTGCACCTACCTTGTGGAATTCTCTACCTCATCAGCTAAGAGAATGCACGACCGTCATGAGTTTTAAATCTGATTTTAAGACCTATTTGTTTTATCAAGCCTTCTGTATGATTTGAATTTCTGTTCTTGTTTATATTGGATTTTATCGTAAAGCGCCTTGATAATTTAAAAGGTGCTCAAGAAATAAATTTTACCTTACCTACCTTACCTACTTTTGCAGTCACAACTCTGTTTATGACATCCCAGTTTGCTGCTGTGGTGATAATTATGATGTCATAAACAGGGCGTTATGATGTCATGAGTAGGCAAACAGCCAAAGCTGATACAGTTCAAAGGACAGTAATCTTGTTTTTATGTCATTTCCCTTGGTAATAAAGAACAGATTCTGACCAGAGCCTATAGGGCTGCAGCTGAGGAATTTGGGGTAAAAATATTGAAAATTACCAAAGTTATGAGCCTGTGTTAGCAAAATATAATGTAGGCTCATACATTTGTTATTTTATAATATTTATGCACCAAATTTTTAACATAGCTTTGTTATGACCCTGCCTCATAAAGAAGGGCAGAGCAAATGTTCAACTGCTGCCTGAAAGGTGATTTTGCACAGGGACTGTGAAATCAACTTTCCGAACGCAAAAACACATTTTGGCCAGGATGTGATAAATGACAGCTGTCACATTCATGAGGTGTTGTAAAGATATGGCTATGTTGTAAATTGGGGTAGAAATATTGAAAATTACCAAAGTTACGAGCATGTGTTTGCAAAATTCAATGTAGGCTCATAACTTTATTGCTTTTTTAATATTTTTACACCAAATTTAGAACATAGCTTTCTTATGACCCCACCTCATGAACAATGGCAGAGAAAATTTTCAACTCATGCCCGAAAGGTGATTTCATGTAGGGACTGCGAAATCACCTTTCGGGACATAAAAAAACCCCATTTTGGCCAGGATTTGATGAGGTGCTATAAAGACATGACTTTTTTGTAAATCTGGGGAAAAAGTATTGAAAATTGCTAAAGTTATGAGCTTATGTTCGCACAATTCAACGTAGGCTCATAACTTTGTTGTATTTTAATATTTTTACACCAGATTTTCAGCATAGCCATCTATGATACCACCTCATGAACAATGGTGGAAAAAATGTTCAACTCCTGCCATGAAGGTGATTTCATGCAGCGACTGCAAAATCACCTTTCAGAACAGATTTACCTAAAGTCACTCGCATTGCTCATGAGGTGGTGTCCCAAAAAGGTGTGTTGAAAATGTGGGTCAAAAATATTGAAAAATGGCCATTATGCTACTAAATTCAAAACCCATCGAAATACATTGAACCTCATACTTGATTTCCTCAGTTCACGGTCCTGTGTTAAAGAGTGAAGACGTGTCTGTGGTCCAGAGTGGATTATGGTGTTGGACTGCTGATGGGTAAGTAAGGGCTTGGAGGGGTGGGGAAGTGGGTGCTGAGTGGAGGTTGGGTGGGGGCAGGAATGGCCACAAAAGACATTGATGGATGGTTTTCTTTACAGGTTTTTAAAAAAATGAGGCTTCAGATCACAACAGTGGGGGATTGGGCACCCCCCAGTGTCAGTCTTATGTTTCTTGGGGGGGGTGCTGAGAGAGTTGAGTCAGGTGGTGGAATATTAAAACAAAAACAAAAAACCTGAGGCTCCAGATCACTACACTGGGGGATTGGGACCCCGTGTCACTCTTATGTTTCTGGAGGGGGGGGTTGGACACTGAGATGGAGGGTCAGGTGAGGGAATATTAAAACAAAAAACACAACAGCATTCTGATCACGACACTGGGGGATTGGGCACTCCCAGTGTCACTTTTATGTTTCTGGGGAGGGTGTTGGGTGGTGGGAGCTGAGAGAGAGGGTCGGGTGGGAGAGAGATCTATAATTTAATAGAAAACAAGAATTGGTGGCAATGGCACACTCCACCATTTCCAAGATGGCCACCACAGGCTACTGTGCAAGCACTAGTAGTCGTGTAAGGGCAGTAGACTGCGGCAGACATCTTGGAAATGGTGGAGTGTGCCATGACCACTGATTCATGTTTTTTTTTTTCAAATTATAGCTATCCCTCCCACCTGATCCTCCCTCTCAGGACCCACCACCCCACCTCTAGAAACATAAGAGTGACACTGGGGGTGCCCAATCCCCCAGTGCTGCAATCAGGATGCCAATGTGTTTTACAAAAATAGTGCAGTGCCTGGTGTCCCTGGAGACAAGTAATGGGGTGCTCGGGGATGCCACGGATGCAGAGGTGACTGTGCTTCATGTCCAACATGTTGTTCGGTCACAAGGAATACACTGAGTCTTTTTTCTGTAGCAAGAGATCTGCAGGGATACATCCACATCAGCCCTACAAAGGAGAAAGAATTGCAAAAATATAGTTCTGGCTAAATGGTACAGAGAATAAAACAACAGAACTATAAAACAATGGATTTCAATTTCAGCCCCCCTCAGGGCCACAAACAAAACTGCCTAAAGAAATTTGAGCTAGAGTAAACTTGTAGCCATGTCAGTGGCATGGAGGGCTGAGGTGCTGGATTCTTCACCTCCCCCCGCCACACTGCCAACCTGGTTTGGGAATAGACCAAGGTTGCTCAGGGGCTGGTGGTGGGAAGGAGGATTTAACATCCATGGATGGATCTTCTTCTGTGAGGTGAGAGGATAGTGTATACTGCTGCTTTGCTGTCACCTAGTACAGGGTACAGTAGGTGCCACATCAGTAGTAGAACTGAAAGTCAGAGTCGGGTGTTTAAAGCATGCACCATCTTCACTGTTTACGCATGCACCATTGCACATCACTGGCTCTGACTCATAAGGAGTAACAGGTGGAAAATAATCCCTGTCAGCAGGATGATGCTGAAACCCTAAAGGCCCCTCACCATCCATGGCATGTAGTCACATGATTAAGTAAAAAAGTAGGTGGGGTAAGTCCTGGAGGTGCGGTGAAGGGACTTGGGGTTGACAGCAGAAGGGGGCCAATGGGGAGGGGCAGGACAATAAAGTCCATATAAAAACAAAACAAAAGGATTGCAAATATATTTGAATGATTTATTTATTTATTCCAATTTTGGTAACCCGGTAGACCCTCTGGGCTCCAAAGGTTGCTTTTTCAGGGGTGACCCAGAATTAGTTACATAGAAAACCAACATTTAGAAGAAACAGTGCATTGCAATTACATAGTTACATTTCCAATCAGGTACTGTTCCCATCCAGGATATATGAACACAGTTAGACAATGCTTATTGCGATCACTGTAGACACTCACATTAGGACTAGGCTCCATCACTGGACGGAGTTAGTTTACAACAGTGGCAGACGATACAACTTCAAATGACAGAACAGTTAGGCTTTGGAGGACCTAGGTATCATTTCAAGTGCATGAACATTTGTTGTCATCCAACAGATGATAAACTGAACTGTCTAATTCTCACATTTTTTAAAGTTATCCAATTTGTATCAGGAGCTCTTGAAATGGAACATAAACAATATGTAATTTAAACCAAAGTATTGCTGGTGTTTTCTGTTCATTATTTGCATGCAGTTATTTGAAGCTGTTATACTTGTATTTCGCATGCCGTTTTTTCCACCAGATCTGTTTAGTGCTTTCAAATAAGCGCTTCCTGTCTGTAACTCGGGGGAAACACACACACGCACACACACACACACACACACACACACACACAGTGTCGCATACACACACACACAGTGTGAAGTTTGATGTTTATCTTCAAATCCTGATGATGTCTGCTAGCTAGCTAATGAGCAGAAAACCAGTGAGATTGGTGGGATTTTATCCTTTGAACTATAAGAAGTTTACACCCATCAGGCAGCTGAACACTGTCATTGTCAACTTTCTTAGCATTGGCTTCTGAGAGGCAAGCCTCCTGCATTTTTACATCTATTGGCTCATACAGTACACACCTAAACAGCCTCTACACTACAGTAACAATATATTTGACTTGAGCATGTGTGCAATCAAACATAAAAATAATAAATGCCATTAAATTTCATTTTTAAATCATTGATAAGGGAAACCAGGGTCTTTTACAGTTAAGAAGGGGGATTGGTGAACTGGCCAATAATTAAATATCTTACAGCTAGGTGGTCAATTTTAGAAGGACATGTGTGGCGGTAATAATTCACTTTCTGAAAACAGAACAGTTAATTTCAACATTTTGCATGTGTGGACTAGGATGCAGTTACAAGTCCTCCTATTGCATTTGTAAATATAAACCATGCTCAACCATCACTTAGGGTTGTAGCACAACAGTACAAATAAAGGGAAATATGATGTTAGGATAAAAATGATCCAGTATAGTGGTGACTGTGAGGTCTAATGTTTCTAGCATTTGAATAATTCCTCAAATCAGTACTAATAGTATTCTAACTTTGGAAATGACTTTCAAGGCAAGAAAATTTACTAGAGTGAGTGCCGAAGTTGGGTTGACGTTAACCTTGTTGTGAGTAGCCTTTCAGGTGGACTCTCAGTAGCCATAATTTAGTTGAGGGCCGATCAAGTGGTACTATGGTAGGGCTTTTGATGGCCACAGTAAGAGCTGAGGGGGGCTGGGAGAAATCAAGCAGCATCAGGGATGAGCTCCCACTAGCTACAATAACAGTCAACGGTGCTAGGAGAAAAAATAAACAAGACTGGGCCCATAGTTGCTATGATTGAGTCACAGGATTAGAGACAATCTAGCAGCACCAGGGATGCACTCTCAGTTACCTCAGTAAAAGTCAAGGCTTTGGGGGCAGTCAAGCAGCACTGGAGATGGGCTCCTACTGACCGTAATTAGAGTTGGGAGTCAGGTGATGATCAAGTGTTAGCAGGGATTGGCCCCCACCTCCTGGTAGCCTCAGCAAGAGTCCAGGATGTTGATGAACAATCAAGTTACACCAAGGATGGAATCCCAGTGGCCAACATTGAGTTTTGTGGTGTGGAACATTTAATCATCATCAAGGATGGGCTCCCAAGGGCCATAATAACAAAAGGGATGCTGGGCGGCAGTCAAATGGCACTGTTGGTGGACTCCCAGTAGTCACAGTAAGAGTCAGGTGCCATTGGACAATCCAATGACGCCAAGAACATGCTCCTGGTGGTTGCAATTAGAGTTGAGGGTCAGGGGACTGTTGAGCAGCAACAGAGATTGATTTCCAGTGAATACATTTGTTGATTGATGGTTGGGGGGATTTTCACAGTGATGGTATGGACTTAGTTATTTCATGCACCCTTGCTGCAGTATGCAATTACAAGAATAAAGTCACTTAAGATGCTACTACATTGCCCCTCCCAGGTGACTGACCTGATGTTGGCAGGTTAAGTGTCTATGTTTTATGAAGACACATTTAAAATTCACAGCATTTCTCAACTGGGAGTCTAAACCCATCTTTCATCTGTTGCAAAGCAGCATAGCACCATTTCTAGATCTCTTTGGTGGTAAACAGACCATAACCAGTTAGCTTTTCTCTTTTGGAGCAGTCTATAGTCACTGTACATTTCTGATTAACAGCAACCATATCCAGTTACTGAGGGGGGACAGCCCCTAGTCATTGGACTTTTCTTTGCAGTACAAAATACAGATCAAAACTCTTGCCCCTCCATCCTCCGTGTCTGCTAATCCTATTGGTGCAAACCAACTCTTCTTAATACCTGCTCTCTCTGGAAGTGCAGCCTCAGATCTACTAGTGTCCTGGCAATGCCCCCCCTCTCTTTCAGCCACAGTTAACTGATCTGTTCTTTGTTACGGTGGTCTCTGAGCTTCAGCACTCCTGCACTCCATAACTGGCCAGCACTCTCTGGCCACTTGTTGTCTTGGTTGCAATGCCCAGTTCAGATAAAGGTGTGAAGCACAAGTTGCAGCACTAACCCTAATCACTATTGGTCTGTGTGTGACCCAACCAGAGACATTTCTTGGTCTGCAACAAGAAAGCTTATACCCATGTAAGTGTTCCCCTGGCTACCAACATAAAGGGCCAGGGTAGTGCATCCCTGAATGCTCTTGCAGACCCTAATCCTTTGTGTCAATTTCCTTGCCTAACTGTAACTCTGGTGGCCACCAGTGGGGACTGCATGATCCTGATGCTCAAATTAGTACTGGTGGTGGTGGCTATCTGCCCTGGTGTTCTGGATGTCACCACGGAACAACCTCTCTACTATCCCATTCTAATTAGTAGCTTACACTACAACCAAGGTATGGCTGCTGGAATACTGTACCATAATACTTGGGATCACTGCACCCAGTGTTGGCTTCTATCCTATATTCTATGCATACATGCTCCCTGCCCTACTGTGAACTATTCCCCACTGGCAATACCACTCTGCCTTATAGTGCGGATGCATGAAAGTAGTCTTAATAAGGAAAGATGACTATCTAACAAACTTGTCTATAAAATGCTCAAGGCGTACCTCCTGAGGCTCCTACTAATGCTCCTTCTGCTGTCTGGCAATGCCCATCCTAACCCTGGGCCAGCCTGGCCTACCACGCACCCTGGGCATGGAAGGGTTGGGTCCCTAACATTGGCTTCAATCAATGTCTGTAGCCTCCTCATTAAGCTTGACAACCTTCAAACCTGGATACAGCCGCATAATCCTGACATCCTGTCTGTTGTTGAAACATGGCTAAACCCAAGGATACCTGACACTGCAGTCTCTATCCCAGGATTACCATCTTTAGGCAGGACAGGACCGCTAAACAGGGAGGTGGCTGCACTATCTAGCTCAGAGACACTTTCATGGGCCATGCCATACCTATGCCCAACCCCGGATCCTCATCACAGGTTCTGGCTATCAAAGTTCTCCTTGGGGCTCACAACAAGGTGCTTGCCATAGCCTCTGTGTACTTACCTCCAAAGGATCAGGCTACTGGCTTCAATAACATCATGGAGTATCTATGAGGCCTGCATCATAATTCAGAGGCAATATTTCTGGGAGATTTTAACATAAACTGGCTGTCGCCTGGTGTTCGTTTCTTTAAGGATGCTGTCACAGTGCAGCACCTGTCAGCTGGTCACTACCCCCACCAGATGTAACTACGCGACAGGTTCAAATACCTTACTTGACTTGATACTGTCCAATCACCCAGAATATATCTCTTAGGTTGCGGTGCTCCCCGATATCATAAGTGACCACTCGCCTATCACCTGTGTCTGGTCAAATAAGGTCAGCAGGCCCCCCCCCCAAGTTAATGTATACCAGGGTGTTAAAATGAGGACACCTTGAACCACTCAAATTACATCTTCAAAGACTGGACTGGTCATCACTTGATTCAACCAGTGATATTAACAGTGCGCTGGATCTCTTCATCAAACAATTTACAGCTGCCTGCAATACCTATGCGCCTGTGAGAAAGAAAAAGTTTAAAGGGTACTCCAACCCATGGATAACACCTGAGCTTATTACTCTTCTGAAACTAAGGGACTGCCTCTGGCACTGTGCTAGAGCCACATCTAAGCAAGTGGATGTTGAAAAATACAAAGTCACTAGAAATGAATGCACTCAAGCTATATGAAATGCAAAAAACAAATGTTTCAGGAAAACACTCTCTAACTCCTGAGACAATGGCAAAATTATTTTGAGTAATCTGAACGACCTCACTGGGAAGAACCCAAGCTGCCCCCCACCATGCTCAACATCAACAGAACGCCGACACTTGACCTTGGCACCATAACCAACATCTTCAATAATGCATTTTCCAATCTAGGCAGTGTCCTTCCATCGGATTTCTTTGACACTCCCTCCACTAGTACTTTCCAGGACTCTGCATCTTTGAGCTGTCAAGTCCCACAGTTCTACTTTAAAGAGGTTCCACTGTATCTTGTCAGGACCTACATTCTCAAGGCCATCAGTAAAACTAGACTCAGCAGTGATTCTCTCGACCTTAAGTTGGTTGCGCTTGTACTAGATGAAATCCTTGTACCTATTACAAAGATCTTTAACCTTTCACTAAAGCTGGCTCAGTTCCCCTTACTTTGGAAGCAAGTGCTCATAACACATGTTCACAAAAGTGGAGATAACTCACTGTACACTAACTACAGACCTATCTCCATCCTCCCTCCCTTATCCAAAGCATTGGATTGCATTGTGTCGGACCAACTAGTTGAATTTCTGGAAGAATATGAAATTCAATGCCCACAACAGCATGGTTTTAGAAAAGGGCACAGCACCTCCACTGCCCTCCTGGAATTTATGGGCTTCATCCACAATTCACTGGATCAGGGTAACTGGGTACGGCTTTCATTGACCTTACGAAAGCCTTCAATACTGTCAACCACCTGCTGCTGCTTAGACAGCTATCATCAATTGGACTCTCCAATGATGTACTACCCTGGTTTGAAAGCTATCTTGAGGGCTGAGTACAGCAAGTAAGGATTGCCAATGTCACTTCAGAATGAAAGCCGTCCTCTCCAGCATACCTCAGGGCTCCATCCTGGGACCTCTACTTTTTAGTCTTTTCTTGAACACCCTTCCTAATGCCTGCAACCAGAAAATACTGCTATATGCAGATGACGCTGTCATTTTCACCAATCACCATGACACTAAACTCCTTGAGCATCATTTTCAGCTTGACTTTGAATGTGTTTTGAAGAGTGGTTCAGCTCCCACTAACTGGTCCTGAACTACAGCAAAACTAAGGTTATGTTATTCAGCAGTGTGTGTAGCAAACACAAATCCCAGTCCTTCGCCATCAGGAACTGCTCTGATGTCCCACTTGAACAAGTCCAGTAGTTCAAATATCTTAGCATTACCTTAGACAGCATCCTCTCCTATGCACAGCACATTAATAATGTTGCAAATGCTGTGAACATTTGGATTGGTTTACTACACAGACATAAGCACAGTATGACTGCTGATGCCCTTAGACTGGCCATACATAGCTCTGTAACATCCATCATTGACTATGGTCAGGCCATTTATGGCTCTGCTTCTACTACTGCCCTCCATAGGATAAACATGGCTCTCAACAAAGCCTGTAGTCTTCTTACGGGTGCAGACCATCTAACTCACACCTGTGACCTGTATGCAAAGGCTGGGTGGCTTCCGCTCCTTAGCAGGATCCAATATCAGACCTGTCTTTTTTTTTTTTTTTTGCATTATTTATTTTATTGATTTTGTAAGCAAGCTCACACATCAATTACTCATTGGAGGATAGCAGATTATACAATACAAACCTCCTCTTACAAAGGATCAATTCAGAACACCCCCTTGTTGTTACATCATGGGGGGATGTACCATACCATTACTTATATAAATCCACATAAAATTATCCATTTTGCATGCAGCCATGGAAGAGTCCAGGGGAATCTGTTTACCAAACTAAGGAATTGTCGATTCCCTATTACCAAAGAGACCTCATGGCCATAATGATTCCCCCATTATTTCAAATCATAAATAAAAAGAACAAAAAGATCAATCCCCCAGTTCCTAAGAGGAACTCATTAACAGTTTATCTCCACTTATCTGTTAGCAGAATAAAGGCATATATAAAGAAATCTCACTTTACATTAATTGTCAGTGGTGATCTAAGGGTATATCAGGCAACAAGTTAGGTAAAATTACCCCATCAACATCTGTCCAGCTATATATGTAAATATTAAGTAACTTGCAGGGAGACCAGTTAATCAAGAACTCAAGACATATCAAGGGCCTTACCACTAACCCTAAAACAAAAAAGACATTGCATTTTCAAGTAGAGTCTCAGCCCTGGTCATCCCATGCAGCATAACACTCTGCAAGGGTACTATCCATAGCATAACCAAGCACCCCGGGCCTACTTAATAAGAAACACAATGGGCCCCAGTATACTTGCAGTCTCGTTCCCCAGTCCATAAAAGATATCAGTCCTCCTCCAATGAGTCCACGACCTCCTCTCAATCCTCCAGCTCTCTTTCATTTCGGGTGACCATCTTATCCACATCTGACACATCGTTAAATAGAAACTGCTGTCCATTCCAGGTTACACGCAGCCTCGCAGGTAAAAGTAGTTGACGCTGCACCTTCAGCTTCTGCAAGTGGCCTCTCAAACCATCGAACGCTCGCTTCTCTTGTCTAGTGCTGTAGGATAAATCAGGGAAAATTAGGATTGTAGCATCCCCATACTTCAACAATCTCTGCCTTCGAGCTGCAGCAAGAGCACGGTCATGATCTCCCATGCCAGTACATATTATCATCAGTGTTCGAGGGGATCAGAGTCCAATGGGGCTCTTCAGGGTGTAAATCTATACGCCTTCTCAATGGAGAGTGAGGAGTCCCCCTCGGTCATTCCCAGGATATCTGGTAGGAATGTTCGTGCAAACATCAATGCGTCTTCTCCCTCAGCCATCTCTGGTAGGTCTACCACCCAGAGATTATGCTCCCTTGCCTGGTTCTCCACATTTTCCAGGCACTGGTGCAGCTGCATGTTCTCCTTAATTAACTTTGCTGTGGTCTCCGTAGTCTTGAGGGCTGAGGTCTCTGAACGTTGAACCACCTGCTCACAGTGGTTCATGCGTGTTTCCAAGGCCGAGACTCTAGGAGTGAGTAAGTCAAACTTTTTGTCTAGCTCCTGGACTGAGCACACTAATTTCTGCAGTGTATTATGTATAGCTGTTAGGGAGGCCTCTCCAGCGACTGTCTCCGTGTGGTCTGAAGTCGCACCACTGTGCCCAGGCCGCTCTTCTCTTGTCGATCACCTCGGGTTAAAAAAATCTGCAGACGAGTTGCTATTTCCTTTAGGTTTCCCCATTATGGGACTCCTCTGGTTCCCTGGACTATTCCTCACCCTGATAGCCACAGAAATCACGGTTTTTAAACACTTTAAAGATATATATTTCAGTTGTCCTTCAGGAGCTCGAGTTTTGAGCTGCTTCCATCTAGGCTGCTCAGCAGCGCCCCCAGACCTGTCTTTTAATCAAAAAGGTGCTCCTTGGCCTCAAGCCACTTGGTGTCACCAATCTTTTAAACACCCACTGTAGCTCCCAGCATACTCAAAGCTCTAGCTATCAAACTTTCTAGGTCCCCAGTTGTCAGACCTCTATAGGGCAGAGGTCATTCAACTACAGGGCACCTCACTGGAATAATTTGCTCAACAAGGAAATCCTGACATCTCCCAAACTTGGCCCCTTCAAATGGTTGCCTTGGCAGCACCTCGCCTCTCCCAGTAGCTGTGACTATTTCTCCTAGGGGTCTTCCTCCCACTTCTCCTCAGTTGGATTGTACTGCTGATCCGTGGCTACCTTATTTCTACCAGAGTCCCCCTTGTTTGTTACTCCCCACCCCCTTCCTCATACCACCCAACTCTCCCCTCTACCCCTACCAGTCTAACCCTCCCCCCAACTCTGGCACTTCTATGTACATTGTCCACTACCGCTACCTTTGTTAGCACTTCTTTGTCTCTCCTCCCACAATGACTATGGCCCTATAGCCTGCCTACTCTCCTGTGTCTACCCCATACTGTCTCCATATTACTCGTGCTCTTCCAAATAGCTCATCTTAGAGCTCTGTATAGTTCTCAGTCATAGCAGTTCCTCATTCATGAACCAGTTTTTCTTGTTGTTTTAGTTCCACAATCACTGTGTTATTTTATACTGTAGTACTGTGTTTACCTTTGTATGTTTGTTACCCTTCATTTTGACGTGGAACCTTTGTAAATGAGCTGTTCTTGTTCAAAGGTAATGTAATCCAAGAGTTTAATAAATAAAGTAAAATAAATAAAACTAGTAGACTTTTCTTTTGGGAACCAAATACAGCCTTAGCCTGCAGGCAATGAATTCCTAGCCTGAAGGCTCCCCCCCGAGCACAAATACAGCCCATAGGCAGCTTTAAAGCAATCATTCATTTTATATATCATCTTTCCAAAAAAATGTTCAAAGCACTTTTCATGTGCAAAAATATGAATATTACACAGCACCAATGAAATGCACAACACAACAGCTGGACTCTTGGTGCAGTAGTAGGGCTACAGCACGTGACACTGGCAATGCATATTTGGGAACAAGCACAGGTTGTCAGGGTGATCCAGGTAGAGTGGATTGAGTGTCCCAGGGACAGCTTTCCTCTCTTGGGGTGGTGGATCCTGCTTCTCATAATATGACTGTCCCCTGGCAGAGGCCAGGTGGAAGTGCTGGTGAGAGGTGGAAGAGGCAGGACTGTCAGCAGACACTGCTCACAAGCAGGGACAAGTGCATGCATGTGCATCATGCACACTGACTCCCTGGGCAGGAAAACACCAAAGGAAAATACTATGACCTGATCCAGTGCTCCTCTCAGGCACCGCACAACCCACGTGGTAGGCCACCCACCACCATGTGTGGTCCCATGCAAGAGGTGGTTAACTGATAAGTCACAAGAGGTCAGTGACAGGGCTGGAGGGATGCAGCTGGGAATAGGGGATGTGGGACCATGAAACAATGATAGGAAAAATGTACAATAAAACATGTAAATACAAAAACCCTAATCATTACATTTAAAAAAATGCAAAGACATTGCACCCTTAATACAGTTCCTTCCTAAATATAAATTAAGTGGCCTGCACAGCAGTTAATAAGCATGTAGTAAAGAAGCTATTGTCACATAATATGATGTTAATAAGGCTTAATAAGCAGTAATATGCTTTTAACATAGAATAAACAGATAGCTACAGTAACTGTGAATTTAAGAAATTCATACGAAAGCAGGCAATTTTTTATTGAACAAGCAATGTTTAATAAGTATCCAGAAACATTTTAATAGATATGCATTTGCAATTTAAAATGTAGTGTTGTCCTAGTAGTGTACATTTAATATCCTTTGCTGCTATGTGGGAGATCAGAATTTGCACCCAATGATTTGTAATTTTTCCCAGTTAATATGAAATTCAGAAGACAGCTAGCCAAAGACCACTGAAAATTTACTAGCAGCAACTAATGCAAATGCTTGTTTCACTTTACTTTGCATACTGTATAAACATACTGTATAAAAAGACCAGTAGTCCATCTAGTCTGCCCATCACTAAGCATTGAGGTATGACCAGTAGTTAATCCAATCCTCAAGAGTGTAATGAGGCCCAAAGGCATAGCCAAGGGTCTCATGCACCTGAGGATGGAATAACTATTGGTAAACTAACTCCTGGGAGTATCTTAATGCTATTATAATAGGCATTTGTCAAAGCTGAATATTTACTTGCTTGTAGTTGCTGTGAAGGTTTGGCATTGATAGTGCAAAGACAATAATTAACAAATTAATAACAAAAATTATAATACTGAAATTGCCATGATCGGGGAATAAAGAGATTCAAACATAACACTGTTGTTTTCTTAGACTGTGATCTTGAATTTTGAAACCACTATTCTTTTTATTGCCCCAGCATATGAACATGACAGGCGTCATTTATGAAATACAGCCCCAAACATTGTTTTGTGGAATGACTGTGAAAACAGGTTTTAGAGGGTTATTTGATAATGACACCTGCCATGTTCATTTGATGGGGTTAAAAAACCTGAGTATTATATCAAAAATGTAATTTAAAAAGTAAAAGTATATATAGCTATCATTAAATGCTGAAAATGTCAATGTTTGTTCATAATTTTTATTTTTTCCAATTTGACTTCATTTGTTCAACAATTTTTTTATTACACCACATTATGAACATAACAGGTCTTGTTTATGAAATTTTGTCCAAAACATCATTTTGCAGCACAAGTGTGAAAAGATGTTTTTGGCAGAATTTGAAAATATGACACGTCATGCTTATGACATGGGGTATAAAAATGGCTATGTTGAACATGTGGGGTCACAATCTGGTAAAACAGCTAAGCTAGGAGTAAAGATTGAAGAGTTTCAACATTTCTTCATAACTTTGTAATTTTTTGAGGTTTTGATCCCAAATTTTCAACACAGCCTTATTATTATTATTATTAAGATGGCCCACCAGCACAGCGGTTGGAATTACGCATGAGGCAATGGCGACCCAACGTTCAGGAATGGACCCGGGTTGTTAGAGGGCCGGCTGGTGGGGAAGGATCAGGCATCCTCAGACTGCTCTCCTTCTCCGGGGGGAGGGGGGGTTTGTGTGTTTGATGCAGCAGTGGCATCTAGTGGAGGCTGGGTTCACCGCAAGCACCAACACCAAATTGAACTCAGGGGCAGGGCGGACACTGGTCATCATTGCACGCCCTCATCCCTGCTTTCAGGGGAAGAAAAAATCCAGTGCCTGACCATCTACATGAAGCTCTGCTCCCCTACCAGTTACTCATATCATGACCCCAATACAGGGGTCAGTGCCATGATCCCACCCTCTGGGGGGAAATCCAGGGGTTACATGATGAGTGTAGGCATATCCGGAGGTGGAGACAAGGGGGTCCATGACCAGATCAGATCCTGATGGCTGGATATGCAGCAAAAAGCTTACTAAAATAAAAAAAAAAAAACAGCCTTATTATGGTCTCACCTTATGATCAAGTGGAATTTTTAAAATCCTGTCCAAAAGATGATTCTGTGAACTGACTGTGAAGACGTTTTTTCAGAGGGGATTTGAAAAATTACACCTGCCCTGCTCATGAGGTGAGGTAAAAACAAGGCTATGTTGAAAATGTGGGGACACAATCTAGAAAAATAGCAAAGTTTTGAAAAAAACATTGAAGAATTCCAGCATTGCTGCATCATTTTGTTGTTTTTTTAAGATTCTGATCTCAGATTGTTAACATATTCTTTTATTGCCCATCTTATGATCAAGATAAGTGAAATTTTTAAATGCTTTCCAAAAGGTGATTTTGCAAAGAGACTGCGAAAACATGCTTTGGGGAGGATTTGAAAAATTACAACTGCCTTTTTCATGACATGGGGTAAAAAAAAGGCTATGTTAAAAATTTGGGGTCAAATCCAGAAAAATACTAAAGTTATTAGTAAACACTTCAGAATTTCAATGTTGATTCATAACACTTTTGTCTTTTGAGATTTTGACCCCACATTGTCAACATACAATAGTGTTTTTATTACCCCACCTTATGATCAAGAGAGGTGACATTTTTTAAATCTGAAATGTGATTGAACAGAGCAACTGCTCAAACATGTTTCAGGGTAAAAAATGTACCTATATGGTTCATGATATGGGGTTAAGAAAAGGCCATGTTGAAAATCTGGGGTAAAAATATTAAGAAATGGCAAGGTTATGAGTAAAAGTTCAAAACGCATTAAAAAAAATTGACGGAAATTACCTTGTTTTCAGTCACTTCCCAGTGGAGCTCAGAAGAAGCAGGATGTTTGAGAAGGAGCAGTGCTGGACTGGTTAGGCAAGTATGGGGAGGGTGGTGGAGGGTGCTGAGAGTAGGGGCTGGGATTGGGGTGGAGGCTTTGGGGAAGAAGTTGTCACTGGACTGTTTTCTTCTTTTATAGGCTTATGCATGAGACACAGGAATGATCAGGAGGTGGGCTGGATACTTGGCAGTGAGAGGGTATTTTTTTCACAGACAGGGCATGAGGAAGGATTGGGAGGTGGGTGAGATACTTGGACAGTGGGAGGATATGTTATTTTCACAGACAAGGCACTGGGAAGAATCAGGAGGTGGGCGGGACACTTGGCGGTGGGAGGGTATTTATTTTCATGGCTGGAACATTGGGGAAAAGATTTGGAACTGGGTGGGCTATATGACAGTGGGAGGATGTTTTTTTCTATAAGCAGAACACAGAAAAAGATCAGAAAGTAGGTGGGACTGTTTTTTCAAGTCTCCTCTCTGCATAGTGGCCAGCAGAGCTCAGAGCTGATTGTGACATGACTCAGCTGCTTGCTAGCAGTGTCATGCAGACGAAAGGTGCAAGCCACTCTATGATGGAGTAGCCCTCTCATTTCAACTATATGAAATTTTTGCTCCACAAGCAGAGAATACTGTCATGATCAGCCTCGCTGATCATTGGGCTGTCACTGTCGAGCCCCTTGCAGCCTGAGCTGCGCTGGATCTGACAATGACACACCTCTGAAGCCTGTTATTGCAACAATATGTTTGCTTTGAGCTGTGCAAGCAAACATAAAAATGACATATGTACAGAAACGTTTCTGTACATTTCTGCTGTATGTAGTCCCCCCCCCACAAGTAGGGGACTTACCTTAAGTGTCATCCTGGGCTCCAGTAATGCCCACTGCCAAGCAGCTGTCCTGCATAGATAGTAAATCCATAGTCATTTGTTTGATTCTGTTGATTTGAGTGAGCGTGCCATGATGTGTCTCCGCACCTGTCCCTTTAAGTTATTATTCAGTGTGTGTATAGCGAATTATCTCGGCTGGGTTTGAGTGCTTCAAAGCTTGCAACTGGCCAGACGCCACTTTATTTTGCTCCACTCTGCTCCAGATAGTAGAGCAGAGGGAACTTTAATCAGTACTGTAAATATTTACTTCTAACTTGCTGTTACATTTGAATTGAAGAGTTTTTTCTAACCTGCCTTCTTGGAGCTTTACTTGTCTGAATGAGAGACACCATGTTTGGTCCAGGACTTCCAGTAATTGGACCAATAGAACTCAGGGGGCCTTTAAGGGTCCTTAGCTCCAGTGCCTTGTGGGAAGGAAAACTGTATTTTTTGTAGTTTTTTCAGGTTGGGCCTAAACTGAACTGAAGGGGGCATCCACACTGTGACTGACAGCTTCCCCTAGCCAACCAGAATTCAGAAATCCCTGGGAAAGCCCAGAACTGTTAGAGAACAAAGAGACAGTTGGAGTTAGAGCTTGGAGAGTGAGCAGCTCGAGCTATCGAGAAGCTGCTCTGGGAAGGAGCTCAGGAGAATCGTCAGGGAAGGGCATGACTTGCCTCTCTGCTACTGTTTTCCTCCTTTGGACTGTCACATTGCAGAAATTGGAATAATCCAAATTGTGTCTTTGAACTGCGGCAGAAAGCTCCAAGATATTAGAAGGCACAGCCTGACATTTGGACCAAGAAGACGCTCCTGTGAAGCAGTTGGCCCAGAGGTTGTGAGAGACTGAATTAATGAGAGACAGGTTTGCTCAGTGAATCCACTGCAATAGCAACTGGCCTGAATACTGAATTGAGATTTAGAGAAGTTAATGCTGTTCTTGTTAAATGTGCTGAATGATTATTGTGGACTGTGGCCTGTCTTGTCAGTAACTGAACTATGTTGCCAGCTGGAGGCCTCTCTAAGCAAACCAACTGGACTTTTCCGAAATTGCCTATTCAGCTTTAGGCCTATGCCAGTCTTGGTCCAAGCCATTTATTCCTGCACCAGAGACTGTTCTTTGGCAAGAGACTGGCTTTGGGTTCTAGCCCCTGTGCAGAGACAACTTGCAGGTTGCGGCCATCTGGAGGGAAAGGCCGTGCAGTGGAGATGTGTCGTGTCGGCTCTGCTTCCCCATGCTCATCGGTGAACTCCATGAGGTCTCATCATTTGATCCATCACAGCCCACTGGTAGTGTGAGTAAATCCAGGGTAGCTCTCTGCAACACATCCTTTATCTATCTGTGGTACCATCTGATTTTTACAGTAAATTTCTAGCTTACAAGAGACTGAGACAACCAGCCAGGATTACAAATAATCAAAGCTCTGTTGTGCATGCTAACTGCCTTTTTCTATCCATCAAGAGTCCCAACAACAGCTACAATGCCAGCCACCCCCCAGGCAATGCCTCTGGCTAGCCAGTATACCATCCTGGGTACCCAGTGTTGTGGAACTGATTATATGTGACTAAAAGTGCATGCCAAATAACCTGAATTCAATCAGTATAGTAATCATTAAACTAAATTCATGCCCCTTCCTTGTATACAACCCCTTAATAAATCTGATTATTGTTTCACATTTAACCTGCCTTATGAGCATATTATTAGTTGGATTACAGAGCTGAAAGTGCTTACTTGCTTTGCTAACCTTGTTTTTACAGGGGGGTTCCAGTGAAATTGCTGATGGACAGACCCTGGAGGTCAGTGTAAAGGGTGTGTGCATATTATTAATGTTACTTGCTGACTGTGTATTAACTGCTGTTAAAGGTACAAAGTTATTAGGAGGGTTGGTAGGTGATTATAGCTTCCCAGAGGGCTATAACAGGTTAGATAGATATCCCCACTATTGTTACTCTGGGTGGATGCACCCTAATCTAGGCCCCTGTAGCTGTGGTCAGAAATACAGGCAGGGGTGGCAATCCTTAGGGATAGTGCTGCCTAGGGGTTACATCTTGGAGGCACCACTGGGATCAGCGCCCCTTGTGACCAAAATGCGAAATTGCAGTTAATTATTACTTTTAGCATCTCCTAGTGGCCATGTCACAAAATTGTAGTAAGGCTCCACCTGGAACCCACTGTTGTTTATGGGTTGTGGTCCACCAACTGTATGGACAATATTACTAGCACTGATTAAGACTCTTTCTCTAAAGAAATGGCTGTGCAGCAGTTAGTTAGTTGGTGTACAGGGGGATGAAACTGACCCCTGGAATGCTTTGTTATTATTAGATATACCCCTGAGCACTAGTAAAGATGCTATCGAGGGGCACTTTCAGAAATTGAATGCCTGGGGAAGGTTGTAGTGGTAGGTTGACAAGCTGATCTGACTGCCCAAACTTTAATGGATTTAGTAAAGTGTAGCAACCCAGTAGACAGTACTAAGGTGCCCAAAACTATTGCCATTGATGGGTCACTGACTGCCTGGAAGGTGGTAACTAAGGATAGTGAGGATCCCTCAGACCCACAACCCCCACCCTTATCTGAAAGTTTTGAGGAAAAGTTTACCAAATTGTTACTGGATGAGGGTCGAACCCTCAAGGACTTCAAAAAGTTATTTCAGCTTCCTGGGGGTACCCCTTCCCCAGCACCTATGCCAATCCCAGTACCTGCTCCTGTTCCAGCACCTATATCAATTAATGTCCCTACTCATGCCCCTGCACCAGCTCCTGTGCCCACACCAGTACCTGTACCCACGGCAGTTCTCTTAGTCAGTCATGATTATTACTGCAGGGTAAGGGTATTCTCTGGCACCTTGCCCATGCCTAATGGGGAAGATGATTGGAAGAGATAGGTAAACTATATTCCTCCTCTAGTGCAAGTATGGCAGTGTCCCAAGATGGAGAAGTGGGCAAGGCTTATGGAAAGTTTAAGGGGGTCCTGCCCTTGAAGTCATTACATTTTTGAGATCCACAAACCCTGATACTTCAGCCCAGGAATATTTGTCTGCACTAGAAGGTTTCTTCAGTAGTAGTAGTAGTAAGTCTGGGGAAATGTTAATATGGAAATTCAAAGCCACCAAGCAGTGTAAAGGTGAACGCTTGTCTGCTTATGTTACTCATCTGGAGTGGGCCTTACAGAGAGCTTACAGAAAAGGTAGGGTACTGGCCAGTGATTTGAATAATGTGAGACTAGATCATATACTACAATCTGCCAAATACTCTAGATTGCTAAGTCTCCAGCTAAAGTTCCAGGATAGGAAGGATAACCCCCCCCCTACTTATTGTGAACCAATAAAAGAACTCAGGGAGGTTGAAGCTGAGGATGAAGAGAGCCCCCAGGATCCCTCCATGGCCGTAGCTACTGCATCCCCTGCCCTTGTCAGGGGGGTCCATCACTGATGGTCCCAAATTCCATGTGCTATTTAGAGAGATCTGGGAACTAAAAACTGGTGCCACCACTAAGGAGCTCAGTAAAAGAGAGACTGCTAAGGACACTCCACCATGGGCAAAGCTACTTAAGGAGATCAGAGAGCTAAAAACTGGTGCCAACACTAAGGCAGTCACTGATAAAGACCCAGATATCCCTCAGAATACATCTACCATGTGAGTGGGAGTGCAAACTCAGGCTCCCATGGTGGGGGTGGAGATCTATAGGCCCAGGTGAACAAATTGTAGGCCATAGTAAATTAAATGAGAGGGCGTGGGGTGCAAACCCACCAAGAGCCTACTGTTGTTAGTGCTCCGGCACCAACCTCTGACATGTCTCCTCCACCACCCTCTACTCATGAAATTTGGTCAATTTCAAATTATTTGTCATGACCCAGATGGCCTAGGGATGGTGTGTTCTGTCACTGCTGTGGGGAAGATGATCATATTAGGAGAACATGCCAGTTCCCTGAAGATTTAAGAAAGGTGAATGCTAAGCTGTTGAATCAAGTTAAGAAAAAAACATCCCAAATCCTATGGCAAGCCTTCATCCCAGTCCTTCGTGGGCAAATTGTCTGTCAACATCTATGCAGACACTTTCCCTAATTAGCCAGAATTGGTAGGTCCTTCCATGGAGACCAAGGTGCACATTGATGGTATTCCAGCTCAAGCCATATTTGGACAGTGGATCTCAGGTCACTATAATATTTAAAGACTGCTATGATCAGCATCTGTCGGACCACCCTCTACAACCCCTAGATGGACTGGATGTGTGGGGTTTAAGTGATAAATCTTACCCTTACCTTGGATACTTACAAACATGGCTATCTTTTCTTTCTACTGTTGCTGGCGTGGATGAGCCTGTGGAGACTCTGGCCTTGGTTTGCCCTTCCACTGGACTATATGATGGAATTCCCATACTGATCGGCAAGTGCCACTAAGAGGAAGATGATGAGGTATCCCCAGATATGTTCGACTTTGGAGAGTCTCCAATCCCCAGTGAGTAGAAAGACAGAATCAGTTGCAAGCTGGCACAACAGAGTAAAGTGTTTTCATTAAAGGAATGGGATGTCGGATGTGTCAGTGATGCTGAACACCGTATCAGGCTCCATGATGAGAGGGCATTTCATGAAAGGTCACGCAGATTGTCACCAGTGAACACTGACAATGTTTGACACCACCTCCAAGAGATGTTAGCAGCTGGAATCATCCAGGAGTCACGTAGCCCTTATGCACCCCTCATTGTGGTAGTCCAAATGAAAAATAGTTCAGTGAGGATGTGTGTGGGCTACAGGACCCATAACCAAAGAACCTTACCAGACCAGTATACAATGCCTCGCATCCAGGATGCCCATGATTGTCTTAATGGGAGCCTGTGGTTTTCTGTCTTAGATCTCAGGAGTGGGATTTACCAAATCCAGATGGCATCAGAGGATAGGGAGAAAACTGAATTTATCTGTCCTCTGGGTTTCTATAAATTCTTGCACATGCCCCAGGGTATATCTGGAGCACCAGCCACCTTCCAGAGATTAATGGAGCAAGCTGTAGGAGACATAAACCTCCTTGAATGCTTAGTTTATCTGGACAATTTCGTGTTTGGCAAGACACTTGAAAAGCACAAGATTCACTTGTTCAAGATCCTGGACCAGTTAGAAGAATTCAGATTAAAATTGTCCATCTACAAATGCCAATTTTTCCTGTAAGATATGTAGGCCACATTGTATCCTCTGAGAGGATTCAAACTGATCCAAGCAAAGTGGAATCCTTAACTACTTGGCCACAACCTAAAAATCTCAAAGAGCTGCAAAGAATCCTGGATTTCTGCCGGTACTATCACCATTTAGTTAAAGATTACACTAAGGTCATTTGCCCCCTCCTAAATCTGACTCAAAGGTACCCACCTACAACCCAAAACTATAAAAAGAGTGCTGCAAAGGAAGAGGATAAAGTCTATTTCAAGATCAATGAACCATTTGGGGCCAGGTGGACCAAAGGAATGTGATACAGCTAATGATATTCATCAGCTCACACATGCCCCTGTACTCACACAGATCCAGCTAAGGCATATGTGTTACAAACAGATGCCAGCTTGAAGAGACTTGAGGCCCTGCTTTATCAGGAGTATGAGGAAGGATTATGCCCTGTGGCATTTGCTAGTGGAAGCCTGATGCCATCTGAGAAAAATTACCCTGTGCATAAACTTGAATTTCTCACATTTAAGTGGGCAATAGTAGACCAATTTTGCAAATACCTCTACGGTGCCAAAATTCTGGTAAAGATCAACGATAACCCTCTCATGTATGGCCAAATTTCAGACAAATTAGATGCAACTGGACACTGTTGGCGATCTGCATTATCAATGTATGATTATTCAGTGGACTACCATCCATGTCTGAATCACATCGATGTTGATGCTCTATCCAGGATGCCTATATCAAATTCTTAGTGAGTGAGAATGTCCGAGCAATCCATAAAGGTTATGTGCCACGAGTTTGACAAAGAAGAATGCCCATCTTCTGAAACTGTAGATTGCCTAGTCAATTGTCTGGCACCTCCAGAAACCTATGTGCCTGTAGCCTACTGTAATTTTGCAGCACTAGAACTAAGTGCCTTACCACAGCTCACCCCAGCTGACATTCAAATAGAACAGTATCAGGACCCCATGATTAGACCAGTCTTAGATGCTTTGTACAGAGGGGAGGATGTCTCCAAGCTACAATCCATTGATCATCAAACTGCCTTATTATTTAGAGAGGGTCCCAAACTCAAGCTCTGAGAGAAACTGTTATATTGAGAACTAGCAGATAGCCAGAGAAACGTAATAAGAAAACAACTGGTGTTACCATTAAGGTTCAAGAATATGGTCTTGAAAGCTCTCCACAACCAGATGGGACATTTGGGTAGTGAGAGGACCTTGGACTTAGCCCATGCCCATTTCTACTGGCCCAAGATGGGTGCAGACATTGAACAATACTGTATTTCAAAACTTGCAGCAGATGCCTCTAAAGAAAGGCCCAGCCACAGAGAGCAGCACCCTTGGTTCACAACACCACTAATGCACCTATGGAGAGTGTATGTATTGACTTTCAGAGTTTAGAGCCTGATTCCAAACACCTTAGCAAGTACTTGTCATGACAGACCACCTCACTCGTTATGCACAAGCCTATCCAACTAAGGACCAGAAAGCATCCACTGTAGCCAAAGTGCTTGTCGAAAAATTTTTTATGCACTATGGTGCCCCACAGCGGATCCATTCTGATTAGGAAAGGGACTTTGAAAGCTGTTTAATTAAAGAAAAGCTCTCGTTTTATGGTGTAAGAAAATCAAGAATCACTCCATATCATCTACAGGGCAATCCGCAGCCTGAAAGATTTCGTAGAACATTGTTGGACTTGCTGGGCACACTTCCCCCGAAGGACAAGCCAAAGTGGAGGCAACAGATAAGTACCACGGTGCATGCCTACAATTGTACTCACAATCATGCAACTGGGTTCTTACCATATAAACTCTCATGTTTGGTCGAGAAGCATGCTTACCTGTTGATATTTGTTTTGGAGTGTCATCAGATGGAATCCAGGTGGATACTTATTTACAGTATGTACAAAAGCTAAAAGCATAGTTTAATCATGCCTATCAACTTGCACACACTATGGCTGCAAAGAAAAACTTAGCCAACAAGAAAAGACATGACAAATGTGTTAAAGCTTAAGAGTTACAACCTGGGCATTGTGTTTTATTGAAAAATTTGGGTTGGCAAGCAAAACACAAAATAGCTGATCAGTGGAGTCATACCCCATACATTGTCATCAGCAAGCTGGGTGACCTGCCAGCTTAAAAAGTGCATCCAGAAAATGACCCACGAGCTGTAAAGACAATGCACAGAAATCACCTTTTGCCTGTTGGACAGATTATCATAGACTCTGTGCCTCAAGCTAACTGGCCTGTGAACAGGTCTGCTGCTAAAAAGAAACAAGCAAGTTCACATTCTGCTGTTCCACAACCAGAGCCTTTGTCATGTCCTGCTGTAGCTAATGATGACAATCATTCTGAGTCCAGTGACAGTGAATATGGAATTATGTATTACCCTTCTTTCGAACTAGCCCAACTGTTCCAAGGCAACCCTTTGTGTAATACAGAAACATAGAAATTGACGGCAGATAAGGACCGCAAGGCCCATCCAGTCTGCCCATTTGTTTTTCTACCTTATAAATGTGCCATTTGCCTTTGCTCTGTCAATGGCCTTTCTATTCATACTCATCTGTATTGCTCCCTTATGCCTATCCCATGTGTGTTTGAAGCCCTGCACTGTATTCATATCTACCACTTCCTGAGGTAGGCCGTTCCATGCATCCATCACCCTTTCTGTGAAAAAGAACTTCTACATTACCCCTTAATCGGCCTCCCTCTAATCTCATGCTGTGTCCTCTTGTCCTGCTATTTTTCTTATATTGAAACATGTTAGACTGTTTCACCTTGTTAATGCCCTTAAGGTGTTTGAATGTTTGATCATATCACCTCTCCCTCCTTTGCTCTAGGGTATACATACTGAGCTCCGGTTAATCTGTCCTCATATGTTTTCTGATGCGTTCCTGCACCATTTTGATTGCCCTTTCTGGACTGCCTCAATTTGGTTAATGTCCTTGTGAAGGTGTGGCCTCCAGTACTGCACACAGTACTCCAGATGGGGCCTAGCCAGTGTCTTGTAAAGAGGGATTATTACCTCCCTCTTCCGACTTGTGATACCCCTACTAATACACCCCAACATCCCCCTAGCCTTACCTACTGCTTTAGTGGTCTGCTTGGATGATTTCAGGTCATTGGTGATGATGATGCCCAAGTCTCTTTCTTCCCTTGTGACTGCCAGCAACTCCCCTCCCAGCCTATAGGTGACTTCAGGATTTCTCTTTCCTATGTGCATGATCTTGCACTACTTTTCATTAAACCCCAGTTGCCACTCTTCCAACCATTTTGCTAGTTTATCCAGATCTCTTCTCATTCTGCCCACCCCATCTGGATCATCTGCTGTGTTGCAGATCTTGGTGTCATCTGCAAACAGACAAACCTTACCCTCCAGTCCATTTGCAATGTCACTGATGAAGATATTGAAGAGGACTGGCCCCAGAACTGATCCCTGAGGTACCCCACTTGTGACTTGCAGCTCTTCTGACTGTATACCATTTACCACCACTCTCTGTTTTCTGCCCATCAACCAGTTTGCCACCCATTTGACCAACTTCTGATCTGCCCCAAGCCTACCCAGCTTATTAATCAATCTTCTATGTGGAACAGTATTGAAAGCTTTGCTGAAGTAAAGGTAGGCAACATCAACTTCTCCCCCTTGGTCCACCACTCTGGTTACCCATTTAAAGAAATCTATGAGATTAGTTTGACAGGACCTTCCTTTGTAAACCCATGCTGTCTTGGATCCTGTGCTCCTATGGATTCCAGGTGTTGCACTATCCTTTCTTTAAGGAGTGCCTCCATAATCTTGCCCACTACTGAGGTAAGACTGACTGGTCTGTAGTTCCCTCGCCTCCTCCTGCTACCACTCTTGTGGAGCGGGATCACATGAGCCCTTCTCCAGTCTTCTGGGACCTCTCCTGTGCTCAGAGACTCACTAAACAGTTCTGATAATGGCTCTGCTAGTTTCACTAATAGCTCCTTTAGTACCCTGGGATGTATGCCATCAGGTCCCTGTGCCTTGTCCGCCCTGAGCTTATCGAGCTCTTGTAGGACCCTTTCTTTGTGAAGGGACTAGTGCTCACCTCCCTCCCCTGTGTCCATGGTGCTGAGCTGTGGGCCTGCCTACCTTCTCGTCAGTTAATACTGGAGCAGAAGTATCTATTTAGGATAGATGCTTTTACATGGTCCTCCTCCCACATGCCCCTTATCTCCTTTGATCTTAGCAATACTCCTCTGGACTTTCTTCTTTCACTAATGTATCTATAGAAAGTCTTGTCACCTTCTTTACTGTTTGTGCTAGTGTTTCCTCGGTTTGGGCCTTTGCCTGCCTTACTGTCTTCCCTGCTTCCCTTAGGGAAGTTTGGTATGCCTCCCTATCTTCATCCCGCTGTGTTCCCTTATATTTCCTGAAGGCCAGCCTTTTGGCTCTGACCTTTTCTGCTACTGTTTTTGAGAACCAAAGTGGTTTCCTTCTTCTTTTGCACTTCCTTTTCTCTATAACACAATGGGATGTTGTTTCATGTATTGCATCCTTAATGCTTGCCCACTTTGCCTGTACCCCCTCATCTGTATTTCTTTTTGCCATGGCTAGCTTAACTCTGTTGGCCATCTTATCAAAGGCAGCTCCTCTGAAGTCCCATATTTTTGCCTTGGAATGGGATGATTTAGTTGTAGTGGCCAAGTTGAACCATACCATGTGATGGTCACTGGCCCCCAGGTGACCTTCTACCTGGAGATCTGTGATCCTTTCCCTGTTAGTCAGTACTAGATCTAGGACAGCTCTGTCTCTTGTGGATTGTTGTACCAGTTGTTTGAGGCCTTCCCCCTGCACGGAATCTACCATGTGTCAAGTTCTGGCAGATGTTCCTGCTGGTGTTGACCAATCTGTATCTGGCATGTTGAAGTCTCCCATTATCAGAACCTCCCCTTTAGCTGTTATGTTTTGTATATCTTCTAACAGTAATGTGTCTATGTCCTCCCCCCTGGTCTGGGGGCCTCTAGACAACCCCAGTTCTTATGGCTGTCCCATTTCCTGCTTCCAGGGTGATCCACAGTTCTTCTGGCTCCTTAAATGTATTCTGAATTTCTGTAGCTTTGATATTTTCATTGACATACAGGGCTACTCCACCCCCCTTTTTGCACCTCGGTCTCTTCTGAACAGTACATAGCTGGTACTGAAGTATCCCAAGTGTGGTTACTAGTAAACCACGTCTCGTTAATTGTTACTATGTCCAGTTTAGCCTCTGTCATTATTGCCTGCAGATCTGGGATCTTGTTTCCCAGACTGCGAGCATTTGTGTGCATGATTTTCCATTGGCCAGATTTCGGTGTGTTAGTTGTTGAGTGAGGTCTGGCGTTTCTCCTGTGCATCATATGGGGAGCTGGACCTTTTTCCTTACCTGGTGATGCAAATGAACTGCAAACATGCTGAACTCCTGTTTGACCACTAGCTGAGGGGGGAAGGGTGTTCTTCCCATTCGATGTATGGGGTGCTGCACCCTTCTCCCCATTTGCTAGTTTAAATATTCTGCAAAGACGTCAAACTTCAGCCCCAATTCACTGACTCCCTCCTTAGTCAGATGCAGTCCATCAAATTTAAAGAACTTTTGCTCCCAAAACTGTTTTCAGTTCCCTACAGATTTGTGTCCTTTTTCCTGGTACCAGCCCTTGAGACACATGTTTAGCTCCCCTATCTCCCCTTCTCTTACCTTCTGTCCATCTGCCCCCCTCTCCCAGATGGGCAGGATCTCTGAGAAGGAGATGCCAGATGAAATGGATGATAGTTTGTTACCCAGCCTGGTCAGGTGTTCCTTGGTCTTCACAACTGACCATCTGGTGAGATCATTAGTCCCTATGTGTACCAGGACATCAATGTTTTCTCCTGCTTTCTGAACAATTTTAGCAATGCAGTCAGTGTCTCTCCATGCTGATGTACCTGGGGGACATCTGACCATTACCCCTGGCTGGAGATAGGTATCAACTCCCCATGGGGTCTCCTATGATCAGAAGTTTTTTGGATTTCCTTTTTGCTTTTTTTGTTTTGGTTCCTGTTTTGGGTGAGTTTTGTTGTGCTAGCTCCTGTGCTGCAGTGTCCTGCTCTGCAGTGTCCTCTACCCCCTTTGTTTGATTTCAGAGATAGAGGCAGATACCTGTTTGTAGTTTTTATATGGTTTGTGGAGGTAATATGTTGGAGAGCACCGAGTGATGGGGCACCTGATTTGCCCCTCCTCACCACCTGCCAACCTCCCAGACCAACTACCCTCTGTGGTCGAGGTGCTTCTGTTGGATGTTGGGGAAATGGCTGGTGGTTCTTATAATATATTTCCTCTTGAGTATGAAATTTGAGGCACACAGTCCCTGCCCATGCTGCCTGGAGCTGAGCCCTAAGATCTCCAGTGGCCCAGCATGTAGGACAGTGTCCTAAATCCTATAAAACTGCCCTTCTGAAAAGTGTTCTGCAGTAGCTGCAGTTAATGATATCCATTCCAGATAAGTTGCTGGGTTTATAACCTGGTCAGAGTAATTAGAAGGAAGAAAATTAAAGCAAAAGTTTGATTTTGTGTTTTGTTTGTTTGTTTTTGTATAACTTGTTATAACAAGTTAAATTACTTGTGCCCCTGTAAATGAGGTCACCGTGTGGATACCCCACTGATCCACCCCTTCCTGCTTTGCCACAGAAAATGTCATGACTGTGCTACCCTATAAAAGGAGTGTAGTATGGGGTGGTTGGGGATGGGGGTAGGTGACTGGGCCCTTCCCTGGCCAAAAAAGAAGAACCACAGACGAAAGAAACAAGGAGATAAGAGCAGAAACAATCAGTCAGCAACAAATGCAGTAACCCTGAAAGCTAATCCTAATGTTAGATAAAACTGTAAATCCAGTAAAGCACCACCTGTAATAATTTCACAGAAGATATACCCTGTAAGAAACACTTTGCTACAGAGAAAAATAAACCAGTAACAGAAGCTATACCTTGCAATAGACAATTTGAATCAGAAGATTACAGCAGTAATCTGTTAGCACACACCTGTAGGCACACCTTGTAATAATGCAGCAGAAGGTATACCCAACAACAACAATTTGAATCATAGAAAAATAAAGCAATAAAATGTTAGCAACAAACAGTAACAATCCCTGTGAGTACAAAATAAAAAAAGCAACACACAGTAAATCTGCCTAGCTAAAAGAAGTCTTAATCCTTTCCCTTGCTCTGGTAAGGTTCTTTGTCCTTTCAAGCAACATAGAAGGAAAAAGCTCAGGTGAAGCTAGGTGCCTTGGCCAGCAAACCTAGTCTTCCACAATATGGGAAACAATGCTGACACTCATGAAGTATCAGATAATCTTGCACTCTCGACCACTCCAATACTACCTGACAGTTAGGTACAAAGTGTAACTTCCAAAGTAGCTGACTCCTTATGCCTGGTGGAGCTGTCAGAAACTGAAGCAGCAAGTTCTGAACAAGAGAATGAGGACGCAACCAATAAGTCCTTACCTAAAGCTAAGATATCTCATGTAGTCTCATGGCTAAGTTTGACTTGCTACAAGTTTGGGTGGCCCAACATATACCATAAGTGCTCTCAGTGGTTGGAACATGGCTCACACCAAGGGTTACAGATATGGCTATCCAGCTGGAGGGGTACACCTCTTTTAGGTTGGACAGACTTGGTAAGCGAGGTGCTGGATGTGTCGTATATCTCAAGGACACCATCCAGGGTTGAGTCCTACCTCACCTTGCCACTTGCAATAATGTACAAGTACTGGCAATAAAACTACTAGGTGCTTGGGGTAAAGGATTAACACTTGTCTCTGTCTACAGTCCCCCAAAAGAGCAGTCTAGCAGATTTAAAGTACTCATAGACTACCTCTCTGACCTGCACCACAACTCGGAGGTACTAGTGTTAGGAGATTTCAATATACACTGGCTATCCCCTGAGGCAGCACCCTAGGATGTAATCTCCTCAATATACATGGCCCAATTAGAGGACTCTCCCACATGAACAAATTATCATACTGGAACCAGTACACTGCTAGGCTAGATGATTACCAACCAGCCAGAGAGAGAATAACCCACTCAGCTGTCCTCCCTGACTCCATCAGCGATCACTCCCCTATCCTTTGTATCTGCTCGAATAAGTCCCCCAGAACCCCAGCTAAAACATTCACATCTAGAGTGCTAAAGAAATGGCAACTTGCCTCACTTAAAATGCACCTCAATCAGCAAGACTGGACAGACCTATACACTGCTAATGACGTTGATGAAGCACTTGACCATTTCATCAAGCCCTTCAATGCGGCATGCAACATATATGCCCCCTACTGTAAGCGGAAAGTTTGTGGGGCTTGTAAGTCTTGGATCACTTTACCCATCATCAAACTTATGCAGCAAAGAGACAACCTCTGGCATAAAGCTAGAAGCACTGACTCTCAAACAGATAATCAGAACTATAAAACCACTGAAATAGATGTACCTGGGCTATACGTCAAGTGAAAAGCCATTTCTTCAAAAATGAGCTGGCTAACTCCTGGGGTGACAGCAGCAAGTTCTTGGACAATATCAGAACCCTAACAGGGAAACCAAACAAAGACATCTCCAACCATGCTAAATCCTGAAGAAACCACAACCCAGGATCCCAAAATCATAGCAAACACTTCTAATAAGGTATTTTCTGACTTAAGTGGTGTACTTCCACTTGATTTCTTGGACTCCCCCAAGTGGCACAAATCAAAATAACAGGCAGACTACCCATACTGGCACTGCCCCACCTTTCTACTTCAAAATTATCTCTCAAGTCAAAGCTAAAAAATACATTTTACAAGTTCTAGGAAAAACTACAATGAGTGGTGACATGCTTCACCTCAAGCTCATTGCTCTCACATTTGATGAGTTACTGTCACCCCTTACCAGAATTATGAATCTATCACTTATAACTGGTAAATTCCCACAGCTATGGAAAGCGGCAGTGGTCACCCCTGTTTTTAAAAGTGGTGACAGGGCTAGTCTAACAACTACTGTCCGATCTTCATACTCCCCCCACTCTCAAAAGTGCTGGAGCATATTATCTATGTCCAGCTTATCGATTACCTTGATGAATACCAGTTGCAATGCCCAGTGCAGCATGGTTTCAAGAAACAACATAATACTACAACAGTGCTGGTGGAGTTCACAGGTTACATTCATGCTGCACTTGATGGTGGGGGAAACTTACATAGACCTCACTAAGGCCTTTGACATGGTTAGTCATGAACTGCTCCTGAACCAACTAACCTGCAGTGGGTTATCATCTAAATCAGCGGGGTGGTTCCAGAGCTACCTGTCCGGGAGAACACAACAAGTAAAAATCATTGATACCCTCTCTGAAAGTCTGAATGTCAACACAGGGGTTCCCCAAGGTTCAATCCTGGGCCCCCTGCTCTTTAGCCTGTTCCTAAACAGCCTCCCTCTAGTGTGCCAGGATAAGGTCCTACTGTACGTTGATGATGCAATACTCTGCACCAGTCACACATACCCAGAAGCACTGGTAAAGTGACTGCAGGTTAATTTATGTATAGTTGAGGCCTGGTTTCCTGTTTTAAAGCTCCTGCTTAATTATAAGAAGACCAAGACAATGCTGTTTGCCTCTCTTCACAACCAGCAGAGATCCCATTTATTATAAATAGTAAACAAACAAAATGCCTAACTAGAAATGGTCCAAATTTCTAAATATCTTGGGGTCATGCTAGACTGTTCCCTTACATTTTCACAACACATTAGCCTTGTATGCCAAGGCTGCAAATGTCAAAATTGGCCAACTATTTAGGCATAAACACTGCCTAACTGATGAGGCATTAAAACTCATTGTGTGCAGTTCGATCTTATCCATGATTGACTACGGGCTCGTAGTCTACAGCGCGGCAATGGACACAGCTCTCAAGAGAATAAAACTGGCCCTAAACAAAGCCTGTAGGCTTGTTCTAGATGTGCCACACATTAAACACACCTGTGATCTCTATTCCCAGTCTGGGTGGTTAAATCTGCACTGTAGAACTCAATACCAGGTCTGCCAGCTGGCTAAAATGTCTACCCTAAGTCTAACACCACTGGGCATTCAGAGTCTCCTCTGCCCCACCAACAAGGCTAGGATTACCAGAGGACCGAACAGCCAGCCACTGAAAGTCCCTTTCCATCGCATCTCCCAAGGTCAGCGGTCTTTTGAGTACCGGGCACCTGTTTGGCTCAACTCGCTACATGACGACCTGCTGGCAGAATTTAAACTTGGCCCCTCCAAATCTAAACTTTGTAACCACCTAGCAACACTTAGTGAGTGTGATTGTAACTTCTAATTTGCACAAGCTAACTCCTGTCTTCTTTCTGTTCATTATAGCACTTATGATCTCCCCTATCCAACTGCCTTGTTATTTACCCCTCTCCTCTACCATCCCACTCTGCCTTCATCCTCCATTCCATTCCTCATTTGTTTTCATACCTCCCCCCACCTAATCTGCTTTCCCTTTCCCCTCACCATATCCTCCCACTCCAAAACCTCATGGATTTTTCCGCATCCAGCAAACTAATGACAAGGCCCTATGGCTGCTCCTGTTTTCTCCACCTATTCTCCCTTATACCTTCCTCACCTACTTAGCACTCTCTCAGCACCCAGACTCTGTTGCTACCAGTTTCTCTCTCCATAGCAAGCTACTTTTCCATTATGTTCATACCTCACAATGTACTTATTGCTTAATGTGATTGAATTTTGTAATCTTAGTTACAAAAGAGTTGAACATCATTGTTGTATTCAATGTAATTTTTTAACCACTGTTTGTATTGTTTTGCTGTATTTGTGTTGTTTGCTGTTGACGTGGAACCTTTGTAAATGAGCTTATAGCTCGAAGGTATAAATCTGAGAACTAAATAAATAAATAACTAAAATATCTGGGCCTTGAGAATCTGACCACAACTCAGAAAGTATTGTTAATTCTGAAGGTATTAGCAATGTGTTACATGATTTAAATTCTATGGAGTTCCCCCTCAATGATGAACTAGAGTCTACAGAGCAAACAAATGTAAGTACCACTGTAGAAGCAAGTGCTCCTTTACACTCTGAACAAACAGACAGTGCAGAGGTGCCACTTAATGCAGAAGCTGATTTGTTGCTGGAAAATAAGTCAGAAGTAGCTAACCCAGATGCAGATGTCAAAAGGACTGCACCTGTGCCCTTTCCACCTAGAAGATCTGGAAGAGATGTCAAACCGGTAGTATGCCTCACGTATGATACTCCAGGAATACCTGTAGACCTTCCCATGAATGTGGTCCATAAAGAGGTATACATCACAGCTAATTCACTCCCCAAAATAGGTTACGCTGCAGCTTCTCAGTTAATAATAAAACCTTCCAACCAGTATTCCCGGGGTCACCCTACAAAAAGCCCAAAGTTAGCTGACAGGGTCAGACCCTCATCCCTGTGGGTTAGGGTGCAGAAAGTGGTTCAGACAAGGGTGATGTATTTAGCTACCCGAGTTGGTATACCAATAGACAAATAGAATGTTTAAAAATTAAAATGTAGAATGATTAAGCAATATTATCACCTATGAAGCAATATGGTTATGGACAATGCATGCTTATTATGTTGATGTATCAAATATGAAACTATGTAGTATATATAGTAGTCTGTAGCTGCAACCTGTACAGATAGTCACATATAGTATTTTCCTAGGTAAAAATATTTATAAAGTACAGACTTGACGTGGATACCAAATTTTCCTAGGCAGGGGAGAGTGTAGCCCCTTCCAAGTTGGGGGCTTCCTTAAGTGTCTTCCTGGACTCCAGTAATACCCACTGCCAGGCAGCCATCCTGCGTAGCTAGTAAATCCATAGTCATTTGTTTGATTCTGTTGATTTGAGTGAGAGCGCCACGATGTGCCTCCACACCTGTCCCTTTAAGATATTATTCAGTGTGTGTATAGTGAATGGCCTGTGCTGGGTTTGAGTGCATCAAAGCTTGCAACTGACCAGACACCACTTTATTTTGCTCCACTCTGCTCTTGATAGCAGAGCAGAGGGAACTTTAACCAGTACTGTAAATATTTACTTCTAACTTGCTGTTATATTTGAATTGGAGAGTTTTTCTAAACTGCCTTCTTGCAGCTTTACTTGTCTGAATGGGAGACACCATGTTTGGTCTGTGACTTCCAGTAATTGGATAAATAGGACTCAGGGAGCTTTAAGGGTCCTTAGCTCCAGTGCCTCGTGGGAAGGAAAAACTGTAGTTTTTGTAGTTTTCTTAGGTTAGCACCTAAGCTGAACTGAAGGGGCATCCAAACTGACTGACAGCTCCCCCTAGCCAACCAGTATTCAGAAATCCCAGGGAAAGTCCAGAACCATTAGCGAGCAGAGAGACAGTTGGAATTAGAGCTTGAAGAGTGAGTAGCTCGAGTTATTGAGAAGCTGCTCTGGGAAGGAGCTCAGGATAATCGACATGGATGGGTCTGACTTGCCTCTCTGCTACCGTTTTCCTGCTTTGGACGCCAGATTGCTGAAATTGTAATAATCTGAATTGTGACTTTGAACTGTGGCAGAAAGCTCCAAGATATTAGAAGGTACCACCTGAGATATATGGACCAAGAAGAAGTTCCTCTGAAGCAATCGGCCCAGAGGTTGTTAGAGACTGAATTAATGAGCAAGAGGTTTGCTCAGTGAATCTATTGCAATAGCAACTGGCCTGAATACCGAGTTGAGATTTAGAGAAGTTGATGCTGTTCTTGTTAAATGTGTTGAAAGTTTATCGTGGACCTTGGCCTGTCTTGTCAGTGATTGTACTGAGTTGCCAGCTGGAGGCCTTTACCAGCAAACCAACTGAACTTTTCCAAAATTGCCTATTCAGCTTTAGGCCTATGCCAGTCTTGGCCCAAGCCATTTATTTCTGCACCAGAAGCTGTTCTTCAGTGAGAGATCAGCTTTGGGGATCCAGCCCCTGTGCAAAGACAACTCACAAGTTGTTGCGGGCCACCTGGAGGGAAAAGCCATGAAGTGGAGGTGTGTCGTGTCGGCCCTGCTTCCCCATGCTCACCGGTGAACTCCATGAGGTTTCCATATTGCCTGATCCATCACAGCCCACTGGTAGTGTGAGTAAATCCAGGTTAGCTCCCTGCAACACACCCTTTAATTATCTGTGGTACCATATGATTGTTACAGTAAATTTCTGGGTTACAAGAGACTGGGCCAACTGTCCAGGATTACAAATAATCAAAGCTCTGTTGTGCATGCTAACTGCCTTTGTCTTTCTATCAAGGGCCCCAACAACAGCTGTAATGCTGGTCACCCCCAGGCAATGCCTCTGGCTAGCCAGCATTTCATCCTGGGTACCCAGTATTGTGAAACGGATTATTTGGGACTAAAAGTGCATGCCAAATAACCTGAATTCAATCAGTATAGTAATCATTCAGACCAGTGGTGGCTCTCATGGCTGCAAAGAGGAGGATCAGTGGTGGCTTTCTTGGCGGCAGGGAATGGGACAGCAGTGGCAGCATTTTTGACTGCAAATCAGGACAATCCAGTGGTGCAGTGAGCAGACCAGAGGTGATGGCATTTTCAGCTGCAGTGAGGAACTGGCCAAGCAAGCAGCGTAATCCAGCGATGGCTTTCATGGCCAAAGAGAGGGCGACCGGCAGCATCTACCTGAGGATATGGCTCCAGCAGCAACCAATCCAGCCACAAGGGAAAGGCTGGAAAGCCCCAATCAGCCACAAGGGCCAGTGCTCCAATCAGGGCCAGGGGCGCAACAGACAAAAGCCATCCAGGCTTTAAATGGCAGCCCCAGATTAATAGGGCAGACCTGCAGTGGCTCTCATGGCCACAAGGAGGAGGATCAGCAGTGGCTTTTTCAGCCACAGGGAGTGGGCCAGCGGCAGCTGCATTTTCAGCCACAAAGCAGGACAATCCTGTGGTGCAGGGAGCAGACCAGAGGTGATGGCATTTTCAGCTGTAGTGAGGAACTGGCCAAGCAAGTACAATAATCCAGCGGTGTCTTTCACGTCCAAAGAGAGGGGGACCAGTGGCATCTACCAGAGGATACGGCTTTAGTGACAACCAATCCAGCCACAAAGGAAAGGCTGGAAAGCACTAATCAGCTGCAAGGGCCAGTACACCAATCTGGGGCACGAAAGACAAAAGCCATCCATGCTTTAAAATGCAGCCACAGATTAATAGGGCAGACCAGCGGTGGCTCTCATGGCACTAGGAGGAGGATCAGAAGTGGCTTTCTCAGCCACAATGAGCGGGCTAGCGGCAGCGACAATTTCAGCTGCAAATCAGGACAATCCAGTGGTGCAGGACCAGAGGTGGCAACATGTTCAGCCGCAGTGAGGAACTGGCCAAGCAAGCAGTGTAATCCAGCGGTGGCTTTCACGGCCAAGGAGAGAGAGGGATTGGTGGCATCTACCAAATGGTATTTTGTCCCTCCCACCTACCCCAGCCTCGACCTCTATTAAATGCCCACAGAGGGCATGGACAACACCAGGAAGTATCTCATTGGTTGGTAGCAAGGACCACACAAGTATGCATGAAAGGGCTGTGCACTTAAACTAAAAACTGTTCTGAGGTGCTAATTAAGTACACTCAAGTCAGCAGGGAAAGGGCTGAACACTGGAACTAAAGACTGGGAGGAGCAGGGAGGAGTTGAGTACTTGAACTAAGAGCTGGGCAAAGCGGGGGGAGATTTGTATGGTTACCAGTCACTTTGATACATTTATGGTGCCTTGCTTCTAGAGCTATACTGAAGGGGCAGGTTCTGTTTATGATTGCCTGTCACTAGTTTCTGAAGGAGCAAATTTTGTTTGTATCGAAATAGTTATTTATGTTTGCCTACAATCTGGCTCATTAAGGGGGTAGTTACTGCTTGTTTGAGGGGGATCTTGAATTATCAGAATATAAGTCACCTAGTTACTGCAATCTGGCTCACTAAGGGGGCAGTTACTGCTTGTTCGAGGGGTCTCTTGCCTGTCACCTAGTTACTGAAGGGGCAAATTTTACTTGTATTGAAATAGTTATTTATGTTTGCCTACAATCTGGCTTACCAAGGGGGCAGTTACTGCTAGTTTGAGGGGGGCTCTTGACAAAGAAGGAAAAATGTGGAGTACTAGAGAGGAACAAGCTTGGACCAGAGGTGGGAATCATAGCAGATGGGGCTGGTGGAGGACAGGACAGCAGCAGCAGGTGCCACCTTGGAGGGGAAGAAGTGTTGATAAGCAAAATTATAATTACCAGGCAATGAAAGGAAGCAAGGAATACGGTTGGGGGAGAATAGTTGGCTGTAATGATTGTGGGGCTGCGGTTCTCATGAACACTCTGTGGAAGCTAGGGGTTGCCCTATTTGCCAAAAACTAAGGAGGATGGAGGCTGAACTAGCAAGGTTAAGGAGAGATCTGAGAGGTGGAACAGGAGGGAGTAGATGGGGATGGGGGACAAGAGGAGGGACCAAGAGGGAGGAGGGGGGAAATAGGATGCAGGAAGGGGACTAGGGGGTCCGGAGCAGGGACAGGGGGGCCTGGAGCCAGAAGAGGACAAAGAGGCTATGGACAGAAGGGAACTGAGAAAATTGTATTTGACAGGAGCCATACAGTGAGGTTGAACAGGCACTGTTCTCTGACTGGGTGAGGGACAAGGAAGGAGGGAGGGGAAGGGGATCAGAGAGAACCGGAGGATCAAGCTAGGAAGGGGGAATAGAGAGGGGTGCATGGGAAGGGAAAGTGAGGGCGGGGCTAGCATAGGCAGCAGACAAACAGGAGGTAAAGTCAAGAGGAGTAAAGGAGAATATGGAGCACAAGACAGGAGCAGGGAGGAGAGCTTGGAAAAGGGTAGAGCATCAGGGAGGGGTGGGCAAGAACTAAGATCTGGAGCCAGGACCCAGATGGGAGAGGTTAGTCCAAAGGGGACAGGGAGGGTAGCCGGTAGCAAGGGGGGGGAAGAATGAGGAGAAGGGGGCAGGGGGATGTCAAATTGGAGAGGACAGAGTGCGAGGAAAGGTGCCTGCACTGGAAGGAGGGGGCATGAATGAACGGGTCAATGGAGAAGGGGTAAAAAGGTCTGGGGCAGTGGTTGTATACAGGGATTCAATTATTAAGGGGATTCAGTGGAAAGGAGGAAAGTAGCTTTCAAAGGGAGGTCAGTTCTTTGCAATCCATGAATGGAGGATGGAAGGGCATTCCCCAGGATAAAAGACTGCTTCAATTTAGTGGGAGGTAATCCATACCTAATAGTGCATCTAGGCACAAATGATATGGCAGGGGAAGAGGTGGGGGTGGTTCAAAGGAGGTTCAGGGAGCTGGTGGAGGTCTGTAAGGGATTGGTCAGCTCCCTGGCCTTCTCAGAAGTTCTGCCAATGCATTGCACTAGCACAGCCAGGCAACTCAGGGTAAAAGAATTTAACCTCTGGCTAAGGCAGTGGTGTGGGGAGGAGGGTTTCAGATGTCTGGGAGACTGGAGGAATACATGGGTGAATGAACACCTGTACACAAGGGACAGGCTACACATAAGTGACACGAGGGCTAGGTTGCTAAGAGCAAATCTGCAGGGGTACATTGACGAGAGGCTGGGGGTTGGCTGGAATTTAAACTAGACAGGGGGGAGTGTGGCACTGGGGGGAAAAGGATCCTCGGCCTAGCAGAGACAACCTAGCCTGCACTCTCCCAATGCAAGGGACAAGGGACAGCATGGGGAAAGGGTATGATAAGGGCAGGGGAGGGATGTATGGGAATTCTTGCCAACGCCAGGAGCCTAGAGAATAAAATGGCGGACTTTTTTTTTTACCAATTATTTTACCAGGTGAGGCACACTAAGCTGAAAGCTTGTTTGCAGGTGCAACCTGGGAGCATGAGGAAGTTAAGTGACTTGCTCAGGGTCACACAGTATGCAAGTGGGGGCTGTGAGATTCAAACCCAGGTCTCCAGATTTGCAGCACAGAGCCTTAAACCACTGCGCCATACTGCCTCCGACTTGGAAGCAGTCATGGGGGTGGATGATCTGGATCTGATTGCAGTAACAGAAACATGGTGGATGGAGGGCCATAGCTGGGAGGTGGAACTAGAGGGGTACAATCTTTTTAGGAGGGATAGGCTGGGTAAAAAATTGGGGGATGGCACTGTATGTGTGGGAGGGGATAGCTGCGGTGAAAGGTAGGGAGGGGAAGGGAAAGGATCTGCAGAGATACTTTGGGTTACAGTGGTAGTAAGGGGGGGCAATAAGGATGGGGGTGGTCTACAGACCACCACATCAGGGTGAGGAAGTGGATTGGGAATTGGCTAGGGATATACAGGAAAAGGTCAGAAGAGGGAAATCCTAGTGGTAGGGGACCTCAACCTACCCGATGAGACTGGCAAATTCCATCGGCCACACAGAAAAGAGCAGGAGCTTATTGGAATCACTGCAGGATGCGCTACTAAGGTAGCTAGTTAAGGAACCTACTGGGGGGAGGCTACACTGGATGTCATTTTAACAAATGGAGACAGAGTGGGGGAGGTTGAAGTTGAGGATAACTTGGAAGACAATGATCACCGGATGGTCAGGTACTCCATCCAGGCAGGGGTAGAATCGGGTAGGTCAACTACCAGGGTGCTCGACTTCAGGAGGGCAAATTTTGATAAGATGAGGGGCATCTTAAGGAGAGAGCTTGGAGGGATCCAAGAGGTGCAGGAGGTGGAGCAGCTGTGGGAGGCAATTAAGGGAGAAATTCTCAAGGACATGGAGCAATGCATCCGGGGAATCAGCAAATGCAAAAGGGGAAGAAAACCCCTGTGGTTCATGACAGGGGTTAGGAAGGCTGTCAGGAAGAAGAGAAAGGCATTTGAGGCCTACAAAAAGTCACAGGGATTAGGGATAAGGGAGGTCTATAAGGATAAACTCAAAGAAGCGTGAAGAACAATTTAAAAGGCAAAGGCAACCACGGAGGAGAAAATAGCTAGGGAGGTGAAAAGGGGAGACAAAAGATTCTATAGGTATGTGAGTGATAAGAGGGAAAAACAGGCAGGGGATACCAAGACTTAGGGGGAAGGGGAGTAAAATAGCTGTAGCAGATGAAGAGAAGACAGGCCTCCTAAATAAATACTTCACATCTGTGTTCACGATGGAAAAGCAAGGGAAAGGGCCTGTATTGAGTAAAAACGGGAAGGAGGGCATGTAGGAGGACACAAGTCCCTTCGCAGTGGCGAGGGTGTTGGAAGAGATGGGAAAAATAGAAACAGACAAGACCATGGGACCTGATCAAGTACACATGAGGGTGCTTAGGGAGCTAAGGGTGGATCTGGTAGGACCTCTGGCCAGGCTGTTTAATCTCTGCCTGGAATCGGGGGAGGTCCCAGGAGACTGGATAAAGGCTGAGGTGGTACCGCTATAGAAGGGAGGGAGAAAGGATGAGCCTGGCAACTGCTGCCCAATCAGTCTCACTTCAGTTGTAGGAAAGCTGATGGAAACTCTCATAAAGGAGAGCCTTTTAGGGTACCTAAAGGAGGGGGGGTCTGATGGATGTCAACCAGCATGGGTTCACAGTTGGTAGGTCTTGTCAGACCAACATGATCAAACTCTTTGACGGGATTACGGAAGCTTTCAAGCAGGGGAGAGTGGTGGATGTCGCCTATCTGGATTTCAGGAAGGCGTTCGACTCCAACCCCCACAAAGGGTTGGTAAGCAAGTTGAGCAGTCTGGGTATGGGAGCTAGGCTTACAAAGTGGGTAGAGGATTGGCTACCTGGGAGGACCCAGAGTGTGGTGGTCAATGGGAAGCACTCCAGGGAACTGGGGGTGTTGAGCGGGGTACCACAGGAGTCGGTGTTGAGGCCTATACTGTTTAATGTGTACATGGGGGACTTAGTGAAGGGTCTAATTGGGAAGATGTGTTTGTTTGCGGACGACACAAGGATATATAACAGAGTGGATGCTCTGGGGGTGGGTGGAGGGGAGAATGAGGCAGGATCTTGCCAGGCTGCAGGAGTGGGCAGAAAAGTGGCAATTGCAATTTAATGCAAAAAAGTGCAAAATAATGCACATAGGGCAGAATAACCCAAGGCCCACCTACTGCCTCGGGCGGCCGTACTGCAGGTCACAGAACAGGAAAAGGACCTGGGGATTTGGATTATGAACACATCAAAGGTTGGAAATTAGTGTGACCGAGCAGCTGGGAAAGCAACAATGGTGCTGACATGCATTGGGATGGGCTTCACTAGTAGGAGGAAGGAGGTGATCATGCCACCATACAAAACACTGGTCAGACCACAGCTGGAGTATGGAGTTCAGTTCTGGAGGCCCCATTTTCAGGATGACAAGGATAGAGCACAGAGAAGGGCGAACAAGATGATCCATGGGATGCAGGGAAGACCATATGGGGAGAGACTAGAGGAGATTGGTCTTCATATGCTGCAGACAAGGTGGGATGGGGACATGGTGGAACTCTTCAAATACATGAAGGGTATAAATAAGGTTACGAGCAGTAGCATCTTCAGACTGAGCGTAAACAAAACCACCAGAGGTCATGCATTTAAACTGGAGGGGGGCATATTTAAGGGGAATGTGTGGGGGTGTTACTTCAGACAGGGTTGAACAACCATGGAACAGAACAGGCTGCCAGAGTAGGTGGTGGAGGTGGATATGGTGTAGAAATTCAAAAGAGCATGGGATAGCTATATGGGGCTAGGAAGGGGAGGTGGGGGATGGGGGCGAGGTGGGAGATAAATGGGTGATGGGGGAGTTATCGGGCAGACTCGATGGGCCATAAGGTCCTATTTTGCTGGCATGATTCTATGAAATTCACACCCCTTCCTTGTTCACGACCCCTTAATAAATCTGATTATTGTTCCAGCCTTACAAGCCTATTATTAGTTGGATTATAGAACTGAAAGTGCGTACTTGCTTTGCTAACCTTGTTTTTACAGGGGGTTCCAGGGAAATTTCTGACAGCCAGACCCTGGTGGTAAGTGTAAAGGGTGTGTACATATTATTAATGTTACTTGCTGACTGTGTGTTAACTGCTGTTAAAGGTACAAAGCCACTAGGAGGGTTGGTGGGTGATTATAGCTTCCCAGAGGGCTATAACAGGTTAGATAGATGTCCCCACTATTGTTACTCTGGGTGGAGGCAACTTAATACCGAATCCAGGCCCATCAACCTGTGGTCAGAAATACAGGCAAGGGTAGTAATCCTTAGGGATAGCGCCACCTAGGGGGTGCATGTATTTATGTATTTATTTTATTTATTTAGTTTTTGTTTACTGGGTAGGTACACTAGCCAGAAAGACTATTTTCAGGCATGACCCAGAAGAGTACAGAGACAAACTTTGATAGAATCAAATAAGAATACTTAATACAAGTTACATGCAGATATTTGAGCATAACAACGGTAATAATGACAAGGATTTTAGGTAGCAGGACCAAATATACCAAAATATAATATTCAGATTATACAAGACAATACAATCAGGCAAATTTAAAGCATCCAGACACTGATTTAATAATAAGGGATAAAGTGCTAAGAGAGCGGGACCAGTCAGGCAGAAAAAGATGAAGGGGGAGCTAGAGGAAAGGTGAGAGGAGTATAGAGGTAGTAGTGTAAAGGGTATAAAAGATGAGAGATATAGAGTTTGAGAGAAAGGAGGTAGCTATGTTTATGCAGGAAAGAGAAGAGGAAAAATAGAGGATGAGAAGGTTAGAGATGAGGAAGTGAAACTGAGAGGAAGTGCACCATGTGGGGTGGACCCCAGCACCCAAGGTGACAAATGAGAAGGGGTTTGGAGTTAGAGAGTAAGGGCTAGGGTGGTTTAAAGCAGGACCATCTGTGGGAGGAGATGAGATAATGTCTAAGTTCTCTCTTAAAGTTGATGTAGGAAGCAGATTGACGAAGTGTTATACGGAGTGAATTCCAGAAAGGGGGTGCATGACAGGCAAAGGCATGACTCCCTTTTTTGGTACTATGTCTCGGGATAAGGACAAGGGCATTTTCTGCAGAGTGCAATGCATAATTGGTTTTTAAAGAGATTTTTTTTTTAATTTACCAACTATACTTTTCTGACTTATAAGAAAAATAATCCCTTTATGCTACCTTTTTTAACTTGGAGTCAAATCCTTCAATTGGTTTACATTCATTGTAAAACACAGGACCATCAAATGAGCACAGTAAGAAAAAAAGAAAGAAAAATATTTTAGGTGACTTACTAATACCCAAATCAACTGTCATGTTAACCCCCCGTACCAAGAACTTTCTGTCTCCTGTGTCAGTGAAGTGCCTATATACTTCCTGCTGCCTTCACAGCACTGAAAAAGAAAATTTTAAATATAGCTGCTGTCTTTATTTGTAAAAAACATGCTCACCGCCTTAATGGCACAGAGGCAGTGCATTGTATTGTTATGCAGTGACCTAGGTTTAGGAGGGAGTGCAGGTGGCCACATTTTCTTTTCAGTATCAAGAAGGTATTGGTGGGTTGATGGGGCTACCTAACAATCACAGGAGATAGCCAGACAATTTCAGGGGGTTGGGGAGAGGTGAACATGATGACTGACTTGGAGATTACTGATGCTCCTAAAATGTGTAAACTTGCTATAATTACTGGTCAGCATTTTTTCACATAGGGAAACCCGGTTATAATTTGTTGTTATAACCAACTGGTTATAACGGCAAACACGCACTGGGTTTCCCTCAGACCATGCATGTGCCAGTTGCCAGTCTTCCTCTACTCTGCAACCTTCCCCCAGACAATTCTCTGTCACGGCAGACTTCACCGCCCCTCACAGTCAGTGGTAACATCAGTTTTTATGTAAAAAAAAGGTATTTTTCCTCCACTGACGGTTTAAAAAAAAAAAGAATAACAAACCAAAAAAACAGAAACTTTATTTTCTGCCACTTCCTTTGGACTGCAGACCGCACTGAAATCTGACCACAGTCACAGCTCTCTCTCTTTATTTTATATAATTCCTGAGGCAAAAAAACGCTGGCCAGAATTATATAAAATAAAAGCTGGGAAGGTGCGTAAAACTTGAATTTTACACACACCCTCAGTGAGGGATGCCTTATGTGGCATCCCACACCTCGGGGGGGGGTGTAAAATTATCATTATAACACCCTACCCAGCCATTATTCTCTATTTTATTGCTGTGCAAATGTGCTTATATGCTTATGTGGCAGCCAAGTTTTAAAAAACATGGTCTAAAAATATCTTTAACACAAAAGTGTCTCAATGGCACTAAAATGGTAACACAGTGGGGGGCTACAAAAATGTGCAATGGTGCTAGCCAGTGGTACCCAGGTATTACAATGGTAGTTTACCTTTTGATTCTAGCTGGTGCACTGGTAGGACAGTGGTACAATGGTATCACACTGGAACTGAAGCAATCTCAGTGTGGTACCATAAAACTCTAATGGTAGTAGAGTGGTTATAACAGTGGTATTGCAATGGCAAACCAAAGGTACTACACTGGTATTCCAAGGAAATAATTGTAAAGGTGTAGATAGATCAGTATGTGCCCACTGCCTACAGCAGATAACTCATCTGAAATTTAAATGTCTACCTGACAGTTTTCGTTAGAATGCCTTGGAATTTTAGGCAGATCTTGTTTTCCTCATTCTAGAGTGTGGATCTGCTGTGCCTCTTGTGATGAAGTTCCAGCCTCAGGTTTTCCAAAAGTTAATAATCCAGGGACTTAAGATGTTTGTGAACCAATCAGGTTGTGACTTTCTGGATGCCATTTTTATACTACCTTATCCTACCCCTAAGATCTACTGTCTAGAGAAGGTTTATACCCATGCTACCCACTCTTGTGTTCTCTGCCGTGCTACTACCCCACCCCCCCAGAAACTATTAAGCCCTTAACTCTGCCCCAAACATTTTTGAAACCATTAATGGCCTTGGTGCCCACCAGCTCAGCTTGCAGGCTGTTCACTTGTTCAACCACTGTCTCCATAAAAAAGAACTTCCTCATATCTCTCCTGAATTTCCCTCCCACCAGCTTTCACTTATGCCCCTGTGTTCTAGATCTGCTATTCCTGCGGAATAGTTCCTTGCAATTTACTTTGTTCATTCTTGTCTGGAACTTGAAGTTCTCTGTCTTATTGGCCCTCTCCTTCCTGGCCACCGATGAGTACATGTTCAGTGCTCTACGGCGATCCTCGTAGGCTCTGTTCTGCAGGCTATGAATCTTTTTTGTTACTCTATGCTGCATCGTTATCAGACTGTTCCTGTCTTTCTTCAAGTGAGGGCTCCAGAACTGAGCACATTACTCCAAGGTGTGGCCTTACCAGTGATCTATAGAGAGATAGTAATACCTGCTTTCTCCTGCTATCAAATCCCCTCCCAATACACCCTAAGATCCTGGTTGCCTTGCTGTAGGTCTTGTTATATTGACTAGATTATTTAAGGGAGTCAATCATGATGACTCCTAGGTCCCTTGCCGTAGAAACATAACATAAACATAGAAGTTGACGGCATAAAAGGATCGCAGGGCCCATCCAGTCGGCCCATTTTACCAGTTTGCTCCTGCTGCCTCTACTAGATCAGCGGCCTCAGCTATGCCCCCCTCATGTATATGATTCCCTTGTGCCTATCCCATGCCCTCTTGATTCCCTCCACTGTACATGCTTCCACTGCCTTCTGAGGTAGGGCACTCCATGCATCCACCACCCTCTCTGTATAAAAAACTTTCTCACATTACCCCTTATGCAACCTCCCCCCTCGAATTTCGTGTCATGCCCTCTAGTTCAACTGTACTTTTTATACTGAAAAATGCTGTCCCCTTCCACCTTATTTATGCCCTTAAGATATTTAAAAGTCTCACTCATGTCCCCCCTCTTCTGTCTCTGTTCCAATGTGTACATATTGAGGTCCCTAAGTCTATACCCATATGCCTTGTAGTGCAGACCCTGCACCATCTTAGTTGCCTTCTCTGCACTGTTTCCACCCTGTCAATATCCCTACAGAGGTCCTTTTCATGGCAGTAGTTTAAGTTTAACCCCTCCCATCCAATATTCCATCCTATGGTCGCTAGTCCCAATGTGCATCACTTGCACTTTTTGGCACTGAACTTTAACTGCCACACCTTGGACCACCTCTCCAACATTTGCAGGTCCCTCTGTGACTCTCTTACCCCCTTCTCACTGTCTACCTTGCACAGAGCTTAATGACATCAGTGAAACAACGCGTGATTTTTTTATTTATTGAAAACTGGTGACCAGGAAAGGCACACTGAGCCAAGGCTCATTTCCAGATGTAACCCAGGAGTAAGGGAACAAGAGATACAGTCAGACATTACACAGTCACATTTCTTGGCACAAAATAAAGTGCAGTCACAGTTTAATAAGTACGCCAATGCAAGTGCAAAATACAATAGCATGGCACCTTGAGCAAAAATAATGTAACAAAAGAGAGACCTGCAAGGCGGGCTGATGACAGTTCAGAGGTAGAGTGTAATGGAACCTGGACTCAGGTAAGGGGAGGACCCAGACAGAGGCTCAACACATGGACAATAAGGACTCCAGTCAGGGGAAGCATCAGATATAGGGGTGACAGTTGCAGGTGGAGGAGGGAAGGAGTTTCAACTGGTGCCTGAGTGAGCCAGGAAAGGTGGAGAGGCAGAAGAAGGAGAGAAGCAGGTTCCAGGATGTGGGAAAATGATAGGAGAAGGCTGCTTGCCCATCAGAAGAGGGGGATGTGGAGTGAAGAAGGTTGAATGATCCCTGGAATGGAAAGAGCATGAAGCAGGAGGACTGGAGAGAGGAGTGAGGAAAGGTATGAGAGAAGGGACCCAAACCAGTATTTGGATATGAAGGAGGCACAGTGGGACTAGTGATGTGAGGGTAAAGGGAGGATGGATAGGAAGGAATAGAGGGAGCAGGGGCGAGTATGAGGCAGGGGAATTTGTAGCAAAGCAGCAAAAAAATGTTGCAGAAGGTGTCCAGTCTGGCAAGTGAAGTGGAGGGGGCAGTGCTATGGACCACATCCATGTAGTCAATAACCGGAAGCACCATTTTGGTACCAAGGTCCTGATGGACCTGTGGAGCTAAACTGTCTTTATGGAACAAGGCACCAAGCTTAAGGTAGAACTTGGCATGGAATGCACCAAAGTGGTCTGAGAAGTCAAGCTTGCTGTCAAGCCACACAGCAAGGTACTTGAAGGACTGAAGCACATCAAGGGGGGGTGCCATCAAAGAAAGAGAAAAAAGAGAGAGTGGGGAGTCTGGCCAATTTCTGGATGGTATTAAAGGTCATAGACATTGTTTTTTAGTGTTGACCCAGAGCTGGTTGGAGAGGAATGTATGCAGCATATCTTTCCCTGAATTCCTTCTCCTATGTCAGAGATGAACATATCGAAAAGGAGTGGACCCTGTACTGAACCTTCTTTGATTTGACTCCATTTACCACCACTACCCTCTACTATCTTCCCCTAGCTAACTACCCAACATTCTAACTATACTCTTCCCCACACCTAGATCCTCTAGCTTCTTCAGCAACCTTCAGCCTGGCACCGAGTAGTGTTCCTTGCTGAAATCAAAGTAGTGTAAATTGCTTGTCCCTTGTCTACTACCCTAGTTACCCAGGCAAAGAAAACTATCAGTTTGGTCTAACAAGACCTCTCTGCCATGAACTCATGCTATTTACTATCCTGGAGCCATAACTTTCCAGGTAATCTGCTAGGTTCTCTCTGACTAGTGTCTCCGTCAGTTTACCAACAACAGAGGTAAGACTAACAGGCCTGTAGTTACCTTGTTGCTCCTTGTCCCAGACCTTACGAAGTAGAACTATGTCCGCTACCCTCCAGTCTTTCAGAATCCCTCCTGACTGAATTAAACTATTGAATAGCCCTGCCAGGAGTTCAGTCAATTCCGATGCTAGTTCCGTAAGCGCCCTGGCATGCATCCAATTCGGCCCTAGGGCCTTATATACCTTCAAGACTGCAAATCCTTTTCTGACCCTTTCACTTGTAAATATATCTACTATTAGTATTTAGTAAGTATTGAGAAATATTTCAGTGTATGTGTATTTGCCATTAAAAATGTAGCCCTATCCTGATAATGTACCTTTACTACAGTACCTGTACCCTTTGCTGCTGGACCAGGATTTGCTTCCGGGGCAGGATTTTCAAAGGCCAGAGAATGACGTAGGGTGCTTACATCAAAAACAACTGAGGCAAGGAGCAGGATGCATCAAAGCTTGCGTCAATTTTGATTTTCAAATGGTGCTTGCATAAAAAACATGTATGCATGAGTCAGAATGGCTTGAACAAAAAAATGCCTGTGCCATGTTGGAAGGGATGCCTGTGTAAGCCCCCACCCGCTGTGTGGCATTAAGAGGACTGCTTCGGGTAAAAAGACGTTCCCCCAGCCCTTTTAATTCTGGTGGCGGGGTCCGGAGGGAGTGAAAACAAAAGCATACATTGCTACTGCAGTAGGAAGGAGAGAAAAAAAACAGCAAGACTGTTTTTTGCCTGAGAAGAGCTGAGCCAATCAGCAGGGAGCCTGGAGAAGGCTATAAATAGCCCTAGGAGTCTGCAAAAAATCCATTCCCCAAGGAGACAAGAGACGAGGAGAGCAGTGGCATCACCACGTTGGTTTTGGAGAGGCTACAGGCCCCCCCAATCTAAGTTAAAGCCCCCCAATCATCTACAGCTTCCTACAGTTTCTGCAGCAACTTAACCACTAGTAGCCAGACGTTTTTGTTTTTCATTGTTGTGACGTTTCACAGCGCCACTGCTTGGAGAATACTTTTGTTTTTCTCTGTTGGACTTTGCGAGTGCTTCTTGGGGCCTACTGAAGTCCAACAGAGAAAAACAAAAGGACTGAGCCAGCCAGTGTCCAGGGGCACTAGTTTTCCACAGTCATGGAAAAACGGAGGAAAAAAAACAAATTCCTGATTGGAGTTTCCATGCCAAAATGGAACTAGCATTTCATCATGCTATCTCAGCGAGCTGCAGTTTTTTAAATGGACAGTGCAGTGTGCTTTACTGCTTCCACAGTCTTTGCTGCCCTGTTCACTCCCTGCTTATTCCCTGATTCTAGACCTGCTAACAAGGACTTTTTCAGCTCTGCTCTTCATACTGAACAATTTCTTTGCTAGTAAGTGTAATCTTTTTTTTAATACTGAAATCAGCCCTGAGTTCATGTTAGCTGGTGTGATGATCTCTCAGTATAAACCCTACCAGGTGTGCTGGCAGACAGATCATTTTGACATATTTCGTAAGTGTATTTTGTGTTAGTTTAAAAACAAAACTGGCATTAAATTTAATGGTGGATGTTAAATCTGGAAGCATAAAGTGCCCACAATGAAAAATCACTATCTGCTGGGGTAAATGCACACTGCATCCATTTAATATGCTCTCCGTCCAGAAGTAAGATTTTATATATATATTGTATGTATTACATTGTGCACATACTGAAGTAGCAGCAGCTGTTGTAGTTTTCACAGTAAAGGAGCTGCCACTGTCTTGGTGCACTTGTTGGGGGGGGGGTAGGACGGGAAAGAACCACACACTGTATTTAATACGTCAGTTTGTGTGTTTTTAATTAATTATATTGTTGCATTTGCACTGAAGGAGCTGTTGCCATCTCAGAGCATTGAAGCTGGAGGTTAGAGGAAATGATATCTATGCCCACTGCTCAGTAAATTTTGGGCTCACTAGGAGACCACCGCGAAACACTGACAGAGACCTGCTCTTTAAATCCAGTCTCCCTCCTGAACGGCTCAGTAAGTTTGAGTATTTTTTAGAAATCTTCTAAGTAATAGATTTTATAGAGGAATTATTTGCAAGGCTGGGAGGCTTACATATTTATCTATTGTAATGTTACTCTACAATATCTTAGAAAGTGCATGAGACAAAAATCTGAAAATATGCATGTTTCCTAATTGCCTTTTGGTTTCTGTTCCTAATTTCATGAAGCCTTGTAACCTTCCCAGCAGATCTGCTGGGATAATGATGTATGACTGGTCTCTTATTTGCTCTAGGAGACTGTAACCTTCCCGGCAGATCTGCTTGGTCTCTTATTTGCTCTGAGGTCCTGTAACCTTCCCAGCAGATCTGCTGGGATAATAGTGTCTGGCTGGTCTCTTATTTTTTCTGGGAGACTGTAACCTTCCCAGCAGATCTGTTGGGATAATGGTGTCTGGTTGCTCTCTTATTTACTCTGGGGTCCTGTAACCTTCCCAGCAGATATGCTGGGATAATGGTATCATGCTGGTGTCTTATTTGTTCTGGGGGCTTATAACCTTCCCAGCAGATCTGCTGGGATAATGGTGTCAAACTGGTCTCTTATTTTTTCTGGGAGACTGTAGCCTTTACCAGCAAATCTGCTGGGATAATGGTGTTTGACTTGTCTCTTATTTGCTGTGGGGCCTGTAACCTTCCCGGCAGATCTGCTGGAAAAATGGTGTCTCTCTTTCCATTGTCCTCAGTGGTCTACTAACCCAATTTTTCCTCATGTACCATTAAACAGATGTCATGATATCCAGGCTTTTCAAACATATATTTCACCATTAAAATGCAGGAAAAGCCACTATTTGAAGGTACCAATTTCAAAATTTGCCTGGGGGGCATGCCCCCAGACCCCCCCAGCTTTGTTAGGATTTTGACTGTGCGGCATTAATCCCCCCAACTTTATACCTCTAGTGATGTTCCTGCGGGAGAGACTGCACCAAGAGCTGTGATGGCTGGTCTAGATTCCTGCAAGCACTAAGCTACAGTGCTGGGACTGAAGAATCAAAAAGAGAAACTGGAACTGCTTTCCAAAGAGCCCAAGTGGATTGCTGCTAATTCGGGCTGTGTTTTCCAAACTATTAGCTACAAAAGCTGCTTAAGTCCACCGATGGGGTGGTGAAGATTTCTGATAAGACATTTGAGAGTCTGGAGCTTGTCTTTGCAGCACAATCGAAGAGCATGAAGAGAAGTTGATGAAGATTCTAGGCCGACTGGAGAAAGGTGGGCTGAAAGTGTCAGTGGGCAAATGTCAGTTCTGCCAGCCATCTGTTAAATACGTGGGACATATCGTATCGGCAGAGGGAGTGAGCACAGATCCTGCTAAAGTGCAAGCCCTGACAACCTAGCCGAGGCCACACAACTTAAAGACTTTCCAGTCCTTCCTAGGGTTCTGTGGTTACTATCTGAGGTTTATTCAAGATTTTTCTAAGGTCATTTGCCAATTGACTAACCTGCTACAGGGCTACCCTTCCACAAACTACAAGCAGAAATGCAAGAACCAAGAAATGACTCCCAAGTCTTACTACAGAGTGAATGAACCCTTTGGAGCCAGGTGGTCACCAGAGTGTGAGGAGGCCTTCAGAGAGATCATCCGCCTCCTTATGGAAGCACCGGTACTGGCTTTTGTGGATCCCACCCAGCCTTATTTTCACCACACTGATGCCAGAATGGATGGATTGGGTGTGGTGCTGTATCAAGAACACCTGGGGATCTGTGTTCAGTGGCCTTTGCCAGTCGGAGTCTCATTGCAGCTGAAAGAAACTATCCTGTACACAAATTGGAGTTTCTGGCCCTACCTGTATGGGGCAAAATTCACCGTAAGAACAGATAACCCCCTCACTTATAACAACATCACGGCAAAGTTGGATGCAGCTGGACATCGATGACTTTCTGCCCTCTCCACATACGACTATGAACTGGAATACAGGCAAGGACTGAGCAACATTGATGCTGATGCGTTGTCCTGCAGACCACATCTGGAGACCCCCACTGATACACAAGAACTGTTTTCAGAGGCAGTGCAAGCAGTGTGCAGTAAGTGTTTGCTTGGGAACTCAGAGGCAGTTGTGCTACCCTGCAGACTTATTGATTCCTTGGGGGCCCCTCCAGATGCCATACCGGATGCTTATTCCAACTATACCGGCATTGACTTTAAGCATTTACCACAGCCAAATAAGAGAAAACAGAAGTATTTACAGACACAGGATGACAATCTTAAGGGGGTAATAGCAGCATTGGAGAAGGGGGACAGCCCAGACCAAGTGCCAATAACCCACCAGGATGTGCCTATCCTACTGTAAGAACAAGATAAACTGGAACTACAGAATGGCCGGTTATATCAGATTATCACAGACCCAAAGACCAAAAACCATCAGACAATTAATGCAACTGTGGTCGTACTGCCAGGTGGCAATGAGGTTGTTACACAATGACATGGGCCATTTGGGGTTTGAGTGGACTTTGAGCCTGGTGAAAGACAGATGTTACTGGCCCAGAATGGTGAGAGACACCGAAGCTTACTGTAGAAAATGTGCAAGATATGTCCAAAGGAAGACCCTTCCAAAAAGGATTGCCCCATTGATAAACATAGAAACCACTGACCCCTGGAGTTAGTCTGCATGGACTTTTTTATCTGTGGAGCCTGATAGCAAAGGTTTTAACAGTGTATTAGTCATTACCAACCATTGTACCAGATATGCTCAGTCCTAACTTACCAAGGACCAGAAAGCTAGTATAGTTCTGAAAAAGTTGTCGGAATTTATCACCCATTACAGCATACCACAACGCATTCATTCTGATCAAGGTCCTGACTTCCAGAGTAAACTGGTTAAGGAGTTTCTAGCAGCACATGGAATTCAACAATCAAAAACTACCCCTTATCACCCTCAAGGGGACCCGCAGCCTGAGAGATTTAATCGGACACTCATGGACATGCTGGGCATTCTGAACCATAACCAGAAGACCTGGAGCCAGCATGTACTGCAGTTGGTGCATACTTACAATTGTACTAAGAATAGTGCCATGGACACCTCCCCCTACTGGCTGATGTTTGGAAGAGAGGCTCAGCTGCCCATAGACCTGACTTTTGGTCTGTCACCTGAGGGAACCAGCAAGGAGTCATATGTACAATATACCAAGCACCTCAAAAGCCAGCTTCAGGACTCATACAAGCTAGCATCAGAATGTGCTGGGAAGGTGAATGCAGGAAACCAGGCCAGATTTGACCAGAGACTAAGACCACAACTACTCACTGTGGGGGATTGAGTACCATTACGGAACTTTGGAGTCCGCGGAAAGCACGAATTGGCAGACAGATGATTGTCTTAGCCCTATGTCATCCTGGAGAAGTTGTTTAACTTACCTGTTTATAAAGTTAGACGAGAGGGAGCCTCACACCATCAGAACCATTCACCAAAACCACCTATTACCAATAGGACACCTAGCTCCAGTCATCAAAGAAAAGAAGCCTTCTACCCCAAGGGCCCCTAGAATTAGGAGCAGCACCCAGGAGGGTAACCAAATACAGCATACTCAAACTGCCAAAGTACATGCTTCTTTGGCCCCGACTCCACAATATGAAGATTGTCAAGAAGACCCCAAGGTTTTGTGGTAGCAACCCTTCGCCAGTTCAAATGCCCCAGCTGACCAGAGTGTAGAGTGATCTGGAGATGACTCAACTTCAGCAATCATATCTTTTGACTAGAATGTTGATGCTGAACTTTTTGTCCCACAAAGCGATCTGGACACCACTATTGATAACCCCTTTGTGGATATGAATGTTACTGGCTTGCTGGAGGACTCTACAAATCCTGAGGATGCCCAACAAGAAGGCCCTGTGGACACTGATACCTCTGAAATGAACACTGAACAGGACAGTGCCCCCATGAATCTCCCAGAAATCTCACAGATGCCTAGGAGATTAGTAAGAGCCCTCAAGCCCCTGCTAAAATGTATAATCAACTTGGACAGTCATCTGATATGTCCTTTCATGTGGTGCACAAAAGAATTGTGCATATAGTACAGGCTGTGTCCCTAACCCAAAAGTTTAAATCTGAGGTGAAAGTAGAAGTTAGTAAACAAGGGCAGCTTAATGTGTTACCTGTTAATGACTAATTAACCTCTTTCTTTCTAGGTTATGTAACTTGTTTGTTCATTGACCCATTTTCCTTCCACAGCACACTGCCCTAAAATAGAATTTGAGACTCATGAACTGTGGGCAGTGTCTTGTCAAGGACAAGTTCTAAAGAGGGTAGAGTAAGTAAGCCCCTACCACCTGTGTGGTATTAAGAGGACTGGTCTGGCTAAAAGGACTTTCCCCACAGCCCTTTTAATTCTGGTGGTGGGGTATAGGGGCAGCAAAAACAAAGGCAGACATTGTTGCTGCAGCAGGAAGGAAGGAGAAAAAAATGGCAAGACTGTTTTTTTGCCTGGGAAGAGCTGAGTTAATGAGCAGGGAGCCTGGGGAAGGCTATAAGTAGCCCCAGGAGCCCACAAAAAATCCAGTCCCCAAGCAGAACAGAGACCAGGAGAGACTGCACCAAGGGCTGAAGCCCCAAACTGTGATGCCTGGTCTAGACTCCTGCAGGCACTAAGTTACAGTGCAGGGACTAAAGAATCAAAAAGAGAAACTGGAACTGCTTGCAAAAGAGCCCAAGTGGATTGCTGCTGATTCGGGTTGTGTTTTCCAAACTGTTTGTTACAAAAGCTGCTTAAGTCCACCGCAGGGTGGTGAAGATTTCTGATAAGACATCTGAGAGTCTGGAGCTCATCTTTAGCTCAGAGAACCTCACTTTTGGATTTACAAAAGACTTTTGTCTAATTGCTGTTCAAGGAAATTGTTCTGCCTGAGACCCCAACCGGGGATCGGGGTCTGCACTGAACTGATCCTGCTAGAACAACAGACATGTGGTTCATCTTTAGCTGAGAAGCTCCTGTCCTAGCTGCTGCCTGTCACAACCTCACTCAGCAGGTCAGCCCTCTGCTCCCAAAGTGCCAACCTCTGAGCATAGAATTGTGAACAGTTAACAGAACAAGGTAACCCTCTTGTCTGTTTTGTGGGTTCAAGTCACCTTTGTCCCAAGTTCTGGAGGGATTCAAACTGATAACCTCTTGTTAGTGTACCCAATTGTCAGGCTCAGATAATTCTGTCTGCGGGTGGCCAGATATCTTTGCCTATGGGCACCTAACCAGGTATTACAAAATGAACCCTTAGAACTCTATGCAAGACCTAGAGAACTCTTACCTGTTTCCTGGTTTGGTACCACAATAAGCTCATGCACAGTGTCAACTGTAACCATCTAAGCTTCACTTATAAAAAAAGAAGTTTCAAGGCACACCAGGCAGTTTCCTTTTTTTTAACATACATAGCTTTACTTTAAAATAGGTAAAAATAGGAAAACAGTGAATATAGAACAAGATATCCCAACACATACAATCTTAAAAACAAAACAGGTTTAAAAGTGCAAATTCCTACAACCCATACACTCAGACTGGTCTTATCTAATGTATCCCTACTTTCTTAATCTTTCAGTGCTTTGATGTTCCTCTTTCTCAGTCAGAAAATGAATGTCTCTCTCTCTCTCTCTCTCTTTCTCTCTCTGACTCTAAGGTCTGCTCAGTATACTTAAAAGCAGTCTTGAGTCAGCCTTCTCTCCGAGGTCACCTAACTCCACCTTGGTGTATTAAAATTTATATTTTATAACACAGAATGTCCTAATAAGATATTTAAAAAAAATAGGTGACATCAGTGAATCTCCTCTCTTCATGTGACTTCCCCAAACCAGTCTGTGATCTGTTTCACACATACATCAGAGTCTCTTTGATGTAATTAACTGGCTTCCTCTGACGATACCCTAAAAACAAATGCATATTGGACTTCCCAGTTTAGTCTGGGATCTGCTTCACACAGACTTCAAAGTCTCTTTGATGTAATTAACTGGCTTCCTTGGAAGACACCCTAAACACATGCATATGCCCCTTTCTTCATGACACTTAGTGCAAATCAAAGGATTTCTCTGAGGACGTCATAAATGGATATTTTAGTTCCTGGCTTCAAAGCAAACTGACAAGCTAATTGCATCCCAGATATCCGTAGTTTAACCTATGTCCTGTCCTTTGAAATTATACCTGGGGGAGGTTGATGTGTCATTTCAGCAAGACAGTAGTTTCTCCTGACAGACACTCCCCTACATATTTTATATTGCAGAAAAAATATCATAGTGTAATCAGAACCAGCTGTCCATGTGCCACACTGCCTACCATGCGTTCCAGAGGATTTCAACAGAGTGATCAGATGTCAAGGGCATCCTTCTCATCTGCACCATGTCAGCTAAGTACACTTTTACCACCGGGGGATTACAAATAGTTGCTGTTGTTCCAAGTTGCTTTGCCTTGTGTTATTTCTTCATCTAGGACCCAAACGTCAGCCAACCTTTGGCATCGCTGGCCTGCCACCATACTGGGGAACCCCAAAAGACATTGGGACAGGTCTGGTACCACATGGGTGGGAGCTTGAGGGAAGTTGCATTGGTTGTTATTAACGGCATTACAGGTATAATTACTGGTGATGGAAAGTGCTGTATAAATGCTTAATCTAACCTTATTTTCTTGCAGCCAAAGCTGCCAGTCCTACACCCTACAGTGATAAATACTTGCTGTGCCTATGGTAATTACTCTCTCCATGACTGTTTTGGGGTATTGTGTATTGTGGAGTGTCTGGAAGGGTCCAGGAGATGGAAGTGTTGTTCCTGGGGAATGAGTAAAGGTCACTGGATATTCTGCCTGTGTCCTCAGGTGGAGGACCCACACCACCAAAGGTTTACTCATCATGGTCTTGTCTCACAAGGACCCAGGCTGGATCCCCAGCTGTCACGAGGGCTCCAGAGTCGGTACTCAGGACAGGCCAACAACCTACCCCACACCTGCATCACCGAAATGATCCACCATCCCCTTATTTGCAGTTTTCAAGGAATGTGAGTCCTATCCTTGTGTCTAAGATGCGAGTCACTGTTAGACCAGCCAGAGTTGGTCTAAGGGACACTAGAGTATATAAAGAGGCCCACAGCAGGTGGTCAGATCTGACTATGTTACTATTAATATTTTGGGGGCTAAGTCTTGGTAATTTCATCAGCTGTATTTTTTGACTTAGCTTGCATCATTCTCATCATTTGCACCATTTTTTGATTCAACTTGCACCATTTTTTGACTCAGCTTGCACCATTTTCTGTTGAGTCATTTATTTGAATCAACTTTCACCTTTTTTGTTGCAGCTAAGGTCATTCTCATTGCTTGCATCATTCTGTTGATGCAGAAGATGTCTTGTGTTAGTTTGGGGGACTTTGCTACACAGAATGCTTCTCTTGCAAAATATGGTGCACAGTATTTGGCGCAACTAGATCTGATGCAAGGTTGATGTTTGATGCTGTAAGAGCTCTTTGAAAATCCGGCCCCAGTGTTTTGTATATTGCAATGTGGATAGAAATTTAGAAAAATGAATGAAACAAAATTGTTAAATTGTTATTGTTCCTTCCCAGTTTGCTTGTTGAAATGCAGTGTTTATAGCAATGGTGATGTCACTAATGCCATATTGTTCCAAGTTCAGACCTGGGGGGGGGGGGTGAGTCAAGTCTAAAGCACTACTTACCATATTTAATAATTAAAAAAAATGTGAAACCTGTTATCACAGCAGGGACTGGGAGTATGACGTTAACTGCCAACCCAATAAGATTTGGTAACCACTGGTAACAACAGGCCAGTCATCCCGACTTCAGTGTTGTGCAAGGTCCTAGGAGCCATTATCAAGGATAGAATAACAGAGCACTTAGCTGATGCCAAAGCTCTTGCCTTTCTCAATGTGGTTTTATGAGGGACCAGTTTTGCAAAACAACCTGATCACCTAAGAAACCATGATACTTAGTTTCTCACCATTAGTCAGCCACTAAAAGGTGAATTACGAGTCTATTGCCTGTGGTTTGGTTGGGCAGTGGGTGACTCACATCAAGCAACCCACCAAGCACTACTTAAAGAGCAACTCTGCACTTCAGCATATACTTTCAGAAAACTTGATGTTTCAGCTATTAAAATTTACTGGAGAATACATTTTTCCTATTTTGAGTTTTCATTTTCAGAGTTTATAACTCATCATAGTATTCAATCCAAAAAGTCAGTACAAAAATAAAATGGCCTGTCCTTAACTACATAAAAGATGATGCAGAAACATAGAAGATGATGGCAGAAGGGGACCTGTGGTTCATCAAATCTGCCCAAGCAAGGTATCCCAGGACCAATTGTGCACCAATGTTCTGTCCTCCTAGACACCCAGCCTAGCCCTTGCCAGTGCCATGCATTTGTTCCCAATCCTTGTCCCACCTGTGCTTAAAGCTTGATGCTGACTTTGCAGCCACCACCTTGGGAAGTAATCTATTCCAAGTTTTCACCACCCCTCTCTGAGAAGTAATACTTTCTGTTGTCCCTCTTGAACACTCCACCCTTCAATTTCCACTCATGCCCTCTTGTAGTAGAATTAACGTTCCTGGTAAAAAGCTGAGCTTCTGGCAACTTGCTGATGCCTTTAAGGAACTTGAAGGTCTCAATCATATCCCCCCTCTCCCCTTCTAGTCTCTAGCGAGTACAATTTCAGAGCCCCAAGCCTCTCTTCATAGGTGATTTCCTGAAGGCCATGTATTATTTTTGTTGCCCTTCTCTGGACCACTGCAGTCTATCAATGTCCTTTCTTAGGTGAGGCCTCCTGAATTGTACACAGTACTCCAGATGAGGCCTCACCAATGACTGGTAAAGTGGAAGTATCACCTCCCTGTCCCTGCTGTCTATCCACTGCCAATGCATCCTCACAACCTGCTAGCCCTGTTATAAGCCTCATTGCACTGACTTTCTTGCTTGAGGTTGTCCCTACTGATGACTCCCAGATCACGTTCCTCAACAGAGGAGCTCAGCTGGACTCTGTTTAGCCAGTGTTCTTCCTTGGGGTTGGCCCTACTCAGGTGCATCACCTTACACTTCTTAGCATTGAAGTTTAATTGCCATATTTGTGACCACCTTTCCGACTTCTTAAGGTCCTCCTGTAGTTGTCTGACTCCCTCCGTACTATCTACTCTTTCGCTGTGTTTCATGTCATCCGCAAACATGGTGATGTTGCCATTTTTGCCCTCATTGGTGTCACTAATGAATACATTGACGAGGACCAGCCCCAGGACTGACTCCTGAGGCACCCCACTAGTGATCTGCCTCTTGTTAGATATCACCTCATTTACTACCACCCTTTGTTTTCTGTCCCTCAGCCAACTCCATACCCACTTTACTATCTGTTCTGCTACCCCAAGGTCTTCCAGCATTTTTAAGAGGTGTCTGTGTGGGACTGTGTCAGATGCCTTACTGAAGTCAAAGTAAAGCAAGTCCACCACATGACCCCTGTCCAACTCCTTGGTCACTTTGTCAAAGAATGTAATAAGGTTCATTTGACATGACCTGCCTGTCACAAACCTGTGTTGTTTGTAGTTCTGGAGGTGAATTATTTAGAGGTATTCCACTAGATCTTGCTTGATTAGGGCCTCCATAGGTTTACCTACTACTGATATGAGGCTGACTGGCCTATAGTTACTTGTATCTTCCCTGTCTCCACTCTTGTGCAGTGGTACCATGTCAGCCACCCTCCAGTCACCTGGAACTACCCCCGACTCCAGTGACCTGTTGAACAAGTGCTCGAGAGGTGCTGCCAGCTGTTCTGCAAGCTCTCTGAGCACTCTATGGTGTAAACCATCAGGGTCAGGGGCCTTGTCGGGCCTGATGTCTGAAAGACCCTTCCTGACCCTGTCTGTGGTGAACTCCTGGGTGCATATTCTCTGAACCCCTCTGGTCTAAGCTCTAATACCACTGTCTGGCAGTGGACCCTGATTCTCCTTCATGAATACTGAGCAAAAGTATTTATTTAGGGCCTCTGCTTTTTGACCACTGTCTTCCAGAGCCTCATCTCCCACTTTTACCCTTACAATTCCACCCCTTTCTTCCTTTTTTCACTGATATAGCAGAAAAGGGTTTTCTCCCCTGATTTGACTCCACGAGCAATTTGCAGATCTTTTGCTGCCTTGGCCTCCCTCACTATTTTTCTGGCCTCCTTACTTTTCTGAGTGTAATCCTCCCACTTCCTGTCCTCTTTATGTTGGCTGAACCATTTGTATGCATTCTGTTTGGCCCTGATTGCCTCTATTAGTGGTCTCTTAAACCTATTTTTCTGTGTTGCAGTCCTGATGCAGAGTCTTGTTGCCTCTAGAACCATATCCCTAATATCTTTCCATGTTTCCTCCACGTCTGGCTTGTCTCTGATGTTTGTTACTTTATCACTCACAATCTGCCTCAATCAACCAAAATCAGCCTTCTGAAAGCACTGCACCTCTATGTTTGAGGTGGTTTTAGTAGCACCTGTGGTTATTTCAAACCAGACTGTATGGTGATTGCTATTTGCCAAAGGTTCTTCCACCCTCACGGATCAATTTCTTCAGAGTTTGTGAGGATCAGATCCAAGATGGCATCCCCCTAGTCAGGTCCTTCACTAGTTGAGACAGCAGACAGTCCTGGAATGTGTCCAGTAAAGCCTGACTTTTGGTGCTCTTTGCTGCTGGAATATCCCAGTCCACATCTGGCAGGTTAAGGTCCCCAACCACCACTATGTCACCTTTACCAGCCATCTTTTGTAACTCCTCAGCTAATTGTTCATCTTTCCCCTCTCTCTGACATGGGGGTCTGTATATCACACCCATGAGCAATTTCTTTCCAGCATTGGTGGCCATGTTGACCCAGAGTGACTCCAAGCCCCCCCAGCCTTGATGCTTTCATCCTCTGTTGCATCGATGCCCTCCCTCACATAGAGGGCAACCTCCCACCTCTCCCACCTGTCTGTCCCTTCTAAACAGTGTATAGCCTGGGATGGCCAAGTCCCATTCATTGTTGTCCATGGCCCAGCTTTTAGTAATAGCTACCAGATCAACCTTTGTGTCTGCCACTAGAGCCTGGAGGTCACTGATCTTGTTGACCAGGCTCCTAGCATTGAAGCAGACTCCTCGCCATGAGCTAGCATCATGATTCCTGTTGGGAGATTTTGTTTCCCTTTTTCCTGCTGGTTGTTCCTTGTGTTGTTTTTCTGTTGCTGCCCCTTTGTTGTATGCTTTCTTTGTCCTAATGTAATTGGTGCACTTATGTTTGTTCTCAGTTTTCCTGTTGGGGGAGGGTTTGGCAAGGCACACTACTTGTTTCTATGCCTTAGTCTCTCCTCTGATTAGTTTAAATGGTCCAAGTACACTTCCATCTTCTGGGCCAGTGCTGTTGTTCCCTCTTGTGTGAGGTGAAGTCCATCCTGTTTGAAGATTGATCTTTCCCAGAAATTCCCCCAGGATCCAGTAACTTGGAAGCCTCTTGTCCAGCACCAGCTCTTCAACCAGATGTTAAATTCATCTATTTCCTCCAGTCTGATTCTTTCCATGCTGCCATCTTTACCCCATACAGGAAAGACTTCAGAGAAGGCTACTGTGGTCGTAGTTGTTGAAAGCCTATCTTCAAGCTTCTCGATATGGACTGTTTTGCATCCTCCACTGCCTGGTCAGCCAGATTGTTTGTTCCAGTGTGTACCAGTATTCCCATGTCTGCTTCCTCCATGTTCACAATTATTCTGATGCACTCACAGTCTCTTGTTGCTGAGGTACCAGAAGCATCTGGCTGTCACCCTCTTCTGCGAGTACTTGTGCATCCTAGATTCCATTCCTCTGATCATAGAGTTGCCGACTACCAGGATCTTCTTGGTTCCTTGACTGGCCTGCTGAGGTCTGCTGCTGGTTGTTGAGGTTGCTGCACTCTTCACCCCCTTGATGGTTCCTTGACTGTCTTGCTAAGGTCAGCTGCTGTTTGTTGAGTTTGCTGAGGTTGCTGCACTCTTCACCCCCTTGACAGGACTAGCATCCCTCCTAAGCAGAGCTGACTGATTCCCTTCTACTAGTAGCTCAAAGTGATTTGTTGTCCTGATTGGGGTGTCTTGAGTTGTGTCATCCATGCTTTTCTTTGCTGGATTCTGATGTCCTCTTTTCACCACTTTCCAGCTTCCTGGCCCTGTGGCTCTTTGAAGTAGGGGGGATGGAGTGCTCCAAGTCAAATGTTGCCAAAGCCTTTTGTTTCAGGCTGCTACCAGCTGGGCCTGCAGGTCATGTATTTTCTTGCATACTGGGCAATGACCTGTCCTCCAGAGGTGGTGTCATAAACAGCAGTTGTGAGATCACTTGGGGACAACAGTAAATCTGCGTAGAAAACATTAAGTGAAGAACAGGAGAAAGGTATGCAGGGGGGAGAAAATAGCAAATAAATGTTCCACTATAATCATTCCACCAGATACAAGTTCTGCAGGCAGTAGTGGTGGAGGAGAAGGAGCTGGTCATGGTAGGACAGTGACTGGGAGTCATGGTTTTAGGGCTGAGAGGTCAAGGACTGGGCACATGATAGTACAGCCAAAGAAATCATGGTTTATTAGTCCCCAGATACCACTGCAGTACAAGCAGTCTTCCCATCCAGTATATCTGATGATGAAACCATCCTGAGAAGGCCAGAAGCATTACAGTTTCCCCCACTTCATTCTTCAAGTGCTTCCAGTTCCCCTAATGAGGATAGACATGATCTATACAGAAATGTAGTCTAGTTCCCAGGAAAAAAATCATCTTGCATTTTCTGCCCAGTTCCTCAAACTCCACCCCAATATCACTAGCATTAGTAGTGGTGTCCGAAAACAGCATGAAAGAAGGGAGTCAAGCAAAAAGCCAAAATCATGAGTTCAAATTCATTACTGTATTCATGTTTCTTGGTGCACAAATAAAATGGAAACAATGAATAATAATTACAAACTTAGAGATTATCATATATATTAAATGGAGTGTCAGTGGCTCAGCAGGTAGCACACTCACCTATGAGGCCAGAAGATTAGAAGGCTGTGGGTTCTATCCTCACACCAGGCCCTTGGATTAAGTCCCAGCACTGCAGTGCAGCATGAGGGGGGCGCTACACTCCTGAGGTGCCAACTTTCGGATGAGACGTTAAACCAAGGTCCCATCTGCCTCTTCTGGTGGTAGTTTAGTTGGATGTTAAAGTTCCCATAACACTTCTCAAAAACAGTAGGGGAATTTTTATTAGAAGTTTGGGCTTCATTACATACACAAACGAAAATACATAACAGAAAAATAATTAAGTTCATAACAAAGAAAATCATACTAGAATGCTCATATCATAACAAACAAAAAGGTTAAAGATTTCCCTGTCTTACTAATAATTCAAAAATAACAGCTACATTAATTTACGTAAGTATGGACATTGCACCTTTCCCCTTTACTACATTAGTTCAATTATGATTCACAATGTATCCATAAATGTTTAACTTTAGCTAAGGGGAAATGAGACATATACTGTGTAAAAGGGTGTCATTCTTTCACATACTGCACAATGTTTTGTAGGGCTTTCTTAATATTCATCAAAAGCTCTATATGCGAGACCCATTTTGCTGTAATACCCATAGACAGTGGGTTTGTCAAATGAAGTATCTTATGGTAGCAAATAGGACATACACAGTGTCACTGTAGTACTTTCCCCATGTACCTGTCTATGGACCATACATAATTTCTAGGTATGATAAATTTAAAAACAGAGGTTCTTGCCATTCTTTAGCTTAAAGTACCCAGAAGTGCTTCGCACATACCCATTCTACAAATAGGTGCTCTTGTGATTCTGTAATCTGCACACAAGAATCTCTGGGACGTTATCTCTCTGTTATCTGATTATGCTTAGTGTTCCCCCAGACACTTAACCTTCCATAGTTTCCTAGCCATAGGCTGTCCCATATGAAAGGTGGAATCCTAGGGTTCGATAACTGCCTTAAGACGCTACATAACTGCGTATGCTCACACAATGGGAATACTATTGTAGCCTGGCCTTCTGTTTGTATAATGGAGTGATAAACTACCTTCCTGTCAGATGTCTGGAGGTGGCAAGGGAGTAACTGCCATTTGATAGCTTGTTTGAGACATTCCAGTCCATACTGAGGGATCACTACCCCTCTATTCAGAGATCTGGATTTGCCCTGTTCCCAGGCTGGAAGACCTGATCGTAGTCAGTGTTCTATCAATGGCTTCCATACTTTGATTCCAGGTCTTAAAGCTAAACCTATGTTGTAACACATAAAGATGCTCATGTAAAAGGCTACTGGGTGAATCATATCAACTCCCCCTTCTGTTACTGGTCTATACGTGTGTTCTTTTTTTATGGGATTCAGCCAGGATCCCCAAAAAGCCTGAAAAAAACCACTATATAGCTTGGTCATTATTCCCAGGGGGGGAGATAAACAGAGGTTAAGTACAAAAAGATAGGGACCAACAGGGTTTTAATAAGGATGATTCTTCTCTTTTTATGTTGATTGCATGCATGCGCAAGAAACATGTTGCGGCAGCTTGCTGCTGAAGCAGGTTGTGGAGGTGCAGCACTGTTGTGGCCAATGCCCCCACTGCCTTTTGTGGCTTGGCCTGCTGTCCCCAATGGGGTGGCACACTGCTGCTGACACTAGTTCAGCCAGCGTGCCACAACCTTGAAAAGTTTTAGCTGCTGCAATCAGGGGCCTCCTCATCATTATAGTGTCATCCGCTGCAATAAGGGAGTGACCCATCATTTCAGGGCTCCCTTGCATTCCCCGACCAGTTTGCCGATGGGGAGCAAAGTCCCCATCATTTTGTGTTGTTTGCTGAGGGGGTGCCCAATCCCACTCAGCATCATGTCATATCCCCTTCCCCTGGTTCTTTGCCAATGGGATGTCCAATCCCCCGGCTCATGAGACCCCCCCACAACAGTATGTCCCAACGGGAGTGTCCAGTCCCCATTGGATCTAGTCCCCCCACCCCAAAACATGCAGATGGCATGCTGGGAGCCCACCCCAGTGTGCCAAAAGTACCTGAAAAAGAAGAAAAGTCCCGCAATGTCTCTTTTTTCTAACCCTGAAAAGAAGAAAACTGTTCCTCGCCGTCTGCACCCCCTCCCCCAAGCCGCACCCTCCCACTGCGTAACCACCTCCCCAAACCCTCCCTCACCCCCATACTTACCTCCGGAGCTTGGCGTGACAATCTTGGGTGGACCAGAAACACATCTGCACTCTTCAAAGCTGACCACGAACTGAGGAAATGCTGGTAAGCTGTATAATGGCATAAATAGGTTTTTTTCAACTTTGGTGCATATCTCAGGCATATTTTTGAATTTTGGCACCAAATTTTCAACATGGGGTTTTTGGGACCCCTCCTCATGAATTCAGCCACTGTCATGGCATTATTCAGCCCCGAAAGATGATTTCACATCACTGTGCGGAATCACCTTTCAGGACTGATTAACGAAGCAGCAGTGCCAGTGTTCATGAGGTGGGCTCTCAAAAAGCCTGTGTTGCAACTTTGGTGGAAAAATCAAAAACATGACTGTTTTACGAGTGTGCATTGTGCAGTTGCTACACATGCTCGTAACTTTGCAATTTGCAATATTTTCTTGCAACATTGGCATTTTTCACGCCTCCTTATGAACAGTACAGCTGTCATTTTCCCCATCCTGGCCAAACATTATGTTTTCGCACTTCCAGTCTAGAATAGTGCAGTTGCTGTGGGAAATCAGTGTTCGAGACAGATTAAGAAAATGACAGTGACACTGTTCATGAGCAGAGGTCCTAAAATCCCTATGTTGAAAATTTGGTGACGATAGCCCATTACATGACTGTGCTACAAGTGTGCGTTGCGCAGTTTCCAAGCACTCTTGTAACTTCGCAGATTTGTAATATTGTCACGCCAGATTTTCAACACTGGCATTTTTTCACACCTTCTTATAAGCAGTACAGCTGTCATTTTTCACATCCTAACCAAAATGTGTTTTCGCACTTCCGGCGTAGAATAGCGCAGTCGCCGTGGGAAATGAGTGTTAGGGACAGATTAAGAAAATGACAGTGATGCTGTTCATGAACAGAGGTCCTCAAATGCCTATGTTGAAAATTTGGTGATGATAGCCCATTACATGACTGTGTTACAAGTGTGCGTTGCGCAGTTTCCATGCACCCTTGTAACTTCGCAGATTTGTAATATTGTCACACCAGATTTTCAACAGTGCCATTTTTCACACCTCCTTATGAGAAGTATAGCTGTCATTTTCACATCCTAACCGAATGTGTTTTGCACTTCCAGCGCAGAATAGTGCAGTTGCTGTGGGAAATCAGTGTTCAGGACAGATTAAGAAAATGACAGTGACACTGTTCATGAGCAGAGGTCCTAAAATCCCTATGTTGAAAATTTGGTGACGAAAGTCCATAAAATGACTTTGTTACAAGCGTGCGTTAAACTGTTTCCACATACCCTTGTAACTTCACAAATTTGTAATATTTTCACGCCACATTTTCAGCACTGGCATTTTTTCACACTTCCATTGTTAGAAAGGTAGAACTGGGGGAGGAAGGGGAGAGGGAGGTAAGTTGCCTGCCTGGTGCCATGGCTTTGAGGGACAGGGAGCGAATCCTCAGGATTGCCGGAGCAGCTGCACAGGGGAGGGAGCTGGATGTCATTGTCCACCTAGGAACAAATGACCTGGTTAAGAAAGGGATTAGGGAAGTGCAGGAAGAGTTTATGGAATTGGGGAGGGGCCTTAGACAAGTAGCACGCATGGTAACCTTCTCAGAGGTGCTGCCCATTTATGGTGTAGGAGAGGCTAGGGTGTTTTGCACCATGGGATTCAATCAGTGGTTGAAAAACTGGTGAGCTCAGGGATTTGGCTTCATTGGGGACTGGGGGTCCACCTGGAGTGATGCAAGCCTATACTGGCATGATGGGCTGCATCTGTCCAGGAGGAGAATCAGGATCCTAGGTGATAGGTTTAAATGCTTCATTGGCAAGCATTTAAACTAGACAAGGGGGGAGGCACTAGAAAGGAGCAGGGAAATTGTAGCCCCCAAAAATCATGGTAGTAAGTGCGGTAAACACCAACATAGAGGTGTCGATAGGGAGAAGGGCAGGGGTAAATGGAGAAAGTGACAAAGGCAAGAAGGACAGGGATGGGGCAAAAAGGAGTAAGGCCATCAGGAAATGGAGGGTAATGAGTACCAATGCCTGTAGTCTGGGCAACAAGCTCCCTGAGATGGTGGCCTTGATGGAAGAGGGATGCCTGGATATCGTAGCAGTCACAGAAACATGGTACACAGAGAACCATGACTGGGATGTTAACATATCAGGGTACATAACCTACAGGAGAGACAGGCAGGGGAGAAGAGGGGGAGGAGTAGCTCTCTATGTAAAGGAAGGTAGATAAAAGCAACTGAACAAAAGAGTAAACAGGGAGGAGAGGAGGCACTGTGGGTCACCTTGGAGACTGGAAAGGGCACCACAATCTGCACAGGGGTTGTGTATAGACCCCCATGTCAGGGGGAGGGGATGGACAAGGATATGATAGAAGGCATTCTTAGAATGGCAGAGAAAGGGGAGATACTGTAGATGGGAGACCTGAATCTTCCAGATGTTAACTAGAGCACATTTGCTGCAGCCACATCCAAGAGCAGGGCCATTCTTGATGCCCTACAGGTGGCAGGCCTCAGACAGCTAGTTTCAGAACCCACTCATGAGGGAACAATCTTAGACCTCGTACTCTCAAATGGGGGCAGTGAGAGGATCTCAGATCTAGAAGTGGATTGCCATCTGGGAACAAGTGACCATCAAACAGTGTGGTTCACGTTAAACTCAGCTACACAGGCAAGCCATACAAAAGTGAGGGTACTGGACTTTAGGAGGGCTGACTTTGGCAAGATGGGAGAGTGCCTCAGAAAAGCACTAGCAAACAGGCTAGAAGGAGGTGTGGAGCAACAATGGGAATCATCAAACTGCCATCACAGAGGCAACAAGCCTTTGTGTGAAGCAAATAAACAAATCAAAATGAAAGAAAAAGCCACTATGGTTCTCAAAAGAGGTGGCTGTGAAAGTCAGGAAGAAAAAGATAGCATTCTGGAAGTATAAGGAAACACAGAAGGAGCAGGACAGAGAGCTATACCAGTTAAGGCAGAAGAAAGCACGGAGGGAAGTCAGAATAGCAAAGGCCCAAACTGAGGAAAAGATAGCCAACTCAGTTAAGAAGGGCGATAAAACCTTTTATAGGTACATCAGCGAGTGTAGAAAGACAAAGGGAGGGGATAGTGAGGCTGAATAGAATGAACGGTGGGTGGGCAGAGGGGGACAGTGAAAAAGCAGGGATACTGAATGAATATTTATGCTCAGTATTCACAAAAGAGGAGGGGGAAGTGCCTAATCCAATTAACAGAAGCACTCTTGATAGGGGAGTCGATCCCAGTCCTTTCACAGAAGAAAAGGTTCTGCAAGAACTCCTAAAACTGAAGGTGGACAAAGCAATGGGGCCTGATGGAATTCACCCCAGAATTCTAAAAGAATTAAGGGGGAAACTAGTGAAACCATTGGCTACTCTTTTTAATAAATCATGGGAGGATAGTGTGGTACCCAAGGACTGGAGGAAAGCGGATGTGATTCCCCCTTCACAAAAGTGGGACCAAGACAGAGGCAGAAAACTACAGACCTGTCAGTCTGACCTCTGTGGTAGGGAAAGTGATGGAGTCACTTCGAAGCAAAGAATAGTTGAGTACCTAGAGGCCAGTGGGCACAGGACCCAAGGCAGCATGGGTTCACAGTGGAAGGTCATGTCAGATGAATCTAATAGATTTCTTTGACTGGGTGACCAAAGTAGTAGACCAGGGAGGGGCTGTGGCATGGCCTACCTAGACTTTAGCAAGGCATTTGACACAGTCCCACACAAAAGATTAATAGTCAAATTAACCAGCCTGGGAGTGGGTCCCAAGGTGGTAGCCTGTAAAAACATTGGCTGCACAACAGGACACAGAAGGTAATTGTAAATGGAGTCCACTCTGAAGAAAGAGGGGTTACTAGTGGGGTACCGCAGAGTTCAGTATTGGGTCCAGTCCTTTACTGTCTTCATAAGTGACATTGCAGAGAGACTGGAAGGAAAAGTATGCCTCTTAGCAGATGACACAAAGATCTGCAACAGGGTTGATACTCAAGGAGGTGTGGAAAGGATGAGAAGGGACTTGGCAAGGTTGGAGGAATGGTCAGAAGTATGGCAGCTAGGATTCAATGCAAAGAAGTGCAAAATAATGCACCTGGGAAACAAGAACCCAGGGGAAGAATACACAATGGGGGAGGTAGTAACAACAACAAAAAAGGAAAGGGACCTGGGGGTAATCATATCAGATGACCTTAAGGTTAGCAAGCAATGTGAGAAGGCAATAGGGAGGGCTGGGGTATACTGGGATGCATAGGGAGAGGCATCAGCAGCAGAAAACAGGAAGTTGTTTTCCCTCTATGCAGACAGTTGGTGAGACCCCATCTGGAGTACTGCGTCCAGTTCTGGAGACCCCATCTCTGCAAGGACATAGACAGGATAGAGGCAGTCCAGAGGAGGGCAACTAAAATGGTGCAGGGTCTGCAACAGAAGCAGTATGAGGAGAGGCTAAAGGAGCTTAATATGTATACCCTTGAGGAAAGAAGGGAGAGGGGGGACATGATAGAAACTTTTAAGTACCTCAGTGGAATCAACAAAGTCCAAGAGGGTAGCATCTTTCAGAAAAAGAGATGTGCAAGAACAAGGGGACACAATTTAAAGATAGAAGGGGGGCGGTTCAGAGGCAATGTGAGGAAGTATTATTTCACAGAGAAGGTAGTGGATGCATGGAACAGCCTTCCTGAGGAGGTTGTGGGTCTAAACTGTGGGAGAATTCAAGAATGCATGGGACAGACATAAGGCAATTCTTGTGGGGGTAGGAAGAAATAGGCTGTTGGTTAACTAGGATCTACGGCCTATCCTGTAGGTAGGGAAATGGGCAGACTAGATGGGCCAAGTGGTCCTTATCTGCCGTCAAAGTCTATGTTTCTATGTTTCTATGTCTCCTTATGAACAGTACAGCTGTCATTTTTCACATCCTGGCCAAAATATGTTTTTGCTCTCCTGCCGCAGAACAGCATGGTCACTGTGGGAAATCAGTGTTTGGGACAGATTAACATTAAGCGAGGAAGAGGGGGGAGTGACCGAGCTCAACTTAGCTATGTCGGGACTGCTGCAGATTTCTTTGTGGGCAGAAAAAGGCATCAATGCAAGCAGGGGCCCAGTACAAAAGGGCAGCCTGCAGCGGAGGGAGAAACAGTACAAGTGAGTGAGAGAGGGTTACTGAGTGAGCTCAGTGGAGCTCCATCAAGACTGCTATGGATTTCTTTGTGGGCAGAAAAAGGCACCAACACAGGCAGGAGCCCAGTACAAAAGGGCAGCTTGCAGCATCGGGAGAAATAGAATGAGCAAGTGAGAGAAGGGGAGTGAGTGAGCTCAATGGAGCTGTGCCGGAACTTTGGAGTTGCCCATCCTCCCATTCAGTGTCCTCTGTGGTTCTATATTACAGCAGGGTCTCTGAAGTGGAGACAATGCAATGGCTGGATACTTTTAGGATTGCTCTAACAATACAGATTAGGTTGTTCTGTTTATTTCTCTAACTGAGCTGAGTAATAAATTTGGTAGAAAAAATCCAAAAATGACTGTTTTACGAGAAGCGTGCTATGCAGTTGCTGCTAATACCTATCAACTCTCACTAATTTGCAATATTTTCACTCCAGATTTTCAACATTGCCATTTTCCACACCTCCTTATGAACAGTACAACTGTCACTTTTCACGTCCTGACCGAAATGCGTTTTCGCACTTCCGGCGCAGAATAATGCGGCCTCTGTGGGAAATCAGTGTTCGGGACACATTAAAAAAAAACCACAGTGACACTGTTCATAAGCAGAGGTCCTAAAATGCCTATGTTGAAAATTTTGTGCTGAAAGTCCATAAAATGATTTGTGTTTCGAGAGTGCGTTGTGCAGTTTCCACGCACCCGTGTAACATCGCAAATCAGTGATATTTTCACACCAGATTTTCAACACTGCCATTTTTTCACACCTCCTTATGAATAGTACAGCTGTCATTTTTCACATCCTGGCCAAAATGTGTTTTTGCTCTTCCAGCACAGAATACCATAGTCGCTTTGGGAAATCAGAGTTTGGGACAGATTAGAATCAAGCGACTGAGAGAGGAGGAGTGACCGAGCTCAACTGAGCTCTGTCAGGACTGGTGCAGATTTCTTTGTGGCCAGAAAAAGGTGCCAACACAGGCAGGAACCCAGTACAAAAGGGAAGCCTGCAGCGCCGGGAGAAGCAGAATGAGCGAGTGAGGGAGGGGGAGTGAGCGAGGTCAACGGAGCTCTGTTGGGACTGCTGCAGATTTCTTTGTGGGCAGAAAAAGGCATCAATGCAGGCAGGAGCCCAGTACAAAAGGGCAGCCTGCACCGCCAGGAGAAACGGAATGAGCACATGAGAGAGGGGGAGTGAGCGAGCTCAACAGAGCTCTGTTGGGACTTCTGCAGATTTCTTTGTGGATAGAAAAAGGCATCAATGCAAGCAGGGGCCCAGTACAAAAGGGCAGCCTGCAGCGCCAGCAGAAACAGAATGAGTGAGTGAGAGAGGGGGAGTGAGAGACCTCAACGGAGCTCTGTCAGGACAGCTGTGAACTTCTTTGTGGGCAGAAAAAGGTGCCAATGCAGGCAGGAGCCCAGTACAAAAGTGCAGCCTGCAGCTCCGGGAGAAACAGAATGAGCGAGTGAGAGAGGGGGAGTGAACAAGCTCAATGGAGCTCTGCTGGGACTTTACACTTGGCCACCCTCCCGCCCAGTGCCCTCTGTGGTCCTCTGTTACAGCAGGGTCTCTGGAGTGGAGACAAAGCAATGATGAGATGCTTTAGGATTGCTGTAATAATACAGATTTACTTCTTCTATTTCTTTCTCTAACTGAGCTAAGTACTGAGCTATACTGTTATGATTGCTGTAATAATACATATTTATTTGTTCTGTTTATTTCTCTAACTGAACTGAGCAATACTTGGAGTTCAATAGGAATTCTAAGTGGGCTAAGTGAAACTATATGAGAGTCAAGAACAAACAGTATGGTGGCTGAGGGGTGAAAAATGGACAAGGACCCTTTAGGAATGCTACAGTAATAGTGTCTCACGGATGACATTTGAGCCTGAATTACCCCCCCGTCGGCAATGGGTCAGTAGGAGGACTAGTATGGGGGGACAGGAATTTGAGTAAATAGGGGCCTAACAGTTGTAGTAGGGTACAGAACCTGGGAATAAGAGCCCCTATCATAAGATGGGGGCCACAATGGGGCAGGTTCCACATGTCACAAGGGCAGGCATCTTTGGAGGGGTGGAGGGGTGTACATGGTGTGGGTGTGCTATGATCCTGGACTGGGCTTGGAGGATGGGGGGGCGTGTATGGTCTGTAGATGACTGGCTAGTTTGAGGGAAGAACTATGGAGGTTAAGGAGGAGTGTAAGTGGCAGAACAGATGAGTATGATAAGCATCCTGATGGGGGCAATAGGGGATGGCAAAGGGGGACAGAGGAAGAATAACTAGGGACTGAAACCGACTCCAGTATCAGAGGCACTAACAGGAAAGAGAGGAGAAGGGAGGAGGAGGTGCCCAAAGTGAGGATGGGGCTGCCTCCTGATGGGGGAGGAAGACACCATGAGGAGTACCAGGGGAGACAGCAGATGGCTGCGGGTAGGGAGGCACCAGAGGTGGCACGGAGGGGAACAAGTAGGAGGTTGGAAACAATAGGGGGAAGAGATGTAGGACAGGTATCGATTAAGAATAGATTTGAACCTCTGCTATGGGACAGAGAGGGGGAGCAGGAACATACTGAAGGGGGAGGACAAGCGGGGCATGAGAGGGATGGCAACAGGTAGGGGAAGAGATAGCGAGGACAAAAGGGTAGAAGGGGGCTTGTAAGGAAGGAGGGGGTGGTGACTACAGGACAGAAGGCTATGGGAAGGGGAAGGGGAAGGATGGGAGGGGCATCACTATCGGGGTAGAAGGGAATGGGGGCACTAAATTGACAACAGTGGGGATAGAAGAGGGGTTGGAAATCAGAAGGGGAGGAGGGGAGGTCAACATGGGAAGCCCAGTAGGAAGTAGTCAGGCTGGGAAGGGGTTCAAGGGGGATGGGAGGAATAAGGCAGAGAAAAGGGATGAGGTGGAAGTAGGGGGTACAGATATAGAAATCACAGAGGGTGCAGTTGGTGGGGGTAAGGGACAGGGAAGAACGAATACTGGGGTGGTGGAAGGGGCATTAGAAGGGAAAGGGGGTAAGGGGCAGGGGTTACTCATCCTGGGGGATTCTATACTGAAATGGGTGAGATGGGTTGGAAAGGGGGAAAGGCACACCCATATTTGGATTGAAGCTGTCCCCAGGTTGAGTGCAGGAGGGGCAGGGCAGGCACTGCTCAAGTATGCAGCGAGGGGCAGGAAGAAACCTCATTTACTGTTGCATGTGGGTACAAACAACTTGGGGGACACTGTGAAAGTAGTGAGGGGGAGGTTTGAGTACTTGGGCAGGCAGTGTGAGGGGGTTGGAAAGTCGGTGGCATTCTTGGAGGTACTGCTGGTACCAGAGCCCCCCCCAAACACACACATACACACTCCCCAGAAAGCTGCTTAAAAGCCTGCAATTCATGCAAGTCAGTTCCATTTTCTTACTTACTTACTTGGGGTTCAGTGCCAACAAGTGTAAAATCATGTACCTAGGGCACAGGAACCCTGATGCTGCGTAAACGATGGAGGGAGGTACTGATACTCACTAGACATGAAAGGGTCCTTGAGGTTATTATATCAGAGGACCACAAGATGGCAGTACAGTGTGATAAGGCTATGGGCAGGGCAAATTGAATTCTGGGGTAGAGTTGTCAGAACCCTCTGAAGTTCTGGGTTCTAGTTCTAGTTCTAGAGTTCTAATCTTTTTTAGAACTTTTTAGAAATCGAACCCTATTTTTTAATTGTGCTGCCAGTAATGAAGATAGTAATAAAATACATGTGAAGGAAAAACTGTTCAGTATAAGAGGGGAGAGAAATTATCATGTGTGACATTGGTAGCAATACAACTAGGTTTATCTGTGGTTTCTTCTGTTTGTTAAAGGCAGCAACTTACTTAACAGGCCCACCCACCCACCCATATGTTAAAGGTGTTCCGCTGCAGCTGCATCATAGTTCCTTAGTGAAAAAGTGGCACATTAACGATTTATGTACTCGGTTATATATATCAATGTCGTGAATTATGAGAAAAAATAACTGATATTACCTAATCTCAGCTATTTGCTGTTTTCTGTTTTAAATCAGTAAATCAAAAGTTGCTATGTTTCAAAGAAAGTTTTTATAACAAAGTCAAGTCAAGGTACTGCAGCCGTAGCACATGGAACTGTTGCAGAACATATTATGTCATAACGTAGTCAGTCAAGACATTTGAATAAAAAAATATGCCAGTCGTTGTTGGCAAAAAATGCATGCAATTTTCTAAGATAATGCCTACATATACCAACATTCTTGCTGGCAAATCGAAGTAATACATACAACTCTCTAAAATAATGCATCTTTCCAGATGATACGTCAATAAAATCTGTATTTCAGTCACATAAATAAAAAAGTGGTTTCCTCACCACCTACTAACTTAAGGGACATTTAATGTAGCTGCAGCAGTTGGCATGTGATGTCTAAGGGACAGTGTCTGTCAATCCCATTATGCATCAAATTATCAGTACTTGTAAAGCAAAAACACTTTATGATTGGTCACATTCTGTAAAAACTGCTGATGCAGATTTTCTTTTATTTCTGATTCATTTTTTCTTTTCTGAAGGGGACAGGACACTTGTGCTAATTGGCAACAGTTTGTAATGTATTTAATAAGGGAAAAAAAATATATATATATCTATAGTAGGTTCCACATTGGGCAATCACTACAGCCCTCCCATATCATCAGTCTGTCATCATCTTTTTCCTCACCATCCCCTGCTGATCATGAATCTGTAAAGGAAAGGACTAAAACAACACCCCCCTTACACCCCAGCACCCATTCCACTTTTCTTCCACCACCCTCATCCATGCAGTAGCACCCATGCAACCCTTACACCCATGTTAAAACCAACCTCTAACCCTCACCCACCCTCAAGCACATATTCCACCCTCCTTCCTCACCCAAATGTTTAAACTACCCCCTGGCTTAGTCATGAACTACCATTCATGTTACCCTTCTCCCTCCCGCACCCATGTTAAAACCCACTCCCCCAATCATCACCCATGCACTAACAACTATGCCATGTTTCTCCCTCCTGCATCCATGTTAAAACCAACCTCCAACCCTTACCCACCCTCCAGCACCCACCATACCCTCCTCCCCCCCTCTCAAATGCTAAAACTACCCCATGCTGACTCAAGAAAAATGAAACTCTTGCCTCCAAATGAGCCATACTTAACTGTTCCCTAATAAGCAACACTTGTGTGAAAAACTGTCTTTTCAATTGCTTTCTTCTTATGGACAACATTCTGTACAGTTCTCTTCATGGAACCAGTAATTTGAGAGTTGTTGCTATTATGCCATGGTTTGTGTACAACAGAATGTTAAACATGAGCTATTGTAGTATGAGACCTATGCTTACAAAATGATATGTGCTCAACCATGACATTGGTAAAACTCCAGAAGAGATTTGTAACAGGATGATGCCCACAGAAACATAATACAAAATACATTTTTTTCCATCATTTTTTGTTCAGTAAAGTAAGTTACATATGGTTCATTTTGGTTTATGGCTAACATTTCTGTAATTGAAAAAATAATAAACAGCTACCAATTAAAATTCATTGTTTTGTCCTCTTTAAAATTGAAACATAGACCACCCCCGGTCCCGGCCCATACTGATGCACCACAAAGTCACAGAAGGTAAATCCAAAAATATATGTTTGCATTTTAACTATAAATAATATGATACAGAAATGTTGACATGACAGTGTCCCTTTTATGCCAAATTTGGGCCTGTTCCCACTGATGTTAAAATTGCCTTGTATATAAAACTTGCTGACTTTAGATCCTAGCTACAAAGCAGTTTGCCATGAAATGGTGAAAGTTTGGGGGGGGGGGTGTAGTACAAGGTAGTAGGTCGAGAAAGGAGAGAGACAACCCAAGTCATCACAGTCTGTAAAAATGTCCTTTTTTGTCCAGAGAGACTCTGTCCCACATAATATTTGCCAGCCACCACCATCTGAGTTGTCATCACCATCAACATCCACATCAATCACTTCAGGATCAGTTTGTATACTCTTGTAGGGATATGAAAATCTCAACTTATTAACTTTAATAAAAGTTAAAGTGTGTACATTTTCTGGCAGCAACCTATTTCTGGTGTCTGTCACATATTGCCAGCTGTACTAAACATGCATTCTGAAGAGACACTTGTTGCAGGACAACCAAGATATTTACAGGCTTCATCATACAGCTCTGTCTAAATTGACCTTTTTGATCTCCAGTAATCAAAAGGGAATGCATCAATAGGAATAGGCAGTTCTTGCAGGTAACTGACTACCATGATGAACAGAGAACCCTCAGAAGAGGAATCAGCATAAGTTGGTATGGCAGCAATTTGGGAAAGGTTTTACCACAGATTTAGCTTGCTACTAAGGGTTGATGAAGTGGCAGTTGTGGAACAACTACTGTTAATGTTTGGTGACTTTTCCAGTTCTGTATCCCTTTGTGAAGATGAACCTGCATGTTGTGGTGATGACAACCTGAGGGTATTGTTCGTGTCTGTGTTTGACTCCTGTGAGTGCTGCAGCTCATCTAGCAACAGACATTTGTACTGATCCATATCATCTGTTTTTGGAAGATGTATAGCCTTGAACCTGGGATCTAAGAGAGTTGCAAGGATGTAGTGTTTTGATTTCATCATTGTAACTAATTTGTCATTGGTTTTGAAGCGCACGCTCATTCTCTTTATGAGATTCCCATGATACAGCCGATATGTTGTCTGAGCTTCAGATCTGTCTTTTTCTATCTGTAGATTTAGAACACTAAGATGATGTGAAATCAGCATTATGAGTGGGATACCGTGACTCACAGATGCACCTTCAGAACACATGTCCCTTGTAGCTGTCTCAAAAGGAGCTAGGATGCAGCACACTGTCTCCATTAATTTCCACTGCAGCACAGACAGCATAATGCCATCTCCAATAATGTAATTAGAGCAATACTCATGTAGAGCTTGCTTTTGCTCCAAGAGGCACTGCAGCATATAAAGCGTTGAGTTCCAATGAGTGGAAACATTTTGAACCAGCTTTCGCTGAGGCAGCTTGTGGTTTTTTTTTGCAGTTCGGACAATGTCCGTATAGCCTTGGTTGAATGTGAAAAGTGAGTCACAATTTTTTTGCAAACAGCAATCATACCACCCACTTGTGTTTCATTGCTGAGAAACCCCATGACAATTAAATGTAAGCAATGCGCAAAGCAAGAAACATGCAAAAATCCTCCATCCTGTACTGCTTTCAAGATGTTGGCTCCATTGTCGCTTACTATGAAGCCACATTTTAGACCATGAGAATAAACCCATTCATCAAGGAGGTAATTTAGTTCCTGCAAGATGTTTGCAGCTGTATGACTTTGCCCAAACTTCTTTATATGCAGCAGCACCATCTTTTGTTTTTGAAGAAGCACAAGAAAATGTGACCCAATGAGCGGTAAGGGACATATAAGAAAAAATTACTCGCCTTAGTAATGTTGTTTCTTCTAATGGAGTCTTGCTGTATTCTGACAATAGCAGTGAGTCCCAGTCTTCAAACTGCCCCGGAGATGAAAGAGTTAACTTTCCATGCCAGGCATGGAACGCTGAGCTCGAGCTCAGTTGAGACTCTGTCTGTTGCTGTTTGAACTCAAACCGTCAGATCTTTACGAGCTAAACTCACTGAGGTCCTGTGTGGAAACTGTAAACCTACACGAGCCAACTGGCTACTAAACATAATAACAAATTTTTTGGTCCCAAAACAAAGACTCAAGTCAGGAAACCTAAAAATGAAATAAACACAACACCCACTCACCCAAAGAAAGAGGGTGATAATAAAAAAGGTGGGGCACCTCCTGAGTGCCAACACTGCTACTGCCCACCCACATCCCAAAAACAAAGGTTCTGAGAGGGGAAGGCGGGAGGTCAGAATACAGCAAGACTCCATTAGAAGAAACAACATTACTAAGGTGAGTAATTTTTTCTTCAAACAACATGAAGTCTTGCTGTATTCTGACAATAGCAGACTACCAAGCAGTACCTCCATGGAGGAGGGACAGAACCTACTTAGGAAATAGGCTCTGAAGCACAGCTGTGACAAACCGAGCATCACTCCTAGCCTGGATATCCAGAAAGTAATGCTTGGTAAAAGTGTGAACTGTTTTCCAGGTAGCTGCTTGACATATCTCTAAGATAGGAATATCCCTGGCAGCAGCCAGGGAAGCAGCTGTACCTATGGTAGAGTGAGCCCTCAGGCCTGAGGGTGGAACCCTACCTAGTTTTTCATAGCAAAATTGAATGCAAGAGACAATCCACCTGGCAATGGATCTTTTAGTGGCAGGTTTTCCTTTACCAACCTCACCATAAGTGAGGAACAGTTGAGGAGTCAAACCAGGACCCTTGGTATGTCTCTGTAGTAGCTAAGGGCTCTTTCACATCTAACTGTGCAGCCTCCTCTCACCAGAGGAGGAATGGTCAGCGAAGTACACAGGAAGAGACATAGATTGGTTAAGGTGGAAGTCTGAAACCACCTTAGGTAAAAACCTCCTGTTAGTCCTGAGGACCATCTTATCTCTCTGGAAAGAGATAAAATCAGGCTGCACTGACAGGGCTTGTAACTCACTTATGCGCCTGGCAGAAGTGATGGCTACCAGGAACATAGTTTTCCAAGTCAAGTACTTAAGCTCTGCTGAGGAAAAAGGCTCAAAAGGGGGTTGCATAAGCTGAGCAATGCAAATGTTAAGGTCCCAAGCAGGGGCAGGGTCCCTGAATGATGGATTGGTATGAAGCAACCCCTTGAAAAACTTGGAGAATACAGGGTGATCTGAAAGAGAAGAGGGCTTACCCGCTGAAATAAAAGCAGAGACAGCTGCCAGATGCACCCTTAGTGTATCTGGTCTGAGTCCCAGGCTATTCAGATGGACCATATAGTCAAGGACTGTGGGCAGGTCAGCAGACTCTGGGGAATATGCTTCCCAGAGCACCATATGGAAAATCTTTTCCATTTGGAATTATAAGTAGTTCTGGTGGAAGGCTTCCTAGAAGCCTTTAGAATATCCATAACACCTTGGGAGAGGTGTAAATCAGCAAACTCTAACTCTTCAAGAGCCAGGCTTTGAGATTGAGAGATTTGAGATTCAGGTACCAAACCCTCCCCTGAGCACAGGTTAACAGGTTGTAATTCCTGGGAAGAGACAGGGGAAGGTGGACTGCTAAGGACAATAGGAGAGGGAACCAGGGCTGTCTGGCCCAGTCTGGAGCAATTAGGATCACCTTGCAGGGTTGAAACCTGATTTTGACTAGCACTTTGAACAGGAGAGGGGAAGGGGAGAAAAGCATACAGGAACTTCCCTTCCCAACTGAGAACTAAGGCATCCAGGGGGACTGAGCCCAACACTGGGGGCCTGCAGCAAAACAGGGGAAGTTGGTGATTGTCTGGGGCTGCAAAAAGATCTATCTGTGGGGTGCCCCATCTGGAGAAGATCACCTCCAAAACCAGGGGATCCAGTGACCATTCATGATGGCCCTGAGATATCCTGCTGAGAGCATCTGCCAGGACATTGTCCTTGCCTGGGAGGTGTACTGCTGTGAGGCAGGTGTTTAGGGAAAAGGCCAGAGACCACAACTTCATTGCTTCTGTGCGCAAGGCTGTAGACCGAGTGCCCCCCTTGCTTGTTGATATACCACATTGTGGTGGTATTGTCTGTTCTGATCTGAACAACTTTGTTCTGAACAGACTTGGAAAAAGCTTGAAGTGCTATAAACACTGCTCTGAGTTCCAACAGATTGATGTGAAGCAGAGATTCCTGAGGGGACCACAACCTTTGGGTGGTCAGGTCTCCCAAGTGGGCCCACCACTCCAAGAGGGAGGCATCTGTAGTAAGGATTAAAGAGTGAGACTAGGTGACAAAGGGAACTCCCTGTATTAGATTGTTCTGATCCTGCAACCACTGCAAGGCCTGGATCAGGGTTTGAGTCACTGGTATCAGTTTGGTCAGAGGGTCCTTTTTCCGAGACCAAAAGACTCTCAAGTGGAACTGAATGTCCCTCATCTGAAATCTTGCTCCCTGCACCACTGCTGTAGAAGCAGCCATGTGCCCCAAGAGCTGCAGAAAATGCCTTGCTGGTCGAGACACCTGTAGGGTGAATGAAGAGGCCAGTGTGGTAAGGGTCCTTGCTCTGTCCAGGGGAAGGAAGGCTCTGACCTTTTCTGTATCTAGCTCTGTGCCTATGAAGGTGAGGAGCTGAACAGGCTCTAGAACTGACTTTGAAAGATTCAGAAGGAAACCTAGAGAGGTGAGCAGTTGCTGAGTTATCTGTAGGTAACTTGACTTGGTCTGGAGACTGGCCTACTATGAGCCAGTTGTCCAGGTATGGGAAGATGGCAATCCTTTGCCTTCTTAGAGAAGCAACTATTACTGCCAGGCATTTTGTGAACACCCTTGGAGCAGAGGTTAGGCCGAAGGGCATTGCTCTGAATTGGTAATGGCCTGAGGGCAGCTCGAACCTGAGGTACTTTCGATGGGAGTTTCTGATGAGAATATGGAAATAGGCATCCTTGAGGTCCAGGTAGACTAGCCAGTCCCCTGGCCTTAGAGAGGGTAGAATTATTCCCAGAGTCACCATTTTGAACTTTGGCTTTAAAAGGTGCTTGTTCAAATATCTGAGATCCAGGATGGGCCACCATTCTCCTGTCTTTTTGGGGGTGAGGAAGTACCTGGAGTACAATCCTTTCCCTTTGTGTAGGGGTGGAACCCTTTCTACAGCTCTGAGAGCCAAGAGGGAAGAGACCTCTGCCTCTAAGGCAAGTGCCTCTGAAGGATTTGCAGGTGGAAAGGATCTGGTTTTCATCTTTGAAATTTTTGAGTTGAGAACCAGTCCCTGGCTTACTACTTCCAGGACCCATTTGTCTGATGTTAAAGACTTCAGTCCTGGACAAAGTAAGCCAGCCTGCCCCTACAGGTGGTGGAGAATCGGCCCTGCAAACCATCAGGGTGCCTGTTTGGCAGGGGGTTTAGGCTGAGGGATGGAAGCAGGCCTGCTTGTACCCCGTCTGCCTCTCCCTCTAAAGAACCCCCTCTAAGCATAGGCAGAAGAGGAGGCCTGGGCTTGGTAGAAAGGCCTATGAAAAGGCCTGCCCCTGCCCCTGGGATCCTGCCTCTGAGGAGTGGCTTGCCTTTCCTTGGTCTGGGCACTCCTATAGGTGGTCATGTATTCATCCATTTTCTTCATGTAATTCTCTGTTTGCTCCCCAAACAGAGAATTACCCACAACAGAAAAATCCATGGCCTTAGTCTGGGTATCCTGCGACAGGCTAGTACATCTGAGCCAAGCCATTCTACGAAGTGCCACAGATGTAGCCATGACTCTAGATGAAACATCATTGGAGTCCACTGCAGCATGGAATTGCACCTTGGATGCCTCAATACCAACAGCAGCCACCTGCTCCAGCTCCTTGGCAAGCTGGCCAGAGACCTGTTTTGCTAAAGCCATGACAGTGTCCCATCTAGATTTCTGATATCTAGCTATATAGGCCATATAATTGGCCTGCCTGAGTCCCAAGGATGCTGCCATGTACTGTTTCTTTGCCATGGCATCAATTCTCCTGGAGTCTTTATCTGGGGGGTGTGAAGCCAAGGGTATATTAGCCTTATCACAGGCTGCAGCTTGCATTACCCCAACATGGCTGCATTTCTGGGTAAGGAACTCTGTATCTGAGCCTGACAAAGTATACCTCTTGTCCATTCTTTTATCCACAGGAGGTATAGAATTAGGAGTCTTTAAAATCTTAAATGTCTGTTTCCCAAAAGACTTGTGTAAGGGAATAGACAGCCTCCTGGACTCTGGGATATCCATCATTTCCACATAATTCAGGCTCCTCCTGGTCATCCACAGCTTCTTCCATAGGAAGCTGAAGGGTTTCGGCCACTTTCTTGTAAAACATAAAATGGGAAGGGGACTCAATAAGCCTAGGAGGAGACACTCCTGAAGGTCTGTCTGAGGAGATGTCCGGGTCAATGGGCACACCAGACTTTCAAAACCACATTCACTTTCCTCATACTCCTCTTCCTCCTCCTCCAGTTCATAATATTCTTCCAAATCATAATCCGGAATCGGTGGAACCGGCCGAACCGAGCACCTTCCTGATGGTGCCGGTTCGTTGGAACCAGGAAAGCGACTGCAAATAATTTTTATCTTTGCTATTTCATCAGCGGTTGAGAAGAAACTTTGGATCCACACCAGCTGATTTTTCCCTTCTTGTTCTTCTTGAACCGACTCCTCAGAATCGGTTATCCTTTTCCAAAGAAGTTTCGCCCTGGTCAGAGGGCACTCCTTCTGGTTCGGTTTGGACCGAACCGGACTGGCCATCCGGGTCAGCGGACTTTTTGGCCTCCCTTTCCCTGAGCCTACCAGCTCTCTTTTCTAGGGTAGCTGCAGGAAAATTTTACAAATCTGGCAGTCTGAATCGAGGTGGTCAAACCTCAAACAATAAACACAGGTGGTGTGGGGGTCAGCCTTAGCAAAGACTTCCCCACACACACTACAGTGTTGAAACCCAGTGGGCCCGGTTTTTCTTTTGGGTTTCTCAGACATGGTGCCAGTCCTAACAAAACTTACCCTTTTAATGGCAATCCACCAGGCAAGACACTCTTATCGGTTCCTGACCGTGTTACGGGTCGTGGAAAAAAAACGTAGTAAAATCTGTTTTTTTTAGAACCGATAAGAACTGGTAACCACACTCTTAAAGTAGAAATTAAGATTTTTTTAACAACTTGATCGGTTCAAACCGAACCGATGAACCATTTACAAGTTCCACACAGAATATAAAACAATATAAACCTATGTAGTACTCACAAATACCACAGACAGAGACTGAACCGACAGATTGCGGTTTAAATTCGGTCGAAAACCGAGAAAAGCGGTACTTTAACCGACAAATTGAACCGAGCAAAGGAGAAATCTCCGGAGCGACTGTTCAGTGAGGTGGAGTAAAGAATCTGACGGTTTGAGTTCAAACAGCAACAGACAGAGTCTCAACCGAGCTCAAGCTCAGTGTTCCATGACTGGCATGGAAACTTAACTCTTTAATCTCCGGGGCATTTCGAAGGTTGGGACTCACTGCTATTGTCAGAATACAGCAAGACTTCATGTTGTTTGAATCTATGTTTTGACTGCTGGTCCACATATCTGTTGTGACATGAATAACCCCACCCTCTGCAGTTTTAAGTGCAAGCATCACTGTCGCTTTTAAAGCCTGATAAATGTTTGGTATTTCAACACCAGAAAAGTACCTTCGATGAGGAACATTGTAATGAGGCTCTGCAAGCTTCATTAGCTCCCGAAAATCCTCATGATCTGCCAAAGAGTATGGGAGAAGGGCTCCAGGTAACAGTTCACCAATTCTGTGATTAAGATGAAGGGTCTTTGGATGATTTTTGGTAAAAGTTTTCTTCCTTTCAAAAGCCTGAGATAGTGTTAGCTGTTTACAACATGTCCCTGCTGGTTTATTATATACCAAGTTTCGATGGGCAGATGGACGCGGAGATGGTGGACTTGGACTTATACATTCAGTGCCATCACTGGATGTGCAACTGGTACTAATGGTGCTGGTGTTGGTGGTAAGGGTGATCCTAGGGCTGGCAGTAGTTCTGTCCACATCAAGTTCAGACAATTCAGTATCCATTTCAGATTCCTGACCCTTCTCACATGTGCTCTGGAAGATGGAGGACATGGGTTTTGGATGATCAAGCAAAAGTGAATGCTTTTTCAGATGTTGTTTAAGAGCTGTAGTGCCAAGGCATGACACAACTTTACCACGGCTTACACTCTGTTTATACAGGGAACAAATTGCTCTGCATGGATCAGTTTTACTGACAGAGAAATAATTCCATACCTCAGATGTGACAGCTTTTCTTTGAGTGCTAGGAAGATAGCTAAAGACTGTTTGTGTCTTTTCACCTGTCCTAATAGAACCCGGAACATGCTCCTTGGTGCTAGAAGAGTGGGCAGGGGACTTTGATGGGTTTTCATTGTTGGCCGATATAGAAGTGGTGGATTCAATGGATATGTCCTTTTCATTGCCAACAGTGCTGGTTCTATTTGCAACTGCACTACCTGATTCATTGTCAGCAGACTTGCTCATTTCACTTCATTGAGAAAGTAATGACATGTCACCAGACACAACAGTGTCAGACTGAGACAAAGAGCTATTGTTTGAGTCAGAGAGGGACACATTGTCACTTGCATTATTACTGCTAGTCACAGGGATTTTAACATCATGAACAGCATACCTTATGGTGCCTCTCCGTGTGACCCCAGCAGCTGCACAGGTTTTCTTAAAAGGTCCCCCTTTACCACACTTCACTGTTGCTCTTTTGCTGTTTGTTGAATTTTTATCACGTGAAACATTTTGGTTATTTCTGCTAGCACCAGGATTACAACTACCACCAACATCTGCTCCACCACCAGCACCAGATGCTTCATCTATGTTGGTGTCAGCCATAACAATATCAGTACTGCACACACCCACACAATTCCTGTGTAAGAAAGCAATGTGATCTGTGATCGCTGGATACAACTCCAAAATTTGGTTTTGGCTGTATGACACTGTGATACAGTGGACTGAAAGTAGTTGACGAATATGACGGTTTGCAACTAAACAATCCCAGGTTCAAGGCTTACGGAATGATTGAACCACTGGACATAGGCATATGCATAGCAGGCTGGGCAAGGTTTGAGGTCAATAACTGCAATTCTGAATCCAGCTGAACCACCACAAAACTGGCCACTGGGCTTCACACGGTAACACACACTGGGTAAGGTACAGTGCAGTCAAGGGGCGCAGAGCAGCAGGGTGATGGGCTGACCACAAGAGATGGAGTTACACACACAAACCAAAGAAAGAGATTCTTCTGTCTCTCCTCTCAACAGGGAAATATATTTTTAGGCTTCTGTCATGTATTTAAGGATAATGCCACCACACAACTGGCCACTGGGCTTCACACGGTAACCCACACTGGGTAAGGTACAGTGCAGTCAAGGGGCGTGCAGCAGCAGGGTGGTGGGCTGACCACAAGAGACAGAGCTACACACACAAACCGAAGAAAGAGATTTTTCTGTCTCTCCTGCCAACAGGGAAATATATTTTTAGGCTTCTGTCATGTATTTAATGGCTGACCACAAGAGACAGAGTTACACGCAGAGCTGGGCTTCAGATGGTAACACACACCAGGTAATAGCCGGGTAAGTGCAGTCAAATGGCACAGACAGCAGCAGGGTGACTTGCTGGCCACTTCACAGAAGATGCAGTAGAGACAAACACAATACAGAAGTTTTTTTAGGGAGAAAGTTTACTGAAGCCCCCCAGCACAGTCCTGGCTGAGAGACAATTTTTGACCAAATTATTTTTTTCCTTTTTGTGGGCTAAGAACATCAGATTTCACACAATCAGTAAAGTTTTAACCTCTTTTTTCCCTCTCAGGAAAAACCCAAATAATATAAGCATATATTCACCCCTCCCCCAGCCAGGGAGATCTCCCTCCTGCCCAAGAGTGCCAGGGCCCATGAGTCACAGTTGTGATTTCCGAAGAAATGTGTTTAATTCAGCAAGCAACTAGAGGACAAGAGGAATGTGTGCACTGCAGATTGAGCACTCACACACAGGCAGTCTCCAGGCAGCAGTCTGCAAGTTAACTAATTCATTCCGTATTCTAACACTCAATCCTCCTGACAGTACTCCCAACCATTCTTAGCGCCTTTCACGGTTCCACTTCCCGCCCTAGTTTCTTTCCTCAGTTCCCGATCCTGACTACTCCCTTCCTTTACCCCACCCGCCCTTTAACTTTTTTTTTTTTAATTTTCAGGCATGTATCATATGGGACTAAAAACAAAAACAGTGTCAGTCACACACACAACTGAACTGAGAGCGCACAGATGCTGCGTCTCCTTCTCCGCTACAAGTCTGAATGGCAAATGGAGCAGCAGATGCGCAGATGACGTCAGTATGATCCCTTGACTCGTGAGACTGACTCGATTAGCTCTACCACCACCACCTGACTGCATAGCAAATGGTCAGGTGGTTGGTATACAGATACACTAGCATGACAAACCGACAGCAGCTGCCCCCCCAACAATAACAGAGATGATGAGGGGAACGAACTGAGCTGCATTACTCAGCTGGTGCCAAAATCAGGAATGGGAACAGGAGGGATGTAAAGCACACAGACAGAAGTGAGATTTGTTTGGATGATTCGAACCCTTTTGCGAACCTTGTAGTGTTCGAGTTCGAACACCAGGGTTCGAGGAGGGTTCGAATCTTTCTCAAACTAGTTCTGACAACACTATTCTGGGGTGCATAAGGACTGGCATCTCCAGTAGGAGGACGAGGGATGTTGTACTGCCATTGTGTCACTCCCTGGTATACCCCCAGCTGGAGTACTGTGTCCAGTTTTACAGTCCACACTTCAGAAAGGACATAAGATGGAGGGTTTCCACAGGAGGGCAAATAAAATGGTTCAGAATTTTCACAGGAATCTCTACAAGGAAAGGCTGAAGAATTTCAACATGTACACTCTGTAAGAGAGGAGGCCGAGAGGTGACATGATCAAGACCTACAAAGTACCTCACAGGGGTAAAGAGGGTACAGTTGGGGCGTTTCCTTCAAATGAGGATGAGCACCCAAACCAAGGGACATACAATGAAGCTGGAGGGGGGACATTCAGGATAGATGTGAAGAAATATTTCTTTACTGAAAGGGTGGTAGATGCCTTGAATAAACTGCCAGGAGAAGTGGTGGAAGATAAAATGGTAGGGTGCATTAAGCACACATGGGATAAACATAGGGGTATATTACAGAAAGGAGAAGGAGGGGGTCAACGGAGATCAATAGGGCCATGGATGTAGAGTAGGTTCAAGTTCATTGCAAGAAAAATCCATTAAGCTCATTCACAAGGAGGTCCTGATGGATGCAGGCAGACTAAGACATGCACTAACATATACAGGCAGGAGTTACACACACATAGGTAGAGAACACTTGGCCAGACTGAGTGGGCTGAACGGTCCTTTTCTGCTGACGAATTCTATGTTTCTATCGCATTATATGATAATTCAGGTGCAGTGTTTATTTAAAGTTGGGCCTACCATACATCCACATGTAAGGTACAGTAAATTATTGAATTATATGCAGCCCACTTACAATGCAATGAAAAGAATCCCAGTGCTTCGAGAAGCCTTTACTCTTCGTAAGGCTGCTTAAAGAGCTGGGGTTCTATTTGCAGTGTCCACACCAGTATGCTGATCTTAAAATTGACGCCACATCTGAATGAGTACTTGAGTCTTGCTCACTCCATTTCTTCCCCACTTTGAAACCTGCTTGTCCTGAGTTACTTTTGGGCTGGAAGTGCCTCGCCTGCGTTGGAAGATGACCAATAAGCGGCACTGAAAGATGTCAGACTTCACAGACTGTGAAGGCAGCTGCTCATGGACAGACATAAGGCAATTGTACTGGGGGGTAGGAGGAAGTAAGCTGTTAATTAACTAGAATCTGAAGCTTATCCATCAGGTAGGGAAATGGGCAGACTAGGTGGCCTAAGCGGTCCTTATGTGCCAGAAACTTGTATGTTTCTATGTTTCTCACCCACCATCTTGGCAAGAAGAAGGCTGAAGCTGTGGCACCTGATGACTGTTGGGGTGTGGGGATGCGGGGACCAAAGGGGACAGACATAAGGAGATAAAATTGTAATAAAAATTGTGAGACCTTCACCAGCTTTCCAAAATGTTTACCAGTAAAAGAACACTCTATGAAGTTTTTCAAATGGCAACACAATCTGGTTAGCCCTCTGTCTGTCATCTGACACCAGACATCGACCAGCATAAAATTGCCTAAAGAAGGGAGTGTGGTCATGTGGTTACTGATATACTGGAGATTACAGATTTATAGGAACAAAAGAATATCACACAGAAGCTGGCACATATGCCTATAGCACCTGTCTCCTGCTTCTCAGTGCTTCTATTTATACCCTTGAGGTACTTGAATGTTTCTATCATATCCCCTCATTCCCTCCTCTCTTCCAGTGAGTACATATTGAGGCCCCTTACTTTCTCCTCATAAGTCTAGTGTTGCAAGCTCTGTACCATCTCATCCGCCCTTCTCTGGACCATCTCCAGCCTGTTAATATCCTCACAAAGGTGTAACCTCCAGAACTGCACACAGTACTCCATGCGAAGCCTGACCATGGTTTTATATAATGGCATCACTACCTCCCTCCTTACGCTGGTGATACCACTGTCTATACACCCCAGCATGTAACTGGCCCTCCCAGCTGCCTTACCACTTTCACATTTTCAGGTCATCTGAGATAAGAACCCCCAGGTCCCTTTTCTTCTTTGTGACCGTCACCAACTCCCCTCCCCCCCCATTTTGTTCCTTTCCCCAGGGTTTCTGAGTCCCAGGTCCATACTTTTGCATTTTTTTGAAGTAAAGATCAGTTGCCAGTCCTCAGACCATTTCTCAACCTTCCCCAGATCCCTCCTCATTTTCTCCACCCCCTCTGGGGTATCCACTGTGTTACAGATCTTGGTGTCATCTGTAAACAGGCAGACCTTTCCCTTCACCCCTTCTGCAATGTCACTAATGAAGACATTGAACAGGACTGGCCCCAGGACCAACCCCTGCGGCACCCCACTGGTCACCCCCTCTCCCCAGACTGTGCTCCATTTACCACCACTCTCTGCCTCCTGCCTTTTACCCAGTTTCTAACACACTTTACCACCCTTTCCCCCATGCTCACCCTACTCAGCTAGTTTATCAGCCTCCTATGTAGAACGCTGTCAAACGCTTTGCTTACATCAAGGTAAGCGTTGTCCACTGCCCCACCCTGATTTACTTCCTTTGTCACCCAAAGAGATCAACCAGATCTGTCTGACATGACCTCCCCAATGTGAATCCATGTTGCCTATGGCCCGGGGCTCTGACGGCTTCTACATGCCCCACTATCCTTTCTTTAACCAATGTCTCCATGATCTTCCCCACTACTGAAGTGAGGCTGACCGGCCTATAGTTCCCCGCCTCCTCCCTACTGCTGGACTTCTATAGAGGGACCACATGTGCCCTCCTCCAATTCTCTGGTACCACCCCTCTGTTGAATGACTTAGTAAACATGGCTGTCACAGGTACTGCTATTTCCCTTCACAGTTCTTTCCATTTCCTTGGGTGTATGCTATCTGGTCCCATCACTTTGTCCACCTTCAGTTTACTCACTTTCTGCACAATTCTTCTGCCTGTGAATGGACTATTGTCCACCTCTTCATGCCTTTGCAACTGCTGTACTGCTGTGGTCCTTGTTCCTCCCCTTCTTCTGTGGCACTGAACAGAAAGACACAGTGGATGTCTTTGGGGGGGCACATGACAGTTCTTAGGCATGGTACTTTCACTTCCAAATACCTAAGCAGCACATATAAGCAATCAACATTTGGCATTGGCAAATGCTTGTTTGACAGCTGTTTACCCTTCCATTCAGCTATCAAGTTATTTACTCTGGTTAGATCTTTTTCCCAGCTTTGTATCTGGTTATCCCCTGTCCCAAATTCTATACCTAAAATTGTAATAGGCTCTTGGGAAATTCTAATGCCTGATGTGCTTCCAGAAGGGGGCAAAGGTGTGGTTCCCAGCATTACCCCTTTACTTTTAGTGAAATGAATTTTAGAATCAGACATTGCAGAAAATTGTTGTAACAGTTCTAACAAGGAGGCCTCACACATGCTAGGGGCTAAAATGAGGACCAGGTCATCTGCATATGCTAGAATTTTGAGTGGCAGGATGCCCACATTCATTGAAATGCCCTTTATTCCCTGGGCATGAAGAATTGCTCTAATAAGTGTGTCAATAACAAAGGCATACCGGAAGGGGCTAAGGGGGCACCCTTGTCTGACTCCCCTACATACCCTGAGTTTGTTCCCATAGGTATGTCCAATGTGTTCAAATAAATTGCATTTAAAAAGATTTAGGCATTTAGCAGAGACATGCCCAAATTCTAAACAGTGACTGCAACGAGATGTATCACATACAGAACTGAGATGTGCCTCGGGAGCCACACTTAGAACATGATTATGGCTGGCCAGCATAAAATATGGAACCCCCATCTCTTCCCCCAAAAAAGGTGCTAGGGAGGTGTACTGGCCCAGTGTTAGTCGAGAAAAGTTTAACCCGCACTCTCCACCCAGCATCCCAGATATGTTGACAATCGAGGGTTGGGGTAGGTTTACCCAGAATCTCGCACCTCTGCCTCAACCAAAAAAGAATATCTTTTATGTTCACACCTTCAGTTTTGAACATCACAGTGGTGTTTTTCACAAGGGACTTGGTCAGAGGAATGGCCTGAAAAGGGGCCCAGACAGGGCTGTTCTTTAACACTTTATATTGGGCCCAAAAGTGGTCTAAATTTGAGACATTTTTAAAGCTAATATCAAAATTTGCATTTCCAATGCTTATCAAGGCAAAGATTTCAGAAGAGAAAAATTTCACGAATCCTTGTAACAGGATTCTTGCTACGTGCAACCTGTCTGGAGGAGAATCCAGGCCTCCTTTGTATAGGAGCCTGACAGCATTGCTCCTAGGGGCTGGTTTACCCTTGTTCTGGAACAAGTCAAACATCTTAAAAACAGTTTCTAATCCTATGCCCCCTGTAGCATTCTGTAATATTTCCTCCGGAGGGCTGAGCCTTACTTAACCCTCTGTATCTAAGTTGGTACCAACAACATTACCTTCAGAATCTAGGCTATTCACTGTTGCAACATTCATGCTTTGTTTAGTATTAACATTATTAACATTAGAGACAATGGAAATAATGTCAGCATTACCCCGGGGTATGTTGGAGCTCATACTTGCTTCTGGGATGGTGGCCACAGCAGGAATTGTGTTCACTATGAGTTTCTGGAAAGAAGGCTCCTGAGAGTCAGGAGACCAGTGTCCGTCCATGTTCTGAACCCATCCCGCATCCTCTAGAGCATGGACGAGGGACCAATTGCCTTCCCCTATGTCACTGTTCCTAGTGGTAACAAGTTGAGCTCTCAGGTCAGTAACAGTTTGTTTTTCTTTACTCCATCCAGGAGTGCCTCTGTCCTTAGGAAATATGTAGACTTCATTCTCTGGTATCTTTGGATTTGCAAGAACAGCTGTCGATGCAGTAGTCCCCATATGTGAACGTTGTCCTGCACCCAGTCTGTGTCTGGAGGCCTTTGAAGCCCCTGTCGATGGTTTGGATGCTGCAACAGCAGGCTGTTGGCACACAGGTTCTGTTCCATTTTTGCTGCCAGCCCTACCCATTGTATTCCCATTTTGTTGTTCTCTTCCGTGGAGTTTTGTGCTGCACTGGCCTAATCAATTGCTTGAACATCAGCTCCTTGCTGACTCACTGCTTCGCTGACAGTCGCTCCAGCTGATTTGACAGGCAGCTCCTCTTCTGCTAGTGCTGCAAGTTCCAGCTGTAACTTACAAGCTTTCTGTAAACGAAAGTCTCTTTCCACTGCTAAACATGATCTGCAGTCAGAAAATTGCACAGTCACCTCACTATTAGACCAATTCTGCTTTACTGGTGAGGTTGTACTCACAGTGATTTCATTCTGGAAGTCTTCTGATGAAAGGAACACTTCATCGATCATGTCCTCTTCAGAGAATTCAGCCACAGCAAAAGCAGCATCTATGGCCTCTTGCATAGAGAGAACAGGAGAGGAGACCATCTCCCCTGTCTCCACAAGCTCCATCCTCACTCCAGATGACCCGGCATCCGCCATCTTGGCAGACTGCCAGAATGACAGAGGTTCCCCTTCCAGGAAGAGTAGGGGAATTTTTCTGGTGCCCTGGCTTAATCTGGTTCAAGGTCAGTTGGCATTCATCTGAGCCCCCTTCCCCGGTTGTGCCTGAAAATAGGCAGAATTTGTCTAGTGCACTTACCTAGTCAACAAAAACTAGATAAATAAATAAATTACAATAGATCATATCATATTATATTAGATAATATTTGATATAAAATGTGTAGAGAGTTTGCTGCATCCTGATTGGATGAGAAGTACCATGTTCCATGTCCTTATAAAGCCATAAAGTTTTAACAGACACTTTTGTGGCAAACAGGATGCAGCGTGCCCACATATCCATGCCTTCCAGAAAGTTTTTTTTTTATTATTTTCTGGCAGCCATGTTAGTTAAGTAAGCATCACTAACACCCATTACCTGCCTTAACACATTAATTCATAATTAAACCCATTTTAAAGAATTAGTTTCCCCACCCCACACCTAACAACCACATAACCCAGATCAAAAACATGCAACAGCTTGCCCACCCGCAGTGGTAGCAATACCGCTCGTGACGTTGACAACCCCAATTCAGGAGTGAGCCAGGACCAGTTTTACCATGCTGCAGCGACATCCCGTATGGAGACATCCCTGACGGCGACAGGCCGCGGCGAGTGTCGGCAATGCAGTGTCAGGATGCTCCATAGTATGGAGAGGGGCTATGCCTCTAACTCCCAGTTCTAGGATTCCAACTCGAGTCGGAGTTGGACCAGGGGGGGGCCAAAACACCCTGTAAGGCAGTCTCCTGGACTTGTAGAGACCATCACAGCGACATGCGGATTTTGTCTAAATCCTGTCGCTGTGATGGTTTTCACAGTAGAGGAGTCACTGCAGCATCGATATACCACCAGGACCATTGGAGGGATGGTCAGTGGAGGAGGTTTCAGTGTTCCAGCAGACGCTCTCCTCCTCCTTCAGGAAGGAGGGATCTGTGTCCCAGTGCTAACTGCCACCTGGTTGAAGACAGGTGTAGGTGTAGGGGGAGCAGTGTGTGGCAGGGAGCTTGTACCACAGCAGCTGGAAGGTGCATCAGGCATGCTGGTACTTTCTGGTATCACTGTACTCCTGGAGGTGTGGGCAGGGGTCAAAAATGGGAAAAATAGCACTGATCATGGAGGATGAAACTTCCATCTGTTCACCCACGTCCACCTTGGACCAATGTTGCCAGCACCAGAGATACTCCCAGCCTCTTCTCCGCCATGGCTGGCCAGATAGAAGGGGAAACAAAATGCCATGGGTCTGTGGGCAGTTACAGCCCTGAGGGATAAGTTAAGGAGGCAGCACAGAGTTGTGTTGGGGGTGGGCTGGTAGTTCTGGTTTACTGGTGAGTGGGGTCTCAAGGGATGGCAGAGTGAGCATAGGTGGTTGGTGGAAGGAGTTCCTGATCAGGACCTAGGGTGAAAAAAAAAAAGTGACAGCATTTACTAACCCATTTTAACTTTTTGTCTTAATTTTGACTTAGCAGGCCTCAAATCCTCGGCCACGGAGTTGCTCAACTTTCCTCAACTGCTGATTCACATGCCACTCCTCTGTCAGCTGCCCCCTTGACCTTATATTCCAACAGTCCACACACTGCCACCAAAGACACAGTCTCACTAAATAAATCGGGAGCAAGTTTCAGCTTTTCTTTGTTTTTTAAACAATTTTGTCTCAGTACATTTTTTTTCTAGCATTTAGTGCGACTGAGAAACTGGTATGTGCACGTAGCTGCTATACACAGCCAGGAGAGGACTTAGTAAACCATCTGCATTCAGCCTTACTACTTTCAACCATTGCTGCTCATCCCAAAAAAGCATGTTTTGCCCTGGCCTGACACAGCTATGCAGATCACTGAATTGGGGGAAGGAGAGCCGGAAAGGAAGAGAAAGAAAAGCATGAACCTCTTCGTTTTTAAAGAACAGCATGAGCCTTTTATTTGCACTAAGTGCTCTCTACTGGAATAACAGTTTGTTTTGTTAAGCCAGGGATATTCTACATGCTTCCTAAAATACATAAACCTGGTAATCCTGGTAGACCCATAGTCTCTGGTAATGGCACCTTGACAGAGGGGATATCAGGGTTTGTAGAAGCTATTTTCAAACCTCTGGTTATACAAAGGGATAGTTACATCAAGGACACTACTCACTTCCTGCATAAACTTTCTGGTTTTAAGGACTTACCACCTGATACCCTTTTAGCCACAATGGATGTAACCTCCCTCTACACTAATATTCCACACACAGATGGCATTTCAGCCTGCTTCAAATACCTGCATGACAAAGAATTGGACCCCAACATTGACCCTGGAGTTGTGGGTAAACTCACTGAATTCATTCTGACACATAACAACTTCAGCTTCAATGGTAAATATTATGTTCAAACTATGGGAACAGCAATGGGAACCAGGATGGCTCCGCAGTATGCTAATCTTTTTATGGCAAATTTGGAGGAGGATTTTCTAAGACACTGTACACATAAACCACTCACTTATTTCCGTTACACTGATGATTTGTTTATAATTTGGACAGAAGGCACTGACACACTTAAAGATTTTCATCGGGAACTTAACAACCTCCACCCAACTATAAAGCTTTCCCTGGAATATTCTGCCACCAGTGTACATTTTCTGGATATCACAGTCACTATTAAGGATGGAACCCTACTTACCTGTCTTTACAGGAAACCAACACACAGACAGAGATACTTACACAAGAAAAATAATCACCTGATCCGATCGAGAGTAGATCCTCTATTAGGATTAAAGGACCTCTTCACTCCCGAAATTTGTATTTTGGGAGAATTTTCCTCTGTTGCAGTTAACAGTAGGAAATTTCATATTGCGCTGATAGCTATGTCAGTCAAAAATCTGGTCTTGCGTCATTGGAAGGATGCGACCGATATTGCTTATAGTGAATGGTTACAAGAGTTGTTGGCAAATCTGCGCCTGGAGAATATGATAGCTAGTTTACATGACCAGTCCCAGAAATTTCAGAGGACATGGGGCCCTTTGATGACATTGTACTCCTTACAGGCGTCATAGAGGTTCACTGTTCATCTATACCTCCTCTGTACACCGTGCCTGTGTGAAGAAATGGGGTAAGGGTGGGAGGGGAGGGGGGAAAGGGAAGAGCTGATCTAATCTCTGTTTACTAGACCTGTAGCAATTGTATGTATGCTTATCAGATCTTCTCTTCAAAATGTATAAAATTGAATAAAGTTTGAATGAAAAAAGAAAAAGAAAAGTAATCACCTGAGCCACACAAAGGAATCTGTCATATATAGTCAAGCACTTCGGTATCACCGCCTCTGTTCAAATGAGGAAGGCAGAGACACACATCTGGCAATGTTGAAAAACACCTTTATTGAGCAGGGACACTCATCCAGGGAAATTGACAGAGCAGTGGAACGTGCAACACAGGTCCCAAGAGAACAGCTGCTGCAATATAAGGAACGGATGACTACCAACAGAATACCCTTAGTAGTCACATACCATCCTGACCTTGAACTCCTACGTAAGATTATTAAGGATCTCCATCCAATAATTAGTGAGGATGAAACCCTTAACTGTAGTTTTCAAGAACTACCACTACTATCTTTAAACAACCACCTAATTTAGCCAACCTGATTATTAGGAGTCAACTTGAACCAGAACAGAATACCATGACATCATATGGTACACGACCCTGTCATCAACACACATGTAAGACATGTAACCTCATTTCCACTTCAGACTGTGTGGTTACATCACAAAACAGACTATTCAGGATACAGGGGAATTATACATGTACATCAAGTAATGTGATCTATTTTATCCAATGCAAGAAATTTCCTCGCACAGGTTATATGGGGGAGACAAGCCAACAACTCCGCACTAGAATGAATTCACACAGACATTCTATTAATCACAAGAAGACTGAGAGACAAGTAGCCCAGCACTTCTCCCAGGATGACCACTCAATCTCAGATATGTCTGTGATGGTCTTAAAAAGGACATTTCAACAGTACACAACAGAGACAGGCTTCTGAAATTAGTCTTATTTTACTTCTCAATATGGTGGCGGATGGACTGAACATTGATGTTGGTTATATGACACATTATTCCACTTAAACTTACACAGACCTTTACTTTAAAAGATGGACATAAATACTTTAGTTCTTCAGCAGGCCTTTGATTTTGTAAGTTTATGGTTATCTACATGTTGACTTCTCACCTTAACACTGTGGTGAGTGCGTTTGAGTGTGTGTGCATACTGATGTATGTATGTATGTGTGTGTTTTGTGTGTGTTTGGTATGTGTTGTGTTTTTGTGTGTTGTGGGTATGGTGTGTGTGTGTGTTTTGTTTGTTGTGCTCGGTGTGGTGTGTGTGGATTGTGTTTGTTATATTTAGATGCGTGTTGTAGTTGTGTGGGGTGTGTAGGGGTGTGTGTGTGGGGGGTGGTGTGGTGTATGAACACACATATGTGTGGGGGGAGCATGGCATGGGGCAATTGTTATGTGGCTAGGACACTGAGGGCCAGATATTCAAAACTTTGCACCGGGCAAAAACCGTTTATGAGTTTAGCGTGGGATTAGCGCTGGTCTGCTATATTCAAAAGGCCAAATAGTGCGGGCAAACTGCATTAGCGCTGGGCAAAATTATAATGTATGCAAGGGGCAAACTGACATGAATACAGGCGCAATGCTATATTCAGCGACTAGCACCGCGCTAAGTGGTTTTGTGTGACTTAGCGCGCTTAGCACAGTGTACATTACCGCCCAGAAAAAGCTTGTCTTAACCCTGGGCAACCAGCTTTGCGCGACACTATGGCTTTGCGCAGTGTTTGCGCGGGTTTAGCGGGTTTTGTGTGACCCTAACAAAGAAATATGACACATAGATAAAGCCAAACATAGAGGAAGCATGCTGCTAACTGATGGCATCACAATGATGCCATCATCTGCCACCAGTCCCAGCCATGCCAGGCAGTAAGTGGTGACCCTGCTGCCAATGGACAGCATGGCAGTGTGGCCATACAGCACACACCTGCGGACCACACATCTGTGGACACCAACAGATGCCAGCACACACATGCAGCACTGTGGGCATGGAGGATGTTGAGGGGAGTATGTATGGGTGGCGAGGCTGTGCCACAGACCAGATGTGGCCAAAAGGCTGGGACACATCATGCAGTGCACATGGGCCAGTATTGGGAATACCCCAACACCAGTGTGCCTTTCAGATAATATATGCCCCCCCCGGCCACATACCGCACAGCTGTACAACTGCCACAGCACACAAAGCCAGAAATGTACATGTCACTGTGAGCATCCCATGCCACAGGTACAGCATCTGTGGGTCACACAACAGTGTAACAGTAATGTCCACTGTCAGTAAACACCTGCAGGTTAGGCCTCTCACTGTGTATAGTGCAGTCATCATCACTGCCCTACACACCAGAGGCAATGCTGTGTCCACACACTACTGGCCCCTTGCTACTGTAGTTTCTGCTGTGCACTGTAGCATGACCTACAATGTGACAGTTGCATGCAGCACCACCACCATCTGTGCCTATGCTGTGTTGTCCCAGTACAGCTGCAGGCAGCAGCGCATGTGGAAGTAGTGTTCAAAACTATAATATTCCCCAAGCTGTTTGCGCAGTGCTAACATGTTGTGCGGGTTTAGCGCAGGGCTAAACAGTTAGCCCGGTGCAAACTGCATACAAATCAGGTCATAATGAGATGCTAATCTGGATGTTTGCCCACAGACTACCTAAGTAGGCTCATTTGCATGTCACTTTTGAATATGGCAAAGTTTAGCTCCGGGCAAATGTGTTTGCTCCGGGCTAACGGTTTAGCCCTGCGCTAAACCCGCGCAAACGTGTTAGCGCTGTGCTAACAGTTCGGGGAATATTTTACAGTTTTGCACACTGTACTTTCACATATACTGCTGCCTGCAGCTGTACTGGGTCCACGCATTTGCTGGCACACACATTGGCCACATAGTTCATCTCTACCTACCTTCACATCGCTGTGCACTGTGTTGCTGTTGTGGTTTGCACTTCCTGGTTGCCATATTCAGAGCTGTCTTATTCCAGGGCTAAGTTTGCCCTGCACTCCCATCCCAGTTTGCCTGGCCTCATTCCCATGCTATATTCAGAAGCTGTTTGCCCTGGGCTATTCCTTTTGAATATAGCTTGCTCTGTGCTCCAGGCTAAGTTTGCCCGCGGCAGTGCTAATTTGCCCGGGGCAAAGTTTTGAATATCTGGCCCATAGTTTTCACATATAGTGTACATTTACTTTCTTCTACTAGTTGTCAGTGGTTGGATTACACACTATCACATTTTTAAATCTGCTCATATTAAGATGCATATCTCATTTACTTGGGGGTTCATAAAAGGTGTAATTCCTTTGGGTTTTCATTTAGATTCCTTAGACTGATTCTGTGCATTTTTGTTATACACGGACTCTGTGTTGAAATCTGCACTTAACAGGCTCATGGTCTCATTTTCTTAGGGGTCCTTGGCAAGTATTTTTTTATTTGGCACTTACATTTACAAGTGATACTATCATGCATCATGTATATATGTATATGTTAATTTGAGGCTTGTTTTCAACTTGCAGTTATACCTAATTTCAGAATTTTGTCTCTCATTATCTGTTCTTTAATATACCAGGACAATTGGAATGTAAGTTGTAAGCTCATCTTACATGTATTAGAGAGAATGCCACCCCAAGGTTTTTTTATCACTAGAATGCTTTCTTGGCATACTGAGACATTTTAAAATTTATGTGACAAGAACTCTCTGGCTGTAGAGAATTATTGATAACCTTTGCCCTTCTGAGGCTCCTCAGTTAAAGGCATACTGGTGTTAATTAGCTTCTCTGACGTAACCTTCTGTTATGTTTTAAATGTATATGTTAAACCAATGAGAATTATTTCTGTTTTTTCAATATAATCTGGAGTTAATAGTATGGGATATTTGAAATAACTGCCACAAAGCTTCTGAAGAAGGACCTGGTTGGTTCAAAAGCTAGAGCACTTTGTTCTTTTCTGTAACATCCATGTTGGTCCAATAAAAGGTATCAAATAATTTGTTTCTGGATCTCTACTGGAATAGTCACATAGCTGCAATTCTACAATTGGGACTACTTAGGCACTAAAATACAAATAATGTTCTTTAAAAATCTTTTAATGTTATAATATTTCTTTTTAACCCTTAGGCTGCTGACAGAATTAGAACATATAGGAATTGTGGACTGATATATCAGTCCACGGCACAGCAAGGGTTAAATTAATGCAATTTGTATATTTTTTAAATATTTCTGTCAACCCCATTTTATAAGAGCAATAAGACATTCCAGAGATATGGGTTATTGTCTTATTAATACACTTCCCAGGTGCTGACAGCACTTGATTTAAGTGCTCTCGGTGGCCTCACTATGCAATCGGGTGGGGGGTACTTTTTATCAGACATTAACCCACACCTTACCATGTCTTTTTGAGCAATTATATTATACTATATTACATTATATTATATTATATTATATTATATTATATTATATTATATTATATTGTATTGTATTGTATGATATCATATCATATAATATCCTATTGTATTGTATGGTATGGTATCGTATCGTAGCATACATCATATTATATCATATTACAGGAGACAGTATAGTGCTGTGGTTTAGGGCACTGAGCTGAAAACCTGGAGACCTGGGTTTGAAACCCACAGCCCCCACTTACATACTGTGTGACCCTAAGCAAGTCAATTAACTTCCTTTGCTCCCAGGACGCACCTGGAAACAAGCTTTGACTTTGTGTGCCTTTCCTTGTTAAACAATTTCCCCTTTTCGATATTACATTATATTATATTATGTTATATTATATTATACTATAGTGTATTATATTATATTATGAACTGGGTACTGAAAATCCAGCTACCTGCATAGCTGAGCCCTCTTCTTACCTGTGATTAAAAATTCATAACATAATCATCGGTAAGATTAGACAAATCTAATCGATTTCTTTGGCTGGGTGACCAAAGTAGTAAACCAGGGAGAGGCTATGGATGTGGCCTACCTAGACTTTAGCAAGGCATTTGACACAGTCCCGCACAAAAGATTAATAATCAAGCTAGCCAGCCTGGGAGTGGGTCCCAGGGTGGTAGCCTGGGTAGCAAACTGGTTGCACAAAAGGACACAGAAGGTAATAGTGAATGGAACACATTCTGAAGAAAGGGGGGTTACCAGTGGAGTACCTCAGGGCTCAGTACTGGGTCCAGTCCTCTTTAACGTCTTTATAGGTGACATTGCAGAGGGTCTGGAAGGAAAGGTATGCCTCTTTGCAGATGACACAAAGATCTGTAACAGAGTTGATACACAAGTGGGGGTAGAAATCATGAGAAGGGACTTGGCAAGGCTGGAGGAATGGTCAGACATATGGCAACTGAGATTCAATGCAAAGAAGTGCAAAGTAATGCACATGGGAAATAAAAACCCAGGAGAAGAGTACACAATAGCAGGGGAGGTACTAACGACAACACTAATGGAAAGGGTTCTGGGTGTAGTCATATCAGATGACCTAAAGGTGGGTAAGCAATGTGAGAAGTCAGTAAGGAGAGCCAGGGGGATACTGGGATGCATAGGGAGGGGCATCACAAGTAGAAAAAGGGAAGTGGTTATCCTTCTATACAGACAGTTAGTGAGACCCCATCTGGAGTACCGCATGCAGTTTTGGAGACCTCATCTACACAAGGACATAGACAGAATGGAAGCAGTCCAGAGGAGGGCAACTAAAATGGTGCAGGGTTTGCATCAGAAACCATATGAAGAGAGACTGAGAGAGCTTAATATGTATACCCTTGATGAAAGGAGGGACAGAGGGACATGATAGAAACTTTTAAGTACCTCAAGAAAATCAACAAAGTCCAGGAGGGTAGCATCTTTCAGAAAAAGAGATGTGTAAGAACAAGGGGGCACAATTTAAAGTTAGAGGGGTGACGGCTCAGGGGTAATGTGAGGAAATTCTTTTTCATGGAGAGAGTGGTGGATGCATGGAACTGCCTTCCTGGAGAGGTTGTGGGGTCTAAACCAGCGGGGGAATTCAAACATGTATGGGACAGACATAAGGCAATTGTAGTGGGGGGTTGCAGGAAGTAGGCTATTGGTTAACTAGAATCTGCAGCTTATCCAATATGTAGGGAAATGGGCAGACTGGGTTGGCCAAGTGGTCCTTATCTGCCATCAAAGTCTATGTTTCTAGGTCATTTTACCTGTTGTAGATCCATCCACCCATACATTTTGGCATTTAAACAGCACAGCTGAAGTCGCAGTCAATGGCAGCAGCAAGAGGGTCAGTGGTTTTTACTTAGTCTGCTACACACTGCCATAACATTTTTTTACCATCAAACTCCCTCCTCCTGTGACTAATTAGAAAAAAAAAACATCTGTCACACACTGACCACCACACTAACACTGCACAGTCTGATTCACCATGTGATTTCATCTTTATTAAAGCTCTTTTTGCAGCCGCCGCTGTTACCGGCTTCAACACAGTGCCTGAATTGGGTCTGCCAACTTTACAATCTACCCCCCCATATGGTACAGAAATTGTTACTCACAGTTCCCAAATCCCCAAACACTGGCTTATTAGGGAATACGGGCAGACAGGGTGGGCCTAGCGGTTCTTATGTGCCATCAAATTCTATGCTCTATGTTTCTATTTTCTACTTTCTAAGTGAAATAAACCACACAAAAAAAGTTACCACCATTCTCTGCAGTCTTTCTGATTTACACAAACACTTTCTCGCTCCCAGAGACTAAATAAAATAAATCACACACCCTGGATAATAAACCACGATGTGTTTAGGGGGCCGGGGGGCAGGAAGACACAATGGGAACAGTTTCTAAGCCACAAAATCATTTTCAACAGCACTACCTACTGTCCAAAACATGACATATCATAACTTATTGTGTTTTCTTGCATGCACATGCAAGAAACACATTGCGTCAGCTTCCTTCAGTAGCAGATTGTGGAGGCACAGCAGTGTTGTGGTGAATGGCAGCCGTCCATTTTAGGGCTGGTCTCTGCCGCACCAATAGAGGAGCATGCTGTTGATGACAGCAGTTAAAGAGCGTGCCACAATGCTCAAAGAAATTGACCACTGCAATCAGGGAGCACCTCGTCACTAAACAATCAGCTGTGTTTGCGGGGAGGTCCCTGACTGCAGCAGCCAATTACAGTTGCATTGTCTGGTGTCCCCTTTCAATAAACATGGTGACAGCTTCTCTGTTGGCCTCTCACAGTCCCCACGAGGCTGACGTACAGCTGCCGCCTGCCTCTCCCAGTCCCTGTTAAAGTCGACGGGGGTGCACAACCCCCTATCACCATGCCCTCACCACAGTTCATTTGCCAATGGGGTAGCCCAATCCCCATCAGCATGATGTGCCCCCCCAGTTGTTGTGTGCTGAGGGGGTACCCAATCCCCTTCGGCTCATGCACCTCCCCCCCAAGCACACTGTATGGCCAACGGGGGTGCCCAATCCCCATCGACTCCAGTCTCCCCCCCAACAAACAGCCAGGTAGCACGCTGGGAGCCCACACCAGTGTGCACATGTGCTCCCCCTCTCCAGCACACTGTATGGCCAACGGGGGTGCCCAATCCCCGTCGGCTCCACTTCCCCCCCAACAAACATTCAGGTGGCATGCTGAGGGTCCACCCCAGCATGCCAAAAGTCCTGTGGGGTCTTTTTTTTTTTAAAAAAAAAAAAGGAAATTATGTCCCTTGCTGAGTTTCTTGCCCCCTTCCCCAACCCGCAGACACCCTCTGCGCACCCACCTCCCAACACCCATCACCCCATACTTAACTCCGGAGCCTGGCACAATGATCTTCGGTGGACCGGGAACATGTCTGCACTCTTCAAAGCCGACCGTGAACTGAAGAAATTCCGGTAAGCTGTATAATGGCATAAATGTTTTTTTTTTCAACTTATGTGGATATCTCAGCCATTTTTTCAACTTCTGGCACCAAATTTTCGAAATGGGGTTCTTGGGACCCCTTCTCACGAATTCAGTCACTGTCATGGTGTTATTCTGTCCCAAAGGGTGATTTTGTGGTCACTGCATGGAATCACCTTTTGGGACTGATTAACCAAATGACAATGTCACTGTTCATGAGGTGGGCTTTCAAAAAGCCTATGTTGCAAATTTGATAAAAAAATTCCAAAAAATGACTGTGTTATGAGCGTGCATTGCACAGTTTCCACGCACACTCATAAGTTTGCAAATTTGTAATATATTCACTGCAGATTTTCAACATTGCCACTTTTTTCACACCTCCTTATGAACAGTGCAGCTGTCATTTTTCACATCCTGGCCGAAATGTGTTTTCGCACTTTCGGTGCAGAATAGCGTGGTCGCTGTGGGAAATCAGTGTTCGGGACAGATTAAGAAAATCACAGTGGCACTGTTCATAAGCAGAGGTACTAAAATGCCTATGTTGAAAATTTGGTGACAAAAGTCCATAAAATGACTATGTTACAAGCTTGCACTGAGCAGTTTCCACACACACTCGTAACTTTAAAAATTTGTAATATTTCCACTCAAAATTTTCAACATTGTCCATTTTGCACACCTCCTTATGAACAGTACAGCTGTCATTTTTCTCATCTTGCCTGACATGTGTGTTTGCACATCCGGCACACAATGGCACAGTCGCTGTGGGAAATCAATGTTCATGAGCAGAGGTCACAGAATGCCTATGTTGAAAATTTGGTGAAATAATTCCACTAAATGACTGTGTTACACGCATGCGTTGTGCAGTTTTTTTATGTACGCACAGAAGTTTGAGCATTTTTAATATTTTCACTTCAGATTTTCAACATTGACATCTCTTCACTCTTCCCTATGAATGGTACAGCTGTCATTCTTCACATCCTGCCTGATCTGTGTTTTTGCACATCTGGCACAGAATGGCACAGTCGCTGTGGGAAATCAAAGTTTGCAACACATTAACAAATTCACAGTGACATTTTAAAACAAGCATTTGTCAATGTTGAATGTTGTCTTGTTGGCATTGGCATTGGTAGTGCAGGAGTTAGAGAGATGCATAATAGAAATGGCAGTAAAGTATGGAACTGATGCCAATTCCACCCCACCCTGCAGAGACTGACAGGCATTGAGGTGTGCCTTTGGGTTGTCGGCCATAATGCTCATGCCATTTCACCTCACCCTACCCTGCAGACTCTGACAAGTGTTGCATTGTGCCTTGGGGTCATTGGGCCTTACGCTCACCCCATTCCATACAGAAACACATTGAGATGGGTACAGTATAGGAGAATGGGGTGAACTTTGAGGCTGAAGAGTCCAAGGCACACCTTGATGCCTGTCACTGGCTGCAGGGTGGAGGTGGGGGTGGGGGTGGAATGGCATGAGAATTACAGCTGACAGTCCAAAGTCACACCCCTGACACCTGTCAGTCTGCACAGGGTGGGACTTTATGGATAGAACCCTAACACCCCGGGCGTTTGTTGGTATTTGCACTCCAAATTTTCAACATGAGCTTTTTGTGACCCCAACTCATGAAAGCATTTGAGACCTCCACTCATGAACAGTGGCACTGTGTTTTTGTTAATCTGTCCTGAATGTTGATTTCCCACAGCAACCACACCAATTCTGGGCCAGATGTGTGAAAACACATTTCAGGCAGGATGTGAAAAATGACAGCTATACCATTCATAAGGAAGTGTGAAGCAATGGCAATGTTGAAAATCTGGCGTGAAAATATTAAAAATTCGCAAAGTTATGAGCATGCGTGGAAACTGCACAATGCATGCTCGTAGCACAGTCATTTTGTGGAATATTTTCATCATATTTTCAACATAGGCATTGTGGGACCTCCACTCATGAACAATGGCACTGTGATTTTGTTACTATGTCCCAAACATTGATTTTCCACAGCGACCGTGCCATTCTGCGCCAGATGTGCGAAAACACATTTCAGGCAGGATGTGAAAAATGACAGCTATACAATTCATAAGAAGGTATGAAGAAATGGCAATGTTGAAAATCTGGAGTGAAAATATTAAAAATTCTCAAAAGTTACAAGTCTGTGTGGAAACTACGCAATGCACACTCATAATACAGTCATTTTATGAAATTTGTTCAAATTTTCGAACATAGACATTTTGGGACCTCTGCTTATGAACAGTGTAACTGTGATTTTCTTAATCTGTCCCGAACATGGATTTCTCACAGCGACCATGCCATTGTGCTCCAGATGTGTGTAAACACATTTTGGGCAGGATGTGAAAAATGACAGTTGTGCTGTAAATAAGGAGGTGTGAAAAAATGGCAATGTTGAAAATCTGCAGTGAAAATATTAAAAATTCTCAAACTTATGAGCGTGTGTGGAAACTGCACAATGCACACTCATAACACACTCATTTTTTGGAATTTTTTCACCAAATTTGCAACATAGGCTGTTTGGAAGCCCACCTCATGAACAGTGACAGTCATTTTGTTAATCAGTCCCAAAAGGTGATTCCGCGCAGTGACTGCAAAATCACCTTTCGGGACTGAATAACAAAATGACAGTGACTGAGTTCATGAGATGGGGTCCCAAGAACCCCATGTTGAAAATTTGGAGCCAAAAGTAGCAAAAATGGCCGAGATATCCACTTAAGTTGAACTCCCCATTGGTGCCATTATGCAGCTTACCGTGATTTTCTTCAGTTCACGGTCGGCTTTGAAGAGTGCAGACGTGTTCCTGCTCCACTGAAGATCGTCGAGCTGGGCTTCAGGGGAAAGTATGCAGTGAGGGGGGTGTGGGGAGGTGGGGTGCACAGAGGGTGGATGCAGGTTGGGGGAAGGGGGCTGTCATGACCATGAGGGACCATTTTCTGTTTTAAAGGGTGAAAAAATAAAACAAACCACGCGGGAAGGTTTTTTTTCTTGCAGGATGTGAGAAGGACATTTTGGCACACTGGTGTGGGCTCCCAGTGTGACACCTGTGTTTTTTGGGGACAGGGGACTGAAGCTGATGGGGACTGGGCGCCCTGTGGGCAAAGAAAGCATATCTGTGTTTGGGGGGGGGCAAGATACCAAGGGGGATTGCGCACCCTCCTCGGCAAACAAAACAAGAGAAAACATTATGCTGATGGGGATTGGGCTCCCCCATCGGCAAACAAACTGGGAAAGGGGCATGCCAACAGGGGGCTCAAGCACCCTCAACGTTGGCTTTCACGGGACTTTGAGAAGTGGACAGCGGCAGCCACCACTATGTTTATTGAAATGTTTCAGCAGGCAAGGCATGCCCTGCAATGACGGGGCACTCCCTTATTGCAGCGGTGAAATTCGTTCAACTTGGTGGCACGCTTCTGAACTGATGTCATAGACAGCATGCTCATTCAATGCTGCCACAGAGACCAGCCCAAAAAAGCAGTGGCGCCATTGGCCACAACACGACCTCACGTTCAGAACCTGCTACTCCACCAAACTCACAACATGTTGCTTGTGTTGCGAGCTCAAGACAACATAAAAATAAGATCTTATCTGTGTCAGTCTTCACCATTCATTACTATTTGAGATTTTTTTTTTCTTTGGAGGTGGAGCTGATGCAGAGGTGGCACCACCCTCGAGGCCGATGTGCTACGTGGTGGTCGCGGGTTGGACGTTATCTGGTGTCAACTCCACCCTGGCTCCAGTTCTGCTTCTCCCGCCATTGAGAAAGGACCTCATGTGGAACCTCGAATTTTCAGCTGCGTTTTGTGGCCCAGCCCGTTGGTTCACAGTTCTGCTTGCCTCCGTACTTGGCGCTGCCTCCTGGAATAACCAGTAAGACCTTTCCTTTTTATTTTCTATTGACGCCAAGTACCTTGTTTTGTTTATTATTTTATCGTATGGTCACGTCTTGTTCGGGGGACAAAAATAAATCTTCTTGGGCGTGTCGGCTTCCAATGTGTTGGTGTCCCTGAGGCCGACTTTTTTCTGCCATGGACCAGCATGACCAGTGTTTAACCTGCTTAGGCCACAACCATGATATGGATCATTGCAATGCCTGATTTTCTAGGGACTGCTGAGTGTTGGAAATGCACATGTTTAAAGTTGGACATGTGCCGCTGACATTCAGAGGACAGGCTCACACTCGTAAGGCCAAAGTTAGGTTTCTTGACCCTTCTTCTGGGTCCCCTTCTGGTCTCATATGACCCACGGAGGAGAGGGTCTCCACCACTTTTAGCCTTGCCATATCAGGGGCTTCTTCCACAGTGCAGGTGGCCCAGTCTGGCCCCCTCAGGGGCCGGGTGGTAGGCACCGTTTTGGCAATCACTTCCTCAGAAGCAACCAGCGTCATGCTCTGGGACCCGCAGGTCAAAGCCGGCACTGTTCTCTGCACCATCTGTCTGTGCCGCCCCTGACTCCAGTGTTGCTTGCAGCATTGTGGGTCTGGGCTGTGCCACAGATGGCACTGGGCCAGCCTGTGGTGCTGTTTCTGACTCTGGCACCATTCGCAGTGCCGGGGATGGGAGCAGTGTTGTGGGCAGTGCAGGACCCATCTGCGGCACTGCTTCTGTCTCTGGTGCCATTCACGGTGCCAGGGATGGGGGCGGCACTGTGTGCGGTGCTGCCTCTGTCTCCAGTGCCATTCCCAGTGCCGGGGGGGGAGAGAGGCCCCCTCGTGGTCCAGGGACCAGCAGGGATCGGGGGTGATCTGGGTCCGGACTTCACCATCTTCCTTATCAGTGGAGGATGCAGAGGCTGACCCAGATTGGCTCCTGGATTCCTCTGATTCCTCAGAGTCTAGCACTTCAAGCCCCACTCAGCCCCCTACTGGGGTGCGGGTGGATTCCTGTGGCTCTGGGGTCAGTGGTACTGACCAGCCCCCGGGTGCGCAGGTGGGCACCATGGAGCAACCTGGAGCCAGAGGCCTCTCTGCTCCTTCGGTGGGTGTACCCCCTTCTGTGGCTGTCCTGGCTAGCCTGACCTCTGGGCCAGCCAGGGCGTCCTAGGCAGAGGAGGGCTCTGCACCTCCGGTTGCCTCCCGGGAGTCAGTCAGGGGGTGTCAGCTGCCTCAGCTAGTGGTGAGGAAGAGGGCCTTTTCGGAGTCTGAAGGGTTGAGCAGCCAGGATTCAGTGCAGCGGCCTCTCCCAGAGACCCAGCCAGGTGCTGGGAGGAGTCATAGCACAGATCTGTGCATCTCCCCTGATATCTCTCTGAGAGGCATATCTTCACAGGAGGTCAGGGGTCATCCTTTTGGAACCACATGGTCCCGGTCACCTCACAGGGGGATTTCTTCCATCAGGCACTGCTCTGGTCGTTCCAGTCTGGTTGAACAGCTCTTGTCTGCTGGGACCACCGGGTTTCCCTCTCCTTTGGGATCATCTGCTCAGTCCTCCTGCCTGAGCAGAGGCTGTGCTCCTCCTTGGAGGTGCTTGACTCCCATGCTTCTGACAACTTCTCCTCCTCTCCCAGGTGTTCCCGGTCTAATGGGGCCCCTTACCTGGGAGTTGTTCAGGGCCGCAGATGCACTTTTCCCTGCCTACTTTAGAGCCATGGATAAGCAGGTATTTCACCAATCCCCCGTGCAGTCTAACCCTGAATCTCTGGACTTGTCGGCTTCTTCATCTTCCTCCTCCGAGGGAGAGGAAACTTCCATCCACTGTTCCCCAGCAGCTGATCTTTTCAACTATCAGAGCTTCCTATCAGGGTTACTCGATGAGCTCCATATCTCCACCCTTGGAGATCGCAATCCGGACCAGTTGGCACGAGCCTTCCTAGGTGAGTTCAGTGCTGTTTACCTCTCCAGTTCCCACCTGGCCTGTTCCCTACCGAAAGGCATCACACCAGGTCTGGTGATGTCCCTTTTCCTCAGTTCCAGACCCTAGGGACCTTCACCAGAGGTATTGCGCCCCCCCTCATGTCTCCAAGAACTCTGCCTCACACTCCTTCGGGTGTGATGCTTTTGGATATCCCCTCTAGGCAAAGAAGCCCAGGCTGTGACTGACCCCCGGATTCAGACTCTTCGGACTGATTTCTGGGGCAGGAGGATGTTCTCCTCAGCATGGATTTTGCTCTGCATGGCAGTGCATCAGGCCCACCATGCTACCTACAACAGGAACTTGTGGTCATGGCTAGGAAAAATTCTAGCCTCCCTGCCTGATTTGGAGGAAACTAGACAAGCCATTGCCCTCGCCACTCAGGGCCTGGAGCTTGTAAGGCACCAAGCAAGGGCATTGTACGACACCAATGAGGTGGCTTCCAGGCTGGTGGGTACATTGATCTGCATTAGGTGGTCTACATGGCTTCATCTATCCCAGTTGTCATCCTTGGCCCAGTGTAGGGTGATTTCCTCCACTTTCCGGAGAACCCACCTTTTCTCCCATAGCGTGAGGCAGGAGCTTCAGGGGCACCGTCCATCTCCTGTGAGGAGATCCCCACCTCACACAGACCAGTCCCAAGCCTAGCCAGGCCTGTAGAGGTTCTCCCCTCTGGTGTCTCCCCCACTGGAGGCTAAGGGACACGGTCCTTTAGGAAGGTGCTGGGCCCCCTTCGGGGTGCTCGGTACTAACCCAAATAGTGGTGAATGGTGAAGACTGGCACAAATAACATATGAAAATTATGTACCTACCGTAATTCTTGATCTTTCTGTGTATCTTCACCATTCATCACTAAATCCCTTCCTCCTTCCCCCTGGGGCCTCGGTCTCTGAGCGATCCTCCTCCCTGTTTGTCTCCCTTGTTGGTCAGCACTTCCCCCCCTCCACCTCTCTTGAATCAGGGGAAGTTTCCTCTGGAGAGGCAGACAGGGACAATTGTTGTTTCGGGGATTCTGCGGTTCCCCTCCTCTCCCTCTCCCTCTTGGGTTGAACCTCCAGCTCCCTCTCAGATGGTGCTGGTGGGGGGGAGAGAAGGTGACCTCTCAATCCTTCAAGGTTTTTCCCTGAACTTTATTTTGCAACCCCCTTTGAGGGTGATTTATTTCCTTCTTACCGAGGTGTTTTCTTTCTAACACCTCCCTTTTTTTCTCCTACTGTCTCATTAGTGGCAGGAGGGGAAGACACCACCCACCTTAATCCTGTGGCCTGCCTCAACCTTTAAGTGATGGGTTATCCTCAACCCTAGCTTGTATCTGCTTCAATCCATGCTGCACCATGGTCATGTGCTCATGCCCTGTAGTCCTCTGGATTAACTCTGATAGCTTAAATTTCAATCCAGTCCCTCGAGAGGCCTAGGTCATTGCCTGGGGGTGGGCGGTGTCACCTTCTCTTCCCTTTTCTTCCCCTTTCTACCCTCCCTTTTCCACCATCTTCTTTCGCCCAGAGATTGGGGTCTCCTCCCTTCCCAATCCCTTAGGCTTCTCTCTCTCTTTTGCTGTCCTCTCAGTCGTTATTCCTCCTTTTAGTTTTATATACTTTCCTTTTTCTATCCCTTGGGCTGTCTTGCCCCCCCCACCATCCCTTCCTTCCTTCTCACTGGCTTGCAGAACTGGAGCTAGGGCACAGTCAACGCCAGATAACTTCCAACCCGCGAGCACGCCATAGCACGTCGGCCTTGAGGGCGGTACCATCTCTGAGTCGGCTCCACCTCCAAAAACAAAATCTCCTACAGGGTCCCAGCCTCCGGCCAGTACCCAAATAGTGATGAATGATGCAGATACACAGAAAGATCAAGAATTAAAGTAGGTACGTAATTTTCATATCTGCTATGTTATGTTTTGGACAGTAGGTGGTGCTGTTGCAAATGGTTTTGTAGCTTAACAATTATTTTGGCAAGACACAAAAAATTAGCTAAAAGCTGACAGTGTCCCTTTACAACAGTATAAAAATATTTTAAAATCCTTTTTTTTTAATACTAAATGCATAAAATATGGCTCCAACTCATAATAACATTAGTACACTCCAGGGTGTGGTACATATAGAAACACAGAAACATAGAATGTGATGGCAGATAAGGACCGCTTGTCCCACCCAGTCTGCCCATTTTTCCCTATCTACATTATTACCACAGAATGTTCCTTTTCCCTAAGATTCCCTTATGCCTATCCCATGCATTCTTGAACCCCAGCACTGTTTTCACCCCCACCACCTCTGCTGGAAAGCTATTCCAGGAACCCACCACTCTTTCTGTGAAGAAGTATTTCCACACATCTCTACTGAATCTGTCCCCCTCTAGCTTTATAGCATGTCCCCTTGTTCTTGAGCACTTTTGCTTCTGAAAAATATTTCCCCCCTGTACCTTATTTACCCCCATGAGGTATTTAAGGGCCTCTATCATATCCCCCTCTTCCTTCTCTCTTTCAGGGTGTGCATATTGCTGTCCTTTAGTCTCTCTTTATAGGGCTTTTAATGCAGACCCTGCACCATTTTAGTTGCCCTCCTCTGGACTGCCTCCACTCTTTCTATGCCCTTCCAGAGTTGTGGTCTCCAGAACTGGACACAGTACTTTAGGTGGAGTCTTACCAGTGATCTATACAGAGGCAACACCACCTCCCTCTTTCTGTTGGTTATACCCCATGTGCATCCCCAGTATCCCACTAGCCCTATTGACTGCCTTATTGCACTGCCTGACCACCTTTAGGTCATCAAATATGATTACACCTAGGTCTCTTTCCTGCTTGATAGCCATCAATAGCACTCCACTCATTTTGTACTCTACCCCAGGTTTCTTTGCCCTAAGTGCATTATTTTGTACTTTTTCACATTGAAATCCAGCTGCCATACCCTTGACCACTCCTCTAGTTTTCTCAGGTCTCTCCTAATATTTTCCACCCCCCTCGAGTGTCCACCCTATTCCATATTTTGGTGTCATCCACAAAGAGGCAGACCTTCCCTTCAAGCTCCTCTGCAAGGTCACTTACAAAGGCACTGAGGAGGACTGGTCCCAACACTAATCCCCGCGGCACCCTGCTGGTCACCCTCCCTTCCTCGAAGTGAACGCCATTTACCACGTAAATGTAAGTTTTGGTGGATTTTTTGGCTTACATTTGTAATTTACAGCTGCTGGCTGAGCACTGTGCTAGGTGTGGTGGTTGGATTGAAAAAAAAAACCCTCCCCCTCCACCAGCCTTTCTTGAATAATGAAAAGACACTGGGGGTGGCTTGAAGGCTGTGAGGAAGGTGCTTGAGGAGCTGGGAAGTAGTGCTGCCAACAGACAGGATCAAGGAAGAAAGAAGAGGAACCACAAGAGGGAGAATGGAGCAGAGGGAACAAAGAATAGGAAGGGGTAATAGGACAATGGTGATGTCTTGGGGCAGTCTGGGAAGGGGACAAGGTAGTGAGCCAGGCTGGAATGAGGGTCGGGGAAGGGGGAGCAAAGGAGTCCGATAAAGGGGGGAACAGAAGTCACAGGGGAGGAAGGATTATGAGGTGTAATAACTGTGGAGGGGCAGTATTCATGGACACCCTGTGGAGGACGGAGGGGGTACCCCATCTATATAAGGCTGGGGAGGCTAGAGAAGGAAGTGCTAAGGCTAATGGGGGAAGTGCCAAAGATGATGAAGGGGCATATTAGGTCAGGAGGAGAAGAGAATGTGGAAAGCACAAAAGGCATCCAGGAAAAGAAAAAAGATGGGAAGGATAAGAGGGATGGAGGGGGTGGTCAGGACAAGGGGGCAGTGGGAGTGACACAGGTATGGGAGACAAACATGCAAGGAGACTAGGAGAAGGAGTACGAGGAGTTGGTAACACTGTGGGCCCAGATGGGGGCGGACTCTAACAGAGGAGTCAAGGGAGGGGAAGGAGGAAGGGGAAACGCAGTACATGGGTACAAAGAACAAAACGACTGAGGAGGGAGATGGAGAAATAAGTGAATTGGGGCAAAAAGGGTTGAGTACAGTGGAGAACACAGGGGGAGAAACAGAGACAATAGGAAGGAACGTTGTGGAGGAGGAAGAAGGAGAGGAGAAGGGGGAGGATGGGGAGGGGAAGAAGGGAGGTGTCTTGGTGTTGGGGGACTCAATACTAAGAGGGGTCAGGTGGGGAAGCAAAGGGGAGAGGCACAGTAGAAGTTGGGTGGAAGCCATGCCAGGAATGAAGGCAGAAAAGGTGGGGCAATCCATGCTAAGGTATGCAAGTGGGGAAGGGGAAGACCTCACCTAATAATACATCTGAGGATGAATGATCTGGCTGATGGGATGGTAGGGGAGGTTAATAGGAGGTTTGAAGAACTGGGACCTCTGTGTGAAGGAGAAGGCAGATGTGTCACCTTCTCTGAGGTACTTCCCGTTCCCAAGGCAAGCATGGCAAGAAAAGGGAGAATTCAAGAATTTAATGAATGGCTGGGGGACTGCTGTTGGGAAAAAGGGTATGGCCTGGTAGGAGGGTGGGGGGGTGCCTGGGAGAACAGCAGTCTGCATGCAAAAGATAGATTGCACCTAAATGAGGAAGGAAATAATGTACTGAATGCAAGGCTAGGGAAGCACATTAAGGTGCATTTAAACTAGGAGAGGGGGGTAGCAGGAGGGATAGTGGTGTTCAAAGGCCTGGTGATGTGAAACCAAATGGGCTTACCCCCCTGTGACAGCAAGGTAAGGAGGAAGGCAACTACTAAGGGAGCGGACATAAGGGGAGAGAGGCAGAGGGGGAAGGGTAGAGACAAGGGTTGGAGGGTGGTAACACTAAATGCTAGGAGTCTGGGGAATAAGGAGGTGGAACTACAGGATCTCCTGGAGGAGGGGGAGAGGACTTGACAGCTATAACCAAGACATGGGCCACCCAAATCCATGACTGGGACATGACAGTTCCGGGGTACAGATTACATTGGAAGGATAGGGAAAAGGGGAAGGGGAGGGGGGTGGCACTGTATGTAAAGGAGGGATTAAAATGTGTAAGGATGATGAGAGAGATACAGAAGCACTTTGGGTGCAACCACAGGATCCCAAAAATAGATCACTAAGACTGGGGGTGGTGTACAGGCCACCCTCTCAAACTGAAGGGATGGACAGGGTACTGGCAGAACAGATCAGGAGGAACTGTGGGAAGGGGGGGTGGCAGTAGGGGACTTAACCTGCCGGGGGTAGAGTGGGACACATCTACCACAAAGAGCAGAAGGGAGCAGGTAATGCTGGATGCCTTCCAGGAAAGCTTTCTAGTACAGTTGGTCAAGGAACCAACTAGGGAAAGGAACACCCTTGACCTTATACTGACGAATGGGGAGTGGGTGAGGGATGTAAGGGTGGAGGAACCACTGGAGGGGGGAGTAACCACCGGACAGTGTGGTTCCAGTTACAGATGGGTAAAGAGAGGATGGCATCTGGCACAAGGGTGCTGGATTTCAGGAATGCCAACTTTAAGATGATGAGGGAAGGGGTACAGGGGTTCCTGTGCAAAATTCAGCCGGGTATGGACACACAACAAAGTTGGGAACTGATAAGACAGGGGATAGCGGAGGCAACAGAAACTTGCAGCAGGGCCCAGACTAGGAAGGCTAGGGGAAAGAAACTCAGCTGGATAAGTAATGGGGTGCTAGACAGGGTGAGGAAGAAAATGGCAGCTTACAGGAGATACAGAAAATCGGGGACAGAGGAGGATAGGGAGGAAGACCTGAAAGAAGTGAAGGAAGTGACCAGGGGGTTAAGGGCAGCCAAGGCAGCAAGGGAACTCAGGCTGACGCAGGGCATAAAAAAAGGGGGAGAAAGATTTCTTTAGGTACATCAGGGAGAAAAGAAGCTGTAAGGACCAAATTGTAAGAATTAAGAAGGAGGGGGGATGGGTGGAGGAAGGGAGTGAAAAGGCAGAAGTGCTCAATGACCACTTCTGTTCAGTCTTTACGGAAGAAATGGAAGAAGTGCTACCCATAGTAGGAGGGAGGATAGAAACAGATGGGGGGTATGATGGATGGAGAAATCACAGTGGGGAGGGTGCTGGAGGGGTTAAGAGTATTGAGGGTAGACAAAGCTCCAGGACCGGATGGAGTACATCCAGGAGTGCGGAAGGAGCTGGCAGAGGTCCTGGCAGAACCCTTGGAAGACTTATTTAATTCATGTCTAGACACAGGATGCATACCGCAGGACTGGATACTGGCTCATGTGGTTCCCCTCCACAAGAGTGGACCCACGGACAAACCAGGGAACTATAGGCCAGCAGGACTAACATCCATAGTAGGGAAGCTAATGGAGAACATCCTAAAGGATAGGCTAGTGGCACTACTGGAGGTGAACGGGGTGCAGGACGGGAGGCAGTTTGGCTTTGTCAAGGGCAAGCATGCCAGACCAACCTGGTGGAATACTATGACTGGGTGTCTAGGCAAATTGATAGGGGCCAAGTGGTGGATGTCCTGTGCCTAGACTTCAGTAAAGCCTTTGATTCAGTACCACATGGGAGACTTGGAATCAAGTCACAGGGCACAGGGTCAGGAGCAAAACTGGTGGGATGGGTGGAGAACTGGCTAAAAGATAGGCAGCAGAGGGTGGTGGATGGGTGGTATGTGGGGAATACTCATCCCCTAAGCCTGTGACAAGTGGCGTTCCACAGGGTTTGGTGTTGGGCCCAGTGCTGTTTGGCATATTTATTGCAGACATCTCAGAGGGCAACAACAGCAAAATCAGCCTATTTGCGGATGACACCAAGATGGGAGCAGTGGTGGACAACCAGGAAGACGGCGAGGGCTGTAGGAGAATCTGGCAAGGCTGGAGGCATGGTCTGACAGATGGCAGCTGGGGTTCAATGCAAAAAAATGCAAGGTGCTGCGTTTCGGAACAAAAAATCAGAGGAGAAGCTACCAATCAATCAATCAATCTTTATTTTACCAGGTGAAATATCATTGAGAAAAACTCATTTACAAGATGGACCTGGGTCTTGACACAACAGTAAACACATAATACATACGACACTACAGGCAGTTCCTACAAGGAGATTTACAAGGCAACAATTATATACATGGCAATAAGCAGAATACAGGAGAGAGATCATATACACTGAAGTACAATATATACATTACATATATCTATATATATATATATATATATATATATATATATATATATATATATATATACACACACACACACAGAAGTACTGGAAAGGTTAAAGGCAAGGAGAGGGGATAGAGCAGAAGAGTGGAAGGTCAGCAAGGGAAGCAAGGAAAGGACCAATAGGAAGAGAAGCGGTGCACCATGAGCAGTTGCACAGCTTGTTAATAGAACAAGCCAGCAGAGTTTTAAAAGTGGGCAGTTTGATAGGGATTGCTAGTTTCAGAGTTTTTTGGATGCTGTTCTAGAGGACCAGAAGAGCATGGCTTATAGCAACCATGTCCAGGCATGTTGTGATCCTGGGGACAAATAAGGTGATAAGGGAGAGGCTCCTAAGTGGGTAAATGCTTCCAGAAGAGGCAGGCAGGCATTCTGAGATGTACTGGGGCAGTTTGTTAATGATACCTTCTGGGGGAGTGTAGCTGGAGGTAACAGAAGAGGAGAAGGATCGGGGGGTGCTCATCACGGGAGCAATAAACAATTTTGCACAATGCAGAAAGACAGCAGCAATGGCCAACAAAATGCCGGGGTGCATTGCAACGTGAATTACCTTGAGAAGAAGGGAGGTTTTTCTACCATTATACAGATCGTTGGTTAGACCCTACCTGGAATACTGCACGCAGTACTGGTGCCCGTACATACAAAATTACATTAGGCTGCTGGAGGAGGTGCAGCATAGGGCAACAAAGATGATTCAGGGCCTGGGGGAATTGTCATATGAGGTCAGACTAAGACAGTTAAACATGTACACACTGGAGAAGAGGAAGGATGGGGGATATGACTGAGACCTTCAAATACATGAAAGGGATAAGTAAAACAGACACAAATGATCTATTCAGGAGGAGGGTGAGGAGAGACACTAGGGGCCATGACATGAGATTGGAGGGGAGTAGATTCAGGAGGGATGTGAGGAGGCATTTCTTTACAAAGAGGGTGGTGGCAAAGTGGGATGCGCTACCAGCTGAAGTGGTGGCATATACCACAGTGGAATGCTTTAAGAAGAGGGCAGGGACAGGGCAAAGGGGAGGGTAAAGGGAGGGAGAGGTGGGGCAGCTGCTGAATAGGAGTTAGCTGCATTCATGAGCAGCCTAGATAGACCATGATGGCCTTTTGCTGTTGGCAATTTTCGTATGCTCATGCCACCACCCTGTGTTAGATATCCCCTAACCAATTTCTTATCCAGTTTGCCACCTTTGGACCCACTCCTAAGCTACCCAGCTTGTTTACTAATCTCCTATGTGGAATGGTGTTGAAAGCCTTACTGAAATCTAGGGGATGGAGGCTCAGACTCTAGATGAAAGGTGGTATCCCTGCACATACAAAGTCTTGGAAACAAGATGGATCACCTGTAGGCATTGTTGGCAGAGATAGTCATGGATATCACGTGGTCAGAGAAACATGGGCCATACCTAACCATTATTGGGACCTCTCGATCCTGGGTTTAAATTTTACAGGAGTGACAGGGGTTAGGAAAAGGAGGATAGCAGCTAACATCAGGGAGGGTATAACTTGTTCAAGTGAGGAGTCAGAAGAGGTGAGGATGGAAGCAGTGTGGATTCAATTACTTGCAAATAGAGGGAGGAAGATGAAGTTGGGAGTGGTTTACAGACCACCCAACCTGTAGGAGGAAAGAGACAGGGACCTGAGCTCAGTAATAAAGACTGCTGCAGGTAAAGGAGAGGTGATAATAGTGGGAAACATTGACCTGTCCAAGGTAGATTGGAGGGTATCAGCCATGACCTGTGCCAGGAGTCAGTTTATCCTAGATGTGCTGCAAAGTGGATTTCTGACACAAGACATCATAGAACTCACCAGGGAAGGGACAATCCTGGAACTTGTACTGATGAAGGTGGACCATGTTGAGGATGTCAAGGTCAAGAGACCCCTGGGTGGAAGTGAACATCACACAGTGTGGTTCCAGTTGGACATGGGTAGGGAAAAGGCCCCCATTAGCACTAACATCCTGGATTTTAGAAAGGCAGACTTCAGAAGGATGGGCAAGCTGCTAAGGAGCCACCTGGCAAGCATCCAAGTGGATATGGGGTGGACCAAAGGTGGCCAGTCATCAAGAAGGGAAACTTTGTAGCCACAAGGCCCAAAGGGAAAAGCTCGAAGGCCAAAGCACCCAGTTGGTACAGCACAGAGGTTGCCCAGGCAATAAGAGATAAGAGGTCAGCCTACAATAAATTCAGGAGGACCCAGAGGCAGGAAGACAGGGAGGACTACCTAAAAATGGCTAGTGTAGCAGGTAGGATAGTCCTGCAGGCTAAAGCTCAGAAGGAACAGCAGCTAGCTGAGGGAATCAAAAACGAGGAAAATGCCTTTTTTCTTATAGTAGCGTGACGCGGGGCAAGAAAGATGGAACTGATAGATTCAGGAAGGGGGAAGGGTGGGTGGAACAGAATAAGGGCAAAGCAGAAGAACTAAACAAGTACTTCTGTTCGATCTTCACCAGAGAGATAGACAGACCAGTGCCATTATGGGGAAGGAAAGGAGATGGGGGGAGGGCACATAGATGATTTGATAGAGGTGGATAGGGTGAGGAAAGGGTTGCTAGCATTAAGTAAGTAATAATACCCGACAGGGTGGGCTTTATTGGGAAATAGCGGACCGCCCAGGGGCGTAATGAGGACCAACGCTGCAGGAGAAGGGCCTTATAGCCCCTGGAAGGTCCGGTATTTCCCAATAAAGACCACCCTGGAGGGTATTATTGCACTTAGAAAATGGGCTGTCATTGGCATTTGTATTTAAGATATAGAAATTGGTAAGAAATTACAAAAAAAATAACAGACATGCTTTTCTGGGGTTTCTTTATGGAGAAATAGTCCCTGCACTGACATTTGCCAGTAGAGGACAGTGCAATCTTTTAGACTTGGTTCAGTGCAGATCCCCACACACACACACACACACTCCACTTACTGTTGTTAGGCGTTACTTCTGTGGACACGGTATATCTACACAGTGCTCTGTTTAGATGTGTTTTTTGAAGGTCGGTATTTTCTAGCGTGTTATCTGTGGTGATGGTAAGTCACTTTGTCTTACATGCTGCCTTTAAGTGAGCCATGGCAAAAGTGACAGCAGCGTGATATTAGCACTGTGACAAACAGGTGGCAGGGTCTGTGCTGGCAGTTTTGTTTGTGTGTGTGAGGGGGGTGAAACAAATATCTGTCAGTTGATTTTACATTTGTTATCTGGTGCTTGTGGGGGTCATTAGAATCATCATGTCTGTCAGGTGAAAGGAACAGCTAGGAGAGCCATTTGTTCAGTATCCATGAACTGCTCAACGCCTGTTATGTGAAGCAGCTCAGCGCCAGTTACATGAAGCAGATCTAAATAATGGCTTCCCTTTCCTTTGCTTCATTGTTTTTTCACTTGTTGTGTGGCTTTATGAGAGAGAGAGACTGAGGAGGGTGTCGGGGGTCTGGCCAGCTGCCAACTCACTCACTAAGCGAGACAAAAACATGGCAGGCATTTCAAATTTTCATGGGTGCTTTCAGCCAATTATAAAGCAGGCTGGGCACCACTGTACAATGGTATGCAGTGAAGTGGCACTTGGACTGGGACTCATTTTTAGCTGGGCATCTACTGAAAAATAGATGCCCAGTTTGAGGTGCTCTAAGCCAATCAGGAGACAGACTATATTCTTGCCATTTTCTAAGGGTAGATAAATCCCCAAGCCTGGATGGCATATACCCAAGAGTGTTGAAGGAGCTGGTGGAAGAGCTTGCAGGTCTCTTGGCTGACCTGTTCAACAGTTCAGTAGTTCAGTGGAGTTGGGTTTGATATCACAGGACTGGAGAATGGCACATGTTGTACCCCTCCATAACCACAGTCCCAAGGATGACCCAGAGAACTACAGACCAGTCAGTCTGACCTCAGTCATGTACAAGCTCACAGTGACCATACTTAAGGAAAGGTGGGTAGAGTATCTGGAAGAGAATGGCCTCCAGAATGAGTGGTAAAATGGGTTTATGGGAGGGAGATTGTGTCTAACAAATCTGATTGACTTATTTGACTGAGTCACTAAAATAGTGGACAGGGGCCAAACAGTGGCATCCATTACCTGGACATCAACAAGGTCTTTGACTCTATACTCACAAGAGGTTGATCAGGCGTTTGGCGGATCTATGGATTAGTGAGAAGTTGACGAGATGGGTGCATAACTGACTGAAGCACAGGACCCAGAGCGTGGTGGTGGGAGGTGAGCTCTCAAACACCGAGGAGGTTACCAGTGGGGTTCCACAGGGTTCAGTGTGCTCAGACCGGTGCTTTTTAATGTCTTCATCAATGATTTAAGGGCAAAATTTACCTATCTGAGGATGACACCAAACTCTGTGGGAGGGTTGGCACAGCAGAAGGAGTATGAGACCTAAGGGAAGATCTGGAAAAGCTAGAGTATTGGTCCAGGATTTGGGAACTTGGCTTCAATGCCAAGAAATGTAAGGTTATGCACATTGGAGCTAAGAACATGAGGACTGAGTACAGCCTGGGTGGGGTCCAGGTATCTGCATCTGAGGAAGAGAAGGACCTGGGGGTGATGATCACTAGTGACCTGAAGCATTCAACGCAATGTAGGAAAGCAGCAGCAAAGGCAATAAAATGTTGGGCTATATTGCTGGGAAGATCAGCAGTATACTAGGTTCTTATACTACATTTTTGGAATAGAAGAAGGCAATACTCCCCATAGAAACCATCCCCCCATATGAATGGGACCAACTAAGTCCATTACTAATTAATAGTCTGTCAATTATGTTCTTAAATATATTTAAGGTACTACTCATAACAACTTCATTTGGTAATGTGTTACATATTCTCCCTGTTCTGTATATAAATGAATAATATCTAGCATTTTTTTTTACTGTTTTCAACTTTATCTGTTGTTTATGCCCGCTTAAACCATGTGGCTTTTTTACGAATTGTATACCCATAACTTTGGTTAAGTCAGTGTCATTTATAATCTTATACATAGCTAACAGGTCTCCCCTCAATCTTCTCTGTTCCAGGGAAAAAAGATCTAGATTGGCTAATATTTCATTGTAATCATAATTTCTAATGGTTGTAATCATTTTTGTCAACCTTCTTTGGACTTTTTCCAACCTGTTGTCTTCTCCCTGCATATAGGGATTCCATAACGGGGATCCATAATCCATGTACGGTCTAATGTATGTTTTGTATAGAGATGTTAAGACACTCCTTACTTTTGTTAATAAAACTTTTTATCTTCTTGATCATATAGTTTGCTTTCTGTATAACCTTAGTTCTATGTATCTTAAAATTCAATTCTTTATCAATAATAACTCCACAGCAGTAGGTGGGAGGAGGTAATACTGTCCTAGTAAGGTCACTGGTGAGGCCCCATCTGGAGTGCAGTGTACAGTACTTGTGCCAATATCTTTAAAAGGACATAATCTGCTGGAGATGGTCCAAAGGAGGGCAACTAAGATGATCAAGGGCCAGCAGGGTAGATTGTATGAGGAGAGATTGGAGGCCCTGAACATGTACTCCCTGAAAGAGAGGGCAGAGAGAGAGAGAGAGAGAGAGAGAGATTGGGGGACATGACTGAGACCTTCAAATATTTGAAAGGAATAAATAGAGTGGACATGGACAATCTCTTCGATCTCAGTGGGAATTGAAACACAAGGGGATATGTCTCAAGTTGGGGGGGAGGTTTAGTAGAGAGGGTAGGAGGTGCCTCTTCATGGAGAGGGTGGCGGCAGGCTGGAATTTGCTTCCTGAGGAGGTGGTTTCATTGAAGATGGTAACCATACAATGGAGAGATGTCAGATGAGCCATACTACACCTTCTATTCGAAGTTTATTCACTTTGCTTGATTTGAGTTAGTCATTGCTTTTATAATTCCATTGTACAAACTGACTCTTAATAAAGAGTAATTTTTTAAAAAAAGAAAAGAAAACAGTGGGCAGCTTCAAGAGAGTTTGGGATAGAGTTATGGGAAAAATAAGGGTCAAAGGGGGTTTGACAGAGGAAAGGGCTGATTGGGTGGGTAAGGTCAGTAGCTGATGCTGACCCTGCAATATGGGCAGACTTAATAGACTTAGTGGCCTTATTCTGCTGGCTTCATCATATGTTTGTATGTACCAAGCACCCTCTAGTGGAATAGAGACAGTGCTGCGTTCCACAATAAGGATTACTTTACACTAAAATACAAATAATGACAGTCATGTGACTGGGTTCCACCAATCACAGTACATTATTTCTCTTACTCATTTTATAATAGAGTATAATAACTGGGGAGAATTTTCTCCCATAGGAAAACCTGATTATAATTTATCCTTATAACCAGCTGGTTATAATGGTGAACACATGCTGGATTTCCCTTGCTCCACACATGCCCACACTGTCTTCCTTGTGCGAACTCTATAAATTAATGGGTAGTGTTTTCAAGGTGAGAAAATACTACCCAACAATTATATTAAACAAAACATGGGGAGATGTGTAAAACTTGAATTTTCCACACACCCTCGGTGTGAGATGCTCTTATAAACCCCTCAGGCTTCACTCTCGGGGTTTACATAGCATTCCACACCTCATGTGATTATAAAATCATCATTATACACATCTTCTCATGTATTATAATATATATGATATCCTCATACATATCTGCTACCTGTCCAATACCATCTGAAGACTCATCATTCCGCAGTTGTCGAAAAAATAATTTTGCAAGTGATGCCCAGATGCCCAGTTGCTTTCCAGAAGTACCCACCCCCACCAATCCACTGTACCTAAAAAAAATAATTGATCCTTTGCAGTGTAGGAGCATTTAACAGATGACACCACAAATCCACTGCAATCACATTTTCTCATCATATAAATAAAGCCAAATTTAATAATAATAACAAACAAGCATTTGTCAATGCGAAAGTTAATCTGTGCACTGGTGTCATGGGGGTGGGATGGGATGTTTGAAAGTTACTTTGGTGAAGTTGTTTGTGAGGTAGGGGTCCAAAAAACATATGTTGAAAATCTATGGCAAAAATATTAAAAATGGGCAAGTTATGCCACTAAGTTGAAAACCCTATTGAAATGCATTGACACTGAAAACACCATTGCAATACACTGAAGTGCTTACCTCAGTTCGCAGTTGGGGTTTAAAGATCAAAGATGTGCCTGTAGTCCAAGGTAGATTATGGCAACAGAACTCCAGTGGGTAAGTATTGGTTACGGGGGTGTGGGGTGGTGAGTCCTGAGTGGGAGGGTAGGGGGTTGGATAACTGCAGAATGGACAATGATGGACGGTTTTCTTTTTTACAGGGAAAAAAAATGACAAGGGACAGTTTTCTTTTTTCCGGGAGTTTGCTGAGCAGATGAGAACACTGGGGGATTGGGCACCCCAAGTGTCTGTATACTGTTTTGGGGGGTTACACAGCGGACAACAATGGATGGACAGATGACACTGGGGGATTGGGCACCCCCTGTATCTGCATACTGTTTGGGAGGGGTTACACAGCACACAACAATGGGCAGACAGATGAGGACACTGGGGGATTGGGCACTCCCAGTGTCTGTATACTGTTTATGGGAAAGGGGGTTACACAGCGGACAATGATGGACAGTTTTCTCTTTTTTTAGGATAAAAAAACAAATATTTGTCAATGTCGAACATTTGACGTATTGAAAGATATCCACCTCTGTACCTTGTTTATGCCCTTGAGGTACTTGAGCATATCTATCATGTTTCCCCACTCCATTTTTTCCTCCAATAAGTACATATTGAGGTCCTTTTAATCTCTCCTGATATGTTCTGTGTTGCAAGCCATGTGCCATCTTGGTTGCCTTTCTGTGGGCTGCCTCCACCCTGTCAATGTCCTTGCACAGTTGCAGCCTCCAGATTTGCACACAGTACTGTAGGATAGGCCTCACTAGTGCATTATACAATGGAATCACCACCTCATGCCTTCTGCTAGTGATACCTCTGCCTATGCATCCCAGCATGCCACTGGCTGTCCTTGCAACATGTGTGCTGTGCTTTGACACCTTTTGGTCATCAGAACTGATAACTCCTAGGTCCCTTTCTTCCTTGGTGATCATCAGCACCTCCACCCCATCCTGTAACTCTCCGCGGGTTTCCCTCTTCTCAGGTGCATTATTTGGACTTCATTGCATTGAACCTCAGTTGTCACTCCTCAGACCATTTTTCAAACATCTCCATGTCCCTGCTCATTTTCTCCACCCCTTCTGGAGTATTCACTCTGTTACAGATGTTGGTGTCATCTGCAAACAGGCAGACAGACCTTTCCTTCTATCCCTTCTGCAATGTTTGTAATGAAGATATTGAACAGGACTGGTCCCTGGACTTATCCCTGAGGTACCCCACTGGTCACCCCCTCTCTCCAGATTGGATCACATTACCACCACCCTCTACCTCCCATCCTTCAGCCAGTTTTTAACCCAGTTTATCAGATAGTGCCCCATTGCCAGACTACTCATCTTGCTAATCAGCCTTCTATGTTGGACATTGTTGAAGGCTTTGCTGAAATCAAAGTAGATGACATCAAATGTCCCTCCCTGATTTACTTCCTTAATGAAGCATTATAGTTTCCAACCCTAATGCCCCATCCCCACCCTGCAGAGACTGACAGGCATTGGGGGTGTCCCTTTGGGTCATCGGCCATAAAGCTCATGCCATTCCACCCCCACCCTGCAGACACTGACAGGCATCATGGTGTGCCTTGAGGTCTTCAGCCCTAACGCTCACCCCATTTCGTAATGAAGTAAGCTGAGATGGGTGCAGTATAGGAGAATGGGATGAACCTTTGTGCCAAAGACTACAAGGCACTCCCCAATGCCTGTCACTGGCTGCAGGGTAGGGGTGAAATAATGTGAGCATTATGGCTGACGATCCCAAGGCACATGCCTGATGCCTGTCAGTCTCTACAGGGTAGGGGGGTGGGGCGTTACAGTTGGAAACCGTAATGTCCCAGATGTTTGTTGGTATTTTCACTCCAAAATTTCAGCATGGGCTTTTTGGGACACCACCTCATGAATAGTGGTACTATCATTTCGTTACTCAATCCCAAAAGGTGATTTCACGCAGCGACAGCACCATTCTGTGCCACAGGTGCTGAAACACATTTTGGGCAGGATGTGAAAAATAGCACTTGTACTGTTCATGAGGAGGTATAAAAAAATGGCAATTTTGAAAATCTGGAGTGAAAATAGAAAGTAACAAAGTTACCAAGCGTGCATAGAAATTGTGCAACACACCATAACTTCTGGCTCATGTTTGGAATTTTTTCACCAAATTTTCAACATGGCTGTTTGGGCTCTCTCCTCATGAACAGTGGCACTGTGATTGTGTTACTTCACCCCAAAAGTTACTTTTGCATCGTGACTGTGGCATGCTGCGCAACTGGTGCAAAATCCCATTTCAGGCAGGATGTGAAAAATGACAGCTGTACAGTTCATAAGGAGGTATAAAAAAATGGAAATGTTGAAAATTTGGAGTGAAAACATAAAAAATTGGCAAAATTACAAGCGTGCGTAGAAACTGCACAACGCATGCTCATAACAGTCATTTTTTGGAATTTTTTTCACCAAATTTGCAACATGGGCTTTCTGGGACCTCACCTTATGAACAGTGGCACTATCATTTTGTTACTCGATCCCAAAAGGTGATTCCATGCAGCGACCACAAAATAATCTTGCGGGACCGAGGAATGAAATGACACTAATGTGTTCATGAGGTGGGGTCCCAAGAACCCCATGCTGAAAATTTGGGGCCAAAATTTCTAAAAATGGCTGATATATCAACATAAGTTGAAACCCCCATGATTCCCATTATATGGCTTACCTTTCATTCTTTCAGTTTGGCAGTCGGCTTTGACGAGTGCAGACATGTCCCACTCCACAGAAGATCACGTCCACCGACCTTGAAGGGTAAGTATGGGGTAAGGGGAGGTGCATAGTTGTGGATGCACAGAGGAAGGGTCGGGATGGGGGAAGGGATGAGGGAGACAACGAGGGATAATTTTCATTTTTACAGGTGAAAATAAAAGGGAAAAAGACAGCGCATGAAAGGTTTCTTCATTTACAGGGAAAACTATATAAAATTATTATACATTTAGGCACACTGTGGTGGGCTCTCAGTGTACCACAATAGTGGTGAGGAGGTGGGATGCCAACACAGGGATTGGTCACCCCGATGTCGGCTAGGGATGTACACAGGTGGGGTGGGTGCATCTGACACCGGGAATGGGCAGCCTGGTGTCGGAAAAGGAAAGGGGACATTGTTTAACTAGGAAAGATACACTAAGCAGCTGTAGGGTAAGGGGAAATTGTTTAACCAGGAAAGACACACCAAGCGGCTGCAAGGACCGGGGAAATTGTTTAACCAGGAAAGACACACTAAGTGGCTACCAGGACCAGGGAAATTGTTTAACCAGGAAAGACACACTAAGGGGCTGCAGGAACGGGGAAATTGTTTAACCAGAAAAGACACACTAAGCAGCTGCAGGCACCGGGGAAATTGTTTAACCAGGAAAGACACACTAAGGGACTGCAGAGACTGCAGAAATTATTTAGCCAGGAAAGACACGCTGAGCTGTAGCTGAAGGGCTCACATTTCAAAGGACAGAGCTGCGGGCAGTGTCGGCTATGTCCTCTGAAATGTTTGCCAAGACCAGCCCCCTCAGCAAAACAGTGTCATCAGGACACTGCCTGCTGATTTGTCAGCCACAGACAGGTCCCTGCAGCACCACTGGCCATTGGGCTGGTACCTCTCACACCTCACTCTAGCAGCTCTCGTATCAACAAGTTTGTCTGCGCTTGCGTGCACGACGAACTTCAAAATAATTACTTTAAAGTAAAAAAAAAAACAGAAGTCAACTGGTTCAGGAAACAGCACATCCACTTTATCATTCTCCTTCTGTCTTCATGAATCAAGTCTTCCTCATTATGCATCACTGCAGCATGTGGGGACGCCATTTTTTTCCCGACTGCCGATTGCACAGTGATGGTACAATAGGACTTGTGTATATCACTATCGGCGATGTTACTGTCTGCTGTGGATATGGATAATTGCCTGTCTGATTTGAGGCACTATAGATAATGCTATTTAGTATTATCTTTAGGACTCATCAGGTATTTATTACAAACATTGTGACACCTGCCAGCACAGCCACCTGTGTTCCATGGTTGTGGACAATTGCATGTCTGCCTTGATCCACTATACTTAGAACTATTTATTATCATCCTCGTGACTCTACACATGTTTATTACAAAAGCATGATATTAGCTGTCTGTGCCTGTGCCACCATAGCCACCTGTGTGCTGTGAGCGTGGACAATTGCTGTCCACTGTGAGGCACTATAGACAGTGGTATTTATGATAATCTTCATGACTTACCACATCTTCATTCAGAAATCATGATTTCTTGTCATATAAATAAAAAAATACACTTTATGTGTAAAAAAGATATTATATTACCAACATCTACTCCAATAAATACAGTGTCATGTCACTCGCATCACTGGGTCAGACTCCCCTGTGCTGCTCTGCCAGTACCAACAGAAGAGAACCAGTATTCTGGCATGCATTTCCCAGCTCATTGGGCAGCAATAATAGCTCTTGATCTTTAAACATTCTCCACTGACTTTTAAAGACTCTTGTATGAGAAACTGAAGTACAAAGATACAACATTCCATCATGCTTCACATTGTCCAGGCATTTCAAGCTCAGATAGCGTACGCGGTGATAACTGTGTACTGCAAAAGCTTATCCTGCTTCTGCCACCATGTGAACGGGTCTCCAAAATACACAGTAAGTGACACTTTCCATGGTCCTTCCCATGGTAAGTCCACTTGAATGCTACTCACGCCATTATTAACAATCTTCCACAGCAGCCCAATGCAGCTTAGTATGATACAACAATTTTTTGGTATTTAAATAAAAACTAAACATTTGTAAAACAATACTAAAATAAAAGCCAGAGACATCAACTAGTTCTTCTAAACAAAAACACATTCATTATCACAAATCAGGTTGCCTTGTCATATAGATAAAAAGGTATTACATAAAAAATTGATGTTCAAATAGTATTATTATCATCATCATCATCAGGTTACTATTTGTTGTCTAATATACTAAATTCATAAAATAAACATTGAGAGATAATCTATATTGTAATACTCATAATATAAGAATATCTATGGCATTGCATGGGTGAATACAGTAATTGGCTTGAAGTAAAGTACACAGTCAGAAAGTACGGGTGGTATATGCCTTGACATCAGCAAAGAATAGTAACTAGTACTATAGCTCACACTGACTCATGATAGTTTTAGTGGGTTTTGCACACTCTATGACAACACCACAAACAATAATCCATTTATTTATTTCAACATTTGATAACTGTGAAAAGCACGCTGAGCCAAGGCTCGTTTCCAGGTGTGACCCGGGGAGTGAGGGGAGGGAGTTACAAACAGTATACATACATAGAAAAGATACATAAGAATATGACATACAATGACATAAGTTTGTACAAAGCAGTTATTTACATTCTGTTACATATATACAGTTATTTACAATCAGTTACATGAATACAATAATATACAGTACAGAGGTTTTGACGTTTAAACTGTGTTTATTGGCTAAAGCAGACTAGTTGCAGTTACAGGTGGGGAAGTGGAGCTGACAAAGTTGAGAGTTAATGGAGTTGTGCAAGGGTGAGTTTTTGAGGGGCTGGGAAAGCTGGTTCCATAGGTAGTAGAGACTGTAGGAGAAGGCAGATTTGCCAGCTGATAAGGATGGTTTGGGCAGGGAGAAGGAGTGTGAGTCCCTAGAGCGCAGCGAGTAAGGAGAAGAGGCTGCAGGGGTTAGTTTCTCAGCCAGGTAGGTGGCAGTAGGTCGAACCAAAATTTGGAAATAAAAGAAACAGAGTGGCAAAAACGACGACAGAGAGAGTGCTAACTCGAGGGAAGAAAGGATCCATATCAGATGCATTGCAATAGCACATGCCACAAATCAGCTGCAGTAAGCCACATTCATTGCTGACCTCAAGCCCCCCCCTCACCCCACACACACACAGTTGTAGTCTGCTTCACCCTATGCAAATTTCTACACTGGGAGCCGAAGTGGTTCAGCCAAATTGGCAAAGCCAAACCACATTTTTAGGGCCCAAGTTAAAATCTGACCAAAGTTGGCTGTGACCCACATCTCTTACCCTTACCTGCCATGGGGGTGGGTGTAAAGGGTCCTTGTGGGGTGACCAGAGAGAGCCATGGATCTGAAGGAGGAGTCAGTACCAAGGAGAGGTGTGCAGAGGTAGCAGAAGGTTTCTGCAGATAACTGATGGACCTCAAAGTGAAACAACACAGGAGGCAGATAAGAGTTATGGATTTTTGAATGACTAGTAGTGCCCAAAGACCCAGGTGCTTCAAAGATATGGCGCATTGGACCTGCAGCAATCTAGAGGGATTTATCGTCAACTGTGTCAAACTGACACTCTCTAGACCATCTTTATGTGGTCTAGCTTGCATCATTGTTTGGCACCCCTAACACTGATCTTGTAGCCAAACTTTGCTGAAAGCTGCTGTAAATCAGGTAAACTATTGAGAATGTGCCTAAGACTGTAAAATCAGGTGCAGTTGTGGCAATCTGGAATGCCACAGTTGTGGCGATGCAAGGGTTTGATGCAGGGCTTGAGGCAAGCCCTGCATCACATCACCCTTTGAAAATCGAGCCTGGGAATACACTAGGTAGAGGATAGATAGGTAGGCAGACAGAGAGACAGAGAGATAGATAGAAATATAGATAGATAGATAGATGATAGATAGACAGATAGATAGACAGACAGACAGGTAGGCAGACAGAGATAGATAGACAGGCAGGCAGGCAGACAGACAGGTAGGCAGGTAGATTGATTAGCATTAGGACACTTTAGGGGTTGGGTTACTGTATGGATGGATGGTGGATGGATGGATGAATGGACAGACAGACAGACAGGTAGACAGACAGCTAGACAGACAGATAGAGAGACAGACAGACAGGTAGGTAGACAGAGAGAAAGAGATAGACAGGCAGGCAGACAGACAGAGGCAGACAGACAGGTAGGTAGGTAGCTAGATTGATTAGCATTAGGACACTTTAGGGGTTGGGTTACTGTAACTTCATTAATCAACCCTAGGGGCATAAGGCTCCTAGTGACCCCAATCCCCTGGAATGCTCTTCCAGAAAGCATTTATACTGTAAATATAATTAACATCTTTAAAATAAAATTGAAGAAGCACATCATGCTAGTAGACTTTGTGTGAATTTGATGCAGCAGTAGAAGTTGCTTGGAATGTATATTTATTGTATTGGTATTTCTTATACTTGTATGTGTCGGGGAATATTGGTGATTGTTCAGGTTATTGTTTTTTTGTTTTTTTTTTATCTTTGTAATTTTTTGTATAGGATGACACTCCAAGCATTGGAGTTCTACTAATACTACTACTTATCTATGCCTTCTGACCCCCTCCTGATGCTAACCAATTCACTGGTAGTGTCACAATGTTTAAGTGACCGAGAGCCACTCTAGTGCTGTAAGGAATTATAAATTAGGGGTGTGCCATACTGTTCATGGGAAGACCTGAGCTCCAGTGAAACTGAATATTGTAGTGGGGGTTAAATAGCATTAGAAAATGGGCAAAAACCATTCTGTCTTCTGAATGGCCGAACCACTCGTTTAGGTGGGCATCTATCAGGCAACAATGCCCACCTAAAATGAGTGCCAGTCCAAGTTGCCCTATCACAAAAAAAATATCCATGTATGGTATACATCACTCAGTGGTCATCACGAGCACTCATGAAGCGCAGCGGTCAGCACACCACGGGAGATTCAAAATGCCAACAGACGCATTGGCAAAACAAACAAAAATGCTTAAATCGCAAGTAAAGTTCCAGCTTGTCACACAGAAAGGTCTCAAAAAATGCTAAGAGACCTAGAACAAAATAAATTCTACCAACCGGCAACCAAAAAATGGAAAACGGAGGGCACCGAAACACCTCAAAGCCCAGAAAGCATCCAGGACATGGAGAAAACCAGTACTGCAACAGAAACAAGACAGGTACTGGGCATCCAATGGGAGACTCACCAGGAGGACAAAACATGATATGCCACAGAACAGCTGTCCCAGGTTAGTAAAAATATGGATACTGCCAGTCACACTTCTGTAGTCATCACTAGTCAACGCCACGCTGTAGCCCCAAAGTGAAAGTACCTAAAATGTCCCACGAGCACATTGAAGTGATTTTTTTTTCCTCAGGGATTATTTTTTTGTCCTACAGGTAAAATGTTTATTAAAATTAATTGTTCAAATGTTTAAAACTTAAATTCTGACTTTGTTTCATTTTTCCACCTAAAACCCATTTTCTAAGCACAATAATACCCTCCAAGATAGGCACTATGAGCTATACCCACCCTTATAGAGACTATAAGGCCCTCCACCTGCAGCATCAGGCCTTATTACACCCCTGGGCTGATGGGCATAGCCCAATATTGCCCACCTTGTTAAATATTATTGCTTGTTCATAGAATAACAAGAAAATGTCCAGGACTCTGACTGCTCAGTGTGTGTTTGTTACACTGAGATTATCTAAGCACAGCCTCATAACATCAAATCCAAACCTACAGACAATTGCACAGCAAAATGAATAAAAAGCTACAATCTCTCTTACCAAACGAGTTTGATGCTTTGTAATTAAAATACAGAAGCACATGCTTAGTTTCATATAAAAACCTTATATTGTTGGGGGAAACATTTTGTCATGGCTAAAACATTTCATAGTTAGGCAGAAAACAAGTGTCAGAACATCTCTTTTATAGTGTGGGAACATCTGTTTTATAGTATCAGATTTACAGTTTTATTTTTGATGAGGAAATACAACACATATGAATGCACTGCATCATGGGTATGCAAATACCTAATTGCCTGGTATTACATAATGCACTACAGTGATACCAGACAACTGATTATTTGCATACCCATGATGCAGTGCTTTCACGTGGGGAGTGTTTCCTCCAAAAAAAAAAATTAAATTAAAAAACAAAACTGTACAACTGATACTATAAAATAGATGTCCCTACACATAAAAGGGATGTTCCAACACTTGTTCTCTGCCTAATAGCCATCTACATGTGTTCATTTTTGTCCCTACAATATTAGTAAATAAGAGTCATCTTATGATAGCAGTAATGCACACCTGAGTGTGGGTTGTGCTGGGATAACCTCATTTTTGGGAGTGTTGGATGTACTTGGTCTCTGGTTTTATGCACAGCCACCCCAGGTGTGAGGTTATACCAGCACAACCCACACCTTGCTGTGCATTATTGTTCACCTGCCTTGATATCTACTGTGTGAATTGTTTGTCACTATGTAACCCCTAAACATAACATGACCTATTCATCCACAACCCCCTAACCTGTTCCCATCATATATTCCTGCCCTCTTTCCTTAGCTACCTCAAACTATTGTATTCTGTCTCTGTTCTTCACAACCTTATCCCCCATCTCCTACCACCATCTTCCCTCATCCTCTGCCCCTATGACTACTCTCGGAACCCTAGGAGTCTACAACATTTAATATGTATTGTTTGTTTTTTTGCCTGTTAATTGTGTTATCTGTTGCTAACCTCAGCCCTTATTTTATGTAGTTTTATTGTCATACAGTAGTAAGTTTCTTGATTTTACTTGCATTTGTATCATAATCTCTGTTGCGTCCACCCAGGACCACCTTGTAAAAGAGCCTACTCAGCGGTGTATTTCCTGGTAAAATAAATGTGATTGATTGATAGATTAAGTGAACATTGTTATACACAAAGAGGAATGGTAAAATTACAGAATGTTGGGTGCAAACTACAGTTCCTAAAACTGGCCATCTTTTTGCCAACTTTCTTAAAGAAGAATGGTGCACATTTCAATTGACATTGCCAGGAGTGTCCACTCATACCCCTACCTCCACCCCATTACACATATTGATGTGAACTTTTTTGTGTTTTTTAATTTATCCTTTCTCTTCCTTGTCCACAAACCACTCCCATTCAGTCTCCCAGTGACCTCCCAACCCCATCACTCTGTTTACCATTACACTCTGGCATGTGACTTACCCCTCACAGTAGGTTCTTCTGGGCTCCCCAAACCCCATGGTAAACTCTGCTGTAATGGTGGCAGTGCAGAGTCTGAGAATACTGTCATCCTAAGGGCCCTGGTTTCTTCGCTTTTGTTGTCAGGATGACGGCAGAATGGACTCAGTGCATAAATGCACATGCAGTTTCATGGGTCTCCTCTCTGTTTGTACCCCAACTGGTTTAAATAGCTCTCTTCTTACCCCACTGTGTCTATGGGAAGACATATTAGACTAGCTGGATTGAACAGGATGAGGTTATATTTGTCCTGTATTGGAATTTTTAGGACTGTTGTTCTTAGTAAGGAAATCACTCTAATGTAAGAGGTTTGGTGCTCTTGGTTTCCAGTTGTACTACTATCAGTAATTCGTTCTATGACAAAATGTGGACTTATGGGGGGGGGGCCTTCACATTTAAGATTATTTATGACAGCTTTACAGAACTCAGCTGCAATTGTATAATTGAATGAATGATATGGTTAAAATGAATGTTGTGCTTTTAAGAGATGTATCACTTGCCAACCCTTCTACCCACAACAAACTGCTAGAGTGGCACAAAGCACTGGGGGGATTTGTCTTGCAATCCCAATTAATCGACTGAAAAGCATCTTTCTGGCTATAGCACTGACTTCCTTTGTTTGTGGTGCCCCATGACTTACCCCTCATATAAGTTTCTCAGGGTTCCCCAAACCTCTTGGTGAACTCTGAAGAAGATAGCTGTAGTAGAGGCAGCTGTGCAGGGTCTGAAAGTACTGCATGGTGCGTCATCCTAGGGGTCCAAGTTCCCTGTTTTTGTTGCCAGGACATCAGTGGCAGGGACTCTGCACATGCACATGCAATTGCGTGGGTCAAGACCAGCTAGTCAGTTTCCTCTCTCTCCCATGCTGCTCCTGCATACGCTGCCACCTGTGGTCCTCCAGGTGGCAGTGTCGTGACGAATGGTGTACAAAGTTGGATAACTGCTTCAGATATTATTTTGCAAATTCACCGCAATTCATGAAGTTTATCCACCCTACAACGTTCCAATTCACAGTATAAGGTTAACGCCGTGGGTGGCGTATTGGGTAACTTTGCCAGCAAAGTGGGGTCCGCAGACAGGAAGTTTGCAATGTGCCATGGGACTGGAAGTCACATGGTACTGAAATGAGCTGTGTGCCACTTGGAGGCTGTGTTCAATGCAGTCCTATAAAAACAGAGTTGGAGAGAAGTCGGACCATGATTGTCTGAGCAAAAAACTTTAAAATGTATATGCAGGCTGAGTGTTTTGAACCAACGCACTCATAAAAAAAGTATCTAGACTTCCTTGTGCAGCTAGATTGCTGCTGGTTGTAGTTTTACAGATTTATTTAGTTTAGGTGGTTTTTCAGTTAGCAGGCAGGGCTGTCCATCTTTTTTTACTGTGAGCACTAATCTGATTTGTTTTCTTCAGTCTTTGTTGTTAATTATTTTTATCTGTGACCTGTGAGTTGTCATTTTATTTCTGTAGTGCAGTTTTGTGTGCTTAAGTGAATTATTGTGTAGGTCTGTTTTTGTATCGATTGTAGTTATTTCATTTAGTTCTTAAAGTGACAGTGTTATATACAAACATACAAAGAAGCCAGCAGAATTAGCCCTTTTGGTCTCTCTAGTCTGCTTGTTGTGCAGGGTTCTCAACTCAGCCTGTTGTCCCTGCTCTCCACTCCCACCTTTCCATCTCTTTCCTTCCCCCCTTTAATTACCTTTATCTTCCCCATATACTGTATCTATCCCAGCCTGTCTTGAAGCTGCCCATCATCCCGATTGGATCACCTCTTCTGGCAACACATTTCATTTGCTCACCCCCCTTTCTGTGAAGAAGTGTCTTCCAACCTCCCTCTTAAACAGCCCCCCCCTCCAACTTTAGGTTTTGCCCCCTCATAGTTGTTCTGCAGCTTAGCCTGAAGAGACCCTTCCTATTCACCTTATTAATTCCTTTCAAGTACTTGAAGGGCTCAATCATGTCTCCCCTCTCCCTCCTGTCCCCCCAGGGTGTGCATGTTTAAGGTTCTCAGTCTCTCCTTGTATGATTTACTCTGCTGCCTGCAGTCATCTTCATAGCCCTCCTCTGGACTGTCTCCATCAGGCTAATGTCCTTTTTAAGATGAGGGCTCCAGAACTGTACTACATACTCCAGATGAGGCCTAATCAGTGACCTGTACAAGAGCAATACCACCTCCTGCCGCCTACTTCTGATCCCCCTGGCTATGCACCCCACCATCTTGTTTGCCCTTGCCACTGCCTTCTAGCACTGCACAGAATGCTTCAGTTCACTAGTTATCATCACTCCCAGATTCTTCTCCTCCTCTGGGGGAGATATTCAGACCCCTCCCAGTTAGCACTCTGTCCTGGGTTTTTTGACTCCAGTGTGCATAACCTTGCACTTCTTGGCATTGAAGCTCAGTTGCCAGATCATGGACCACATTTCAAGTCTTCTGAGGTCCTCTATTCCCTCAGCTGAGTCCACCCTCCAACAGAGCTTGGTGTCATCTTTGAACAGACAAATTTTTCCCTTGATGCCATCTCCAATATCATTAATAAAGACATTGAATAGCACTGACCCTAGCACCATACCCTGCAGGACGCCACTTGTGATCACCATGGTGCTAGACAACTCTCTCCCCCACCATCACCTTTTGGGCCCTGTTCCCTAGCCAGTTTTCCACCCATCTAACCATCTTCTCTCCTACTCCGAGGTCCGCCAACTTCCAGATCAGCCTCCTGTAAGGTACAGAGTCAAAGGCTTTTCTGAAATCCAGGTAGAGGATGGCCACTGCTTGGACCCTGTCAACAGTCAGTCATATTCATTTGACAGGAACCCCCTCCTATAAATCCATGCTGTCTTACATCCTGGAGACCATGTTCCTCTAGATACTCTATCAATCATTCCTTCAGTATGGTCTCCATAGGTTTGCGCACTATTGATGTGAGACAGACTGGTCTGTAGTTCCCAGGGTCATCCTTGGGGCTGCTCTTGTAGAGGGACACCAATTGTGCCATTCTCCAGTCCTGCGGTACTATGCCTGACTCCCAGTAAACAACTGAACAGATTCGCCAGTGGGCTTCGCAAGCTTCCCCACCAGTTCCCTCAGCACTGTAGGGTGCACTCCATCCAGGCCTGGTGATTTTTATATTCTCAATGCTAGCAGCTCTTTCTTCACTCTTCCCCCTTCTATTGCCCCCATCTGTCATCCTCCCCCTTCTGGTCCCCTTCCCCCCTGTCGGCACCAGTCTATCTTTCTCCTTGGTGAAGGCAGAACAGAAGTATTTGTTCATCAGCTCTGCCTTCTCCCTATTTTCCTCCATCCACCTGTCTCCTTGTCTTAGTCTAACTATCCCATCTTTCTTGTCCCTTTTCCTGCAGATGTAATGGAAGAAAGCCTTCTCCCCCTTCTTAATATCCTCTGCTAATTGCAGTTCCTTCTGTGCCTTGGCTCTTCAAACCACCCTTCCTGCCTCCCTTGCCAGCCCTAGGAATTTTCCCCTGTTCTCCTCTCTCTTGGTCTTCTAGAATTTCCTATAGGCCAGCTTCTTATTCCTCATGATCTGTGCTACCTCAGAGCTGTTCCAGCTGGGTGTTTTGACCTTTGAGTTCTTCCTCTTGTATCTAGCACATTCCTCCATTGTAACCCTTAAACATTCCTTAATAAGAGCCCATTTTTGGTCCACCTCCATAGTCCCTGTATTTTTCGCTAGGTGCCATATTAGTACTTCTCCAATTCTCCTTAAGTCTGCCCTTCTAAGATCCAAGATTTTGGTCCTAGTGGAGACACATTCTCTGCCCATGTCCAGCCAGAACAACACTGAGCGATGATCACTTCAACCCAGTGGCACCCTCTTATGTTCAGTATGTGTTCTCTGTTCGTGAGCAGCTGGTTAAGGATTGCCTCTTACTGGGTGGATTCAGTAACACCTCAAGTCAGGAACCCATTCTGAATTGCTTCTAAAGTTTTCTGACTCCTGGCACATGGCATGGTCATTACACTCCAGTCCACCCTGGGCAGGTTGAAGTCCCCCACTATTATCACGTCACTCTTCTGTGCAGCCCTCAGAATTTGCCTGTTACTTACAGTGACTTGTTCTGAATTACACCTGTCATGTGTGTCTTGTCAATCCCTGCTGTGTTAAAAAAATAAAAATAAAAAAATCTTTTTGGGTGAGTTTACTGTAGCTGCTGTTAGCTCAGTAAACTGTTCTGTTCCAATTCTGATCACACTGCTAATCCCTCTGGTGAGGTGTTGTCTGTTGCTGCTGGTATATATTTTTACTGCACTGTTTATTTAATTTTTTTCCCTTGCAATATCCAAAATCTAAATATACACTATGACTGGAAAGAGATGCTCAAGTAAAGGGAGAAGTGGCAGTGAGGTTGCCTAAAAAATGCATACATTTTGTGGGTCAAAAGGATATTAACACCTAAAAAACCCTACCTTTGCAGCAGCTACATCCATGGGCTCTGGCATGGTAGTAGTAGCAAAGGAGTAGCTGGCAAAAGTGGTGGTGGCATTAGTGTTGCCAAATTTTTCTCTGCCACATCAGTGGCATTCATGCTGGTGGGTGCTGGGGGAGGTGGTGACAAGATTATCAGTGTAAGAGGCTGCACAATTTCTGGCTCAGGAACAGTGGTCAAAGAGTAAGTTGCTGGTGTCCCAGTGGCTGGAGGTGGTGGTGACACTGAGCCTGATCTTGATGATAGGTTCCCATTTTCAAACAAGAGAGTTGAGTTTGACCATGAGTCAGAGTTTGAGGAAGGAGCTCTGACTGTTGAACAGTCAAAAAAAAAGGACTACATTTAAAGATGCTTTTCTGAGTAAGGATGATGAGAGATACAGTAGAGAGAGAGAGTGTGGAGAAAGTATAGATGAGGAAGACAGAGCTCGTGGGGAGGGTTATCAGCCACAGTGGGGATGATGGTTTGGACTCCCTGTGGGAACCTGAAAGAAAAGAAAGTAAGGGTGATACTGCTAAACATGTGGTGCTTTGCACACCATGATTATGTCATGGAATTACAACCCACCCCCTCCCCCACAATACTACAATTGTTGTTTCTGTTACCATTGTTAAGCCCATTACACCACATGAGTTACCCACTGTTGATGTGCAGAAATCATCCTTAAAAACATTCGTTGCTACCTTTCCCCTGTCCCAGTCCCACCACCATGAAAAATTAAGGGGTACAAAATCCCTAGTTTGGGATTTTTACATACTGGGCCCAGCTGACAAAACAGTTGCTATCTGTCAGCTGTGTCAGGCATACGTTAGTTGGGAAAAAAGGGTAACCACGTAGGCACTGGTGACCAACACACACACACACACACACACACACACCTCAAGTCCAGACACCTGTTGGCTTGGACTCTGCATCAAAGGAAAGCTGGAACGGGGGGAGGGGTTCTCTCCCTTATCATCTTCATTTGCCAAGGCACCCTGAAGTAGCAGGAAACCAGTGCCAGTGGAGGCAGGGTTGACTGAGGAGGACTGCTACAGTGGTAGCAACACTCCAGGTGTTCACCATCATGCCATGCTTGCAATGAAGAGTGTAACCAGATCACTCAGGGGTCAGAAAATGTTAGAATTCCTCCTTACTGAGATTTGACAAGTTTCTGCTCCCCGCATTCCCTGAAAGCTGGTTTCACTGCAACAGACAATGGCTTGGATATAGTGAAATGCATCAGTGATGTAGGGTTTCTCAGTGTGCCATGCCTGGCACACTGTCTCAATATAGTTTTGAATGAGTTTCTAGCATATCCTGATATCAAGTCCATGTTGAATGTGGCCCATTGTATCTGTGCCCACTTTATCCATTCTGGAAAGGCCTGTGACCATCCCAGGCAGCTGCAGATCCAGAACAAACTGCCTCGGCACTGGATGAAGCTGGAAGTCATCACCAGAGAAACTCAACACTGTACATGATCAAGTGCTTGTATGAGCAGTACAAAGCCGCTTAGGAATATCTGCTGCTGCTGCTGCATACAAGTTGCGACAGTGCAGGAGTATCCATGGGCAGGATTTTCAAAAGCTTTAGATCACCACAAGCCCGGTGGACTGACGATATGGCACATGGGACATGTGACAATCTAATGGTATTTTCTATCCCGTGTGCCTATTGCCACAAGTTAAACCAACTTTTTCTGGTTTAACTTGCGGCAATCCTGGGGCTGTTTTTACAGAGCTTGTGCCAGACATTTAGCGCAAGCTGCTATAATTCATGGAAACTATCACAACAGTGCCCAAGATTGTAAAATTGGGCACAATTGTGGCAAAGGGTTTGGCGGTACCACCAGAACCTAAGTGCCATTGTGCAGGACTAGATGCAAGCCCTGCGCCACACTTTGAAAATCCTGCCCCACATCTTTGAAAACAGACCAGTGCTGACTAATGGATGGCCTGATCATGATAATTTGAACATGCAACATAGGCAGTAAGTGGGAACACTGCCTGTATCAGTCAGGCCATCCCACTTATATGAGTGCTGATACAGGCACTGTTGAATGTACAACAGGTGCTGAAGGCAGGTGGTGAAATGGGAAGCTGTGTCTTAATGGAGCACATACTCCATTTTACTGCAATACCAATATTTCCAGCATTCTGCATTCTGCAGCTTTTGGGATTTCCACCATTGTTGACCCATGGTATAATTGAGACTTGTCAGCAATACTTGAGGGTGGGCCTGATCAGGTCCAGAATTTAACAGTTCAGCTAATAAGATCAATACATGGGGTACGAATGTTACAGTTACTGTTACATAAAACACAACAAGAAAGTGATCACAGACTGGGTGTTGCTACCACCCCACATGGTAAACAGGCTGACAAAACATACAGTGAAACTGAGAAAACAACCACAAACCCACTTTTAGATGTTTTGTAACAGGTGGAAATTGATGATGTTGATGAAAAGGAGGAGGGGGTGGATGCCTATTTGGCCAACACCAGGCACCTTATCATCACTGAAGAGCCCTTGCTGTACTGGAGTAGCAAGATTAATGATTGACCAGCACTGACCTTCGTGGCAGTGAACTTTGTTTATTTATTTGCTTTTGGTTAGCGGGTAAGCACACTAGACAACCAAGTGCCTATTTTCAGGTACGACCTGGGAGATTACAAGGTACATTCAGGAATATCAGGCACAATAAGTACAAGGTACGTTCAAGAACATCAGACAACAACAGGGTCAATACAAGTACATCAGGTGTTTACATTACAAGCTGAAGGTAGATAATAGCATGGTTCTAGTATTGCAGGCAGCAGTCATCATGCAGCAACGCCCTAAAGGATAAGGGTAGCAAGTAGAGCGAGTGGTCACAATTTGTATTAGGGAGACCTAGGAGAAACATGAAGATAGGACAGTACATGTACATAAGTTATGAGTAGTTGGGCCAAAAGGACCCAATTCAATCAATACTTCTAGTAAATGTGCGCTCTTCAGTGGATAATGTATTACAGTAGCAGGAGGCCCGTCACCTAAGCAGTCGAGTTAGGTAACAACTCAGCCAGCCAGAGTGGAATGGGCCAAAGGGGGTTAGTTAAGTGCAGAGGCAGGAAGAGGCCAATTTGAGGAAGCCCCCAATAAAGGTTTTTAAGCAGGGATGGGAGGTAGAGGAGTGAGTGCTTGCTGGGAGGGAGTTCCACAACCTGGGAGCGTATGCAGCGAAGGCCCGATCGCCCATTTGGGTGCGAGTTTTTGGAACCAGTAGGACATGAGAGTCACTGGATCTTAAGTGGTAGGAGGGGGCTGCAGGTAAGAGGGATGTGGAGAGAGCAGAAGGGGTGGCAGTTCTGACAACACTGTCGATGAAGTTGCCTAAAACAGAAGTGCAGTGCTTTTCCGGTGGGAGCCACTCAAGCCGGGAGTAAAGCTCACAGCGGTGGGTGAGGCGAGGAGCTGAGATTGCAAAGTGACATACACTGTTGTATGCCGTATCCCATTTTGAGAGACTGGTTTTAGTAATGTGGGCAAAGGAGACAAGTCCATAGCAGAGCATGGGTAGGAGGACCCCCTCCCCCGGCTAGGGTAAGATGGGCAGCCGGGGTGAGACAGCTTTTTGCTCTGTATGCAAGGTCCAACTTACAGTTTAAGGCCTTACATGTGTTGCGAATGTTCAGAGTGAAGTCTAGCTGTGGGTCAAGAGCCACCCCCACGTACTTGACAGAATCTGCGTCTAGTAGGAGGGGACCCAGCAGCACCTGAGATCTTTAGAGGAGCAGGGACAACTTTTGTCTTGGCTGTGGAGCCAAAGAGCACGGTCTGAGTCTTCTGCAGGTTGATAGTGAGCATATGATCCTTTAGCCAGGTTTGGATTAGCTCAAAGTCAGAATTTAGCTTGCCGTTGATGACAGAGATGTCCGGGGAGCTGGTCAGGATGACGAGGTCATCTGTGTACAGGATGAATCACCCATGAGCCAGGACCGAGGGCAGCTCAATTATGAAGAGGGAAAATAGGAGTGGCCCAAGGACAGAGCCCTGGGAGACCCCACAGTTAACTGGAGAGGGCCCAGACAGGGCCTTGTTGAATTTGGTGCATTGCTGTCTGCCTGAGAGATAGTTAGTGATCCATGCATGGGCGGGGGAGGAGAAGCCAAGGGACTGGAGAGAGGAGCACAGTAGTGAGTGGTCAACCCAGTCAAAGGCTTTTGAGAGATCCACGAAGATGGCTTCAGTCAATTTGTCTTGATCAGCAGCAGATCTGATCTCGGAGGTGACCATGGCTAGGGCAGTGGAGGTGCTGTGCCCTTTTCTGAAGCTGTGTTGTGCAGAGGACAGTAGATCATAGATCTGTAGGTAGTGGGTGAGCTGTGAGGCAACCACCTTTTCAAGAAGCTTGCTGATCGCTGACAGGATCGCTATTGAGTGGTAGTTCTTGAGATCTTTAGGGTCACCTTGTTTGAGAACAGGGATGACCTTGGCCACTTTCCAGATGTCTGGGATGATACCCAAGGTTAGCAATATGTTAAAGATGTGGGTGATGGGCTGGGCTAGGAGAGATGCCCCTAGACTGAGTAGTTTGGGCTCAAGACAGTCATTCCCTGCACAAGTGTGAGGGGAGAGACCAGTAAGGCACTTCTGGGTCTCCTTGACAGAGATGACCCTGCGGTAGAAAGGGGTTTGTGGGGTTTTCCCACTGGGGGGGGGTCCTGGCCCTTGGGGTCAGGGGGCTGGTAGGAAAGAACGGGCAGGTCAGAGAGCGGGGAGTTAAAGGCATTGGCAACTGTGTGGGGATTGTTGCAGTTTACTCCTCCAATGTGCATATCAGTGACCTGGGCTATGGCAGACCCTCCAACCATGTTTTTGATGTTCTGCCAGAAACTCCTCAGGCTTCTGGCTAAGGAAAGTAGGGCAGATTGACAGAACTCACTCTTGGCAGAGCGGATGGCTCTTTTGCATGAGTTCCTCAGCTGTCTGTACTCAAGAAGATCTGTACAAGAGAGGGAGGCCTTGTATCTAGCCCAGCATTTGTCCCTTTGCTTCATAAGAGAAAATAGGCTGCCATGGAGCTACTTTGTGACAGTGCCCCTTACCCTTCTTTTAGTGAGGGGAGCATGCTTGTTTTGCAGGGGAGTGAAGACAGTAAGAAAGTTGTCAAGGGCCCCTGAGGGGTCTTTTGCAGCAGTGACCTGGGACCAGTCTGTTTGTCGCAGGTCAGCAAGGTAGTCTCCAATGTTAAGTTTGGAGTAGTCCCTCATCTGGATCACTTTACAGGGGGATTTTGGGAGAAGAGGTGCCCCATATACAGTAGGTGAGAGAGTGATCTGAGATAAAATCATGGAGTATATCACAGGAGACAATTCTATCCGGTCTGTTGCTCAGGACCCAGTCAATGAGGGATCCCTTGTCTCCATGTGAGGAGAGCCTTGTGGGTTCAATGATGAGTTGGCTGAGGGTGAGACCAGCCAGCAGGGGCTCATATTGCTGGATGTTGTGGCCCATCCAGTTTAGGTTGAAGTCACCTAGGATGAATAACTCGTTCGAGTCAACCAAGGCACTGAGGCTGTCAAGGAGTTAGGAGAGCCCTAGCACTCCACCCTTAGGAGGATTGTAGGCACAGATCAGGTGAACCTTTCTGGTGTTGCCTAGCAGGAGAAGGGCATGTAAGAACTCACAGGTAGGGGATGTGTGGAGGGGTTGTGGGATAACAGATGGACCAACACCAAACTTCAGGTTCAACACATAATCTCTGTGTGGTGTTTATTCAAAATACAAGAAATAACCTTCTGCAGTGGCATATTCCTTCTTCAGTACATCAGTTTGCAGCAACAGACTATGAATGTCCTTTCTCTGCACTTAGCCAGCATCTACTGACACTGCACTCTGATCCAACGCACCAGTTCAGATGTAGCCACCATCCCTATGTAGGCCCAATTTGCTTGGGTAGTGGGGGCTCAAAAAGAAAAAAAAAACAAGCTATAGACAAAGAATCTCAATGCAGAATCACTGAAAGAAGGTCTACCCCAAAGGGCATTGGCAACAAATCAAGTTTCAAAGAAATACAACATCATACATACTTCCATAATGCAATGCATCATGGGATATATGCAAATCACCATGACATTCCTGACTTAAGTTTACAACAATTTACATGCATTTTAAATAGCACAGCTACAGTAGCTTAATTTCTATAATAGTCACCTAGTACTTTTTACCATTATCAAAACACCTAGTGCCATGGTATTTTCAACATTTACAGGTTTCATAAACATACAGTATATATATTGAGGTATTTTATAACATAGTAGTACTATTACATACTAAATCCAACAACAATTAACACAGCCTGTTTTACATACATGTGGAGGTTACCACAATAACTTCCCTGCACGAGGACCTAAGAAGGAAAAATGAAAATTAAAGAGGACACTGTAGCATAGTCAAGGGAGGGACAAGGGGGTGCCCACAGATGGACTAGAAATAGTAAAGGATAGATTAGGCTTAGAAATAGAAGAACTGTTGCAACAGACCCAAGGAAAGGTCGTTCCTCAAGAGTGGCAGGAGATCCCGGTCACAGGATAAGTGTGGGGTATGTCCTATGACAGATATGTTTAAGTGCATCTTATAATATAGGAGCTCCCAACCCACTCGCTTGTTCCCTACTCTGTCTTGTCCAACAAGGTTGTAGCCTGAGAGGGCACATGCAGAGTCTGGGATATGGGGCTTCAGCCAGGTTTCTGAGACCCCCAAGATATCAGGGTTGCAATGTGCCACCCAGGCTGTTAGCTCTACTAGGTTAGGTAGCAGGCTTCGTACGTTCAGGTGTGCCAATTTCATGCCTTTGGCAGATAGCCAGGTGAGAGGTCTTCAGGGAGGGCCTTGCAGCCAGGGGACCAGGGTTTTGGGTTGAGACCCCAGCCAGTCCATGAAGAACAGAACGACCACTCAGAGGCGGCATCCTGTATGGCCACGGGGGGAGGGGGGAGTCAGAGAGTGGATTTGATCTGTGGCAGTGCCCTAGCACAAGGTGTGGGGGGTGATTAGGGAACACTGCCCTTGATCAGTCTTTCCTGAGCTATGAAACAGGTCCAGGCGGCCCAGGAAGGTGGTCAATGGATAATAGGTTACATCACTCTGAGCCAGGAAGCCCTAGCTGATTAACTAGCTCTAATTTTACTAGCTAGCTGAAACAGTAGGTTGTTGTATCTGGCTCCAGAGTTACTAGACATGCACAGGTGGATAAATCAGCTCTACCTGAATAAACAATAGGTTACTGTTTCTGGCTCCAGAATTGCTAGACATGCACAGATGAATTAAGTAGCTCTAACTGTATAAACAAAGGGGTTTCTGTTTCTGGCTCCAAAAATATTAGGCATTCACAGGTTGATCAGACAGATTGCAGTTATTACTAGCTCAGGTAAAACAGGGTAAAGCTTCACATGCACATTTAATAGCGTATGTTTTCCAGTAGCATGGCACTGAGGCAACTGAGGTGGAGAATGCAATAGGCACCTCTGGGCAAGTGGGAGGGGCTAGCGAGCATTTAAGGGGAGGAGGGAACAGGGTGGGAGGGCAGGAAAAATTTCACCTCCATAGCCATGGGAGAGAAGCCCCCATCACCAGAAGGGTCTCCCTCACCTCTCCAGTTCCCTTGTTGTTGGCAGGAATGAGCCGCAGGGCTCAGGAAGCAGCCTTAAGATGGCTGAGCAAACATCATGGCAGACAGAGGAGCCAATCAGGTGCTGGTGCTGTTTTCTGAATTTGGCACCTAAGCTCCTCTGCCACAGCTATCTGGTGCAGCGCAGTAGTAGGAGAACCCCACGAAAGTCCCAGAAATTTCACCTCCACAGCTGCGGGAGAGAAGCCCCCGTTACCAATCCGCCGAGGCAGAAGAGTGGATTTTAAAATGTTCCTATGTTTTCTTTAGTCTCTCTTGCTTTCCAGGGAAGGATCACCCTGCAGCGGCAACCAGCTGGCGCCTCAGACCCTGGGTCTGAATTCCGTCAAAAAGCAGTCCATTGCTGTAGGGGGGACCCACTGTAGAAGGGTCTTAGCCGCCTTCCCAGGTACCTCGCTGTTGGCAGGAATGAGCCACGGGGCTCAGGAAGCAGCCTTAAGATGGCTGAGTGAACATCACGGCAGGCAGAGGAGCCAATCAGGTGCTGGTGCTTTTTTTTGAATTTGGCACCTAAGCTTCTATGTCCCAGCTCTCTGGTGCAGTGCAGTAGTAGGAGAGCCCCATGAAAGGCCCAAAAATTTCACCTCCACAGCTGTGGGAGAGAAGCCCCCTTTGCCAATCCGCCGATGCAGGAGAGCAGATTTTAAATTGTCCCTGTGCTTTCTTTACTGTCTCTCGCTTTCCAGGGGAGGACTGCCTGGAGGTGGCAACCAGCCAGCACCTCAGACCCCAGGTCCAAATTCCATTGAAAAGCAGTCCATTGCAGGAGGGGGGGACCCACTGTAGAAGGGTCTCCCTTGTCTCCCCAGGCCCCTCGCTTTTGGCAGGAATGAGCTGCGGGGCTCAGGAAGCAGCCTTAAGATGGCTGAGCGAACATCACAGCAGGCAGAGGAGCCAATCGGGCGCTGGTGCTGTTTTTTTGAATTTGGCACCTAAGCTCCTGTGCCACAGCTCTCTGATGCAGCACAGTAGTAGGAGAGCCCCACAAAAGGCCCCAAAATTTCACCTCCACAGCTGCAGGAGAGAAGCCCCCTTTGCCAGTGCACTGATGCAGTAGAGTGGATTTTAAAATGTCCCTGTGTTTTCTTTAGTCTCTCTCCAGAGGAGGACCGGCCAGCAGTGGCAACCAGCTGGTGCCTCAGATACTGGGTCCGAATTCTGTCAAAAAGCAGTCCGTTGTAGGAGGATGGACCCACTGTAGAAGGGTCTCCCTCACCTCCCCAGGTCCCTCGCTGTTGGCAGCTGTCCACTCTGCAGTGTCAGTGCTGAGAGGTTATTCAGTTTAGCAGGAGGTGTTGTGCAGGAAAGGCATACAAATCTGTCCCCTCAAAATGTTGGCTTGCTGACATTTATTAAAAAGAATGCAGGGCACATTCCACGCAATACATTAACATCTGCATTCTTACCACATGAAGGTGGCAGTGGTGGTGAATGTGAACAGGAGGGGCCTGATGTTACTGGCATTAGCAAATTGTCTTTTACTGAGGTAGGTAAAGCTCAAATAGAAAAAGAATCCCCATGTGGGGACAACTCCAGTCTGGAAGACTGTGAGAGCTGCTTCCTTGAGGATGAAGATTGAAGCATAAAAATAAATATGTTTTGTCCATTCTTTCCTCCTCATCAGTCAAATTCTTTTCCTTATGATTCTATTTTGTTTTCTTGTCACTATATTTTCCCCAAATTGTGCTGCTGCTGTTCAGTAAATCCATCTAATTACCTCCCCCATCCCATGTCATGACTACAGATAAACTAGACAGTCTTTGAACATTACACCACTAAATGACAAGTTTGTCAGCAGTAACATTGGCCACTGCCATATTCACAGGTTACATCCTCCAGGCTGAAAAACCCTTCAGTGTAAATGCCATTCCTAGCGGCATGGGGTCATAATGTCACAAGGCATTATGACGCATGGCAAAATCACGCTGCCAATACAGCGCGATATTGTCATGTGGCATAATTCTTTTTTCTGTGCCCCCTGGACCCCACCCACTAAAGATTCTCAACTCCTGGGGGGTGTCCAACTCGGGGAGCGCACAAATTTTGATAAAAAATAAAATGTATGGGACCGGGAATCAAACTCAGTCCCAGATGCAGAGCCTCTTTTCATGCTGCTGTGGCTCAGTCCAGTGTCCTGGTCAGTGCTCTTTCGGGTTAGCTATAATGTTGTACGCTATTAAGCGTACGACATTATGACCTGGTAGGATTCCTAGCCATGCAGAGCATAAATCCCCTCCTGCAATCAAGACACTACCTTCCTCCTCCATCATGCTTCTATCCTCCAAACCCAGACCTCCAGACTTCGGACTGAGAAATCCGAACTATTAAGCAAGCAGTAATGCCCAACAGGTTGGGTGGCATTAGGCAATAACTGATTCCCCCGGGGTGTAATGAGGCCTGATGCTATAGGCAGAGGGCCTTATTGCCTCTGTAAGGTCTGGTTTTGCACATACAGTCCACCCTGGAGGGTATTATTGCACTTAGAAAATGGGGTTTCATGCAACATTTTCAAGATAATGATTAAAAACATGTAAAAAATATGAAATGCTGATTTAAGTGAAGAAAAAATATGTTTCTGTAAAATAGTCCCTCCACTGCTGGGACTAGCAGAAGAGGGTGCTGTTGTGTTTAACAATCTTTTTTTGCTTTCACTAATGCAGTACTTAAGTTACTGTGATCCCCCCTACCCCTCCCCACCATCCGGTCTGAATACCAGAGCACATTGCTCACATTGATTTGCTTCGTTCAGTTACTGAGACTGGAACTCAGGAGCTGCAGTTACAGTGCAAATTACAGTGAATGGCATCATGAGTTGGAGTGGTGGCACTGCAGTTACGAGACTGCAGTTTATGAATGGGGCAGCCATTTGGAGATGAGGCAGAGCGATCAGATGGGGGCGGCAAGTGTAGCCGCAAGAAAGATACAGATTTAAAAACAAAACAAAAGGCAAATTATAGTTTCAATATTTGTGGCTGTACTGGTTGCATAACAGAGCTCTTTCAGTTCTGCCCAGTTGTTAGTCACTCACTAAGAACGCAGAAAATGGCAGCTATGACCATTTTGAAAATACCATGGGCACACAAATTTTGGGGGGTTAAAAGGCAGCCTGGCACCAGACTTGTTATTTCCTGGTCTCCATCAGTAACTAATGTATCTCCTTGTCAGGGTCTCAGCCATTCGGAGACGGGAAAGATTTTAGCCTGCTTTCTATGCCCTCTCAAACGCTGGTGCCAGCCATGCTGACCATGCTAACCATGCATTCTCAAGCAGTCAAGAAGACACAACCTCCTCTGGCATGTTTGTACGCCACATCCACCAACAGCATGCACCACAGCCGCCTCCACTGCATGCATCCAGATTCTAAACCGAGAAATTTAGACTTGTAATCCAGCCCAAATGCTGTTGCCATACAGACCCCCAGCCAGCAAGACAACCAGCCCTGAAGCCGAGCCTCCAGCCAGTTAGCCCTTCAAAGCAGCAATACCTGATGTCCAGCAAGGCACAAGTTTGTCTGCTTTGATAGTTACTTCCTTACTGTGAACTGCACACTCCCTATCCTTACTGTTGTGGTGGGTCTGTCTTCTCTCAGGAGGGTACTCTACCTTACTTACAAGTTATTAAAATGTTTGTATTTATTTCCTTTTGTCACCTCTCCCTGTAGGTTTGCCAGTTTACTTGGATGACTGACAAGACAGTCGCAACTTAAGTTGCCTCCTCATCCACCACCTCTCTCTGTGGTACCATCATGCCAGTATATGGCATGGCCCTCACTGATGTCATGCTAAGAATCATTACATGATTCATTTCTTTTTTTTTTTAGCTTTACTGTATTTTAAAGTTTCCTTTCACAGGTACAAAGTGACACAGTGGCAAAGTCTGGCTACAGGTAACTAATTTCTCTTTTTTTCTTCACAGGTGACAGGTATAGTAAGACTGGGAATGAACAACTGATACATCATGTGGCCACCACAGTGTCTAGGACATTCTAACTAATTTCTCTTTTTTCTTCACAGGCTGACAGGCACAGTCTGACTGGGAGTAGACAATAGATATATATTGTGTGGCAACCATATCATCAGGACATTCTAACTAATTTGCCTTTTTTCTTCACAGGTGACAGGTATAGTAAGGCTTGGAGTTGACAGTGGGTATACCAGGAGTGTGGTGACTCACACTGTGCCTAATTTAGTGTAGTCTAAATAATGTTCTCTTGTATTCACAGGTCTTGTGTCCTGCTGCCTTCTCATCCAGCAAGAGTTCTCCTCTTCCACCTCCTCTGTTTGTGTCACTTTTGTGCCATTTCAAGGCATGACCATCGCCAATGTGATGGTGAGTATCCTTTCAAAAAGTTATTTTTGCTTTTAACTGTTCATTTTTGGCTTCCTTTCAGAGGTGCAAGAGCAACACAAAAGGGATTGTACTACAGTCTCAGTCATGTCTATCTTGTATTCACAGGCCTCTTTCCATTCTGTCAGGAATCCTCCTACTCCAGCAAGCAGCCCATTGCCATCTGATTCACTAGATAGTTGATTTGGTCAGTGTAACAGACTCATGCTCAGACCTTCTCCTACTCATACCGTTCCTCTTCCTCCAGCTTTTCAACCACTGTGAGTGGTCTTATTAAAGTCAACATGTCCGCTGTATCCATCGTGAATAATAGTAACCCACCTGCTGCTGCAGCTTGATTGTAAATTGTCACACAGCTGAAAGTTACCTGAAACATGAGAAATAGGAGCAGAAAACAGTTACAGAATGGCTGTGCCTCATGACTGAGCCACACCAGGTGTGGTAAATCCACCAATATACCCACTCCCTGTCATGGTATATTGCTTAAATAATTAAAAAAATGAAAAAAAAAAACTTCCTTTCCTGGTAGGAAACACCTCTAAATTAAATATCCAGATCTTGGTTGGAACCATGCAGCAACAAGATTTAAACACCCAGGTGATAAACATCTGAAAAGACAGGAACAAAAGATGGTTAGAAATATAATTACCACCCCCAGCTAAAAAAAATTATTTAAAATTAAAAACTTACCTTTGCTGGTAGGAAACAAAGCCATACTCAACGATCATCATCCAGATCTGTGCCATAAAAGAGGCATTATAATTCCATGAGAAAACAGCCAGAATTTCTGCCTACTTCTACAGTTCATCAGACAGTAGTAGTAGTAGTAGTAAAAATGTCTTTATTCATACAGGCAAAGAATTTGACAAGCACATTTTTTCACCATAGGTGTTATACAAGCCCTGTTTTCATGGTGATCCTGTTAGGTATTATAAAAAAGACAGGTGCTGTTGTGTGTCACTTGCAGAGTGCAGAAGCAGCATATTCATTTAGGAAGCCTGTCTCATTTCATTTCCTTGTGCGAAAATTTCCAGACAGAAGAATTTATCATAATGAGAATTTAGGATCAGTAAGGTTCAGTCACTTAAGTACATTACAAGAACTGTATTTCTTGGACTGACACACAGTGTTGCAACATGTAGCATCACGGAGAAGTCTGATATAATTTTTATGGTAGTGGAGAAAAATTCTGGGAGCACAGATTTTCATTATATAGCACATTTCACATTATTTCCCCTAAAGTGCATTACAATAACTATAGAAGGGGACTGACACACAGCACAGCACTTTGTAGAAGTATGCAGCAGCCTTACGTATTTTTTCTTGTACAGAAAAATGCTGGAGCAAAGACTATAGTGTACATTTCATACCATTTTCCCTAAAATGCATCATAAGAATTGTGGAGGGGAGAACTGACACACAGCACAGCACTTTGTAGTAGCAAGCAGCAGCCATATTAGAAATGTGGTGTTAGGGTTTCCAAACCTAACACCCCACACCCACATGGGATACATCAACAGGCATCAGGGGTGTGCCTTGAGGTCATCAGCCCTAATGCTCACCCCATTCCATAAGTAAATAAGCTGAGATGGGTACAGTATCGAAGAATGGGGTAAGCATTAGGTCTGATGACCCCAATACATACCCCTGATGCCTGTTGATGCAGCGTGGATGTGGGGTGTTAGGTTTGGAAACCCTAATGCCACATTTCCCAACTTTTGTGGCTTTAACCCTAACTAGAGCATTAACAAAGTTTTTTGAAAGGTATTTCCTTACTTTTTGAGATAGTATCACATCCTTATTTGCCTGTGCTCCGCAGGGCCCTCTGGGCCCTGCACTCCCATCCTTCAATAAATGCATATATGTATGTAGCTCTGGAAGCACAGGGCCCTCCAGGCCCTGCGCATCCATTTATAGGACAACAGTGACAAAATTATCAGCCTAGCCATCGTATTACCCCACCTCATGTACTAAGTACAGAAAATGTTTGAATCCCCACCAAAACATAATTCTGCAAAACTGCAACACCATTCCATGCCACAGGTGTGAAAACACATTTTGGCCAGGATTTGAAAAATGACAGCTGTGATGCACATGATGTGGGGTAATAAGGAGACTATGTTGAAAATCTGAGGTCAAAATATTTAAAATTTCCAAAGTTATGATCATGCATAGCGAAATTGCAATGCGTGGTCATAACTTTGCCATTTTTATATATTTTGACCCCCAAATTTTCAACATAGCCTTCTTATGACCCCATCTCATGAACAAGGGCAGGACAAATTTTCAGATCCTGTATGAAAGGTGATTTTGCACAATGACTGAGAAATCACCTTTCGGGATGTGAAAAGACATTTTGGGCAGGATGTGAAAAATGATAGCTGTCACATTCATGAGGTGCTGTAAACATATGGCTATGTTGTAAATTTGGGGTAAAAATATTGAAAATTACTGAAGTTATGAGCCTGCATTTGCAACATTCAATGTAGGCTCATAACTTAATTGTTTTGCAATATTTTGACACCAAATTTTCAGTATAGCCTTCTTATGACACCACCTCATGAACAAGGGCAGAAAAAATTTTCAACTCCTGCCCAAAAGGGGATTTCATGCAGGGACCATGAAATCACCTTTCAGAACAGATTTGTTTAATGTCAGTGCAACTGTTCATGAGGATGGGTCCCAAAAAAGGCATGTTGAAAATTTGGGCCACAGTTATACAAAAATGCCCAAGTTATGCCACCAAGTTCAAAACCCCATTGAAATACATTGAACCACATACTGTACCTGTTTCTTCAGTTTGTGGTCTGGCTTTGAGCAGTGAAGACATGTCTGCATTCCAGAGAGGATTACAACATTGGACCCCAGATGGGTAAGTAAGGGCTTGGGGGTGCAGGTTTGTGGGTGCTGAGGGGTGGGTTGGGTGGGGGTAAGGAATGGATACAAAAGAACTTTATGGATGTTTTCTTTTACAGGTAAAAAGAAAAGGACTGAGGATTCCCAATTGTGACACTAGGGGATCGGGCACCCCAGTGTCACTGTTATGTTTCTGGGGGTAGGGTGGGGTGGTGGGTGCTGAGAAGGAGGGTCAGGTGGAGGGATAAAAAACTATAAAAAAGGAATATACAAGCTTATGAGTTAATCCAGGAGGAAGGCAGGTTCAAGTGGTTTCTTTAATTTAAAGCAACACAGAAGGCACCAGATTTTGAATCGCCTCTCTGGGCTTAAAAGGACAGAGAAAGGCCTTCACTCCCAGGTGGGTTGAGGGTATGGAGGAGGCTCTAACAAACAGCAAAGGCCTGTAGTCACTGCATTTTTGTTTTTCTTTCCCCTAACACGCTAACACTTCCTTTTTCTAAGCATTGGAGGGAATGAGAGCCCATAGCAGAGGAACAGTGGCAACTCTCACAGGGAATTGGGGCTTATAACATGGTTTACTGTTTACAGGGAATCTTAGTGAAACCAACGAACTAACCTGGGTTGGAGGTTTGATTGTTTTTTCACACACCACATGCCAGCTGAGGAGTAGACCCACTCCCCTCCCTGCATCAGAAGCGAATCCAAATGATTGCTGGGGAAGCAAGACAGGAGGGTGAACTAGATGTCATTGTCCACCTGGGAACAAATGACATGGCTAGGGATGAGGTGAGGGCAGTGCAGAGGGAGTTCACAGAGTTGGGGAGGGGTCTTAGACAGTTGGAGGGGTCTTAGACAGGTTTCAGAAGTATTACAGTACCTGTCTTTGGCATGGGTGAAGCCAGGATACTCTGCACCAATGGATTCAACAAATGGCTAAAAAACTGGTGCAGAGCTAAGGGATTTGGCTTCACTGGGAACTAGGGGACCACCTGGAGGGATGCAGGCTTGTACAGCAGGGATGGCCTGCATCCATCTGAGGGAGGAACCAGGATCCTCAGTGAAAGGTTTAAATGTTTCATTGGCAAGCATTTAAACTAGCCAGTGGGGGTGGTGGAAGTAAGAAGGGAAAACCCAACTGCTCCCCACCACAGGATAAGGTAAACAAACAAGCATATACTAGGGTCAAGAAATCAATAAAAGAAACTGCAAATGGGGGGTACAGTCAGGGGAGGCATAGAGGGAGGATGTAAGGAGAAGGAGGGAGCTGATACAGGCAAAGGCAACAAAACATGGAAAGCCATGTGTACAAATGTCCGAAGCCTGGGAAACAAGATCCCAGACATAGCAGCCTTGATGACAGAGGAAGACCTGGACACTGTTGTGGTCACTGAAACACAGTACGCAAGTAACCATGATTGGTTTGTTACCATACCAGGGTACACAATCTTCAGGAGAGACAGGGAGGGCAAAAAGGGAGGAGAGGTAGTTATCTACATCAGGTAGCCGATCAAAGCAACAGAGTTAAAGGGAAGACAGGAAGGGAAGGAGGCACTATGGGTCACCTTAGAGACAGGAAATGACACCAACATCTGCACTGGGGTTGTCTACAGACCTCCAGCACAGGGGGGGGAAACTGACAAGGTATTAGTGGAAACCATCCACAAAATGGCAGAAAAAAGGGAGGTGTTGCTGGTGGGGAACCTAAACATGCCAGACTTAAACTGGAACACCTGTACTGCAGCCTCTACTAAGAGCAGAGACATCCTGGATGCCCTGCAGGGGGCATGCCTCAGACAGCTGGTGGTGGAGCCCACATGGGAGGGAGCAATATTAGACCTGGTTCTCATGAATAGTGACAGAATAATGAATCTATCAGTGGGCAGCCATCTAGGGTCCAGTGATCACCATACAGTGTGGTTTAAGGTGAAAACAGGGGAGGAGTCAAGACACACAAAAGTAAGGGTCATGGATTTCAAGAGGGACAACTTTGCAAAAATGGGGAAGCACATCAAGCAAATCCTGGCAAAGGGGGAGGAGGTAGAAGAACAGTGGGAAAAACTTAAAGGAGCCATAGCAGAGGCAACAAACCTCTGTGTAAAGCAAGTAAACAAAGCAAACAGAGAGAAAAAGCTGGTGTGGTTCTCAAAAGAAGTGGCAGGGAAGGTTAGGGAAAAAGACAGGCATTCAGAAAGTAGAAAGAAACACAGAGGGAGGGAGACAGGGAACAATATCAGGTAAACAGAAGGAGGTGGGGAAAGCAGTCAGGAGTCCAAAAGTGCAAACTGAAGAAAGAATAGCCCAGTCAGTAAAATAATGTGACATAAACTTCTTCAGGTATATTAGGGAAAGGAAAAAGACCAAGGGAGGGACTGTGAGGCTAAGTGGGGGGGGGGAATGCATGGAGGGGGACCTAGAAAAAACAGAAATTCTAAATGAATACTTCTGCTCAATATTTACAAAAGCATGGGAAGAAGAGGGACTTAAATTAGGCAGTAGAAGTGCACATGGAGAAGAGGTGAACACTAGTCCATTCATAGAGGAGGGAGTCCAAAAGGAAGTCTCAAAACTAAAAGTGGACAAGGCAATGGGGCAAGATGGAATACATCCCAGAATACTGAAAGAGCTCTGGGAGATACTAGGGGCACCACTGACAGCCCTATTCAACAAATCACTGGAGGAAGAGGTGATACCAAAGGACTGGAGGGCAGCAAATGTGGTACTGCTACACAAGAGTGGGAGCAAGATGGGGGCTGGAAATTACAGGCCAGTCAGTTTGATCTCAGTGGTGGGGAAAATAAAAGAATCCATGTTTAAGGAGAGGATTGTGGCATACCTTGAGGCCAGTGGGGCACAAGACCCAAGGCAACATGGATTCACAGCTGGAAGAGTATGTCAAACAAATCTGATAGATTTCTTTGACTGGATAGCCAGGGTGGTTGATCAGAGAGGGGCGATAGACATGGCCTACCTAGATATTAGCAAGATTTTTGACACTGTCCCACACAGGAGGCTATTAAACAAGTTGGCCAGTTTGGGAGTGGGTCCAAAGGTTGTAAATTGGGTTAGGCAATGGCTGAACAACAGGATACAGTGGGTGGTGGTTAACGGAGTTCAGTCCTGGGGGGGTGACCAGTGAGGTGCTACAAGGCTCAGTAATAGTGCCTATGATCTTCAGTGTCTTCATTAGCGACATTGTGGAGGGGCCGGAAGGGAAAGTATGCCTATTTGTGGATGACACCAAGATCTGCAATAGGGTGGACACTCCAGATGGGACTGAAAGGATGAGAAGAGACCAAGGTGGGTTGGAGGAGTGGTCAAGATTGTGGCAGCTTAAATTCAATACAAAGAAATGCAAAGTCATGCACTTGGGGCCCATGAATCCTGGAGAGGAATACACAATGGGGGAGCGGGATACTAATGACAACAACATAACTGGAAAGGGATCTGGGGGTCATCATAATGGATGACATAAAAGTAGCCAAGCAGTGTGAGAAGGTGGTGGGGAAGGTAGGAGGGATGCTGGGGTGCATAGGGAGAGGCATTACCAGTAGAAAACAGGAGGTGGTGATGCCACTGTACAGACAATTGGTGAGGACACATCTGGAATACTGTGTTCAGTTCTGGAGGCCACATCTCTGGAAGGACATAGACAGAATGGAGGCGGTACAGAGAAGGGCAATGAAAATGGTGAAAAGAATTCAACGTAAACATCAGTATGTATACCCTGGAGGAAAGGAGGGAAAGAGGGGATATGATAGAGACTTTCAAGTACCTCAAGGGGATAAAAAAGATTCAGGAGGGCAGCATCTTTCAGAAAATGAAACATGCAAGAACAAGGAGTCACGATATGGGGCTGGAGGGAGGAGACTCAGGGGCAAGATGAGGAAGTACTTTTTCACAGAAAGGGTGGCTGATGCATGGAACAGCCTCCCTGCAGAGGTCGTAGGGGCAAAAATGATAGATGAAGTCAAGAACGCATGGGATAGACAAAAGGTGACCATAGGGGTAGGAAAGAGAAGGTAAGCTAGATCAAGTAGGATCTGGAATTTAGGTAGGTAGGGAAAGAATAGGTTGGCCAGGTGGTCCTTATCTGCCATCAAATTCTATGTTTCATGTTAATATCCCCAAATGAGTCTTTAGTGAAATAAAAGCAGCCCTACTCAGAATACCATATTTGTGGCCATAATGATGATAAACAAATGCAGAATCTAGCTAAACAGATCCTGTTTAGCTAGATTCTGATGTTTGTTTTTAAAAATCCCAGCATTTTTATGTGTTTTCCACATTTGTTAGTTCGTGGAAAGAATTAACAAGATGGCGGTTGGTACGACACAAAAAATGTTTGATGCCCTGCCAATCAAGTGGCACAAAAGCCAAACTGGGCATTTACACTATCAAATTTTTAATTTCACCACAGAACGTTATCTGAAAAACCCTACTGTGCATGCTCAGGTTGGAAAACACTAAATTTTAAAGCTTATAACTTGGGAACCCTTTAATATTTTTTCACCAGACCTGTCAAAGGCACTACCTTGGGACATGACACATGTCCTCTGCACGTTTTGGGAAAAAATTCAATTCCATGCAGGCTGTAGGGGACAGCAAAAAAAAAAAACAATGTGTTAAGTATAGGAAAAAAAGTTAGATTTTTACAAAAAATTACTCGTGGATTTCAGAAACCACACAAGCTGCTGTCACAAAAATTTCCACATATCAAGGTTTTACCTCCTAGACAACACAAGCACAATTTCAGCTCATTTCATCAAAGGGAGCCAACTTATTAATGTGCAAAGTTAGGTGTTTAACATTAAACAGGCTACTCAACCTAACTATAGGGACGCTACCATGCCCCTATGATATATATATATATATATATATTTATATGTATGTATATATATATATATATATATACACATATCTTCATTGCAAAAAACTTAGTTAATGCATCATTTAGGGTTCCTACTACAGCGACAAAAGTTTGGAAATGAGGTATTAGGGTTCAAAACCCTAACTCTGCATTCCCCCCCCACACTCACACATATGCAAGCAGGGGAAGAGCCAAGGCAACACAAGCAATCAGAGACAACCAGCATCAGGTTACAGAAATAACATACAACTCTCTAAACATACTACAAGACACGTCCATCATCATGGTCCAGCAACTGTATGAGTTCTGCTGCCATCTGAGAGCCTTGGGGGTACACACGCATGCTGGGTAACCATGGGCGATGGCCCACAGTAAGCATTTTTGTGTTACAAACATCAATAACAAGATTTAAGCAGATGTCTATTTTTCAATATTTAACAAAATGATGAAACACACAGTATGTTAGATAGCTAAATTGGTAATGAGAGTTTTGATAACCCTACCAACAGTGATATGATGTTTGCATTTTTTTTCTGATAGAGTTAGTCCTAATAGCAAAGGGTAGTAGTAATAATAAAAAACATTTTTTGTAGTATAGTTTACAAGTAACATGTGAAAGCAACAGTTGTAACATCCAAAGCTAACCATAACATGCTGCTAATGGGTATTTCCAGGTAACACAGCAGTATAACAACATGTGATGGTGCAAGTTTCATACCTGAGCAGTATCTGAAAAGTACTATATATGTGTCAGCTCTATCTTTCCTGCTACTACATGCCTGTGTGGTAGCAGTGATACTTGCAGTGAGCCAATTGTTGAATTATGACACATAAAAATCAATATTTTGAAAATTTGTACAGACTAAGTTTCATTGTCTGAAGAAGATATGCCAGCAATAATGAGTCATCATACTGTGCTGGCTGTACAGAGTTGATCATACTGTATTATACAATGGGGAATGAAAATCATGAAACCTCATTGGTCAAAACACATCACATGACTGTGATAAATCCTGCAGTATACCCACTGTAAAAGTTTGATATTGCTATAAAAACAAAAAAAACTATTTGAACATTGTATAATAGCAATATACCATGGCAGGGAGTGGGTATATGGGTGGATTTACCACTTCTGGTGTGGTTAAGTCACTCGGCTGCGCCTTATGACTGAACCACACCAGGCATGATAAATCCACCAATATACCCACTCCCTGTCATGGTATATTGCTTAATTTATTTTTTCATTACATAGTGTTCTGTGAAATGAGTACAGTGTTGTGATTATTCTTCTTACAGATGTGACATACTCGTATAGTGTCTTACAATCTTGCATGTGTCTTGCATGTGTGTGCAGTAGCTACTTCTGTTTTATCATTTTTTACTCAAAGTATGTACAGGGTAAAAAGTTACTGTCTTGAGTAAGGGAGTAAGTCTGACAGTGCAACTGTGTGAGTGATAGTAATACAGTGCAACATCAACTGGTGGACTGAAATAAAATATTTGGGGACCAGACCAATTCTGATATTGTGTTTTCCAGATGCACTATATGTGGCGATCTAACCAACTGCCAATCATTATTTGCAATATACATTTCTGTCATATGTTGTTTTATGGGATTTCCATGTATGCCCATGCCAGTGTTAATTCAAGGCATAGGGAAAGACTAGATTTTTTTAAGGGGTTTGACCTTTTAACTTGAAGGTCACCTGCTTGCCAGGAAGTGAGGTTTTCATTCCCAGGTCCTTTTAGCAGAGTTGTGCCAAAAGCCATTTACCTGCCATAAACATACACTACAGAAACAGATTGCTTGTGATCCCAGGAACTATTATACGTATATCACATTTTATGAGGGAACAGGATCTATTCACCAGGAATAACCATTCTAGCAGTACTGTGTGAAATGCACTTCCAGTGTGTTATTGTCAGAACCTGAGACTTCAAAGAGGTTAATTCTGAACTGTCATAAACCATGGTGTGGGTGACTGGTGGGAAAATAAACTGATTTCCTTATATCTGAAAAATTGATGACACTGTATTTTTCAGAAGGATAGTTAAACTGTCAGCATAGTCACTCAGCATCATTCTGTTTGGATTTTCTTCTCCTGAACACACAGAACACAGCACCCAGCTGCTAACACAAAGACTGAGATTTTACAAGTAGTGATTTTTCTGGACTTTAACAGGTAGAGACATAGTTAAACAGTTTTAAGGTGTTTATACTGTATACTTTCCACATTTGTTTCCATACTGTAACCTAAATTAATATATGTTCACTTTTAGTTGTACTGCATTTATTTAAATATTTTTAGTACAACTTTTGTTTCCTAAAGAAATTCTGCCTGCATGAGAGTTTTTATATTGCATGTCTGACTGTAGAAGATTTATTAATAATCTGTGATGACTATTACTTGCTTAGAAGGGTCACAGATAGCAACCAAATTAAAAGGGTCTGTGGAGACAATCCAGACAGATTTGGGGCGAATACCAGAGTCTCATACGAGTCTGCCAAGGGTGTGAACTGGGCTATTGCATGTCCTGTAGGGCGAAGACAAAATCAGATGGTGCGCTGCTACCCCGAAGAGAGTGTAACACTTGGGCCTTCTTCCTGTGTGTAATACCCATGAAAAAGGGTTTATATTTGGCCACAAGACTCGAGACTGGTATTGTGCCCTGATCCAAAGTATAGAGGAATACTCTGGGGCCTGGTGGTGAGTGTTCAGTTGTAAACCCAGCGAGCACTCTGGAAGGACATGAGAAGGATATCCCTGTTTTCCCCCTCCTTGTCATGGATTGCACTTAAGGGTGGGAAATATGAGCTCAGTGATCTGACCCTCATGAGTGGGCTCATGACAGATCTGGTGCATAGCTGTGGGATCTGATAGATTTGGTTGCATTGCGATTCGAGAGATTGGTGGCCACAGGCTTGATTCCAAGTCCAGTGTATCAGATTGTTAAACTGAAAACAGTCTACAGACAATCAATGCGGAGATTTTAAACATATATATATATATATATATATATATATAATTTGGTTACAGTATCAAGTTCCCTACCTGTTTTGTTTTTTTCTCAGGTGCAAGCTAGTGTAACAGTAGTTAGAGAAGAAGATGACTTCCATCTACAGTGAATACACTACAGAATACCTGAAGCAGTTGTGCCAGGAGAGAGGGGTCCAGTACAAGGGGTGAATGAAAAAGCACTTCATGAAGGCTCTCGTGGCAGCTGGTGAGCTAACAGCTGCCCAGAACCTCGAGTCACAGCCAGTGACTGAAAAGGACCAGAGTCTGGGTGTGGGGGTGCCTGGGTCCATTGGAGAGTCTAGTCCCAGAGAGACAGACAACAAGACCAGAAGGAACCCAGAGCCACAGCAGCAGGGGAAGGTCACCACAGGGCTGGAGATGGAAGGGATCAGGCTGCAGCCAGAGTTGAAGAGATTGGAGCTGGAATTCAAGCATAAAAGATCTGAAGCCCAACAGCAAAGAGAAATCAAGCAGAGGAGGTTCGAGCTGTAGATGCAGGAAAAAGAAAACCAGAGTCGGAGAGAGGCCAAGAAAAGAGAAAAACAGCTTCAGAGAGAGAGAGAGAGAGAGAGAGGCTGAGGAAAGTGAAAAACAGCACCAGAGAGAATCTGAGCTGCAGAAGCTAAAACTCCAATGAACAGCACCAGAGGAGGTAAGTGACAGGGGCGATCCTGGACCTCCAGGACTGGGGTACAAGTTAAATTCTAAATTAATTGCTGAATTTAAAGAGGGAGAGGATATGGATGCATTTCTGAATTCGTTTGAAAATGTCTGTATTCAGGCAAAATTACCCAGGGAGTCCTTTGAGCTTCCAGCTATCCCCGCTACATACTGGGAAAGGTCTTGAAGCGTTAGGTGAAATGAACAATCAGAACAGTAGTGATTCTGAGAAACCTAAAGCTGCATTGCTTAAAAAGTATGAGTTACCTTCTGAAGCATACAGGGTTAAGTTCCATAAGCTCCGAAGAAGCCCTGACATGAGCTATGGGGAACCCTCCACAAAGCAATGTCAGTTTTAAAAACATTGGTAGGAGGGGGTGGAAGCAAATTCTGTAGAGAAAGTTGAGGGGGTTGTACTTTTGGAGCAATTCTTTTGGGCTTGCCCAGCAGGGTTGAAAACCTGGTTAGAGGACTGAGACCCCAAAACAGCACAGCAGGCTGCTGAGCTCTCGGACCGCTATGCCAGGAGCAGACCTGCTCTGAAAGGGAGTGGGGTAGGCGTGGCAGTGCAGAAGGGGTTAAGCATACCTTCAAGGCAGCTAACACTCTCACTGCCTCCACAGAAAGGGGAAAGCCCCAGGTTACAAAAAAGGGATTTCTCAGATAAAAGAAATGATGATTGTTGGTTTTGCAAACAGCCAGGGTATCTTGTAAGACAGTGTCCTATAAAAACACAGAGCGAACAAAGTGGTGCTCTAACAAGTTGGGTGTACTGTGTATCCCTGAAAGCATGCCTAGAAACATGAAGGATTGCATACACTCGGTTACTGTAAATTGAGTCCACACCCATGGATTAAGGGACACGGGGGTGTTTCTTACTTTAGTAAAAGGTATTTGGTTGAGCCTGAACAGCTTATACCTAATCAGTTTGTAACAGTAAGGGGATTCTGTGGGGAGGAGAAAACTTTGTCACTTTCTAGTAATCTCCTGGACTGGGGTGAGACAGGAGAGAGGGTACAAAAGGAAACAGTTGTAGACAGTCTTGCCCTGGATATGATAATAGGGAACAATCTCCAGAAAGGGGTGGTTGTACAGTTACCCACAGTCAGATAGCCAAGGCCGATTGTAGTTCTCTGGACCCCATAGAGTCCCCTGTGGAAACAATGGGAGGCTGGTTCCCCAGCCTGTGTCTTCTGACATGGAGAATAGTGAAAGAGAGTAAGACTTCCCCATGTAGCAGTTCACAAAACAGCTACAGAACATTACTCTAAGGAGGGAGGGGTAACCAATGGTCAAACGGTTAGGGATGGCAGTGACCCTGAATGCCCTAATGCTAGAGCTATGAACCCTAGCTTAGAAACTGAAGGGGAGATGTCCCAGGCCTTGGAAAAATGTTAAGATTTTGCAGCCGCTCTAAGGATTAATCCTAGTTTGGAGAGGCTGAGGGGTTGGGCAGAATCTGATGGGACACAGGGAGATGACGTGAGACATAGGGTATTTTGGGACAATGGACTGTTGTATATGTAGGACATAAGGACAGAGGGAGGGGTGATGGGCAGGCAGCTTGTTGTTCTCCAGGGGTACCATGAGTGGTTGCTCAAGATTGCTCATGATATCCCCATGTCTGGACATCTGGGAATCATGCGCACCATGCAGCAATTGCCCAGAATCTCTGTTGGCCCAACTTCACCCAGCAGGTGAAGGAATATTGCAGGTCTTGTCACTGGTGCCAACAAATTGGGAAGGCAGGTAGTAAAACCCAAGCCGCCCTAATGCCATTGCCCATTGTGAAGGAGCCATTCCAGAGGGTAGGAATGGATACTGTGGTACATTTGAGTACCCCCAGTTCCTCTGAGAAGAGGTTTATCCTGATGGTGGTCGATTATGCCACCAGATACCCAGAGGCAGTTGCCCTTTCCTCACTTATGACAGACAAAGTGGCCGACGCCTTGCTAGGGATTTTCTGCCGTGTCAGGTTTCTGCAGGAGGTTATCACCAGTTGAGGGGGTTCCTTCATGTCGGACCTGATGAAGTGTTTGTGGGAGAAGTGTGGGGTAGTGCAGAGATGCATGACACCGTATCACCCGCATGCCAATGGGCTTGTGGAAAGCTTTAATAGTACCCTAAAATTGATGCTCCAAGCGTTTGCTGAACAGCATGGGCAGAACTGGGAGAAATACCTTCCCCACCTTTTGTTTGCATACAGGGAGGTGTCCCAAGAGTCAACAGGGTTGTCCCCCCTTCAAACTCTTATATAGAAGTAGGGTGCATAGGCCCCTAGATTTGGTCTGGGAAGATTGGGAAGGCAAGCACACGCCCAAGGAACTCCCATAGTGGAATATGTCCTAAAGTTCAGGGAAAAGCTGAAGGCCCTTATGGAAGCAATCCAGAGTAACCCCTCAGCCACCCAGCAGAAGCAAAATGTCTGGTATGACTGCAGAGCCAGAGCTCACTCGTACAGTGTAGGTCAGGAAGTCATGGTCCTAATCCAGGTCCAGAAGGATAGTCTGCAGGCCGAGTGGGCAGGACCATACAAAGTAGTCAGACAAGTGAATGATGTAAATTACATTGTAGAACTGCCTTACAGGAGACATACCCATAGAATGCACCATGTCAACATGATGAAACCATAAGCAAATAGGGCTGACATGGTACTTGCAGTGTGTAGTCCTGGGGAGGGGACGGATGAAGCAGACCCCCTACTGGACTTGCTGGAGGAAAGCAAGCAGAAGTCCTCTGTGGAGGCAATCAAACTGTCACCTTAGTTGACCCCAGAACAGTCCCAGGAAGTGAGGGAGGCTTTAGAGGACTTTGCCCCTTTGTTTACGGCTAAGCCAGGACGTACCCCTTAGTGACACATGATGTAGACACAGGAATGCAAGCATCCATCTGACAGACAGCCTACCGGGTGTCTGAGGCCATCCTAAAGGACATTAGAAGGGAGATGGAGGAAATTCTGGATTTAGGGGTAATCCAGAAATTCCACAGTCCCTGGGCTTCACCCGTAGTCCTTGTTCCCAAGCCGGATGGCTCTATTCATTTCTGTGTAGACCATCAGGGACTCAATGCAGTCACGAAGTCTGACGCTCACCCAATGCCAAGGATGGACAGATGAACTGCTGGACAAGTTGGGAGGATCGACATATCTCACCACCATTGACCTGACAAAAAGGTACTGGCAGGTGGAGTTAACTGACAAATCTAGGGAGAGATCGTCTTTCATCACTCCAATAGGATTATTCAAGTTCGGGGTAATGACTTTTGGAATGATGAAGGCCCCTGCCACCTTCCAAAATTTGGTGAACCAGGTGTTATGCAGTACTGAAGAGTACGCCGTGGCATATCAGGATGATAGTTCCATCTTCAGTGCCAGCTGGAAGGAACACCTGTCCCACCTGAAGGAAGTGTTGGTCAGGATACAGAAAGCAGGGCTCACTGTCAAGGCTGAAAAGTGCCAGGTGGCCATGGTGGAGGTGGCATACCTAGGACATGTAGTAGGGCAAGGGCAGCTTCACTCTAATCAAGCCAAGGTTAAGGTGATAGAGGTGTGGCCCAGGCCAGAAACCCAGAAGCAGGTTTGGAGTTTCCTAGGGACTGCTGAGTATTATCATAAGTTTGTACAAAATTACTGTACCCTGGCAGCTCCTCTATCTGGCCTGCTAAAGAAAAGAATGCCTAAAAAGGTAAAATGGGAACCAGCCTGTGAACGAGCCTTTACATGGCTAAAGGAGGCACTGTACGGTGCTCCTGTGTTGGCCAGTCCAGAGGATAGTAAGCCATTTGTAGTCCAGACAGATGCCTCAGACATGGGGATGGGAGCAGTCCTCGGTCAGATCTCTAACTAAGGGAAAGATCACCCAGTAGTATACCTTAGTAAAAAGTTGCTTCCTTGGGAGCAGGCCTATTCCACAGTTGAGAAGGAGTGCCTTGCGCTGGTATGGGTCCTGAAGAAATTAGAGCCGTACCTCTACGGGAGGCACTTTGAGGTACAGACCGATCATAACCTCCTGGTGTGGCCAAAACAGATGGGTAAAACAAATGGTCATCTTTTGAATGGAGCATTGCCTTAAAGGGCTACAACATGACCATTATCCACAGGGCCGGATCAGTGAATGTCAACGCAGATGGGCTATCTCACCAGTTAGAGCAATGAACAGAATTTGTGAAACACATATCGTGCAGGAATGGATTCCCACAAATTCAGTCTAGGAGGGTGGAGTGTTATGATCTAGCCCGCAATCATTATTGGCAATATATGTTTCTGTTATGTATTGTTTTATGGGATTTTATGGGATTTCTGTGTATGCCCATGCCAGTGTTAATTCAAGGCATAGGGAAAGACTAGTTTTTTTTTAAGAGGCTTGACCTTTTGACTTGAAGGCCACCTGCTTGCCAGGAAGTGAGGTTTTTATTCCCAGGTCCTTTAGCAGAGTTGTGCCAAAAGCCATTTACCTGCTATAAACATGCTCCACAGAAGCAGATTGCTTGTGATCTCAGGAACTATTACACATATATTACATTTTATGAGGTAACAGGATCTATTCGCCAGGAAAAACATTCTAGCAGTACTGTGTGAAAATCACTTACAGTGTGTTATTTTCAGAACCTGAGACTTCAAAGAAGTTAATTCTAAACTGTCATAAACAGTGCTGTGGGTGACTGGTGGGCAAATAAACTGGTTTCCTTATATCTGAAAAATTGATGACACTGCATTTTTCAGAAAGATAGTTAAAATCTCAGCACAGTCACTCAGCATCATTCTGTTTGGATTTTTTTCTCCTGAACGCAACAGGACACAGTTCCCAGCTTCTAACACAAGTACTGAGATTTTACAAGCAGTGATTTCTCTGGACTTTAACAGGTAGAGACCTAGTTAAACAGTTTTAAGGCATTTATACTGTATACTTTCCAAATTTGTTTCCATACTGTAATCTAAATTAATATATATTCTCTTTTATTTGTACTGCATTTATTCAAATAGTTTTAGTAAAACTTTTGTTTCCCAAAGAAATTCTGCCTGCTTGAGAGTTTTTATATCATATGTGTGACTGTAGAAGATTTATTAATCTGTGACAACTGTTACTTGCTTAGAAGAGTCACAGATAGCAACCAACTTAAAAGGGTCTGTGGGGACAATCCGGATGGATTTTGGGAGAATACCAGAGTCTCATATGAGTCTGCCTGGAGTGTGAACTGGGCTATTGCATGTCCTGTAGGATGAAGACCAAATCAGGTAATGCGCTGGTACCCCAAAGAGAATGTAACACTTGGGCCTTCCTCCTGTGTGTAATAGCCTTGAAAAAGGGTTCATATTTGGCCACAAGACTTGAGACTGATATTGTGCCCTGATTCAAAGTATAGAGGGATACTCTGGGATCTGGTGGTGAGTGTTCAGTTGTAAACCCAGTGAGCACTCTGGAAGGACACAAGGAGGGTATCTCTGTTTTCCCCCTCCCTGTCATGGATTGCACTTAAGGGTGGGCAGTGTGAGCACAGTGATCTGACCCTCATGAGTGGGTTAATGACACTATATATGTGAATAACTGTGCTTTACAACAAAACACTAGTGAGAGAGAAGTGAATGATATAGTGCACAAACAGCACCACAAAAGAAAATACAGAGAGAATAGAACTTTTTGGATATTTTTTTGCTTGTTTTTTAAGGAGAGAGAAAACTGAGACAGAAATCAAGATGAGAAAGAATGGAATGAAAATGTAAAAGAGAAAGACAGAATTTTGTAGTTTTTAAAAGTTTTATATTTTGGGGAGTTAAAGAAGAGGTGAGAAGAAAGAATAAGAGGAGACAGTGTAACAGAGGGAGGATTGACTACTGTAGATAAAAGGGCAGAAAAATGAAAGATGCAATAGTTGCATGTGCCATGTACTTTCATTGCCTACTGCCAGATGGATCAGCACCCGCACCACTGTGATAGAGCTCTTCTCTCCTCCCACAGTTTGGTGAGCTCCTCTGTGGTGCATTGCAATGGTGCAGGATCTGGGGCTGGTGCAAGAGCTTGTTCTTGTGCTGGTGCTGTTGCTGGTGCTGTTGGTCTTCAATGTCTTCTTGTGGAATGCTCCACCCTAGGCACCACAGATGGGCAATCACCACCACCATTTTCCACCTCTCGCTGTCTGGCCTCTATTGAGCACAGTACCTTATTTTTAAATGTGTATTCTGGCTGCTTTTCCCAAGATGTTTTTTTCTTTTCATCATGGCTGACCAGTGCATTGAAGATGTTACATGTAACAATGTTCTCATTGTGGGAGTCAACTGTGAAAAACTCCTAGACCAGGAAAGAATGAAGCTGTTTGGATCTGGGTGGCACTGAGGAGCCAGAGAAGGATGAGTGAGGCTATGGGGGGGGCAGCCGGTAGCAGTGCTGGTACCATGGGGGCACATAGGAAGTTCAGGCTGCTATGGAGTGCAGGAAATGGGGGGCTGCTGCACAACTGGGGCTGGTGGTTCAGGCTTCTGCACAACTGGGGGAACTGGAGGCAGCTGCTGCTACTGCTATGTGGAGGGGTTTCTGGATTCTTCCCAAAAGCAGTATGCTGTAGGCATATGGCACTGATCCCACAAGTCCTTACTAGCACATGAGACTCCATGGTCAAAAACAAAAAAGAACAAGATAGAAACAATGAAAAGTTAGCTATAAAAAGCAAAACAGAGAGATGTATAACAATTTAAAAAATATAGCCAAAAAGAAAATAGTTAATAGACTACTTATAACACAAACACTTGAAAGAGAATGAGAAAAGAATAAAAAAAAAGCTTACAAAGTGGTGAACATGTACTTCAATTTCTTATACCACTCTGAAAGCAGTAAACCTCCTCATTACTCCACTCCACTGACTAACAAAGCAAGCAAAACCAAAAGTGAAGCTGTCTTACTGGCTAGAGCTGTCCCATGTGAACTACAGAAGCTCTTCCATGCAGCCTTGAGCTGTACAGCCACCCAGGAGGTCGCCGCCGGAGGTCATGATGGTCTGGAAGTGTAGCCCTCCCCCGCCCTAAGTGCTCGAACCAGCAGTCACTTGAAATCGGCTGTGCAGCCACCCAGGAGGTCGCCGCCAGAGGTCGCGAGGGTCTGGAAGTGTAGCCCTTCCCCGCCCTAAGTGCTTGAACCAGCAATCGCTTGAAATCAGCAGTGCAGCCACCCAGGATGTTGCCGCCAGAGGTCATGAGGGTCTGGAAGTGTAGCCCTTCCCCGCCCTAAGTGCTCGAACCAGCAGTTGCTTGAAATCAGCTGTGCAGCTGCCCAAGAGGTTGCCTCCAGAGGTTGTGAGGGTCTGGAAGGGTAGCCCTCCCCCACCCTAAGTGCGCAAACCAGTGGTCACTTGAAATCAGCTGTGCAGCCACCCAGGAGGTTGCCGCCGGAGGTCGTGAGGGTCTGGAAGTGTAGCCCTCCCCCGGCCTAAGTGCTCAAACCAGCGGTTGCTTGAAATCAGGTAGACGCCGTTTCTCACTCACTCTGGAACAACGCTCGGTCGGCCCTTGCTCGGATGAACTGTGTGTGTTTTAGCGCCTTTTCCGAACTCAAACAAAGCTAAGGCTGACTTGTAGTCCCCACATATGTGGAGATAGTTTTTTAAATGGCAGGGCTATGTTAAAACTGTAGTGAGTTGAGCTACTTAGATACGGTGCCTTAATTTAGACTGCAATACTGTAGTGTGTGAGCTACTTAGAGATGGTGCCTTAATTTGCACTGCAAAACTGTAGTGTCTGTCTCCTTAAACCGTGTGCCTTCATGTTGTACAATTCGCTGGTGTCTGAATGCCATAGTAATCTTGTTCAATTTGCTAACTGTTGTCCCCACTTATTTCAATTGATACACTCTGCTTTCTGAATAATAGAGCCATTAAAAGTTAAGTCTCTGAGCAGTGTAGTTAACCTCTGACCCCCCACCCCCCCAGACAGTCCTTGGTGTATAAAATAAAGTGCCTTACTTCTTATCTTCCCACAGCTGTGCAGCCACCCAGGAGGTCACCGCCGGAGGTTGTGAAGGTCTGGAAGTGTAGTCCTCCCCCGACCAAAGTGCTCGAACCAGCGGTCGCTTGAAATCAGGTAGGCGCCGTTACTCACTCGCTCTGCAACAACACTCGGTCGGCCCTTGCTCGGATGAACTGTGTGTGCTTTGGTCCCGCCGACGCAGGGCGTTGGCTCCCCACCACCCTCGCCACCACCCTTGGTGGACTCGCTCATTTATAGCCACCCAGGCCATGCCCCTGGTACTTTTTAGCCTATCAGCCACTTCTACCATCTGCAGGTTATACCTGCCCACCATTAGGCGTTCTCTTCCCCTACCATGCGCTGGCCCTTAAATACTACTGAGTTTTCTCTCTTCACCTCCACCATGTTACTGTGTACCCTCCTCTCTCTCTCTCTCTACTGATCCCCCCTGCATCCCCCCTTCCTCTCCCAAACTAAGAACAAGTAGCAAAAACTCAACACTTGACCCTCAAGCTGGCATAATATCCACACACAGCTCCACCATCCCTAACTGCTGCCTAAGCAGTACACACCTACAAGCTCAGGCCAGTACCCAGTTGGCTGCACCTTCCCGCAGTGCCTATCTTATCAAAATTAACTTCTCCTTTTTCACCCTCCCTCACCCATGTCATCTACCCACGTGAATGACTCTATGGAGCCCCTCGTTCTCATGCCTACCTCCAACAGATCCTCCACCGTGCCTCCCTTTTCCCTACTTATTCCTCCTATCAGCTCCCTCACCCTAAAACTCCCAATACACTCCATAGGGAACGCACAGAAACCATCCCATTTGCTAAACACCCGACGATGTAACAATTGCCTCCGGTCGCTTATCCTGCTTCTCCTACTGACGGGCAACGTCCACCCCAACCCTGGCCCTCTGACAGCACCTCAGTCCCTCCAACGGACAGCCAATGGGCTGAACATTGCTTCCATAAACATCTGCAGCCTGCAAAAAAAATGGGACTCTTTTCAGGCGTGGGTCCTCCAACACCACCCAGACATCATAGCACTGAGTGAAACATGGCTCTCCCCTCCATCCCTGATACAGCAGTCTACCTCCTGGCTATCTCCTCTATCGCTCTGACAAGAATCGGTGGCAGGGGTGGCTGCACTCTATCTTAAAGACTCACTCCAAGCTCAATTACTCCCCTGCCACACCCTAACGTTGAAGGCTCAGGCACTCACCCTAAAACTTACCCTAACAGTCTACCTCCCCTCTCCTCATCACTATTGCCTACATTCCTCCCCGGGACCAAAAGCAAGCTTTCCAAGATATCCTGTCCTATCTAGCCACTTCCCCTCAATCAGGAAAAAATTATTATGGGTGATTTTAACATAAATTGGCTGGCCAAGTCAGCCACCACATTTATAGACGAGGCCAATGTGCTTAACCTCACTCAGATAGTCACTGCCCCCACCCAGGTAAACTCCTGTACAGGGACATCTTCCCTCCTAGACCTAGTATTCACTAATAGTCCCCACAGAATTACCAACACCGTTGTTCTCCCTGATGCTCTAAGTGACCACTCCCCTGTACTCTTCACCTGGTTCTGCATTGCCCCTAACCCCCCCCTAAAATTATCACCCATCGCAAACTTGGGCCTGGTAAACTTGACCAACTCAAAGCCTACCTCGGTGCCTGGGACTGGACCCCACTAGCAAATGCCCTCGACCCTGATACTGCGCTGGAACTATTTATCACCACTTTCAATAATGCCTGTGATAAGTTTGCCCCCTCTACCAAGAAAATGTCCAAGAACAACCATGCCCCCTGGTTCTCAGATCGCCTCTTGGACATGCTGCGACACTGTGATGCCCTTTGGCATCTAGCTAATGAAACTCAATGCCCTGCGGACAAGCAATGTTATAGGGAAGCCTGAAGCAAATGCACATGGGCCATTCGCACAACAAAGCAGAATAGTACAAAGCGTCCTTAACCACCACATGGGGCTCCGGACACAAATTTTGGAATAATATTAAGGAACTCCACGGCAAAAGTACTAACCTATCTCAAGACCAGCTGGTAATAGACGGCCATCTCTCGTCGGATCCCCTCAGTATAGCCTCAGCCCTAAACTCCACCTTCACTGATCTCAGCCATGTCCTCCCCCCTATTTTTTTGACCCGCCACCCACCCAGACTAACACCCCGCCACCCCACACTCCACCTTTCCACCTTCACATTCTTAACCCACAGACCACCAAACCCTACCTTGCTAAAGCCCTTAACCACTCTCAATTTAGTAGTGACTCCCTAGACATACGGATTCTCTGACTCACCCTCCAGGAAGTCCTTACCCCTCTCACCCACATCTTCAACCTCTCCCTCTGTCAGGCGAAATATCCCACCCACTGGAAATCTGCCTACATCACCCCGGTACATAAGAGTGGAGACCCCACCGCCCCTAATAATTACCGTCCCATCTCCATCCTACCCCCACTATCCAAAGCTTTAGAGTGTATAGTCTCCAATCAACTCACAGACCACCTTATCAAATATAACAAGCTTTGCAACCAGCAACATGGTTTCCAAAAGGGACACAGTACCACCACTGCACTCCTTGAACTTACCTCACATATCTACACTGCCTTAGATAGCGGCCACCTCACCAGAGCAATCTTCGTGGACCTCTCTAAAGCATTTGATACCATCAACCATGCCCTCTTACTAAACACACTCGCCCACAGCGGCCTCTCCAATGAGGCAGTAAACTGGTTCATCAGCTATCTCTCTGACAGAACACAGCTGGTTAGGGTAGGCACTGTGCTATCCTCCAGCCTCCCTGTCCACTCCGGTGTCCCTCAGGGCTCCATCCTAGGCCCCCTGCTATTCTGTCTATACCTAAACTCCCTCCCATCGGCCTGCCCCTCCAACCTACTCTTATATGCCGATGACGCCGTCCTTTTCACAACTGATCTGGACCCCCTGAAACTCCACCAAACACTCCAACACTCACTCCATGTGACTGAACACTGACTCACCTCCCAGCACCTAATTATCAGCTACAATAAGACAAAAGTCACGATTTTCTCCAACCTACAGAACCCACTGAAGAACTTCTGCCCCCAATTTCTTACTGTAAACCTAACCCCCCTCGAACAAGTGGACACCTTCAAATACCTAGGAATCACACTTGACCCAGCCCTCAGCTTTAATCAACATATCCAGCATCTATCTACTACCCTAAACTCTAGACTTGACATACTTTACCGGCACAAACACTGCCTCACCCCTGAGGCTCTACGTCTCACCATTAACTCCGCTGTCCTCTCGCTGCTAGACTACGGCATTCTAATCTACAGTGCTGCTCCCACCTCTGCCCTAAATAGACTTCATCTTGTACTAAACAAAGCCTGCCAACTCATACTCCGATGTGATCACTCCATGCACAACTGCTCCCTCTACAGCGCCACAAATTGGCTAAACTTAGACAACAGAATCAAGTACCACACCTGCTTAATGACCAAAAAGATAAGCCTAGGCCTCACCCCAACCACCCTAAACAAAATCATCCACCCAGAACCCCCTGTCAGAGTCACACGTAGCTCAAACAAACCATTACTAAGAGTACCCCATTGCCAGACCTCCAAATTTCAAAGAACTTTCAATTACAATGCCCCATCCTGGACCAATGCACTCCCCACCCTAATATCCAGGGAAACAAGATTAGGCCTTTTTAAATCTAGTCTAAGGAATCACCTCCAGGCCTCCAGCCTATGTGATTTCCCCTAGACCAACCTCAAATCAGGCTTCAGACCCTTTCCCACAGAAACTCCGTCTTGACAAACAGCCTCTCCCCTACCTTGGGCTGTGCTAAACCCGATATTCCATGATGTCCTTGTCTATAGTTTCACCTTTGTATCTAGTGTATATCACAATATGAAATTAGGTAACTTCACAGCTTCCTGTATGTTTTCTGTTACCCCTGTACCGCACTATGTATAACGTTGGAACCATTATAATCTCTGTAATGTAATAGACAGCAACCTGTATGTTTCTGTTTCCCCTGTACCGCACTATGTATGACATGGAACCTTTGTAAATGAGTCTCTGACTCAAAGGTCTTTCTGATTATCTCAAATAAAATAAACTTGTTTACCAGTAGCCTCATTTTGATCAAACTTCACCATAATGTACCCAAGGGCGTATTTACTAACAAAGTTGCCGGGGCAAAATTGCCAAAGGCTAATTTCCTGTTAAATAGAAACAATCTGTGAATTTGTCAGTGAAAGTGAATTCGGCTAATTCACCTTAACCTGGCTGGTGGGTAAAAACTGCAAGATCTCTAATTATGCTAGAAATGTTCTTCCTCCTCTCAGTACTGGCACTCTGATAACTGGAGCTTGTTTCCAAACTGGGGCACTGGTGCTATGAGCAATATCGCTACCACTGCACCAATGGGCCAACTAATTAATGTGAAGTTAAAATATTTTTCTGTTCAGTACCTCTGTAGCTTTATGTTCAGAAAGCACTGCCTATTTATCCTCTTGCTACATTGCTGAGAAGGACAACTCTACACTGACTATATCTATGAGCCATGATTCAAAGCATGCATTAAGGTAATAATGAACCCATAAGTCATAGCCAAGGAAGTCTTATAGATTCACTATGTAACCTTAACATATGCTTAGTGCAACATTAGGAGTCAGTGCAGAGTTCACTGCTCAAAATGGCAGCAGGAACATCAATACCAAGTGCTTTCTCAACATCAAATTACTGAGGCACACTGTAAATGAAAAAAATGTTGTACTTTACATAAGTATGTATGAAGGGGGGTCCTAGCATTATAAACTGAAATATGTGTACAATTGTTCTTTTTATTGTGGCTGGCAATGGTTTTAGATGTTGCACAGTTCTTAAACTAATCCCATAATGTTCGAAAGTTGTTTTTAAAAGATTTCCTTTTCCTCTCTGTACAAACACAGCTCAAATGGATATCTTTGAGGATTTGAACTGCTCTTAGAGTAAGTGGCAGGCTCAGACATAAGAAGCAAGGTGCAATTAGGTGTACAGGGTCATAATACCCACCTGCTGTCCCAGCACTGCTTGGACTAATAACCCCAAGACTTTGATTCTGTTCAAAGTAATTCTGCCCAAATAAACTTTAAAAAATACGTACTGACCATCCTCAAGTATTATATGTAAATTAGTCTCAGAAAGGGAACATACTCCCATGACAAATTCAGCCCTAGTTCACTTTTCTTGTAAGCAGCCAGTGCCTTTAGTTCAGAGATCCCCTTCAGTTGTTGTACAAAGCAGATTATTGTTGTCATATAGCTCTGAGGAGGTGTACAGATGAATCTGGATCTCTTTCATGGTTTTACCACAAGGGTGAGATTTAAAAGTTTTGCTTGCCAAGTTACATTTTTTTTTGAGTTATGGCAAAGTATTTCTGTTGATATGGGTGGACAGTTTTAAAAAAGATCAGGTCATCTGGTTGTTTTAGTTCTTAAAGACTTCATTCATCGCAACTAGGGGGTGGTTCTGTTTTTTTTTTTTCTGCTGCATATCTGTAGCATATCATGACAGTAAAGTATGATCTCATACAAAAAAATGATTCTGGCTGCCTACTTGTTATTTGGTAACTAGTTTCACAGTCCACAAATTTGCCTTATAATTTGAATCTTTTTTTTTATTATTGGAACAAACTCAGTAAGATGAAAACTGATCCCTTTCACCAAAGAAAGTACTGTAACAGCTGTTGAGTATTTCATGGAGATTTGTCGTCAACAGTAAGAGGTGCTTTGAGTTTCCTTAGATCTCTGTGTACATGATTCCACATTAAAGGAATTCATTTTGTCACAAAGATAATAAGCAGGAAGTAATAGCATTAGTCAGAATCTCACACATTCAGGAGGTCTGGAATGGCCCAGCTATAGGGGACCTTGCTTTCAATGGATACAGTCGTTTTTACTTTTCCACTCCTAGTGCCAATCTTCTAAAAATGCTCTGTCAGAGCCACTATGGCTGCCAATGCATTAACTTGATGAGAGATATAAAATGAATGAGTGGGGAGTGCATACCTGATGTATATTGTACATAAAAACATTCACTGGGTGTAATAATATGTGATCAAAAACAGATCTGTAAAATAGAAAATCTGTGATACCTCGGGCCAGCAATGTGTAGACAAATAAACAAAGTAGGAATGTATCCATTTCACTCTTTAATTTTCTAGGTTATGACCTCAGAAACAGAATTATCACTTCAGCAGGGGAACAGCAGGAGAATGAAAGGAAGTCTAGGGGCAAAGATGATGTTTTTATACAAATGTTCTCCGTAATGAAGAATGAAGAGAGCTCAATACAGCAAATTAGTGAAATATTAAGTTAACAATAATGTGCTCCAGTAAACCATAGCTGAACAGAGTGTGTTTAGAGAATTATATAGCAAAATGGATACCTGATCTTTAAACAGGTCAGAGTAAAACAAAAGGTGACAGCAGTTACCGCAACAGTAGTGCAGACAAAATTAAATGAGAGGCACTCTGATATTGATCATTAGGCTTATAATCTTTGACAGTACGCCCAGATGGTGAGTAAAGCATCTGTTTTCTATGTGGCTTTAAACAATGCAGTGCAGTTCAGTCCAGTCTAACAATCAAAAAGAAATGTCTGTTTTCATTTGCCCGTGTCTCTTTCTGTAACCAGCCTTTATGTGATATCATAGCCACATTTTCTATTGTTAATTGTCTACTCTTCTATCTTGGAAAGGATGGGGTACTTTGAATGTTACCAGCAGCCCACCCACCACATTTCTCTCTCTCTCTCTCTCTCTCTCTCTCTCTCTCTCTTCTCCCTGTCTCAGGTCTCAGGATTTTCTCCACTTTAGTTCAAAGCTTTGTCAATAATTCAATAGACACAGCTTTCACGCACAGAAACACTGAGGTGGAAGCAGGATGTACATCTCAGCATATTGTAGATAACAAAATGAGAGACGGACAGATAGAAAGACAGAGACAGAGAAATAGAGTTTCTAATACAGGAAGTACAGGGTTTTCATGCATACCAAAGATGTGATGAAAATCCACTGTGTGGAGGGAAAAGGTGACATTTTCAGCCTTCCTCTTTCCTCCTCTGTATTGGTACTACATCAGAATAGCTCTGCTATGCAACCATTAAAAAGCACAGTGTAATCTTTTACTTACACCTCATGAACAACTAAAAATGGACAAATTTAACATCTCAGCTGAAGGATGGCAGTTCTGGTAGAGCACCACCCTCAGTACTGCACAACCTCATTCCCACTGCACCCAGTTCAGGACACTGGAAGTGAACAAGGCACCTTAGTCTTTTTTGTTACCAGCACAAAATGTTTGTTATTGTTAGTATATTTAGGCTGTCAGGCAATATGCTAAAAATGTGCCTCAGAAAATCAACAAAACACTTTTGATTATTAGCTGTACCAGACACACTACAACGGAAGCATACTGAAACACTCTGGAATTACAAAGGGAACTAAGTTGGCCATTAGCATATATGCTGCAGCATATAGTACATGTTTCATAGAATCTGGAAACCAAAAATAAAGATCCCATTTAACATTATAAATCTGTAAATCAAAGGCGAGAATGAGTGCCACCATGTGTGGCTCCATGGCTGGGGGGCAGGATAGAGGGACGCTGAGCGTGGCTTCATTTCTGGGTGGGTGGAGAGCAGGAAGGATTGCTAGGTGCTCTCAGTGCTTCATCTCTCTCTCTCTCTCTCTCTTTCTCTCTCAGGTGACCATGCCACTCACATGATTACGACAGTGTTTACCTATCATCATGTGGCCATGAACCAGCTTCTCAAGTCCCAACTCTCGAAGTCAAGGGTTGCCTGAATGCACTGCACAGGGCTCACTCTAACCACATGACAGATATGCATTTATAGTTTTATGGTTGGCACAGAACTAGCACTGTGATCAACAGCCTCTCCAGCTTGTTGCACACTGACTGACTTCCAGGTAACAGGAAACGACTCCCGACTCACTCCTCAGGCCCATAGCAAAGTTCCACTATCCTCCATTGGGAGGTTCACTCTTGCTATATTTCTCTCTCTCTCTCTCTCTCTCTCTCTCTCTCTCCCTCCCTCTCTTCATTGGGGGTATGAAAGAGTACTGCCAAGTGCAGTTCCATTGCTGGGGGGGTAGGGAAAGAGAACTTCTGACTCACTCCTCAGGCCTGTGTTAAGGTTCTACTCCACTCCTTTGGGAAGCTCACTTGCTCTCTCTTCATTGGGGGGTGGGGTGGGAAAGAGGGCTGCTGAGTGCAGATTCATTGCTGGGATGGATGGGAAAGAGCGCCACTGAGTACAGCTATGTTGCTGGGGTGGGGGTGAGGGCAGGAAACAGAACTCCCAACTCACCCCTTGAGTGTATGGCAAGGTTTTGCTCTTCTCCATTGGGAGGTTTTCATGCTCATTCTCCATTGGAGGGGGTGGGAAAGAGTGCTGCCGAGTGCGGCTCCATTCCTGGTGGGTGGGAAGGAGGGCCATTAAGTGTGGCTGTGTTGCTAGAGGGTGGAGTGTGGGAAAGATTGCCGGGGGCTCCCTGACCTTCACCTCTCTTTCAGGAGGTGGGTGGGACTGGTGTTAGCAGATAGGATTATTTTGCATGGAGCCAGGGTACCAGAGAAACCAAGCAAATCTGGTAGGGAAAAGGGGGAGGGGGGAAAGAGACAAAACAGATAGAGGAAGCACAGGGATCTCATGCAAACCAATGATGTGAAGAAACATGAACATAAGAATCACTGTAACCATATGACAGATATGCACTTATAGTTCTATGGCCGGCACAGAACTAGCACTATGACCGATGGTCTCACCAGCTTGTTGCATACCAACTGACCTCCAGGTAACAGGAAACAACTCCTGGTTCATGGCAAGATTCTGCTCTTCTACATTGGGAGGCTTACTTCATATCTTCCCATTGGGAGGGCAGGAAAGTGTACCACTGAGTGCAGCTGCATTGCTGGGAGGTTGGAAAGAGAACTCCTGACTCACTACTCAGGCCCTTTGCAAGGTTCTGATCTTCTACGCTGGGAGATGTGCTCTCTCTGTATCCCTTTTGGGGGGTCAGGAAAGAGTGCTGCTGAGTGTGGCTCCGTTGCTGTGGGGCAGGCAGGAAAGAGTGTCACTGACTGCTGGGGGGTGGCAGAGGTGGGAAAGGGAGCTTCCAACTCACTCCTTGGGCCCGTGGCAAGGTTCTGCTCTTCTCTGTCTGGAGTTTTTTTTTCCCCTTTTTCCACTGTGGGGGCAGGAAAGAGTGCCATAGAATGTGGCTCCACCGCTGGCGGAGGTGCGGGAAAGAGTGCAGCACAGTGTGAGTCCATTGCTGGGGGGGGTGGAGAGAGGGAAGATTTCAGAAAGCTCAAGGCCAGTGCCACTGGAGGGATGCCTGCCACTGCTGGTAACATGGGGTAATGGCTACCACCACTTACACATGGCTGTCTTTGCACAGACAACCATAATTCTCATTTACCTTAAACTCAGATTGAAAGCTTGTGCTACAGGCTGCAAGGCTTAATGGGGGTTTGAATCATCAAGGGAACAGAATTTACTTTTTTCCTGATGCTTCCCATGTCACCAAGAGCAGAGAAAAAAATACCTAAACTTCAAATCAGATTTTCTAAAAACTGGAAGCACAGTACTGTGTTTCTTACCCCCACAAAGACCTGAACTGTTTACCAGAGTAAGGTACACATCTTTTGTGACACGGATTAAGTAGACACGATCATTGCAAGACACTGGAAAACTGAAGTATCTGAAGATTCAGATCCTGATTTTAAAACCTTTTTCAGCCTTGGACTCTACTCAAAGTCTTTGAGATCAAGAAATACCAATCTTAGAAATTACTAATCATGGCCAGCCCAGTGGCATGGTGGGCTGAGGCACTGAGTGCCACACCAACTGCCACACCGGCAACCCAGGTTCAGAAATGAATCAAGGTCACTCAGGGCGAGTTGGGCAAAGGAAGATTTTGTTTCCAGGGAGAGCTCTCCTCCAGGGTAGGGCAACAGTGTGTGCCACTGCTGACCTGCCATCTAGCACAGGCTGGGAAGTAGCACAGCATGTGGCAGCCTCTCTGAAGGCCAGGTGCAGGTACTCAAGTACATGCAGAATCTTTATACTGCACACCCATACCACTGCATGCATGCCAACCTGGGGGACAAGGGAGAAAACAAAGGTGGAAAACACCCCCAGGTCTGAAAGGATGACTAAGGGCACCCACAGGCCCTGCACACAGTGACTCAGGTGACACTGGAACATGGTGAGATAAGCCCTGGGAGAAGTTGGTTTGATGGCATTGGGGTGGCCAGCACAATAGTGGTTGGCTGGGGGATAGGGAAAGTAAGCAGATCTATAGAAAAACATGTTCTAGTCAGAGCCGGTAAAGCTGCAGCTGCGGTCACGGCAGAACATGGCACTGTCAGCCATGTTCAAGATGGCTGCTGGTATTCTTTGTGCAAGTGTGAGAACTCGCACATGCATACTGGGCTTCAGTGCCCATCTTGGACTTGGTAAACTGTGCCACCAGAGTTCAGCGCACATGCACGAGTTGTCACACATGTGTACTGGGCTCCAACAGCCATCTTGGACATGGCAGATTGTGTTGTGTTTCACCGGTGGACAAAGTAATGCAGTGGATGGACAGTGATTGCTGTTCACCTCCTCTGTTTAGTTTAGTTTAGTTTATTAGTCTAGGAATTAATACCTTTGAGCCAGGGCTCTTTTACAAAGGTTCCATGTCACAAAGAACATTTAACAAAGCACGATACACATTACAGGTAAAACCAGACAGGAAAGTTACATCATAAATTTGCTATTAACAGTTTAAGGCAGTAACGTTTTTAAGTTTCATAGAAAAACAAGCTATAACAGGTTCAAGCGAGTAGACAGTTTCGAGGTTAAGGAAACTTCCAGGAGAGGGTGATCATTAGACGTAAAAGGAGGCTAGAGAGGAGGAAAGGTGGTGGCGGGAGAGTAAGTGAGAGGGACAGGAAAAAGGGAGGTGAGTTTGGGTGGGAGACAGGAAGTAGTAGAGGTACCAGAGGGTTCATTAGTCAGGGAGGAAGAGGCCTCAGATGTGAGGATGGACATGAGGGTAGTAGTCTTTATCTAGCGCAGTCACAGTTGCTAGTGGTGGTGAGGTGGGCATAGAGCATGGATTGAAAGCTTCAAGTGAGGTTGAGGATAGAGTAGGTGGACTAAGCGCATTGAACCATGTCGGGGCCCTGTATGTGAAAGATCTTTGTCCCTGTGCAGTCCGGCATCTCGGAACCAGGAAAGGTTGGCGTTCAGATCTGGTGGAGGATCGTGAGCCAGGATTCAGTCGGAGTAGGTTTTGAATACATAATGGAGTCAGTCCCAAGATAGATTTTTTTTGCCATTGTGCAGGTGAGATAAATAAGACGATTTGATAGGTTCAACCAGCCTGATTCATAGTACAGATCACACGTGTGAGTCAGTCTTTGAGCCCCCGTGAGCAGCCGGCAGGCCTTATTTAGAGGCCTTATTTATTTACAAGTCTGTTCAGTATCCAGTAAGCTCCCTTTTTCTACTGTCATCGCAACATGTCTGCAGGGCTACACCCACTGTAGCCATAAAAAATTATCAAATTAAAATTGAAGCCTGTATCTTTCTATGTATATATTTTTTGAGGAACGAAAACTAATGATGTTTCACAAGAATATTTTTTTTATTATTTATGGAATTGAATCTAATTCTGATCAAATTATTACATTTCTAAGGCACCAGTAGGCTAGATAATATCTACCCACTTAAAAGGCAAAACAGGCATGAAATTGCTTACATCTGTTTTTTTTCCTCATATCCCATAAACCAAAAAGGGATAATACAGTATATACAACTTTTCAGATGTCTTGAGTAAGCCCTTAAGGCTTGGGAAATTAAGTTATTCTTTCTTAAGTTTAACTCTTGCATCTTAAAATCCACCCTTCTTAGGTGAACTTATGTTTTGGGATATGTATCTTTATTTTTGGAATTTAAGGAGAATTTATATGCTGATGTTCAAGCCCTTCAAACAAGGATTTTGTTACCAGTTGCGTAATAGACATATTTCCCTACCTGGGGTTACCTTGTAGGGCCTGAATGAGTTTCCACTGTTCTTGTATCCTATGTGGTTACTACTTAATTAAAAATTAAAATATAAAGAATAAAAGAAATATGTTTCCTTGGTGGTGTATTCAAGTCGTCTTGAGAGCCCAGGGCACATTTTCAGCACAGATAGTTTGGACAACATTTGTCAATGCTGAATGTTGGCTTGCTGGCACTGGCATTGGTAGTGCAGAAATTAGAGAGATGCACAATAGGATTGGCAGTGAAGTAGTGAACTGACACCAACCCCAGCCCCACCATGCAGAGAGTGACAGGCATTGGGGTGTGCCTTTGGGTCATTGGCCATAACATTCATGCCATTTTACCTCACCCTATCCCACAGAGACAGACAAGTGCTACAATGTGCCTTGGGGTCTTCGGGCCTTACACTCACCCCATTACATAAGAAAATATACTTACATGGGTGCAGTGTAGGAGAATAGGGTGAACATTGGGCCTGAAGAGTCCAAGGCACACCTCGATGCCTGTCACTGGCTGCAGGGTGAAGGGTGGAATGGCGTGAACATTACAGCTGACAATGTCAAGTCACACCCCTGATGCCTGTCAGTCTGTACATGGTGGGGCATTATGGTTGGAAACCCTAGTGCCCAGGGCATTTGTTGGTATTTTCACTCCAAATTTTCAACATGGGCCGCTTGTGACCCCACCTCATGAACAGTGGCACTATGAGTTTGTTTGTCAAAAGGTGATTTTGTACGGTGACTGTGCATTTTGGCACCACAGGTGCGAAAGCACATTTTGGGTAGGATGTGAAAAATGACAGCTGCACTGTTCATGAAGAGGTGTAAAAAAATGGCATTGTTGAAAATCTGGAGTGAAAATATGAAACATTGGTGACATCACGAGAGTGCATAGAAACTGTGCAACGCACGCCTGCAATTATTTTGGGGATTTTTTTAACCAAATTTTCAACATAGGCATTTTAGGAATTCCGGTCATGAACAGTGTCACTGTGATTTTGTTAATCTGGCCCGAACATTGATTTCCCACAGTGCCATTGTGTGACACATGCGAAAACACATTTCAGGCAGGATGTGAAAAAGGACAGCTGTACTGTTCATAAGGAGGTGTACAAAAAGAGCAATGTTGAAAATCTGGAGTGAAAATATTAAAAATTGTCAAAGTTACGTGCGTGCATTGAAACTGTGCAATGCACACTTGTAACACGGCCATTTTTGAAATTTTTCACCAGAGTTTGCAAATGGGGTTTTTGGTACCCCACCTCATGAACAGTGGGATTGTTGCTTCATTAATCGGTCCCAAAAGGTGATTTTGCGAAATGACCTTTCAGGGCCGAGTAATGAAATGACAGTGTATGTGTTCATGAGGTGGTGTCCCAGGCACCCCATGTAGAAAATTTGGAGGCAAAATTCAAAAAAAAGATATCCACCTAAGTTTAAAAAAATGCATTTATGCCATTATACAGCTTACCAGCATTTCTTCAGTTCGCGGTAGGCTTTGAAGGGTCCAGACGTGTTCCCGGTCCACTGAAGATCATTACGCCGGACTCCGGAGGTAAGTATGGGGTGAGGGGGGTGTGGGGAGGTGGGGTGCATGGAGGGTGAGTGCAGGTTTGGGGAGGGGACCTCACGGCAAGGGACCATTTTCTTTTTTTCAGGTAATTAAAAAAAAACCAACACCATGGAGTTTTCTTTTTTTACAGGTGTATGAAAAACAGTTGTACACACTGGAGTGGGCTCCCAGTGTGCCCCATGACTTTGGGGGGTGATGTTGGCCACACTGGGGTGGGCTTCCAGTGTGGCACAAAATGGGGTGGGAGCTGGAACATGCTGACGATGGTCGGCTTTGATTACGGGGAGGCACACTGGGGTGGGCTCCCAGTGTGCCACACAATCTTGGGGGGGTTATTTAGCATGCTGATAGGGGGATTGGGCACCCCTGAAGTCAGCTTTGTAGGAATTGTGTGGTACACTGGGGCAGCCACTGCTGCCATGTTTATTGAAATACTTCACCAGGAAAGGCACGCCAGGAGGCATGTTATTGTGTCGCTGCATGACGAGCTTGTCTCTCATTACAGTGGCACTTTCTTTACAAGTTTTCACCACTTTACATATTTCTTGTGTGAGCGCCTGCATGCTGGCTTATTGGGGAATGAGGGAGGCACCTTCTAAAGTGTGCCCTGCATTCACCCACACTGACGCACCTCTGAAATCTGCTACTACTGCAAGATGTTGGCTTGCGCACAGGTAAAATCCAACATAAAAAAGGATAATAATTAGTGTTCAGAGAGTACTATGTCTCAGGTTAGCAGATGGAAGGGAGGAGGAGCTGACAAAAATTGGAACTCCTGTCCAGATTTGGTGCACAGTGTGACCCTACTGTGACATGGAAGATTTTCCTCAGCAAGCTGCACTGAGGCGAGGAATGGGTCCCCCCAGCACAAACCATGAGGGCAGTCATTTAGCATGTAGCAGCATACAGGGGAACAGGAAAGGCAGTGCTTCTCCCCTAATTATAGACTGCCCAGTCACAAAGTGAACCACACAATATATAGTGGAATCCTGTCTCCATCAGGAGAAAGCAAATAAATAAATATAAAAGGCACACATGGTGGCTAATTGGAGTCCAGGTGGCAGGTAATGCCTCACCCAGACTTTCAAAATAGAGCATTTTCTGATAGGAAAAATCCCACAAGGCAAAAGATTGGTGAGTGGCAAGCATTGTTTTAAACAATAACAGGAGGCTACCATGAGAAAAAGAGACAGGGGACTCAGGGAGTGAACCACAGGTTTCATGCTCCAACCAGGTCACTCATTTTGCCAGAGACAAAAAATCTTTTCTGACAGCATTACAATGTCATATATTACAAAATAAAAAAAAAAGCTCCTTTGGTGGTAGTTAGGAATAGAAGTAAGGAACAGCCTTGTATAACAAAGTGTGAAAAGTGTCAAATTGCTCCAGGCACATGGCAAGTTTCTACCCTTATCCATTTGAAAGGGTCACCCATGCTCTTTCCGTTGGGTAGAGAAAAAAGTACCAATTGTCACACCTGGATCACTGGTTCTGATTCTTGTATAATTTTTTGTTGGAAATATAAGAAATTAATGTATGACTGTGGCACAGGGAGGTGCTGGCTGCTGAAGCTGACACTTCAGCCCCCCCCCCCCAGGGATAAGCTCAAAGGACAGGACACTGTTAAACTGCAGATATCTGAGGTTCAATTAGCATGTTAAATTTGCTTTGATCCCAGGAAATTAAATTAGCCATTCATGATGTCCTCAGGGACATCCTTTGATCTGCACTAGATGTCCAGAGAAAAGGGACACTGGCCAGTGTTATGAATATTCTCACAGGAAGCCAGCATTTCATCAAAGAGATCTTTGATGTGTAGATGCCAAGGCCAGAAGGAATTAAGAAGTCAAATACACTTTTGCTTTGAATACAGTGACTTATATCAAAGAGACTTTTGAAGTGTGTGTGTGAAGCAAAGCACAAACCAGTTTAGACCAGTAAACATGAGAAGAGGAGATTTATTATGTCATCTCTTATTTTTTTAAATACCTTAGCAGGCCATCTTGGTGTTATCGAAAATATAGATTTTGTTACACCAAGGCAGAGTTTGGTGACCTCAGAGAAGGCCGGCTCAGGACTGGTTTTAACTGCTGAGAGAATCTGGACAGACATTCATTCATTATCTGACTGAGAGAAGAGAGACCATCAAAGCACTGAAGTAAGGACCTTAGATAAGATTAGTTTGACATTATTTGTAGGAATTTGCACTTTAAACCTGTTTGTTTTAAGGCTGTATGTGTTGGGATATTTTGTTCTGTAATATTTTCTGTTTTTCTATTTTAAAGTAAGGATATATATTTTAAAAACGGAAACTGGCTGGAGTGCCTTGACATTTCTTTTTATTTAAGTGGAGTTTTTAAAGGTTATAGTTGACACTGTGTAAGAGCTTATTTTGATTCCAAACTGGGAAATGGATAGAGTTCTCTAAAGTCTTGCTTAGAGTTCTAAGGGTTCATTTTGTAGTCCTGGTCAGGTGCCCGTAGGCAAAGATATATCTGGCCCCCCCGAAGACAGAATTATCTGAGCCTGATAATTGGGTATGCTAACAAGCGGTTATCAGTTTGAATTCCTCCAGAACTTGAGACTAAGGTGACTCGAACCCACAAAACAAACAAGAGGTTTACCTTGTACTGTTCACTGTCCACAAATCATACACTCAGAGGTTGGCACTTTGGGAGCAGAGGGCTGAGCAGTTGAATGAATCTGTGACACCACTGAGTGCTGCTTATTGGTTGGGGGAGAAGAACTCCCAGCTCACTCCTCAGGCCCATGGCAAGGTTTGACTCATCTCCATTTGGGAGGCTCGCTCCACTCTTTTTGTTGTGTAGGGTAGAAAAGAGTGTCACCAATGGTGGCTCCATTGCTTGGAACAAGGGCATTTGAGTGTGGCATCATTCCTGGGGAGTGAAGAGCAGAAAGGATTGTTGGGGACTCCCTAAGCTTTACCTCTTTCTCAGGAGATGGGATAGGTGGTTGAGGATGAGATTATTTTGCATGGAGCCAGGGCACTGGGGAAACCAAGTAGGTCTGGTAAGGGAAGGGGGGATGAGACAAAGAAACCAGGAGGAATCACAAGGATCACATGCAGATCAATGATGTGATCCAACTCCACTGTGCGGTGGGCAAATATAAAATTGTTCATCCATTCTCGCTCCTCCTCTGTGTTTGCAATATGTCTTCATAGTTCTGCTATGCAGCCGTTAAAAGTGCAGTGCAAAAGCACAACAACTGTTCAAATGACATCATTACCTCTAAATTTCTTCATGGTGATTTGCATATATTTCCTCTGGTGCTTTGCATTACAGGGATATGTGTGATTTTATATTTCTTTGAAACCTGGCTTTATTGCCAGTGCCCTGTCTGGGTAACCCTTGCCTCAATGCTTTTGTGCTGAAGTTCTTTGTCTTTTATATTACTTTCCTATTTTGGGTTCACCATGACTCAAACCAGTAAGACCAAACTATGACTGGTTCTTCCTTCCCCTGGGCTGTAACAGATGAGGCACACTGATGAGTTCTGTGTAGAATGAAATACGTGTCTGTGTCTTTTGTTTTCAGCCTTTACAAAGTGTGTGAAAGGCCACTTGGCACCATAAACTCTAACCAGTCTAAATTCTTTCATGGTGATTTGTATATAGAGTACTTCTGATGATGCTTTGTATTATGAGGCTATGTGTGCTTTTATATTTCTTTAAAACCTATCTTTTCTGCCAATGTCCTTTCCAAGTAACCCTTGCCTCAGTGCTTTAGCACTGAGGATCTTTGTCTTTTAGATCATTATCTTTGCTGTCTACAGGAGAGCTATTGTGAAGCAGGAATGCGGTGTGTTTTGATTAGAAAATACAGCATGCATCCTTCTTCTGACTGGCGTACAAAGTAGTGCTTCTAAGATACTGACTTAATGTATGCTTGTTTGTTTAAAAATTGAATGACTGTGGTGTATGAAATATTTCTCAGTGCTTTCACAGGCAAGCCAGTGAAAGCAAGGAAGAATAAGGGTGGCTAGAAAGAAGGGAGAGTAAAATGCTTGCAGGGCAAGTAGGGGCATAGTAGTTTGCAAACTGCAGAGTTCCTGAATGAAATAAAAACACAGAAACATAGAAAATGATGGCAGAAGGGGACTGCAAAATCCATCTAGTCTGCCTGATATAGGTAACTACCCCCTCACCATTTTTTCTATGAAATGATACCTCTGTGCCTGTCCCAGGTGTTTTTGAACCCATTTACCATTTCAACCTCCACCACTTCCTGGTGCAGATAATTCCATGGGTCAACCACTCTCTCAGTGAAGAATAACTTCCTAATATTGTTCCTGAATCACTCACCCTTGAGCCTCATATTGCGTCCTCTACTGCTGATGCTTTTCTTCTCTTGAAGGAGCTCCTGTATCCCTACCTTATTTATACCCTTAATATACTTGAATGTCTCAATCAAGTCCCCCCTCTCCCTCATCTGCTCCAGGGAGTACATGTTGAGCTCCCTCAACCTATCCTCATATACCATGTGGTGCAGACCCTGAACCATTTTTGTGGCTCTCATCTGCACTGTCTCAAGCTTATCAATGTCTTTCCTAAAGTGTGGCCTCCTATATGCAGTACTCCAGGTGGGGGCGCATCAGTGCCCTGTAAAGTGGCAGCACCACCTCCCTTCTGTGACTCGTGATTTCCCTCCCTATGCAGTCCAGCATACCACTGGCCTTTAGTGCCACTTTTTCACACTGCTTTCCCACCTTTAAGTTATCTTATATAATGATCCCTAGGTCTCACTCCTGGTTGGTGCATGCCAGCTGCTCCCCTCCCAGGTAGTATCCCATCTTGGGGTTTCCCTTGTCTAAGTGCATGACCTTGAACTTTTTGGCATTGAACTTCAACTGCCAGGCATCTGACCACTCCTTGAGTTTCCTCAGGTCTGATTCCATGCTCTTGACTCCTTCTGGGGTGTCCACTCTGTGGAGCTCCACTCCAGCAGAGGAAACATTGTTTGAAATATTGAGGTATACTACAGTTTTAATTTAAAGTTTTTAAGATGAGGCTTAGCCAGATTGTATGTTGCATTATTATAGTTTGCACAATAAGGCCCTTCTCTGGGAATGTTAGCTGTTATCTAAATAAGGATGGGCAATATGAATGGGAATACAGCTCATTCTGACTGAATGGCCCTGGGACATCAGAGTTTACAAAATCACCTCTGTACTTAGGTTTTGAACCTTATGAAATGTTATCTCAATGTTTAATAATGCAAAGAAATGTGAGGATTGGTTATTTGGTACATTTGTACCATTGTTATAAACGTGTCCAGTTTTCAGTATTTCTTTATAATTAACATTAGATGGATAGTTTCAATCCTTCTTATGTTATCAGGCACAGTTCATCCTAATCCCGGGCCACAGGAGGTTCTTAATCGGTGCAATGATAGAGATGCCACCTCTCTATGTATGGCTCATTTAAATGTTCATAGTTTGACTGCCAAAAAGTCTTTAATTGAGTGTTTGATACATGAAAAAAACTTGATGTGGTAGCTTTGTCAGAGACTTGTTTGTCTGATAACATTTCAAATCAAGAATTAAATATTTAGGATTTTACTATTCTTAGGAGAGACAGGGTTGGGAGGAAAGGGGGTGGTTGTATGTTCTATGTAGCTAATCATCTACTGGCCAATGAATCTAACATTATTCCAGTTAGCCCATCATATGAATCATTGACTATGGTCCTTAAGTCTGGTTCAAATAAAACATTAACAATTTGTAATGTTTACGTTCCACAGAAAAATCTAGAGAAGGTGTTTTAACTTTTTTTGGTAATATTTCCCATCAATTATCACAAAGAGAATTAATTATAGTTGGTGACTTTAATCTTAATTGGTCTTCATCTAATAATTTAGAAGTTTGGAATCTGGTCGCAGATTTAGGGCTTCATCAATTGATCACAGAAACTAAAAGATTTAATTACAAGACAGGTTATGAGTCAACTTTGGATTGGGTTATTACTAATAACCCATCACAAATTGTTAGTTCCGGGGTTTTACCTGATGATATTATTGACTACTGTCCGGTATTTTTTAATTGGTCGGGTAATGTATCTAAGAAGCCACATAAGACTGTGACCTTCTGAAAAATAAAAGATTTGGATGAGATGAAATTTGAGGAAGAAATTCAGTCTTGTGATTGGTCCTTCCTGGATAATATTGTGGATATTGATGTAGCCTACCAAAAGTTTTGTGATCTTATTAGTACCTGTGACAGACTTCTTCCAGTTAAAAAAGTTAGAGTTAGAGGGGACAATAAAGTTTGGATAACTCCGGGCCTATTAAATTTGATTAGGATCAGAAACATGGCTTGAAATATATTCAGGAAAACAAAATTACTTGAACATCACAAGTTTAAGGAATTAAGGAATAAATGTCAGATAGCTATTAGAGCGGCAAAAATTTAATTTTACAAGCAAAAACTCATGGAAACTAATGGTAATCCACATTCCACCTAGAAAATTTTAAATTCTCTTATGTGAAAGACTCAATCACAGGATAATTTTGCCCTTGACCTTGATGGTCTATTAGTTAATGATGCCAAAAAAGTTGCTGAAGCTTTTCATTTACATTTTTCTAACCTTGATCATTACAGAGAAAGGTTTAATAGTAAGGATAGGCTAGGGAATATCCCTGATACTTTACGTCACAAATTCAGAACAAACACAGTAAATAAAATAGTGCCTAATTTTTATTTTTGGTTTTTACTGTCTGCTAATCTTGTTAATTATGTCCTTAAAATGAATCCTAAGCTGGGTTTTGGTCCTGATCAATTGGACTTTAGGATTATTAAAAAGGTTATACATTCTATAGCAGAACCTTTGACTATTCTATTTAATTACTCTCTTTGTAATGGTGTTTCCCTGAGATTTGGAAGAGTTCTACTATTAAACCTATTTTTAAAACTGGTCCCAGGTCCAATATTAAAACTGTCATCTGATTTCTCTTTTAGCCCCTCTCTCAAAAATACTTGCGAAAATTATATTAGATCAACTTACTGACCATTTGGAAAAGTATAATTTATGGACAGATTCACAACATGGGTTTCAACCCTATCATAATGCTGAGACTGCCTTGGTGAGGTTCACAAGCCAAGCCACTAGAGCTATTGATGAAGAGAAATATGTGGCAACAGCGTTTGTGGACTTCACCAAGGCTTTCGATCTTGTGGATCATACTGAACTCCTTAATAGTCTATCTGGTGCTTTCTTTTCTGGGGAGGTGATTGCTTGATTTAGGGACTACTTTTTCTAATAGAAGTCAAAAAACAATGGTTAATGGGATTTACTCAGAACAGGCACGGATACGGTGAGGAGTCCCGCAGGGTTCCATACTAGGACCATTTTTATTTTCAGTTTTTGTTAATTCTTTGCCAATTATTTTTTCTAAAACAGAGTTAATTCTTTATGCAGATGATACGGTATTATTCTGTTCAGTGGCCTATTTATCAGCTCTTAAGGAGTCCTTGCAAACAGATTTTACTCTACTGCATCATTGGTTTGACTTACATAAAATGGTAATGAATTCTGTTAAGACTAAAACTATGGTTTTTACCACTCACAAGTACCCCCGTCTCTGAATTTAATATTCTTGATAAAGATGGTTTATTAATTGAGTATGTTAAAGAGTTCAGATATCTGGGGATAATATTGGATCCTTGTTTTTCATTTGAAGCCCATATTGTGGACTTAATTAACAGACTTCAAAAAAGATTGGGACTTCTTTTTCGGATAAGAAAATATCTTACTGTAGAGACTAGAACTATGCTTACCCATAGTCTTCTTTTCTCTATTATTGACTTTGGGTCAATAGTTTATTCCTATACATCAGGAAGATTGTTAAACAAACTCCAGGCAACCTATCATTCAGCTATTCGTTTTGCAACTGGACAGTTGAGTACGACTCACCATTGTTTATTATACAATTCATTTAAGTGTCTCTCACTTATTGAGAGATTTAATAGTAGATCCCTTACCTTTTTGCATAAAATTAAGTTGGGACTTCTTCCTAACAGTATTTCAAGTCTGTTTCCAGTTATTCCCAAGATATCAAATACTCGCCTTCAAAGTAAGCACTCTTTTCAGATTCCATTTTTTTATACTGTATTTGCCCAAAAGTCTGCGACCTTTGTAGCTCCAAAGCTTTACAATGACTTACTCTGTAATGTTGTAAGTTGTCAAAACATTTCTACATTTAAGACAGCACTCAGAAGAAATTTGTTTGTAAACTCTGTTTGTAGGTGTTTTACTTAGTTTCAATTATGATGTAATAGTTTTATATTGCTCTGGCTAAGTCTTTAATATTTAAAAGTGTTTATATTTTGCAATGTCTTTATATGTATAATGTATGGAAACTGGATGTCTGTGAAAATGTGCATTGCCCACAGACCTTTTCAGTATAAAATAAAAAAAAATGAAATGAAATGAACAGTGGGGTACACAATCCTCAGTGTCCATCACCGCAATAAAGAAAACCATCCTTCATTTTCCTCGTTCTTTTTTCTTTGTTTTTTTTTTTGTTATGAAACCTGAAAAAAAGAAAATGGTTTAGTGACATGTTCTGCTCCCGTGGACCTCCAATCCCAAACTTCCCTCTCAGCATCCACTGTGATGGGAATCGCTGTCTGCCAGTTTTTGAATTCTGTTTGTGAAACATGGCAGACAGCCCAAGGCATCCTGGGACATTAGATTTTTGAAAATGTACTGTTCTCTCTGAGTGGAAGGAAACAGCTAACTTAAAAAAACTAACACATGCCTAACAAAACCTGTGTGGAAATCATAAAAGTCATGTTCTCAGAGAGTTGGTGCTTTGAAGTGAAAACATTGCCTTTTTACGAGGTGACAGGAGGAAGAATGCTTCCTAATCAGTCTATGTCAAAAATCTCACAATGTTGAGAGGTGGTTCTCAGACTATTTTCCTGAGAGATCAAAGGGATATTGTAACCAGTCATAAAAACCATACTCTGATGATGACAGTCTGTCTTGTTATAATTAAAATATTGCTATCTTTGTAGATTTCACACAGGCAGTAAGCAGCAATATTTGGCTGTACACTTGTCATGTTGCAAATTAAGTATGTAGAACTGCATGTGACCTCACACTAGTAGCCCAGAGCTGTGACATCACAGCATGGGAGGGACATTTTGGCCTCTTTGATATTGGTGAAGCCTGCTAAATGGACTGACACTTTTTGTTCTGGACTTCTAAGGGACACTCTGTTCCTGGACTCAAGCAAGATGACTTCTGCCAAGACTGGTAATTCAAGTGTGAACCTTTGCCAGCTGAACCTGAGTTAGAACTAGTTAGTTCAGTTACAAAGTGCTTTGTTTTGTAATTGTCCATTTCTTTTTTGACTGTAATCATTATGTATATATGTTCTGTTTTATGTACTGTATTTATTTACTGTTTTTAGTTTTAGTAAATTTGGTTTTCCTTAAACCTGCCTGAGATGTTTTCTTATTGTGAGTGTGAATGGTGGGACAGTATTGGTAATTCTGACATAACTGTTACATTGCTTAGTGTGTTACCATATGCAGATACGCTAACAAGGATCTGTGTAAAGATCTAGCAAGGTAAGAAAAATACCAGTGTCTCAATTGAGTCAGCAGGGGGTTGTGAACTAGGTTTGTTGTATGCCCACTGGATCAAGTATTGCACTGCTTTCCCCAAAGAGAGTGTGATATTTGGACCTGTAACCTGGGTGTGCTAGCTAAAAGGGGTTCATAATTGACCCCAGGACTCAAGACTGGTAGTTGCTCAGACCCAAAACAAACAGGAGGGTGTCCCTGTTTGTCTCCTGTTCACATATCACACTTCAAGGTTGGGCACTGTGGGAGCAGAGGGCCTGACCCCTGGAGTGGATTTGTGACACCCACCACCACCAACACTTCTCATTTAACTATTCAGTCTACCAGCAAACATCCTACTGCTACCAGCATTGACCATGAACTGATTGAAATCAAGGTAAGTCTTCTTAATGGCTTTTTAATGTGCTTTGAACTTTTACTCATAACTTTGTCATGTTTTAACATTTTTGCCCCAAATTTTCAACATACCTTTTTTTTACCCCATATAATAAACAAAGCAGGTGTACTTTTTAAGATCCTCTCTGAAACATGTTTTTGTAGTCATTCCACAAAACCACCATTCAGAAAGGATTTAAAAACATTCCACCTTTATCATAAGGTGGGGGTCATAAAAAGACTTTGTTTAAAATTTGGGGTAAAAATGTCAAACAACAATGAAGTCAAGCAAAAATGGTGAATTTTTCAAATGTTTACTCATAGCTTTATTATTTCAAGCAAAAATGTGAAATTTTCAAATATTTACTCAGAGCTTTATTATTTCAAGCAAAAGCGGTGAATTTTTCAAATGTTTACTCATAGCTTTATTATTTCTGCAGATCTGGCCCCAGATGATCAACACAGCCATATTTTATTTATTTATTTATTATAGTCTCGGATTAGACACCTTTGAGCCGAAAGTTTTTTACATAGATTCTACATCAGAGGATTACGTAACAGGTTACAAGGTAGCTGCCAACAGGCGGCATCCACTTATAAGAAATTCAGTGTAAGGAATGATACAAGACAAGTCACAGTGAACAGTACATATTGAGGACATTAGGTTACAGGTTAAGTGGCATTGTATAATGTATGCCAGTGTGAGAAGTTTATACATAAGTTAGGCAGACAATCAGAGACAGTACTAAATAACAACAATGATAGTGAGAATCAGCCCATAAGACCTAGTCAAAAATGGAGGGGGTAAGGGCAGAGTGGGTTCCTGAGGTAACAGAGGGATGGAGGAGATAAGAGAGGGTAAGGGTAAGTAGGGGAGGAAAGGTATGTGAGGAGATGGAAGGAGGTGAAAGAGAGAAAGTAGAGGAGGGGGAGGAGGAGAGGTGGATGAGTTGAGGGGGCAGGGAAGAAGTGCATTAGGGCCAACTACACAAAGAGAAGGTTGGAGTTAGCCAGGATTTTGAGTGCCATTAGAAAACACGCTGCAAAGGGTACAGCTAGTGGAAGCAGTCAAAGCTGGCATTAGTTACTAGGTGTAGCCATAGCTTACATTTAAAGGAGCCCAGCATGACTGCAGAGGTTATTCTTTATGTAGAGAGTTGAGCCAGAGCAGAACCCTGTAGGTAAAAGACTTTTGACCTAAGGAGGTGCGGCAGTGGGGGATCTTGAAGATCTAGTTGTCAGAGCTTCTGGTCCAACATGGGTTGCAGTAGGGGGTAAGAAGCTTCTGAACCCCAGGGGGCACCAGACCTAGGTTTAATTTTTTAGCAAGCAGGCATGTTTGGTACATAATTCTGCTTTTGTACTGGAGCCAGTTTGCCTGAGTATACAGGTCACAAGTGTGAATAAGATGCACAGCTCCAGTGAGGAGCCAGAAGGCTTTGTTTAGTGCTGTTCTGATATGATGGAGGGACGTGTCAGTGACAGACCCATAGATAACTAACCCATAGTCTATAAGTGAGACAACTGAGCTGTGTATAGCTAGATTCAGAGCTTCTGAAGTCAGACTATGTTTGTGCCTGTAAAGTAGCCCAATCTGCATATTGACTGCTCTGGCAATATTGTCAATATGAAGAGTATAGGACAGAGTGCTACCAATAGTAATACCCAGATATTTAAAATGCTGAACTAGCTCCAACGGAGAGCCCACATCATTAGTGAAGGTAAGTGGAAAGGACTTATACCTGCTTAGGGAGCTAGAGAAAAACATAGTTTTCATCTTTTTATAGTTCATTATGAGCTTGTGGTCGCTGAACCATTTCTCTATATTGGCAAAGTTAAGTTGTAGCTGGTTCTTGAGAGACTTGGGATCAGGATTGCTGGTATAGATAACTGCATCATCAGCGTATAGCAGGATATGATTCTGGCAGGAGTTAGGGAGCTTGTTCAGGAAGATACTAAACAGGAGAGGTCCCAGTATGGACCCTTGTGGGACTCCCAGGCAGACAGGTCTATTATCAGAAAGAACATCACCAATCTTCTTCTGCTGTGATGTATTATCGAGATAGCTTTTAAACCAAGCTGCAGAATCATTGGAAAGCCCAATGCCAGTCAGTTGGTCAACCAGGAGAGCATGACTTCCCATGTCAAAGGCTTTGGTTAGGTCAATGAATGCTGCACCAGCCAGATGACCTTGATCAAGAGAGTTATGGATGAAGCCAGTGAACTCTAGTAAAGCTGTGGTGGTGGTGCTGTGCCCATTTCTGAACCCATGTAGTTGAGGACATTGTAACTGGCATTTTTCCATATATTCTACCAACTGGTCAGCAACTACTCACTCTAGAGCTTTTGGGAGTGGAGAGAGAATGGAGATTGGCCTGTAGTTCCCATGTAGGGCTCGATCACCACTTTTATATACAGGTGTCACTACTGCAGCTTTCCACTTATGCAGGAATTGAGAGTAACAGAGAGAGAAGTTAATTATCTTGGTTAGGGGTACCAGGATTTCATCCAAGGTGAGGGCCACAAGTTTAAGATCAAGGGTATCCCCACTGAATCTTGATTTCCCAAGCACCTTGAGGATATATTTTCTTACTTCAACTTCTGTGATTGCTTTGAAGTGGAATGGCAGGTGATTGAGGGGCTGATCTTGTTTCCTAAGGTTATCACCTGTTAAGGTAGGGTTGAAGAAGTCAGGGCAAAGAACATTACTACGGTCAGTAAAAGAATTATTAAAAGTGTTTGTGATAGTTCTTGGATCAAGAGTAGGGGCACCATCGACAAGGAGTATAGACGGAGCTGGTTTGAGGGTCCTTCCCTATGATGTCATTTAGATTGCTCCAGAACGTTCGGGCATCATCGCCAGGAGTAAGAGAGGACTTCTTTGTAATACTGGCTTTTTACAGTGTGGATAGCTCTGGTACATGTGTTTCTTGATTTTTTATAGCCCTGAATGTCAGATTGTCTACCTGTGGCCCGGGCCCTATGCCAGAAGTGATCTCTAGATTTCATGAGCTCAGTGAGGTCAGGTGTGACCGGGGATTACAGGTGCCATTAATTTTCAGCTTTTTTATTGGAGTGTACTTGTCACAGGCAGCATTGAATTGGTTGATGAAATGATTGAGCGTGGTGTCGACATCCCTGGCAGTGTATGATTTTCACCAGTCTTGGTGGTGAAGATCTGATTTCAATTGCTCAAGGTGTCCGTGGATGAGGACCCGGTTAGTAATTGTTCTGGTAGGGGGCTTGGTAAATTTATTAGACCAGCAATACATGACAGGAGAGTGGTCACTGACAGCATCGAGGAGAACAGTGGTATCATAGATGTGCTCAGGATGGTTTGACAGCACCCAATCCAATAAGGTACAAGTTCCTGTCTTGTAGTTAATTCTTGTTTGGGACTCAATAAGCTGGGCTGAGATAGCATCCTTGAAGGAGCTAGCTTCTGGGGAGAGCCAGTTGACATTGAAATCACCTAGCATAATGATTTCAGAGTTTAGGCTCAGACTACCTAGGCAGTCCATGAGTGAGTCAAATCCAGCGGCAGTCTGTCTAGGTGGGATATATACTGATAACACAGTGAGGGCTTTGTTGTGTGCTCCACGAAGTATTTTAACAGTGAGCACCTGCATATTGTCACCAGTGCTGGGCAAGGGCAGGATGAGACCCTGCATTGTGTCCCTTAGGTAGATTGCACATCCACCACCTCTTTTTGTTAGTCTATCATGTCTGAAGTCAGTCAGTGTAGCCCAGTAGCAAGATGGAAGTGTCTGTTGCCCTATCTCCTAAACATGACAGGTATACTTCTTTTAAACCTCACCCAAAATGTCTTTTCATTCTCAAGCCGCAAAAAGATGGTTTGGTCAGGATTTTATAAAGACACCTGTCATGTTCATAAGGTGGTGTTATAAAAACACTTTATTGAAGATTTGGTGACAAAGTCTTAGAAAAATAATGTTTTGAAGAAATGTTGACATTCTTCAATGTTTCCTCATAACTGTGCTATTTTGCCAGATTGTGACCCCAGGGGTCTGATTCTCAAAAGTCGGACGTAAGTCACACCAAAGGCGGCTTGCGACAATTGCCGATGCGCCTGGGACCCTGCACCCACTTTTGTGTCGGGTAGGGTCCCGATGGCTAAGTCCAGCAGCTTGAGGCAAACCTGGCTCCGTGCCAAACAGAAGGCGCACCAGGAAGACTTGCCACAAGCCGTAGGTGGGCTGTGAGGCAATAGCACCATGGACAGGTGCTTTACAATCAACCAATCAATTTTTATTTTATACTGGAAAGATGTGTGAGCAAAAATGCCCATTTTCACAAATGTCCAGTTGTACAGAGTAAATTATACAGATAGGAGACAGAGTAAAACAAATAATAAATTAACACATCAAATATGGGGGTATAAAGTACATACCATTCGATATATACACTTATTTACAACATGATTTATATACAGAGGAAGGATATTCCAAACAGATCCTGAAATTCCAATATGTGCAGGCTTAGAAAATAACCTAGGTAGTAGCTTGTGGTGGGGAGGAAGGGCATAAGGGGATGTGGGGGGATGTATTTTGGAGCTGAGATGGGAGGGAAGGGGGAAGGGAGGAGAAAAGGGAGGGGGGAGGAGGAGGAGTTTGTGGCATGGCAAAAATAACACTAGATCAAAGTACATTCAAAGGGGAGGTTGTTCTAGGCATACACAAGTGGAAGATTTGAAGAGGTGGTCCTTAATGGTGCTGTTGAAGGAACTGATAGATCTAATGCAATAATATCAAGGGACAGTTTGTTGTAAAGCTTTGGACTCTCATAAGTGGTATGAAAGAATGGGATGTCAAAAGTTTGACTGGCAGCCCCTCTTGTACTGTGCTTGGGGACTGATTTGGGGAAGATGGAGGTGACACTAGCTGGCAGAAGGTTGAGGTTAACCTAGTGCAGGAAAAGATCGCCATCAAATTTGTGTGTGTTTGTATGTACTGTATGTATGTGTATATATATATATATATATATATATATATATATATATACCCGTATGTACTAATATGTAAATAAATTACATGACACTCCTAACAGACATCCCGATAGTCTACTGGCATCTCCCCCGCCCTGAGTGCGCAACATATTTATTTAAATATTACCACATATGGGGGTATATACAAATATGACGGTGATTGGGGCTTGGGAAGTGCCAGTAGACTAACAGGGATATCTGTTTGGAGTGTCACCTACTTTATTTACATATTAGCACATACATGTGTGTGCGTATATATATATATATATATATATATAGACATATATATATATATATATACATAAAATCACACATGCCCACACAATACAAAGCATCATGGGCTGCATATGCAAATCACCACAGAATGTGCTTAAAGTTGGACCAGCATAACATTCTGTGGTGATTTTGCTATACATATTAATGTGTGAGCATGTGATGTGTTCTTGAAACTTGGCTTCCCAGCCAAATGCCCTTTGGGTAACCCTTGCCTCAGTGTTTGCACACAGAGGTTCTTTGTCTTATATATATATATATATATATATATATATATATATATATATATATATATATATATATATAGATAGATATATATATATTTATTCAGTTTTTGTTGACTGGGTAAGTGCACTAAACAACAACATTGTCTATTTTCAGGCACTACCAGGGAGCGTTACAGGCAAAACCAGCATATTACAACAGGGGAGTTCCAGACAGCATACAGCACAAAAAATAATGAGGTGCATGATAAACATGTGGGGTAGGATATTCAGACTGCACCAGGCAGGGGCACAAGCCTGGGCACAGCCCAACTGGGCTGTGTAGGGGCATGGACCATGCAATATTCAACGGTGCTGCGCCATGGCTCAGCACCGTTGAATATAACACTGAGACTGCGCTTGCCGCGCAGCGCGTGGCACTGCACCAGCACAAGTGGCAGGAGGGGAGCTGGGGATGCACCAGCACATGTGCGGTTGCGCTAGGTGCAACAACCGTGATATTTAGCACAGGGTTTGCAAATGAGGCCATTATGCATGCAAGGTGCAAATGGAGCCATTGGTATGTCATTATGGCCCCATTTGCATGCAGTGCTCCGATCCCCGGTGACTTGCGCCTGGCACCCTGCCAGGCTGCAGCCATCGGGGACCGACGCCCTGCTGCCCCTCAATGGGCTCTGCTCCTGTTCACCCGATCATGGGCATGTATAAATATAATCCCTGGTGGTCCAGTGGACCACTCCCTATGCCCGATCATGGGCATATGTCTTCATATCTCCGGTGGTCCAGTGAACCGATCCCCCTCATCCGATCATGGGCATTTGATATATATCTCCCTGGTGATCCAGTGGACTGCAAACCAATGCCTGATTGTGGACATAATAATAACATCTCCCTGGTGGTCCAGTGGACTGATCCCTTTTGCCCAATTGTGGCCATATGTTTATAAACTCCCTGGTGGTCCAGTGGAATGAGCCCCAGTGCCCGATTGTGGGCATGTAATGAATTCCTGGTGGTCCAGTTGTACCCCTCCCCACCCACCACTGTGTCCCCACCACCTGCACCCCGGTCAGCAGCAGGTGGCAGCTCCCACCACAAGCCGCCCGTCTGCCCACTGACTGACAGCGTACAGTGGGGCTGTATGCCTATTGGTCCACTGTGTGGGCCAATGGACATGCAGACCATACTGTACTACTGATCCTGATATGTGAATGAACGCTCATTCATATATACTGTATATATCTTTAAAAATTGCCTCAAAAGCCACCTACAAATCAAGGGCACTTATATGCTATATATATCTATATATCTATATCTATATCTATATATATATATATACATATACACAGTATATATATCACAGTATATATATATATATATATATATATATATATAATATACAGTATATATACACACACACACACACACATATGCACATATGACAACGGTACTTGGACCATTGCTCTCTGTGAGGGTTTTGAGAAAAGCAAGGTCGGGGATGTGAGAGCCTGCGTCTGCTGCAAGCCCCCTAGTGCCATACTGCAGCCCATTTTGTGACACAAGGCTGGCGTACGCCCCCTTTAGCACAAGCTCTGGGCACATTTTTTGATGCAAGGTGCCACTTGTGTCTTTTATCTTTGCTGCAGACACCTTGCGTCATTCTAAGTGCTTTGAGATCCAGGCCCCAAGTTTTCAACATAGCCGTTTTTTTAACCCACCTTTTGATTATAAAAGGTGCCATTTTTAAATCAACCCAAAACATCTTCTCACGCTCATGCCGTAAAATGATGTTTTGGCCAGGATTTCATGAATGACACCTGTTATGTTCATAAGGTGGTGTCATAAATGCTGAGAATTTGGGGTCAAAACCTAAAAAAACAGCAATGTTATGAACAAGCATTTTTGCAATGTTTATTAACATTGCAATTTTTTTTTTCATTTTTGATCCCACATTTTGTAACATAGTCATGTTTTTATTTTAATTCAATATACTTTATTGATATTTTAACAATACATCAGAGAGTAGACAGCTGGGATCCCTGAACGGAGTTAATACACAAGAAAAGAAAACAAAACAAAAGACAAGACAAAAACAACACAAAAAACAGACATTACTCCTCCCTCCCCAGACTGCGCTCATCATCAATTGTGGCTAATTCGTCTGGAATATATATCCGGCATGATAAAACTGAGAAAAAAGCGAAATTCTGCCAAATTAATAGAAAATACTAGAGTCTCACTAACATCAGCAGGGACAAAAGTGGCTCCCAAATCTTTTTAAACTTATGATACGAGTGCTGCAGATTTGCTATGTGTGTCTCTCTACCTGGATTGCCAGTAAGATTTCATGATACCATTCAACAATAGTAGGAAGGGGCCCTTCCTTCCAGTGCCATAACATGACTAATTTTGCCGCAGCTGAGATTAAGGTTATGTATGCTTTACTTATCTGGGGAGTCTCAGGAGGGAAAATTGCTAGCAGACAACACTCCGGGGTAAAAAGAGGATCCAATCCCAAAATGGTATCCAGAACCCACCGTATCGCTCTCCAAAACTTCTGGATGTGCGGACACAACCATAACATATGATATAGCAACCCAGAAACCTGACAGCCTCGAGGACACAAAGGAGAGGAGGCATGACCCATATTATACAATTTATCCGGGGTGTAGTAGATATTATGTAAAATGTTAAACTGAATTAACGGAGTTTATCCTGCTTAATATTCTTATAAATCCCACCCCATACCTTCTCCCAGTAAACGGAGTCTACGGGCAAAGACAATTCGTGCACCCAATGATAACATACCCCTTTAGGGAGAGATGTATCTAAACCTTGAAGGTGCTTATAAATCCTAGAAACTGCATGGGGTTGCTTTGCATCTTGGAGGGCCTTGAAGAGGCCATCCGGTGACTGTATTGTCCATTCTTGGTTACCTTTAAATGCACGTATAGCCGCTTTAATTTGCAAGTGTTTGAAAAATTCCTGGGGTCTTAGTTGAAAGCGACTCCGCAATACCTGAAAAGAAGTTAAGTCTGTATCCTGGGGAAGATCCTCCAGTTTACAGTGCTTAAGTTGCAGAAGAAAGGAGGGTAGTATAGGACGACAGCCAATCTGAAAGTGCCAATTATTAACAAGTGGTTGGGCCTGAGAAGTATACCATTTTTCTGAAAAATGCACTTGCATTTGATGAAGAGCTTTAAGGGACCAGGCTATTGGGAAGGTTTTAGACTGACTGGGGAGACAGGAGGATTTAGAAAATACCAGGGCATACAATGTACTTGCCACACCACGAGCAAATTTATGTTCAATATCAAGCCAGACTGGTATATATGAATACTCCGCTCAGGGTACCTCATCATTCATCCAATAGGCTATCCTACTTAAGTGTTGGACCCCGTAATACAAGAAAAGAGATGGGAAGGCAAGGCCTCCCTTAGATTTTGGTGCAGTTAGCTTAAAATATGCCCTTCTCACTGCCTTACCCCTCCATAGGAATTTGTTAAACACTCTTTGTAGTTGCAAGAACCAGGACTTGGGCAGGACGATGCCCATCATGCCCAACGGATATAACAGTCACGGTAAAACATTCATTTTAAGAATATTTACCCTACCCCAAAGCGACAGTGGGAGGGCACTCCATCTCTCCAGATCAGACTGCACCAAACGTACAAGACTGGTCAAATTAAGGTTAATCATCAAGGGGACACTCCTGGCGATTTTGATCCCCAGGTATGCTAGAGCCTTGGGCTCCCATGACAGTCCCATGGAAGTACATATGTCCTTAGTACAGAGGTGATTTAATGGAAAAATCTTTTTTTTGGAGAGATTCAATTTATAGGAGGATACCACTGAGAATCTATTTAACTCCTCCAGCAGTACTGGTATCGAATTCTCAGGGTCCTCAACGTTCAGTAGAAGATCATTAGCATATGCTGAGATCACATACCTTTCTCCTTGAATTGGAATACCCTTCAATAAGGGAGAAGATGCTAGTTTACATATCAAGGGCTCCAAATAGCAATTAAAAAGAAGTGCGGAAAGTGGGCAACCTTGACGGGTGCCTCTCTCAAGGATAAATGGGTCAGACAAGCAGCCATTACATCATACCCTGACCCTTGGAGAGGAGTATAGCACTTTAACCCATTGTAAAAAACCATCAGGCACCCCAAATTTCCGGAGAGATGCAAACAGGAAACGCTAAGATTTAATTTAATTTAATTTAGTTTTTGTTGACCGGGTAAGTGCACTAGACAAATCCTGCCTATTTTCAGGCATGACCCGGGGGAGGGGGATACAGATGAATGCCACCTGACCTTGAACCAGACCAAGCTGCTGGGGGTATTTTTAGTGAATGAGGGAAATTTGGCCAGAACACCGGGGAAATTCCCCTACTCTTTTCGATAAGTGCCATGGGATCTTTAACATCCACCTGAACTGCCACCAATCCAGGCAGATGGGACCTCGGTTTAACGTCTCATCCGAAAGATGGCACCTCAGAAGTGCAGCATCCCTCTCATGCTGCACTACAGTGTCAGTACTGGGATATTAACCCAAGTGCCAGAACTGAACCCACAGCCCTCTGATTTACCGGCCTCAGAGGCGAGTGTGCTACCTACTTAGCCACTGACACTTACAGTGTCTTACACTTACAAGATACCCGATCAAAGGCTTTCTCTGCATCGAGGGATACCAAGGCCGCAGGGGACTCGGCATCCCTCGATGCTGCTATTAAATACATTAGCTTCCTCATATGATCTGCTGAGGCACGCCCTTGCATAAAGCCGACTTGTTCTAACCAATAATCCCTCCAATTACTGAAGCTAACCGATTATCCAGAATTTTGGCCAGAATGTTAACATCCGAGTTAACAAGCGATATCGGACGATAACTTCCAGGACATAGTAAGTCCTTGTCCGGCTTTGGAATCAAGGTAATCCATGTCATCAAAAAGCAAGGATCCTTTATTCCTTTTTGAAACCAAAAATTAAAGACATCCCTCAAAAGAGCAGCCAACTGAGGAAGGCAACTCTTAAAAAAGTTATTAGGTAGCCCATCCGGCCCAGGAGCTTTATCCAGTGGCAACTGTCTACTAGCCTGCTCTACTTCAGTTAGGGTAATAGGGGCCCCTAGATTCTCCGCCTCTCGAGGAAGTAGTGTAGGAAGGCCGGCTGAACACAAGTAATCTGTGATCTCCTGGTCTGTCACAGCTATCGAATCTGCTGAGGAATAAAGGGTCTCATAATACCTACCAAAGACATCAGCAATGTCTTGGGGATGGGAGACTATGTCACCACTTACAGGGGACCTCGGCCCAGGAATGAATTTGGACATTTCAGCCTGCCTCAATCTTAATGCTAGGAGTTTCTCTGCTTTCTCCCTTGCCTCTAAATACTTTAATTTTGTAGAATAAATGGCCAGCTCCGCTTTTTGCACCATTAAATCATAATAATTTGACCGCAGTTGCTGGAGCCTTGCCCATTCCTGCATAGGAGATATACGACTTAATCGGCCTTCCAGTTGCTGAATTTCTCTTATTAATAAATCCAGAGCACATCTGTCCCTCTGGGCTCGGGTAGCCGATATGCGTATAAACTCTCCCCGTATAACACATTTGAGAGTAGCCCATACTGAATCGATTCTTTCGACTGTCCCTAAATTCATATTAATAAAATTAACTACAAAATCCTGAATGTGTTTCAACGTTTTGGTACATTTGAGTAACCGAGTATTAAGGCACCATTTTTTCCCTTCCCTAATCTTTGGGCATAGCATATAGGTTACCACCACCGGAGACTGATCTGACAGTACCCTAGGAAAGATAGAAGGCCAAAGGAACTCACTAACCAAAAGTCAATCCAGGAGAGAGTGGCATGTGGTGGGGAGTAATAGGTATACTGCCGTTCCAAGGGGTTAAGGGTCCGCCACACATCAACAACACCTACCCCAGAGATAAGATCGCCAAGGGCCCTCTGTGCTGGCGATAGCCCCACTCTTTTGCTGTCTGAGTGATCAATCTCTGAGTGAGGGACTAGGTTCCAGTCTCCACCGAGAAACGTCAAGGGGGGGATTCGAGACTAGTAGAGGTATTAACTGGATAAAAAACAGAGGAGAGTCTATATTAGGGCCATATATTGACGCCAACATTACTGGAGAGGACTCTAGCCTACCCTGTACTATGCTATAACGCCCTTCCGGGTCCCACCATTCCCTGCACATAACAAAGGGCACCGTTTTAGCAATCAGTATGATGGTACCATTGCGTTTGGTAGAGTTACCAGTGCCAAAAACCTGACCCACCCAACTTCTTTTAAATAGGGAAATATTATCCCTCAATAGGTATGTCTCCTGCAAACAGGCAATTCCCGTACGGAGCTGGGATAGATGTTTTAAAATCATAATCCGCTTCCTTTTACTTTGGGCCCCTTTAACATTCCAACTAATAAAGTTATAAGAACCACTCATTCTCTAATCAAAGGCCCCAATAATAATGGGAGGGAGAGAACAACACTGGACCACTGCACAATTTTTCATATTGCCCTCTGATGCATATGATTAAAAGAAACTCCTACGATGAGCGCAGACTTAGCCCAACCCCAAAGCCCCACAACAAAGTGATCTTTGAATTGTAACCGAAGAGAGAACCCCCTCCAAAAAAAACCCTGCTCCCCAGAAACTCCCCCCCTTCCTCTCTTTACCCCAAAACACACAATACAATATTTTAAACTTCGATACAACTATTTACAGCCCTACCTTACCTGGTTCTAATAACCGACCTCCCAAAATATTTAAAGACACGTGAACCTCCCTCTCACTACCATATCGAGGTCCACGCTCCCCGACAAGGAAAAACCATGTATACCTATGAAATAATCACAGCTATGATAGAACATTTAGAGTTATTAGAAAATGTAATGCTAATTCCATAATAATAACTGCGAGGGAAAAGAGGGCAAATCAAACCGCCATATATATATGATGGAATATTGCCCCCTCGTGGCCTCTACTAAAAATATCTCCATCAAATAATCATAGTTGGCCCCTATAGCAATTTAACAGGAGTCTACTTGCATTGTTCACTAAAAGCTTAAACACGAGAGAGAGATGAGTCCCAAATGTAAACTCCCACAGCCCCACAATACCCGATGTTGCATCCAACAAAATAGATAGGAATGCGAGGGAGCTGTGTTAGGGGGCTATAAGTGAGTCCATTCAAAGTTCTCAACAGTTCAAGATCATAAGTGGATGAGGTAGACTCCCTGGCTCGCGCTGAAAGAACAATTCAGGCATGCACCTGACAACAAGAGTCTCTTAGTACATTAACCGGAGGATTCTCTCAATCTCACCAATACACACATTCAAAATCTAAACACCATCCTATTTCGAGAAAAGAACTTCTACAGACACTGTGGACGTTATGTTACATGACTCTGTTCCTTCCAGGATATGGTGACTGGCTCTCACATATGATCCCCACTTCATTTGAAGAGATCAGGGAAAAGGCTTCAAAGCTCCTCTGAAGCTTTGGCAGGGGATTCTAGGCTGATCCATTTACATAGGTTACATAGGTTACATAGGTTAGACAGAGCTGAAAAGACTGTAGTCAGTAATGCTCGCCAATAATTAATTATAACCACCTATACAATTTTGTTTTAAATATATATCCAACTGATTTTTTAAAAACATCAATATTGTTGCATGCTGCAATTTCCACAGGTAATTTGTTCCAAATCTTACAGATTCTTACTGAAAACCAGTTACTCCTATTTTTTGGATTGCAATGTTCCATGGTCAATTGCCAGGGATGAGCCCTAGTTGCATAAGATTTATCTTTGACTTGTAGGCCTAATAAGTTTGCTTAAATCATTATCCTGCATTGCTTTAAAAGCCAGGCACAAATCTCCTCTCAGTCTACGATATTCAAGGGTAAATAAACCTAAAATGTCCAGTCTGGCTTGATACTCCAGGCCTTTTACTTCCAAAATGTTTTTCGTTGCCCGATGTTGAATTTTTTCTAATAATTTTATAGTGCCCTTGTCACCAGGTGCCCAGAACTGTGCACAGTACTCCAAGTGGGGCCTCACCAAGGATGCATACAAAGGGAGTAGAAAATCACGACTTGTGCTGCTAATATGTTTATTGATGCAGTGAAGCACGCTAGCTGCCTTTTTAATAACAGCCTGACAATGAAGTTTGGGGCTAAGATCACTAGAAATTCTAACACCCAGGTCTCTCTCATCAGTTACAGGGCTGAGGAGTTTGCCACCTAAGAAATATTTGTCATGTAAATTTTTTTTGTCCAAGTGCATAACAACACATTTATCAGTATTAAAGGGTAATTTCTAAGAGTGGACCACTCATAGCTCATTCAAAGCATGCTGCAGTGTACTGTCTCGGGGTTAACAATTGGATATCCTATAGCGCGTGTCATCGGCAAACTTAGTCAGCCAAACATCTGTCTTGGTTATCAGTGATGCAATATATAGTTAAACAAACACGGACCCAAAACAGAACCCTACGGCACACCACTGAGACCTCTACACATCAGAAAAAGCCTTTAATACACACTCGGCTGGATGTCCTTTAAGCCAAGATTCGATCCATCTGGATATATTGCCACTAATACCAAAGTGTATCAGATCATCTATAATTTGTCCATGCGGGACCTTGTCAAAGGCCTTAGAAAAGTCCCAAAAAATAACGTCCACAGCTTTGCCACAGTCCAGTGCCAAACTTACACCATTATAAAAATTTAGCAGGTTTGTCTGGCATGATCTTGCCTTGATAAAACCGTGCTGTGTAGGATCTGGGACAATCATAGAGTTTAAATATTCTTTAATAATTCCTTCTAATAGTTTACCCAAAACTGAAGTCAAGCTGATGGGCCTATAATTTGACACATCCTGCTTAGAACCCTTTTTGAAGATCGGGGTCACAGTAGCTTGTCTCCAAACGTCAATAACTTCACCTTCCTCTATAGATTTGTTAAATAAAGCAGCAACAGGACCTGATAGGGGAACTGCAAGTTCTTTAAGGATACGAGGATGTAAACCGTCAGGTTCAGGGGACTTATAGGGGTCCAATTTAAGTAGTAAATTGAATACAGTAGTAGTGTCTATAGTAAGATGTTCCTTTGTAATGCAGTTATTATGTTCCTTTGTAGACTCCGACTTAATGTTAAAAGCAGATGAAAACTGATTATTACATATAGCGGCATACCTGTTTTGTCCACTACTAGATCACCTAAGATGTTTTTTAATGGGCCAATGGTAGGAATATCGCCCCTTTTATTATTAATGTATTTATAAAAGGATTTATAATTGTCACCCACAGTTTTGGCTAAGTGTAGCTCATAATCTTTTTTAGCTTTTTTGATACTATGTTTGGAAACCTTTAAGTGGAATTTGAAAATTTCCCAATTTTGCTTGGTACCGCTAGACTTTGCTTTTCTATAGGCCCTATTTTTATATTTAATATGTTTTTTTGACAGTTTTGTTAATCCATGGTCTTTTCATGTTAGCTCTATCCATTTTTTTAATGGTAGGAACGTATTTATTTGTTAATGTGGTTAAGTGTGTAATCAGAGTTTGCCAAATGTCAGAGAGTGAAAGGCCAAAAGAAAGAATGCTGCCAGTCCCAGGATACACATTCAGCTATCATGCCTGTGAAGTCAGCTTTTTTAAAGTTATAAAGCGTTATGTTACTTGGATCATGTCCTAAATTGCGCTAAGTGTAAAATACACAATGGAGTAGTCACTTGAACCCAGCGGATGGAGGACTGAACAGTTTGATACTGAAGTTACCCATATTGTGTAACACTAGATCAGAATATTATTGCCCCTAGTGCTAGCTTTAACTACTTGTTCCATATTGCCAATAAAAATAGATGCAGATATCTTATTTTCAACGGAAGAATGGGTATACAAATTTTGCCAGTTTATTCCAGAAGGTTAAAATCACCCATCAATAAAACATTTTGGAAGAAGATAATTCTCTACGAAAGCCTAAGCAACTGAGTTTCGATCTACCAATAGAAATTGCTGGTGGTCTGTACACTAATCCCACATCAATACTAGGTGTAGAAATAGGAAAAATTTTAACCCATATGGCCTCAATACTGGGCCACTGTGTAAGTTCTATTCTCTCGACATTTATAAAACTTGACGAGGTACAATGCAACCCCACCACCATGAGTAATACTCAATCTTTGTGAAACAGGGTATAACCAGGAATATTCTTGTCCCAAGAATCATTTTAGTGCCACCATGTTTCTGTAACTGTACACATGTATATTTAATTGATCTAATAATGCAGGTAAGTTCATTAAACTTATTCCCTAGACTACGTTGCATTGATGACTAAACAGTTCCAGTCCGATTTGACCGTGGGAATATTTCTGTTGCTGTTATTGATTTGGATCGGATACTGGTATTATCCCCCCATCTATTAGTTTAAACAGTAATCAATCTGGCGTTGCAGTCTTGCCAAAATATCATTTACCCCCCTATTAAAAGTGTACACCATCTGCAGCAAATAGGTTTTATTCAGAAAGCTAGTCCAGTTCTCCAGAAAATAGAACCCTTCCTTAAGCTACCAGCATTTAAACCAACCATTTAAAGTCATGATGTCATTTCATTTGTTGGTGCATGCCCTAGGTATTGGAGGTCACATGAAATAATCAAGCTACCCCTTGCTGTTTGACAGAGTCACCAATGGCTTCAAAAATCCTTTGTATTTGCAGAAGTGGTCTTCGCCTGGAGTTGTTTAGACCTGCATGGATCAGGGTAAGGGAGACAATGTATGCTCCTGTAACCCTGGAAACATGTTCTTTATGTCAGAAATATTGGCTCCAGGAAGAGCACTGACAGTGGTGTGTAGGTTACGTTTTACACAATATATGATCAGTGTCTCGAATGTTGAATCGCTATCACCAAGACATCCCTAGGAGTACTTGTTTTTTCCAACTTCTGAGCTGCAGGTGTGTTATGTGTTTGTAAAGCATCAACAGTACCAGAGGAAGGTATATTATGATTGGGTACATTACTCGAATGCAATGGATGAGATGTTTCAAGTGTGAGTGAGGGGAATAAGATAGCTGAGGTACTAGGGGGACCACTAGTAGGGGAAGACGGTGCTATTGGTAAATTCTCAACCGAATCCATGGTACATGAAGTAAATAAACAAGAATCCGATATCAAACAATTGAATTTATTTTCAGTCTGAATACTGTAATTACCACCAATGTTTCGTCTGCCTTTTTTTCCATTAATATTTTGAACTAAACACCACTCGAGATCTTTTTGTATATTATTAGTTACACTGAGTTGTAATGGGTCGATTACTAGGCTGTCAGCCACAGAGTCAATATATCCCTCTAAATTGGTAATGTCCACCTGGGTTTGCAAACGATTTTGTAATAGAGTTATTTCAGCTCTTAATTTGTTGATGGTGGAACAGTTTTCACACACTAGGTCTTTGTAAATATTGAGTGAATACATACCACAGCCAGGACAACTGTAATAGATAGTAGCCTTCTCCATAATAATGTAAATAATACTATCCTGCGATGTAAGAACAAGCCCAGGGCCCGCTGGCCCAGCGGACACAGCTGACACACACTGGCGACGCGTGTGTCTCTGGCGTCTCCACGCGAGCAACGCTGCACCTGCACACGCTCGCCCTGCTCACTGTAGGGGCAAGTCTTGTATTGTAGAGTAACCCAGAAGTGGTTACACCGGGTCAGAAGCTGCTGGTTGCTAAGCAGCTGAATCAGAGCACAAGCAGGAGCAGACGTAAAAAAAAACGTCAAAATTAACCTGCACTAAGTGCTCAGCTGGGACAGCAGTGTTTGTAAAACAAATGGCAATGAAATTAGCGCTTTGGTCACCCGTGATTTCGGAGGGTTTACAAACGCTCTCTGCCTATGACCTGGGGTAGACCAGGATATAGGGCTCACAGTAGAACAGTATATCTAGCTCAAGCAATCATAAGGTTTCATACAACACAAACAAATAAAAACAGGTATTTTTTAAAAGTATATTTGGCAAGCCCTAATCGCTTGCAGAGCAGTTACTGCTCGCCCGCTCGCTGCAGGGACGAGTCTTGTATTGTAGAGTAACCTGGAAGTGGTTACACTGGGTCAGAAGCTGCTGGTTGCTAAGCAGCTGAATCAGAGCACAAGCAGGAGCAGACGTAAAAAAAAACGTCAAAATTAACCTGCACTAAGTGCTCAGCTCAGATAGCAGTGTTTGTAAAACAAATGGCAATGAAATTAGCGCTTTGGTCACCCGCGATTTCGGAGGGTTTACAAACGCTCTCTGCCTATGACCTGGGGTAGACCAGGATATAGGGCTCACAGCAGAACAGTATATCTAGCACAAGCAATCATAAGGTTTCATACAACACAAACAAATAAAAACAGGTATTTTTTAAAAGTATATTTGGCAAGCCCTAATCGCTTGCAGAGCAGTTACTGCTCGCCCGCTCACTGCAGGGGCGAGTCTTGTATTGTAGAGTAACCCGGAAGTGGTTACACCGGGTCAGAAGCTGCTGGTTGCTAAGCAGCTGAATCAGAGCACAAGCAGGAGCAGACGTAAAAAAAAATGTCAAAATTAACCTGCACTAAGTGCTCAGCTCATTTCTCGTTATGTTTCACCTGTAAAGTTGCAGGATAGTGAATTCAGAATGCTTTTCCGGCTGCGATAAGCTTGGACACCACTGGATGAAATTCCTGCCTCTTCAGACGGACCGACTGGGGAAAATCCTGTGATATTCTCAATTTTTGACCCTCCCATTGTATTTCCTGGACTTCTTTGACCTTGGCTAATATGTGCTGCTTGTCAAGATAGTTGAGAAGTTTAAATGCTTGATTAGGGAGGGAGCCAGCGAGGGTGCGCCAGTGACCCGATGTGCTCTTTCCACCACATAACTTGTGCTATTGGGCAATGGACTGGCTATTCGCTCACACAACTTTTGTACAAAGGCAATAGGATTGTTGCCTTCCTCCTTCTCAGGTAGCCCAAAAACTATTAACTTATTGCGCCGACTGCGCCCCTCTAAGTCCTCAAGTTTGTCCTCGATCTTCCGAATCCTTTGCCTCAAAACTGAGTTGTCTAGGTCTGTTTTGTCTCTCCATTTATCCAGAGACGTAAGTCGGGTTTCGACATCCCCGACCCACAGATTAAGTGTATCCATATTCTTTCTGATGGATTGAACATCCTCCGAGATTGCTGAGATAGAATTCTGAAGGGGCTGCATAAATTCAAGAAACCGCTCCTTAGTGAGTGCTGCCGCGGGTAAAGGAAGATTACTTGATGCTGTGGTTTGTGACTTAGGCCTCTTGGGGGCCTTCTCCTTCTCCAGAGTCAGTGGGGGGTGTATGGCGCGGTGGCGCTTTTCGCATTTCCGCCTCCATTTAACACCGCAAATTCATTGACTAGGCGATCCAAAATCTGATGAGATGAGATACTGCCCCAAACTTCATTAAGAAATGCCACCATGGGTTTAAAATAATCAGATTTGCCGGGGAGTGAGGGTAGGCAGCAGCTCTCGCTTAGGCAGCCATCACGTGACCTCCATAGTCATGTTTTTAACCCCATCTAATGAACATTGCCGATGCCATTTTCAAATCCCCAGGCTCCCTCCCAAACCTTCAAAGTCTTCTGCCTCAAAATAGGCTAATATTTCCCTTATGTTTGTAACCCCCTTGCAAATGGGGGTTCCCGAAAAGCTTTCTCGGAGCTCGTTTCCATACTCCATGCCTGGATGGGGATCGGCATAAAGCCGTTTGAACGGGTAGCCTTGAGCGCTTTAAAAAACCTCCGTAGGCTGTCTCTTTAAGGGCTGCCTGCTGCAGCCATGATTAACTACATGGAAAGGGGGTTGTGTGGTTGTATGCCCGAGTTCCGCCTGTGCCACTGGAAAATAGCTCCTTCGCTGCCACTGCTAGTGGTGCAGAGGGAGCTCTGCTAGGGGATGTGATTGTTGCGGGAGATAACGCACAATGATAATGATAATGTAGTTGTTCTAACCTGTTTTCCATTGCAGCAAAGACTGTTTCGACTGTTGCCTCCATTTTGCTCCAGAACTGCTGAATTGGACCAATCAGTGCCTAGGGGCCCTACAGAGTCGGCTGACCAATAGAGGAGCTGTTTGTATTTGAGAGAGGCATTATGGGCTATGGCGCTTTTCTCACACCACTGAGAACAGAAGGAAACGACTGGCATGTTTAGCCAGCCAATGGGATCGGGTAGTGCCCGAACGAGGAGGAGTGTTCCATGCTTCTGGGGCCAGAGGTGTTGTGGCTTAGGAGAGGAGAGGAGAGGAGCTCTGTGCTTCTGTGCTGGACTGGTGTTCGTGCGGGAAGCGCGTGAAGGCCTGCAGGGGCCATTTTTCTGCCTTGTGGAAGATTCAGACTAAATCCGCCGGCGTGTGGTTGGAGGAGGCTGGTGCCAGCCCAGCTACCTACCAGGCTCGACCTGAGGGGACTGGAGAGAATTGTTGAATTGTGCTCGGTCCATCCGTGATGTTGAAGCTGCAGTTTGTTGCCTGAGTTTCTGCAAGTTTGTAAACGTCTAAAAGCTATTGCCTGGTATGGTACCCCTCTGTTGTTTGCCATATAAATGTGTGAGAAGGCTGGTGAAGTTCAGGCTCCATCCTGGCAGCGTTGAAGGAATCACCATTTGCTGGGGTTGTGAGTACTGATTCAGGGTAGCTCCCTGCAGAGTGTGTACACAGTGGTTTCCAGTGCATTATTACACTGCTGACTGCCTAATTAAACTTTCCTCCCATTCTGACCGGCTCAGGACTGTAATGTTTATCTGTGTTAAGGGCCCCAACCAGCTGCCACGTTTGGACTAGCCATTAGGGCTTGGGTACCCAGGGACAGCAAATCTTAGGAGTTAGAGCCTGTGCACAGAGCCCTAGGTAGATAATTATAGTGATAAGCTAATCAACTTGATTCCCCCTGACCTTGTTATTACTCCCCTGAATAAATCAGATTGTTCTTTGTGCAATTACACCCTGGCTATTGTGTACATTACTGGTGAACTGCTGCCTGGTGACTGCTATATAACTGTGCCTTATTTTACAGGGGGTCTCCAGAGGGAGTGGAGCGATAGTAACCGGGGGGTGAGTGTCTCGGTAAAAAGTGCTACTGGTACCCAGTGTGAGCCACTAGTGGGATGAACGGGGGGTTGCAGTAACGCAGAGGGCTGTGACCGAGGCAATCTCGACAATATTGACCCCGACCTCTGGGTGGAGGCACCCGTCAACGGATCTGGGCCCCTCACCCTGTCTCAGTGGAGGCAGGAAGGGGTAGTAGCCCTAAGGGTAGCAACCCCTAGGGGTTACAAATTGGAGGCACCGCTGGGATCAGTGTCCCCTAGTGGCCAAGTGGGGAAGCACTAAGAAATGGAAAAAATGGAAGGGGGTATGCTGGAAAAAATTAAACTGGGACCCATCAAGACCATGGTACACAGACTGATGGGGTGGGGTGAAGCCTAAGAGCTAGATTCCCAGAAGATTGTGTTATTGTTAGAAGTGCCTTTGGGAACTCCAACTGTTGACATCATTTCTGCTGCACAGCGAGTAAAATGTTTGGGCAAAGTGGAGGTAAAAGGGCGTATGGCTGATTTGCTTGATCAGACGTTGCAGGTGTTACTTCTATGCAGTGTGACCATCGACCCCGAGAAGGTACCGCCTGTGATTTATCCGGAGGGTGCTCCACAGGGTGGAGGCTAATTCATATTCGAAGTGGGTCAGTCACTCAAATGAACAGTTTTAAAGACAAACTGCTTAAGCTGTTGGCTGTGGAGGGGAGAACTACCCGGGAGCTGCTACAAGCCTTAGATTTATCCAGTGATGCTACCCCTCAGGGCTCCCCTCTCACTTCCCCTTGCTCACCTAAGAGTTCTGTGCTGGCTCCCCTGCCCCTGGTGGTCCCACCCATACAGCTCGATTCTTACCGTAAGTTAAAACTTTTCTTTGGCACAGTGCAGGTGCCTCTCGGGGAGGATGACCTGGAGGCTTGGATGGACTATGCCACCCCTTTAGTCCAGGAATGGCAAAGTTCTGAGGGGGAGAAAAGGAAGAGGCTGATGGACAGCTTGAGGGACCCTGCTTTAGAAGCTATTAGATTCTTCTGGGCCACCCGTCCGGAAGCTACCGCTGCAGAGTAGGGGTTTTTGGGAGTACCGAGACTGGTGAAGACTTATTATGGAAATTCAGGTCTGCTAAGCAGTGGAGAAATGAGAAACTGTCTGCTTTTGTCACTAGAGTGGAGCAGGCCTTGCAGAAGGCCTATAGAAAAGGGGGAATCACTGCCGCAGCCCTGAATCAGGTCTGGTTAGAACATGTTTTAAAGTCTGCCAGATTTTCTAGTGTAATACTGCTGAAACTTAAGCTACAGGATCGGCGGGCCACCCCGCCTGAATATTGTCAATTAATGAGGGAAATTAGGGAAGTGGAGACTGATGAAGAGGGGTGGGAGCCCTGTGGGGGTGGTACACCCTGGTGGGACCCCTGAGCCAACGCCCCCGAGGAGACCGGTCTGTCCGGAGGGTCTGATGGATCCCCAGATTTCCCAGGTACTGTGCGAATGTGAGTTATTTCCTCCGACCTCCATGTAGAGAGTGAGTTGAGGGCCGAGGTCAGGAATTTATGGGAACTGGTGAGGGACTTGAAGCAATCTACCATGTACCCTATTAGGACCGGGGCCTATGAGTCTTGTAGAAACCTGAACCCCAGCCAAAGAGAGTCCCCTCACCCCTCTCAGAGCCCCCCACAGATAAGGTGCCCCCTGCAGGATAGTGACCCCCGGGACCCCAAGTTCTGTTACCGTTGCGGGGAAGATGGGCATTTCCAACCCGAGTGCCAGAGGCCCAAAAATTTAAGGAAAGTTAACAACAGACTGATCACCCGACATCACCAGGCCCAGTCTCAGGCTCCCAGGAAAAGTTTTGTGACTCAGGCCCATGCCCAGGTGACTATCAATGCTGTGGCCCCCAACTGGTCTGATGTGGTCGGGCCTTCAATGGAGACCCCGGTGCATGTAAATGGAATTCCCACCCAAGCTGTATTAGACAGTGGCGCTCAGGTAACCATCATGTTTCAGGACTGGTACCAGGCACACTTACCTGAGGTGCCCCTGCAACCGTTGAATGGTCTACATGTGTGGGGGTTGAGCGACAAGGCCTATCCGTATTTGGGGTACATTTGAGTCTGGTTATCTTTCTCTGCAACTGTGGCTGGAATGGATGAGCAGGTGGAAACCTTAGTTTTAGTTTGCCCACCCACTGGACTGTATGATGGGGTGCCTATGTTGATTGGGATGAATGCGCATATGTTCGGACGATTGGCCCAATTGTGTTCAGAAAAACAAGCATTTCAGACCGGGCGAGCTTTAAGCATACCTGCTGTGATTCAACAGACAAGTGCCACTCAGAAGAAGGTTTGTTCAGAGGAACCTGAAGGCCCGGTGGGTGTGGTGTGGAAAAAGGATCCAGCCCCGGTGATACTTGCCCCGAATGCCCAATGTGTCCTGCATGGAGAAGTATGACTGAAAACTGATGTTAAGAATAAGTTGCTGATGTTGGATGCGCCTGTGGAGGGAAGATTACCTGAGGGACTGTTGGTCCGACCCAGCATCTTGCCGGCTAGAGCTCATGCTTATGTTAACAGGGTGATGGTTCAAGCGCATAATGTGTCCGACAGAGAGGTTCAAATAAGAAGAGGGTGCACCTTGGCAAGCGTACATTGTGCAGATACTGCAGTACTGCCAACCAGAAAGGGTTCCAGAACAGATGATAGAGTTACTCCTGATTTGTTTGACTTTGGTGACTCACCGCTGCCAGTTGAGTGGAAACAGAGGGTCAGTGAGAGGCTTGCCAAGAGAGACCAGGTTTTCTCCCTGAAAGAATGGGATGTGGGATGTGTACAAGGGGCTGAGCATCACATTCGGCTGCATGATGAAAGGCCTTTCCACGAGAGGTCCCAGCGCCTGGCCCCTGCTGATATAGATGATGTGAGGCAGCATCTGCAAGAAATGTTGGCTGCTGGTGTGATACAAGAGTCCAGAAGCCCCTATGCCTCCCCCATAGTAGTAGTAGTAAGGAAAAAGAATGGGGCAGACTATCGCACTTTGAATCGGCGGACCATTCCAGACCAGTATACCATGCCATGCATACAGGATGCATTAGATTGTTTAAATGGTAGCCAGTGGTTCTCTGTGTTGGATCTTCGCAATGGATACTATCAGATCCCTATGGCCCCTCACGACTGGGAGAAGACTGCATTCATTTGCCCCCTGGGTTTCTATGAGTTTGTCCGGATGCCTCAAGGGATCTCGGGTGCCCCAGCCACTTTTGAGCGCTTGATGGAACGGGCTGTGGGGGACATGAATCTACTCGAGTGTCTGGTCTATTTAGATGACGTCATAGTGTTTGGCCGATAGTTGGAAGAGCACAAGCAACGATTATTCAAGGTCTTGGATCGGTTGGAGGATTTCGGCCTCAAGCTGTCTATCGACAAGTGTCAATTCTTCCAGACTTCTGTAAAATACGTGGGCCACATAGTGTCCACTGAGGGCATAGAGACTGACCCTAGCAAAGTGGAGGCTTTGACCACTTGGCCTCAGCCCAGGAATTTGAAAGAGCTGCAATGATTCCTGGGGTTTTGTGGATACTATAGGTGGTTTGTTAAGGACTATTCTCGAGTGATTCGCCCCCCTCCTCAACCTCACTCAGGGGTATCCACCTATGCACAAAAAGTATAAGAAGGCTGTGCACTCGGAGACAGAAAAGAAGTATTTCTGACCGAATGATATGTTTGGGGATCGTTGGACTGCTGAGTGTGAGAAAGCCTTTTATGACATCATATATCAACTTACTCATGCCCCAGTGTTGGCCTATGCTGATCCGGCCAAGCCATACATTCTTCATACTGATGCCAGCCTACAAGGGTTGGGGGCTGTGTTATACCAGGAGCACTCAAACGGTCTGAGACCTGCAGCCTTTGCCAGCAGAAGCCTGACTCCTTCAGAAAAAAATTATCCAGTGCACAAACTAGAGTTCCTGGCTCTGAAGTGGGGCCATTGTTGATCAGTTTTATGACTATTTGTATGGTGCAAAGATATTGGTAAAGACTGATAACAATCCTCTGATGTATGTACAGACCTCTGCCAAGTTGGATGCCACAGGCCATAGGTGGCTCTCCGCCTTGGCCACCTATGATTGTGCTGTTGAGTACAGGGCGGGTCTAAACCATATAGATGTGGATGCTCTCTCTCGGAGGCCTATGCCACAAACTGATTGGGTCAGGCTGTCCGAACCTGATAAAAGAGCCCTCTGCCAGAAATTTGACAAAGAGGGACAGGTGTCTCCTGACGGGGTGGACTGTATGGTGGATTGTTTGGGACCATCCGAAAATTGCATACCTGCTGCCTACTGTCATTTCACTGCATTAAACACTAGCTCACTGCCCCAATTCAACAATGATAGTCTTCGACAGGCTCAGTCCTGTGATCTGATGATAAAAATGGCTGTGGAGGCTTTGCAGGCCGGGAGGGAAGTGTCCAAGTTATGTTCCACTGATCTACGGACTGCCTTGCTGTATAAAGAAGGGCCCAAATTGAAGCTGATTAACCAACTGCTATACAGAGAGACTGTAAATAAGGAAGGCCGGGTAGACAAACAACAACTGGTGCTGCCCTCAGCTCTTAGAGAACTGGTTTTAAGGTCCCTGCATAATCAGCTGGGGCATCTCGGCATAGATCGAACACTTGACCTAGTACTGGATCGATTTTACTGGCCGAAGATGAGTACAGATGTAGAGCAATATGTCTAGACATATAGCGGCTGTTTATAAAGAAAAGCTCTACCCCAGAGAGCTGCTCCCCTGGTCAACATTACCACTAGTGCTCCTATGGAACTGGTCTGTATTGATTTCTTGAGTCTGGAAATCGATTTGAAAAGTGTCAGTAACATATTGGTGGTCACTGATCACTTTACCCGGTACGCACAGGCCTTCCCGACTAAGGATCAGAAAGCAACCACGGTGGCTAAGATACTTGTTGAAAACTTTTTCGTCCACTATGGGGCCCCACAGCAGATCCATTCTGACCAGGGAAGGGATTTTGAGAGCCGTTTGATTAAAGAGATGCTGTCTTTGTAGGGGGTGTGAAAGTCAAGAACCACCCCCTACCATCCTCAGGGAGACCCTCAGCCTGAAAGGTGTAACCGTACCTTGCTTGACATGTTGGGCACCTTACAATGAAAAGACAAACTGAGATGGAGCCAACAGATTAGCACTCTAGTTCACACTTACAATTGTAAGAAAAGTGACGACACAGGATTTTCCCCGTACCGACTGATGTTTGGGAGAGAGGCTAGACTGTCAGTGGATGTGTGTTTTGGGGTTTCCCCGGAAGGGGTGCTAGCAGAGAACCATCTACAGTATGTACAGAAATTAAAGGCACAATTGAACCATGCCTACCAACTGGCCCAGACCATGGCAGCTAAGCGAAACCTGGCCAACAAGGAAAGATACGATAAGAAAGTAAAGACAATGGAGCTAAAAGAAGGGGACAGAGTGTTACTGAGAAATCTGGGACTGCCTGGGAAACACAAAATTGCTGACAGGTGGCATCACCTCCCCCACATTGTTGTGGGAAAATTGACAGATCTGCCTGTATATAAAGTGCGGCCTGAAAACAATTCTAGAGATGTGAAAACTATGCACAGAAATCATCTGCTGCCAATCGGACAAATACTGATTGAAGCTGAATCTCCAAATGCCCCCCCCAGGCCTGTGACTAGATCTGCTACCAGGAAGAGCGTCAAACCCGTTGATTCTTCAGCAGGCCCACCAAGAGGGCCTTGCCCAAGGTCTGCGGAAGGAAGTGATCAACCATTAGTGTCAGAAGATAACGAAGATGATATTGAATATTATCCCTCTTATGAATTGAGTCAGTTATTTTGGGGCAATCCCCTTGTTAACTCTAGAACTGAGGTTGGGCCATCTGGACTGTCTGAGCCCCCAGCTTTGTCTCCAGGACCAATGCTTCCAGACCTTGAATCGGGTGGCAACAACGCCCAGGAGGTGGGATCCTTGAGTATGGCTGAACTGTCTGGCCTGGCTGAATTGTCTGACTTTTCAGAAGAAGAGAGTGAGATGGGGGAACAAGCAAGTGATATGCCAGAACAGGAAGAATATTTTGCATGCCCTGATGGTTCCTCACCTGTACCTAGACAGCCCCCAGCTGAGCCCAGTGGGGTAGGTCCGGGGATAGAAGGTCAGGCCCCCAATAGTACTATGAGTGCTGACCCCTTTCCCCCATAGAGATTCCCGTCACTAATGTCGAGGAGACTGAAGTGGAATCGGGGCCTGTTTCAAGGTCCCCCGAGACCCCTAGGTAATCCGGCCGAGAAATACCGCCGGTAATAAAGTTGAGTTATAAGTCTTTGGGTTAGCCAGTGGACTGCCCTTAAATGTTGTCCACAAAGGGGTGTATGTGTCCCCGAGTTCCTTGCCTAAGTTAGCTTTGGGGGATAACTCCAGATTGTTAGCATTACCTTTTGAGTGTGGTGTCCCTGCTTTAGGTAACCCACCAGTAACTGAAAGGGAGGGGTTCCCCCAGTCCCAGTGTCATGAGCAGGAACTAATGACCTGATTTCAAAAAAGGGGAACAAGAGTTTGTGTGTATAATCTTGTATAAACCATAGTACGCTATAAGTCTAATATTCATGTATGTAATACAAAGTGTGATATAGTGTTAACTAAGATATTTGCCTCAAAGCAATTCAAGGGTAACTACTTGTCGCGGACGCCAAGTTTTTCCAGGCCAGGGAGGGTGTAACCCCCTTACAAATGGGGGTTCCCGAAAAGCTTTCTCGGAGCTCGTTTCCATGCTCCATGCCTGGATGGGGATCGGCATAAAGCCGTTTGAATGGGTAGCCTTGAGCGCTTTAAAAAACCTCCGTAGGCTGTCTCTTTAAGGGCTGCCTGCTGCAGCCGTGATTAACTACATGGAGAAAGGGGTTGTGTGGTTGTATCCGTCCATGGCCACTGGAAAATAGCTCCTGCTGCCACCGCTAGTGGTGCAGAGGGAGCTCTGCTAGGGATGTGATTGTTGCGAGATAACGCACAATGATAATGATAATGTAGTTGTTCTAACCTGTTTTCCATTGCAGCAAAGACTGTTTCAACTGTTGCCTCCATTTTGCTCCAGAACTGCTGAATTGGACCAATCAGTGCCTAGGGGCCCTACAGAGTCGGCTGACCAATAGAGGAGCTGTTTGTATTTGAGAGAGGCATTATGGGCTATGGCGCTTTTCTCACACCACTGAGAACAGGAGGAAACCTGACTGGCATGTTTAGCCAGCCAATGGGATCGGGTAGTGCCCGAACTAGGAGGAGTGCCCCATGCTTCTGGGGCCAGAGGCGTTGTGTCTTAGGAGAGGAGCTCTGTGCTTCTGCGCTGGATTGGTGTTCGCACGGGAAGCGCGTGAAGGCCTGCAGGGGCCGTTTTTCTGCCTTGTGGAAGATTCGGACTAAATCCGCCGGTGTGCGGTTGGAGGAGGCTGGTGCCAGCCCAGCTACCTACCTGGCTCGACATGAGGAGACTGGAGAGAATTGCTGAATTGCGCTCGGTCCATCCGTGATGTTGAAGCTGCAGTTTGTTGCCTGAGTTTCTGCAAGTTTGTAAATGTCTAAAAGCTATTGCCTGGTATGGTACCCCCTCTGTTTGCCATATAAATGTGTGAGAAGGCTGGTGAAGTTCAGACTCCGTCCTGGCAGCGTTGAAGGAATCGTCATTTGCTGGGGTTGTGAGTACTGATTCAGGGTAGCTCCCTGCAGAGTGTGTACACAGTGGTTTCCAGTGCATTATTACACTGCTGACTGCCTAATTAAACTTTCCTCCCATTCTGACCGGCTCAGGACTGTAATGTTTATCTGTGTTAAGGGCCCCAACCAGCTGCCACGTTTGGACTAGCTGTTAGGGCTTGGGTACCCAGGACAGCAAATCTTAGGATTAGGCTCTGCACAGAGCCCTAGGTAGATAATTATAGTGATAAGCTAATCAACTTGATTCCCCTGACCTTGTTATTACTCCCTGAATAAATCAGATTGTTCTTTGTGCAATTACACCCTGGCTATTGTGTACATTACTGGTGAACTGCTGCCTGGTGACTGCTATATAACTGTGCCTTATTTTACAGGGGGTCTCCAGAGGGTGGGCGATAGTAACCGGGGGGTGAGTGTCTCGGTTAAAAGTGCTACTGGTACCCAGTGTGAGCCACTAGTGGGATGAACGGGGGGTTGCAGTAACGCGGAGGGCTGTGACCGAGGCAATCTTGACAATATTGACCCCGACCTCTGGGTGGAGGCACCCGTCAATGGATCTGGGCCCCTCACCCTGTCTCAGTGGAGGCAGGCAGGGGTAGTAGCCCTAAGGGTAGCGCCCCCTAGGGGTTACATGTTCAAATCTGGTGACCCATCAAATGTAAATAACTATCGATCAACTGCTCTATTGTGTCCCCTGGCAAAGGTCCAGAAAAGGATTAACTTGGTTCCATGTCATTACGGCGATGGAATAACGGCAACCATCAATACGACTACTACATAAGGGCGCATACAAAAACGGCGACAGCAATATACAGCGATCGGCAAATATGGTGCATTTCCTAGGCATTACCACCACATATAGCTAGTTCCCATGGGTATCTTAATGTAAAGTAACTTCGCCATTTAGTGTCATGTTCATGTGCTAGTTTGCCTGCATTGCAAGGGTACTCTGCCCAGTCTTTTTCTCTCCCTATCCTTCACCACTGCTTCAGCCCTCCCCCTGCTTCTCACTTACAACTCCCCTCCCTGCTGCTCGACCTTTCCCCTATCTCTATAAATTAACCTTTCTCCTTTGTTTGCTCCACAACGGCATTACAGGGCTTAATCCACCCAGCCCTCCCCAGTGCCTGCTGCCACCCCCAGAGTGACTCCCACTCCACCAGACCCAGACAGCTCCACAGCAAGTATTTAACAACTACAGCACAGCCAACTAGCAGATTCAGGCTGCCATTTAATAATGTGGGGGGCTCTGCCCCCACACCCCCCATGGGGGGCTGTGACCCTGAAACTCCCCTATTTCTAGATAACAAACTCAGAGACACTCATTAATAGTTACTATTGCCATTCCCACGGGGTCACCATAACTGCATGGTCGCCCTTATTCCTATGTCACAGTACTTGTGATCGCATGTCTGACTTCGCTGTTATTGAGTAGCCATTATTACTTGCTAACATTAACTTCAGTCAGCTGAGTAATTTCTTTGATCAAGGGAACACTCTTTCAAAACAGTAACATAGTACTGTGACTGCATTAGTGATGTTCACAAAAGACGTGCAGAATGTATTAGATCAAAACAAACCACAAATAATCTGCACACATGTACTTTTCAATAAATACAGGAACCATAACTGCATTTATCAAACATTTATTTTGAGTACTCCAATGGATGAGGACACACTTGCCCTTTGTGCTTCAACCTCTACAGGTCTTTCTAAGATGCAGGGATGTAGGCTGGAGCAGTTTTTCTGAACCTCACCAAGCCCTTCCATTTAGTACATCATAATTTATTACTGAAGGTTGTTCAAGGTCTTGGGGTTTAAACAGATGCATGTGAATGGTTCAGACACTACCTCATCTCTTGACAGCAGAGGGTGTGAATAAGGATAGCTATTCCTTGTTCTTGAAAAATAATGTGGGTGTTCCCTTAAGGGGACAATCCTACGGCCTCTTCTTTTCAGCCTTTTTTAGCTACCTTCTCCAAGCCTGTTTTCGTCTGTAAACACAATTTTGTACACTGATGATGTGATTCATTATTGTGAAGGGGTGAATTTAATAAAGGAATAATGCCCGACAGGGTGGGTGTCATGCTGGGAGAATATCCCACCTTGGGTGGTATGGCCTAGGGCATCCAACTCCTGAGAAGGGATGTTATCCCAGCATAACACCCATCCTGGAGGGCATTATTCCTATTTTTCAATGGCTCATTTACATTTAGACAGAGAAAAGTAAAAAAAAAATATTGTTTTAATTTTATTCTTTGCAGTTTTTTTTTTTTACTGTGGAAGGATATTGGTTTAATAAAATATTTCCTTATAGTGATTGTCCACTGGCTGTCTAATGGCTGCCCCCCCCCCCGTGGAGTCATGTTCAGTTAACCTTTTTAGGGTTTCTGCTGGTATTCTTCAGGTAGAATAAATGCTTGTGCCAGCCAGGAGAAGTCTTAAGTGCTGCCGGTCACCCATTGCCAAGGATGCAATGGACGCGTGGTGACTGTTCAAAGAACCCGCTGCTGACTCCCTTGCTTGACTCTCTGTGACAGGGATTGTGGTATTGTTTTAATTTAATTTTTTTTTTTTTTACTGGCAGTAGGAACGCACAGACATTTCTTGTGGAGAACGGACTTGTGCAGGAAGTGAAAGTGCGCACAGGAAGTGAAAGTAAAACTGCTGATGGTGCGTGTCATCAAGAGGGCAGTGAGGAAGGAGCTGTGGACTGCTACAGAGCCAATCGGAAAGACGGCTTTCACTTGAGTATGTTTCTGCTGTTTTTCTTTTCTTTTTTTTTTTGATATAAGAGAAGGCATTTTTGATTGCGAGAATGAGTATGAAGCTGCTCAGAAATGTGGCTTCACTTTGACTCATTACAGGGGAGTAGCGGGGAGCACTGGAGCAGATGGCAGGGATGGCTGTGCAGTGATATAAGTATTTTTTTAACATTTACTGCGGTCATGATTGTGTTGGGACTAGAGCCAGGATGTAATGCTTTGATAACATCCCGGGTTCAGTCCCAGACTGACCAATCAGAGTCAAGCATTCTTTCTTGCCATTGTATAATGCATTTTAAAAACTGAATTGTAAACAAGCTGTGACACATCTGGCTCCTTGACCATCAATTAACTTTGAATGCTAAGGAAACGAAAACCATGGTCTTCACAAATGTAAGAAAAACAAGCATTTGTCAATGCCGAATGTTTGCTTGCTGGCATTGGCATTGGTAGTGTAGAAGTTACAGAGCTGCATAATAGGAATGGGAGTGAAGTACTGAACTGAAGCCAACCCCACCACCACCCTGCAGAGAGTGACAGGCATTGGGTGTGCCTTTGGTCGTCAGGCATAACAACCACGCCATTTCACCACACCCTACCCTGCAGACACTGACAAGTGTCACGGTGTGCCTTGGGGTCTTTGGCCCTTATGAGCATCCCATTCCATCAGAAAATATGGTGAGGTGGGTGCGGTATAGGAGAATGGGGTGAACTTTGGGGCCGAAGAGTCCAAGGCATACCTCGATGCCTCTCACTGGCTGCAGGGTGTGGAATGGTATGAGCATTACAGGCAAGAATCCCAAGTCACACCCCTGATACCTGTCATTCTCTACAGGGTGGGGTGTTATGGTTGGAAACCCTAACAGCTCAGGCATTCGTTGGTATATTCACTCCAAATTTTCAACATTTCTTTTTGAGACCCCCACCTCATGAACAGTGGCAATATCAGTTTGTTAGCCGAAAGCTGCTTATGCACAGTGACTATGGCATTTAGCACCACAGGTGCAAAAACACATTCCGAACAGGAAGTGAAAAATGACAGCTGTACTGTTCATGGGGAGGTGGAAAAAATGGCAATGTTGCAAATCTGCAGTAAAAATATTAAAAAAACTGGTGAAGTCACGAGCGTGCATAGAAACCGCTGCAACACCCGTAATGTAATTAGTTTGGGATTTTTTTACAGCAGATTGTCAACTCTGCCATTTTGGTGCCTCCGATCATGAACAGTGTCACTGTGATTTTCTTTATCTGTCCCGAACAATGATTTCCCACAGCGACCACGCATCTCTGAGCTGAAAGTGTGAAAACACATTTCGGCCATGTTGTGAAAAATGACAGCTGTACTGTTCATAAGGAAGTGTGGAAAAATGCCACTGGTGAAAATCTGGACTGAAAACATTACAAAGTCATGAACTTATGAGGGTGCGTGGAAACTGCGCAATGCTGACTCGTAACACAGTCATTTTATGGACTTTAGTCACCAAATTTTCAACATAGCCATTTTAAGACCTCTGCTCATGAACAGTGTAACTGTGATTTTCTTAATCTGTCCTAAACATTGCTTTCGCACACCAACAGCACCATTGTGCGCTACATGTGCGAAAACATATTTTGGGTGACATGTGAAAAATGGCAGCTGTACTGTTCATAAGGAAGTGTAATAAAATGGCAATGTGGAAAATCTGGAGTGAAAATATAGAAAATTCGCAAACTTACGAGCATGCGTAGGAACTGCGCAACGCATGCTCATAAAACAGTCATTTTTAGGAATTTTTTCACCAAATTTTCAACATAGCCATTTTAAGACCTCTGCTCATGAACAGTGTCACTGTGATTTTCTTAATGTGTCCCATACATTGATTTTGCGCACCGATTGCGCCATTGTGCGCTACATGGGCAGAAACACGTTTTGGGCAAGATGTGACAAATGACAGCTGTACTGCTCATAAGGAGGTGTGGTAAAATGGCAATGTTGAAAATCTGGAGTGAAAATATTGAAAATTTGTGAACTTGCGAGCGTGCGTAGGAACTGCGCAATGCATGCTCGTAAAACAGTCATTTTTAGTAATTTTTCCACCAAAATTTCAACATAGGCTTTTTGAGAGCCCACCTTAAGAATAGTTGCAGTGTCATTTCGTTACTCAGTCCCAAAAGGTGATTTTGTGCAGTGACCGCGAAATCACCCTTTGGGCCCGAATAACACCATGACAGGACAATAATTCATGAGGAGGGGTCCCAAAAACCCCATGTTGAAAATTTGGGCCCAAAATTCCCAAAAATGCTTGAGATATGCAACAAAGTTGAAAAAAACCCTATCTATCCCATTATACTGCTTACCGGTATTTCCTCAGTTCGCGGTCGGCTTTGAAGAATGCAGACGTGTTCCCGGTCCACCGAAGATCATCGCGCCAAACTCCAGAGGTAAGTATGGGGGGGTGTGGGGAGGCAGGGTGCACAGTGGGTGGGTGCAGGTTGTGGGGGGGGCAGGGAGAAGCGCCGAGGGATAGTTTTTGAGTTTCAGGGTTTTTTGTATTTTTATGACGACGACGCAGGACATTTGCCACGCTGGGGTGGGCTCCCAGCATGGCAGAAGGATGGCTGGTTGGGGGGCATGGAGCCGACGAGAGTTGGGCACCCCGTCATCCATAACATCTGTTGCCATGCTGGGGTGGGCTCCCAGCATGGCACCCTACTCGGGGGGGACAGTGCCCCCGTCGGCTATCGACCTGTAGCCATGCTGGGGTGGGCACTTGGCGTGGCAAATGGGCTGTGTTTGGGGCACAGCACAGCCGACGGGATTGGGGCACCCCGCTGCTATACAGTGTGCGTGGGGGGGGCAGTACGCAGCATATGTGTGTGTGTGTGTGTGTGAGGAGCACGCATGAGCAGGCGATATCTGATCGCTGCTCACTGAAGCATAGCTCCCCCTTTCAACTGTAAGCCACTGCATTTTGGAGCTGTCATAGACATCTCCAGCAGGCATTGGAGAACTGCGGCCGCACCTGCAAACACACTGACTGAATTGGAAGAGGGCTGACACACTTCCGAAAACTCGGATGATGGCACTATGTTTCTTGCACATGCGTGCAAGCAAACATAAAAATGCTACCAGGCTGAGGGTTTTGTTATAAGTACCATGGGTGGAAGTAAATTGAAGATGGTGGAGAAATTTCATACTTACATGTAATCTTGGATTTTTCTTTGTCATATGAACCATATGTCAACAAGTTAGCTAGAATCATTCATACACATCTAAGTCTTCTGTATCGGGGGAATGCATCCCTTCTTCCAGAAACCGTTGAGCTCCTAGCACCAAGCTTTTTATGTTTGCTTGCATGCATGTGCAAGAAACATAGTGCCATCATCCGAGTTTTCAGAGGTGTGTCACCCCCTCTTCCAATTCAGTCAGTGTGTTGGCAGGCGCGGCCCCTGTCCACCAATGCATGCTGGAGCTGTCTATGACAAGCTCCAAACTGCAGTGGCATACAGTTGAAAGGGGGAGCTACACTTGAGTGAGCAGCGATAAGATATCGCCTGCTCATGTGCAACTCCCCCTACACACACACACACACACACACACACATATGCATGCATACTGCGTGCTCCCCCCCCAAGCACACACTCTATAGCGACCGGGGTGCCCAATCCTCATAGACTGTGCTGCGCCCCCAAAGTTTTCCAAATGCCATGCTGGGTGCCCACCCCAGCGTGGCAACTCATCAGTATAGCCGACGGGGTGCCCAATCTCCGCCGGCTTCACTGTCTCCCAGTATAGGGTGCCATGCTGGGAGCCACCCCAGCATGGCAACAAATGCTATGGCTGACGGGTGCCCAACCCTGTCGGCTCCACTATCCCCCAGCTGCCCTTCTGCCACGCTGGAGTTTCACCCCAGCGTGACAAACGTCCCGCATCGCTTTTTTTAAATACATGTAAAGAAAACGGTCCCACGCAGTCTTCCTGCCCCTCCCCACAACCTGCACCCACCCACGCGACCCCTGCCTCCCCACACTCCCCACCCATACTTACCCGGAGCTCGGCGCCGACGATCTTCGTGGACTGGAAACATGTCTGCACTCTTCAAAGCGACCGCGAACTGAGAAAATGCCGTAAGCTGTATAATGGGATAGATAGGGGTTTTCAACTTTGTTGCATATCTCAGGCATTTTTGGAATTTGTGCACCAAATTTTCAACATGGGTTTTGGGACCCTCTCATGAATGCTGTCACTGTCATGCATTATTCAGATCCAAGGGTGATTTCCAGTCACTGCACGAAATCACCTTTCAGGACCGATTAATGAAACGACACTGCCGGTGTTCATAAGGTGGGCTCTCAAAGGCCTATGTTGAAAATTTGGTGAAAATCTAAAACGATTGTTTACAAGCGTCCGTTGCGCAGTTCCTACGCACGCTCGTAAGTTCATGAATTTTCAATATTTTCACTCCAGATTTTCAACACTGCCATTTTACCACATCTTCTTATGAGTAGTACAGCTGTCATTTTTCACATCTCACCCACATTGTGTTTCCGCCCATGTAGCGCACAATGGCGCAGCCGGTGTGCGAAATCAATGTAGGGGACAAATTAAGAAAATCACAGTCACACTGTTCATGAGCAGATGTCTTAGAATGGCTATGTTGAAAATTTGGTGAAAAAATTCCTAACAATGACTGTTTTACAAGCGTGCGTTGCGCAGTTCCTATGCACGCTCGTAAGTTCACAAATTTTCAATATTTTCACTCCAGATTTTCAACATTGCCATTTTACCACACCTTTTATGAGTAGTACAGCTGTCATTTTCACATCTCACCCAAAACGTGTTTCCGCTTATGTAGCAGACAATGGTGCAGTCGGTGCAAAATCAATGTACGGACAAATTAAGAAAATTACAGTGACACTGTTCATGAGCAGAGGTCTTAAAATGGCTATGTTGAAAATTTGGTGAAAAAATCAAAATGACTGTTTTATGAGCTGCAGCATTGTACAGTTTCTACGCATCAGAAGTTCGCGAATTTTCAATATTTTCACTCCAGATTTTCAACATTGCCATTTTACCACACCCCTTATGAGTAGTACAGATGTCATTTTTCACATCTTGTCCAAAATGTGTTTCCGCCCATGTAGCGCACCATGGCACAGTCGATGTGCGAAATCAATGTATGGGACACATTAAGAAAATCACAGTGACACTGTTCATGAGCAGAGGTCTTAAAATGGCTATGTTGAAAATTTGGTGAAAAAATTCCTAAAAATGACTGTTTTACGAGCGTGCGTTGCGCAGTTCCTATGCATGCTCATAAGTTTGCGAATTTAATATTTTAACTCCAGATTTTCAACATTGCCATTTTATTACACTTCCTTATGAACAGTACAGCTGCCATTTTTCATATGTCGCCCAAAATGTGTTTTCGCACATGTAGCGCACTATGGTGCTGTTGCAGCGAAAACAATGTTTGGGACAGATTAAGAAAATCACAGTTACACTGTTCATGAGCAGAGGTCTTAAAATGGCTATGCTGAAAATTTGGTGACAAAAGTCCATAAAATCACTGTGTTATGAGTGAGCATTCGTAGTTTCCATGCACCCGTAAGTTCATGACTTTGTAATATTTTAAGTCCAGATTTTCACCAGTGGCATTTTTCCACACTTCCTTATTTACAGTACAGCTGTCATTTTTCACAACATGGCCAAGTGTGTTTTCACACTTTCAGTGCAGAGATGCGTGGTCACTGTGGGAAATCATTTTTCGGGACAGATAAAGAAAATCACAGTGACACTGTTCATGATCGGAGGCACCAAAATGCCTGAGTTGACAATCTGCTGTAAAAAAAATCCCCAACCTAATTATATTACAGTTGCCGTTGCACACGTTTCTATGTCGCATTGACTTCACCATTTTTAAATATTTTTACTGCAGATTTGCAACATTGCCATTTACACCTCCCCATGAACAGTACATGTCATTTTTACATCCTGTTCGAATGTTTTTAACCTGTGGTGCTAAATGTCGTAGTCGCCAGCATAAGCAGCTGCTAACAAACTGATATTCCCCTGTTCATGAGGTGGGGTCACAAAAAAACCATGTTGAACATTTGGAGTGAAAATACCAACGAACGCCTGAGGTATTAGGGTTTCCAACCATAACGCCCAACCCTGTAGAGAATGACAGGTATCAGGGGTTTGACTTGGGATTCTTGCCTGTAATGCTCATACCATTCCACACCCTGCAGCCAGTGAGAGGCATCGAGGTATGCCTTGGACTCTTCGGCCCCAAAGTTCACCCCATTCTCCTATATTGCACCCATCTCACCGTATTTCCTAATGGAATGGTGTGCACATAAGGGCCAAAGACCCCAAGGAACACCGTGACACTTGTCAGTGTCTGCACGGTGGGGTGTGGTGAAATGGCATGGCCGTTATGCCTGACAACCCAAAGGCACACCCCAATGCCTGTCACTCTTTGCAGGGTGGTGGTGGGGTTGGCTTCAGTTCAATACTTCACTGCCATTCCTAGTACACAGCTCTGTAACTTCTACACTACCACTGCCAATGCCAGCAAGCAAACATCCGGCATTGACAAATGCTTGCTGTTATCAGTAATAGAGTATGATCTTCTTTGTTATGGCTCTGCTACTAAGACAACACTGGATAAAGCGGACATTCTCTTAAATAAAATACTATGTTTTGCTACACAACTTCCTCTAAGTACCTATCACTGTCAGCTACTAAATATTGGGCAGTGTTTGTCTGTGAGGTGGAGGCATAACTGTCAGATAGCCTGTCTTCTGTTTGAAGCTTATTCCAACTCTTTGCCCAGGAATGTCAGAGACCTGTTTCCCTCAGCCTGGCCTTCTGCAGTCACCCGTTTCTCAGATAAAACACTGTTTGAAATATCATTTATGTGTAGTAGTTTGGGGCAGAATCTTTGGATTTTTTAGCCCCATCCTCTGTCAATACATTGCTTATGGATTTGCATAATCATTCATCACTTCATGGATTTAAAATTTATTTGAGAACACATTTGTTAGCAAGTGAAGTCTGTCAATGCTTTGTTTAATTATTGGGTCTGCTAATGTTTTTGTATTTTTGTATATGCTTTTGTATTGTTTATGCATTTCATCTCATTTCTGTTTTACTCTGTGGTGCTATGAGAATGAGCAGGCATCTGCTCATGGGCTAAGCAAGCCTTTTAATAAATAAACTCAATCAATCAATCGATACCTGCTTTCATGGTTGTTCCACAAAATCACATTTTAGGTCACATTTGGTAAATGACTGCTGTCATGTTCATATGTGGGGGGTAATAAAAACTACTGTACTCTCTCAAAAATTCAAGGTTACAATCTAAGAAAACAATAATGTTATGTGTGAACCTCTTAATTTCCGAATTACAACAATTACGCTATTATAATTTGTGTTATTAATTTATTTCAACTGCTGCACTATCTATGCCCAACAACTACATAGCAAATACAAGCAAGAAAACATTTGGCATTGATCAATGATTGTTTATATTGATGTTGGGATATTATATATTACTGTTAAATAGATCTAGTAGTGATACATGGATGTCTGACTATCCAGGGAATAAAGTGGGTCAGGGCACAGCAGTAACGTCCCTGATGGCCCTAGGCTGAGACACTGGTGGTGCAGGAACCCCAGATTGGATTGGCTGAAGAAGCCTGGACCCAGGGACACTGGTAGGTTCAGCCTTGAATCACCATGGCTTATTCTCAGATCGAAGGAGCACCAGTATTTGTGCAATGGCAGTGGCTGAGAAACCAAAAGATCTGTTATCAGAGTAATAGCAGAGCATTAGGCCACTTCCATGAATGGGGCAGGTGTTAAAATGGCCTGAAGCTGAAGACAGTGCAATGACTGAATGATATATAATGGTTATTAATTCTTGCATGATGAGGAACAAAAACGAGATTAACTTGTGCACTACCTCATGTCTCCTTATTTAGTACAAGCATGTGGCTATGGTGGCTGAATGTCCAGTTTGCTCCCAGTTGCCCCCATTTTTTTAAACAGTAGCACAAGCTGGGCTCCTAACATCCTGGTGAGTACTACTAAAGGCCCCGGGGTGTCTTACAATGAATGCACCACTGGTATTTTTGATGCCTGGGCAGTCACTGCCTGGCATCCGATTGTGGCCACAAGGTTTGTTTTTGCCTTAAAAAAAAGTTGCCACCGTTTTCAGTTTATTTTAGCTACAGTACACACTCTTGCTGCCAGCATGGTGCATTAGTGCTATACGAGGAAAGCATGCAAAGTGTGGGCTCACCCTCATGATAGGGGGAGGAGTCAAATATTTACATCTCCCCTACCATCTGCTGACTGTCTAGACCAGGGGTTCTCAAATGGTGAGGCCAGCCTCCCTAGGGAGGCCCCAACCTGTTCCAGAGGCGGCTCAAGCAAGTCTGAAAAAGTACTGTATTTAAATTTTTAGTTTTATGTATTTTGTGTGAAGAGATGATGCAAACTGTAAGAGGATAATAGTAGGTGAATGTAATGTATTTATTTACTAATAGGTGACATGGGAAGGTGAATGAGCCAAGGCTCATTTCAGGTGTACCCAGGGAAGGGTACAGAGCGAATACATTGTAAAAGGTAACTGCAAAACAACCAAAAAATACACAATGAACAATAGTGCAAACAAATATGAACTATAAACTAATAATGAGTAGTGGTAATTGATCAATTTGTAGCCTGATGGCAGAACAGCCCAAACACAAGGGTTGAGCATAGAAGTGCTGAGAGCAATAGCAGGAAAGATCAAAGTAATTCCTGAGAAGTTGCTTAGGAGCAGGGAAGGATGGGGAGAGGCAAAGTATGTAGGAAGGTTATTTCATATAGAGGAAACCAAGAAAGTAGTCTGACCCATAAAGGTACTGCAACAAGGGGTAACAATGGTTCAAGAATGAAACTAGCAAAGTACGTAGGTTGGCCTGTAAATGGAGGGGGGGGGGGTTACAATAAATTGAATGAGAATATTTGTTTATTTTATTTATTTGTTATTCAGAAAACACCTTTGCGCACAGGAGCTCTTTTTCAAAGGTTCCACGTCAGTATAAGACAAAGAACTGAATGTGAGCCAAGAACTCAAAGGGGGTTTCAATGTATTCATGGTGTACTGCGCAAAGTACAGTATGTTATTTTTCTTTGGGGAGGCCCAAGATTATTTACATTTTTGGGGATGCTCAAAATCTTTTCCATGGATTTGGGGAGGCTCACTATGACAAAGTCTGAGAACTATTGGTCTAGACACTGGACACTTGTTGAAACTGTACCCACCCAGTGGGCAGGAACACGAGTAGAGCCAAGGCACCATTACATTGTGCAAGGCAGAAGATGCATATGTGAGCAGGGTATCTAGGGAGAGAGAGCTGTAAGAAGGAGGTGTCAGTGGAGTGAGGTATCCAGTGAGTGATGAGCTGTGTCTGGTATGTAGAGGAGACAGGTCAGTCTCCCGAATAGCAGTGTCAAGTCTGTGAAGGATTGTCACTGAACAGACAGCCTGGAAGAAACAGAACTGGAAGGTCATAGAAACAGCCTCATTTACAGGCCCCGATGAGGCAGGCCTGTTGTGGGAAAGTTGCTGGTGGGTCCCTCTATTCAGGGGAATAAGACTGTGAATAAGGAAGAGGTTAAATATGATCTCTTGTACATCAACATCCCACAGTGCTGGGATCCATGACCCAGGGGGTTAGCCAAGGAAGCTTCAGACCCCCAGAAGAACCCAAATGTTCTTTTTTTATTTAATCTTTTTTACTGGTAGTTAAGTAACACAATCAACAGTTCATTTTACAGTTGCACATTATTCCTAGCCAGGGCATTCACCCCATTGAGATATAGTTCTAAATTTTATGTGACATAGAGTTAAGAAATAAACTTCCTAAGTTGCCTAGTATATTGACGCAAGTATTACTATTATGCAGTAAGAAATGCATTGCATGCTTCATTAAAACACTGATAGTGTATCTCCACGTACATTGGTAATAATTCTTTGATCTTTGACTTCCTGAAACTGCTGAAAAAGGGAGGGGTGGTTAGTTACCTGTGTCTCTTGTCTCTTCTACATTTGGCCTTGCCCCTAGCGGATGTTCCTCTATGTTAGTGCTACAGCATACTGTAGGTATTCAGGAAGGAGGTGACCCTCAGGGATCTTGCAGTATTCAGAAGCCAAAAATGCTTTCCATATGCTTTTAAAGTCCTCCAGTTTGCCTCTAGTGGCGAATTGTATTCTTTCATAGCTTGCTGTCTTCACTAACTCTATTAGCCATTCCTCTATTGCTGGTGGTAACCATTCCCTTCAGTGTCGGAGGATAATTCCTTTTGCTGCAGTCAAAGCATCTGTCAGCCATCATCCCCTTTACTGCAGTATTTAATAGTAGGACGGGCTTTGAGGCCATGAGGTATTTTTACCAAAGCAAATTGCTCTGGATGGAGGATGACCTAGCAAAGTGGTCTCACTGGTAATCCATTTGGGTGATTCGGTAGCTGCAAATCAGAAGTCACTTGCTGTTAACTACTAAATGGATTGAGCCATGCATTTAAGGCTGAAAATCTGGGTGGTAGAAGCTTCCTCAAGAAAATTATTGGGTTAGTTTTTTATGACAGCCTCCTTGGTCCCTTCCCCAGAAGAAAGATAGCATGTCCCTGTGGATTTTAGCTATAGTTTTTGACCAAAGGGGGGTGTGAATGTCATCCAGCATGTGCTGACTTTGGGGGTTGCCATCATCTGGTATGCATGGGCTTTCCCCAATGTGACAAGAGACAAGAGGGCTCCATCTGGCCATGTTCTTCCCTAAGGCAGAACAGAGGGGTTAAGTATTGAACTTCCCATTCAACTTAATTCCCATGAGAAGTTGATTCCCAAATACTTTATCTGTTCCAGTGCTACTGAGAAATTCCATGTGAACAATGTTAGTGTGATTACTGAGCATTTGGGGGTAACTATAAATGTCTACTTTGTAGCCTAACAGTCTCCCATAATCAGCAATCAGCTTCGGAAGATGTGGGACTAACTCCTTAGGTTGGTCAGGGTCAGCATGACATTGTCTGCATTTTCTAAAGCTTTGTGCTCTCCTCCCAGGGTTATGCCATGGATCTGTGGGTGTTGGTGAATAGCCTGTAGTAAGGGCCCCAAGGAAAGAATGACAAGTAGAGGGTAGAGGGGGAATTTTACGTCCCCCCAGCAAAAAGATGGGAGAGAGCATTCCATTCATAGAAACGGACACTGAAGCCTCTCAGTATTTCACTGATATCCACCTCAGAATTGTTGGCCCAAACCCAAAGCATCTCAGGGTGTGAAAAAAGTTGATCCACTCCACCCAGTCAAATGCTTTTTCCACTTCCAGGGGTAGCAGTATTGCTGGGGGTAGGGGTGGAGAAGCATGTCAAATGAGGTTTACTAGATGCCTGGTATTGTCTGAGCTCCCATGACCTGGGACAAAGCTCATCTGGTCATTGTCAGCTGTGGGATGAACTCATTCACCCTTTCTGCAATTGTCTTTGCAAATATTTTACAATCAGCTGTAATTAGGGAGATGGGTTGATGGCTCTCACACTTCAGGGGAGCTTTCCTTGACTTAGGTAAGAGCATTGTGGTGTGCATTGATGGAGGAAGTGCACCTTAGTACAAGCCTCAGAGAAGGAATCCCTTAGGGGCCCCATGAGCTCTCTTTCTGAAAGGCTACATGAAACTCTGCAGGTTGTCCATCACTCCCTGGCGCTTTCTCAGTGGGCATGCCAGCAAGCACTGCTATCAATCCCATCGCTGTGAAGGGTCTGTTGAAACTCCTCCTGTGTGGGGGGTGCAATGTAGGGAGTGAGAGGTTGTCCATGAAGGAGTCCCTCTCTGATTCTGCAGGCTTGCCCTCTGAAGGATAGTGTTTTGTAAAAATCCCTAAACGTCTTATTATTTTTCCCTTGGTCCAATGTCATAGGCCCATCATCTTTTGCAATGGCATGAATCCTGGACCTCTTTTGATGCTTCTTGAGCTGGTATGCCAGCAAGTAACCCAGTTTCTCTCTGGCCTCCCAGAAAGCTTGTTGCAGCATATATAGGGCATATGCAGCTTTTTGCAGCAGGTGTATATTTATTTTGAAGCAGATGACCCTGATTTGGGCCAGAAGATCTGGATCCTTATTTTTGGCCTTTCTAGATTTGGATCCTAAGTCTTTGTGGTGAACTTGGTGGTCCCATAAGTCCTTTTCTCTGGCCTACTACTGATTGTAGACATGTGCACTGCAACTACCTCTAATGAACTCCTCAAGGGGATCCTATCTTATGACAGCAGATATGTCCACTGGTCAGTTGAAGGCTAAGAATTATTAAATGTCTTCTGAGAATTATTTACAAAGAGTGGTCCTTAAGGAATGAGGCATTCAACTGCCACTTACCTCTGCTAGATGGCACATAGTTTGGGGGCAGCCAGGAGAAGGAGACTGGACTATGAACCAAAATGATTGCAGAATCAATCGTGGCTCACATCTGTACTGAAGAATGTGCCATATGGTTGGGAAAAGACAGAGTAGTCCAGGCTCCTGGGGTTGATCAACCTCCATATGTCCATGGCTCCTGTCTCCTTGGCAAGCTCTAGTAGGGACAAAGATTCTGGGGGGTTTGGGTCTAAGGGAGGTTTACTTCTATCTAAGAACTCATCCATTACTGTGTTCATGTCCCCCCCATCAGAATATGCCTTTGCCCCATCTCCACTAATATCTGTGTAAGAGCCACGTAGAAGGTGGCATCTGTCTGATTATGTCCATACACACAGCAGAGTGTTGTGTCTCTGCCAAGAAAAAGCAACTTTGCACCTCAGCATGTACTTTCGTAAATAAGATTTTTCAGCTATTACAATTTAGTGGAGAATACATTTCTCCATTCTCAATGTTCCTTTCCAAGGTTTGCAAAACATCTTGGTAGTCTATCTAAAATTTGTATAAAAAACATTTGCCTCTCCCCGTTAACCACACAGTACCTTTGTTTATGACATCATAGTGCTCGCCATGACAACATACAGTGATGTCACAAGCAGCAATTGTGTGGTAAGCAGTGGAGAGTCAGACACATTTTGAAAGACTCAGTGAAACAAGTGCTACATTATAAATTTAGTAGATCAACAGCAGGGGAAAGTAAATAAGAAAATAACAAATGACTAGAATACAATGAAGTTAAAATGCAACTGGTGTAAATCTAGTGTTTTTAAGCTTTTTATTATAGTAGAGAGTTGCTCTTGAGGTTTGCCCACTACAATGAGGAACCTGCCCCCAGGGTCCACATACGCATTATGCACGGTGAAGTCTGTATCCTTATCAACCAAAATGCCCACCCTCCTACTCTTTGCATTATATGAGCAGCTAAACACCTGCAAGACCCATAGCAGTTTTCAATTTTTCACCTTCTAGGCATAGAAGGTGTGTCTCTTGTAGGAAGGCCACCCCTGCTCTAGGTCTATGCAGGTGGTCCAGAATTTTACATCTTTTGATTGGAGAGTGGATGCCTTTTACATTCTTACTAGCCATATCTGGCAGTCCTTTGTGAGCAGGAGGGTTACCCTATTGGTATATGCCACCAACTAAAACCTTTGAAAACTTGGTATTTCCCAGTTCAGGGTGAGAGAGGTTGTTTAAAGTTAGGATCTTGAGGCTTTAGTGCCTCTTTGAACAACAATCATTTGTCAATGCTGAATGTTTGCTTGCTGGTATTAGCACTGGAAATGCAGGAGTTAGAGAGACGCAGAATAGGAATGGCAGTGAAGTATTGAAGTTTACGCTAACCCCACCTCCATCCTGTAGAGATGGACAGACATTGGGGTAAGTGTTTGGGTCATTGCCCATGAGGGTCATGCAATGTCACCTCACCCTATTCTGCAGACACCGACACGGGTTGAGGTGTGCCTTAGGGTTTTCGGCTTTACAGTCACCCCATTCCATAAGACATACGCTGAAATGGGTGCAGCATAGGAGAATGGAGTGAAGTCTGGGGTCAAGAGTCCAAGGCACACCTTGATGCCTGTCAGTGGCTGGGGGTGGGGTGGGATGGCATGAGCAGTACAGTAGGCAATCCAAAGGCACATCCTGATAGCTGTCCATCTGTACAGGGTAGGACATTATGGTTAGAAACACTAACGCCTTGGGCATTTGTTGGTATTTACAGCTCATGAAAGCATTTGGGACCTCTTCTCATGAAGAGTGACAATGTGATTTTGTCAATGTATCCCGAACATTGAGTTCCAAGAGCGACAGTGCCATTCTGCACCACATGTACGAAAACACAGATCAGACAGGATGTGAAAAATGACAGCTGTACCATCCATAGGGAGGTGTGAAGAGATGGCAATGCTGAAAATGTGTAGTGGGAATATTACACATGCTCGCATTTCCAAGCATGCCTGGAAACTGCGCAATGCACGCTCCCTGTGCTCATGAACAGTGTCACTGCGATTTTCTTAATGTGTCCTGAACACTGATTTCCCACAACAACCACGGTATTATGTGCCAGAAGTGCAAAAACACATTTCGGCCAGCATGTGAAAAATGACAGCTGTACTGCTCATAAGGAGGTGCGGAAAAATGGCAATGTTGAAAATGTGGAGGAAATATTACAAATATCGGTTATGAGGTGTATGGAACTGCGTAACGCACGCTCGTAACACAGTCATTTTATGGATTTTCATCACCAAATTTTCAACATAGGCATTTTAGGACCTCTGCTAATGAACAGTGTCACTGAGATTTTTGTAATGTGTCAAAGTGCAGAAACACATTTCGGACAGGATGTGAAAAATGACAGCTGTACTGTCACTGTGATTTTCGTAATGTGTCCCCAACACGGATTTCCCACAGCAACTGCGCTATTCTGCACCGGAAGTGCAAAAACACATTTCATCCAGGATGTGAAAAATGACAGCTGTACTGTTCATAAGGAGGTGTGCAAAACTGGCAGTGTTGAAAATCTGGACTGAAAATATTGCAAATTCGCAAAGTTATGAGCGTGCGTAGCAACTGCGCAACACACGCTCATAAAACAGTCATTTTGGATTTTCACGCAAATTTGCAATATACACTTTTGAGAGCCCACCCATGAACATTGGCACTGTCGTTGTTAATCAGTCCTCAAAAGGTGATTCCGCCGCAGTGACCGCAAAATCACCTTTTAGGACTGAATAACATCATGACAGTGACTGAATTCATGAGGAGGGGTCCCAAAAACCCCATGTTGAAAATTTGGTGCCAAAATTCCAAAAAATGCCTGAGATATGCAAAAAAGTTGAAAACACCCTATTTCTTCCATTATACAGCTTACCAGCATTTCCTCAGTTCGCAGTCAGCTTTGAAGAGTGCAGATATGTTCCCGTCCACTCAAGATCGTCAACTGGGCTCCAGAGGTAAATATGGGGTGGGGGTGTGGGAGGTAGGGTGTTCAGTGGGTGGGTGGGGGTTGTGGGGGCAAGGAGACTACAAGGGACAGTTTTTTTTAGGTTAAAAATTAAAAAACATCGTGGGATGGTTTTTCCATTACGGGCATTGGGCACACTGGGGTGGGCTCCCAGCATGCCACCTGAATGTTTCTGGAGGGTGTAGCTGATGGGGATGGGCACCTCTGTCGGCACAAAGTGGGGGCGAAGAGCCGAGGGATTGAGTACCCCCGCACAAATTTACTTTTGTTTTCAGGGGCACATTATGCCGATGGGGAGTGGGCTCCCCATCAGCTAATCAAACTTTGAGGGGGGACATGATGCCAATGGGAGTGCGCTGCCCGTCAGCAACTTTAAATTGAGGGGACCGAGGCCGACGGGGATTGGGGTCCCCATTGGCATAAACACTGTTGTGGCGGGGGGGACACATGCTGCCGAGGGGGATTGGCCACCCCCTCAGCTCGGGGCAACTTTAATATTGTTTGTGAACAGATGGCAAGCCCCCCACCATGTTCACAAACAATATTACAGTCGGCAAGTTCTGCCCAGTAATGACGGGGTGCTCCCTCATTGCAGCGGAATCACTGACGCTGCAATGACGAGGCGGCCCCTGATTGCTGTGGCAAAAATATTGCAACTTGGTGCAACTTTTGGAAGCCAGTGTCATCAGCACACTGTGCCTCCACTGGCCCACCACTGCCAAGCCCCCAAATGCTGTGCCTCCCTTGGTTGCTACAGTGCCGTGCCTCCACAACCCGCTTCTCTCCTAAGCTGTCACATAATGTTTCTTGTGCATGTGCGCAAGCAAACATAAAAATGTGGCTATCTCACATAAGAAAATGTAATGTAACAACCAAAACAGTTTTAACAATAAAAACAGCATCAACATATGGAATGAACCCTGAAGACTATGCAATACAGAAACATAAAACTCTGTGTTGGGCCTAAGGGGAGGGTAAGGAACAATAGCCCCAAACTAGCCCACCCAAAGGCCCTGCACAAAACAGCATATGGTAAAAACAATCCCGAACCTTTTTATGTTGGGTTGGCCCATGTATGCTCCCTTGGAGCTTGAGAATGTTAATTACTCTCTGTTGGGGAAAGTCAATTTTTGCTGTAACCATGACCATTCTATGGTCAGGTGGAGAGGGCATGAGATGTGTGGTATGTGTTGTGCACACTGCCCGCTCAACTCTGCCTGTCGTGTGTCTCTGCCTGGTGTGGCCTCTAGTTTATTGGTCCCATACAGATTTGAGGTGGGCAGTAGTAAGATTATTTGGTGGGGGCGGCAATTGAATGAGCCAGCTGGCATATGAAAAAGCAATCTACATATTATGTCCAGTTCCTGTTCCCTAGCAGATTTACAAGTGGCCCTGGAGGGAGACACACAAGTTTTGCGCATGCCAGGCAGCCATTCTCATAGCAGTGGAGTGTAGACTGTGTGGCAGGGGCAGGTTAGCCACTCTATGAATGCCTCTTGGACAGTGTTTGTGGGTTCTCCTGGCATGTGTTTTGTGGGCACTGTATATGACAGACAGAGGCACCATCTCAGCTATGTAAATGTTGAAAATGATGCTGTGTCATGCTTTTAGGCTGCCATGATTGCCATGATTGTCCTCTTCTCGATTTTCCTCAATGACCTGATAGTCTAAAACAAATTAATTGGTAGCGGATTACGTTAATTCCAGACTTAAATCAAGCAGTTCAGAAATGTAATAATGAAGTTTTGGCTGTAATTAATATGCATGCACCAAAAGTATTGAAGGTTTGTCGCTGAGATTATCTACCATGGGTAAGTGATAAAATAAAGATGCAGCTAAGGATCAGAAACAGATTGTGGAAAAAAGCTAAGAGAACAAGAAGGAGAAGGATTGGAATGAATTTAAAACTTGGAGAAATAAGATCATAAAAATCATTAAAAAAGCTAAGTCCCAGTACTATAAAACAAACATTACAGGAACAAAGGATCCAAAAATGTTTTGGAAATATATAAAACATTTACAGAATCCTGTATCTACTGGAACTCAGATTAAATGAATCAAAGACAAAGGGATAGTAGCGGAACAAAAACAAGAGGCTGACATGCTTAATAGGTACTTTGGTCAACTACCTGACTTCGGAGTAATAAACTCCAGTTGTGATGGCAGAGAAATATAGATACAAGACATCATTCAAAATAAAACAGTTAAAATAAATGGAAACAAACAATGGTTCAGATTTAAAATTGTGACAATTACAGAGGTTAGAAAAGAGCTTAAAAGCCTGAAAATAGAAAAAGCAGGAGGCTTAGCTGGTATAGGGCCAAAATTCCTGAAATTAGGGGCAGAGGAGCTGTTCCTCATCGTAACTATCTGTTTAATGAAAGTTTATGTACTGCTACATTCCCAGAAGTTTGGAAAATGGGAAAAGTGATCCTCATCTTCAAAGAAGGAGATTCACTTACTCCAACAAATTATAGGTCAATAATTCTGTTATCAATTACAGTATATCAAAGATGTTGGAAAAATTGATACTCAGACAGTTAGGACAATATCTTGAACAGCAGGGAATACTGACAAATAATCAACATGGATTCCGAGCAGGAAGGTCCATGGACACGGCCCTAGTGGATATTAACAACTTGGTGTCAGCATCACTAAATAGAGGAGAAAAGGCTGGGGTCGTGTTCATGGACCTTAGTAAAGCTTTTGATCTGGTGGATCATAGAATGCTATTACAAAGGTTATATGAAATTGGAGTTCACCAAGAACCTCTGATGTGGTTTAAATCTTATCTAATGAACAGGAAGCAATGTGTAACACTGGGTACAGTGAATTCATCTCTAAGGGAAGCAAAAAGGGGAATTCCCCCAAGGCTTGATTTTGGGCCTGTTGCTCTTTAATGTGTTTGTCAATGGAACTACAGAAGTAATAGGAAGCAGTGAGGTGTGACTGTATGCCGAAGATATGGTTCTAGTGTCATCTGTGTGCAGTCAAGGGGCATTAGAACAGAAGCTTCAAAAAGACCTGCATAATTTGGAGAAATGGTTCCATGGTTCAGGACTGTTGATGAATCTTAAAAAAAACACAAGGCATACATTTTCAAAATAGTAAAAAGAGTAAGGAGAATGAAAAACTGGATTTAACTTTCATGAATGGTAACCCAATAACAAATACAGAATGCTATAAATATTTGGGTGTTATGGTAGACAAATAAACTGCCTTATGAAATTCACATTAATACAACAGTAAAGAAAGTAAATGAGAAATTGGGAGCACTTAGAAGGTTGTCTGATTGTCTAACAAAAGAGACAAGACATAAATTAGTCCAGCAATTGATTCTGTCAGTCCTGAACTATGGAGAATCAGTAAACAAGAACGCCCCAAAAAAGCCCTAAAGAAACTCGACTAGGCATACTATCTATTGACTAAATATGCAAATATGAGCCAAAATGGAATTCAACATTGCTTAGTTTATCAGGCATTCTCATGGCCTAATCCAGAAGACAAAAGGCAGATAAACTGGCAAATCTGGTGTTACAAGTTACTTAAGTCTAAAAATATACATCCATTAACATTTAGTAACAACAAGATCCCAAGTTAATGTGAAATACTTTATTAGGGATACAGAGACATTTATCTGTCCCAAGATTTGTAACACATTTGGAGAAAAGATGCTTCAAACGTGTTTAGCAAAATCCTGGAATGCAATTCCAGCAGACATCAGAGCAAAAAACTCAGTGTTAGAATTTCAAATGGCTTTGAGAAAGTCTATTAGTCAAGAATGTCATTGTTACACATAAAGCTGCATGGTCTGGACAAATTGTGAACAAATTTAATGTTTATTGTGATGACATGTAGGTTTGTATGTATGTGAACTTATGAACGTACTAACATACGAAGAAGCCAGCAGAAGAAAGTCATTTGGTATATCCAGTCTGCTTGTATTGCAGGGTCCATAACTTGAGCTAATGTTCCTGCCCTCCCTCCCCACTCCACTCGTCCTCCCTACCTATGCCCCTTACCCTCCCTCTGTGCCTGTCCCAGCCTCTCTTAAAGCTGCCCACTGTCTTCAATGAGATTACCTCTTTTGGCAGCACATTCCAAGTGTCCACCACCCTGCCTGTGAAGAAGTGCTTCCTGACCTCCCTCCTAAATCTCCCACCCTCCAACTTAAGACTGTGTCCCCTCATGTTATGGTTGCCACTCAGCTTAAAGAGACTCTCCTTATCAATCTTATTTATCCCTTTCAAGTTCTTGAAGGTCCCAATCATGTCCTCCCTCTCTCTCTCTCTCTCTCTCTCTCTCCTGTCTTCCAGGGAGTATATGTTCAGTGCCCTCAACCTCTCCTCATATGCCTTAACCTGCTGACTGGCTACCATCTTTGTAGCCCTTCTCTGGACGTTCTCCAGCAGGTTAATGTCCTTTTTGAGGTGCGGGCACCAGTACTGAACTCCATACTCTAGATGTGGCCTTACCAGTGACCTGTATAAGGGCAGTATAACCTCCTCTCTCCTACTACTGATCTCCCTATATATGAATCCTAGCATCTTGTTTGCCTTTGCTACTACTTTCTTGCACTGTGTGAAGTGCTTCAGATCACTAGTGATCATCACTCCCAGGTTCTTCTCCTCCTCTGATGCAGAAACTCGGACTCCATCCAGGTAGTACTCTGTCCTAGGATTCTTGGCTCCAATATGCATAACTTTGCATTTATTGGCATTGAAGCCAAGCTGCCATATCCTGGACCACCTCCCTTGCTTTTCTAGATCTTCCTGTAGGTTCTGTATCCTTTTAGCTGTGTCCACTCTCTCACAGAGTTTGGTGTCATCTGCAAATAGACACATTTTGCCCTTAATGCCATCTCCAAAGTCATTTATGAAGACATTGAACGACACTGGACCCAGGACAGAGCCCTGCAGGACCCCACTGGTTACCCATCTGGTGCCAGATAACTCTTTCCCCACAACTACCCTCTGGGTTCTGTCCCTCAGCCAGTTTTCTACCCATCTGGACATCTTTTCCCCAACTCCAAGATCCACTAACTTCCTGATCAACCTTTTCTGGGGCACAGAATCAAAGGCCTTGCTGAAATTAAGATAGAGAATGCCTACCGCTTGGCCCCGTCTACTGTCTTAATGAACTTGTTCTTTTTTAAGTTTTATGTTTTGTAAAACAGAGCACTTTTATTGAAAATAGTGGAGAATTCCTCTAAAGAGTGTAACCTGTATAAAAATAAAGTTTTATCAATCAATCAATCAATTGATCAATCACTATGTGCATCTACTTGTGCATCCATATGTACACAGATGATACACTCATCTACACTTCTGGCACCTCGACCTCTGCCATGGTTAGGTGGCTTCAGCAGGCTGGTTCCACAACAACCAGCTCAAACTCAACACCAAGAAGATGGTGTCCACGACCTTTGGTACCTGCCAGAAACTGGCCAAGCTTTTGCCCCCCTCCCCTTCCACTTTCACCACTTCAGTTGGCACACCATTGGAAGTGATCTCTGCTTTAAGTACCTTGGAGTGTAGTGTGACAGTAGGCTTGACTTCTCTGTCCATATACATGCCATCCACTCCAAACTCCATCCCAAATTAGGTGCCCTGTACGACAATAAAGACTGCCTCTTTTTGTTGTTGTTGCCTCTCCCTCCAGGTCTTCAAGGAATTAGTAACCAAAATGGTTCTCCCAGTCTTTGATTATGGAGACATAGTCAAGGGCATTGCCCCCTCCTCTTCCCTTGCCAGACTGGATGCCTTATGCAATGCCTTCCATCATTCTGCAACCAACTCTCCCCTCCATATCCATCACTGCTCCCTCCACTCTTCCCTCTTCATCCTCCCCCTGATGTCAGATTGCCAGGCCCACTGTGCTGCCTTCATCACCAAATACTGGTTTGGGTCCCTCCCCTCATACCTTTCTTCTCTGATCTCTGCTGCTTCTTACTCTTCCTACTCTTTTTGCTCCAGGGATTCCCACACCTTCTCCATTTCCTGCCCTCCCTCTTCTGCTGGCCAAGCTGCTTTCTCCTACTGCCTCCCTTTTCTCTCTCTAGAATCTGCCCCCCTCCACTTCTCCCCTTCTCTCACTGCCTTTAGACTCCATCTAAGGCAACTTTCTGCACCCTCCTGTTCCTGTCTTCCCCCTCCCTAACCCCATATCCTCTCCCTCAGCTTTTTTCTGCACAGCCCCCTAGCTTGATGCCTCTCTCCATTTTACCCCTACCACAACACGTACTGTGCACTTTGCCTCACACTCAACTGACCACCATTCACTGCTGTATAATAATGGTTATTATATTATGCTAGCTCATTTACTCATGCTTCTGTATGTACCTGTTATCCTGGAATGTAATGCTGCATCTGTATATGTTTTATAAGTTGTTACTCCCTACATCCCCCTCCCAGGGTCGCACCTGGAATCAAACCTCAGCTCAGTGTGCCTTTGCCAGTTACTTACCAGCTTTTAAATAAATAAAAGTGTTGCCATGTGTTGGGGCAGTCTAGCTGCTAGCAATCAATCTGAGGTATCTAAGTGTCTGATTGAACCTCCATGACAGTTGGAGATGGCATTGAGGGTTCCCTCCTGAAGTTGTGATTTGCTATCCAGATGGGATCTTGATGAGCTGCTGAGCTGTAATCCTTTTGCTCCACTCACCAAGTGGCAGTCATTGCCCTTCATGGGGCACCCATTGTGCTTGAAGTGACTTGATGGAATCTCTCAGACTGGGGTTGAGGATAGCATAGTGAAGCAATCAGAGGGGTTGCACCAGTTGGCACAACAAAAGCAACTCAGCTCTTCCCTTCATCCATCACCATCCCCTATCTACCCTGGGTGATTCTTCCCAGTAAGCACATCTATACTGCTGCCCAATCAGTACCCCTAGCTAATAAACAGACATTACCAGTATGCCCTATGGCTCTGTGCAGTTTGATCATGTGTGCTGATAATTCTTGTGGTGCCAAGGACATGTGGATTACAAGACATGCTATGAAAGTTATGCGACATGTAAGTGTGTGTGCAGGCAGTAGTCCACAAGTGCCTCTGTGGGAATTCTCACTTGTTCGGGGTTGTTCTCCTTACAGCATAGTAAAGAGGGTACCATAGATCGTGATCTACTGTGCTGTGAGGACCTTTTAACTGATCTTGTGGGCCTTGAGAGGTGGAATACCATTGTCAACCTGCAGAAAATTCTTTGAACAGCTTTAACTCTTTGCCTTTAGTATTTGAGCAATGCCCTATCCCTGTGTTAGACAAACATTGACAGCTGAGTGGGGGGAGTGGACCAGGTGCATCATTAGCAGCCAGTCCAGGAGTTTTCAGGTCTGTTTGGCCAATCAGCTGCTTGGCACCAAAATAGACATCATGATTTCTTCAAGATGTCACTGTTGATAGCTCAAGGGAGGGCCTGTCAACTAATCAATCTTTGTTCAGCTCACCTGGTTCTCCCACCTGTTGACAGCCTGCATGTCAGTCAGTCATGCAGACCAGAAATCAGGAGTTGTGAATGCCTGACCTGCAATGGAATACATACCCAGACCTGTGATGTTGCATCAAACAGGCAGAAGGTCACCTAGCTACTGAGGACAACCCTTAGTACTCTCTACACAACTCATCATTTAATATTACATATACTTTTGTTTGAGCAACACCAGCCGAGGTGGTGGGTGCATAAATGATTAGTGGTTTTGAGCATGGCTAGGACAGAATGAAGGGTATAGTGGTTGCTCAGGGCATCAGAATCAGGGAGAAGAATGGAGGGGAGTGGGGAGGGCTAGAACCCTGAAGGCACCATAGGCCCAAGAGCTAAATAGGGAGCTTGGACAGACTGGATGGACCTTTGGTCTTTTCCTGCCATCATCGTCTACGTTTCTATAGAAACACAGAAACATAGACTTTGACAGCAGATAAGGACCACTAGGCCCATCTTGTCTACCTATTTTGCTACCTACTGGATAAGCTGCAGATCCTAGTTAACCAACAGCCTACTTCCTCCTACCCCCCACTAGAATTGCTTTATGTCTGTCCCATGCATTCTTGAATTTCCCTAATGTTTTGACCCCACAACCTCCTCAGAAAGGCCATTCCATGCATCCAACACCCTCTCCATGAAAAAATCCTTCATCACATTGCCCCTGAACCATCTCCCCTCTATCTTCAAATTGTGCCCCCTTGATCTTGCACAACTCTTTTTTCTGAAAGATGCTAACCTCTTAAACTTTGTTGATTCCCTTGAGGTACTTAAATGTCTCTATCATGCCCCCCCTTCCTCCTTTCCTCAAGGGTATGCATATTAAGCTCCTTTAGTCTCTCTTCATATGGCTTCTTTTGCAGACCCTGCACCATTTTAGTTGCCCTCCTCTGGACTGCCTCCATCCTGTCTATGCCCTTGCAAAGATGGGGTCTCCAGAGCTGCAAGCAGTATTTTAGATGGGGTCTCACCAACTATCCACACAGAGGGATAACAACTTCCTGTTTTCTGCTGGTGATGCCCCTCTCTATGCATCCCAGTATCCCCCCAGCCCTCCTTACTGCCTTCTCGCATTGCTTGCCTATCTTTAAGTCATCTGATATGACTAACCCAGGCCCCTTTCAATTTTTGTTGTTGTTAGTACCCCCTCCCCATTGTGTACTCTTCCTGTAGGTTTTTGTTTCCCAGGTGTTTCCCACTTTGCATTTCTTTGCATTGAATCCACGCTGCCATACTTTTGACCATTCCTCCAACCTTGCCAAGTCCCTTCTCACCCTTTCCTCTCCCCCGTGTATCAACCCTGTTACAGATCTTTGTCACATCTGCAAAGAGACATACTTTCCCTTCCAGTCCCTCTGCAATGTCACCTATAAAGACATTAAAGAGGACTGGTCCCACTACTGAGCCCTGCGGTACCCCGCTAGTAACCCCCTTTCTTCGGAGTGGACTTCATTTACTATTATCCTCTGCATCCTGTTGTCCAGCCAATGTTTTACGCAGGCTACAACCCTGGGACCCACTATCAGGCTGGCTAACTTGTTTATTAATCTTTTGTGTGGGAACTGGAATCCATAGGAGCACAGGATCCAAGACAGCATGGGTTTACAACAGGAAAGTCCTGTCAAACTAATCTCATAGATTTCTTTGACTGGATAACCAGAGTGGTGGACCAAGGGGGAGCAGTTGATGTTGTTTACCTCGACTTCAGCAAAGCTTTTAATACTGTTCCACATAGAAGATTGATTAATAAACTGAGTAGGCTCGGGGTTTGTCAGAAGTTGGTCAACTGGGTGGCAAACTGGTTGACAGGCAGAAAACAGAGCGTGGTAGTAAACGGTATACAGTCAGAAGAGATGCAAGTCACAAGTGGGGTCCCTCAGGGATCAGTCCTGGGGCCAGTCCTCTTCAATATCTTCATCAGTGACATTGCAGATGGACTGGAGAGTAAGGTTTGTCTGTTTGCAGATGTCACCAAGATCTGCAACAGAGTAGATGATCCAGATGGGGTGGGCAGAATAAGAAGAGATCCAGATAAACTGTCAAAATGGTCAGAAGAGTAACAACTGGGGTTTATCGCAAAGAAGTGCAATATCATGCACATAGGGAAGAGAAACTCTGAAGCCACCTATAGGCTGGGAGGGGAGTTGCTGGCAGTCACAAGGGAAGAAAGAGACTTGGGCATCATCATCATCATCATCACAGATGACCTGAAATCATCCAAGCAGACCACTAAAGCAGTAGGTAAGGCCAGGGGGATGTTGGGGTGTATTATTAGGGTATCACAAGTCATAAGAGGGAGGTAATAATCCCTCTTTACAAGACACTGGTTAGGCTCCCATCTGAGTACTGCGGCAGTACTGGAGGCCACACCTTCACAAGGAGGAGAGAGGTGATATGGTCGAAACATTCAAACACCTTAAGGGCATTAACAAGGTGAAGGAGTCTAACATGTTTCAATATAAGAAAAATAGCAGGACAAGAGGACACAGCATGAGATTAGAGGGAGGTCAATTAAGGGGTAACGTGAAAAAGTTATTTTTCACAGAAGGGTGAGGGATGCATGGAACAGCCATCTCAGGAAGTGGTGGATATGAATACAGTGCAGGGCTTCAAACAGGCATGGGATAGGCATAAGGGAGCAATACAGATGAGTATGAATAGATAGGCCATTAACAGAGCAAAGGCCAATGGCACATTCATAAGGCAGAAAAAGAAATGTGCAGACTGGATGGGCCTTGCGGTCCTTATCTGCCGTCAATTTCTATGTTTCTGTGTTTCTATGACTATCTGTAGATTGCACTAAGGGGAACCAGAATGGAGGCATCTTTTGATCCCCCCTGCACTTAATTAGAGGAGTCCAGTCTTGATCAATCATAAGAAATAACTAGAAATTTAGAAAAGGGAGTACTGTTAAAGTTAAAAGGCACTGGCCAGTATCTGGCAATAATTGCTATGCCACACTATGCTTAATTCAGTATTACAATAAGCGATACTGTTAGATTAGTTCATTGGCAGAAGGAGGTGTTTTCTGGCTGCAGCTAAATTATATATTTCCATCACAAGTCCCAGAGTTGCTTGTGGTGATTTATGTAGGAAGTGCCCAGTCCAGTTCTGCCTCTGCTGCTGTCTCCTGAGGAGCTATTCCCTCAGCATATTGGTAGTTGCTATTTCTGTCCAGGATTTAGGCTCCAGATTGTCAGTTACCACCATCTCAAGGGAGGAGAACAGATTGTTGGATCTTGGTGGCAAAGGTGCAGTTTCTGTCTTTCGGTCTTGTCTCGCTGCTTGGGGGCAGATTCCCCCAGAGAGTCCGAGTAATGGGAGGAGAATGTTGGATCTCTGCTGCTTTTCCAGGGTCTGTGGTTTGGGTCCGGTGGGTGGTAAGTGACACGATATCTACCCCTTGTTCTTTTAGAGCATGTGGTTTGCCGCTTCATATCTTGGGTGTCTTGAAGTCTCTGTGCTGGCATCTGTTGGTATGTGGCTGATCCTGAGAGACTTTTGTTAGGCGGCAGCTGCTCTCTGGAGCTGATGTTCTGGTATTTAGCCATCAAATCCTTAGCTTTATCAAGCCAGTTTTTCCTATATACTCTACAGCACTTTATCTGTCCACTTTTTCTGTGACTAAAAAAGTATTTGTAATCTTTTTCCTGGTGATGTGAAGCTTCGCAGGATACTGAAATTGGTAACGCACGTAAAACTTTTTCATTTGGTGACTTGCTCTGCAGAGTAGTTGTTGAAGATAAGTATCATGTGGCCTTCCCAGGATTATGGACATTTTTCCCTGGCCAGAGTGAGCATTCACTTCTTCTCTATGAAACATAGGAATTGTCCTAGTAAGGTCCAGGGGAGATCACCATGCTTTTGGTGGGGGGGGGGGGTTCCCAATGTCCTGTTTACTCTTTATTTTTCCAGGACTGGTCTCCAGTTATACTTAACTGGAGCAGTTTTGGGAGCTACTATTGGAGAAATGCTGTAGAGTCTGATCTCTCAGACCCTTCAGGAAAGCCTATTATTCTTATATTGTTTCTGTGGCTCCTGTTTTCAGCATCCGCAGCCCATCTCCACAAAAGACTCATAGTTCTTTCTAGCTCTGGGATTCTGGCCTCATGTTGAGAGTCATTTTCATGAATGTAAGACAGAATGTGTCTGTGTCCTTCTGCTTGTTGCTATTTGCTAAGGTTTTTTACTTATTCTTCTACAGCTGCTACAGAGAGCTTGAAGGTGGAAATTTTGTGAAGAACTTGCTGCAGCATCCCCTTTATTTCGAAGGCATCTCCGTTTGAAGCCGGTACCACAGGAGCCACCACAGTTGCCATCATGACAAGATGTGAGCCACCAATAGCAGTTTCTTCTTAACAGTTGCAGTAAGGCAGGTAACAATTTAGATTTCATTATCTTGAACAGTCCCCTATGAAATGCGCCTTGGATATCTGTCTGCAGTCAGGCTGATTTGCGGATTTTGAAAGATTATGTTGTGGGTTATCAGGAGCTGAGGTTCAAGCATCCATTTGTGTCCCAAACCCCAGTGCTTTGATAGAAAGGTTACATAGCTGCTGTCAGATCAGACCAAGGGTCCACTCCCTGAGCTATGCCAGGGGGATCAGAAGCTTAAGAAAATGGTGATGACCTTGAGGTTTTGACTTCTCTTATCCCAACACATATGCCTGGGACCTGCTGGTGACCCACCAGGAGGAGTGACTTATGGGGAAGGCCATAGCCAAACTCTGCTGAGGAGAACTGGGACATCAGTCAGAGGAGACCATCGGAGCAGCAAAATCAACTGTGAAACAGACAGAGCAGCTGTGCCAGACCATCCACCCAGTGGGACCAGTGATATTCATGTATGTGGAGGATTTACTTCAAGTCAGTATTTGTGGACATAGTGCTTGGACAAATAGTGGTCAGACTCCTTTCTGATTGCTATCGCTAAGTGAAAGTGGCTAAAGACAATGAACTGATGAGCTGCCCTCACTGTGGCCCAAATAATTGTTGTTTTTCTTTCTTTCTCGTGTGTCTTTCAAAGAATCTGAGAAGAGTTTAGATTCCGGTGAAGCTGGTGGAGAAGATGGGGCAAGTCATGGGTGAGGATTTGGAAGGGCAGAGATGGTCTACCATTTGGGCAGGGCCAGTTATGGAACTGGACTGGACTTTCAATCATGGACTTAAGTTTCAGGATTCAAATCGCATTTCCCCCATTCCAAGTTTTAAATTGGTAATACATAACAGGTTGCAGTGGAATAACACATTTATTTCCACTAGTGAGTGGTAAGACCCATAACACATTAGTGGTGAAGCTACAAATCTATTAAGTATTTCATATAGAATACACTACTGTTAATGTGACAGCTCTTTTTTTACTATGCTTCAACATAAATCTACCTTGCTGTCCATTGTAAAAACTCTATCTGATCCACTGATCTCTGTGTTCTCTTTCCAGATTCTGAAAGTAAATAACATGTTCTTAGTGAAATAACAAGTACTCTAAGTGAAAATAAATACTTATCCCAAAATAACATGATATATTTACTCAATTTATTCCTCACTGGTTGGATATATTATCCTTTGTGTAATATCTTTAATGGTGAGCTTAGCAAGGATCAGCAGGTTGACCAGTCCCTGCATATTCTGAGGAAACTGGAAGCCTGGGTTACCAGTGGCACTCATGGAGATGGCAAAAATAGGCATACTAGAGAAATGAATCACTTTACAGGGAGGGCCAGAGGAAGATGCATGCTGACAGTGATCTCTAGGAAATACAGTAAGCAGCTAATAGCCCGTGCCCATAACAATACTTTTTCAGAACACCTGTGAGTTAGCCATACAAAAAGGCAGATTATGCATAACATCTTTCGGCCCAGTATGTTTAACTACTGCTGAATGTGTCTGCAGCACCAGAGTGTTACAAAGGTTGGGGACAAAGCTGAAGCAGCTCTGGTTCCCCTATCTGTAATTGAGAAATCCTTTCAGTGGGTAGCCGTGCACATTGTGGGACCACTGAGCACCCTGAGGCACACAGGAAAGAGGTACTTACTGGTTGTGATGGACTACACAGCCTGGTAACCAGAGGCTGTTGCAATGTCCTCCACTGAAGTGGGGAAGGTGACTGACAAACTTCTCAGGATATTCAGTCAAGTGCGATTTCTCCAGGAAATTTTGCAGGACCAGGGCACAGATTTTATGTCAGCCCTAATTACAATTAAGGGAGAAGTGCAAGATGCAACCATTTCAGGCATCCCTGTACCACACAAAAAAAATAGCAGCCTACTTGAATGCTTTTCTGCCATGTTAAAGACAATGCAATGCTAAGAGCTCTCACTGGCCAGTATGAAATAGATAGGAATGTGTACTGTACTTACTCCAGCTTTTATTTGCATATAGGGAAGTCCAAATATTTACAAAATCCAGTGCACAACCCCCCAAAAAAAAATGTTTTTACCTTCTTACTCACTTCTTTCACTCCATAATTTTCAGAAGGGATTTGTTCATATCAGATGTCAGTGGAGAGGTGCATTAAGCCCAACTACTAACAGCAAGGTGAACCCCATGGCTGGATACCTATCCCGACATTTTTAATCTTTACCTCACTTATTTGAGCTGAAACATTCACTACTACTCTTTTTTTAATGTGAGACTTCTCCAAAACTTCTAATTTTTCTCTTTTACATGTTGCAGAGGACTGAAGGAGGGCTGATGTGGTCCCTCTGCATAAAAGCAGCAGCAGGGAGGATGCTAGCAACTACAAGCCAGTCAGTCTCACATCAGTGGAAGGAAAGTTAATGGAGACACTACTGAATGAGAGGCTCGAGGAGTACCTGAAGGCAAAAGGTCTGAAGGACCAGCAGCAGCATGGTTTCACAGGGAGAAGGTCATGTCAAATTAATCTCATAGATTTCTGTGACTGGTTTACCAGGGAGGTGGATCAAGGGACAGCAGTGAATGTGGCCTACCTGAACTTCAATAAGGCTTTTGACACTGTGGCACACAGAAGGCTAGTTAAGAATCTAAGCTGCCTGGAGGTGGAGGAGAAAGTGAGAAGCTGGGTATCAAACTTGTTAAGGGATAAGATACAAAGGATGATGGTATACAGTAGCCACTCAGGCGATAGGAGAGTGACTAGTGGGGTATCACAGGATTTGGTACTGTGACCAGTCCTATTCAGTGTTTTCATAAAGACATTTCAAATGAGTCTTTCTGGCCTTTTGGGGATCCTACCTCATGAACAATATGACTGTCATTCCGTAACTTCTGCCCAAAAGGTGATTTCACAGTTGCTTGACAGTCATATTGTTCATGAGGTGGGGTTATTAGAATGCTATGTTGAACATTTGAGGTCAACATTTACAAATGGCAAAGTTATGAGCATTTGTTGGTATTTCATTATGCACACTCATAACTTTGGAAATGTTAAATATTTTGCCCCCAGATTGTCAGCATAGCCTTCTTATTATGCCACCTTATGTATGTCACAGTTTCCATTTTTCAAATCCTGGCTAAAATGTGCTTTTGCTCCTGTGGTGCAGAATGGCCCTGCAATTGTGCAGAAATCTGTTTTGGAGAGGATTTGAAAATTTTCTGTAAGGGGTACATGAAGTGGTGTAATGATACACATATGCTGACAGTTTTGTTACTCTTCCCTATAAATGGAAGCACAGGACCTGGAGTGTCCTGTGCATGCACAGCTACAGAGCATGGGGGTGCAGGGCCTAATGGACCCTGGACTACCACAAGCAAATAATGAAAATCATGCAACCAGGGGCTGCAGGGCCTGAAGGACCCTGCACTTCCACAGTGAAAAAAGGACACTTATGGAGGCTGGGAGCGCAGGGCATGAAGGGCCCTGCATTCCCATGGGCAAATAAGGTTACAAGTAAACTATCTGAAAAATTCATGAAAGTCATTGCAAGAAAACTTCATCAATGCATCAATTAGGGCTGTTGCTAAACCAACAAAAGTATGGAAATTTGGCATTAGGGTTTCCAACCCTAACACCCCACTCCCACTGACACCAACAGGCATCGGGGGTATCTTGGGATCGTCAACCCTAAGACTCACCCCATTCTCCTATACTGTACCCATCTCAGCTTATTTACTTATGGAATGGGGTCAGTGTTTGGGTTGAAGACTCCAAAGCACACCCCCAATGCCCGCTGGTGTCTGCAGGGTGGGGGTGGAGTGTTAGGGTTGGAAACCCTAATGCCATATTTCCCTACTTTTGTCAGTTTAGTAACAACCCTAACTGATGCATGAACAAAGTTTTTGCAATTAATTTTTATATGTTTATGAGGTTGCAGTTGTTTTTTTCTTCTTTATTTTTACTTGGAAATTGTGTTCTGCGATACCAGAAAAAGAAGATGGAATAACTGATGTGAATCTTGGACTAAAAGAGAATATAATTATCAGAGATCAATGCTACAGAAATTCAAGAGAATGTAAATGCTGATCCTCTAAACAGCCAAAGCAAGTGGATGTGGCATTTTAATTAAACAAATTCTGGTCAGAGCCGATACAGCTGCTCCAAGCCCCTACTTGGCATTACAGTGACAGCATGGCTCTCAGAGTGGCGGTGGCAATATCAGAGAGGCGGAGTGAGGGTGTCTTAGCGGATAGCACAGCTGTCAGAGCTGCGACAGTGTGCCATTCGCAAGATGGCTACGGTGACGAAACTGAACATGCGCGATACTCACACATGTGCAGTTTTCCTGGAAGGTCATCCTTAAAGTAATGCACCCATGGGGAGGGGGAGACCATGCTGTGGAGGGGAGCTCCATCACAGAGGACAGCGCCAATGGAATTAGCACTGTCCAGACATTGCTGCATCACTGTAAGAGAACACAGAGTCACGTTCTGGGTGCAATCCTCTATTCTATTACAGTGATGGCAAAATGCCTCTGGAGCTTCTCCCACACAGTCATAAAAATGCCCATATTTGAACCAAATGAATCAGTGCTGCCCTGATCCTGAGCTTTGATCTGATAAGAAATAGTGTCTGTTTTCATACATTCTAGAGTCCCAAATGTCTTGATCCCCAGACAAAGAAAATGTCTAGTTCTTGATTCTACAGTAGCTGACAATCTCAAATATCATAATTACACAAAGTATGTCATTTGAAAGGGAGAATTTTCAGGCTTTCTAATTAACTGACTTTTAAAGCTCAGTGATATTTCAAAATATAGTTACGTAGAAAAATAATCACCTTATAAACTATAAGAGATACACTCATCAAGTGTACACTACAAATGATGTTACAGTTGAAATGTCTCCAAATGTAATGTCTATGAAGAAACAGTGTTGCTGTGTGAAGTCATAGACATTTGGAAGATAGAAACCTTGCTGTGTTTAAGACCAATTGATTTATGGTGTTCTATTAAATCCCAGCCCACTTCATACCAGAAAGGGCTAGACCTGCTTGTTAAAATTCATTGTGGAAGAGACTTTTCTTCAATTTCAGACACATTTTAGAAGTCATATTGAAGTGTTATACCTGCTTGCAGATGGAAAACTGAGAATGAACATGATGTGTTTTCTGAAATGTGAGACATTTAGAAAGAAAGTTATTGAAGTAAGTTTATTTCTTTGTGAAGATAAATCCTAGAGTAATCAAAGACACTTAAAAGTTTTCCACTAGAAATGAAGGTTATGGAACCGTGTTTGCTTTTCATGTGAGATTATACTTTCACATATTATAGAACTATATAGCATTTTGAACAAAAATAGACATGATACATTCTGAAGAAAAGGACCCATCTCTTTGAACTGTTAGCTCTATGAAGTGGATGGCTACTCCCTCTGATTCGGAATGTCCAATCAATGTCAACAAATTTGTTAATTGTGCTGTAACAAGTAGTAACATTATTATCAGTATAAAATTGCTGGAAGTGTTCTCAAGGAGGTGGTGCTTGATGACGGGCTGACCTTATGATCTTAGGTGTCAGCAGTCGTCAAGTCTTCCTTTTACCATCTTAGGAACATTGCCAGGATCAAGCACCTCGTTCTGTCCGGAGACCTGCCTACACTTGTTCATGCCTTTGTGACCTCACGCCTTGATTACTGCAATTCCCTATACTTAGGGCTTCCTGGGGTTGATATCCACCGCTTGCAGCTAGTGCAGAATGCGGCAGCGTGTTTGTTGATGGGGGCTTCTCGAACATTTCATATTACCCCTGTTCTGCGCAGTCTGCACTGGCTGCCGATTCAGTGGCGGATCACCTTTAAGGTTGGTTTACTGACCTACAAAGCCCTACATGGACTATGCCCTGTCTACTTGAAAGAGCTTCTGATTCCCTATCACCCAAGTGACAGCTCCTTTCAGCTGGTGAGGGGTTGCTAGAGACCCCCAGGGTGTCTCTGAAGTCTTCTGTGGCACGTGCTTTTATGTACGTTGCCCCTACCCTCTGGAATTCTCTACCCCATCGGCTGCGGGAGTGTACAATAGTGGGAGGCTTTAAGCAAGCGTTGAAAACTTACTTATGGTGCCAGGCCTTTGATGGCATTTAGTAAATGACCCCTGTTGAACTCTGTTTGTTTTATGCTATATTTATTGTTTTACTATCATCTTTTAATTCTTTTGTAAAGCACCTTAATATTTGAAAGGTGCTTTTGTGAAATACAGTTATTATTATTATTATAAAAGCTTTAGAATTCACCCACTCCAGTTGCTGCAAATTCCACACCTGTGTTGATGTCCATATCAGGAAAAACAACAAAATACTTTAATTGCATCCTCCCTTTTGGAGCATTGCCATATGCTGATGACACAAAGCTCTGTAACAGAGTAGACACACCAGAGGGTGTAGACAGAATGAGAAGGGACCTGCAGAAACTTGAAGAATGATCAGGGGTTTGGCAATTGAAATTCAATGCAAAGAAGTGCAAGATAATGCATATGGGGCACAAAAACCCTGGCACAATATATCAGTTGGGGGGTGAGGATATAGCATGCACCAAGCAGGAAAGGGATCTTGGGGTTATCATCTCTGATGACCTCAAGGTAGGGAAACAGTGTGACAAGGCAGCAGGTAAAGCAAATAGGATGCTGGGATGCATAGGCAGAGGCATCACCAGCAGGAAAAGGGAGGTCATAATTCCACTATACAAGACACTAGTGAGGCCCCACCTGGAGTACAGTGTATAGTTCTGGAGACCTTACCTACGTAAGGACATAGACAGGGTAGAGAAGGTTCAGAGGAGGACAACAAAGATGATGCATGGATTGCATCACAAGACCTATGAGGACAGGTTGAAGGAACTGAACATGTACTCCCTGGAGAGAGAGGAGAGGAGGGAGAGAGGGGATATGATAGAGATATACAAGTATCTTATAGGGAGGAACAGGGTGCAGGAATACACTATTTTTAAGCGAAAAAGATGTTCCAGGACTAGAGGGCATGGGATGAAGTTGGAGGAAGGACGATTCAGAGGAAACGTGAGGAAGAATTTCTTCACAGAATGGGTGGTGGACAAGTGGAACACCCTGCCAGAGGAAGTGGTGGGGGCTGAAACAATTACGGGATTTAAGAATGCATGGGATAGACATAAAGGAATTCTGGAGGTCAGGGGTAAGGGGCAACAGACTTCTAGGAAAACATAAACTGAACTTACAAGCTCAAATGGGCAGACTGGGTGGGCCATAGGCTCTTATCTGCCGACACTGTCTATGTATCTATGAAAAAAGTTTTGCTGCCTTACTACATGTTTGAAGTTGAAGATCTACAGAAATATGACTTGTATACAAGAAAGAAGAACGCTGGTTCCAGAGGGGTAATTCTCCATTGTTTTGTGAAAAAAAAGATCCTCCATGCCTTAAGCATCACAATCTCAAAATTCTAAGTATCCTTACTATTATTTTATTCATTTATTTTATTTTAGTTAAGTGCAGTATTAGGTGTTACAAACAAGGATGGTAATTAGGGGAATATTTTCACCATGTAGAAATATGGGTATACAAAACAATGTTAACATTTTGTAATGTTTTCAGCATTTTAAATTGATTAATTGCCATTTTCTTTTATAGTAAGAAATTATTGGTATATATTGCATTTTTTAAAATTTATTTATTGAAATTTTGGATAACACCTTTGAGAACAAGCTCATTTCATAGGTTCCATGTCAGATGAACAATACATATTGGGAAAGTATGAGATGGAGAACAAACAAAGCAAGGAATTATACAAGACATTACAAGAGTGTATAATTAGAAAAGTTCCAATACAAGTGGCATTGTACAGTGTATGCTATGGTGCATATTTGATTAAAACCTGGAATTCAAAGGATCATATTAGAGGGGATAGAGTCTTATAAAATGACCCTTTACAGGAAAATGAGAACAGACTCAGCCTAATATCTAATAATCCAAAAGGTAAGGGATGGCATCAGCCCCGGGGCCTCGTCAGAGGTGAGAAGGTATGGGACAAGATTAGAATAAGTGCTGGTTACAAGAAGGAAGGTTATTGGAAGCAGTCACAACTGGCATCAGCAACTAGCTGTTGCTGAAGTTTAACCTTGAAGGAGCCCAAGGTGGATGCTGAAGTGATGTCATGGTGCAGCGAGTTTAATTTTTTTTTCTTTTTACTGTTTTAGTATGTATTTGCTATACTGTAGAAATATATTGGTATACTGTCTAAAGCATAATAATTTTTAGTAATTCTCACTGATTTGTGTTAAAATAAAATGTATATTTTTACCACTATTTTGCACCACATACAATGTTCAGTCATAAAATGATATAGACCCTTTTAAATAATAGACTGTGAAGGAAAAACCCGAGCCATTTTTTCAGAGAAATCTAAAGTGTTCACTTTGAATTTTACACCTTAACCAAAAGCAGTGTTAAGGCTGACATTCCAGTCTTTTGTTCTGACACCCCAAGCTTTCCATTGTTTACTTTTATTTATAAAATGGCAAGAAAAAAATCTAGAACTCTCATTGGCCAAGAGACATCAGCTGACTGTACATTAAATCCCTATATATGCACAGTCATTCTGGTCCTAAACCACATCACACAATGATCAGATCAGTCCTCCTACAACCAGAACTATCTTCTATCAGTCCCCTGCAACCAGAACTGATCTTCCATCACAAACATGGCTGCTACCTTTACACTGTAAAAACCTTCATCTGGGCCCTAAAAATAAAAGTACCTTAAATAAAAAAAAAAACAATTTAATTAAATGTTGTTTACCTGATCATCAAACTCTCCTTACACACAGAAACAATTTAGGAACATTAAGTATTGTTTATAGTTTTCCTTACAACTGTTTCTTTACTGACAGTGAAAAATCTCCCTTCTATCTTTACCTGCTCATCAGGGAAATCTCTTCTGCATGCCCTGACAGTGAGATAATTGAGTCTCTGGCTCTAAAACAGGCCTTTGTTGCCTGGGTGTACAGTATGCTAGGAGAGTAACATTCTACCATTGGAACTGAGCAGAATTTTGAATCCCTGTATTCCATGGTAAACATTCCATGATAAACATTCTATGTCTTGAATGAGAGGAAAAACTGAAAAAAAAAAACAGGATGAAGAAAGTAGGCAATATAGTATTACTTTATAAACAAAGAGAAAAGGTGGGACAACACAGTAACATAGGCAAAGGCAGATCCAAACTGTTAAATTACATTGCTGATGTTTATAAAAGCATGTACATTTTAGTCATATGTAGGTGTTTTCAGGTGAAATCTACCCCCCACCACCACCAAAAAAAGGCAACTTGGCAGGTTTAAAGTTTTTTTCTTACTAACCTTTCACCTCAATCCTATAGCAGTTTTTCTTTTATGTACTAGACCACAACACATAAGTAAAAACAAAAATAAAGAGAAGGCTGCCTTCAATGAAAGTATATAACTACAGTGTAATGAAAATTAAGTTTTATGTTATCATTGAATATTTTATCCTCCTGGCCAGAGCAGCCCCCCAACTACCATGGCTGCCAACACCCGCACCCCCAGACCAGGTCTGCCGTGTGTGGATTATCACCCACTCGCCGGGCAGGCCAATGATAGGATCCCACCTCCTAGGGCCCTGTAGCGCAGACGCATAGTGGCTACAGCTCACAGATCTATGGGCACAGGGCATGGCCACCAGCTGAGGGTTGGCCCTCCATTTTTCCTCCAAGTAAACCCCCAAGGAGCTGGACATGCAGTAGTGTCAGTGCACTTACATGTGGACACCCACCATGCTCCACCCTCTTGTATGTGCCCACAGCTTGTAGTGCACCTGGCTTCCACAAGGTGCCACTACAGTGTGGCACAACAACCTCACCCACCCCAGAGGAAGGAGAGCAGTCTTGGGATGCTCAATCCTTCCTCTCCTCTGCCAGCCCCCGGCAGCCCAAGTCCATTCCCGAACCCGGGTCGCCAGTGCGAGGTGTGGCATCAAGTGTCTCAACCATCAGCGCCAACAGGCCGGCTGAAAATTAAGTTTTAAACACTACTTATGTTTTACAAATTTACAGATGTTAGAGTGCATTTATAAGATAATTTACATGTTACAGAGAAAATATTTTCAACCAACTCTACTAATAAATGCTTTTACTGCAAAGTACTGTACTAGTTAACCTATTGCTGAGATATGCTATTTTATTCATTAATAGGGACTACTTTTTTCAGAATTTAGATGTTGTAGAGGTAATGTATTGTACACTCTTTTGAAAATAGTAAATAAGTTTTAATCCCTATCAGAATAAATCAAACTAATTCTTTTATGATAGTGGCCCATTTTGTAAGTGTGATAAGCCACGACAAGGTGTGCATTAAAGGATTTCAATGCACTTCCCAGAGGTGTAAGGACACTCGGCTTTTAGCCTCGTGCCTTAGCACACCCCGGGGCATGTATTAAAATCCTTTAATGCACACCCTGTCGTGGCTTATTACTTACTCATGCATTAAAATCATTTAATGCACACCCTGTCATAGCTTATTACTTGCATAGAGTGCAGATGCCTAGAGACTCACAGGTGGTCAGTGAAGAGCTTGCTACTGGAGAGGGCCTCTCCTCTGCCAAACATGAAGCAAATCATAAATTAGCAAGCTGTACCCCTACTCATTCATCAAATTTCATTCATGTTTCTTATAAGTTCTATATTCTCTAGTGGTACTGGTTAGTGTGTGGCTTGTATCAGCAAATTAACAGAATCCAGTGCAGTATTCCCCTCAAACATATTGAATAACAAACTGCTACTTGGGGTTTGGGACACCTTATTCTGTTGATCTTCCATTATAAGGCAAACACCTGTAGCACCCATAGAAAATGTTGGCACTGATAAGAAATGTGATTGAAACTTGGTGAAGGAGCAGGTGTAGAGCTTGTACATCTTGATTTGCATATAGGGAAGTCCATCATGAGCCAACAGTTTTCTTGTCTTGAGTACATGTTTGGCAATTGGGTGAAGGGGTCCTAGATCTCATGCAAGATGAATGGAAGACTGAATGTACAACCTGGTGGGGGTGATGATGAATATATCTTAAACTTCAGGTCATAGCTCAAGGAGATCGTGGTTATTACCCATGAACACCTAACTACTGCACAACAGTGACAGAAAATGTGGTGCTACCATGAGGTGAGAGTCCGGGAGTACAATGCTGGACAATGTGTTGTGGTGCTCATCCAAGTCCAACAGAATATATCCTGTGAAGGGATGAGGATGGATGGCTGCAGTGCTTCTCGGTCTTTATGAGAGATGTGTGGCTGAGACTCACACAGAAATACCTTCAGCAAGATGGCGTTGCCTCATGTCATACAGATGTCTCTTCTTGCCCGTTTATCATATTCTTACCACGTCAGTAGCAAGCCAGTGTGCGCTCTGCAGACATTCCTCATAGGAAACTTAGACATTCATTGGCTGAGGCATCTTCACAGCACAGATGGATGATTATGCTTGGATCCTGTGGTCAATGCCAGTGTGGGGTGATTGGACTATGAATACAAATCTATTAAATAATTTCGAAGACCACAATCTGGATGATTGTTATTCCCCCCAACCTTGTGCATTTAGTGTCAAGAGAGAGACACTGGTCAGTCACAGAGGATAGCAACATTTTGTGTTACAAAGAATTGCTTCAAATAGCCATAAACAGACATTAATAATTAATATGACATTAGCCTCATGACCTGTGCCATGTGTCATGTCAGATGATGAAAGACAAAGCTGAAAGACATTCCATGTGTGACAAATCGCACTTCATACATGATTCAGACTACATAGTTGCATCATTTATGTCACTAGTATGTTATATTTACCTGCAAGTCAATCAATAGTAATAAATATATGACTTATACTTTGCAGTTTTCTCACATTAGGCATGCATCATTTGTCTTATGCAAAGAATTGTTTATAGCTGTGTTAATCTTGTAGAAACAGATGAACAAAGCAGGTGATGTGATACCTTCTGATAGGACCAACAAGAAACATTCAGTACACAAGCTTTCAGCCTCACAAGGCAGAAAGAGACCATCTTCAGGAGATGGCAGTTCCTGCCAAACCAGGATCACATTGGGAAGGGCTCTGTTTGAGCCTGAAAGCTTTTGTACTTACCTTTTACTGGACCAACAAAAAAAAATTAATCAAATCACCTACTTTGTTCATATCACCAGATTATGTACAGGCCTTATTTATGCATAAACGTGGAACATTTCAAATGCAATGTCCTTCTGCTATGCACCATATCAACTACAAGAGTGGTGACTAGTGAATAGAATGATACACACCCACCAACACAGATATCAGTCAGAACAGTCAACACCACCAGCACATGGAAAATCAACAGGCTAGCATGGTTAAAATCAACTGGTTGACTGTGAAACAGTAAGGGATAACGATCACCAGCAGCATGTTGAGGGAAACACCACCTCTCCCTCAGTGCCTCCCACACAGCTCACCCTTTCTCCTTCTTCATCTAGTTTTTTTGACTCTATTCATAAAGAACTGAAAAGAGTGACCAGAATCCAGAGAGTGCTGATGAACCAGTAATTGCATTGTGTACTTCTAAAAACAGTTCAGTGGCCTACTTTAAATACCAGGTTTAAGATTCATCTTGGCACAATTGCTAGAAAAATAGTGTTAAAGTTCTGGAAATCTTGCATCAATATTTTCAATCAAAAATATAATTGACATATACTAGACAGTGTTGGAATTACAGGGGGACTTGCCAGAACTTGGCCCCCCTAGTTCTAAAGTGAGCCCCAGTAGCTCACACATCACTGCCAATGACATATAATGGGGAGGGCTCAATTTAAAGATAGTGCCCTGCTAGCCAGTTTCTATAAATCCCTCCCCAGAATCTTATCCTTGATACTTTAAAATTATCTGTTTTCAAATTCAGATTTGTAACTGGAAGGTTATGACTGTAGTTCAATGGGGCAAGCAATCAGCCACACCCCCTTTCTGAGCTATATCAGCAGTTCCTCCCAGCCTCTCTCTGAAGCACTTTTTCCTCTGTCAGTCTGTCTTTTACCCCTGGAGCCTTGCCCCCCACCATGTTGCCGTACTTGAACTTTGCTTGATTTATGCTGGACTTCTGTTGCTTGTGTTCTCCTGCTTCTGATTTGTATTATTGTGCCTCCGGCTGTGCTGTCTGCTTCCTTGTGTGCTTATTTTTCTGTTCTCCTGTGTGTGTTTTCTCTTGCATTTTTAGAGGGGATTTTAGTTTTCCTAATATCTTGTCCTTTGTTTGTTCTATGTTCATCTGCCTGTGTTCCAGGCTCCTACCAAACCTCAGTTTTCCAGCACTTGTTATTGTATGTTTCAGCTATTGCTGCAGTTTGCTGCCTCCTGCTCTACTTAATTGATTACACCCGGTTCATGGCTGTGCTGCCTAGTTAACAACTACTCCCTGTTTTACTGCCTTACAATGCCCTAACTCTGCCTTAAAGGGATTTACAATATCATGCCTCTCATTCAATTCACTATGCCTGTTGAAACCATACTAATCATCTGCTAAACCTCATCAGTTCAATTATGCTAAATCTCAATCACTGGCATTCTAATCCTGTTGCTTCAACCACTAGCATCACAGCCTCTCACTGCTTATATACCTACCTTCTATGTCATTGACTTGGTGGGACTCAAACTTGAGTCGCCTGCATCTCTGTATACTCTCCATGGGATTCAAACCTGCTTACATGAAATTGTAACAAGCAATTGCTATTGTTTTCAGAGCATTGCCTTTCCTTACACTTCCTATGTTCTGGAGGTCAGCTCAGCTACAGCTGTTACTGTAAACTAGTTTTAAAATCTGCATGCGGGTCATGGCTCTTTACTGTGGCACCTTTGTTTTTCCTATGGTAGGGGACTGGGGGTTTGTGGTGGAGAGTCATAGCCCCGTGTGGTTCAAATACCTCATGTTCGAATACTGTCTTCACTGTTAAAATCCTCAGAATATTTATGTCCCCATTAATTTGGCTCCATAATGGATTTGGTTGACTTGCTTTTGCTGACTTTGCTTATATCACTTAATCATTTTCAATCTTCCTTCCATCATAAACGTTCCCATCCATCAATTTTATCAGACATTCTTATCAGTCCATGGTATCAATCAAATCATCTCAGACAATCATACCATATACCAATACCTATCTGACAACTGCTGGCATCACCTGGCCTCTCATATTAATACTTCATAGTTATCCCTATTCTCTCCTTTATAAATCAGAGGCTTGCCAACCATGACCATTACCTTCTCTGGCTCAGGCCCCCTGCAGCCGACTGTCTTGCTCTGCACCGAAGTCTGCATCTTGAGCATGTAAAACCAGGGGTTGGGTCCTTCTCATCTGGTCCATAGCGGGAATGTCTTCACTCCAGGCATAGCTTTAGCCAATCTGACAGCAGCTCCTGATATAGTATTTATGACTTTCTGTGAAGGGTGGTTAAACATAATCTCCTTTGGCTGTAGTATTAATTTACTACCATCAGCACCTTCAATGCATTCTCTCTATGACTGCTTTTGGTTCACTTGATTTGGGATAGTCAGTAGGTCAAGCAGCGCCTCAACAGTCTTTCTCTCCTCCTCCCGCCTTTGCTGAACTTGTTGCAGAGACTTACACCGCAACCTTCAAAGGCATTCCCATTAGAGGGAATGAGTGAGAGCTTCCTCTAAATTGGAATATTTTCCACTTCCCTACCAATTCAATCTCTAAATTGCAGCAGCTGAGCCATCATTAAATAAAATACCCCAAATGTGGAGGGAAGGCGACCCAGGCCTTGAATCCCCAGAAATTTCCTCCTCATGGGACTTTTCTTTCTCTCCTCAGAGACTTTGATCATAAATTTAGTTAGTTTTCAGTGGTATTCCCTAGTTCACTTAGATAGATGGAGGTGGATGGTGACCCTACTCACCATCCCCTCTCACCTTAGAAAGCCCTCATTTCATCAGTGCAAGCCTGACAACATATGCATCTCATTTGTATTCTTAATTTGTATTGCTGCTGACAATACGCTTTTCAACCTCGTAGTCAATGTATAACTGTTCAATGCTCCATTTTGGGGCTCCTTCCTAAGGTACCTTTAGCCAAGGGAATCTTTCTGCAGCACCTCTACAGGGTGGTAATTCTCCATGGATCAGAGAGTGCGAAAGGCCGAACAGTTATTACAGTTCCACAAGCATAATACTACTCTGTTTGTGTGGGCTCATTGAATTGGAAGGCTATGCCTGTAGTTCAATGGGGCAAGCAACCAGCCACACCCCCTTCCTGAGCTATATTAGCAGTTCCTTCCAGCTTCTCTTCGAAGCACTTTTTCTTTACCCCACCATCCTTCCCTCCTCCTCCAGTGGCACACCCCTCTCCTCTGGGGGCTCCTTCCTAAGGTACCTTTAGCCAAAGGAATCTTCCTGCGGCACCTCTAGGGTTGGAACCCTCTTTGAGGGTTCCTTGCCTTTGGTACCCTTACAGGGTAGTAATTACCCGTGGAATAGAAAGTGTGAATGGCCAAACAGTTATTACAGTTGCACAAGCATAACACTACTCTGGTTGTGAAGGCCCATTGAAATTATTTATTGGCTTCTGAATGCTGTAATTCTGGCTGATTTTGTTTGTAAAGATATAATTTTATGCTTAGCTTGCATGTTATGATAAGTTATTCTGCTTGTTTTGTATACTTAATGGGTGGAATTTTCAAAACTCTTATATTGCCACAAGCCCCTGTGCACTGACACTATGGCACATTGGGCTTGTGGCGATCTAATGGGATTTTCCTTCCCGTGCGGCAATTGGCACAAGTTAGACCAACTTTTTGTGGTCTAACTTGTGGCACTCCTGGGGGCCTGTGTTATGGAGCTTGCCCCAGATATGTGGTGCAGCTGCCGTAACTCATGAAAACTGTCCCAACTGCACCTGACATTGCAAAATCAGATGCAGTTACAGCAATGGGGTTGGCACATTGCCAAAACCAAAGTGCAAGCCCTAGCCATGCTTCAAAAAGCTGGACCAATGTCTGTAAATTATGTTTGTAATTTATATCTTGTCACACATGAAAATGAGCCATATTTTTTATGGTTTTACTACTAGATCTTAAATAAATAAATCAAACCAAACCAATTCCAACTTGTAAAAGGCAGACATTTGAGGTTAGAGAACCAGCTAGAAGAAATAGCCTAGCAGATGTCCACTTACACTGTTCAGCTGGTATCATTGACTGCTCAGGTAACAGCATGGAGTGATGCCATGAAGGCAGGACAACTACCTGCAACAACACTGAAAGCATCACCATCAGAGGAGCATTAATAGGGATGAGGGACATCTGTGTGTGACAGCTGGCTGCCCACTTTCAATAGTCATTACTTAGTCACTTGTAAATAGTTCTTGTTTTGTTGCTTTGTATATCATTGTGTCATGTTATTTACTGCTTGTTTACTCTTCATAGTAAATTTTTTATATTACATGTTTTCAGTCAGACCCCAGTGCCTTTTTTAAGGTTCATGTGGTGTCAAAGGTCAACACTCTTCATGGTTTCTGAGGGGAGGGATAGATAGGGTGGATAGCAAGGATCTGTTCACCAAGAACAAAAACATTCCCTACATGGGAATGATTGGAAATTAGAGGAGGGGAGGAGAGACATCAAAAAATATTCCTTTATTGATCAGATGGTGGAACAGTGGAACTGGCTGCCCAATAGGGTGGTGGAAGCAGGAATAATCAATTGAAGTATGGAACAAATACAAGTTTTTTTAAGGACAAGGGGGTAGCAGGGAGAGGAGAGCTAGTCCAGTAAGAGGGTAGGCCAAGGGGCTTTACATAACTAATAGACTAGGCAATTCTGGACTGACTGGATGGACCATAAGCCTTTTCCTGCAGTCTCTTTCTATGACGTGTGTACTCTTGTACTCAACCAGTCTGCCATCATATTCAGTTTGCTGGCTAAAAGGATGGCCATGATGCTGGCTAGATTTCTCTGCATCCAGGACAGGACCTTCACAACCTTTTTCTGCATTGCTTTGCTTTTGGTTCCATCCTGATTTGCATTGTAGGCCACTGTTATTCTGTTGTCTGATCTGATGAGTATGTGTTTATTTTTGATTAGGTGACTGAAGTGCAGTAGGGCTAGGAAGACCACCATCATCTCCAAAATATTGATAGGTAATTTGGACTCAGCTTGGGACCATTTCCCCTGAGCCGACTGGTGGCTGTTGACTGCCCCCCATCCTGTTAGGCTGGCATCTGTGTCAATTATCACATCGTACTGAATGTCCAAAGCCACCCCCTTGGACAGGTTGTTTTTGTTTGTCCACATTTTAAAGAAGAAGCTACCTGAGATGGCATGGTCAAGGTAGTCATTAGGTCAAAAACATGAAGGGCTTCATGTTGGATGGCCAAAAGGAGTCGCTGTCTCAGCCTCCACATAGCCCACGGGACCAGATCTAAGCATGATTTCATTAGTCCCAACACTCAAGACACTTGTTCCAGAATGGGATGTCTGTTCCTTTGCAGACTTTACACTTGTAGTATTAGATTGTTGATAATGGTTGTCTGAGGGTCATACTATGCCTACTGCTGTGTCGATTATACTGCCTAGGTACTCAATGGACTGGATGGTAGTAAGACTGTTCTTGTAGTGTTTGACACCCAACTGTGCCTCTCTAGGCATTGTATTACCGTTTGTGTCTCTCGTCATGATTGTTGTGGGGATCTGCTCCAGATTACCCAGTCGTCCAGGTAAGGGATAATCTGAATGCCCTTTTCCCTCATCTTGGCTGCTAGAACTATGGAGACTTTTGTGACTACTCTGCATGCTGAGGCTAGGACCGAGACGCAGTGTCTTCTACTGATAGTGTTTGCCCAGAATGTAGAGTCTGAGAAATTTGTAGTGAAATGGCCTGATGGGGATGTGAAGGTAGATATCATTCAGGTCTATTGATGTGAGAAAGTCCCCTGGGCAAATGCTTCTCAGATTGGCCAGATTGTTTCTATCCTGAATGGCTTGTGCTGAACACAGCTATTTAAGAATTTTAGAACTAACATTGGCCAAAGATCTTCCATTTTTCTGGGAACTATAAAGAATATATTCTTCATCCTCTTTCTTCTGGTGGTACTTCTGCTATCACTCTGTTTTGTATCAGAACCAGCAAGATTTAATGAATCTAGAATGGCTGTACATTGTGCTTTGAAACGGGTGAGATGACCAGCAGTTTCTTCTAGGAGTCTCCTCCAGCTCTATAGCATATCTCTTGTCTATTATCTCCAGCATCCATTTTTCCTCTGTTAATTTCTCAATTTGTCAGCAAACAGTTGAAGGCATGCTCCCATTGGTATGTGGTGACTGAGGGTAAGGGACATAGTCATTGCTCTGCCTGTGTTTTGTGGTTGAATTTATGTGGGAACCTGCTCTTGTTGGATCCACCTTGGCCTCTGAATTTGTTGTTGTTGGCTGGAGTATATGAGGGTCAAAAATAGTTTCTCTTGTTTCCTTGCTGGCCTCATCATCTGTTACAAAAGGTGTTTGAGTGAAACTTCTACCTGGATGGGAGCTAGGTGGATCTAGTGGTCTGTTCCATCTCTAGGTCTTTTCCACCTTCCTTTCCCTTGACATATTTGTCTAGCCCTTCTTCAGACAATAGTGGACCTTTAAAGTGAAGTTTATGGAACACTGCCTTTGCTTCATTATCTGAATCCCGTAATTAAACCCGCAAGGTCCTTCTACCCCAATTGATTAGTGGCGCTGCCCTTGCATTGATTTTGAGAGCATCCACTGCCATCTGTGCTAGATATTTAGTGGATAACATAGCATTTTCATATAGCTGTTCCCCTGCTGACTTTGGTGCTAGCATCATATGCACGTTCTGTATCCAGGCTAGTTGAGCACTGGTGGCGTAAACTGTGGTTGTGGCTGATCTTGCTCCAATCCCTGCCAGTTTGAAGTTATTCTTCAGTATGTCTTATAACTTCCTATCTGCTTGGTCTTTCAGGCCAATTGTACCTTTTGAATGGAGGACAGTCTTCTTGTTTAAGGCTGATATTTGTGGATCCACTGCAGGGGGCGTGCACCACAATTGTAAGTTGTTGGCCTGCAACGGGTACATTTGGTCTCATGACCGGTGCTTGAGAATGCAAGTGGGGTCTGTTGATTCCCATTCTTTGGTTATTACTTCATTGATGGACTTGTGCACCAGAAATGTGTCAATCTGCTTGGCCATCAGCATTACGGAGGACATTAACTTAGATTAGGGTGGTGAAGGTGGGGCATCGAACCCTACTGTAATCATGATACTGCATACCAGGGCTAGAATTTGGTCTGGGAAGCACCACTTAGCCATCAGGGACTGAGGGTCTCATTCCATGTCTGCCTCATCCCAGTATTCTTTCCCTGAGTTGGGTTCTGGGGTATGTATTCACAGGTCCGCAGGTGTTGCGTTTGACAGGTGCAATAAGTGCAAGGCTAGGCACTGAGCTAGCTAGTGTGGGATTATGTGGGCAAGATACTTTTGCCAGTTTCTCTAGCATGGCCATCATGAAATGTTGTGCCTGGATTATCTGCTGGTTCTGTAGAATAATGGTGGTGGTGTTCATTAGTTGGTCAGGCATTTCATCAACTAGGATAAAGGCACTGCTGGGTGGATTATTTGCTGGAGATCTAGACATGAAGGGCTCTTGGGATGGTGTGCTGGAATCTTCACTGCTGAATGCAGCCTCAGACCACTGTGAGAGTTCTTCAGCTCAGGAGGGGCAGAGGTGGCCCAACTGGCTTGTTGGAAGTAGGACATTTCAAACTCTGCAGATCTTTGTATTGCTCATGTTCACCCTGTGAGAAGACACAACCAGAGGTGGGAGTGTATGAGAGGGAGTTGCATGACTGGTGTACAGTTACCACAATTGGCCCACAATAATTGGAGGGCTTTTAATTGTCAGACTAGAGTGAGCAACACATCGAGATTCCCCTATGCATTTGCACCATGCACTGACAGAGGATAGCTCTTGTGTGTGAAAGCCTGCCCTGTGTTAGACCTTGTTGAAATGACAGGTATTTAATAAGCACTTGATATTAGACCCATCTAAAGTGGTCGCTGGAAGTGGGATGGTCTGTCTTCCCATTTGCCTTACAGCCCTGTATTGTTGTTGTGGTCCAATGAAAGATGGTTGCCAGAACTGACAAGGATCATTTCACTTCTGGTGGCTAGGGATCTGCACAGTCTCTGACTGAATAGTCAGTGAGTCAGAGCTGACTGAGGGGACTGATTCATTCAAGCAGGACAGAGTCAGCCATGTCACCACACCACACGGAGAAGTAACTTGTGAAGTGGTCAGGTGCTCTTCATGACAGGCTGCGGGAATAGTGAGAAAACAGATAGACCCACAGTGAGCAAGATGACTGTGCCCTTCCCAGTGAAGATGCAGAAAAACCACAGCTACTGTGCATGTGTGAGTTCCACTATGCCAAATTCATAACGTCAAATGTAGCAGTGACTGCGAAGCATCACATTACTGGTGGTGAGCAGCAATCAACGATACAGATAGGGGCATGACTCCAGATCAGAGAAGAAAGGCAACAAATTTAGAGACATGGTGTGAGTGCCATTTTACTTCTAGCTGAGACACTATTATTACAATACTTTCGCTTAGTCCAGCTCTAGAGATCCACACCACATAATGACAACAATTTTCTTGATGACTGTGTGGAAGGTAGCTAACCCTGGAACCCCTAGCAGGGGTTCCAGGGTGCCACTGCACTGACTAGGATACAGTGAGAGCCCACTAGCAGAATGGCTCTCCACCTAGTTTAGCACAGCATGTGACCACTACATGAGGGGTCACACTCGTGCATTAGCACACCATCAAGGCGTCTGCATGCGTGCAGAGGTTGAGCGGCAACTTTAAATCCCAGGCAGCCTCTTGGTAAAGTCTCCATTAGCAAAAACAGTATTTGGGTTTCTGAAATGACGTTACAAACCTTAGGCACTAATTAAGATTGGTTTATCGAATATCTGCATTTTTGCAAAGTAATCATCCTGCCTCCATGACACATTATCATGTTGCTGGGGCTTGGCAGAGTCAGAACCAGCCACAGAGGTAAACTACAAGGTTATGAAAGAGACAGAAAAGCCTCCATATCAGTAAAGATGGTATCCACAAAGAAAAAATTCATGTACCTGAGTAAATCCTAGCTAGACAACTCAAATTTCGATCCAAATACCCTGCTGACAACAAGAGCTGAGATCTTGTGCTACAACCTTGTCAGATGCGCATTTGAAACTGACTTAATCTTACTAGAATACAGGACAAGATGGGTCAGATTTCTTTTGAAGTCACACGTGCCTCAGTAACCTACCAGGTGACCACAACCCTAGATGTAAGGATCCGGGAGTGCTTCAGAGATTATCCCCCACAATACTATTTTTTGTTCAGGCAGAATCTCAGTAGATTCAAAGTATGTCTCTAGCAAATGCTTGCATTCATGTTTGTGCTTTGTGCACTTGACTTGAGTTGCAGAATCAAATTTAAAATAGCATTCATTTTCAGGCTCAGACAAGGTTTCAGGCTCAAGCAAGGGTTCTGGGTGGGGCAGATGCTTATTCTTGTGCTTTCTACAGCTGTTCTCAGTGTGTCTTGCCATCTCCATCTGATCTCTAGAAACATAAAAACAGAATCTGATGGCAGATAAGGACCACTCGGCCCACCCAGACTGCCCATTTTTTCCCTGCCTATATTATCAACACAGACCTTACATGACTTATGGTTCCTCACTCTTGCTTCTCAACTAAAATTTATTTGTGCCTATCCCATGCATTCTTGAAGCTCACCACTGTTTTCACCCCCATCACCTCCACTGGAAAACTGTTCCAGGCATCTAACACTCTTTCAGTGAAGAAGTACTTCCTCACTTACGCCTCTCTTACATTTACTCCCTTACAGCTTCATTGCAAGTCCTCTTGTTCTCGTGCATCTTTTCCTCTGAAAAATACTCCCCTTCTGTACCTTATTTAACCCTGTGAGGTATTTATAGGTCCCTATAATGTCTCCCCTCTCTCCAGATTGTATATATTGAGGTCCTTCAGCCTCTCCTCATAGGACTTTTGATGCAGCCCCTGCACCATTTTAGTTGCCCTCTTCTGGACAATCTCCACCCTGTCTGTGTTCTTCCTGAGATGTGGTCTCCAGAATTGGACACAATACTCCAGTACTGATGTAGATGCAGACAAATAAAGGAATTTTTTTCTTAGGCAGGTTTCCGAATCAGACAACTACTTGAGTTTACGCTTAAACTTCTTGTGATTCTGTTCAGCCTCAGCTGTGGCCTCCATCTCAGTTATAGGTCTACATGGGACCTCTTTCTGGGGCAGGAGCTCAGGCTCAGGCTTGGGCAGATGTCACCTCTGCTTTCAAGGCTGGGGTGCTTGCTTGGGCAGATGTTACCTCTGCTTTCTAGGCTGGGGTGCTTGCTTGGGCAGAGGCCCGGGCAGATGCCAGTATTTCTGCTTTGTCTTTTTAAGCACAGAACCTTGCTTGGGCTGGAGCTTGCTATTGGGCACATACATGCTGTTACATCCATGTGGCGTACTTAGGATAAACACTGGAACTATACACTATTGTATCATCCTCTTCGGTAACCCTCAGTATTGTTTTGTCAGAAGGAGTATTGCTTGGGCAATAGGCACTCCCAGACTCTGGATCCCAAAAATATCATGCTCTGACTCAGAGCTAAATAAATCTTTTAAGATCTCATCTGCTGCATACTTCCTTGCAAAATTAACAGGTAATCCATTTTAGTGGTTAGAGCAAAGAGCTGTGAACTGAGAACCCCAGATTTGAATCCCAGTACTACAACTTACAATGTGACTCTGTGCAAGTCTGTACTTAACCTCTCTGTAATATCTCATTAATTTATCTCTGCTATTTAAATCTCCATTTCATCTAAATGGCACCAGTACAGAACTGTGAACCTGGAACCCAGGTGAAAATACAGGATGGTGTATGACTCATTATACACAACAAGGCTATTCTCAACTGAGTGGTAGTATGCCAACAGATGCCCTTTAGAGTGAAACTTGAGAGGTCCCTCAGTCAGCATAGTAACCATGAGGTTGAGATTAGCCTTGTTGTGTACAGTGAGTCATACACTGTTCCTTATAGTGTATGAACAAAACCTTGCACATCTACAGCACAGACGACACAGTACACAACAAGCAATTTCTGCAAACGGCAATTTTACTGAATATTTTCAACCACAGACACATTCATTTATGACTGGTAAAAAAGGAAAAAATATCCCAAGTATAGCAAGTTTGGACAGTTGTCAAGGAGGCATCTTCTCTTCCATTGCTAGGTCATGAACCTGTGGAGACACAAATCGAGAGAAGGGAAGGAGAAATTATGCTAGTTGTTCGAACTTCTGACCTACTTCTTTTACAGCAGTTCCTATCCCTTCCATTGCTGACTCTACAAGAAAATCTATATTCAGATCCCACTCATGCTGCCACACTATCGAAGGTGAACTGTGAGGAAAAAAAAGGTTTCCTGTATGAGACTGCCCTGTGATCTCTGACATTTTCATAAGTACTTCCACACCCCCTCCAGTTCAGGCACATTTGCATTCATACAACAGTCCAGAAACAGTAAAACACAACAAAAAAAAATAAGATTGATCCATGTGGAAACCAATCAGGCTTACCTCATTCTGGGTCAGAGGAGGAGTCTTCGATTACAGCCACGCGTTTATGTTTTTTCACTCTCGAGGGGTTAAGTATTTTCACGGTTACCGACTTGTTGAAAACACAGCCGCTGCCAAATATCTGAATGCTTGAGAGTTCAGTTAATGGTGCCAAATTGACTTTTTGAAGGTTGAAGGTGCTACTGCACACAAAACTGACTGGTATAGCGGGCCCGTCAGATCAGCGGTTGGATTTCCTCCTGCGACGCTGGTGACCCAGGTTCAGGAATGGACTCAGGTCACTGGAGGGCTGGTCAGCAGAGAAGGAAAGGAGCATCCGAGGACAGCAAAATTTTCTCTGGGGGGAGGATGGGGATGCAGCTCGGCACCTGCTGGCCCTTGGCGGATGCTGGGAGCAAAGCAGGACGTCTGAGCTTGAGTGGCTGGGGGAGTGGTGAACATCAGCGTACACCCTGATGTCTGTGGCATACCATGTCCTGAGGAGAAAACCAGGAAACTGCCATGATCGGCTGGATGACGGACCCCAGACCCCCGCTGCCACCAACCCTCAACAGCCGACCCTACCTCAGTGACACCCAGGCCAAAAATAAGAGTGTGCTGGATGCCCCCACTGGTGCCTTCCCTCTCAGAGGAGGGGGACCCATCCAGCAAAGGGATATGCCAGGTTACCCAGGGGGCCACAATCTGAGGTAAGTGGCTGGTGCAGAGGGAGAAGCGAGCAGCCAGGGGGCCTTGGGAGACCCGAAGGAGTGGTCGAGCACGGAGGAGGAGGGTGCAAAAAAAAATAAAACACTGACTGGTAGGTAACATACTGTGTTTCGTAGCTGTGCTGGAAAAAATTAATGAATTCCTTTTTTGTTTCTCTTCAGAAAGACAGGAATAATTATTGGTGGACTGGAAATTCTTATGGCCTGACACTTGAGCCACCACAGTTGAAGGTATATTGTTGTCATCTAGTCACTGGATGGAAGTTTTCCTAGTTGAGTGATTCGTTAATTTTTTTTAGTCTCTGGTAGTCCTGCTGCTATTTTAATGCTCTTCATCATTGCCTTAATTTTATTCTTGCTGACTGTCATCGCACGATACCAATGCGATATGCCAGGTCTGAGGTTTACATTGGAGGTGAGATGAAAAAGGTCATCTAGGTGCAGCATTTTTGGAAGTCTTTCTGACTTGTACTTTAAGTATGCAGATATAGGGTCTCTGTCGGGGTTTCGGCTTTGGTACACCCTTGCCTTAACTTGTCTAATGTCTCTTGGGTCCTCGCCAGACCTGGTCTTAGTTTGCCTTTCATTATATTCCACATATGTTGCTCCATCTGTATCCTTACAGAGCTGCAGATCACCCCAGTTTAAATGATATTGCTCTGATGTCCTCAGAGCAAAATAGAGACCCACAATGAAAAACATTAGATTCAGGAGTGCTGCTGGATTATGCTGGCCGAGAGTGCCTGTAGTGTATAATTTGTCAATGTCTGTGTCCGTTAGAAGCTCCACTCAATTAGGATTATTGCCTATACCCATTTTTTTTTTTAGAAATTTCTGCTTAGTGGTTAGAGTTTTGGTGGTCTCAGGGAAAGATGTTTCTGCTGGCTTGTATATGAATTGTTTTCATCCGTGTTTTTCTAGGTGCCTGTCCACACTCCCAAGCATGCCTCTCAGTGTGGAGGGCTCATACTCTGTGCCATCTAACCTTCTTACTTTAAAAATAAATTCTGCCAGCAGGGGATCTAGCTTGGATTGTGGAATATCTTGGATTGTCCAGTGCTCGTCATTGTGTCTCAAAAAACTGTGAATTTGACATAGGTAAATTTCCATTTTTTGGCTGTTTTCATATTTTCCTGTTCTAGGATGAACTGTTGCCTTTCAGACAGGGGCTTTGATAACACCGCAGTGGACATCATTACAAAGAGGTATGTCAGTCTGCAAAAGCACACTGAACGTATGCTTGTGCTTTCAATGACTTTTTTTTTAAAACTTCGGATGTTCGTTGTAGCCCAGGGAATGCCACAAGAATTGTACTGAGCTGTCTACTTGATTTGCAGCCCACGGTCATTATTTTGTCATGTCAGTAGTGCAGCAGAAAGAAAAGTCATTCTACTGCACTATGGACATCACTACTGCAGCAGAACAACAATTTAGACATCACCAAATAACAATGTCTTGTCATACATTGTATCACATTACAGCCACTTTCTCAGTGTTACTCTACCTCAAATGGCAGCAGCACTCTCTCTCCAGGTCCAGGAGCATATATAGGATAGTGCATGGGGAACAGTTGACAACAGGGCTATTCTTTCACCGAGTTGGCACTATGACGACGGATTACCTCGAGAGCGTAGCTCGAGAGGTAATCCGTTGTCATAGTGCCAACGAGGTGAAAGATGCCCTGTTATCAACTGTTCCCCTTGCACTTTTCTTTATAGTGTATGGTGGAACGTCGTTTTTGGGAAAAAAGTTACTAGAAGGAAAAAAGAATTTACATTGTGAACATTTTAACGCTAAACATTAGTACTGCTGCCGACATTGCTGCTTTCGCCATGTGTCCTGTCTATGGAGTGAGCCCTAACTGTCAAATGCTGCTCGAGGACACAGTATGACGTTCGCAGTACAGTAGAAAACATCATTCTGTTGCACTACGAACGTCACTAGTGTGTGACTACAAGGTTTCGAAAATGATGGATTTCGGTGGAGAACGACGTTCCACCATACACTGTAACATGTATTAAGACAGTGTGAATGAAAGGTAATAATAAAAACAAGTCCTCCCAACTTTCTAAAACAATTCATAAAAAAGTGGTGGGGCTAACAAAATTGAGTTCTGTACTCCACCCTCACAGTTTTAATGGACAGAATACAGCGCATGGACTGGTAAAAAGAAGAGAAACTATATCTTACTTTTTCAAAAAAGCCCAACAATACAGTACCAGAAATGTCCCTCTGAACACCTACTGCATGTCCTAGATTTTCTGCTTTTCAAAATGTTTAAAACGTTTCAAAGTTCCAAGATGTTGCAGAACTCGACCTACTGCTTCTGTCTTGCTGTACTCTCTCCACAGAAACACGTGTGCATGTCAGGTACAGTGAAAGCAGACAGTCTATGCAATTGCATTGGTTTCTGCAGTCATGTAGCAGCTGATTCACTCATGGACCTGCAGGATCATGAGACTAGAGTCTTAAGATCTCGTGATCCTGCAGGTCACTGCAAGGAAATGGCACTGAGGCTTCAGTTTCTGACATTATTTCTGACAGGATGTATGATGTTCATCCTTATAGCCATGTAGGTGCAGTGTCATGTGCTGCACACTGTATAGCATGGGACATTAAAGCAGTTAACGGAGACTACCTTCTCACATACTGATGTAATCAACCTCTCTCTCTTCTTTCAGTTTGAGGCAGGTTACTAGAGAGCACTCAAAGGGTTAAGTCTGACTCTGAGAGATGTTCTCTAGTGGGTCTCAGCTTGGAGACAGAGGGCCTAATTCTCAAAACTATGTACAAGCTGCGTCAAAGGCGGCTTGTGTCAATCGCCGGTGTGCCACAGACCCTGTGCTTGATTCTGTATCGGGCAGGGTTCTGGCAGCAAAGTCTTGTGGTCCCTTATTTATTTTTATTTGTGGAATTATTAAGTCAGGCAGATCAACAAAATAATTATTTAGTAAATTTGCAGAGATGTCAGCTTGTTGCATCACGCGATCAAAAGAAACACAGCACCAACACTTCTTTGGAAAAAATGCTGTATTAAACTCACATCTTAAGGACAGATGAAATACAGTAGCGCCATGCAAGGTAACAACAGCCCCAGAAAACTGGGAGCTGTTGTTACCTTGCATGGTGCTACTGTATTTCATCTGTCCTCAAAATGTGAGTTTAATACAGCATTTTTTTCCAAAGAAGTGTTGGTGCTGTGTTTCTTTTGATCGCATGTTTATCCGTTTACACTGGCACAACCTGAACTGGAGCCGCTTTTTTGTGTAGCTGCAGCTTGTTGCATCACCCCATTCTTCTTAATCTGTATTTCCGGACATTGTTTAATTGGATTTGTTAAAATTTTTTATCAGAGACCAATAATTTTTGGGATCCACTGTTTCTTTTATTCTTTGTTTAAAATAATAAGCTTTTGAGTTCCTGATCACTGTACTAACTCTGTTTCTTATCCTTTTAAACTTTGTCCACGTTTCTGGATCCAATGACTTATTAACTTTTTTCCAAAGCTGCCTTTTTAGTCTAATCAATGTACTTATTTTAGTTGTTACCCATGGTAAATTTTTATTATCTTTCATAGTCCTCTTTTTTAATGGAGCATATTTGTCACAGGCTTCCAGAAACATCTTTGTGAATTCTACAATGGCCATGCTCAGGTCCGGAATTAAAAATACCCTATACCAGGGCATTGCTGCCAAGTAATTCCTAAATTGCAAGTCATTAAATCCTGTGTAATTTCTCCTGTAGGTATCTGGGGATTTAAACAAAATCTTATGCTCTGATGCTAACTGTATATGACACTGAATGACATGGTGATCACCCAGGTTTGGACAACAAACCCTAATATTACTAGTCTGCAAATTTGAGAAAACGAATATTAAATCCAGGATATTGCCACTGCTATTTAATTAACTTTTCCTTGTAGGACATTGTATTACCTGGGTTTAGCTGTAGACTCTGCACGTAACTCTCTAATTTCTTTCCCCGGGAATCCCCCCCACAGGTGGCATTAAAATCACCAGTAAGAGAAACTTTATTACTTCCAATGTGTGTACCAATCTCATGGCAAAATTTATCAAAATTAGAGATTTTTACCTTAGGTGGAGAATAAACTGCCCCTATTACTAAGTTCTGAGATTTTAATTGGGCCAAAATATATTTGATGCCATCTACTTTCCCTGAGAACATGATCTCAGAGTGTCCTAATGCCAACCTAAGATATATTAGAATCCCACCCTCCCTGGCTCCCCTATCTTGCCTGTGAAAATAATAATTTTCCAATTCAATTTCCTCCTATTGTATACCCCTATGCAACTAGGTTTCAGTTAAAATCATGATGTCTGGGATCTCTGACATGACCCAGGCCCTGAGGGAGTCCATCTTGTTAATCAAACTTCTCGCATTTCCGTGCACTATCTTAGCAAGGTCCCCCTCAGGGCATGGGTTCATATCAACATCACCACAAAGAATAAGGGAAATCCACAGTACATTCTGAGGAGTCATTTTTCCATAAAGACTAGTTGAAATTAACACTTTCTGTGTCCCTATTCTAATCATAATAGTTTCTACATCTGTGATTATATCTAGCTCGGTGTAGCTCAGCAAAACCCTGGCCAATTTCATTATAAGCAGACATTCCCCCCGTAAGCTGTTTTGTACATCATGGAACAGATAGATAATTTACAATTGTTGCAATTGCAACAAATATAAAAATGTTTAAAAACATTCCTTTAAACATCTTAGCTGCCTAAGTAGAAACCCACTTCAGTTATAAGTTTCCCAGTGAAGTAAACACAGTAACCCAACTATTTAAAACTATGAGCTAATACAACTAGCAATAGCTGGCTTACTAAATTACTTACAGTTTTACAAACAGTAACTTACTCTCTATAAGCAGCCTAAACAATTTATTGCTCCCGAGTGGCGCTCACACCACTCACGCTCACGCTACTGCGCTTGTGCAATAGCAGCACAGTTCAAGGCTTTGCAGGCTGCAGGTACACTTTAGCGCTGAGATATGTTTTAATCAATGAAGCTCAGTGTATCTGCCCCTCTTGTAGCAGTGTGAGCAAGATATTCAGGTCTGCCCCTCCTTCTCTGTAGCTCATGGAGCCCCCCCTCAGCTGTAGATAGTTAAGTCAGCTGCCGTAACCAGGAGATGGCACTGGTCTCCTCTGGTGAGGTCTCTGGAGGCTTGGGACACAGTTGGGGTCCTAGCATGGAAGAAAACACCATGTCACCAGCTAGGAGGAAGAGTACCAAATAAGAAGTCCTGCTTGAGACAGGGAAGCTCGAGACCCAGGAGGCACCTTAGATTATTGGGCCACCACTCAAGGGAGATCACTGGGATCCTTGCAGACCCACTCCAATCAACAGTACACAAGGGATAGATCATATATATAAGTGCACTTTTATTGAAATGCTCTGTGGGAGAATAAGAATACATACCTAAGTAATTTGTCACCCTGTGGGATGTGTAAAAATGGTAATTGGTAATGGCCATCAGGATAAGGGCTTGATAAGAGTCGGGGTGGGTAAGTTCCTGGGATGGGGCCAGGCATTGGGAGCCTGCAGTAATTTGGCCTCCAAGATTATCAATACAATGCTGGAAGGGAGACACACATGGCTGCACCCAGTTGAATCAATATTTAGGAGTAGCTCATGATGATGATACACTGATTTGGTTTGAAGCCACCTGCCGGATCAGTTGTTCCCAGGGTAGTGCTTGCCCTGCCTGGGAGAGTGCCACTGAACATATGGTCTTGGCATTGCCAGGGAAGGATCCTGCAAATGGGAGATTGCATTAGTTCAAAATAAAGTAGCAGCCAAGCCCAATTAAAGCAAGGGGCAGGAAACCTGAACTAAAATAATGTATGGTGTAGCATAGTGGGCATAGAACATACATAATGGTGATTGAACATGCCAGTGATAATGAAGTATGGCTAGTGGCTGAACTGAAATGAATGAGGCAAGGATAATGTCCCTTGAAGCTATGTACCATTAATGCAGCAATAAACATGCATTCTGCTATATCCCAACTCCCAGCAAGGACAGCTGTTAGTGAATGATTTCACGTTAGTGGTGGCCCTGTAAATGTGTTTGTTTACCCTGTGCCCCATTTGCCCTGACCCATTTTGGCAACAGTAGGAAAGAGATAAGGTGTTTCATGGCATAAGGTGGGTGCCCTTCTCACAAGAAATGCCACCATATACCCCTAGGCACAGAGGTGCTCAGTCCTTACACTGGTAATTTCATTTTTTTTCTTGTCACCAATCAACTCCATGTTTATAGTGTCTGGGTATAGAGGCAGAAGCCATTTTTACAAAAACACATATGGACAAGGCATGTGAATTTTGGTATAATGTATTGCTAACAGGGTATCTTTGGTGAAGAGGGGCCACAGTATGCATACTTAGTAATATAGTTTTCTCTTGCAAAACTGCAGCAACTTCACTGTACTGCAGTGTGAGTCACTCCTCTGCCATATAGTAATGTGAGCAGTATAGCCCTGAGTCCACAGAAACATCAGGCTTGCTACAGAAGCTCTGGTACACCCTGCAGTTTTCAGCAGCTCAGAATGCAAAAGCTAACTACAGAGGACAGTAATGAAATGCAATTCCAGAATCAATGCAAGAAGGGGTAATTTATGCATGAAAGTCAAAAGGACTGAGAACTTGACAGCAACTCGATCTTCTCTCAATCCCCACACTTGTTACAGAAGCAGAAGTAAATCAATTTTACAAAAAACACACTGACAAGGCATTTGAATTTTGCCATAATGCATTGCTAACGGGGTGTCTTGGGGAAGGGGGAACACGGTATGTACATTGAGTACTGGTAGTTTCTCTTGCAAAACTGTTATGACTGCACTGTACTGCACAGTGTGAGTCACTCCTCTGCCCTAAAGTGATGTCATCGGGACCCAGCAGCCCAGCAGCTGAACAGCAAAGGCAAGTGCAGCAGGGCTCAAAACCAAATCCTAATTATGGAATTCAGAGTAAATCTTGGCCAAAAATAACAAATGTAGACACCCTTTCAGGTCTAGTACTGCATATAATGACTACAAGCTGTAACTTTCTGGACCATCATTAAAGGTGCTCTTTAACTTGTAAATTTCCAGTATTTCCATCAATCCAATTCATGCTACTCCTCTTTCAGAATCCCCAGCACCAGCTCCAGCTCCCGCTAAGTCCTAGTTTCCTAAACTGTCTGACTCATTTCTCTAGATCAATTCAGCCATATCAGCGTTGGAGTCCAGTGATGCAGCCTTGGAAACTACGTAGTTCAGATCCAACCATCTGGGACCCTCATCAATGCTTCCAGGCCCTTCTGAACCTCCTCCTATCGTACCACAACCTAGACCCACATTATCACTTGTATCACCTTTGCTGACGGTGTTACCTTCTCCAGGTCCATCAATGGGTTCTTGCCTCACCATACCTTCTACCTCAACAGGTACTGCCTCTTCTTCTCAAATCCTTTTACCAAGTACAGCCTGTTCAACAAACCTGATACCAAATCACATCAGGAAGGACATTATAGAAGGGAATGACATAAATTTCATAGACCTTTTTATACCATTCGATGAAACAACTGAGAACAGTACTGTTTCCTGTGGGGATATATCTGTGGGACAAAAAGATAAAACTTCTCCCCTACTTAAGAAGTTAACTGTAGCAGTATTAATTGTATTTTTTAGTATTTATCATGAAATTATGTGCAAGTCTTTTCCATCTGGGCAGGAGGAGTTGTATTCAAGTATTCATGCCTCTGTCTCATTGTTGACTTAGGAATTTGCAATGGTAGTACCTGTTTTTATGATTAATGTAAGTCGTTTCCAGCCAAAGCAGCTGAATACTAATTAAAGTTCAACTTGTGCATTTCCTGGGTGTCACTTGACAATGAGCTGTTCAGTAGGCATTTCTCTGGTCAAAGAGCCTTAGCCTATTCTATCTGTGACTTCTTTTCTCTTTTTTATGCCCTGTGTCTCCTCACAGAGAGTGACCTATTACCACTTTCCAGCAGTACTCCTGCTCACCCTTCCTCTTCACAACATGTTTTCTATGCTCCTGAAAGTATTTTGGATAGATGAGCACATTAGATTGTCTTCTCTTCTGGGAGAGCAATCTGTAACAACTTTAATGAAACAGCCTGCTTTGCAGCATCATGTACACTTTTACATGTTTGTAGTCATTGTGGAGAGGCTCACGTGCTGTTCATATTGTTCAACTCCACTAGTTATTATCAACCCATCCATCAGAGTCTCTTGTCCAGTTCCTTAGTATAGGCCTTTTAGGCTGATTTCATACTGGTCTCTGCACAGTCCCTATTTTGTCCAAATCTCAAATCTGCTACCATAGAACCCAATCATTGACAACTTACTGGTGAAAGAACTTTCTATATGTTTCCTCACTGGCCCCTTAGCAACCCCCTTTTCCTTCATTCTGAATCAGTCCCATCAGGATAGCAACCCAAAAATATTCCAGAAAGTCTCATCATTCATCATCTGTCATCCCCTCATTCTACTACAGTCTCCAGCATCAATTATCTGATTCTGTCCAAAGATTATTCTTTAACGTCTACACAAATCGATGATGCCATGAAATTCATTAACCTCATAGGACCTGGAGCTTGATTAACCAAAGCAGACATAGCCGCTGCAAACATCCATCCATCCTTATGGCACATATATGGAATTTCCTGGAATAATCAGTATTACTTCATAGTATGCTTCACATTTGGATGCAAAAACATCCCTAGACTGTTCAACTTCTTTCCTAGCTCCTTATGCTGGATTCTTTTGAATCTATAAAGACACCCATTTGCGTTGCATCTCCTGGGTGACATTATTCTCATCAATACTCCAGAGGCTTCTCCTGCTACTAGTATCATTTGCCTTTGATACTTGTTCTCATCATTCAATCTTCTGCTAGCAGATGACAAAACACAAGGACCAGTAACAACACTGGAATTTCTAGGTGTCAAATTAGATTCTCTCAGAATGGAAGCCCATCTCCCTCTTGAGAGATTACAACAAATTTTGAATTTAGTCTCTACCTTTTCAACTAAATGATCCTGTACAAAATGAGAATTGTTATCTTTTTTGGGCTATTTCAATATTGCAGTGAGAATTATTCCCAGAGGCAAGAGTTTCACATTTTATCTTCTCTGGCTGGTCCATTCAATCATTCCTGTGGACCATCACATTTACATCACTTCTTCCACCCAGTCAGCCCTATCTATGAGGTCCCTCTTCCTCTTGAGCTGGAATAGCATATCCATGTTTTATAAGAGTCATTCTTCCACCTCACACTTCAAAGTCTCTACTGATGATACTCAGTCATTTAGTTCCACTGCTATCTTTGGTACCTTCTGGTTCACCTATGCATGGCCATCCAAAACTGAGAATCTACCACATTTTCATTTTACATCCTCCTTATTCAAAATATGTCCCATTGCTGCTGCTACTCTTTCCTGGAGACATTTATGAAACAACCAGCTCATAACTATATATTTGGATTACAAAGCAGCAACAGCTATCATTAATAAAGGGTAGTCCTCCTTCCATTCCAGAATGAACTTCCTGAGATGATTAACATGGACCTCTTTAACTTTCCATTTTAGAATCTACTGTATATACATTCCTGGACTCTGTCATTTTCTAGCTGATTGTTTTCCCCATTTTCATTTTCAGCACTTCAGATCTGCTTTCCCTTAAGCTGACAAGGAGATAACTTGTCTGCCATCATTCCAAGAGCTGCAAATGACATAACTGAATATCTCAGATATGCCACCTCTACCAGTTGGAATTCACTAGCTGCAACAACACAGTATACCTACAGAGTAGCATGGAAAAAATTCACTAGCTTCTGTGCTCTGCAAAATTTGGACCCTCTGCAATTTTCTGCTTCTCATGTCCTAGCATTTGTGTCCTACTGCTCTCAATCCTTTGGCTTGTCAGTCATAACAAATAAACTATACTGTGCATCTCAGGCATCCAGTCCAGCATATTGTCTGTTCATCATGACTTGACTTGCTCCTACAGTACTTATCTCACCCAGTAATCAAAGCTTTTCTCCATGGTTTAAGAAAATCAATCCATCAAGATCCTCCAACAAGAAAGTCTAAAGATTATAACCAGTATTCCCAACTGATGCATCTTTTAGACAACATAGTTTTTGGACCTATCACTGATCTTAACTTACAAGCAGCCATGACCTTTGCCTTCTTTAGATTTCTAAGACTGTGAGCATTTACATCTTCCTCTCCTGTTTTCAAACCTGCAGTCCACCTAACCAATAACTGTCTAAGGAAAGCACCAGCAGATCATTTTATCCTTACCTTAGCAAGATCAAAAACCAACAGAAGCAACAGAGGAGTCGCTGTGCCATAGTTTGCAACAAACTAAACTTGGTATCCTAATGCATTCCTAGGACAGAAATCTTGATTCTACTCATCCTCTCCTGTTTACTGAGACCTACTCCAGCATGACTACTTTTTGCTTTTTCCTTCATCTCAGAATGCTATTTTCTTGTCTAGTCTTGATGCCTCTTCCTTCCCTGGCCATTTTTTCTGGATACTAGGACAAGGGTTTTGGATTTCAAAAATGCTGGCTTCGCTGAAATGGGGAGGGGTATCAAAAGAGCCCTGGAGAGAACAGGGGAAGGAGCGGGAGTGGAAGAACAGTTGAAGCATCTAAAGGAAGCCTTACTGGAAGTAACAAACCAAAGCATCAGATTGGTATCCAAAGGCAAGAGAAGGAGAAAGCCACGGTGGTTCTTGAAAGAGGTGGAGGTAAAGGCCAGGGCAAAATGGAAAGTGTTCAGGAAATATAAGGAAATCCAAAGGGAGGAGGACAGGGAGGAGTATCTAGAGTGTCCAAGGAAAGCGGGCGAGGCAGTAAGGAGAGCAAAGGCATGAACTGAGGAAGGTTTAGCACAGTCATTAAAGAAAGAGGACAAGACATTCTTCAGGTGCAGTGGCAAAAGGAGGAAAAACAAGGGGGGTTGCAAGGCTCAAGGGAGAGGGAGGGGAATGCAAGGAGGGTGACATGAAAAAGGCAGAAATACTAAATAAATATTTCTGTTCCATATTCACAGAAGAAGGGGAGGGGCAGGAGCCACAGCAGTACAGCACTTGCCAAGAGGGTGAAGAGGTGGACAATAGTCTATTCAGAGGGAAAAGAATCCTGCAAGAGCTCACTAAACTGAAGGTGGACAAAGCTATGGGACCAGATGGCATACACCCAAGGATATCAAGAGAACTGCGAAGGGAGGTAGCAGAACCTCTGTCAGCCATGTTCACTGAGTCATTCAACACATGGGTGGTTCCAGAGGATTGGAGGAGGGCACATGTGGTCCCTCTACACAAATCTGGAAACAGGCAGGAGGCAGAAAACTATAGGCCGGTCAGTCTCACCTCAGTAGTGGGAAAGATCATGGAGACATTGCTTAAAGAAAAGATAGTGAGGCATCTAGAAGTCATTGGAGCCCAAGACCATAGGCAACATGGATACATAGCGGGGAGGCCATGTCAGACAAATCTGGCTGATGTCTTCGACTGGGTGACAAAAGAAGTAAATCAAAGTGGGGCAGTGGATGTCGCTTACCTTGATTTCAGCAAAGCCTTTGACATTGTCCCATATAGAAGGCTGATAAAAAAGCTGGGTAGGCTGGGCATGGGGGACAGGGTGTTAAACTGGGTTAGAAACTGGCTAACAGATAGGAGGCAGAGGGTGGTGGTGGTAATGGGGGAGTCTGGGGAGAGGGAAGTAACCAGTGGGGTGCCTCAGGGATCGGTCCTGGGGCCAGTCCTGTTCAATGTCTTCATTAGCAACATTGCAGAAGTGCTAAAGGGAAAGGTCTACCTGTTTGCAAATGACACCAAGATCTGTAACAGAGCAGATATTCCAGAGGGGGTGGAGAAAATGAGGAGGGACCTGGGGAAGCTTGAAAAATGGTTTGAGAACTGGCAACTGAAGTTTAATTTAAAAAGTACAAATTATGCACCAGGGATACAGAAACCTTGGGGAAAGCTACAGGATGGGGGGGGGGAGTTGCTGACAGTCACAAAGGAGGAAAAGGACCTGAGAATTATTATTTCAGATGAACTGAAAGTGTCAAAGCTGAGTGCTAAGGCAGCTGAGAGGGCCAGTGGCATGCTGGGGTGCATAGGCAGGGGTATCAGCAGCAGGAGGGAGGTAATGACGCCATTATATAAAACCATGGTCAGGCCACACATGGAGTATTGTGTGCAGTTCTGGAGGCCGCACCGTCATAAGGATATTAACAGGCTAGAGGCAGTCCAGAGAAGGGCTACTAAGATGGTACAGGGTTTGCAACACAAGACTTATGAGGAGAGATTAGGAGACCTCAATATGTACTCGCTGGAAGAGAGGCGCGAAAGAGGGGACATGATAGAAACATTCAAGTATCTCAAGGGCATAAACAAGGTGCAGGGGGGGAGACATGTTCCAATACAGGAGGAGCACAAGAACAAGGGGGCATGACATGAAACTGGAAGGTGGGAGGTTAAGAAGGAATGTGAGGAAGTTCTTGTTCACAGAAAGGGTGGTGGACACATGGAATGGTCTGCCTCAGGAGGTAGTGGGAGTGAGCACTGAGGATGGATTCGAGCATGCTTTGGACAGGAATAGGTGAACCATAGAGGTACAGCAGTGGGTGGGTCAGAAGTAGTAATCCAGTACAAGGGCTTATGGGCAGACTAGAAGAGCCAGGTGGTCCTTACCTGCTGACAATTTCTATGTTTCTATGTAGGAGCAGTCACTTCAGCTTCCTGAAAGAACATTCTGACGGACATCATCAAGAACATGGGCCACTGGACTTCTTCTTGCTTTGAAACTTACATTAGGAAAGCAAATTCAGAACTCTGCTAAGGTTATCAACAGCTAGCCTCATAAATTTTAGAAGCCAGGAGGGAAAGCTAACTTGGTAACCTTGGTTCCCAAAGGTTTCACCCACAGGGTTTTTTCCCCGTTACTCTGTGTTACTGGATCTCTTCTAAGAGTTGAAGGAGGAAGTGGGTTCTGTTATGTCACACTTTGTTTTTTGGCTCTTTAAGCTACCAACTTTCCTTTAGCCTCAAGACAATTCTCCTGGCAAGGGGTGTAGTGGGGCAAAAATGTAGGTCGGGTGGAAAATTCCTAAATTCCAAACAAGAAGGTCGGGGGTCTGGGTTCACAAAGACCCAGAAGCTCTGGATGTTTAGATGCTCTGTGGTGAGTTTTGGAGCTTTTATTGAAGATAAAACACATTTTTGTTACGTCTTCCCTACCCCTCACTCCAGGGAATTTCTTTCCCCAGAGTCACGGGTGTGTGAGACTGTAGTTGACTCTAAAGACCGCAGCTGCAACTGGCTGATCAACAATGCCATCAGCCACCCACCCCACAGGCATTATTGTATTGTACTGTGCAAGATTTTTATATAAATGCTGGGGGTCTGGGGGCTGCCAGGCCCACAGATGCTCTGGATATTTAGATGCTCTGTGGTTAGTTTTGGGGCTTTTATTGAAGATAAAACACACTTTGTTACATCTTACCTACCCCTCACTACAGGGAAAAAAATTATTTTTTCCTCTGGAGTCTTGGGAGTGGGAGATTAAAGCTGGTCTTAAAGTCTGCAGCTGCAACTGTACTAGGCAACTGGCTGACCAACAATGCCATCTGCCACCCACCCTATAGGCAGTATTGTAATGTACTGTGAATGTTTTTAGCCTGCAGTGTTGAGTGTCTTTTCTTAAAGTATTTCCTGCATATTGCAAGATTTAATTTATTGTATTGGATATATTTGTAATTGTAAATTGTGTTATCAACTATGGCTACTTTGTACTGGGGCTCCAGGCTGCACCTGAAAAAGGGCCTTTAGAGCAGTGTGTTACCCAGGTAAAGAAATTAAATGAAATGCGGGGGTTGGGTGGAATATAGCAACAAAAAGTGTCAAAGCAAAATGCATGCAAAATAACAGTACTGGAGTGGAGTCAATGAACATGGACATGGTAATTTGGCCATGGTAAATGTATTTATTGAAAATGTTTTGCTGGCTGTCCTGTTGGCATAACTTATGGGCTATCAGTAGGTCCTGTGATTTCTGAATCCGGACATTGCTGAAATTACCAGTTTTTCTGAAATTGCTTTGAATTAGATAGTATTGTATATCTGAAATTGTAATTTATAGTGAAATTTCATCCAAATTGCTGCTTTTTCCTCTTTTGCCTTTTCAGTCCATAAACAAAACCTATGTCACCCCCTCAAGTTACATTTTATGCAGATTTTCACATGTTATAAGCTGGTGCATTTTAAACATTCAGAGAGGCTATACTGTGTTAAGAGACACTTTTCAAAGTCTTCTAACTTCAGATAAAACTCAGCACTGTTGGCTCAGTATTTAGCAGGTTGAAAGGTGTTGATGCTAGTGCCTTATTAAGGTGAATGGGAAGTAGTTCACACCTTTGCTCTGGTCCCTTTGTTTCTCTTCAGTTTTATAGTAATCTGGCTTCTTGCATTGGTGCAACCATTGATTTATTCCATAAAGGATATTTTTAAAAATGAATCTGCTTTTAAAGTAAATAGTTAGATGCTATGGGATACCGCTCAGAAAACAGTGGACCCACATTTTTCAGCATCTGAAGTATTTAATTATTTAGAGTCTCTCTCCAAAAATGTACTATTGGCTTACACACATATCTATAGTAGCTCTAGTTATTCACTTTTTACCAGATGTTGTGGTAACCTAATCAATGGAATTCTGTACTCTGTGACACTATGTGTTGGTAAAATGCTGCAGTACAATGATTACTGATAAGAAACCTATAGCAACAGTTATGTCTGGAATTATAAAAAATTGCATAATTTGTATCACAAAATTTGAGAAATTCCATATCCAGAAATCACTCGCCCTAGCTATCACTTGTGATGCCAAGGACCTGGCTGTGGGAATGAGCAAAGATTATCAGGTGCTTCCTTGGGGAGGAGGAAAGTGACCACAGGTGATATTGGAGTTGGACAGCTGGCTAGCTGGTGAGAATGTGGTTGACATAGGTGCAACAGCGTGCTTATGTGTGCATGCCCACGATGTCCCCTGGCGTTTGATGAAACATCAGAGAAAGCACCCCAGTTCAAAGCTGGATTAAAGTTGGCTTTTGGGCCCCCAAGCTCTGATAGACTTGTCTCATCATGGGGTTGGGAGGTAAACCACATGGGCAAGAGAAGGAGAGTGGTACTGTATGTATTAGAGAAGATGGGGTGATGGACATAGAGGAGAGAGTAGGAGGATGAGGAGCAGATAAAAAAGAAGTGGCATAAATCAATAGCAAAAAAAATAATGTTTTACCAGGTAAACATACAGAGACAAAGTACATAATAACCCTCATTTACAGATTCACTTTTTACTAGCTGTGAGGGCAAATAGGGTGGGGGGTAGAAAACATTATCGGCCAAACTAGTCGGATCTCAGGGTTCCCTTCTGCCATCACCTTCTACTTTTCTATGATTCTGTGATTGATTTGGGGATCAACTGGACAGTAAGCAACAATATGTAAGAGTTATGAAGACAGATCATAAATAGTATTACACAATATTCAAAGACTACAGGAACAGCAATGCTGGAAGGTACTGTACAGTATTATATGATAAAAATGGCAAAGTGCAAAAATTATATTATCTACAAATTCAACTGTTTATAGACAATCAAGGAAATATGTTACAACTATTTAGCCATGGCTCATTTTTAATGGTGTCCTTTATGACAGCTCCCTTATTTATTGTAGGTACAAAAGGTAACACCTTATATATAAAGGTTACTATGAGCACTCATGTGCTATTCCAGTCATGACTGAATACTTTTAGGGTGCCAGCCCCACCACTTCCACCAGTTATCTATTCTATGACTCCACAACCCTCCAGTGAAGTAGACCTTCCTTGCATTCCTCCTGACTTTACCCACACTTAACCTCCAATTATGTCCTCTTGTGACTGTGTCTCTATTTCAAACAAACAGGTCTTCACTTTACACCTTCATTATACCACTCAGAAACATATATGTTCCTATCATGTCCCTCCCCCCTCATCTGATCTCCAGCGAGTACATGTTCAGGGCCTCTAGCCATTCCTCATAGCATCTGCCTTGTTGGATCTAGCTGATTTTAGTGACCCTTCTCTACACTGCCTCCAGCCTGTCTGTATCCTTTCTCATGCTAGGGCTCCAAAACTGGGGCCAGTATTCCAGGTGAGGCCTCAGCAATGATTTGTTTAGGTGAAGTATCATGTCACCTTACTTCTCTTGCTATTGAAACCCTCCAGTACAACCCAGCATACCTTAGTGCACTGGATGGTTTGCTTGAGGCAGTCATTGATGATGAAATGTAGATCCTTCCTTTTGTTGTGGTGGTCAGCCTGACTCCTTATATCCAATACTTCATGCATGGGTTCCTTTTCCCTAAGTACATCACCTTGCACTTCTTGGTGTTAGATCTCAACTGTCAGATCTGTGACCCCCCCCCTTCCAGTGCCTCTTAAGTCTTTCTGAAATGTTTTAATTCCTTCCTTGATATCTGCCCTGCTGCATTGTGTTGCATCATCAGAGCAAAGAGGTATATCTTGCCCTAGAAAGCTTCCCTATGTCACTAATGAACATACTGAATAGGATGGGTCCCATGACCAATCCCTGTGGCACTCAACTTGTGAATCCCCCGTCTCAACAACATACCTGCATTGGCAGTAAATGGTATCCAGCATTCAAGTTAAGTAGTTCTATGTCAATGTTTACCAGGTCATATGGAAGGCCAGAGATGGGTAAATTCCTGGGTTTGTGAACAGGGGAAAGCAACTGGGTAGGGAGTCAGAAAGGGGGTGAATAACCTTCCCGAACTTATCAGGGAAGTTTATTTTGTTTATTTATTTTATTTAATGGTACTGGAATTGCAAACCTTTGAGTCAGAGATTCATTTACAAAGGCTCCACGTCAGAGTATACAGAACAATGTAGACAAACATCTAACAAGATACAATTGATGTATAAAATACAGGGCATAACATTCCTATAGAAGTAGTAGCTAAGGTTTGACATAACAGGTTACACAAAGAAAACTAGTGCTTGTAAGAAAATTAATATAAAATTAGAAAATTAATAGCAAAAATGCAATAGAACTAAGGTGTAATTAAGTTAAGGTTATACTGAAGGTTTGTGGAAGAGTAATTTGAATAGAGGTGTTTGGATACTACAGATACATAAATTATGCCATTATTTGGTTCCGATACAACTTAAAGCCAGATATTTTGTTTGGATCAGATAATGATTATTTGGTTTGATTATTCAATTATTCTCTTTTCCAGCATCATTTAATGGGACTTGTTCTCTGCCAGTCTGATCTGGGACTTTCAGATTTGCCCATGATAGTAACAGTCTGTTGGCTATACAGATAAAAGGCTGATGTGGATGTTCATTACTTACAGTAGCACCTCATCTCCACATTTGTCCTCTACACCCATCATCTCTACACCACCACCACCACAATAAAGGTGTTAGCAGGAGCTATGAGGGATTTAAAAAAAAACCTGTCTGCTTTAGGGCTGTCCCTTTAAGACCTCAGGCTTGCTCTGCCTGCAGCGGCTATTGGTAAGGCACTCAGGGAAAAGTGTTTTTGAGACTCACATGGGAGCTCCATAAAAAGGGATCATGCAAGAGAGTGAGAAGAGATGAATAACAATAATAATAATAATTTTACTTATTAAGCACAATTCAAATACCAAAACGCTGTACAAAAATATGAGATCATAAAAACTTTAAAAAAGTAACAATTAAAATCCAGTCATATCATATCAACTACTGTAATTACTCAGAGTTAATAACAAAAGCAAGATTAAATTAATGGGTTTTCAGTGCTATTTTGAAGCTCTCCACAGTCTGGCACTCTCAAACCCAATGAGGCAGAGAATTCCACAGGGTAGGTGCTACCAAAGCAAATGAATGAACACCAGAAGTTTTCAATTGCACCCTGGGAACCTCTAGCAATCCCTCGTCAGCAGAACGGAGAAGGGAGAGGGAGTGGTAGGGGCAGAGAAGCTCTTGCAGGTAACTCGGACCCTGTCCACGTAGGGCTCTGTACGTCAGCAAGCCAACCTTAAAGGTGATCTGCCACTGTAATGGCAGCCAGTGCAGTGCATACAGCACAGGAGTAATATGGCTAGATCAAGAAAGCCCAGTCAGTAACCTGGCTGCCGCATTCTGCACTAGCTGCAAAATGCAGATATCAACCCCTGGTAGCACTAGGTAGAGGGCATTACAGTAATCCAAGCAAGAGGTAACACAGTCATGGACCAATGTTGGAAGGTTGCCAACAGAACCAGGTGACTAGTCCGAGCGATGTTCCTCAGATGATAAAACGAGGTCTTGACAACGGATGACACCTGAGACTTCAGGGTCAATCCCTCATCAAGAATAATTATAATGCCTAAATGACGCACCTGTTCGGAGGTCCTTAGCTGGCAATCACCCAGTACCAGACCAGATGATCGCCTGCCAAAGGCCCCTCTTCTCCGCGACCCGGGTCTGCAACTAAAACCTCAGTCTTGTCAGAATTCAGCTTCAACTTCAAATAGGTCTGGCATGCTCGTGCACACAAATGCTACTATACCTCAAGTTTCTTAAATCGAATGTTTATTATTGATTGATAAGTCCCAACGTTTTGCCTAATATTAGGCTTCTTCAGGGGAACTGTAAAGCATTGATCAAATAAATATAATCAATATTTTCAAAAAACAATGTTTCAATTATGAACTCACTAGTTCAGTTTTTCTCTCAGTCCTGACCATACCACTCAGAACAGTTGCATACATGATTACTCTACTATTATATGTAAAATGATAATACACCTCTGTAAATAAATCAAATACAGTCTGACAATACAAAATTAGTTAAAAAATACAAATAAAAAAAAAACTTAAAAAAACTTGAAAAAACTTTCTCCCATAATAGGCTACCAAAATTAAATGCATGAAATAATTGCCTTACTTTTTAACACTGCCGGCTAGGGCCAAATGATTGCCTCACCTTCTAAGGAGTTACCTTTCTTGTATAATCACTTTAAACAAATAAAATAAAGGTTTTTAATCAGATGTCCAATCATCTCAACAAATTTATAATGTTATCAAAGGTACTATAAACATTTACCTCTCTATTTATTCACTTAATCTTTAATTCAGAGTGATCCTCTCCTAATAATTGTATCAAAAACTCTAAGACATGAAAGATAAAAAAGGAGGGGGGGCAAAGAAAATTAGCTCATAATCAGCTATCATAAATTATTACAGCGTTTCACTTTAAATGTATCATTAAGGTTTTTAACTCCTTCTTGAAAATATTTAATCATTGTGTAGTTTTCTTCAAAACTTGATAGAAATACAGCATTCTTAGAGACCTGTATACTATAAAGCTGTGTCACAATGCACTACACATTTTCAAGTTTAAATCTATAAACCCTCCACAAAACTAATTTCAGTTTCTCAGACATGAAGTTCTTTACTAGTACATCATTCAACTATGTGCAAAAACAGTTCTGTGTACATAATTTTCTAATAGCCATGTGCTTCTGGCGTCTGGCGCATCACGCTTTGCAAATATAAATCTCCTGTTAAAATGCCTATAATGCTATAAATGTTTACATTCTACATTTCATAGGCACTTTGATAGGGCAATCACAATTCTACACTCTAATCATTGAGATTTACTTGCCCAAGCTTTTCTGCTTTATGCTCTACTTGAACAAATGTTAACTTGTGAACTGCACTTCACTTGTCTTCATTACATATCACATCACTCTCATTTTTTCAGTGTATAATGCTTGAATCTAAAAAACTCCTAACTGATAGTGAAGAATTTATGCAGAGCGTGATGCGCTTGTGCTTCTTAAGCACTTTGGTAAAGCAATAACAATTATACACTCTAATCATTAAGATTTGCTTGCCGAAGCTTTTCTGCTTTACACGCCACTTAAACAGATATTAACCCTGTAAATCATACTTCACTTGTCTTCACTGCATATTTCATTCACTCTCATTTTTTCAGCATATAATGTTTAAATCTAAAAAACTACTCACTGATTATAAGAAAACTTACGTAGAGTGTGGTGCGCTTGTACCTCTCCTAAGGACGGACTGGCAGCATCGGGCACCTAGCTGGCCAACCTCTTTATGTCAGGGAGAGGAGTCATGTGACAGCATGCAATACATCATCACACCTTGCCAAAGCAAGGTAGTCACCACAGTGACTAATGATTCCTCTCCCTGACATAATTCAGCCCCGTGAAGTTTCCTGGATACTTTGCAACTATTCTTGCCATGATTTAACTACTGTACATTTCCTCTATATTTATTACTCAATTTTTCTCAAGCTTCTATCATAAAGTACTACTTGAAAAAGAGGACTGTATTCCTCACTTGCTTTTCAACATTATCAAAATAACATCAATAATCTCATGCTGCAGGTGGTGGGGAGGAAGGGGAAGATTATGTGTGGAGGGTCTTTAAGGAAGGGGGGTTATTTTAGGAGTGAAACATTTTCAAGAATACATTTAATTTGAACAAGTTATTTTCCCTAAAACTTAATTTATCCTTTCATCCACTGTTTCACTATTAGTAGATCCCTTTAGTACTTCATTTTACCACTGTTTCCCCTTCTTTCAACATTAAATCACTAGATCACTAAATAAGGTGTTATCACTATTCTATCCTATCGTTAGCTACATTCTTTCAGTGTACATAATGCAGTATCCTTATCCAGGCCATACTCTTTCTCTTTTACCATACTTTTCTTAATCTCTCCAGCATACTTGATAGTTAACATCTTCATTCAAACTCCATTTCTCATAAATCAGGCCCATCTCATATATCCAAAACATCTCTCTCTTTTCTATTAACTCATTATGACTACCACCTCTATCTGATACTAGGACTGGTTCAAGTCTCCAAAATCTAATTTGTATTGGAGACTGCCCTCTTTCATTGAAATGTCTAGCCAAAGGGGAATGTTCATCCTTGTTCCGAATTCAGTTTTTATGTTCTGAGATTCTCATTTTAAGTTCTCTCACCGTCTTACCAACACATAGTTGGTCACAGGAACACTGAATAAGGTATATCACCCCCACGGTTGCACAAGTTATATGTGATTTGATCATATATTCTTTACCCATATGTGGGTGCCTATAAGATGTTTTTCATGAAGTATTACCACACGCTGCACATCTACCACATGGATACATTCCATTGTTAAGGGGACCCAGTAATAATTGAGATTTTCTAGGAGTCTCTCTCCAATGCTGTGTATGAACTAATTTATCCCTTCCCATGGGTGCCCTTTCAGAAACCACAAATGGTTTCTGGCAAAAAATTTCTGAAGTTGTTGGACTTATTTGCAAGATGTTCCAATTATTTAAAATAATCCATTTAAGTTGTGGTATGATATTATTGTGTACAGTGCCAAAAACCAAGGGGTTGTTATTCTTCTCCATGGACTTCATAGGTGTTACTAGTGCTAAAAGTTATTGTCTTGATTTCATTGATAACTTGGCCTGTGCTTGTTCTAAATTGCTTTTATGGTATTGTCTCTCTCTGAATCTTGCCTCTATGTTTTTTTCTTCTATCTTATATTCTTTTTCTGTACTACAGTTGTGACGAGCCCTCAAAATCTGTGAATAGGGAATACTCTCAATAAGTTTAGTAGGATGAAAGCTTTTTTGGTGTAAAGTCATATTCCCATCTGTTGCTTTCCTGAATAATTTAGTTTCTAATTTATTCTTGCTACTGTAAATCATAATATCCAAAAAATCTGTTTTCTATCATAAGTGAAAGTAAAGGACAAATTAGAATCACTACTATTCATATATCCTTGAAACTGTTTTAATGATTCTACACTACCAGTCCAAATTAGCATTATATCATCGATAAATCTCTTCCAAAAGAGAATTTTATCCTTTTAAATATTTCCCATTTCTGTGACCCCGAAAATAAATGTACTTTCAAAGTCATGCATGAATGCATTTGCATAACTAGGAGCCTTCGTGCTCCCCATAGCTGTTCCTCTGACTTACCCATAATATTGTTCTTCAAACTTAAAATAGTTCTTGTATAAAACTGTTTCTGCCAGATCCTGTAGAATCATACTTCACTTGTCTTCACTGCATATTTCATTCACTCTCATTTTTTCAGTGTATGCATTGTGACACAGCTTCATAGTATACAGCTCTCTAAGAATGCTGTATTTCTATCAAGTTTTGAGGAAAACTGCACAATGATTAAATATTTTCAAAAAAAAGTTAAGAACCTTAATGATACATTTAAAGTGAAACACTGTAATAATTTATGATAGCTGATTATGAGTTCATTTTCTTTGGGTCCCCTCCCCCTTTTTTTACCTTTCATGTCTTTAAAGTTTTTGATACAATTATTAGGAGAGGATCACTCTGAATTAAAGATTAAGTGAATAAATAGAGAGGTAAATGTTTATAGTACCTTTGATAACTTTATAAATTTTGTTGAGCTGATTGGACATCTGATTAAAAACCTTGATTTTATTTGTTTAAAGTGATTATACAAGAAAGGTAACTCATGAGGAAGCGAGGCAATCATTTGGCCCTAGACGGCTGTGTTAAAAAGTAAGGCAATTATTTTATGCATTTAATTTTGGTAGCCTATTATGGAAGAAAGTTTTTTTCAAGTTTTTGTAAGGTTTTTTTTATTTGTATTTTTTAACTAATTTTGTATTGTCGGACTGTATTTGATTTATTTACAAAGGTGTATTATCATTTTACATATAATAACGGTAGAGTAATCTTGTATGCAACTGTTCTGAGTGGTATGGTCAGGATTGAGAGAAAAATTGAACTAGTGAGTTCATAATTGAAACATTGTTTTTTGAAAATATTGATTATATTTATTTGATGAATTCTTTACAGTTCCCCTGAAGAAGCCTAATATTAGGCGAAATGTTGGGACTTATCAATCAATAAACATTTGATTTAAGAAACTTGAGGTGTAGTAGCATTTGTGTGCATGAGCATGCCAGACCTATTTGAAGTTGTTTGAATTCATAGATACATAGACAGTGTCAGCAGATAAGGGCCTATGGCCCACCCAGTCTGCCCATTTGAGCTTGTAAGTTCAGTTTATGTTTTCCTAGAAGTCTGTTGCCCCCTACCCCTGACCTCTAGAATTCCTTTATGTCTATCCCATGCATTCTTAAATCCTGTGATTGTTTCAGCCCCCACCACTTCCTCTGGCAGGGTGTTCCACTTGTCCACTACCCGTTCTGTGAAGAAATTCTTCCTCATGTTTCCTCTGAATCGTCCTCCCTCCAACTTCATCCCATGCCCTCTAGTCCTGGAACATCTTTTTCATTTAAAAATAGTGTATTCCTGCACCCTGTTCCTCCCTGTAAGATACTTGTATTCTCTACCATATCCCCTCTCTCCCTCCTCTCCTCCAGGGAGTACATGTTCGGTTCCTTCAACCTGTCTTCATAGGACTTGTGATGCAATCCATGCACCATCTTTGTTGCCCTCCTCTGAACCTTCTCTACCCTCTCTATGTCCTTATGTAGGTATGATCTCCAGAACTGTACACTGTACTCCAGGTGGGGCCTCACTAGTGTCTTGTATAGCGGAATTATGACCTCCCTTTTCCTGCTGGTGATGCCCTGCCTAACATCCCAGCATCCCTATTTGCTTTAACTGCTGCCTTGTCACACTGTTTCCTCACCTTGAGGTCATCAGAGATGATAACCCCAAGATCCCTTTCCTACTTGGTGCATGCTATATCCTCACCCCCAACTGATATATTGTGCCAGGGTTTTGTGCCCCATATGCATTATCTTGCACTTCTTTGCATTGAATTTCAACTGCAAACCCTGACCATTCTTCAAGTTTCTGCAGGTCCCTTCTCATTCTGTCTACACCCTCTGGTGTGTCTACTCTGTTACAGAGCTTTGTGTCATCAGCGAACAGTGAAATTCTGCCTTCTAGGTCCTGCAAATGTCACTGATGAAGATGTTGAATAGGACCAGTCCCAGCACTGATCTCTGTGGTACCCACTGGTCACTCTTCCTCTGTGGAGTGACAGCCATTTACCACCACCCTCTGTTTCCTGCCACCCAGCCAGTTACCTACCCACCACTACTGTCCTGCCCCACCCATATTCCCAGTCTGTGTGTAGTCTTCTAAGTGGCACAGTGTCAAGGCCTTGCTGAAGTCCAGATAGGCCATGTCCACTGCCCTCCCCTGATCCACCTCCCTAGTCACCCAGTCAAAAAATTCAACGAGGTTGGTCTGACATGACCTCCACCTGGTGAAACCATGCTGCCTTGGGTCCTGTAGTCCATTGACAACCAGATGTTCCACCAATCTCTCCTTCAATAGTGCTTCCATGATCTTCCCCACTACTGAGGTGAGGCTGACTGGTCTGTAGTTCCCTGCTTCCTCTTTGTTCCCACTTTTGTATAAGGATACTACATCTGCTGTCCTCCAGTCTTTGGGTACCTCCCCTGTTTCCAGTGATCGGCTAAACAGGATATCCAGAGGTTCAGCCACCCCCTCTCTTAGTTCTTTAAGGACCCTGGGGTGCACCCCATCTGGCCCCATTGCTTTATCAACTCTTATCACTTCCAGTTCCTTCAAGACCCTTTCTCGTAAAGGGACTTGTGTCCATTTCTGCACCATTCTCACCCTTAGCCCTTAAGACCCATTACCTCCTCTTCCTCAGTAAAGACTGAGCAGCATCTCGTTCAATATGTCAGCTTTACTGTTGTCATCCTCCACGTGGCCCCCATCCTCCCCTTTCAGTCTCACTATCCCTCCTTTGTCTTTCTTTTTCACTTATGTACCTATAAAGGTTTTGTCCCTCTACCCACTGATTTTGCAATGTGTTCTTCTGTCTGAGCTTTGGCTTCCCTTACTGACCTCCCTGCCTCCTTTGCTTCTCCTGGTACTTCTCCTATCCCCTTCTGCCTGTGTCTTTTTGTATTGCCTGAATGCAATCTTTTTGGCTTTCACATTCTTTGCTACCTCTTTGGAAAACCATAATGGTCCCCTCTTCCTTTTCCTCTTGCTAACCTACTTAATGCCTAATTCTGTTGTTCTTGTAATCCCCATTTTAAATACTGCCCACTGTTCCTCAACCCCTGATTCCTGTCCCATTCCCCTTAATGCCTCTTTCAAGTATCTCCCCATTTTCCCAAGGTCTGCCCCCCAAAATCCAGGATACGTGTTTTTGTGTGGTTTGGTTCTGCTCTTTCTGTGATTTCAAACCACAATGACTGGTGGTCACTGTTCCCCAGGTGCTCCCCCACTGTTACCCCCATCACACTGTCCCTTTGTGAGCACAAGGTCCAGTATTGCCTTCTGCCGAGTTGGTTCCATGACCAGTTGCTTGAGGAAGGCACCCTGAAGGGAGTCCAGGATAAATCTGCTCCTAGTTGATGCTGCTGCTGGGATGCTCCAGTCCACGTCTGGAATATTGAAGTCTCCAACCAGTACTACCTCACCCTTGTCTGCCATCCTTTGGATGGCTAGCATCAGCTCCCTATCTGTTTCTTCCTCCTGGGCTGATGGTCTATAGACCACACCTGTGCGGATGGTTGTCCCCATTTTCCTTTCCAGCTTAACCCCAGTATCTCTCCCCCATTTTGTTCCTCCTGGATCTCTGTGGCCCTTATGTCATTTTCACATACAGTGCCACTCCTCCCTTCCTGCCTGCTCTGTCTCTTCTGAATATGTTGTAGCCAGATATGGCCATCTCCCAGTCGTAGTTATCATTACACCAGGTTTCAGTGATGGCCACAATGTCCAGGTCTGACTGCACCATGACAGCCTCCAGATATTCCATCTTGTTGCTAAGGCTCCTGGCATTTGCACACATGGCTTTCCATGATTTGACCTCCCTAGACTGTTTCGCTGTTCTACTCCAGCCCCTTCCTTGGTTGTCCTTTGTCTCTGATTCTCCTTGCTGTCTGCCCTTCTGCTGAATGTTGCCCCTTTTCTGCCTATCCACCTCTTGGGCACTAATCTCCATCTTTTGCACACTGCTTTGCAGAGATAGCCACTCCTCCTCACCGGAAAATTGGCAAGCTCCACCGAATATACAGCAAGAATTTTGTTTGGAATTATATTAGCGATTTCCCTGGACATATGGTGTTTAGAATTCAGCTTCAGCCAGTTGGCACTCATCCAGTTTTGGATCATGGATAGGCAGGTGTTAAATACCGAGAGCACAACATCCTGGCTGAGTGTAAAGGACATGTACAGCTGAGTATCTTCCGTATAGCAGTGAAAACTCAGCCCGTACTGCCTTATGATGTCCCCCAATGGCAACATGTACACCACAAACAACATGGGGGAGAGCACTGAGCCCTGTGAAACCCCACATGGCAGGGAGAAAGTATCAGAGGAATAAATCCCTGACACTGCTCTCTGAGACCTGCCAGTGAGGAAAGACCAACCGCAGGCACTCAAGCAGTACCCCATGGTCCACGTGTCAAATGCTGCCGAGAGATCAAGGAGGACCAAAATAGTATGGCTCCTCCGATCTTCCGTGACAAGGAAGTCATTGAGCACCCAAACAAGAGCAGTCTCAGTACTGTGCCTTTTCCTGAAACCCGACTGTAAGGGATCATAGATGTCATGGATGGCAAGCTGATCCTCCAGCTGCAGCCCAACCACCTTCTCAATAACCTTAAACACAAAGGGAAGGTTAGAGACGGGCCTGTAGTTGGCAAGACAGTCTGGGTTGAGAGACGATTTCTCAAGAAGGGGAGTCACCACTGCCTCTTTCAAAGAATCAGGGAATTCTCCAGTCTTTAACAAGCTCTGGACTATCTCTGCCAGCTGGGAGTAGCTGGGAGGCTGGCAGCTGCAAACAGACTGACCATTGCAAATCTGTTGTGTTAAATTGTACATCACACTGAATGAAAACTCCTTTATTTCTCTTTTTGTATCTCTGCTGAAGTAAAGTTGAATTTATCCCCTTCAAAATCAGTGGCTATGCAAAATATTTGTCTGTGAGGGTTCCCTTGAAACACTGCCCAGCCCAATGCCCTCTCACACTGGCCAAATGGGTCTGATGGGAAGATTGGATTAATAACGGGACAATGACAAGGAAGAAACTCAAGTGTCATGAGTGACTTTAATGCAAGTCATGGCACTTAATTCCTGGACTCCTACATCAGTAAAGGCAGTAACTTAATTCTGTCCCTTCACTCAGTGCTGTAAATCTCTGCCAGACAAAATCCATGTTGTCATTTTAAAATCAAATGGGCCAAACAATTTAACACAATTTTAACTGTTTGTGCTAACTTCCACTGCAGTGCTAACTTTAAAATAACCTCTTGTCACTCCAAGAAAGACTGTGACTTACTGATGAATTTAACAAAGTAAGTGCAGTTCAAGCAATGATGAGGCGAGCCACCTCATACAACCAACAGATAGATACACAATGCTCCACTCTCTCACTCCTCAAGAGTGAGGAGGATGACAACACCAGTGGTGCAAGTTAACAACTACTGAAATGCACTGTATAGCCTGTAGCTTCTACTAACTTACCACATGACTGTCACAGCAGTCTGCTAACAGTGTCAATGTGGTAAGTTAAGATGAAGTTCACGGAGCATGCCCCCCAACCCACCCATCTGCCGATCCTGATTAACATGACATATACTGCTTACTATAGCACAGCAGTTTTGAAAGTCAATGTGTACACACATGTCAGACAGACAGGAGTGGGCTGTGATCATGGGGGGAGGAGCGAGAAGGGAATGAATGTCTGGTTTGTGATGGGGGCAAGAGTAGGTGAGGATTAAAAAAGAAAAAGTGAAAAAAGAAAGGAGTTGCAATTTCCCAACAGAAGACTGGCTGTAATGATGGTCCGACATTCGCCTGACCTGCCCTCCCTCCTCACTACGCCACTGCTCCTGGCACCTCTACTGGGAGTGGAAAGCCAGAGAAAAGAGACAAGCCAAAAGGAACTACAATACAGTTGCAGAAGCACTTCACTACCGGTGCACATGCTGAACTGAAATGTTAAACCTGCAGTTCAGGGAAGGGGGGGTCACCAGACTCTTCCTCCTCCTCCTGCTTTACATATGCCATACACACTTAAACACCCCTTGCTTACTTTGTTTTCAAATCCTCCTGCCCCTCCTCATTCTCCAGTGCTTTGCCTCTGGTGTGGCTCTTAACTACTGTACCAAATTGCCTTTAGCTTTGGCGACAATAGACAAGCCAAAAAGAACTACAGTAGAGTTTCAAAAGCACTTCTCAACTGGTGACCACGCACTGAGCCACTTGTAAGTTCTTGGTTCCATACTGCTCTGCCACCGATTGCAGTGGCCCCTCCCTCAAAACAGCATTTTGAGGATGCTAAGTGGGAGAGCAGAAGGCAGTCCTTTCAATAGAAAATGATTGGTATTGGAGGAGGGCTGTGTACACTGACTTTGTTAAACTTTGCAAGCTACATTTTATGTTTGGGTGTGGCATATAAACATGATATTACCCATAAACATGAAATGTGGCTGAAAAGTTTAATAATAAAAGCACCACAGCCCCATTCCCACTTAGTATCATCAAAATGTTGTTTTGGGTGTGGGGCTACAACAATGCATGGCAGAGCAATACGGAACCAGGGACTTTGAAGGGTTCCTATTAAGTTATAGAACTTAAAGCATTTTCTCTTTCACAAGAATGCAGTGTGCACATATATGGAACCCAAATAAACAGAAGAGAAAACGAAATAAGTGCCTCAGCTGGAATTTGAACCTAGTCTGCCTGGAATATTGTTCCAGTTTTGCTACCAGCTGCACTACTAGGACATCTGGAAACCTAGGACTCCCAAAAGCATCTCAGTCTTTCTCTAACGTGCAACCTGGCTTAGCCCAGACAATTACATTTTCATTCATAAGGGTGCCGTGTGCACATATGCAGAACCCAAACAGAAGAGAAGAAGAAGTAAGAGCTTTGGCCAGGATTTGATCCCAGACTGTTCCAGTTGTGCTATCAGCTGTACCACCAAGGCAACTAGAAACCTAGGACTCCCAGAAGCACCTTACTCTTTCTCTAATACACTTGTTTCTTTCTCTGTTGTGTTTTTTTGGGGTTCTGTATACGTGCACACTGAACCCTTGTGAATGAAAATGTAATTATCTATGCAGCACCAGGTTGTGCATTAGAGACAGAGTAAGGCTCAGGTTTCCACTTGCCTTGGTAGTGTAGCTGTTAATGCAACTAGAATGGTATTCAGTGTGGCCTGGGTTCAAATCTCAGCTGAGGCACTTATTTCTTTCTCTCTTCTGTTCTTTTGTTTTCCAGATATGTGTACATACCGCACCCCTGTGAATGTAAATGTAATTAATGATCTGTGCAGCACCAGGTTGTGAATTAGAGAAAGAGCAAGGTGCTTCTGGGAGTCATAGGTTTCCAATTGCCTTTGTGGTGCAGCTGGTAGCACAATTGGAACAGTATTCTAGGTGACCTGGTTTAAATCCTAGCTGAGGCACTTATTTCTCTTTTCTGTTTGAGAACTTAAAACTCAAGCAAATGAGTCACTGTAACAAAGCCTATAGCAAGACACTGAGGATGCTGGGGGGGTGCATTAGGAGGGGTTTTGATAGCAGTGCACGCGATGTGTTACTGCCTCTACATAGACCCCTGGTGAGGCCTCATCTGGAATACTGTGCTCAGTTCTGGAGTTCAGACCTGAGGAGGACATAGACAGACTGAAGTCAGTGTAGAGAAGGGTCACCAAGATGTTCCTGGTCCAGCAAGGAAGGTCCTATGAGGAAAGACTGGTGCCTCTAGATATGTACTTGCTGAGGCCAGGTGCAAGAGGTGGAAGTGATAGAAACATGTTTGTTTCTGAGGGGTATTAACAGGGTGAATAGGGAGGACCTGTTTGTAAGGAATAAAGCCACTTTCACAAAGGAGGAAAGACTGGAATTTTGTGGGGGCAAGTTCAAGAGACGGGAGAAAGTTTTACATCACAGAAATGGTAGTGGAACTGTGGAACAGACTGTTGGCAGAAGTTGTGGGGACAGCTACCCTAAATGGGCTTAAACATTGCAGGGACAGGGCAAGGGGACTCATAGATCATCTTGGGAGGGGCAACATGGAATTCAGGTGGTAAAGAAATGGGGAAAGAGGGAGACAGTTCACCGGTACAGTATAGTAGGTCAGTGGGATGAGTTAGTATAGCATAGGTAGACTTGATGGACCCTTGGTCTTCTTCTGCCATCTGATTCTATGTTTCTCTATAAATTAGGGGTGTGCACAGGGCTGGGTCAGAGAGATGGGTCAGCTGAGTTTTGCCTGGCATGATCCCACTGGGCTAAATTGGGTCATGGCAGGTCCAACCTGTTTCTGACCCAAACCCTTTTCTTAACTTATCCCCCCTTTTATTTATATTTTCCTCTTTGCAGGGCTGAAGACAGGGCAGAGAGAGAGAAGAAGAGAGAGAGAGAGAGAGAGAGAGAGAGATAGTGAGTGAGCCCCCCCCCAATTCCTCCACTTTGCTGCTGATGATGTCACTATATCAGGTGACTGAACTTGGAGGAGTCAGACAGGAGTCAGCTGACAGAGATTGAGTTGAACTGATGAATGAAGTCTGGATGGCAGGAGTTGGAACCGGAGGGGGCAGTGCACAAGGCGAGCATGAGTCCTCATGTGGCGGGGCACTGGCACATTGGCAGCAATGCATGAGAGAGGAGCAAGAGGAGACAGACAAAAGGATGGCAGTGGCTGGCAGGATAAGAGTGACAGCAGGAGACACCAGTTGGAGGAGGAGGGCAGAGGTAGCAGGCTCAGCTTTCATGCTTGGAGACAGCTGGCAGAAGGACTATGGGCCAATCACACGATACCTTTATTTATGCTTCAGCCCTGAATGGATGCACATAGTGCCAGTTAAAGGGAGGGGGAGGAGGAAGAGAGAAAATTAGACTGCCTTCTGTGACAGATGTAATGGGGAGCTGGCAGATCATGGTGCTGCAGACACATCATGTAACAGAAGAAGAGAGTGTCTGAAAGTGACAGGGAGGCAGTCGGCTCAGCTGAGGGAGATCATGCAGATACAGTGCTAATTATTGACTGCTGCTGCATTGAAAATAAAAGTTAACTGAAGAAAAAATACTAGATGAAAGGAAAAAAAACATTCAGCACGCAAAAAGGGCAGAAAGTAATATGATTATACTCAAACTGAAGGCACGGAAAAATAGTGCAGGTTGGGGGATGGTGACTAGTGCTCTGCTGCTCCATATAGTCGGGGAGTGAGATCTGGTATTGGGAATGAATCAGAACCATACCTCTCAACCTTTTGTCCCCCAAATGTGGAACATTGCCTGTCAAAATGTGGAACAAATGGGCAAAATGTGGAACACTTAATCAAATCTTTACCTAAGAAGCTCAAAACACTGTTAAAATGTAGCATTTGTGTTCAGAAAGTCTGTTATTAATTGAATAATATATTTTTTGCATTATTTACTATGGATTTTTGCTTTAAAATGTTGACTTTGAATGTGGAACAAGTCCTCACAATGTGGAACAGGGAATTTTTGTGAAGTAAAATGAGGAACGTTCCTCGTAATGTGGTACAGTTGAGAGGTATGATCAGAACAGTGTTTACTTTATGGTCTTGGGCTAATTGGAAAAAAGAGGAAGCAGAATAAAAAACTCTTTGTTAAAGGTTAATTTGTGAAGAGACAAAGATAAAAGATTTGAAACAGATTATTAGAATCCTCAGAACCATAACAGAGCACACCTGGGGGCAGGGGCTAAATAAATAATTGTGGGAGAGAGAGAGACAAAGAACCTTCTTTTAAAAAAACATACTATTTGGAGTAGTCAGTCTGATCAGTCAGTGTTATGCGCTTCCACTTTTTGCTTCCTGTCATGCCTGGCTGCCTTCTGTCATGTCTACTTCTGTACTGCTCTGGCAGTTGCCTGAAAGGCTAGTTGTGGTTTAAGCACTGAGTTATTTTTACTTTAAAAAACAATCTGTAGGACAGTTTAATCAGTATGGTGTGCCTCTGCTTGTTGCCACCTAGTGTGCCTGGCTGTCTGCTCTCATGTCCACTTTTGTACTGCTCTCTCACAAATGCCCAAAGGGTTAGTTACAGTATTAGCACTTGGCCATTTTTCCTAAAAAAGAAAACAAACAAAAAAGACAAATTATAGGATCAGTTAGTCAGTGCACCTCTGTTTGTTGCCACCTAGCTTGCCAGTCTACCGGCTGTCATGTCCATCTGTGTACTGCTCTCTGACAGTTGCCCGAGGGGCTAGTTGCAGTTTAAGCACTTGGCTACTTTCCTTAAAAAAAATTGTAGGACAATTCAGACAGCATAGTACACCTCTGCTTGTTGCCAGCTAGTGAGCCTGGCTGTCTGCTGTTACATCCACTTTTGTACTGCTCTCTCACACTTGCCTAAAGGGCTAGTTGCAGTTTAAGCAATTGACTATTTTTCCTTAAAAAAAAAATAATTGTAGGACCATTCGGTCAGTGTAGTGCACCTCTGTTTGTTGTCACCTAGCGTGCCTGTGTGTCCACTGTCATGTCCACTTATGTACTACTGTCTCACAGTTTCCGAAAGGGCTAACTGCAGTTTAAGCACCTGGCAATTTTATTTTAAATTTTTTTTTAAACTAGTGTGCAGTCACATAAATATCCCTATCTATATCATATGCAGTTGTGTGCAACCAATATTGAGACAACAAGAATACTAGAGCCTGGAGAGGCAAAGGTAAAGGTAAGGTACCTGCCTGTCTTAGATCCTCGTCTAAGCCTATACCCAGAACCAAAAACAAAATAAGGCTCTGGAGGCCAAATCAACAAGACAAGCACAAGAAGCAAAGAAGACATTGTCAAGTCCATTCCAACTGGTGACATGTAGCAGGTCAAGTCGGGTTATAAAGCTCGAAGCTTCAGCCCTGTGAAACTTTCAGGACTGCCACTGACATCAGGTGCCATCACCACATCATCATCATCATCATCATCATCACCTTTATCATGTATGCAGAACCAAATTGCAGTTTGTTCTGCATCATCCCAGCATCCTGCTTCGGTTCAAGTGCCTTCTTCTCCAGTTCTACCACATACAGATTTGGTACCGGCAGTTGCTGAGGCTGAGCTAAACTCTCCCTCTGATTCTGAGCTTGAGTTTCATCATGAGAATGATGATGATTCCTGTGACAAAAATGACAACTCACATGTGTTTGACAGAGACGGTATACCTACTGATTTTGACCCTAACATGGTGATGATGTTGAGGATGCATCTAATGATGATGATGTAGTGTCACATGAAAATAATGATGCCACAATCACACCCAGTTGTGACAAGAGTAAAACCCCTTCCTTTGCCTCCTTGCCCAGTGCCAAGGAGATAACAGTGACCAGATACACTACTATTACTTCCACAAGTTCTTCCTACTATCTGCCTCTGCCACCATCAGTAGGCCTCTGCCTGCTTCTACTTCCAGCCCCAGTTTGGTTCCTATGACTCCTGCTGCACCTCCATTAAGACTCGGAGCACAGTCATGTTCCTTGCCTGACTTTAATGCCAAAAAAGTACCAGCATGGTCTGGAATCACTTTTTGATATAGCCCACTGATGAACTTAAAGCATTATGTGTGCACTGCAAAACAACCATTAGTAGGGAGAAGAAACTCAGTGGCATGGGAACCACTGCCATGGGGTAACATCTAATGTGGCACCACCCCCATGTATTTGCCCATTCTACAGATCTCACTGAGCCATGTAGAGGCAATTCAGATGATGATAATTTAGATGAGTCAGAGCTGGATCATAGAAGCGATGACAGTCAGTTCACCCAATGCAATCATAGTGGCAGAGGGAGATCAGTTATGCAGCCTCCACCTCCATCACCTACAAGAAGCAGGTCAACGTCTGTGGACTTGGCAGCATCAGCTAACACAGTACTTCTATCGACAACATCGCTGGCATGGCAGAGCAGCAGCACCAGCTCTATGGCCAGTTCTTTCCCAAAAGCCAAGCAATTAACTAAAGCTCAGTCAATTGATTGCAAGACCAAATTTGACTCCAAGCAACCAACTGCATCCAAAATTACATGGTTTATTGGTGAAATTATAGGGGCTGATCTGCAGTCCTTTCCAGTTGTGGAAAATGTTGGATTCAGAAGGCTACTTGCATTATTACAGTTAAGATATGAAATACCATCCAGGTTTACATTTACCCACAGAGTAGTGTCATCGAGGCATAGATCAGGAAGCATAGGAAGATGAGGAGCAGTTGTAAAATTTGCAAGTAGCATTTTATTATTATCAATAACAGCAAAATAAAAATTGTTCAGTATAACTATTTACAAAGGTAGCACAAACAGAGAAAACAAAGATCTTCATCTGAGGATATCTCTAATTCCAAGTTTCACTCTCTCGCAAAAATATTGGTGCTCGTTTTATAGCAAGTCTTGGCCTGACAATTAACTTCTTCATCCTGAGCTCATTGAGGAGACATCCTGTTTCTCATACAATATATTAGATCTTTGTCAGTTTCCTTGCAGGTGCAACAAAATAGAACATGGTGTCCCCAGAACTGACCTCATGCTGACAACTCTGCAAAAGAGTCTGTAAACAAGCCTGAGAGGCGCTCAAACTGCATCTCAGATTAACCCCATAAATTCTAAATAGCTTTTTGCAGTCATTTCAACATTATAACTACATACATTTTAAACCAAGGGATCCCAGTCACACCTACAGATGCACATATATTTTATAGCAGATATGCAAAAGAGAAGAAAAGACAGAAACAGCAAGTGAAGGCAGAGAGATAGCGAGAGTTGGAGAATTATGAGACCATCAGAGTGATCAGTTCCTAGGTCTCACAAGAACATTTGGTTGCACAACCAGACAGACAAGAGACAGAAAAGGAGAGGATAAAACAGATCCTTGCATTTAATTCTTTCTGCATAACAAATTGTACACAGCCTTATTCAATCATGTCACAAGTAGTTCCAAAGATTTACCAAGTAGTCAAAACCTGCATTGTGCACACACTTAAGGAGTCAGAGGGTGGGGTTGTTCACTTCACAACAGATATCTGGACAAGTGCATCACCTAATGGGCATATCTGTCTGACCATATACTGTTTTTTTTCTCTCACATTCACAAAAGCAGTCTAATCTGACCCTTAAAGGGCAGAACAGGGGAAAAGAACTGCTAAGTGCTAGTGTTATGGATGGTGAACACACTGCAGTCAACATATGCAATACCCTAGGAAAACTGTGAGAGGAATGGATACTCTCAAAGGGATTATGAATAGGCATGGCAGTGACAGATAATGCTGCTAACATGATAAAGGCTTTCAGTGACAGTGAGTAGTAAGAGGGAGGAGAGAGCAAATGTAAACTGCTTTGTAGACACATTAAATTTAGTTGTCTGCCAAGCTATAGACAGGAGCACATGCAGCAGCAATCTTATTGCAATAGCATGCAGAATAACCAGCCACTTCCACAGCTCTGTGAAAGCACAACTGCCACACTATGGACATTCCAGCAGCTAGCAAAACTGCCTCAACACTCCATGACAATGGGCATCACTAGTAGATGGAATTCTACATATTACATGATAGAATGATTAGTGGAACAAAAAAGAACCATGCATGCAATGGCTATGTCACATGACACTGGTGGAACTATTCGCCACTTGACAACCATGGACCGACCTCATTATATCTCTGCCCCATTTGACAGTGCTACCTGAGAACTCAGCAGCAGCAGCAGTGCCTCTATTAATCAGGTCATCCCCATGGTGCACATTGTCCTCTGCTTGACCAATGAAAATCTTGACAATGATGACTAGTCTTCTGATTTATTACAACTGGGACAAACATTAGATGACGAGTTCCATAGGTGGTTTGACAGCATATTGAAAGATAAAAAATAAGTCACAGTTGCAATATTAGATCCTCATTTTAAGGATGACTTCCTTGTTCAGGATCCCACTGATCTGCAGAAGTACAAACAGCACATAATCCAAGAGATGCAAGTGGCCCCAGCACCCTTGAAAGCACTGCTTCTTCCAGCACAACAAAGAAACTGTCCTCAGACACAGTGTTCATGTCCACTTTCCAAGTTTGCCTGTCTCTAGCACAGCTGCAAAGATCAGTGCCACACACACCATGTCAAAAACATTTGGACTTGCTTAAGTCAGATTAAAACAAAAACAAGACTACATTTAGAAATCTTGCCACGAGAACTTCGCTGCTGAAAGAATGGTTGCTGCACACCTTAATGAACCCAGAGACCCAAACCCTGAAGCAGATCCTTTGTTGTACTGGAAGTCAAAGAGATGCATTTGGCTACCTCTTGTTCAAGTTGCTGCCTGTTATCTTGGTTGTCCACCTACCAGTGTACCTTCAGAAAGGATATTTAGCACCGCTGGTGAAACAGTATCTCCAAACAGAGCTACACTTCTCCCTGAACATGTTGAACAACTGGCATTTTTAAAAGTCAGCTTGCCCACACTGAATTACAATTATGACCTGCACTATGTACAGCAGGATGGAAAGAGTCCTGTATAAAAAGGATAAATGACTAAGCAGCAGCTAGGTGCTACCTGACTTTCTCCTGGTAGGAGAAGTACATGATGAGAAAATGTACCATGGATGCCAACTTTCAACTTTACTTAAAAGCCTTAGTGCTGCAGTCTGCTGCTGAGTTTTTTCACATAGGCTAGGCACTACATCATCCACCACTATCTCTAAATGAAACAAACCATTATTTTGGGCCAAAAAAACACTAACGTGTTTTGTCACTGTCACTGTCACTGGAAATCATTATAAAATATTTATCATATATACTGGCAGCAGTTATAGACCATCTTCACTGATTTGGAAAGAAAGTTACATACAGTACTGCCTGTTATATCTATCTCTGCATGTCTTCCATTTCTCCCTTACAGGTCAAAACATTATACCTGTGTGGGACTGTACCAGTGGAGCGGGGAGTGGGTGGGATGGAACAGATGGAGGAAGAAATTATGCCACTGGTTCATTCACACCAGCCTTTCCAGTGCAGCAGATCCACACCCACTGTGAGTGTAACATAACTATTACCCTGAGTCTTCAGTTTATTTTTCCGTTCATGCCACCATTATGCCAATTACAGTTAAATTCCCTATGACATGCAATAATTTCCAAAATAAATTGTGTTGCTGCCACTGCATACCCCAGACCACTGTTACTCTTGCTGTTGTAAATTGTCCCTATGTGACTTCTCTTCACATTTCTCTCAAGATTCTGTTGCTGGCTGATACCATGTGATGCCCCAGACCACTGCCACTCTTCCTACCATAAATTGCCCCCCATGACTCCTCTTAACATTTCTCGGTTAATTATGTTGCTGGCTGATGCCCACTTGACGTCCCAGATCACTGCCACTCTTCCTGCCGTAAATTGCCCCCTGTGACTCCTCTTCACATTTCTCTCATAATTCTGTTGCTGGCTGATGCCACTTGATGCCCCAGACCACTGCCACTTCTCCTGCTCTAAAATGTTCCTATGTGACTCCTCTTCACATTTCTGTCATAGTTCTGTTGCTGGCTGATGCCACTTGACATCCCAGACCACTGTCACTCTTCCTGTTGTAAATTGCCCCCTCATGACTCCTCTTCACATTTCTCTCATAATTCTGTTTTGCTGACTGATGCCACTTGATGCCCCAAACCACTGCCACTCTTCCTGTTGTAAATTGCCCCCCGTGACTCCTCTTCTCATTTCTTCACCATAATTCTGTTGCTGCCACTGCACGTCCCAGACCACTGCACTGTCACACTTCCTGTTGTATCTGCCACTGAAAAGAGAGAACACACAGAGGTAGTTAGATGTCCTTCACTGATTTTAAATGAAAGTTACATATAGACAGTATTGTTTGTATCTATCTATGCACATATTCCATTCCTCCCTTACAGGACAAACATCTGTTGCACTAACAAGGCCAATATTACACCTGTGTGAGACTGCGCCTGTGGAGCAGGGTGGGAGGAATGAAACAGATGGCAGAAGAAATTATGCCACTGGTTCTCACCAGCCTTTTCAGTGCAGCAGATCCAGATCTGATGCGTAACATTACTCTTGTGTCAGGTGTCAGTGCGCCTCTGGACCAGAAGGTCGTGAGTTCTTGTCCCACACCAGGACTGGACTTGCAACTAAAAATCACTGGCATCCGAGTGCAGTATTGAGGGGTGCTGTACTGCTGGGGTGTGCCGTCCTTTGGATGAGACGTTAAACCGAGGTCCCTTCTGCCCATCCTGGTGTTGTCCAGGTGGAAGTAAAAGAACCCAGGGAACTCTTCGCAGAGAGCAGGGAACATTCCCGGTGTCCTGGCCAACATTCCCCTTCCCATAAACTGGTTCATGCAATTATCCAGGCTGTGTGTGGGTGATGACGTGCGATATGGCCGCCACCACACATTCAGTCACTTCACTACCAGTCTAGCATTGCTTGTAAAGCGCTTTGGGATACTGTGTATGAAAAGTGCTATATAAATGCTGATTCTTCTTCTTCTTGTGTTGTTCAACTAATTGAACCACTAATTATTGCTGTATATTACTGTTTTGATTCTGGTTCTGGTTTAAGTTCTAATTCTGATTTGCTTGATCCAACCCATTAGAAATAGAAAGTCTGACTTGCACACCCCTAATGTAAATACAGTAAAAAAACATTTTATACAGCTGATTTAGAACCTCAACAGGCAGGTCCTTGGTGTGAGCTGCCTGACTAGGTTGTGTCAAATGCTCTTTCATTTTTGGGTTCATATACCATCTTTCATGTGCAAGGTATCTGAAAGTGTATAGTAGGGCAAAACGTAGATACTAATGAAGCAGTGACTGGATGCAGTCATTTGCAATCATTGCACATCTGACATCCACATGCAGACATGGAAAACCACATGAGGACAATATATTTTATGGCTCACAGAATGTTTACCAGGAAACTAGAAGTAATCCCAGACTGCTGTGAAAAGTGTCATTGGAACATTTGCTTCCACTGAAATAACCCCCAGTGATGACTGAAAGGGTAATGAGTTGATATCTCATCAAAAGGATGGCACTTCCATCACGGCAGCAGTACAACTTCCTCTATTATAAGTTTAACTGAATATACACGAGCCTAGTGAGGCTCCTGATTCGCTACTGGATTGATCATTAACATCATAAAAATGACCAATCCAACTGCCAAACAATGCTGCGTGGCATGCATGGCTCACACCACTCTGCTCAAAACCTCTAATAAGTAAAAAACATGGTAAAACTGAAAGTTGTTGTTGAAATTAGACTTATAATCATAATAACAACCTTGGAAAAGACAGGTTTTGCAGTTGGATATGAGCTCAAGTCCTTAGTGTTTGCTTTGAACCCATGGACTTGTGGCATGGAGAATAGAGCACTACCTGCTCATCCCACCAATACACAAATGACAGCAGTAGCCTACTGCAACTGTAACTGCATTGAACATCAAACTGTTGTCACTCTAGAAGGACTGCAGCTCCCCTTTGCCAAAAATGTTTATAGTGACTATAAAAGTAACATCAAACTAACAAGCATTTGTCAATGCCAAATGTTGTCACGCTGGCATTGGCAGTGGCGGAGGTGGAGAGGCATAGCGCTGTGAATTTGTTAATGTGTCCCAAAAGCTGATTTTGCACAGCGAGTATGCCGCTGTGTGGCAGAGCTGCTGAAACATGTTTTGGGCAGGCTGTGGAAAATGGCAGCTGGACTGTTGATGATGAGGTGTGCACAAATGCCAGTGGTGAAAATGTGGCATGAAAACATTGCAGATTGATGAAGTTACAAGGTCATGTGGAAACTGCGCAATGCACGCTTGCAACACAGTCATTGTCTGGACTTTTGCCACCAATTTTTCAACATAGGCATTTTAGGACCTCTGCTGATGAATAGTGTCACCGTCATTCCCTCAAAGTGTCCTGAAAAGTGATTTTGCACAGTAACCATGCAATTCTGCACCGGACATGCGAAAACACATTTCAGCCAGCTGTACTGTTCATAAGGAGGTATGGAAAAATGCCAATGATAAACAGCTGGAGTGAAAGTATTACAAATTCACAAAGTCACGAGCGTGCGTGCAAACTACACAATGTGCGCTTGTAAAACACTCATTTTATTGACTTTCATCCCTAAATTTTCAACATAAGCATTTTAGGACATCTGCTAATGAACAGTGTCACTGCCATTTTCATAATGTGTCTCAAACACGGGCTTTCCACATCAACCGCGTTATTGTGCGCCAGAACTGCGAAAACAGATTTTGGTCAGGATGTGAAAGATGACAGCTGTAATGTTCATTAGAAGATGTAGAACAATGGCACTGTTGAAAATGTGGAGTGAAAATATTATAAGTTTGCGAACTTATGAGCATGCGTGCCAAATGCGCAACGCACGCTCATAACACAGTCATTTTATGGAGTATTGTCACCAAATTTTCAACACAGGCATTTTAGGACCTCTGCTCATGAACAGTGTCACTGTCATTTTCATAATGTGTCCTGAACACTGATTTCGCACAGCGACCATGCTATTCTGCGCCGGAAGTGCGAAAACACATTTTGGCTGGGATGTAAAAAATGACAGCTATATAGTTCACAAGAAGGTGTGGTAAAATGCCAATGTTGAGAATCTGGCATGAAAATAGTGCAAATGCGCTAACTTACGAGCGTTCGTTGCACAGTTGCTATGCACGCTCGTAAAACAGTCATTTTTTGGATTTTTCCTACCAAACTTGCAACATAGGCTTTTTGAGAGCCCCTCTCATGAACAGTGGCATTGTCATTTCATTACTCGGTCCCAAAAGGTGATTCCATGCAGTGACTGCGAGATCACCTTTCGGGACTGAATAACACCATGACACTGCAGGAACTCATGAGAAGAGATCCCAAAAACTCCATGTTGAAAATTTGGGGCCAAAATTCACACAAATGCCTGAGATATGCATTAAAGTTAAAAACCCCCTATTCATTCCATTATACTGCTTACCGGCATTTCTTCAGTTCGCGGTCGGCTTTGAATAGTGCAGACGTGTTCCCGGTCCACCGAAGATCATCGAGCCAGACTCCGCGAGTAAGTATGGGGTGGGGGTGAGGGGAGAGTAAGTGCAGAGGTGGGTGTGGGTGGGGGAGGGGGCATCGAGACTACGAGGGACCGCTTTCATTTTACAGGAAAAACACATTAGGACAGTTTTTGTTTTGTAGATTTGGCATGTTGGGGTGGGCTCCCAGCATGCCACCTAACTGTTTGAGGGGGCTATAGCCACAGGGGATTGGGCAGCTCATCGGCACACAACACGGGGGGGGGAGAGGAAGTAATGCAGACGGGATTGGGCACCCAGTCGTACACAAAGAAAGTGGGAGGGTGAGCCGAGGAGATTGGGCACTCCTCGGCATTCAACAATTGGGAGTTTATGCCAACGGGGAGGGCTCCCCATCGGCACATAAAAAGTGGGGATTAACAGACAGGGGACGGGCACCCCCAAAGTTAGCAGTAGTTGGGCTGCCACTGCTGAGCGGACTATGCTCATAATGTCAGCGAGCATGTAGGAAGGGTCCGCTGCATATGACGAGCTTTGCTTGGATTGCAGCGGACCTTTTCTTAGATGTGCTCATCACATTATGTATGCATGGTGTGGCGCTGGCATGCAGGCTGATTGGGAAATGAGGGACGCACCTACCGGTGCATGCCCTGCATTCGTCCAACAGTGACCCCGCCTCCAAAGTTGCACTGTCCCACGATGTTGGCTGCGCAAGTGCGCCAACATAAAAATGAATGTCATATGGCATGTATTAAACTATCTGTATTAAAGCATAGCAGTTAACAAACAATTCTGTAGTACTTTTTCTCTAATGGGTAAGTACTGGTATAATATTCATATAGTCTCTTCCAATAATTCTGATCTCTTCCATTAATGTGTGTGTGTGTGTGTGTGTGTGTGTGTGTGTGTGTGTCATGGGGGAAGGTATTCTCCCTGGCTGGCTTTCTGCATATTTTGCTCATTTGCTCATTTGCTCATTGTTGTTTCCCATTTCTTAACTCTCTCTAAATCGTTTTAGTCATTGGCGTTGAGTGATGCAGAGACCTCAGAGATACTACCTTGAAAGAAATGAATTATGAATAACCTGACTACTATTTCAGTGGGTCTTTTGCTGTGGACAGTTGTACAGATATAGTTCAGTACCAACTGCTAAAATGCCTTAGCTGGCAGTGCTAATGCAGTAAGATTAATATGAAGTGCAAAGAATTACAGCAGTAGTAGTACAGTGATTATTGCATAAACAGTGAGGTTGTTTATTGCATGGGAACAGCTGTTTAGAGTTGCACTGTGCACTACAAGTAGTTAGTTAAAATACCCCCAGACTCTCAGTTTCCAAGCTACTGAACAGGAATTGACTGACACTGCCAACCCTATAACAGGATACTTATGCACCAAATGTGACCCACATCAACTACTGTTTTTTCCTGCTTGGAAATATCTACCAGAAAGAAAAGCATTAGCAATGGCTATGCTTTTATGTTCAGTCAGAATCCAGTGCATTAAATAGCTTGGCCCCACAAGCTTATGAGGCAGTGTGGCCTAGTGGCTACAGTACCACCTTGGAAACAAGAAGATGCAGCTGGATGTCATTGTCCACCTAAGGACCAATGACCTGGCTAGGGATGAGGTTAGGAGAATGCAGGAAAAGTTCAGGGAATTGGGAAGGGTCTTAGGGAGGTATCACTCTCAGTGGCATTTTCTGAGGTGCTCCCTGTCTATGACAGAGAGGTGGCTAGGGTACTCTGTACCTAGAGCTTCAACCAATGGTTGAAGGATTGGTGCAAAGAGGAAGGTTTCAGCTACACTGGGGACTGGGGTCCCACCTGGAGGGATAAAGGCCTATACAGGGTAGATGGCCTGCATCCATCTGGGAGGGGAGCCATAGTCCTCAGTGGATGGTTTAAATGCCACATTGGCAAGCATTTAAACTAGCTGAGGGGGGTGGTGAAGGAATAAGGGAGACAGGAACTGTCCACCCATGCAAGCTGAAGTAGTTAATAGAGAAAACCCTAAGGGAAGGAAATCCCCAAGAGTTTCTAATTGCAGGACAAGCATGATGGTAGAAATAAGGAGGGGTGGAAATGAAGGCAGAAGGGATAAGGAGAGTAGGCAGAAGGGAAAAAGAGGGACTGACAATAAGAGTGATAGAAGAATTTGGAAGGCCAATGCACAAATGCTCAAAGCCTGGGAAATAAAATCTTGGACCTTGTGGCCATTATGGCACAGGCTGACCTGGACATTGTCACCATCACTGAGTCATGGTGCAATGAGAACCATGACTGGGATATAGCCATACCAGGCTATACTCTGGTCAGAAAGAACAAGGAGGGTAAGAAAAGGGGAAGAGTGGCTCTTTATGTAAGGGATAGCATAAAAGCTACAGAGACACAAGGAATACGGGGAGGCAGAGGATCTGTGAGTTAACCTAGAGGGAGCAGTGTTGGACTTGGTACTCGCCAACGAGGACAGCATTGAAGACATTGAGGAATGTGACAACCTGGGGTTTAGTGATCACCGTACAGTGTGGTTCAATACAATTACTGAGGCCGAATTGAACCACACTAAGGCTAGGGTCTTGGACCTGAGAAGGGCCTCTAGAAAGATGGGGGAATGCCTCAGGAATGCCTTGGTGGGGGGGGAGGACATGGGTGGAGTGTAGGAACAGTGGGCAACACTAAAAGGGGCCATAGGGAAGGTAACAATGCTATGCATCAGGCAAGTAAGCAAAAGCAAGAGGAAAATGAGACCACTATGGTTTTCATTAGAGGTGGTTGGGAAGGAAAGGGAAAAAAAGTTAACTTTCAGAAAGTATAAGGAGACAGAGAGGGAAGAGGATAGGGAGGTGTATCACAAGATACAAAGAGAAGCAGAGAAAGCAGTCAGGAGTGCAAAGGCACAAACAGAGGAGCAGATAGCAAGAGCAATAAAGAAAGGGTCTAAGAAATGTTTCAGATATGTAAGTGAAAGGAGAAAAATCAGGGGAAGGATTGTAAGGTTAATGAAGGAAGTGGAAGAGTGTGTGGAGGGTGACCAGGAAAAAGCAGGTATCCTGAACAAATAGAAAGGTGAGGGACCAGAGTTAAGTGACAGGCACATCAAAGGAAGAGAGGTGGACACTAGTCTATTTACAGAGGACAGAGTCCTGAAGGAACACACAAATCTGAAAGTGGGCAAGGCAATGGGGCCAGACAGGATACATCCAAGGATACTGAAGGAGCTCAGAGAGTTGCTGGCTTCACCTTGAACAGACCTATTCAACCACTCACTGGAGATGGGAGTGGTCCTGAAGGACTGGTGGAGAGCAAATGTATTGTGATCCCATTTCACAAAAGTGGTAGAAGGGAGGAAGCTGGAAATTACAGGCCAGTCAGCCTGACATCAGTGGAGGGAAAATTAATGGAATCACTGCTGAAAGAAAGGATTGTGGAATATCTTGATACTAGCAACTTATAGGATCCAAGGCAGCATGGAGTCACCAGAGGGAGGTCATGTAAAACAAATATAATAGATTTCTTTGACTGGGTGACCAGGGAAGTAGATCAGGGTGGAGCAGTGGATGTGGTCTACCTAGATTTCAGTAAGGACTTCAACACCGTTCCACATAGGAGACTAGTAAATAAGCTGAAAGGAAGGCCAAAAATGGTAAACTGGGTAAGGAATTGGTTGGGGGGATAGGTGTTAGAGGGTGGTGGTAAACGGAATTCACTCTGAGGAAGGGGGGGGTGACCAGCAGGGTGCAACAAGGATCAATACTGGGACTGTTCCTCTCTTTTTTATACTTAAACTTAATTGCATTTAATTACATGGCACTTCATAACAGAATAAAGCATTCCATGTACCATAAATGTAGTAGTATACTGAATGCATACACAGGGGTTCTCCAGTACAGATTACTCATTGGGAAAACACAGAGTCTTTATACCATGATGTAATTAACACCATAGAAACCTTATCTTGTAACTACATAGAACAGGTAATTTAATACAGAGTATAGCCTAAAACTCTAAATAGAACTAAAAATGAAAATTAAAAATAGTAATAATAATAATAAGGGGTCCACTTAACCTAAAGAAATGGTGCCTGTCCTGATATGAAACTTCATAACTCCTAGAATTTAAGAGAAGTTATTCCAGGATATATAAAGAAAAAAGAAAGTTTGGAAGTCTGTCAACATACTGAAAAAAATGTAAGTACACCTTTATGTTACTCAGGGAATCAAACTGCTTTAAGTGCCAGAAAGAGTGCCAACCTGATTAGTTAAAGGAGGTATTGCAGGGAGATGCCAAAATCATAAGGCAGGACAACCGTGTCTGTGTGTCTCTTTGGGGATCAAAGCCTTCATAGAGTTCCCAATGAGTCCAACAATTTTGGAACTGAGGAAGTCTCTGCTGCAGCAAGTATGTTATTCTTTCAAATGTGCAAATCATGTTAACTAGGCCTTTCCATTCTTCGACAGACAGAGGGTCAGGCGATAGACATTTTCTGGTAATTGCCTTGCAGGCGGCCGCTACCAGGATGTTTCACAAGTATTTTGCTTCCTTTCCCATTATTTCCCTAGGTTTGAGACCCAATAGAATGTATTCTGAGCTGGGGGGATAATGTAAAAATGTTTACCATATGAGCTTGGACTGCCCCCTCAATATGCCGTCAGGGATGGGCAGTGCCAAAAAACATGGGACTGTGTGGCTACCGCTGCATCACACCTCCTCCATCAGGTAGGCAGAGCCGAAGGATTCCATTTAGATACCACTGCAGGTACACAAAAGTACCTGATGTGCAGTTTACACAAAAAATCCCCCCCTCCGGGGGAGGAAGATGTTTGCCATGTGTGTCGCCATACCTTATACCATTGACCCTGAGCCAGCCAAATTGCCAATTCCTGCTCCCGCTGTTGTTTAATTTTATCAGTGGTTTGCCCTAGGTTGAAAGTGAGGGACTGGTCCACTTTAATGTATTTATTAGTGACATTGCAGAGGGACTAGAAGGGAAGGTGTGCCTTTTTGCAGATGACATTAAAATCTGCAATTAGGTAGATACTCTGTTGGGGTGTGTGTGTGTGTGTGTATGTGTGTGTGTGTGTGGAAAAATTGAATAGAGATCTTGTAAAGCTTGAGGAGTGGTCAAGAATGTGGCAACTAAGTTTCAGTGCAAAGAAGTTCAAAATCACGCACTTAGGCATAGAAACCCAGGGGTGGAGTACAAGATGAAGGAGTGGTACTGACAACCACCAAATAGGAAAGAGACCTGGAGGTAATCATATCTGATGACCTAAAGGTGACCAAACAGTGTGACAAGGCTCTTTGGAGAGCTAGTGGGATGCTAGAGTGCATAGGGAGGGGTATCACCATCAGAAAGAGGGAGGAGGTGGAAACCTCACCTGGAATACTGTGTCTATTTCCGGAGACCACATCTCCAGAAGAACATAGAGTAGAGGCAGTCCAGAGGACAGCAACAAAAATGGTGCAGGGTCTGCACAACAGACCATATGAGGAGAGACTAAAGGACCTCAATATGTATACCTTGGAGAAAAGAAGGGAAAGGGGATATGCCAGAGACTTTCAAATACCTCACAGGTACAAATAAGGTACAAGAGGGAAGCATTTTTCCAAAAAAAAGATGCTCAAGAACAAAGGGACATGCTATAAAGCTGAAGGGGGGGTAGACTCAGGGGAACTTAAGTAAGTACTTTTTCACAGAGACAGTAGTGGATGCTTGGAATAGCCTTCCAGCGGAGGTAGTGGGGTGAAAACTGCGGGATTCAAGTATGGGATAGGCATAAGGGAACCTTATTCATTAGGGAAGGAAGAGATAAGCCGGAGATCAAGTAGGGTCTATGGTATAACAGTAGGCAGGGAAAATGGGCAGACTGCGTGGGCCAAGTGGTCCTTCCCTGCTGTCAAATTCTATGTTTCTAGGATCATGTATTCAAAGCCTGCTAGAGCTAAATACTCACTGTGTGGTCTTTGGCAAGTCCCAAGTGCCCCAGTCAACTCAGCTGAGGAAATCAATCAATCAACCAATCAAAGTCTTTATTTATCCAGGCAGTCATCGTTGAGCAATGCTCATTTGCAAGATGGACCTGGTAATGGAAATGGGTAGAAGCAGGACCCCACTGGAAACAAGATGTTGCATCCCAGCTGTGTTATCGTGCATAAAGTGTAAAATAAAATAAAATGTGGAGCTGATCCTTTTTGAAGTTTGTCAGAGCAATACATAAACACATTTTCACAAGAAAGGTTACTGCTCTGAGAAACTAGGTAAGACTCATCTGCCTACACTTCAGTCATTAATGTTTTAATATATAATATATACAGTGGCAGGTACATTTCTGGCTCCTATTCTCTCACTAGGTAGATGTATTAAAAGCACTTACTGCAAAAACCTTTGGCTCCTATGTTTGAAACAAGACCAAAAACAATGGTCTCCTGTGTGTTGGAGTGGAGGTAAGAGTTGGGGGAAGAGTATTTACAATGGCACTCACCAGGATCAGATGCCTCATCCCGCAGAATTCTGCAGGAAACAGTGCAGTTGAAAGGCAGTTATGCAGGAAACTGACATTCTATAAGACTGCGTCTGATCATGGCAGACGCCACTACATGTATAGTACCTGTGTTTTTGATTGTAGGTATTCATCATGGTCAGAATTACATGGCATGAGGGCCTTGCATAATATACGCAATAAAGATACTCAGGAGGTCACAAGAACACTCAGTACTTCAGTGTTTTTTTCTTTTTCTTTTTTGGAAAACAGGCTCTCTGTGCTCCCATAATCTTACAGGAATACAGTAAGACAGTGGGTGCGGGCAGTAGGAGGAGAAGGAGGAGAAGCAGATGATGGCTTGATCGTGCAGTAGCTAGGGAACTACTTGCCATGCTGGCCACTCAAATACTTGAGCTCAGCAGCATGAATGCAGAAGGAGGAGAAAGCAGTGTCCCACAAGACCATCTGAAGCATCAAGGGATATAAGACTGCCTCTGATGCTACCAGATCATCCCTTGATGCTCAGGGTTGGCAGAGTGCTGGTGATATGAGAGTTGTCTCGTGGGAGAAGAAGGATTCTTTAAGGGCTGCGTTTACTCATATCCAACACTTCCAGGGGAGGAAGGGACCAAAAAACTGAAAATATGAGTCCTTAAGGTTGGATGAGGTCAGCACCCCCACACTCTCAAAGAGCCTACACATACAGCTCCCATCAACACCACCTTGCTGGATTCAGGCTCCTGATCTCATTCAGGAGGGTGGTGACAGACTGAGCCCCACCAATTGATGGTGGGGGGTATAAGCTGTAGGAGCATTAGTGGCAGGAGTTGTAGTGGAGATCAGATGTAGGGAGCTCCTGAGAAGGACAGAGGTTCAGTCAATGGAAAAAGAGTCTCAATTGTTGGCAAAAAGGTAAAAAAAAATAGAGAATAAAAAAATGGAGTAATGTGACTGTGATTCTGGGCACAAATGTGACTTGCATCCAAAGAAGGCAGAGCAGTGGGAATGCAGCTAATAACCAGAAACACTCCATCTAGCATAACTGTCATTCTGTATTGCAGAGTTTACATTCTACATTGTGGAGTTTGCTTTCACATTATCGAATTTTTGAAGAATTTCCAACTAGAATTCTACTATGTGGAAATCAAGGTGCCACTTGCAGAATTCCACAAACTACAGAACTGGCAGATTGTACATATTTATTCACAGGGACATCTGGCGACTTAGGAGGAATACTTAGGTCACATAGTGATGGCTGACGTAATTGACATAATTGGTAGAATGACCGGGTAAATGTTGGGGACTGAGTATGTTTGTAGAAACATAGAAACATAGAAACATAGACTTTGATGGCAGATAAGGACCGCTAGGCCCATCTAGTCTGCCCATTTCCCTACCTACAGGATAGGCCGCAGATCCTAGTTAACCAACAGCCTTTATCTTCCTGCCCCCCACAAGAATTGCCTTATGTCTGTCCCATGCATTCTTGAATTCTCCCACAGTTTTAGACCCCACAACTTCCTCAGGAAGGCTGTTCCATGCATCCACTACTGTATCAAAGTCGTTGAGGGAATCAATGGCTACTGTATGGTAGGAGGTTTAAATGCTGCTCTCTGTGTCCTTGCTACAAGGACTGCCACCTTTTTGTGATGCCACAAGGACACTGGAACCCTCTTGATTAGGGTTCCACCCCTACAGATGCCGCAGGGATAAGGTCCCATTTTTAAACAAAGGTACTCTGGAAAGGAAAGGCCCAAAACAGCACTGAATAGAACATAGATATACTTATGTTAAGTAAAGAGAGGTGAGACACAGTCTGAAGGCTTGGTATATGAAAGCCAGTGCTGAGGAACTGCAGAACACCATCCAGACCCAACTCTAGATGAAGTCATATTATTTAACTGTTTTTGACACGGAGGAGAAGAAAAAAATCCTTTTGAAAGAAATCTCTTGGGATCCAAGACTTTAGGTCACTATCCCTCCAGGCTTCAGTCTATTAAGAATTAAATTACTAGATGGGCTTGAAGATTGTAGACTTTTTCCGTGCTGCTCGATGAGTAAGTGATCTTTGTCATCTCTCTGTCTCTAGTGAAACTATCTACCTTTGACAAGGTGTTACAGTGCTCAGCCCTGCATTTTAGGAAGGCCCTGCAAATGTGGACTTCACCTCTGGAAAGGTGTCTGACCGTAGGGCAAGCCATTGCTTAATGAACCTACAGGAGAGGAAGATGACATCTGAAAAATAGGTGCTTTAATCTTGACTGTCCTGTCATCTCCTCTGATAACAAGGCCAATGGATATACTGTATTGTTGGAACCGAGCCCTTGAGGGGTCTGGTTTCTGAGAGGTTGTCAACGGAGCCTAGCCCAGGAGGAACACAATCTAGTTATCATTGGAATTTGGTTCATCTGGGGTGCAGCCCACACATTGAGAGGTTGGGAAATTGCCCTGGTGCTGGGCAATTGCCCAGAAACATGAAAGAATAAAGCAGTAGGGAGAATAAAGTCCACAGGATAATTTAAGTATGTGAGCTGAGCATCAAGAAAATGAGCTGAGCAATCAACTTGGCAAAACATGGGGAGGAAGGGACCAAAAAACTGAAACAGGTGTGTAAAAGGCCTGCAACTAGGAGGCCCACAAAGTCCAAAAAAGGGCAAAACATAACCACAGCAGCCAATGAAAAAGGGGCAGGCAGAAGCAAGAAAAAGAGGGGCAAAAGCTGAAGACACAGTGAAGCTAGACACTCTATGGTCAGACAGTGAGGTAGTTGAAGGTATAAAAGAGTGTTCCATAAAAGAGAAGCATGAATGAAGAAAAAATTTATTATGCTGACTGCTCATGAAATAGCAAATGGAGTGGTGCAGTTGATGGACAAAGACAGGAGCTGAAGTCAGAAGAGGAGCAAGAGCTCTGAAGTAAGGTGGGCTGCGAACTGCAAAAACTGGCATGGTAAGCAATGCAGGGAAAATGAGTCCCAGGAGAAGGAAGCAGGCAGAGTGGTGCAGGTGAGCAGAGGTAGGGAGCCAGAGGGAGAAAAAAGGGATACACCAGGGAGGTCCAGTGACAGAAGCCTAAAATGCAGCTGGAATGCTTGCCAACAGAACCGCAAGTCAGGACGAGTCCTGGCAGCATGGAGAGTACAAGGCAGCAGGGTCTAAACCATGGCAGCACCGTAGGAGCACCAAGGCATCAAGGAGGTCAGAAGCAGCAATCGTGACACTACCAGGAACTGAAGCAGTACTGGAGAAACTGGACTGGGAACCTGAGGAAGTAGTGTCCAGCTGCCAGCTGTGATGGAATTGCAGAAGGGCAGTGGGAAACTGGCTAGGAGCACACCACAGAAACTGACTGGTCAAAGAAAGTAAAACACAGGTACAGGCACTGGAACTGTTGCGAGTGTGGAATTCCACTGGTAGAATTCACGAGACATGGCAGTTCCACAGTTGAAATACTTGTCAGAATTTCCTTCTGATTTCCATGATATTCCAAAAAGCATTTCTATGCACATTAAGGGATAACTTTCCACAAATCATGTAAACTGCTGAATCATTTTCTGTGGATTATGGAAAAGGAATCTGCAGTTTCATGTAACCCACACAGATTACTAATCTGAGAAAACCCTTCCGCTTTCAGAATTTCAGAATTCTGCTACTGGCTGAATTCCATAGAATTAGGTGGAAGATTCGGAAACTCCACAGAATCAAACAATTCTGCAGTTTTTTTTTGTTTTTTTTATCACATAAGACTTTATTGAGTTTTATGTTTTCAATATAACAGAGTGTAGACTATAGTCATGACATTGTACCAACTACCTACATAGTCTCATATAGCTATTAAACACAGGTAGCAACAGTGACTATTGTACTAGTCTACTAACGAACAAAACCAGGTCAGAGAAAGTGTGACGTAATAAGAGATAAGGTAATGTCATAGAATAATGAGGGGAAAAGGGGTTCTTCCGGTACATTGGGGAGCGGAGAAAAACTAAGGGCCATCTCAGCAGATTGAGATCAGAAGGAGGGTGGGTGGAAGAGGTGAGGGACCAGGCAGAGGTATTTAATGAGTACTTTGCCTCTGTGTTCACTAGGGAAGGGGATGGGATATCTACAAAGCAAGGCATTATGGGGATAGAAGCGGCAGTGAGTGGGATCAGGGGAGCAACAAATGGAGCAAGATGGAGGAGAGGCACCCAGGGTGTCACATCTGGATAAGGATAAAAAGACCAGTAAGGTGGAGGGCGGATGATGCTATCTCCCCAAAGGTGTGGTTAGCCCTCAAGGTCCTAAAGAAAGACAAATCTCCTGGGCGGATGGCATTCATCTGAGAGTACTATGGGAATTGGTGGACATACTGGCTGCACCTGGCGGAGCTCTTCAACAGGTCACTTGAGAAGAGGAGGTACCTAGGTTGACGAGAGGCACATGTGGTGCCAATCCATAAAGGGGTCGAGGGAAGTACCAGGTAACTATAGACCCATCAGTTTTGACCTCGGTGGTGGGAAAATTATTGGAGAGTATACTAAAGGAACAATTGGGGTGTACTTGGAGGAGGTGGGAGGTCTGGATAGTCAGCAACATGGGTTTGTGCCAGGTAGATCATGTCAAACCAATCTTGTGGAGTTCTACTGAATGGGTAACATCAGAACTGGACAGGAGAAAGCCTGTGGATGTATTATTCTTGGACTTCAGAAGGCTTTGACTCTGTCCCCACAATGGTCTGGTGGAGAAACTGATAGGGTTAGGAGTAGGCCCTTTGATGGTCAGATGGATTGAAAACTGGCTATCTGGACGCACCAGAGGTAGTTGTCTGTGGGGAGCTCTGAACCCTAGAGAGGTTGGTAGTGGGGTACCGTGAGAGCTTCGGTCCTGGGTCGATCCTGTTTAATGCATACATATCGGACATCAGGGAGGTATAGAATAGTGAAATGAGTCTCTTGCTGATGACTCCAAGATGGGAGCAGTAGTTGAGGGAGAAGGGGAGGTTCACCTGAAGGGACCTGGACAACCTGGAAGCTGGGCTCACACATGAAGAATTAAATTTCAATATCACCAAGTGCAAGGTGTTGCATCTTGGGTGGGAAACTCCAAACACAGGTACACCCTGGGAGGGGCGCTGGAGGCCTCAATAGGGGAAAAGACCTAGGGGTCATGGTGGATGCATGTATGAATAACTCTGAGCAGTGCAGGAGAGCGGCTAGCAAGGCAAACAGGATGTTGGGATGCATCGTAGGGGATCACCTCTAGGAGCAAGGAAGTGATTCTGCGCTATACAATGGACTGGTTAGACCACACCTTGAGTACTGTTTACAGTACTGGAGACCACACTGAAGAGGGACATACAGCTCCTGGAGGGTACAGAAGAGGGCAACTAAGATGATCACGAGGGCTAGGGATTTGACATATGAGGACAGACTTGAGGAGCTCTGCCTGTTTTCATTGGAGGAGAGGAGAGACAGGGGGACATGATTGAGGTCTTCAAGTACCTCAAGGGAATAAATAGGGTAAACATGGAGGGGATCTTTAGACTAAAGCAGGGAGGTATCACCAGAGGGCATGGTTTGAAATTGGAAGGTGGAAGGGTGAGGGAAAAGAGGAGGAGGTTTTTCACTGAGAGGGTGGTGGACCCTTGGAATGCACTGCCTGGCGAGCTGGTTCAGAGATCCACAGTGGAGGGCTTTAAGAGAGGGTGGGACAGACACAGAAAGTGGATGTATCAGATGATGGCCTGTCCCGGGGGGGGGGATGGATGATAGGGGTTTCTGGAACACAAGGGAGGGGAGGGCCTCGGCACCCAACTAGGGATCTGAGGTTCGAGCAAACTCGATAGACCGTAAAGCCTAATCTGCTGGCAAATAGTATGTTAGTATGTAATAATACTCTAACTCCATCATACCTTTTGTATGAGCAACAACTAGGCAATGTCCAAAGCAACAATATAAAGGCAGAATAAACTTCAGGGGAAGACGCGGCCATGACATTGAAATAACCCAACATGCACTTCTTCCTGCCTTGTTAGTGACTAAGTAGCAAGACACAGTACCCAGGAGACAGAAGAGAGAGAGACAGTAAATGACAGCAGGTAACATGAAGGCAAAATAGATCCATTGGTGAGGGAGGAGGAAGCCCATCAACCCAGTCACTCATAGGACCGGGGGTTGAGAGTGGGAGGTGGCAGGATTGCACATAGATGCAAATGTAGGTGCGCAACCCATTTTTTGAAAAATCTATGAAGTTGGCCCTTTCTCACTGCTGTGAGTCTCTCAAATATTGCCAGTCTAGAGAGGGTAGCTCGCCAAGCAGCCACGGAGGGAGCATTGGTTTGCTCCCAGTTCATCAGGATAGCCCATTTGGCTTCCATAAGCGTGGCAAGAGTCCACAGTTTAAGTGGAGTTGAAATGGGATCCAGCATGGAGGAGTCACCTAACAGGAGCAAGTCCTGGGATAGGGAGAGACTCTTTCCCATGATTTTCGAGCAATCTTGCAATACTAAAGTCCAGAATGGCTGGAGGGCAGGACAGGTTCAAAGAATGTGGAGTAGGTGTGCTGGGGAGGATTGACACCTTCAGCATTTGTCATGCTTCAGAACCCCGAATTTATAGAGCACAGTATTCATCCTATACCACCTTAGAAGAATTTTTAATTGGATCAGACAGCTTCTAGCATCCTTGTAAGCTGTATGGGCCGCTTTTAAACAATTACTCCACATCTGTGGGGGAAGATTGCGTTGGAGTTCCACCTCCCACGCCCTTCGGCATGCGGTGGTGGTGTCTGGCTGTGAATCTCTCAGCACGTTATAGAAGAGTCCTACCCGAATCTGTCCTTGGTTAGGTCTGTGCAACATGGTCAGACACTTCCACGGACCCAGCTATCTGTGTTTGGCCAGGAAAGATGTAAGGGCACTGGGTATTTGAAGATATCTCCAAAAATCATGACCCTGAAGGTCAAAGTGAGTCTGCAGCTGTTCAAAAGACATCAACGTCAGACTGTCTGCGAGAAGATCTCCCACAACACAAATACCTTCAGAGGCCCAATGGGGCCAATTCAGGGGTTTATGGTCCACAGTGATTCATTTGTTATGCCATAAAGGGGCATAAATAATCGGGGGGGAACGGTCCAAGTTTGGAATCCCGGTGAAATTCATAGCCCACCACATCTTGCAGGTATGCTTCAAGACAGGAGTAAGTTGCTTTTTGGGTGGCTGTTTGTCCATTAGTAGCATGAAGAGGGCATTGCCAGGGAGCAGGGTGGATTCAAGAGTTATCCATGGCGGAGGGGGAGTGGGCCAGGGACAAACCATACAGTGGCTTGAGCCAACCGAAAGGCTAGGTGGTATCCTCCAAACCAGGGCAAGCCAAGGCCCCCTTTAGACCAGTGGGCCCTCATCTTAGCACACCCCCAGCATGCTGCCTTGCCTTCCCGTAAAAAGGAGGAAATAAGCTTGTCAAGGGAGGAGAAAAGCTTAGGAGATAGCGGGATGGGAAGGCTGTTGAAGAGGTACAAAACTCTCGATAGTATGAACATTCAGATTGCCTCCACTTTACCCTGCAATGACAGCTGCATTTTGCACCATCTCTGCTGAGAGGGATATTAAAAGGGGGGCAAAGCTGGCCTTCTCAAGATCCCCCCACACCATAGGGATAAAGACCCCCAGATAGGAAAAACCTTGGGGAGCCCAAGTAATGTTAGTACCAACTAGACAGTTGAGGCCACACTTCATATTCAGCAGGGACAACGTTGTTTTCTTCTGATTTAGTAGTAAACTAGAGAGACCTGCAAATTCCTGCGAAATGGACAGCACCACCTTTACAGATATGTCGGGGTTGGATAAGGTGAGCAACATGTCATCTGCATATGCATTAACTAGAAATGAGTGGGCTTTGACAGGGATGCCAGTGACATCTGGAGTGCCTAAGAGCTTCCTGATCAGGGGTCGAGAGCGAGAATAAACAGTTGAGGGGAGAGAGGACAGCCTTGCTTGGTGCCCCTTTGTAGAGGGAAGGGGAGGAAATATCCCTATTGGTGACAATGCGGGCTGTGGGTGAATGGTATAGCGTGGAGTTCCAGGACCTAAAGTAGGGTCCAAACTCATAGAGGGACAGAACATTGTGAAGGTAATGCCATTCTAAAGAGTCGAACGCTTTTGTGAAATCCAGGGCCAAAGCTGCCATGGGCGCTGGCGGGTGAAGTGCTAACCATTTCGGATTAAGAACAAGCCACAGATTGTCCGCTCCAGATTTTCCCTTAGAGAAGCCAGAATGGGAAGGGTGAATCAGCATGGGAAGGACCCGATTCAATCTATTCACCAGGACTTTGGCTAATAGCTTAGTGTCTACTGGCAGCAGGGAGATGAGCCGGAAATTCGCATAGTCTAATGCATCAGAAGATTTTTGGGGGATTAAAGTTATAAGGGCTTCCCTCATGGAGGGGGGAAGTGTAGCTGTGTGTGTTGGGCCTCTTGCAAGGCATTCAAGAGAGGAGTAATAATTTTGTGTTTGAGGAGCTGGTACAGTTCTGCAGTCATGCTGTCTGGCCCCCGGGCTTTCCCTTTTGCCATTTGGGAGAGAGCTGATAGAAGTTCCTCCGCCATGATCGGGGCCTCTAGACTGTTACTGTCATCTTGGGAAAGCTTTGGGAGGGAAATCTCTTTGAACAGGGCAGAGATGTGTGGGGGGGAGCTCATCGGCTGAAAGTTTGGACTGGGTCTGGTACAAGCTATGATAGTAGTGCCGCATCTCCTCATTGATGGCTTTGGGAGTCATGAATATATGTCCTTCTCTGTCCCTAAGCACCAAAATCCTAGAGGAGGCTTGTTGCTTGAGAAGGTGATAAGCTAATAGCTTGCCTCCCTTATCCCCACCAGTCCAAAACTTGTGCTTGGATCGCTAAAGTTGCCATTCAGCCTTTTTGTTGAGGAGTGCATTAATTTGATATTTGAGGCCTACAATGGTAGGTAGGTGGGGGGACCCAAGGGGGGTGCTGTGGTGAAAGTTTAAATTGACTCTCTAGCAAGGCAAGCTCGGCTTGTAGAGTACCTAACTCTCGAGAGCATGCCTTGTTTTGGGCTGCCGTGAAAGAGATTATCCTCCATCACAGGACCACCTTAAACGCATCCCATACTGTGGAGGCCAAGACCTCACCGGGTCAGTTGAGAGAGAAGTAAGAGGGGGCTTCTTCTTTAATAAAGGTCTGAAAAGTTTTATCTTGCAAAAGTAGAGGGTTACATCGCCACCTCGTGGCAGAAGCCCATTGCCTGGGAAGGGAGAAGAGAATCGAGACGGGGGCATGATCAGATATAATAATGTTGCCAATGGAAGTTTCCAAAATCCCAGGGGGCAGCAGCATAGTTGGCTAGCTAGAAGTTTAGCCTGCTATGTGTACGGTGGACCATAGAATAGAATGAGTAGTCCCGACCCTGGGGGTTGTCCCTTCTTCACAAGTCACAGAGCCCCCATTCTTCCATGAGATCCTTAAGACTCGCTAGGGTCTTGGGATGGGTCTGTGGGGTGGAGAGAGACTTATCAAGAAAGATATCTAATACTAGGTTGTGGTCACCTCCAAGGATAGGAATTCTGAAAAACCACTCAATAATTCTGTGAATGCATGACTTAGTTCAGGGTATACCTCACCAAAGTCCGTGTTATAACCATATACATTGGCAAGCAGCATCTTACCCTCTGGACAGGCAAGTCTGATAGCCACCCACCATCCCTGACAGTCTGCCCATTTGTCTTCAACCAGCCATGGGGAGGCTTTAGGGAGTAGAATTGCAACGCCCCTGGACTTAGTGTTGGCACAGCTGGCTACAATTGTGCCTACTCACAGTTTTCTAAGCCACTGCACAGTTTTGTTGGTCAGATGGGTCTCTTGTGGAAGGGCTATATCCACTCCCTGTGACTTTAAGAACTGGAGTACCTTTGTGCATTTTGCCAGATGATTAAGCCCCTTTAACATTCCAGGAGAGACATCGCCAGCCCTGTGCAGCCCTAGAGTTACCTGCCATTGTTTTCCAGAAAATCAGGAATTAGAAAAAACAAGGAGGGGGGTACTCACCCAGTAGAAGGAGGGGGATAACCTGAAGCAAAGAAAGGAGAAAGGGCACCCGGGTAGTAGCTCAGTTGTGAAGCTCTGGACCAGATGTATCCAGAGGAGGGAGTATGAATGGAGAGAGAGAGAAAGGCCAGAGAGGTAGCTGCAGCTTTTGTCACCAGATGGAAAAAGCCTAAATTACTAAGAAAATGGAAGATATTACACACTATGTAATCCTAGTGAACAATCTGCTAAATGCACTCAGATAACTATGCTAATGTGAAAAAAAGATATATATAGCCAAAACAGAGAACCAACTTTAATGGTGCTGAAGTGAACGTATGATTGGAAACCCCAAGGGTCCATGCCACACTGCTTCAGACACCAAGGAAAAAAGGGGAGGGAAAGGTCACAACACAACATGGGTGCACTGTCCCAGCCCAGCCTCAGACAGTCCTCGTTTCTGCCAGGAATATCTGAGGGCATCCCTCTAACAAGCTGACAGGCAGGAATATATAACACCAACTGGAAAATACACTGAGGGGAAAAGAAAAAAGGAAGGGAAGGGGAACCAGCAGGCTGATATAGAGGGGAGAGCCTGCAAAGGGTGGGGGGTGCTCTGTCTGCCAACAAGAAACAACGAGCCAGAGGACTGGTCTAGTAAAGTCAGCCACCATGCTGGAGTACAGGAGCAGGGATAGACAGTGATCAGATGGGGTTTGGTTAAACCACCAGCTAGTTATGTCCACAGCTAGAGGCCTAGAGAGAGTGGGTGGCATGAGATGAGGGTGCTCACAGAGAGAGGATACCTGCGCCCTACACAATGTACTCCCTCCAACTGGGGGCCATACCTATCAAGGTAACAGGGCCGGGGGGGGACACAGATGAGGTGGGAGTAAGCGAGGAGGGGAGGTATGACCAGGAGGGGGAGAGGGCCTCGTTGCGAACGCTGCCAACATGGAGGACCCCATGGAAGGGCTATTAAACAAAATGCCCAGGGATTAGGCCATCTAGAAAAGTGGAGCAGTCCTCAGCAGTTCAGCCTTCTGCCCCAGTGCTTCCTGAATCCTCAGTCCACTGTCGGTCCTGTGCGCTTGACCATGGAGAAGTAGCCAGCGCTTCAGCAAAAGACTTAGGGCCTGGTTTGAGTAGACCAGCTGCGATGGCGGTGTCCTCTTCCTTGTTCTCAACTATGTCTGCCCAGTCCAGTGGGGTAACATCATCCATAGGCTCCTCATGTTCCTCCCTTGAAATGGCCAGTATATCTGCACTTGCTGAGGATGTCAGCTCTGCCCTTAAGAGCTTCGCAGGGGGAGAGGCTGATGGCTTATCAAGGCCCAGGTAACTCGGGCTTCTGGAGTGCTGGCATTGGCGATGGACAGTGGGGTGTTTAGACTGCTCACGTGCATCGGACCGCACCTTGTTGCCCAAAGTACAGTTGGCTACAGGTAGTGAGCTGTTAGCATGACGTTGGCCAGGTGGAGGTGAAGATATCCCAGGTGAAGGGCAATCTAGAGAGGGAGCCAAGGAGGAGAATGTTTTCCTGGGACTGGTCCATCTGGGACTGTTCTCCCTGGCAGGGCACGGCCCTCTTCTGTCCGTTCCTTTCTCTAAGCGATCCCCTGGGGCCCAGAGGCATCTGGGAGATGTAGTGCGGGTGAGAAGACCTGGCCAGTGGTTGCTAATCCATGTCTCAGCCTCACGTGGGGATTCTGCTGTGAAGGACTTGCCATCCTTAGTGATTTGGAGTGCGGTAAGCTTTCTGTGGTGATACTGAAATGAATGAGCTAAAAGAGCAGTCTTCAAAGGGCCATAAGCTCTTCTTCTGGACACTACCTCCTGGGAGATGTCACGGTAGAAAGAAATGGTGGCCCCCTTCCACGTAATCTCTCCCATGTCTCTGGTGACACGGAGCAACTTTTCTTTAATTAAATATCGTAGGAGGTATGCTGGTTCTGGGAGTAGTGCTATCGTAGCTTCTGCCACCAACCCTGTGGGCTCTTTCCACCCCAATGAGCTCCCTCCACCTCTATCCTAGTAGTTGAGGTAGCCAGTCATTTAGAAAATGAACCATATTAGGGCCTTCAGCACCCTCCGGCACTCCCAGTATTCTAACATTGTTCCTCCGACTCCTGTTCTCATGGTCTTCAGCCCTTTCCCATAACCTGTAGAGTTTAGATTCATGGTCTCTTAGGCACTGTAACACTACACTAACAGATTCTGCCTCTCGAGTTCCTCCATGCACTGCTCCAAGACGTTCTGTTGGTCAGCAAGTCTCCGCACCTCGGCCACGTTTCCAGCCAGTGAGGACCCGATGTCATCCACCTGAACTAACACAGCCTCTATCATTTTTGTTATATTGGAGAGTGCTTGTCCAAATTGCGTCTGGTCCTGGGGTGGTTGAGGAGGAGGTATGTGGCATTCCTGCCCCTTCTGCACCCGAGCGGCCATCCTCCTGTGGGTCTCTTTCAATGCTCCAGAGAAAAAAAGAGAGAGAGAGACTATGGCCAGTGAGAACAGTTGTCCTTGGCGAACGATGGCAATTGTGATCAGTGCAGCAGCAAGAAGACGCTTAGGTGCCGTTTAAATATGCCGCTCGACTGTTACTCATACACCCGCACTGAGGCCGGTATTGGCCTAGTCTGGCTAAATAGGGTCCGAGATGATGGGAGCTGTAAAAACATTTCCAGAGCGTGACTGACCCCAAAAGAAGGTGTGGAAAGGTTGGCGGCAACAATTGGACAGTGTTCCAGTTGGTGCTAAGCAAATTCAATCTGGCATCATAGTAAAAAATAGCAATTAAATGCCAGACTGGGGCAGAGCGCAAGATATATGCTGCCATTGCCACCGGGTCCAAACCACGCCCCAATTCTGCACAGTTTTAACAGACATCAGACAGTAGGCAAGCCAAGGCCGGAAACTCAGGAAAGAGGATGACCTGCTGCCAAGCAGGAACAAAATAAGCATCCTAAGAGTGCAGAGGCACCTGCAGTCAAGTACTGCTTAGAGGGGGAGTGGCAAAAGTCACCCAATTATTTCAAATGTCCATTAAATAAATGACAGGATGGGCCTAGGAAATAAAGTATCTAATTTTCACAGAGGTCCTAATTCCACAGATTTTACATCCCATGGAATTCCACCACAGCAGACTTAATTGTCCAGTACCTTTCACCCAGCTCTACTAATACAATTACCTGATGCTCTTCTTGGGGCTTTATAGTATATTATCTCTAAGCTGGGAAACATGAGAGTGGGAAGGATGGTGGCAAAGTGGATAGAAAATTGGCTGGATAATAGGACACAGAGGATGGTGATAAAAGGGAGTCACTCTGCAGAGATTAAAGTGACCAGTGGGGTACCACTGGGATCAGTGCTGGGTCCAGTCCTTTTCAATGTCTTTATCTATGACATTGCAGATGACCTAGAAGGGAAAATGTGCCTGTTCGCTGATGACACAAAGCTCTGCAACAGGGTGGACACACACGAGGGTGTGGATAGAATGAGGAGAGATCTGCAGAAGCTTGAGGATTGGCCAAGGGATAAGCAGTCGGGTTTCAGTGCTAAACAGTGCAAGATAATGCACATGAGCACAAAAACCCAGGAACAACATATCAATTTGGGGGGGTAGAATGCATCAAGCAGGAAAGAGACCTAGGGGTTATCATCTCTGATGACCCCAAGATAGGTAGGCAGTGCAACAAGGTGGCTGGAAAAGCAAAGAGGATGCTGGGATGCATAGACAGGGGAATCACCAGCAGGAAAAAGGGAGGCAATAATTCCACTATATAGGACATTAGTGAGGCCATACCTCGAGTACTGTGTCCAGTTCTGGAGGCCTTATCTATGTAAGAACATAGGGTGGAGGTGGTTCAGAGGAAGATGGTACAGAGATTATACCACCAACCCTACAAGGATAGGCTGAATGACTTAAATATGTACTCCCTGGAGGACAGGAGGGAGAGAGGGATATGACTAAGACATTTAAGTACCTCACAAGGAAGACTAAGATGCAGGAGAATAGAATTTTTCAAAGAAAAAGATGCTCAAGGATGACGGAATGTAGGATGAAACTGGAGGGAGGGAGGTTCAGAGGGAAGGTGAGGAAATACTTCTTCACAGAGAGGGTGGTGGACAAATGGAATAGCCTGCCAGAGGAGGTGGTGAGGGCAGAACCGATTACAGGATTTTAGAATGCATGGGATAGGCATGGGGTATACTGGCAGTCGGGGAAGGGGTACAACCTAGATCCAGGAAAGCTTAAAGAAGCACAGTTACTAGCATTAATGGGCAGACTAGGTGGGCCAAAGGCTCTTATCTGCTGACAACTTCTATGTATCTATGTATTTGTCAGTTTAATTCAAGTATTGATGCCCCTCGGCCTCTTGTAATGCCTAGCGTCAAAATAAGATAGATAGATGCTCTATTTAAAAATGCCATTCCAATGTTAAAGGCGATGAACATGATAAAATAAGCATACAGTAGAAAGAAAAAGAAAGCAGGGCATTTATTACCATACAAAACTAACACATCACCTAATTAATCCAAAGACTACCTAACAGATAGTACAAAAGCTATTAATAATGTTTAGACAAGTAATAGAAAAATCATAAATTGTAAGATGCTCAGGCCTGACCACAAATCAATCAATCAATCTAACAGAAGCAAAACAGACTAATAAAACAATCTAGTAAAGAAGATTGGAATATCCAAGCTGTTTTTTCTTTCTCTTGAAGCAATTTAAAGTGAGGGCAGTATGGATGACCCAGAAGAGAGCATTCCACATTAAGGGCTGCTGCCCCCAAATGCCCCCCATTGAAAATGATCTTTTAGCTCAATATTTTGCTCTACAAAAATAAGCATATTTAACTACTACTACTACTACTATCACTGGTACCTCTACTATCACTACCCCAAGGCATTATCCCCAGGTGATCTTACATGGGTTTTGAAACCTCCAATAACTGCTGAGACAGGGAACACATCTTACTGACACACAACCTCCGAAATCAAGACAAAGGACAGGGCTGAGCTTAGTACAAAAATAAAGAAATCAAAAAAAACAAACTGTCTGAGACAGCATGATTAGACAGCATGATTCCACAAAATGCTTCTTTTTCCAAAATGTCGTAACTATCTGGGCCCTATGTGGCCCCTCTGTTGGTGGACAGAGCACTTGGGGTGGCTGCACACTCTCTGCAGAACTCTTTGCCTCCCAGCGTTCATTCTGCCCACATAGTGCTCTTTACGGGTGCTTTAGAAACATATTTATTTGAAACTGTCTACTGTTTTAGTTTACTTCTTATATTTATATTCTATTTTTTGTTTATTAGTCATTAATGGCGTACTGTAGTGTAATAGTCTGTCTCTGTTTCCCTGTACAGTGACCTACGTCTTTTGGAAAGGGTTCCCTAACAATAAATGTTGTCTTACTTTGGCTGTCAAGTTTTCTAAAGCAAGATGAAGCAATAAAAAGGAAGATATTAGGGATGGCCACATGTTTTGTACAGTGTTTAAAAATTATGAAAACATTCCTGCTTTTTAAACCTTAGACCATACAGAGTTAGACATAACAGTGTCTGTATCTGATACTGCACCCATAGAAAACACGTCAACAGGGTGAGTCAGAAGTGAAATCCTGATTTGATTGTATTCACATTCCTGGCAGGTAATTACAACTTCAGATGAAATAGAAAGATGATACAGTACCCGCAGTCTTCAGCCAAATAAAAGGGTGATACGGGATGGATGTACATAAGCTGTGACATGATAAGACTAATTTCCAATTCATTTTCACCCACCTTCTCAATTGATGGAAGCATCTAGTTCCCAGAAGAGGGAAACATGAGTCCATGACACATAAAATGAAGGGCACACAGGTAGTTTTTTCTTTGACGTAGTTAGTTAGCAATAAGTAACTGTGCTGACTGCCTCTTCCATGCCATTTACAAAGGAACAAAAGATATACTTTTGTAACCCTTTCATAACCCAGTCTGCGATTTCAAGTCAGTCACTGACATGCAAGTAGCAGACCTGGAATTCTGCAGAATGAAAACTGAGAATTTTGTTTGGAGCATAATTGGGCCATAATCCCCATTGGGCACTCCTGAGGACAACATTGTCTTTAGTTTCACTGTTCTCCATCACATTTTATGTGTGCTTCCAGCATCTTTCCAATGGCATATACTGTAGCACTGTGTCTTGAATATCAATTGTGTACAGATTTATAGTGACCAGGTGATGCTAGCAGAAACGTTCCTCACATAGGCAATTGTGGGGCTACGCTATGCACCCTGCATGCCAATAACAAAGTTCACTATATTGGATAAGCAAGAGTTCCTTCAATCTTGCCACCCCATTTACTATAGAATGGCTGCAGTAACTATTGAGTAGCAGTTTATTTTCAGTGGAGTTTGCGCTTTGTGAAGGAATTTTGTTCTGTTGCAGAAGGGGTTATCAAGAATCATCATCAAGTAGTTTGCATATTTGATGTCATGGCTGCTTCACTCAAGCCTGATCCAGAATACTTTGCACAAGAGAAGCACGGTAAAATGAAACACCATATTGTTATATCAGTAGAACACGCTCTTATGCATTGAGCACTAGCAGAAGCAAACAGTCCAATCCACAGATGCAGTCCATCAAAACACATTGCAATGAAATCAATACAAAGCTGTGTGTCAGCTCATAAGTGGGGTTTACAGCCTTCGCTGGTTCAAACGCTCATTTCTTTGGAAAACTTTATGTGATTTAAGGCAGCACATAGCTTAGAGTCGTAAGCGCTGCTTTACATCTTGACCACTGAAATACTGGTCACCAGTGGCCACTTTAAGGGAAACATCCCCTAAAGATTAGACTGATTCCATTAGTCCTAACCTATCTCATTGGAACAGAGGGCTATACAAACACTGAAATCAAACCACAACATTGTCATAAAAAAGCTGATAAAGGCTGTGCAGTGGTGATCTTAAACCAAGAGGACTATATTAATGAAGCCAACAGACAGCTAACTACCCATACCTAACTACAGAGAACTGGAGAGTGATACCACTACAAAATACGTAAGAGAACCATGGGGCTTAATTGGATCATTTCCAAACCATGTCCAAGGCAGAATAATTGACCTCATCCCTGTTGAACCCAAACCAGGGACATTTTAAATGCTTCCTAAAATCCATAAACCTGGCAATCAGGGGAGACCCATAGAATCTGGAAATAGTACCCTTACAGAGGGGATCTCAGGATTTGTAGAAACTATTTTAAAACCTCTGGTTATAGAAAGGGACAGTTACATCCAGGACACTACTCACTTCCTGCATAAACTTTCTGGTTATAAGGACTTACCACCTAATACTATTTTAGCCACGATGGATATAACCACCCTCTACACTAATATTCCACACACCAATGGCATTTCAGTCTGCCTTAAATACTTACATGAGAAATGACTAGACCAAAACATCAACCCAAAAATGGTGGGGCAACTTACTGAACTCATTCTGACACATAACAACTTCAGCTTCAATGGTAAACATTGTGTTCAAACTATGAGAACAGCAATGGGCACCAGGATGGCTCCACAATATGCCAATCTCTTTATGGTGAATTTGGAGGAGGACTTTCTAAGGCACTGTACACACAAACCACCACTTATTTCTGTTACATTGACAATTTGTTTATAATTTGGACAGAGGGCACGGACACACTTCAGGAGTTTCATAAGGAACTTAATAACTTAATAAAAAAAAATATACTCTGTTTGACAATGCTCACTGAGCGGCTCCCCCTCCCTTCCTTTCCCTACTAATTCCTCCTCCCCTATCTCCCTCCCTTCTACTCCCACCAGCTCTCCCCGACCATAAGTTTTGCACCTTTTGTTATCTTTTGCTTCGTTGGAGATTGTATTCTATTGTAACAAAATTGTAATTGAACTGTAACTTTTTTGTTTGTAAGTACTGTGTCCCTTGTACTACTGTTCTGATGTCCTCTTTGTGACGAGGTACCTTTATAAATGAGCCTCTGGCTCAAAGGTTTCTAAACTGATGTTTAACTAAATAAATAAATAAATAACCTTCACCCATCCATAAAGCTTTCCCTGGAATATTGTGCCACCAGTGTTAATTTTCTGGAAAACACAGTCACCATCAAGGATGGAACTTTACATACATGTATTTACAGGAAACCAACAGACAGACAGAGATACTTGCATGGAAATATTAATCACCCAAGCCACACAAAAAAAATCTGTAATGTACAGTCAAGCACTTCACTATCACCGTATCTGTTCCAGTAAGGCAGACAGAGATACATATTTGGTTATGTTGAAAAAAAAATGTTATTGAGTAGGGGCACTCTTCCAGAGAATTTGGCAGAGCAGCAGAATGTGCAACACAGGTACCAAGGGAACAACTACTTCTGTATAAAGAAAGGACCACTACCAACAGAATACCCTTAGTAATCACATATCATCCTGACCTGGAACTTCTGTGTAAGATTATTAAGGACCTCCTCCCACTATTTAGTGAGGATGAGACCCTAAATTTTATTTTTCCAGAACTACCACTACTATCTTTTAAACAACCACCTAATTTAGCCAACCTGATTGTTAGGAGTAAACTTGCACCATAACAGAATACCATAACATAACACTGAATGGCACATGACCCTGCAATCACCACAGATGTAAGACTTGTGAGCACATTTCCGCTTCAGATTGTGTAGTTACTTTACAAAACAGACAATTCAGGATACAGGGGAATTATACATGTGCATCACAGAATGTTGTTTATTTCATCCAATGCAACACAAACAGGGCATGCTCACAATGTCCACAATGCCCAAAACAAGGTATGTGGGAGAGACAAAGCAACCTCTCCACACTAGAATGAACTCGTACAGACATTCTATTAATATGAAGATGACTGAAAAAACAGTGGGGCAGCACTTCTTTCAGACTGATCACTCAGTCTCAGATATGTCAGTAATGGTCTTAAAAAGATATTTCAAAAATATACAACTGAGATGAGCTTTTGAGGTCAGACTTATTTTACTTCTCAATATGGGAGAAGATGGCATGAACATTGATTTGGGTTTTATGACACATTACCCTACTTAAAACAGTCCCTGCTGTCCGCGGCTCCCTGACGACTGCAAATCGCAGTCGACAGGGAGCCTGGTGCGGTAATGCCGGTTGATGAGTTAGCTGTCGACTCAGCATCATAGATCCATCATAGGTAGCTGCTCACAGTTTTGGGAGCTTTAAACATTAATAGGAAGACAATTGTATTTATTCAGAGGAAGGGAACAAGAAAGGGTTTGGAACATAAGACATATAAGGAACATTTGAAACTTCTCAGACTACATTTATTTATTTTGAAACATTTCCCCAGGAAAGGCATACGAGCTACAATAGCTTGCTTCCAGACGCATCCTGGGGGAAAGGGAAAAAGGGAATACAATTTTGAATGTAAGATCCAAATAAAAAATATACATAGAGCTAAGTCTGTACATACTACCGAATAAATTTAAAGCTACACCAAACATTTTTGTGGGATAGGCAGGCAGCACTTGCCATCCAGAATAGCATCCCCCAGGATGAAACCCACTTTTAAAGTACTCTGCAGTATGCTGCAGCAGACCTACTGAATAAAGTAATATAATTTCAATGGCAATTAGTCCCTTTTGTCATGCAGGAAACTGTGGCATTCACTTCATCCTGGCAGTGTCACATTTTCCTGCATGATAAAAGGGACTAATTGCCATTGAAATTACATTGCTTTATTCAGTAGGTCTGCTGCAGCATTCTGCAGAGTGCTGCAACATGCTGCAAAATTGGGCTTCATCCTGGAGGATGCCACTGTATACACACATATGTTTTTAAGCATATATAGTAGTAGCCAGAGACATTGCCAGCTATTTCCAGATATTTCGCAAAATTTCTGAAGAGTTTCTCTCTGCTGCCCCTATTGTGAAAATGTAGAAAGTAGGAGATATTTCTGGAAATATCACAGAAATTTCAGGACATATCTGGCAGTGTCTGTGGCTGCTACTGTACACATGAATTTACTTTTATACTCATATACATATCATATACATACACACAAGGCGATTTCAACACAGATACATTTTCCTTTTTTAGCACTTGGGATAGTAAGTAGCAGTGTCAGTGGCACAGCAGGATGCACACTTGCCTCTGAGGCTGGAAGATCAGAAGGCTGTGGGTTCTATCCCCACATCAGGCACTTTGGTTAAATCACAGTACTCACTCTGAGATCATGGCTCCCAGATCTACAGGGATTCTTATATTTTACAGGGATTTGGAGCCATCTACAGGGAAATTCTTCCCATAGACTTGCATTGGTTATACAGAAAAACAGAGCAATTATGCTTCTATAGGAAATAATGTAGAATACAGGAAAGCATAGGAAAATCACCTTGAAGTTACAGGGAAATGCCAAATCAAACTGGGAGCACTACACTGTAATGAAGCATGAGGGGGTGCTGCACTCCTGAGGTGCCGTCTTTCAGATGAGACATTAAATTGAGATCCTGTATGCTGTTCTGGTGGTTGTTCAGGTGGACGTTAAGGATCCCATGGTACTTCTCGAAAAGAGTTGGGGAATTTCCCTGGTGTCCTGGCCAAATTTCCAAGGACACTGGTTTTCCGCAATTGCGGAAAAACGGAGTGGAAAATGGAATCCTGATTGGCCCACGGTATTCTGGTGCCAAAACGGGACTAGCGTTTGTTCACGGAGTGTCCGTGAACTGCACACTTTAAAAGCGCAGCGCAGTGTGCTTGTGTTTTCTTGCTCCTGCTCGCTGCTGTTCTGAGATTCCTCGCAACTCTTTTTGCTGCGAAGAATAAGAATTAATCAATTCAAGTAATCATCGTAATCAACAGTCTTCACCTTCTAGTAAGCCTTTCATTTATATTTAATTTTATTAAAGTCAGTGACGGCAACTGTGGATCTCTTTGGAAAGCGTCTATAAATGCACCAGATGGATCTTTCTGATTCTACCCATTGTCCACAGCTGTATGTGCAATTTTAAGTTTAAATAACTAGTTAAAAGTTTATTTTTAGTTTATTTCTCTGTGCCCCTCGAGTGCTTAAAGAGTGATGATGATGAATTTGTTGAGGCAGGCAGGCAGGCAGGTGGCGGGGGAGTGAGAGGTTACATTGGAACGCATTTTATTTTTCACCCAAATATTACTTTAATTTTACATTGATTCCCTTGATGCTGATGCCGCCATCTATTGTGGGTGCTTCTGCCGATTGCTCTCTGACCTGATCTCCAAGCTGTGCTAATTTTTGGCCTAAATTGCAGTCACTTCCAATTTATTTATTGCCGAGATGCTGGTCCGACTCATCGTGGTGCCGCTGCCGAGTGATCACTCTCGGACCTGTCCTCCCTGCTGTAAAGTAAGTTGTGTATTTCTCTGGGTCCCGATCGAATTTGCGATGCTGGGTGGGGCAGACTGGACCAGACCTAACCTGCTCTTTCTGATTCTGTGTATTTTTCTCCTCGCCATCCTGATTTGAATTTGTGAAGCTGCTGGGGGGGGTGGCAGACTGGACCTACTCCATACTCTGGGTTGGGGCCTGCTGGTTGGGTGTCTCTGGGTGGGAACCTGCTAGTTGGGTGTCTGTGGGTGGGGACTTGCTGGCTGGGTGTCTGAGTGGTAATGGTCTGTGTTAGGGTGATGGGGCAGGGACATTGTTTCGTTATCTTGGGGTGGTTTGCTGGCCTTGTGTCTGGGGGAGATTGCATGTGTTGGTGTGGCAAGGAGGGGCTGTTTATTGTTTAGTGTGGCTTGGGGATCAGTCTGTTTGGTGGGACTGAGGCATGGGGACTCTGTCTGAGGTGGATGGTTTGCTGACCATGTGTGTTTGGGGGTTAGTAGCCATGTGTCTGGGGTGTGTGTGGAGATGGTAGCATTGTGCCTGGTGGGGCCTGAGGGGAGCTTGACTACCATGCTTGGTGAGACAGGAGACTGTCTTTGGGGGTGGCTGATGTGGTGTGGACACAGGCTGTGTTTGTGGTGGGATGAGGACACTGGCCATGTTGGGTGGGGGCACTGGTGGTGTTTGCTGCCCACGTGCCTGAGGGGGGTCACTGGCTGTGTGTGTGGGTGCGGTTGGTGGCCTTGTGTCAGGTGGGGGCTGGGGGGAGATTGCTGGTCGTGTTTGAATGTAGGGGACTGTCTTTGGGGGGTGGTTGCTATTGGTGTGTGTTGGGGAGCGGATTAGCTGGCTGTCATACCAGGACCAGCTAATGACTGGCTAGGTGCCTCTTAAACCATACCTGGTACTGGTATAGGTTGTACAGCATGGCTGGGAACACCCAGGCTCCAAATCAGGATAAATGTGAGTGTGAAAAATCAGAGCGCTATGCAAAATTCATAGCAGTTGAGAGGTATGGTGGGGGGGTTCTGGCAATGTAAAGGTGGTGCATGGTGGGTATACTGGCCAGTCCTGGTGGTATAGGGACACTGGTCACGGCAGAGTTGGGGTGGAGAGAGTGGGTGTGCTGGTCTGTCCAAGGGGGAAGGGAGAGTGTCCACACTGAATTCCTTGTCAGCTTTGCGCTGCTAACCTGCTCAACTACCTTCCTTGTGCTGCGGACCTGCCCTTTCTGCTGCCTTATGCTGCAAGTGACATGACCTTGCGATTTGCTGCCATGGGACTACTACCTTTCTATGAGTCTGGTAAGTTTTTTTGGATTTGTTTTTTGTTTGGGGGTAGGGGGAGCCATGCTGCTTTTATTTGAATAAGAAAGCGTAGGGCGGAAGGGGTTTATGTGCATGAAATGTATGCTTAATGTAAACAAATAAGTGAATTATGTTTTTGAAAATGTCACATGTGCTGAAAGAAATGGTACTTATGTCTAGTCATACTTCTGGCATCAGAGGGAGGAGCAGACTGGCAGAGGCACAGAACCATTTTTTACAGCATTCATGCCACGCTGCCGGGTCTGTACCATGCTCTGGTGGTTTGTTGATGGTCGGCAGAGGGACGGGCTGGGCGGACTGGTTCACATGCTGGGAAAAATGGTTCTGGCCTTGGAGGGAGGGGCAGACTGGCAGAGTGGCACAGAACCATTTTTTCCAGCATGCATGCCAGGCTGCTGGGTCCATGCCACACTCTGGTGGTTGTTTTGCTGATGTTCGGCAGAGGGACAGACTGGGGGGGTAATGGTTTACATGTTGAAAAAAATAGTTTTTGGCCTCAGAGGGCAGGGCAGACTGACAGAGAGGCACAGAACCATTTTTTCCAGCATGCATTCCAGGCTGCCGGGTCCATGCCACACTCTGGTGGTTGGTTGTTGATGGTCGGCAGGGGCATGGGCTGGGGGGACTGGTTCACATTCTGGGAAAAATGGTTCTGGCCTCGGAGGGAGGGGCAGACTGGCAGAGTGGCACAGAACCATTTTTTCCAGCATGCATGCAAGGCTGCTGGGTCTGTGCCACGCTCTGGTGGTTGTTTTGCTGTTGGTTGGCAGAGGGATGGGCTGGGTGGACTGGTTCACATGCTGGGAAAAATGGTTCTGGCCTCGGAGAGAGGGGAAGACTGGCAGAGTGGTACAGAACCATTTTTTCCAGCATGCATGCCAGGCTGCTGGGTCCATGCCATGTCTGGTGGTTGTTTTGCTGATGGTCGGCAGAGGGACAGGCTGGGCAGGACTGGTTTACATGTTGAAAAAGATGGTTCTGGCCTCTGAGGGCAGGGCAGACTGGCAGAGTGGCACAGAACCATTTTTTCCAGCATGCATTCCAGGCTGCTGGGTCCGTGCCACACTCTGGTGGTTGGTTGTTGATGGTCGGCAGGGGCACGGGCTGGGCAGACTGGTTCATATGCTGGGAAAAATGGTTCTGGCCTCGGAGGGAGGGGCAGACTGGCAGAGTGGCACAGAACTATTTTTTCCAGCATGCATGCCAGGCTACCAGGTCTGTGCTACACTCTGGTGGTTGCTTTGCTGATGATCGGCAGAGGGATGGGCTGGACGGACTGGTTCACATGCTGGGAAAAATGGTTATGGCCTTGGAGGGAGGGGCAGGCTGGCAGAGAGGCACAGAACCATTTTTTCCAGCATGCATGCCAGGCTACCGGGTCTGTGCCACACTCTGGTGGTTGCTTTGCTGATGATCAGCAGAGGGATGGGCTGGACAGACTGGTTCACATGCTGGGAAAAATGGTTCTGGCCTTGGAGGGAGGCAGGCTAGGTTAGAGCACAGAACCATTTTTCCAGCATGCATGCTAGCTACCAGGTCTGTGCCACACTCTGGTGGTTGCTTTGCTGATGATCGACAGAGGGATGGGCTGGACGGACTGGTTCACATGCTGGGAAAAATGGCTCTGGCCTCAGAGAGCGGGTCAGATTGGCAGAGTGGCACAGAACCATTTTTCCAGCAAGCATGCCAGGCTGCTAGGTCTGTTCCATGCTCTGGTAGTTGTTTGTTGATGGTCAGCAGGGGGACAAGTTGGGCGGACTGGTTCACATGCTGCGAAAAATGGTTCTGGCTTCAGAGGGGGGGCAGACTGGCAAAGAGGTACAGAACCATTTTTTCCAGCATGCATGCCAGGCTGCCGGGTCCATGCCATGCTCTGGTGGTTGTTTTGCTGATGGTCGGCAGAGGGACGGGCTGAGTGATCTGGTTCACATGCTGAAAAAAATGGTTCTGGCCTCAGAGGGAGGGGCAGACTGGCAGAGTGGCACAGAACTATTTTTTCCAGCATGCATGCCAGGCTGCCAGGTCCATGCCATGCTCTGGTGGTTGTTTGTTGATGTTCGGCAGGTGGACAAGCTGGGCAGACTGGTTCACATGCTGGGAAAAATGGTTCTGGCCTCGGAGGGAGGGGCAGACTGGCAGAGAGGCACAGAACCATTTTTTCCAGCATGCATGCCAGGCTGCTGGGTCCATGCCATGCTCTGGTGGTTGTTTTGTGATGGTTGGCAGGAGGACGGGCTGGGTGGACTAGTTCACAAGATGGGAAAAATGGTTCTGGCCTCAGAGGGAGGGGCAGACTGGCAGAGTGGCACAGAACCATTTTATTCAGCATGCATGCCAGGCTGCCAGGTCCGTGCCACACTCTGGTGGTTGTTTTGCTGATGGTCAGCAGAGGGATGGTCTGGGAAGACCACTACACATACATGCCAAACCATTTTTCCAACATGTATTTACTGTGTACTGCTGGAACCATCTTCACCCTGTCTATCCTGAATGCAAACATGGTTTTAAAATGAAAATTCATTTTGGTGTGTTTGTGTGTGTGTGCGCGTGTGTGTGTGTGTGTGTATATATATATATATATATATATATATTTATATATATATAGTTATGAATAGAGATGCACATTCGGACAAAAAAATGTATTAAACCACATCAAACTGAATCAAATATTTCACCTGTGTGCTTCAAAACTGTTGTATGAGACAGCTTTGCCATTGTTGGTGGGGCCATAAATTAATTTGGACCGAAAGGATACTGTTGACAAAACTCAGAGGGTATCAGTGCATTTAGAAATGCAGGTAGTCCTCCTCGGTTCCTTTCATCAGTTTTGGAGGATGTAGGCATCAGATTACCTAGGGGGTAAACAAAGACAGTTGATTATAGATTTCTGTGTTGGACCTTTTGATGGAATGTCTAATGGAATATTGTTGGAAGCCTGTCTGGAAGTTTGCTGGAAAACTTACCAGTTAACTAAAAAAATAAGTTGGTGTATCTTGTGTGGCTGTGCATGGCTATCTGGAAGTGTTTCCACAAACTTCCAGTGCTGTCTGTTCTCTTGGGTGGTATGGTGGGACTGCCTTGGTGCCAGGGGTTCATGTTTGCTTGGATGGGGTTGACTAACTAGAGTTAGAAAATGGGACAAACACTATCAGCTCTCTGATTGGCTAAGAGCTATAACACGGGGGGGGTACATTAAGTTATGATAGATGCCCGGGAAATAAAAAGCACCGGCCCCAGTGACCATTCACCCACACACCTTATCCTTGTTCCCAGCTTGTTTTCCTATTGGACAAAACAACCAGATTTCATTTTAAATCCCCGCCATTTTATTCTGTCGCTTAGCGAGATACGAGCCCCAAATACACCACTCGCTTCTGAAATGAAATTGCCTGCACAGCTCCATGAAATACTTGTACATGTCCCGCTGATAAACCTCTCAGCACCGCCAATAATACTCAAACCAAACACCATACTTTCAAAAAAAATAATTTCTCGATTTGCTACCTCTCTTCCATTTGTCGCATACTTCCGGGTGTGACATCACTGGAACACACAAACCGCCGTGAAGTAACCGATCGAGAAATGTATTTACTTTATTTAATTTTGTAACATGCAGTTGTGCTCCTCATCTGACACCTGAATCATATAGAGGGACATTTACAAGTATTTCATGGAGCTGTGCAGGCAGTTTCATTTCTGGAATGAGTGGTGTATTCGAGGCTCCTATCTGGCAACCTATGGTCTACCTCTCCTCTAACACCCTGTGCAGGTACAGTCCGGCAGAATTTTGTTCACACTATCCCAGGAAAATCTCAGTCTTGTCATCTGCAGAGTAATGTTTGGGGTTAAGAGAATCCGTGTGTGTGTGTGTGTGTGTGTGTGTGTGTGTGTGTGTGTGTGTTATTTGGGAGGAGACAACAAATCCAGAAACATGCAACAGCATAAAGACAGGGACTACTTTATGACACAAACATTTCAACATTATAATTAATACATTTGTCAACTATTTTTTTTATAACTTTTTGGATCCAACATAAAATTGGGTCAGCTCCATTTTTCTAATGAATAATGCCCTTTCAGGATGGCGGTATGGCAATACCGGACCTTCCAGGGCTGCAAGGCCTCCCCGCCCCTCATGCATCGGGCCCTCATTACACCCCCTGGGCGTCCGTATTACCCAATACCGCCCACCCTGTTGGGCATTATTGCTTGCATGACTGAGTTCTTGGAGAACCACCAGCATGCCAAGTGCATCCAACGTCCCAGAAGTGAGGTTATCCCAGCACAACCCACACCCTAAAGTGCATTATTGGTATTATACAATGGCTCACTGTTATTCAAAATAAAAAAATAAAAATAAAAGCTTTTATTAGATTTTTAGTGTGGCAATATCTTTGTTAAGTGTAATGTATGGCATCCAAAGCATGATCCAAGGGATCCAAAGTAATACATTAAGGTTGTGCTGGGATAACCTTACTGCTAGGGACACAGTGACCAATCAGACCAGGAAATTTTCTTGCCATTGTATATAATAAATAAATAATCTTTGCCCCTGATCACTCAAACTAGTAAATCCTCCGGTGCCCCTGACATTTTAATTATGGCGCTCGTGAACATCACACTCTCATGAACTGATGACACTACCTTGCCCCTTCCTCAGTAGTACATTCTGCATGGAGATTGAAGTTTATATCTCCAACGCCCTTTTATAAATCCCATGAGCATGTCCAGGGCACTGTTGCCCAGCATATTGAGATAGGGGCAGGCAAGGCAGCGTCATCGGCTTGCAGTGTTATGAGCAAGAGTGCATCATGTTCAATAGCGCCATAATAAAAATGCCGGGCACATATGATGTGCCAGTTTGTACTAGTGACTAGGGCACAAAGATTAATTTATTTATGTAGACTGCAGGGTGGATAACAGATGAAGCCCTAATATGTACAGTGCTCGTGGTTTCACCTGTGCTGGTAGAACTCCTTTCATGAGGTTGAGCTCAGACATGAAAACTAAGGGGCTCCATTTTTCATGAAGACCAAATCAGCAAGTGCCCAGTTTACTGTGGGTGCAATTTCGGATTGGTTTATTACTTGTGAGAGACTGTGAATTGTGAATTTGTGTATCTTTCCATTAACATCCTCATTAATCACCTTGTGGATTTTTAATTGGATGCACTTTGTTTACATATAATAAACCAATTCAGGCAGACTGTTAGGGACTGAACTGACATAGTCCACCTTGGCATCTGGTGGTTTGGCTTAATTCATGTCTGAGCTCTGACAGACAAGCTTTGGTACATGGCATTGGGCAGGTACTGTCGTGATGCCCTTGTGGCTGTCACACCTGAGGGGTGGGGGCTGCAGTGTTGCACCTACTACTGCTGCTGCCACCGCTACACCTGAGGAGTGGGGGCTGCACATGCTGCCATCACACCTGAGGGATGGAGGTGCACTTGCTGCCGTCACGCCTGAGGGGTGGGTGCTGCAGTGCTGCACCTGCTGCTGCTGCCATGCCTGAGGGGTGGGGGCCACAGTACTGCACTTGATGCTGCCACACCTGTGGGCCACACTGCTGCTATTGTCACCATTGCACCTGATTGGCACTGCAGTGCTGCTGTTGCCTGACTTGGCTGCTGTCTAACTAAGAAGATTGAGGAAAGACCACTCTTGCCATTTTGCCTGGAGTTGGAAGTTTAAGTCACTGCTCAGTGCTTTCAAGGATGTGCACTGCAATGGTTCTTTACTGCTGTTCAGCTGCCATACAGCCCTGGCCTGTTGACTGACACCTGAATCTCAGACAGTCTAACCGCATCACATCCTGCGATTGTGCCACTGCTCCACTCAAAGTAAGTTGGTGAGTGTCTGCTTCATTTTCTTTGTCAGGGTTGTGGTCAGGGTTGTCTGGTTTGGTTTATTGGTCTGGTTGGAGGGAAACAATAGCTATTCGAGGTAGTATTTAGTGACTGGAGTGTTACTGGCAAGTAAGGCTGCCGAGACAAGGCTCCACCATCAGCAAAGATTACAATGATACAGCAAAGGTACTTGCAGGGATAAAGACTCCAACCCTGACTGGACACTTGTTCCATAGTGCCCTGGCATCAGTCCTTGAAAATGCTGTATCATCCACAACGGCAGTGGGTTGTGTTGCTACAGCCTGTTATGTTTACCCAGAGCCCTTCGTGACAAATATATGGGGGGTCTGGAAGGAAAGGGTCTGGAAGGAAAAGTATGGTTCTTTGCGGACGACACAAAGATCTGTAACAGAGTTGATACACAAGGGGGGGTAGAAAGGATGAGAAGGGACTTGGCAAGGTTGGAGGAATGGTCAGACATATGGCAACTTAGATTCAATGTAAAGAAGTGCAAAGTAATGCACCTGGGAAATAAAAATCCAGGAGAAGAGTACACAATAGCAGGGGAGGTACTAATGACAACAATAATGGAAAGGGATCTGGGTGTAGTCATATCAGATGACCTAAAGGTGGGTAAGCAATGTGAGAAGTCAGTAAGGACAGCCAGGGGGATACTGGGATGCATAGGGAGGGGCATCACAAGTAGAAAAAGGGAAGTGGTTATCCCCCTCTGTACAGACAGTTGGTGAGACCCCATCTGGAGTACTGCATGCAGTTTTGGAGACCTCATCTACGCAAGGACATAGACAGGATGGAAGCAGTCCAGAGGAGGGCAACTAAAATGGTGCAGGGTCTACATCAGAAACCATATGAAGAGAGACTGAGAGAGCTTAATATGTATACCCATGATGAAAGGAGGGACAGGGGGGACATGATAGAAACTTTTAAGTACCTCAAGGGAATCAACAAAGTCCAGGAGGGTAGCATCTTTCAGAAAAAGAGATGTGTAAGAACAAGGGGGCACAATTTAAAGTTAGAGGGGGGATGGCTCTGGGGTAATGTGAGGAAATTCTTTTTCACGGAGAGAGTGGTGGACACATGGAACTGCCTTCCTGGAGAGGTTGTGGGGTCTAAAACAGTGGGGGAATTCAAACATGCATGGGACAGACATATGGCAATTATAGTGGGAGGTTGCAGGAAGTAGGCTGGTGGTTAACTAGAATCTGCAGCTTATCCAATAGGTAGGGGAAATGGGCAGACTGGGTGGGCCAAGTGGTCCTTATCTGCCGTCAAAGTCTATGTTTCTATGGGTCTGCCACTGTAAACACATGGTTTGGCACAAAGGTATGTTTTCAGGTGGATGGTAATGAGAAGGGTGCAGGGAAGTGTAGGTGGCAAGCTGGGCCACTACAATAGGGCCCTAGCTCCTTAGAACTCTTCCTGAAAGTGCTTGACTTTTAGGGAAGTTGGATCCAAATATGGCTATTGATATCGCCTTAGCCCTGGTGGCCTCCAGCAGACGTTCAGGTGCTGGCTCGGGGGAAGAGGCAGATAAGCTTAGATATCTAATTAGGTGACATTTACTCATCCTTGTATTGACTGATGTGTCTTTCAAGAGGTGATGTATTAATTTTAAAATTATGTGTTTAGGTCTTAAAAGTGGTGCTGAACGAGATCTGCTGCTGCGAGTCCTTCTCATTTTTCTAAGGTACAGTATGCTTTCTAGCTCTTCATTTCCATGTAGACTATGGTAATGCTTTGTGGCTTATATAAATCCTGTGTGTCTGTCTGTGTGATCTATGTTTCCTTTGGATAATTATTTATATTCTCTTCTAGGTATTCAAATTGCTGCTACTTGTGAGCTGCTACTGCAAGGCACCATCATCATCCACATCCTCCTGTCAGAAAGATAGTCTGTCTGCCTGTGACTTGCTACCAGAAGTCACTTTCCAAAAGGTACAGTCTATATTTAGAAAAGTCAGTGTTGTAGAAAGTGGGCACTCACCTGCACACAGGATAGTCTCTATATAAACATTAACATACAAGTTGTTGGCAGATGAGGACTGCTAGGCACATCTAGTCTGCTTGTTAGCTCCACACTTGTTTGTGACCTCTGACACTATCTGGTCAATGGCTTTTAGCTCCTCTTTGCACCTCTACGGTTCTCTTATGCATGATCCAGACATGTTTAAAGAACTCGTAAACAAGATGTAATCAAAAGCGCTCCAAAAACACAGCTTCGTGTTTCGAGGCTTACCTACTGAATGCAGTGGTCCATTTTGCTCTGAACTGGTAGTAGTCCGTAGTCACTAATGCTGAAATGTGTGGCCAACGTATAAACAAACCCCTGGCTCCTCTTTAAACCCCCTACCACAGTAGCACTCTAAGATGGCGGCAACGTCAGTACGTGATGCATCATCTGAGCGACAGAGCACTGGCATGACAGTACAGGCTGAATGAGGTCTTAAGGATAAAGTATGTATGACATTACCATATCGAAGGCCTTCTCCTCCAAATCCTTTACCTGTGCAGGTGTGAAATCAGTGGTCACACCTACACAGGTAAGAGTTGGAAGGGAAGCGCTTTGATAAAGTAATGTCACACTTTATCCTTAAGTCCCTATTCAGCCAGCATTGTCTGCAATAGCTCTATCACTCAGATGATGTAATCATGTACTGACGTTGCCTCCAACTAAAGGGTTTGACTGTGGCAGGGGGTTTAAAGAGGAGCCAGAGGTTTGTTTATATGTTGGCCACACATTTCAGCATTAGCGACTCTGGATAACCACCAGTTCAGAGCAAAACAGACCACTGGATTCTGTAGGCAAGCCCATGACACATGAAACTGTGTTTTTGGAGCGCTTTAGATTTGCATTTATTTATGGTATACGGTACAATATTTGTAACTGTCCCGGGCCAGCTTCTGTAGCTGATCCCCTTGATTGTCTTATTCATGGAGGTCGCAGGTGATGTACTGTCTGTTTGGGACTGTCCTGGGCCAGCTTCTGTAGCTGATCCCCTTGCTTGTCTTATTTATGGAGGTCGCAGGTGATGTACTGTCTTTTTGGGACTGTACCGGGCCAGCTTCTGTAGCTGATCCCTTTGATTCTCTTATCCATGGAGGTGGCCGCTGAGTGAGCTTCATTTTGTGACCTTCTAGGGCCAGCAGCTGTAGCTGCCTCTCTGGATTGTCATCCATGGTAGCCTGTAATTAAATGATATTGATGTCTTATGAATTTCTGTTGACAGCTTGTTCTGTAGCTGCTCCACTTGACTCATTCATCCATGGGCCCACAATTACACAATTTGTCTTGTCTGTAGGTACTGATGTAGAAATCAGTCGTGCATCTGATCTCTGATTACAAATTTCTCAGACTTTACTCAACATCTTCTAATCGGTCTAGATGTGCAATTTAAAATATCTTGGAATTAATTTAAAATGTGTACATTTTAGTCTTATGCTGCACCTTTGTGCATCTTTGTTTAATTTTTTTAAACTGTGCTTCACTTGCAGTTCTTTGGAGATAACTGTACTAGGTGTTAAAACGGCATCCCAACTACCACAGAAGATGGCAAAGATCAGTAGTGCCACTGCAAAGGAACGTGGAGTACAATTCAAAGTTTACGGCATGTACGAAGAAGGAGGAAAGATGTTTTGTCGCTTCTGTGACCACACGGTTGACTACATTCAGAAGGATACTGTAGCGGATCATTGCAAAAGCAAAAAGCATACCAAAAATTTATGACTAAAGAATGACACAAATGCCAGACAGACAACTCTGCATATTAGTTTTGGTGCTACGACTTCTGCAGCAGCTGCTCATGAGGAAATTGTAATGGACATTTTAAAGACTTGGTGTGGTGTCAACATTCCAATAGCAAAGTTGGATCAGCCCTGTCTGCGAGATTACATGACAAAGTACATAAAAGTAATTGGAGCACTTCCAAAGGCCGACACACTTCGCCAAAACTACTCGCCAAGACTGAAAAAGCAAATGGAAGAGTCCCTTACTGAGACGTAAGAGGCAAGACTCTTACAGTCATGTGCAATGAATTAATGGATGCAGACTCTCACTGTGTGCTGAACATTATTTTCGTGATGGAGGGTGGCAAGTCTTATATTGCCAACATGACGGAACTGACTGCAGTAAACCACTCGACAGTTGCGCAAGCTGTTATGAAGATACTGCAGAAGTATGAAATAGGAATGGAGCAAGTGATTGCATTTGTGAGTGATAATGCACGCTATATGATCAAATGCTTTAATGATGCTATCAAAGGCATAATCAGAGACCACATTATTCAAGTTGCTTGTTGGGCACATGTGTTTTCCCTAGTAGGTGACACATGGATCGATCATTTTGAACTGGTGAACAAGCTTGTTGCCCAAATCAAGTATGCTTTCCAGCAGTTCCCCAAACAAAAGAGGGAATATATTGCATTTCTGGAGGAGAGGGGATTAGGGAAACCAACATTGCCACCAGTTCCTGTCCTTACCCACTGAAATACTTGGTTTGAGACTGTCAAATACCACTCAATCCACCTACAGCATCTTGGAGAATTCTTTAAAGATGATTCGAGTGACGCAAACTCCATAAAATCATTGCAGAAATTATTTGAGGATTGGTTCGCAGAGCTACAACTGCACACAACATTCATTGTGGAAAACTGCACAGACCTCATGGAGACAATAGAATTGCTGCAGTCTAAGGAAAAGCCCTTGGCTGTCTCAATACATGACACACTACACAAAATCCGTGCGCGCTTTGAGGCAGGTATGTACAAAACTGGAAAATTTGGTGAAAGAACCAATGAGATTCTGAGCAATTTAAGGCAATGGGGCAAGCAGGAACAAGTGGCATTTTTTCAAAAAGCATTTTCCTTAACACTGGCAAAACTGGTAAAGCACTTGGATTCCAATCCTTCAGTTCTATTTTGGACCGACATAATCTCGTTAAACTGAACAGGGACTTCCAACTGTACACTGAGGAAATTCCCCTTTTCAGCCTGCACAACAGGACTGCTATTCAGAAGGATTGGGAACTGTACATTAACCAGAACTTAAAAGAGCTGCCAGAAAGGTTAAACTTTGATGTAGGGCAATACTCAATTGCAATGGAAACTCTTACACCAGTACTTGCCAAAGCAGCACAACAAGCAATCTGGATACCTGTCTCCAGTGCAGATGTGGAATGCTCATTCTCTGTGTATGGGCAAATCTACACAGATCAATGAAGGAACTTGCTGGTGGGCAATTTGGAGACACTATCTATGCTGATGTATAATAAGTGAGAATATTTTCTGGGCGTTGTCATGGTTTTGTGCTTATTGTCCTAGGTGTACAAGTTTAAGTTCAGTTTTATTTCATTTTCTGTGCTGTTTACTATTCAGGAGCCTGTTGCTATCTAGGTAATCTGAGGTTTTAGGTAGTCTAAGGTCCTCTTTGATCAGTAATCTGCTTCGCTGCTATTGAGGTTAAGACAACTATATTGAGGCCTGTGTAGAGTCTTCAGTGCCGGAAGTCCCACCCAGTCCCATACTAAATGGTACCCCATGCTACTCCAACCTTTAGGCAAGCTATTATTTCAGCAGTCCTTATCCAATCCTGCATCCATTCCTGCCTCACACAGGGAGGACTTTTGAAATGGCGAGGGAAGCTGTGTGTTATCCCTCTGCCCCCAAGTCTGCAGGCATTCTTCATTCTTAACCAACTGGTTTGGCAGATGATTGGTACCCAGGTGTAGCACCAACCTCTGCTCCCACCCAACTCCCTCTGCACCATTCTCCCTATTCTGTCTAATCCCAGATTGCTAACGCTTTAAGCAGGCTACGTCTCTGCAACACACTTCTTATTTTATTTCCACTTGTTGCTTATTAATACAAATTTATACAGACTTTAATTGTGTTTTATGATTTTTTGTGCAGTGTTTTGTATTCTATGCTACTTTTGTATATGTGTATATTTACATAGGTTTTGACAGCAGCTCATTTGTACTTTTAAGTAATTTCCAGCAGTCTGCATACAACACATTTGCACACTTATTTTATTTATAGGTTTTAGTTTAGCTGGCAAATTGCACTCTTTGTTTCTGAACACTTTTTTAATGCATTTAGTTTCTCATTTAGTTGAAGATTACTGATTTGTTGCACAGTTTTGCACATATTAATCATTTTGCACATTTATATTAAAACACTACTTTTTCTTACAATCTGTAGATCGTCATTTCAGTGTCTTCAGTATATATTCTTTAATCAGTGAATTGGATGGTGACTGGTAAAGGGCAAGGCCTGCATGTTGAAAGAAGGATGGATTCAACATGATCTGGGTGGGAGGGGGTGCTACAGAATTCGGAGGACAAACTGACACATGCACATGATATACATACTCAAAATGTATATGTGAATTATTGGGGTCGACAGGGTGGATAATGGTGAAAGGACTGTATACAATACATATATGAGACAAACCAAATAGAGGTAAAAATTGATTTCATCCATATGTCATATTACAAGTACTTTTAATAGGTACAAGGGCTGATCTACAATAGTAGTTGTCAAAATAGCCCAAATGCATGCCAGTAGAGTACAAAAATGGTAAAATATGTGTCACAACACAAAACACAGGTAAAAAACGATTTTAGCATTGTTGACACCGGTATCAGTAATGGTTTTCTAAGTCTGTGAAATGGAATTTGCCTTTTCTCAATCACGGTAAACCAGTGTCCCTGCAAATTTCCCCCATTCACTACAAATACCACCAACAGCTTAATCTGGTTCAATTTCAGCTGGTTACCATCTTTATCCCACCCCCCCCCACCAGTCGCCCCATGAAAGAGGGACTTCTAGTTTCAGTGGGCCTATCCGGTCAACAAAATTTTATAAATAAATAAGTGAGAAACCTTGTCAGAATAGGGAGATGGGGGAGTGGAAGATGGTTGGAGATTAGGTGAGTCTTCACCCCTCCAGAATGCATACCCTGCAAGGGGATTTGCAGGGGCTAAGGGGAGAGCGGTGAGGGATAAAATGGGAAACAGAATACTGTCACAGAAGAGGTGGATGTGGCTAACTTGAGGAAAAGGTGGGGGAAGGATTGGGAACAAAAGGTGGGTGGGAGGAGGTGGTATGAAATTGTGAAAGGAAGAATTAAAGAGGGGTGAAAAGGAAGGGTGGGGCAAGCCTTACCTCCAGGAGTGGAACACAAAGGGTATGAACACTACTTGATTTAACCCAGCTAGTGCTATAGGCTATCAGTATGTCTAGGGAGGGATAGAAGGGGACAGAGTAGTGGAAGTAAAACAGAAGAGAGGGCAGAGAGGGGTAATGAAGGAGAGGTGGGTCAAGTGCAATTGCAGGATGGGGAAATATAGCATCAAAGAAGATAGGACAACGAACGAGTAGATGGGGCAGAATGGATATCTAAGGGGAGGGAGTTCCAAATGTTTGGAAAGTGATAGGAGAAGGCAGCTCTCCCTAAAGTGGAAGTATGGGCAGGGAAGGCGAAGGTCCTATAGGGGGAGTTGCGGAGGGAGTACTGTGGGTGGGGGTAAACACTGTACAAACAGACATATTGGGGGGAATGTGTTGATGATGTACAAAATCATTAACAAGGAGAATCTAATGGAAGAATTAAATTTTTAATTTTAGAATGGAACAAAAAGTGAGGGGACATGAACAACAAATTAGGCCAAACAATTTTAAAACAAGCAAGCATAATATTTATTTCACACAAAGGACATTAGACATTTGCAATAATCTGCCTTCTGAATTGATAAATCACAGTCAGATTTTTATGGCTGCATGACAGATATTATGCCATCACCAGGTTTGCATAAAAGTACTGTGGAAGCACGTGACCAGACCACTGTCTGGTATGCTGCCACAGTGCTTTGGCATAGTTTCCAGTGATTTTGTTTATGCAGCCCTTCCACTCTGTGAGCTGCATAAACACATACCCTTCCAGGCGCACTGCTTTTCCTTTCCGCAATTGCAGAAGTGACGTCCACTGTGTGCAACATCTCAGCACTGACTTAAACTGTGCATGCATGGGTATCGCAAATATGTAGTCATGTCAGCCCCACCATGTTGTGTACAGCTTACTCTGAGGCAAACTGCACATGTGCAAGTATCACGCATGTGCAATACTGTATTAGTTATGTCTGACTCTGGTGCAGCGAGAGCACCGCATATTCTTTTCAATGCTCTTGCTGCTTCTAACAGCTGTCTACAGCCGTATTGGCTCTGACCAGAATTTGTTAAACTTTGGTATCCACAGTGAACAGGATCTGAAGCACGTAAAGAGTTTTTAAGTGTTGGGGAAAATACGAGTAAAATGAGTGCTTGCCCTTCACATGGGAGTGCAATAAGGAGCATGTCTGTGATCGCCTTGTGCACTTCTGTCCAAAAAGGATAGAGCACTTGACAGGACCATAGGGTGGGTGCGTGTGTTTGTGTATGCGCAGTGCGTGCTCCATTCTCCACATTTCCTCCAGCATATGGCCATTATCTGTGGTTGGTGTTTGACCTGTATAACTGAAGTTTTAAAGTATCTTAGTTTGAGTTTCCATGAAAATTCTCAAAGGGTTAGGGAGGAGGTTGCTTTGCTCGACTCTTCAACTGCGTTATCCCAGTGTGCATTCAGGAGTGGGTTATTGAGTTACTGGGTCCACTTTGTTTGTATGTTGGCAGTAAGAGTGCTGTGTTGCTCTTAGAGTTCTTGGTATGAGGCTGAGATAGGATGAGGAAACTGCTGAACCAGCCATTGCCTGTTTAATAATTTGTATGAGTAGGGGGTGGCTGCATGCTGGATTCTGGTATTTAGTGCTTGTATGTAATGTCTCACTTACAGATACCTGAAGTGGTCAGTCGTTTGGAGGTGATATTTTCTCTTTTTTTTTGTAATCCACATTTTATTGAGAATGTTTTAGAATTTTACAACAATCAAGGATACAAACATAAAATAGAACATACCATTAATAGTTAAAAAGACATAGCATAACTATCATTGAATAAAACACTGTCTAGTGTGGTGCCCCAAAGGTGGTAAGAAGGATGTTAATGTGTGCTGGGTTTCCTCATCAATAAAAAGGGGTAATAAAGCAACTGTGTCGATGACACCAGTAACCTGCACACAAATTACTAACACAGGTGCAAAAAGGGGTGGATGTTGGCACCAAACAAAGAGAGGCGAGAGGTGAGAGTCCAGAAATAGATTCCAAATACTTCACAAGCCTTTATCTATACCAAACCAAGGGGAAACACAGTCATGGGGGAACATTTACACTTATTTTCACTCTCCTATACAAGGAGGACTCTAAATAAATGGCTGTAACAGCTCCACTTTATGAGTGGGCTACACTCTATAATCAGCAAATAACTATATAATCCTTTCAATACTACCCTGAGGTGTATCTCTACCTAGGGCCTATTACCTGGAGTAATCCACTTTAAGGAACGCTATAACATAATACTGTAAAATTCTACTTCAGTCATATAAGGCAATTCATGCACGGATAAGCTTTCTGTGTCATCAGGAAGAAATTGTGTTGCAGGATAAAACACAAGGGAAACACTTGGCTGACTGGACTAACTACTAAGGGGCTGCAGAGAAGATTTTGTACAGGCCATGAGTCTCTCGGCCACACTCCACCTCTCTAGGTTTGCTGAACTTGTTAAGAACAAAGCAATGATTCTCTCAGCTCAGAACCCACTGAGGGCTGCTGGAATTGAGACACACCAAACCCAGCCACAGCCCTCTTCCGGACTGCAGGAGTAAGATGAAGAAGATGAAGATGCTGACCAACCAGCCCAAAGTCCTCTCCTGGACTGCTGAGACATGAGGAAGAAGAAGAAGAAACTGCTGACCAACCAGCCTAAAATCCTCTTCTTAACTGCCGGGGCATGAGGAAGGAGAAAAAGAAAGTGCTGACCAACCATCCCAAAGTCCTCTTCTGGACTGCCGGGACATGACGAAGATTCTGAAGAAAGGAAGTCTGTGAAATGTGAGCAACAACTGGGTTCTGGGTACCAAGGCTGGACGAGCCAAGGACTACATAAAATAAGAAACAGGACAATGATGCAAGACACTGCAGCAGAAGAACTGGATAACACTTCGATATGAATGACAAAACAAGAAAATGGATGGTACCTTTGTACCAGGCCAGGCCATACTTTATGGAAACTTTGAAGAGTGGAAAACAATAAACAGGACATTGCAAATGACTGCGGCACGGTTCCTTGAAGATCTGCTGCTGGCTGCTTCAATGATGCACTGGAGGCAACTTCTGGAGTATTTTGAAGAAGAAGATTGACTGGAACACAAATGGTGAACAGATTCTGGAAAGCTCTGGAAGACTGATTCAAACACCTTGCAACTTGGAAGGCTGGCAACAAAGCAATATTTTCTGGCACATTCACTGCTTGTAACAATAGTTGCATGCAAAATAAAGTCTCATTTCTTGTTGCAGTGGTCTCTTATTCAGTCTTAATGTTCAAATCACAGTAAATATACAGGCAATTCACTTTTCTGATAGGACCCTAGCACTGGTGGACCTAACTAACAGGGGTCCCTCTGACTAAATCGGGTTCTTCCTGTTACTGTGACTCTGTATGGCTAGCTAGACTCCTTAAACATCCAGGGTCACTAATGCTGCTGGGCTCCTATAACACCTGGGGAATCTAAATGGCTAGCAGTAGGCCTAACTTGCCTCTTAAAATAGCAGAGCATGTGGCGGTGGGCCTAACTTGCCCCTTTTAAGATCTGGTGGGCCTGACTTGCCCCTTTAAGAACTGGTGGGCTACCCTTGCCCCTTTAACAACTGGGGGACCTGACTTGCCCCTTTACACAGTGGTGGACCTAACTTGCCCCTTTAAAAACTGGTGGGCCTGACTTGCCCCTTTACACTATGGTGGGCCAAACTTGCCCCTTTAAGAACTAGTGGGCCTGACTTGCCCCTTTACACAGTGGTGGGCCTAACTTGTCCCTTTAAGAACTGGTGGGCCTGACTTGCCCCTTTACACATATGGGCCTCTCTGGAATCAGCTCCTTTAACTATGCTGAACGTCTCTCCCTGACAGGGCCCCTTTAAATATCTCTAGGCTGGCTTAGACTGAGCTGCCATTCTTTTCTCAGTCATGCCTCCTCTTATGAATATTTATGCCTTTTCTGAGGCTCCCCTTCTGTTGTCCCCTCCTCTGTGGGCATCTCTATGCCCCGAAGGCTTCAATTATTTAAATGAGGAGCTCCTGGCCTGCCCCTTCATGGCGCTCAGCCATTTATATGTGTGCCTGGTGCAAACTTTTAAAACATTCAAATACACTTTTACACAGTTCCAGGGTGAACAGCATGAAGGAGTGTACTGTCGCCAACTCACCACACAACTGGGATGCTCAGGATGCAAGCGGGAGGTGGGAGGTGCGGTCGGGAGTGAGAGAGAGAGAGAGAGAGAGAGAGAGAGAGCTTCAAGCAATTATGGGATGACTGGGGGACCTCACAGAAGGTCCCAAACATAGCACAAACAATGCAGCAACGCTACCGCCACCCCCAGGGATTGAGTACTTAATTTTAAATAAAAAAATAATAAAATGGGGCGCCAAGCCCTCCCAGGACACAAGGGGAATTTGTACTCTTCACAGGCAGCTCAGGACGGCACCGCAGACCAGACACTTCACTCAGGTACATTTCTTCAGTGACTGGAGGCAGAAGACACACAGCAAAGCCCTCAAGGACAGCTTCAGCCCTCCTGGCAAGCCCTTCTCGTCCCTCCTCACTTTCTGTGTCCTCACGCCTCCACAGTCACCACGATTCTCCCTAACAGTAAATTATTTTTTAAACTGTAGCACTCTGTATTCTGGTTCTGGAAGGCATAGCAGGTGCCACACAGTGAGCATTCCATTAGCTCAGTTCAACATTCCATTAGCTGCAGCATGGCAGAAAGGCTTATTTTGTGCATTATTTCTAAGCTTTTTACAATATTTTTGACAGGCTTTGTACAGAGATTTGTGTTGGCATTTTAAACTGGGCACCTGGGTATTTCTTGGGCACTTGTTTACTGTACTGAGGCACCTATAACTGGCACTTTTCTATTTCTTTATTTTTCTGTGGTGCCCCCAACTCTGGGGCACTACAGATTCGGACCCGCCAAATGATACATGTCCTCATGTATCCCCCCAATTTTTTCTATAACATCAATTGCATCTGAATGAGTTTACTATACTTCTACTTAGATGAGGAACATCTCTAAAACTTTAGATTGACTGTACAACATTTCTTAACTCTATTTCTGTGTGAACTTTAAGAGTTTCAAAGCAGTTCAATTACATAAGATCTATAAATTCTATAAAATGTACTTGAGAACAGGCTATCACAGTTAAATCTTTCTTAACCTCTAAGGTAACTTTAATACCCTAAAAAACATAAACTAAACTAATGTGACCGTGTTGGGATAGAAACATAAACATAGAAACATAGAATTTGACGGCAGATAAGGACCGCTTGGCCCACCCAGTCTACCCATTTCCCTACCTGATGGATAAGTTGCAGATCCTAGTTAACTCTTTATCTTACTGTGTTTTAAGATACAAAACTAAGGACCCTCCATTCGAAGTCTTCTAGGAGGAATTCCAAAATTTACTCTCTCAGATCTGCAAGGCAGCGTACATAAAGGTTCGGTAGAAGCAGGTTCTATTCTTCTAGTATTTTCAGGTATCAAAATCTCAAAACAGTCTGAGTTAGCAGTACTTAAGTAATTCCAAGAACTAACATACAAATCTGTCAGGGTTTCTAGTTTAGTCAAGGTAAGATTTCTTGAAGGATTTTCTTGTTTCTCTATTAGCTTGGAGTCAGCATCAGCCGCAGGATCTGATCCTGCACGAAACATGCATGGCTTTACCAGGTTTCTGTGAACAATCCTAATGCTTTTTCTGATTTCTCCTTAGATCTTATAAACTGGCAGTTCTCCACATGGTATTTCTACTATGAGATAGGGTTCAGGTTCCCATTTGGAAGCTAATTTTGTTAATCTCTGGGTTCTCTTTAGTAGTACTCAATCTCCAATCTGTAATGGACAAGCGTTGGCATTGGCATCATATGGTGTCTTTTGTTTTAATTTCACTTGAGTCATATGCTTGTCTAGGATTTGTCCTGCTTCTTGCAATCTGCCACTATGTTCATTTACCCAATCTGTACATAGGTTAGGAGTAGAAGTGGCTTTCAAATCCACATCAAGTACTAAATCCATAGGTAAACGACCATGGCCTCCAAATAAATAATATGGAGTATATCCAGTTGAACTCTGTATAGTGTTATTGTAAAGATAAGTTAATTCAGGCAAAATGCTAGGCCAGTATGGGCATCGATGCTCAGGTAATGCTCTTAGCATAGTAAGTAAGGTTTTTTTTTTTTTTTAACTTCATCAGTTTTATTAAAATCCATATCAATATTACATCCATTTCCACATAACATCTTATAAAGAGTGTCTATGCATTAATTGCATTCTGTTCTTTTTAATTCCTTTCTATATTCCATGCTTCTATTAGTCAAGCTTTCTAATATTTGACATAGTCCAACATCTTATTCCATCAAATAGTAGAATGAAATTATGGGTACACACTATCAAGCCTTAGGCTCTTAGTTGGTAGATTCAGTTCCTCATAGCGTGGCCCATATTAATGTCCCAGTTCTGGTTTTGATTCTTCTTCTGTTCTTCTGTCTTAATATCTTCTTTTCCTTCCTGGCAATTCTGCTTCCTCAGTTAACTACATGTCTTATCGTGTTTTCATTTACTTTTTATCTAACCTTTTAACCAAACCATTTATAACCATATCAAGTTATGTATATCAAAACCAATGCACTGCGACTGATGCTTTTAATTCTATATTAAGAATGTACATGTATGTGTGTGTGCCCCCATCCCTATTTTCAGGAAGACCATCCTTTCCTGGTATTTCTTTACCCTCTAGTTATCCGCTTCTCCCTCCAGCCTTTTATGTCATCCCGTTTTCTTCCCCTATATTGTTTATCCTTCTTCCTCCCCTCTTGTGTCTCCATCCCCTACCACCATATCCTCACCCAAGCCCTCCTTCCAGTGATACCAGGGTTCCCAGATTTCTAAAAATGTGTCCTTTCTCAGCTGGATAGTGTAGGTTATGATTTCTAGTCTTTCAAGTTCCTCCACTTTGGAAGTCCATTGTTGAAAGGTTGGTGGATCTTGTTTTAACCATTTAATAGTAATGCCTTTTAGTGCTGCAATCCGCAGTATCAGGTATAGCTTCACGCTTCTCCTTTTTTGGGAGGAAAGGGTTGGCAACCCTAGGACTAGGTCCTGAAACATATATGGTACAGGTAACCCCCCCCCCCTATTCTGGTCATAACCCCCTGGATCTGAGACCAGAATCTCTGTAACTTAGCACACCCCCAGAATATATGGCAATATGTGCTTTGAGCTTCTCTATATACACACCAACAGGCCGATAATGCCTGAGGGTTAAAGTATATGATAATCATTGGGGAGCGGAAGTAATGGGTCAGAATTTTCCAGTTAAATTCATGCCATGTCATGGCTGAGGTTACCTGCCATCCCCTCTGCAAGTGGCATTCCCAATCTCCCCTAGGAATTGTCCCCCTGGATCCTGTCTCCCACTTCTTCTTCCTAATCTCTTCTAGCACCGGGGTCCCCTTCTTCTCTGTGAGTATCCTATACAGGATGGAAAGGTAAGGTAATTTATCTTTAATTCTTCTAGAATCCCACCAGAATTCCTCAAGGGGAGTTAAGGCCCTCCTAATTTTTGGGAGATTTTCTCCTGTGATAATAAAGTGCTGAGTTTGAAGGTATCTGTAAAAATCTTCCCTGCATAATGCAAAGCGTTCCTGAAGTGTGGCGTATGCAAGGCAAGACCCTCTATCTAGCAGTTGTCTAAAGGTGGTTAAACCCTTATACTCCCAGTAAGCATATCCCTGATCCAACCTCGGGGGAACAAAATTTGTTGTATGTCTGATTAAAGACAAGGGAGCCCAGGGCATTCGAGGTGTTTGTTTTTTTCCCAAGTTTGAGAAGAATATATAAGGATTGTTTTACCCAGGGATTAGAAATTAACTGCCAGTTATGTGGGTCGACATGGCAGGTTGGGTATGTCCATATTTTGCCATTAGGGATTGATTCATTTTCGATGGGGTACCACCCGGACTCAGTACGTTGTTTGGCCCATGTAATTAGTTGTGCTCCCTGTGCGGCCAGGTAACAATGATACATGTGTGGTAGGCCCAAACCTCCCATCTCCCTTGACTTCATCAGGGTACCAAGTGCTATCCTTGGACATGCCCCTCCCCATATGAATTTAGAAATTTCTTTTGTAAGTTGGTTCCAAAACTGAGACAGTATGGGAATAGGGAGTGTCTAGAATAAGAATAATAGTCTGGGCAAAACATTCATTATGATGATTTGGATTTTGCCATAGAGAGAGTTGGGTAGGAGTTTCCATCGGGCAAAGTCTGATCTTAAAACTAGAAGTAGTTTAAGAAGGTTGTTACGGTATTCCTTGGACGTGTCCACCAAGACCTGTATTCCCAAATATTTAAACATGTTTTTCTTGGCCCAAGTAAATGGGAAAGTTTCTCTTAGCTGTCTATTAAGGGTGCCACTCAGCACCACCCCTTCTGACTTAGATAGATTAATCTTGTATCCTGCTAGGGAGCCAAATATTTCTAGAGCTTCCAAAAGATGTGGCAGGGAGCTCTGAAGATCCTGCAGGAAGAAAAGAGAATCATTGGCATACAGCGCTGTTTTATGCTCCACTCCCCCTGCCCAAATACCCTTGCTATGTGGGTTGCCCTGTATCCATATTGCCAACAGCTCCAGAGAGAGGGCAAATATCAATGGCGACAGGGGACACCCCTATCTGGTGCATTTCATAAGAGGCAGACAGTTTGAGAGCATGCCGTTCACCCTAACCCTGGCTTCTGGTCTGTGGTATAGTGTGGCAATGGCTGAAACAAAATGTTCCCCCAGCCCAAACCTTGACAGGGTGGACGACATAAAATGCCAGTCCACCCTGTCAAAGGCCTTCTCAGCATTCATACTGATTGCTAACTGCAGGGCCACTGAGCCTCTCTGAGCTGTGATGATGTTCAAAAGGAGCCGTATATTGTCTTGTAAATATCTTCCTGAAATAAATCCTATCTGGTCCGGGTGGACCAGAGTGGAAATGCAGCTCTGCAGCCTATCTGCCAGAATACCCGTAAAGATTTTTAAGTCCACCGGCAACAATGATATTGGGTGATACAAACTACATAATTCCAGGTTCTTACCTTGCTTTGGAATCACTGATATCTGGGCCAAGTTTCAGGATGGTGAAAATGGTTCCCCCTCCACCAGTATCTCATTGCAGGTGGTGGCCATCAACAGGCCCACTACATGAGACCCAAAACCTTTATAAAACTCAGCCCCGAACCCATCTAACCCCGGCGCTTTACCATTTTTCAGTTTTTTTAATTTTATTCATAATTTCCTGGACTGTAATTGGGGCATTTAACCCCTTCTTCACCGGGTCTGCCAGGGTAGGTAACTTAAGGCCATCTAAAAAAGATTCCACGTCTTCCCTGTGTCCCGGAAAGGTCTCAGCTCTTTATAAATCTGTATAATAGTTTTCAAATCTCTGTACAATTTCCCCCGGAGAGGTGGTTGCCTGTTCCGTATCATCCCACTGCGGACAAATCACCGCTCTACTTGCCCTCTCCTGTCTAAGCTGCCATGCTAACTGTTTCCCCACCCAGTTGCCCTGTTCATAATATTTTTGTCTAGAGTACCGCAGTTGCCCCTCAATTTGGATGTCTAAAATCTGGTTTAGGTCATGTCTGGCCTTATCAAGCTCTTGTTTGACTTTGGGATCCCGGATCACCTGATGGGTGGATTTGAGCTGGAGAATCTTCTGTTCAAGCTGTACCCTCTGTTGAATTCTCTTTCTTTTAATTTTGGAAGCATATTTTATGATCTCCCCCCAAGACTACATTTAAGGGCATCCCATCTTATACCCTCCCTCGTGTCATCTTTTGGATTTTCCAGTTCAGACTGTCGGATTTTATTCTCTATTACTTCTTTAAAATCTTCCCTGGTGAGAAGGCTCACATTAAGCCTCCAGCAGGATTGCGTCACTATCTGGGCCATAGAGACACTAAGGGAGACTAGCGCATGGTCTGAGATGACTATTGGGCCTATGCAACACTGTTCTTCTCTTTGTACCTAATTGGTAGAGATCAGAAAGTAATCTATCCTGGAATAAACTCCATGTCGCGGGGAGTAATAGGTGTAATCTCACCATCTGGGGTGCAAAAACCTCCAACACTCCATTAACCCTAGTTCCTGGCCCCATCTGAGAATAAGTTTCCCTGTTCGTGTTGCCCCTCCTGGGGTCTTCCCAGATCTATCCACTCCTGGGTTTATGACTTCATTGAAGTCCCTCCCAATGATTACCATACTTTGTGCATCTGAGACCACTTCTTTTATTGTTGTCTCTAGGAATGCCAACCTTGGAGCTTCTTCGTTTGGTGCATATATATTTACTAGGGTGCAATCTTGACCCCTATAGCTCCCCCAGATCTGCACAAATCTACCTTCTGGATCCATTTTGACTTTTGAAATTATCAGAGGGACATCTTTTTTAATCAGTATTGCTACCCCCCTACGGTGCGGGCTGTCATTGTAATGTGAGGCGTACACACTTCTTACCCAAGCTCTTTTCAATTTCAAATGCTCTTGAGCCATCAAATGTGTTTTTTCTGAAGGAAGGCCACCGTGGCCCCTCGTCTCTTCATGTCTTGCAATATTTTGGTCCTTTTCACCAGGTTGTTAATACCCCTCACATTTAGGGAAACAACCTTTAAATCAGCCATTCTCAATCCCTTGAATTAGGTACACATTCCTGGTGGTCTTCTGGGGATGGGGACACACATTCAAAACACACCATACATTTGTTCTGTGCATTGTTTCTAACACGTAACTTTGTTTCATTAAAAAGTAATCTTTATAACCCAACTTCAAATTTGTAACCAGTATAGCCTTATCTAACCTCTCTGACTTCAAGATGTAATTGCCCTTCTTGCCACCCTCTGCAAACCGCCTGATGCTGGAGGCATGGCTGGGTGACCCCAACACTGTGGGCCCTCCACCCAACTTTAGGCCAATATCAGCCCAATCACCAGAAGGGCAGATCGAAAGCACCATAGCTGCATGTTCCAGGTGCTTTATGAGCAGTTTTCCAAACCCCAATATGAGAAAAGGAAAATCCCTATCTAGGGAAAAAATGTGCCTGGTCTCACCTGAAAACATCCCTCCCCCCCCCGCCATAGCCTATTACTAATCTTGGTTCGTCTTCCCCATTGATCCCTCTCCTGCTCAAAGCCCTCATACTATTCGGAGAGAGCTATTTCTCCCCTCCTCTCTAAGCATAGGGTCCAACTCTATAGTTTCCCTTTCCTCCCCTTGCCCCCTTCTCCCCTCAACCCCCTCCCCTCCATGTCAAGCACTTGATATTCTGGGTTGTCAATACTCATACCATACCTTTACCCTATCCTCCAAGATTAGGCCTACCCCGACCCCCATGGATTTTGATCACTGCGGCTCCTCTCCTTTAAATATAACCTAGGCAGTATGATCAGCTGAGGTCATCCTGTGATTAGTCCTGATTCCCTTTCTTGCTAACCTTTCCTTACTTGCCATACTTTGTGATCTCCTTTCCCTCCCACTCCTCCCGCCTCCCCACCCCTTCCCCATCCCTAGGTGTCCGGCATTCCAATTTTTCAAATTGCAGTTATAATTGCTCTTATCCTGCCGTTACCCCTGCCCCTTCAAAATCTACCTCCCTGCATCTCATTTCAGTCCCCAAGCTTTCCCCATTCAAATTGGGCCAGAGCATCAGGATCTACTAAAGGTCATCATTTATCCACCTTCCAAAAGGTAAGAGAAGGGAGAGAACCCCTCCCTTCTTGTTAAATGTTTATTTTGAACCTTCCCCCCCCCACCCACTTCAGTGGGTACAACAGCTGAGATCTGCAGCAATTTTTATCTCCCCCTCTCCTTAAAGTCACTCACATTCAGGTGTCAGCCCAAAGTCCACCTTCTTTCAGGTCGCTGAATCTGTTGACAGGTCGTTCTGATCCAAAGACTCTCCCTTCTCGCCATTCTGTTCAACTCTGCATGCAGTCCCAGCAACGGTCACTTCTCCTTGCACGATGAGTGAGACCCACATAGCAGAAGTCCCCGGGTGGTCGTGCAGCTCCTTCCTTTTGGTTTCACCCTGATGCCAGGCCGTTTCTAGCAGGCGCTCCTTCTGCTGTGATGTACTATTGGGAATCTCTATCCCCATCGAGGTCAGAAATTTTTGGGCAGCTTGTAAGTCTGTAAATCATTTGGTGTTATTCTCTGTGACCACCTTAAGTTGTGCAGGATATTCTATAACTGCTTTGATTTCCTTTTGCTGCAATAGGCGCACCACTGGTAACAATTTACTGCATTGTGCTAAAAGCTGAGGGGAGTAGTCCTGCTCGAAATAGAGGTGGGTATCCCCAAATAGAATCTCTTTTATGGACCACGCTCTCCTCAAAATCTCTTCTTTGGTGCGGAAATCCAGGAATGCTATTACCAGGGATCTGGGCCGACATTTCGGGTCCCGCGGCTTAGGTATCAATGAACGATGGGCACGGATGATATTGAGAGGCTTATCCGCTGGCCAGCCCAGGATATCCAGTAAAAAAAGACTCCAGAAATTATGGCACTGGACCCATTTCTGTCCCTTCTGGTAGTCCGTGAATACGGACATTATTCCACCTGTTCCAGTTTTCCAATTCATCTAATCTCACTTCCAGTATCAGCCCTCTCCAATGTAGGTCTAGCAGGGCAGCATTGTGCACGTCTGTGGTGGTTGTGTAGTCGGTCAGTGCCCTTTCCATCAGCTCTACCTTCTGGGCAGTAAGTTCTATTTTATCACGGTCTTCATTAGCTTTTGCCTCTAGTCTCTCTAGTGTAACGTTCATCTTCTGGAGGGTGTCGCACAACTGTTTGGAGGTTATAATATATTCTTGTTCCTCCACCTCCTCCTTGCTGGTTCCCTGTTTCGGCGAGGTGGGTGGTGCATAGACCGCAGCCTGCTGAGCAAAGTCCAACAGTGTTTTGTGTTGTTTTACCTGCTGCGCATTTATTTTCTCTTTACTTTTGTGTCTGGAGGACATCGTACCTGTTATTTCTGCAAGTTTAACCATTGGATGGTTCCAATTAATTGAAGATTAAGGCGGATTTAGCTAGCGGCAGACTGGGGTGTCTGAACTAGGCAGCCATTCGGTCAGTGCTCTCACTGGAAGTCCTGTAAATAAGGTTTGATTTGCTGTTTTGCACAATCCATTTGATTGAGGATGATAGGCAGTTGTACGGATCTTCTGACTTCCATATAAGCTACAAAGTTCATGGAATAGTTGCGACTCAAAGGCACTCTCTTGATCAGTTAATATTCTGGTTGGAAACCCATATGGTTGAAAAAAGTACTTGACAAATGTTGCTGCAGTGCTTTTGTGTGGTAAGATCAGGAACTGGTGCGGCTACAACAAACTTAGAGTAGTGGTCTATCATGGTTAAAACATACCTGATACCAATTCTGCTTGGCTCTAATGATAATTGGTACAGGTCATTCTCGTACAACTCGTATTTTTTTCTGAATCAGGTGCTACTCCATCTGCTGAGACTATATGTCCTAAGTAATTGACTTGTGGTTTCAAAAGATGACACTTAGATGGTTTGAGTTTGAGTCCATACTGGGTCAATCATTCGAAGACTTCTGCTAAGTGTTTCAAGTGGTCTTCATGGTTCTTCAAGTAAATAATGATGTCATCCAAATATAAAAGCAGTATTTCAAAGTTACGGCTTCCCAAACAATGTTCTACAAGACGCTGGAAAGTTCCGGGTACACTGCACAATCCAAAAGGTATATGAATTAATTCAAATAATCCCATCGGGGTGATGAAAGCTCTTTTTTCCACATCAGAAGGTGTGATTGGTACTTGCCAGTAGCCACTGGTCAAATCCAAAGTAGAGAACACAGCTGCTGATTGTAATGCAGTAAGAGAGTCTTGTATTTGAGGCAAGGGGTATGCATCCTTATGGGTTATGTTATTAAGCTTGCTGTAGTCCATGCAGAAATGGATTTTTCCATCCTTCTTTTTCACTAGTACCACTGGTGCAGCCCATGGACTGTGGCTTTCTCAAATTACATCTGCTTCTTTCATCTCTGTCAACATGTCTTTGACTGGTTGGTACATAGCAGGTGGCAGAGGTCAAAATCTCTCATGAATGGGTGGGTGATTATTCATGGGAATGTAGTGTTGAACTGCTTTAGCTAGTCCAAAATCCAAAGGGTGCTTATTAAATGCTTCATGGTGCTGCATTATTACTCGTTGGACATCTTCTTGCTGGGCGTCTGTAATGTGAGTCGTACCAATGCCAAGTTCTCCTAACCATTCAGGTAATTCTTTGTCTTTTGAATCTGGCTGGGGTCTTCTGGATGCTGACTGGTTGCAGGTTGTAGTGTGAACTTGATTTTCCGGCTCTACAACATCCTGGATACTGATGGTATGCAGTTTGGCAATAGGCTGGTTCCTGTAGACTTGTACTGCATGATTTCCATAATTAAGGACTCTGATAGGATATCCATCCTTTGCTAACTGTCACAATGCTGTGAGCAACAGTGATAGGCTCCTCCTTGGCATCAGGATATGATTCCACTAGGCTAGGGCATCATAGTCCTGTCCTCTAGGTCCTACTTTTGCTTTACACCATAAGGTGGTTTCGGTGCCTGGACTCAAAGTTATGGGATGAGAGTCGGTAACTCTGACTTTTCCAATTTCTCCATCTGGGTTGGCAAAACATTGGTGGCATTAGATCAGCTGAATGGTCTGCTGTAGTACCTGCTTGTCTGCAATGGGTACCTCTTTAGCATGTTCCCGTAAGATGTAGACTAACTCTTCGAAACAATGCTGTAGCGAATTCATTCCAAGAATGAGCAGAGGTAATTCGCTGCTGTCAGAGTCGCTCACTATAATGCCTTGCTGAATCTGGACACAATTGCCTAGTTGGATATCTGCCTCGATGCATCCTAAGTTTGAGACTTCTGTACCATTGTTGGCTATCAATCAGATGCAGGATTGTGGTGGAGGTTGCAAGTACTTAGGGTCCCAATATCGGTGGAAATATCTCTTCTGTAATGTGTTTACTTGTGAGCCTGTATCCAAGAGTGCAAGTAGGTCTTGTCCATTGACTTTCACTGTCATGGTCGGGCATTTTCCTATGAAAAGGGATTTGTCCTCCCTTAAGGCTGGGCCTGGTCCATTGCTCTCTGAGAATTGGTCTGCATTCCCAGGGATTCGCTGTTTAACACTACAGCACTTGTAGTCATTTGTCTACAGCATCTCTCTATATGTCCAGCTATTCCACATCATTGACAAATGGGTCTACCATAGCTGTCGAAACGATCAGTCAAGCGTCTCCCTTTTGGTCTCCTCGGCTGGAACATCATCTCTCTAGGTACTTGGTTTCTATCTGGCTGCTCTCTATCAAGTCTAGATTTCTAATCACTTTTGAGGTCATGTACCTCCTGACATACATCTGTAACTGTTCTGGTCAGAGCTGCCATTTATTCTGTCCAATCAGTACTGGGTCCTGGACTAAGTCTGAAACTGTGTCTGCACCTGAGCCATCTGCGTATATACAGTATCTCTTCAGGGTTTGAGTATACTTCCACACACGCTGCTGGCATCCAATGGCTTTCTGGGCTCCATCTTCTAATGGAGTAGTCTGACCATGTTTCTCCGGGAAACATCATCTGCTGTTGGCACACAGCTACCTCTCCTCCAGCTCGACTTGGTCCAAAAATTCAAATTGCCTTCTCTTTAAAATCTAAAAAGAGAGCATTGGGATCTTGAAGGTGAAGCATTCATAACTCTCTCCTGAGAGTGTCACTAAGGACTCCATCAAAGATTTTTTCTTTAAGAGTCTTATCTGGGTCTCTCACTTCTCTGGCGTCTATCGTCTCTATAGCTCAGAGAGCTTCTTGTAGACTCAGGGCATACTCCCTTAATGTTACTTTTGGTCTCTGTGTTCTCAAAAAGAACTTCATTTTCAATTTGGACATGGTTCTGGTATCAAACGTTTCTCTTGATTGAAAATTCGATCTGCGGTGGCTTTTTCTCTTTCTGGCCATGATTGCACTTCTCGTTGGGCAGCTCCTTTTAACCCAATAAAATTTCTACTTGTTGATGATCAGGTACTTGATAAAGTCAAAACATAGACTGTATTTTCACTTTAAATTCTCCTAAACTGCCGGAGTCTTCACCACCTGGCTCTCCTGTATAGCTAGGAAGCCAGGGGCCACCAAAATAATATGGCATAGTCAAAGGGCAAGGTTGCATTCATCTCGATGCTTCTCCTCTTGCTCCATCCATCTCTCTATCCATCTCGTCACTATTTCTGGATCCTGATGGCATTGGTATCTGTTCTCTATTCTTTACTTGCTCTTTACCCTGCTCTGTATTTGTACTCTGCTCTTCCTCTGGCTTTGGTCTCTTTGGAGGACTTGCTCTATACACTGCTCGCTGCACCAAAATTGAGTTGTGGTGCCCTGAAGGTGGTAAGAAGGATGTTAATGTGTGCTGGGTTTCCACATCAATAAAAAAGGGTAATAAAGCAACTGTGTCGATGACACCAGTAACTTGCACATAAATTACTAACACAGGTCCAAAAAGGGGTGGATGCTGGCACCAGACAAAGAGAGGCGAGAGTCCAAAAATATATTTCAAATACTTCACAAGGTTTTATTTATACCAAACCAAGGGGAAACACAGTCACGGGGGAACATTTACACTTATTTTCACTCTCCTATATGAGGAGGACTCTAAATAAATGGCTGTAACAGGTCCACTTTATGAGTGGTCTACACTCTATAATCAGCAAATAACTATATAATCCTTTCGATACTACCCTGAGGTGCACCTCTACCTAGGGCCTATTACCTGGAGTACTCCACTTTAAAGAACTCTATAGCATAATACTGTAAAACTCTACTTCAGTCACAAAAGGCAGTTCGTTCATGGGTAAGCTTTCTCTGTCATCAGGAAGAAATTGGGTTGCAGGATTAAACACAAGGGAACACTTGGCTGACTGGGCTAACAACTAAGGGAATGCAGAGAGGATTTTGTACATGCCATGAGTCTCTTGGCCACACCCCACCTCTCTAGGGTTACTGGACTTGTTAAGAACAAAGCAATGATTTTCTCGGCTCAGAACCCACTGAGGACCACCAGAATTGAGACACACCAAACCCAGCCACAGCCATCTTCCAGACTGCTGGGGTAAGATGAAGAAGAAGAAAATGCTGACCAACCAGCCCAAAGTACTCTTCTGGACTGCCGGGACATGAGGAAGAAGAAGGAAGTGCTGACCAACCATCCCAAAGTCCTCTTCTGGACTGCCAGGACATGATGAAGATTCTGAAGAAAGGAAGTCTGTGAAATGTGAGCAACAATGGGGTTCTGGACACCAAGGCCAGACGAGCCAAGGACTATGTAAAATAAGAAACAGGACGATGATGCAAGATACTGCAGCAGAAGAACTGGATAACACTTCAATATGAATGACAAAACAAGAAAACTGACAGTACCTTTGTACCAGGCCAGGCCGTACATTGGGGAAACTTTGAAGAGCGGAAAACAATAAACAGGACATTGCAAACAACTGCGGCACTGTTCCTTGAAGATCTGCTGCTGGCTGCTTCAAGGATGCACTGGAGACAACTTCTGGACTACTTTGAAGAAGATTGATTTGGATGCCAATGGTGAACAGAATCTGGAAAGCTCTGGAAGACTGATTCAAACACCTTGCAACTTGGAAGGCTAGCAACAAAGCAATATTTTCTGGCACATTCAATGCTAGTAGCAATAGTTGCTTGCAAAATGAAGTCTCAGTTCTTGTTGCAGTGGTCTCTTAGTCGTAATGTTCAAATCACAGTAAATATACAGGCAATTCACTTTTCTGATAGAACCCTAGTACTGGTGGACCTAACTAACAAGGGGCCCTCTGAATAAATCAGGTTCTTCCTGTTACTGTGACTCTGTAATGCTAGTTAGACTCCTTAAACATATGGGGTCACTAATGCTGCTGGGCCCCTATAACACCTGGGGAATCTAAATGGCTAGCAGTGGGCCTAACGTGCCCTTTTAAATGGCAGAGCATGTGGCAGTGGGCCTGACTTGCCCCTTTTAAAAACTGGTGGGCCTGACTTGCCCCTTTAAGAACTGGTGGGCCTTTAGCTGGCCTGGTGGCTCTGAGGGTTGAGGCACTAAACCCACACCTCACGCCACGCCGGTGACCCAGGTTCGGGAATGAGCACGCACCGCCGGGGGTCGGCAGGGGAGAGAGAGGATCAAGGATCTGAGGTACTGCTCTCCTCTCTTGGGGAGAGATCCAGGAGTAGCCCAGTGCAGCAGCAGCCCCCGGTGGAGACTGGCGGCACTGCTATGCACAGGAGCTTACTGGCTTGGGGCAGACGTCGGGTGGCTGCCTTCCAGACGTGAGTGGGAGTACTCACATCATGGGCTGGGTGGCATTGCCATCCCACATCAGGGGCATAAACATTACTAAATACCCCTCCAGCCCAGATAGGCGATGGCCCTCCCAGAGCCTTGTCATCACATGCCCAACACTGGAGCCTTGCCACCATGCCCTTCGATCTCCTCGGAACCCTCTGTCCCCCAGGGGTACCCAGGGAGAAAGTAATGACCTTGAGGATGGTGGGGTTCACAGTGGGTGGTAGAGCGGCACTGGCCAGCGGAGAGGTCTGAGAGAGTTCCGGAGTCAGGGGAGATAAACAAAGTTAAAAAAAAAAAGAACTGGTGGGCCTGACTTGCCCCTTTACATTATGGTTGGCCTAACTTGCCCCTTTAAGAACTAGTGGGCCTGACTTGCCCCTTTACACAGTGGTGGGCCTAACTTGCCCATTTAAGAACTGGTGGGACTGACTTGACCTTTTACACAGTGGTGGGCCTAACTTGCCCCTTTAAGAACTGGTGGGCCTGACTTGCCCCTTTACACATATGGGCCTCTCTGGAATCAGCCCCTTTAACTATGCTGAACTTCTCTCCCTGACAAGGCCCCTTTAAATATCTCTAGGCTGGCTTAGACTGAACTGCCATTCTTTTCTCAGCCATGCCTCCTCTTATGAATATTTATGCCTTTTCTGAAGCTCCCCTTCTGTTGTCCCCTCCTCTGTGGGCGTCGCTATGCTCCGAAGGCTTCAATTATTTAAATGAGGAGCTCCTGGCCTGCCCCTTCAAGGCACTCGGCCATTTCTATGTACGCCTGGCGCAAACTTTTAAAACACTCAAATACACTTTTACACAGTTCCAGGGTGAACAGCATGAAGGAGTGTACTGTCGCCAACTCACCACAGAACTGGGATGCTCAGGATGCAAGCGGGAGGTGGGAAGTGCGGTCGGGAGTGAGAGAGAGCTTCAGACAATTATACAATGACTGGGGGACCTCACAGAAGGTCTCAAACATAGCGCAAACAATGCAGCAATGCTACCGCCGCCCCCAGGGATCGAGTACTTAATTTTAAATAAAAAAAATAATAAAACAGGGCACCAAGCCCTCCCAGGATACAAGGGGACATCTGTACTCTTCACAGGCAGCTCAGGATGGCACAGCAAACCAGACACTTTACTCAGGTACATTTCTTCAGTGACTGGAGGCAGGAGACATGCAGCAAAGCCCTCAGGGACAGCTTCAGCCCTCCTGGTAAGCCCTTCTCGTCCCTCCTCACTTTCTGTGTCCTCACTCCTCCAGTCACCACAATTCTCCCTAACAGTAAATTATTTTTCAAACAACATGAAGTCTTGCTGTATTATGACAATTGCAGTATGACCGCAGGTTAGAACTGCTCCGGAGGTGAAATAGCTAACTTTCCATGCAGGCATGGAACTTAGAGCGTGAGCTCGGTTGAAAACTCTGTCTGTTGTGCTTCAAATGCAAACTGTCAGATTCTTTACTCCATCTCACTGAACAGTCGCTCTGGAGATTTCTCCTTCTGCTCGGTTCATTTTGTCAGTTTAAAAGTATTATTTTTTGGTTTTTAGCCAAAATTAAACCGCAACCGGTTGGTTCAAGCTCTGTCTGTGGTAATGTAAGTAATAGATAGGTTTTACATTTATTTTTCCTGTGTGGAACTTGTAATTCTTTATCGGTTCGGTTTGAACCGATCAGGTTGTAGTTAAAATCTACTAGTCCTTTTTTAGAGTGCGGCCGGTTCTGAGGAGCCGATTCCAGCAAAAAGGACTAGAAAGTCAGCTAGTGTAGAGCCAAAAGTTCTCTCCCCAACTGCTGAGGAAATAGCTAAAGCAATTCAAATTGTCCAGTCTCTCTCTCCAGTTCCGAGAGAACCGACACCTTCAGGTAAGCGTTCGGTTCGGCCGGTTCCACTGGTTCAAGATTATGATTTTGAGGATTTTTATGAACCGGGGGAGGGAGAAGAGGAATATGAGGAGAGTGAATATGGTTTTGAAGATCTGGATGTGCCCATTGATCCGGACATCTCTCCAGATAGACCCCTAGTGGTTTCTTCTCCAAGGCTTTCTGAGTCCCCTTCTCGTTTCATGTTTTATAAAAAAGTTGCTGAAACTCTCCAGCTCCCTGTTGAGGAAGCTGTTGATGACCAAGAGAAGCCAGACTATGTAGAAATGATGGATATTCCAGAGTCTAGGAGACTGTCTATTCCTTTGCATAAATCTTTTTGGAAACAGACAGTAAAAGTTTTAAAAACTCCTCACACTATACTTCCTGTGGATAAAAGGATGGACAAGAGGTATACCTTATCAGGCTCCAACACTGATTTCCTCACTCAACAATGCAGCCATGTGGGGTAGTGCAGGCTGCAGCCTGTGACAGGCTAATATTCCCTAGCTTCACACCCCTGAGAAGGACTCCAGGAAGATTGATGCTATGGCAAAGAAACAGTACATGGCAGCATCTTTGGGACTCAGACAAGCAAATTATATGGCTTATGCTGCTAGGTACCAGAAATCCAGATGGGATACTGTGCTGGCCCTAGCAAAACAAGTCCCTGACCAGCTTGCCAGGGAGCTGGAACAGGTGGCTATGGATGGTATGAGGCATCCAAGGTGCAATTTCATGCTGCAGTGGACTCTAATGATGTTTCATCAAGAGTCATGGCTACATCTGTGGCACCAGCAGGATGGCTTGGCTCAGATGTACTACCCTGTCTCAGGATACCCAGTCTAAGGCCATGGATTTTCCTGTTGTGGGAAATTCTCTATTTGGGGAGCAAACAGAGAATTACCTGAAGAAAATGGATGAATATAGGACCACCTATAGGAGTGCACAGGCCAAGGAAAGGCAGGCCACTCCTCAAAAGCAGCTTCCTAGAGGCAGGGGCAGGCCTTTTCTTAGGCCTTTTTACCAAGCCCAAGCTTCCTCCTCTGCCTATGCTCAGAGGGGGTTCTTTAGAGGGAGAGGCAGATGGGGTACAAGCAGGTCTGCTTCCACCCCTCAGCCCAAAGCCCCTGCCAAGCAGGCACCCTGATGGGATTGCCAGGGCCAATTCTCCTCTACCTGCAGGGGGCAGGCTGGCTTACTTTGTCCAGGACTGGAAGTCTTTAACATCAGACAAGTGGGTCCTAGAAGTAGTAAGCCAGGGACTGGTTCTCAGCTTCAAAACATTTCCAAAGCTGAGAACCAGATCTTTTCCACCTGCAACTCCATCAGAGGCACTCGCCCTAGAGGCAAAGGTCTCTACCCTCCTGGCTCTCAGAGCTGTGGAAAGGGTTCCTCCCCTACACCAGGGCAAAGGTTTGTACTCCAGGTACTTCCTTACCCCAAAAAAGACAGGAGAATGGCGGCCCATCCTGGATCTCAGATATTTAAACAAGCACCTTTTAAAGCCAAAGTTCAAAATGGTCACTCTGGGAATTATCCTACCCTCTCTAAGGCCAGGGGACTGGCTAGCTTCCCTGGACCTCAAGGATGCCTACTTCCATATTCCCATCAGAAGCTCCCATCGAAAGTACCTCAGATTCGAACTGCCCTCAGGCCATTATCAGTTCAGAGCAATGCCCTTCGGCCTCACTTCTGCCCCAAGGGTATTCACCAAATGCCTGGCTGTAGCAGTTGCCTACCTAAGAAGGCAAAAGATTGCCATCTTTCCTTACCTGGACGATTGGCTCTTAGTAGGCCAGTCCCCAGACAAGGTCAATTTACACCTTCAGATAACGCAGCAACTGCTTACCTCTCTAGGTTTCCTTCTGAATCTCTCAAAGTCAGTTCTAGAGCTGGTCCAGCTTCTTACCTTCATAGGCGCAGAACTGAACACACAGGAAGCCAGGGCCTTCCTCCCCCTGGACAGGGCAAAGACCCTAGTCTCCCTGGCCTCCTCATTTACCCTGCAGGTCTCCCGGCCAACAAGGCATTTTCTGCAGCTCCTAGGACACATGGCTAGTTCCACAGCAGTTGTGCAAGGAGCAAGATTTCAGACGAGGGACATCCAGTTCCATTTGAGAGCTTTTTGGTCTCAAAGAAAGGATCCTCTTACCAAGCTGATCCCAGTAACTCGAACCCTGATCCAAGCCCTACAGTGGTGGCAGGATCAGAGCAACCTGAGACAAGGGGTTCTTTTGTCACTCAGTCTCATTCTCAAATCCTTACTACGATGCGTCCTCTTGGGCTGGGAGCTCACATGGGCGACCTCACCACCCAGGGTCTGTGGTCTCCCCAGGAATCTCTGCTCCACATCAACTTGTTGGAGCTCAGAGCAGTTTTTCTAGCACTTCAAGCTTTTTCCAAATCTGTTCAGAACAAGAGTATTCAGGTCAGAACAGACAACACCACTACAATGTGGTACATCAACAAGCAAGGGGGCACTCAGTCTACTGCCTTGTGCACTGAAGCAATGAAGTTGTGGTCTCTGGCTTACTCCCTGAACACCTCCCTTATGGCAGTTCACCTCCCAGGCAAGGACAATGTCCTGGCAGATGCTCTCAGCAGGATTTCCCAGGGCCATCACGAATGGTCACTGGATCCCCTGGTCTTGGGAGTAGTATTTGCCAGATGGGGCACCCTGCAGATAGATCTTTTTGCAGCCCCAGACAATCACCAACTTCCTCTTTTTTGCTGCAGGCCCCCAGTGTTGGGCTCACTCCCACTGGATGCCTTAGCCCTCAGTTGGGAGGGGAAGTTTCTCTATGCCTTCCCTCCCTTTCCTCTCCTGTTCAAAGTGCTAGTCAAAATCAGATCCCAATCATGCAAAGTCATTCTGATAGCTCGGATTGGGCCAGACAGCCCTGTATCCACTCCTGCTGTCCTTAGCAGTCCATCTCCCTGTCCTTCCCAGGAATCACAATCTGTTAAACTGTGCCCAGGGAAGGGTCTGGTACCTGAATCTCAAATCTCTCAATCTCAAGGCTTGGTTCTTGAAGAGTTAGAGTTGCTGATTTACACCTTTCCCAAGGTGTAATGGATATATTGAAGGTCATAAGGAAGCCTTCCACCAGGGCTACTTACAATTCCAAATGGAAAAGGTTTTCCATATGGTGCGGAAAAGCATATTTCCCCAGTCTCTGCTGATCTACCCACAGTCCTGGATTATATGGTCCACCTGAATTCTTTGGGGCTGAGACCAGCTACCCTGAAGGTGCACTTGGCAGCTGTGTCTGCTTTTATTTCAGCAGGTAAATCCTCTTCCCTTTCAGCTCATCCTGTATTTTCCAAGTTTTTAAGGGGTTGTTTCACACCAACCTCCATTCAGGATCCTGCCCTGCCTGGGATCTTAATGTTTGCATTGCTCAGCTTATGCAACCTCCACTTTGAGCCCTTGTCTCAGCTGAGCTCAAGTACTTGACTTGAAAACTGTGTTTTGGTAGCCATCACCTCTGCCAGATGCATAAGTGAATTACAAGCGTTGTCAGTGGAGCAGGAGTTTCTCTCTTTTCACAGAGATAAGGTGGTCCTTCAGACTAACAGAAAGTTCCTGCCTAAGGTGGTTTCAGATTTCCACCTTAATCAATCTATTTCACTTCCAGTGTACTTCACTGACTACTCCTCCTCTGGGGAGAGGATGCTGCACAGCCTAGATGTGAAGGGAGCCCTTAGTTACTACATAGAGCGTACCAAGGGTCATAGGTTTGACTCCCTTCAACTGTTCCTCACCTATGGCAAAGTTGGTAAAGGGAAGCCAGCCACTAAAAGATCCATTGCCAGGTGGATTGCCTCTTGTATCCAATTCTGCTATGAGAAGTTGAGTAAAGTTCCCCCTCAGGCCTGAGGGCTCACTCTATCAGAGGTACAGCTGCTTCTCTGGCTGCTGCCAGAGACATTCCTATTCTAGAAATATGTCAAGCAGCTACCTGGAAAACAGTTCACACTTTTTCCAAGCATTACTCCCTGGACATCCAGGCTAGGAGTGATGCGTTTCTTCAACAGGTGCTTCAGAGCCTATTTCCTAGGTAGGTTCTGTCCTTCCTCCATGGGTACTGCTGTAGTCTGCAATTGTCATAATATAGCAAGACTTTATGTTGTTTAAAGAAAAATTACTCACCTTAGTAATGTTGTTTCTTCTAATGGAGTCTTGCTATGTTATGACCTCCTCCTGCCTGCCCCTCTCAGAACCTCTGTTTTGGGGATGTGGGTGGGCAGTACAGGGTAGCACTTTTTTGATGCCCACCTAGTTGTTTTCACCTACCTTTTGGGTGAATTATGTTGTGTTTTTGGATTTTAGGTCTCCTGACTTGAGTCTTTGTTTTAGGCCAAAAATGAGTGTTTATGTTAGTAGCCAGTTGGCTAGTGTAGGTTTACAGCTTCCACACAGAACCTTAGTGAGTTTTAGCTTCGTAAAGATCTGACAGTTTGCATTTGAAGCACAACAGACAGAGTTTTCAACCGAGCTCACGCTCTAAGTTCCATGCCTGCATGGAAAGTTAACTATTTCACCTCCGGAGCAGTTCTAACCTGCGGTCATACTGCAATTGTCATAATATAGCAAGACTCCATTAGAAGAAACAACATTACTAAGGTGAGTAATTTTTTCTTTAAGCTGCAGCACTCTGTATTCTGGTTCTGGAAGACATAGAAGGTGCCACACAGGGAGCATTCCATTAGCTCAGCTCAACATTCTATTAGCTGCAGCATGGCAGAAAGGCTTATTTTCTACTTTATTTCTAAACTATTTACAATATTTTTGACAGGCTTTGTACAGAGATTTGTGCTGGTATTTTAAACTGGGCACCTGGGCATTTCATGGGCACCTGTTTACTATACTGAAGCACCTATAACTGGCACTTTTCTATTTCTTTATTTTTCTGTGGTGCCCCCAACTCTAGGGCACTACACTTGTGCTAGTACCAATGGTATAAAAAGAAGAGAAAAAAAATGAATACTACGACACTATAATTCTATAAGTATTATAATGATATAAGAACAATAACCTAAAAAAAAGCATAAACCCTCAACAATCAGATTATCATTACAGTGTTAGATTGGCCTAATATCAAATAGTAGTTTTTAGAAATGCTTCCCAAAAATCTCAGAATATATCAACCCTGTTAATATTAACGTAAACCACTCTTTCATAACTAGCTCTAACAAAAAGATCCTGCAACCATTGCTTAACTGTAGGGGCTTCTGTATTCATCCAATGCTTTAAAAGCACATTTTATGCAGTAATGAAAGCTGCAAGCAGCCTAAGTTTTGAAATTCAGAACACTGTATCAATTCTGAACAAATTCCCAAGACTGCAAATTTTGCAGAACATACTATATGTGGGTTAATTATTGTTTCACATACTGCCATTGTGTCCTTTCAAAATGAAGTTAAAGATGAACATGACCATAATATGTGGGATAGCATGCCTCTTTTTGTTAAACATTTCTGGCATGATCGCTCTGTAGACAGACCTAATTCTTCCAATTTACAAGGTGCAGAATACCATCTGTGAACAATTTTGTATTGAACGAGCCTACCCTTGGCTTCTCTACAGGCTTTCAAGGCCCTATGCAATATCTGCCTCCATTCTTCAGGTGAGATTAAAGCCTGTAATTCCACTTGCCATTTACTTAACAGAGATTCTAAAGGGTCAGCCTTGAAATTTATAAGCATTTTGTAAAGGCTTTTGCATTATTTGTCATACAATTTTTATCTAAGGCATGGATTGGGGGGGAATTACATCCTTATTTATTTTGTCTCTTATAATATCTCTGAGTTGAAGATAGTTGTGGAATTCTGTCCTAGGCAGTTGAAATTTGTGAGATATTTATTTATTTATTTATTAAATTTTGGTGACCGGGTAGGCCCACTGGGCCCCGAAGGTCCCTTTTTCAGGGGCGACCCAGGATAACAATACTAGTTAGATACAGAAAGAGCAAAAAAGAGAACTTTTGTATACATGAATTATTACAACACGAGGAAGTTACAGGAATCAGTAGATACAAGCATGGTTATCATCATGACCCAATTTGAGTAGGTAATTCATTGCATGTAGTTTAATTCCGGAGGTAGCATATAACGGAGGCTGAAGCAGGATCAGTAAAACCATCCAGAAACAAATATCTTTCGATTTCCAAACTGCCCAATCTAAAGGGTTGCCATTAATATTTAGAAGGTAACTACCCCACAAGGGGCAACGGGGTGATGTGTTGGGGGTCCCACTCTAAAGCTGAGGCAACTTCCTTCCAAGATTTGTTTACTTGACACAGGGCTGGATTCGAGTTGAATAATCTTAGAGTGTGGGAATGCAAAACAACTCTGGTGTGATACATAGATACATAGATACATAGACAGTGTCAGCAGATAAGGGCCTATGGCCCACCCAGTCTGCCCATTTGAGCTTGTAAGTTCAGTTTGTTTTCCTAGAAGTCTGTTTCCCCTTACCCCGACCTCTAGAATTCCTTTATGTCTATTCCATGCATTCTTAAATCCCGTGATTGTTTCAGCTCCCACCACTTCCTCTGGCAGGGTGTTCCACTTGTCCACCACCCATTCTGTTAAGAAATTCTTTCTCATGTTTCCTCTGAATCGTCCTCCCTCCAACTTCATCCCATGCCCTCTAGTCCTGGAACATCTTTTTCGCTTAAAAATAGTGTTTTCCTGCACTCTGTTTCTCCCTGTAAGATACTTGTATGTCTCTATCATATCCCCTCTCCTCTTCTCCTCCAGGGAGTACATGTTCAGTTCCTTCAACCTGTCTTCATAGGACTTGTGATGCAATCCATGCACCATCTTTGTTGCCTCCTCTGAACCTTCTCTACCCTGTCTATGTCCTTATGTAGGTATGGTCTCCAGAACTGTACACTGTACTCCAGGTGGGGCCTCACTAGTGTCTTGTATAGCGGAATTATGACCTCCCTTTTCCTGCTGGTGATGCCCCTGCCTATACATCCCAGCATCCTATTTGCTTTACCTGATGCCTTGTCACACTGTTTCCCTACCTTGAGGTCATCAGAGATGACAACCCCAAGATCCCTTTCCTGCTTGGTGCATGCTATCCCTCACCCCCCAACTGATATATTGTGCCAAGGTTTTGTGTCCTATATGCATTATCTTGCACCTCTTGGCATTGAATTTCAACTGCCAAACCTTTGACCATTCTTCAAGTTTCTGCAGGTCCCTTCTCATTCTGTCTACACCTCTGGTGTGTCTACTCTGTTACAGAGCTTTGTGTCATCAGCGAACAGTGAAATTCTGCCTTCTAGATCCTGCGCAATGTCACTGATGAAGATGTTGAATAGGACCGGTCCCAGCACTGATCCCTGTGGTACCCCACTGGTCACTCTTCCCTCTGTGGAGTGACAGCCATTTACCACCACCCTCTGTGTCCTGCCACCCAGCCAGTTACCTACCCACCACACTACTGTCTTGCCCACACCCATATGTCCTTATACTCATAATCTCTCTAAATGTACCCAGCCTGGTACATCCTGACTATTATTTAGCCACAGAGACTTAACACACTGTGCAGCAATGAATGCAATGTGTCTAAGTTTAAAGTTGGGTAAGCTAAAACTGTCTTTATCCCTACATTGCTGAAGTTTACTTGTGGAGATCTGTGGGGACTTATTTTCCCATAAAAATGTTCTAAGTAGGACATGAATCTTATTAAAGTACAGTGCTCCCTTGCTATAGTGAACCCCTCTATAAGGAATTTCTGTTACAGTGAACACCTGTAATGGCTCACATTGTTACCTAATTAGGCATATTAACACCTCGTTCTATGCAACAATAACTATAGTGAAAACATTTGTAGGCTCCAGAGGTGTTTCTTATAAAGAAGGACCACTGTTATGGGGAGGCATGTGTACTGGTAGGTGTTGCATAAGATGATACACTTTTGGTTAAATCATAATGCTGAAGGCTTGTATTTTACCCCAGAACAATACAATCATTTTTGTTCTATCTTGTCAGATCTAGATAATTTTTTTTTCTAAAAGTGTGTTAACATTTTGAGTAACTATCTGTGAGATGTTTGAGATTAGATTTGTTCCTAAAAACCTAATTCCACTCAATGAATTTTGATACTATTCTGTTGGAAAATTGTCTTTTTTCACTATTATCTGTTACTACAGTAGGAGTGCCTCTGAATTTTCTAAATTAATTTTAAACCCTGAAAAAGATGAGAATTCCTGAATCAGCTTTAACAGTGAAGGAACAGAAATGGCCAGTTGAGTAATCGAAAGCAACACACCATCTGTTTAAACAAATATTTTCTGGGCCTTCCCTGCAACTATGCTAGATATAGAAGTTGATGTCCTTATCTTGATAAGAAGTGGTTCTAATGCCAGGATAAATAAAAGGGAAGAGAGGGGGCATCCTTGCCTTGTACCATGAAAAATAGAAAATCTAGCAGAGAAAACTCCATTAACTTTTACCCTGGCATATACTTCTGCATATAAAACCTAACCCATTTGCAAAAATGGTTACCTAAATTGTATTAGTTTAGAATTTTAATTAAGTATTGCTATGGTATCCTGTCAAAGGCCTTATTAGCATCTAATGAGAGCAGGGCAGATTGAAATATATTTGCTTTAGAAGCATGAATAATGTGAATGATTCTATGAAATAAGTCAGAACTCAGACACCCAACCACAAATCCTACTTGATCAGTGTGTACCAGTCATTGAATGATCCTATTTAGCCTGTTAGCCAGAATCTTAGCAATAATTTTGCAATCAACATTAATCAGCGTGATTGGTCAGCAATTCTCACACACCATAGAGTCTTTATCTTTTTTGGGCAACACCATTATGGTAGCTTCTCTCATAGTGTAGGGCAAAGTTCATAAATCAAAAGCATTACTGAAGACTCTATGAAAAATGGGTACAGGTACAAGCTCATTCATTGACAGCTCAGTGGGTGGCCAGCCGAAATGGAGAGAGAGGAGGACTGTGCCAGTCACCTGCTTGGGGTCAGGATGGGGGGAGCATGGTGGTGGGGTGGGGGTCTGCTAGATACCAGAGAATGGGGATTACCTTTTCTTTTTTTTGCAGGGAATTGGGGATTGGGAGGGGGGTTCTCTAGACACCAGAGAATTATAAATTGTTTTTACATTGGGCCCATGATCAGCAAGTGGGTGAGCCACTAGACACCAGAGAATGGAGGCTACCTTTTTTTTACAGGGAATCGAGGATGGAGAGGGGGTCTGTGAGACAGCAGGGAATAATCAACTACCTTTTTTTTTAATTATTATGGGGATTGGGGTAAAGAGAGGGGTCTACTGGACACCAGGGAATTATAATTTGTTTTACATTGGGCCCACAATTGGTAGGTGGGAGGGACCACTAGACACCAGAGAGTGGGGACTACTCTTTTTTTTACAGGGGATCAGGGATAGGGAGGGTGGTCCATGAGACACCAGGGAATAATGGACTTCCTTTTTCTTAAAATTATTAAGGGTATCATGGTGGGGGGGTCCATTAGACATCAGGGAGTTATATTTTTTTTCTACATTGGGCCCATGATATGTGGGTGGAGGGGGGCCAGTAAACACCAGGGGATTTTATTTTACATCAGCCTGTGATCGGTGGGGGGGGACCACTAAATACCAGTTTTTTTTTTACATCAGTCCCATGGGTGGTGGATGAAGGGGGGACTACTAGACACTAAGGAACTTTAATATAGAGTAGGCAGCAATTGGCAGAGGGAGTGTATTAATGTATTAAACTGTGGAAAAAAGCTGCAGAAATGACCACTGATAGTAATTAGTTCTGCAGAATTGTTTCCCTGCAGTTCAATACATCAACCCCAAGTTTGCACATTTATTATGCCATTTCAAGGTGGAATTTCTGTGAAAGTTGTCAAAATGATTTCCAAATTTTATGAAAGTGAAAGTCTTACTTTTGCACAAATTCCACTGGCGGGCTTTTTTTTTCGCACATCCTAAGTCAAAATCTCTATTTCTGACAGTTTATAACTTCATCTTTGCCCCTAGGACTATGAAAATTGGCATGCACTATTGCAGACCTGGAGGCTAATTGGATGCAGAATTTTTTAAATATGGATTTGGTGGCTTTTTAGTTACATATTGCATAAGTTAGTTAAACCACTCTCATTTTAAGATGCTTTTTTTTTTGCATATAAATATTGAAAAAAATTTAAAGATTTAAATTTTGAAACTTACAGATTTGTTAGAACTTGTATTAGAACAGGGCTTTTTGGTGACTACAAAATAAAATATATATATTTTTAATTATGAAGTTATTAAGGTTTAAAGATTAAAGCATTTATGCATGCACAGAACAAAACGGTGTATTGGGAAAATATATAAGAAATCACAATGATTTTTATCATGTTAAAGATACACACAAACAAAAATGTAAAACTACTGTACCAAAACATGATAACTACTTAACACTACATGTTAGCACTTATGCAGTTGTGCCAATAGGATCTAACAAGATCTCTGACTTTTTTTTTAATTAATGTTACTGTTTCAGTTGTTGAAAAACTTTAGTGAAATCTTTTACAAGGATTAGAAACTGTCAAGTGCTACTTTGTTTCAAAAACTATTGAACGTGCATGTGCAAAATACAATGCAGCAGAAAAAATATGAAAGATGTATGTATTTGGGGCACAATACACAACAATAAATAAAATGATGCATCAATTTGTTACTCAACTTAAAGTTATACATGAACAAAAATTTAAATGTAGCAAAGCACACAGATTGCTTAATAGGACGTCAAGACTTATGTAGTCATGACAGAAGGGTCTAATGAGACCTATGCTTAATATAATATGTAGATAATATTAATATTTTAGTTATTAAAAATGTTTTGCATGTGTCCTTTGCAGTATTAAATACCATCAAGCACACACCGAACAATAAAACAACATGTAGATTTATTTTTTTACCTTCAGGAATTCTTTCTTGCGTGCAAAATAAAATTATTGCTGGCATGGTGGCACTGAGGGTTGAGGCACTGGACACCACACCTCACGCCACACCGCAACCCGGGTTTGGGAACGGACTCAGGATGCTGGGGGATGGCAGGGGAAGCAGAGGATTGAGCATCTATAGGGACTGCTCTCCTCTCCTGGGGTGGGTAGCGGGCTGGCGTCACTCTGAAGTGGCCCCTGGTGGAGACCAGGAGCACTGCAGCGAGTGACACATGGGGGAACAACGTAGAAAAGCTGAAATCTACCTAGTGACTGACAGTATGATGGCTACCGGTCCTCCACTACTGCAGAAGCCCTGAAAGAGCCTCTCCACTTCAACAGCACCCTGGGGCCAAGTATGTGCTGGCTGCCCCCTCTGGTGCCTCCCCCCTCGGAGGAGGGGGACCTGCCTGGTGAAGGGTTACATCCGGGTTACTCCAGGGGTGGCTGTAATGTGAAGCTGGAGGGACTCAGGACAGGACAAGCAGTAACAGGTGACGGACCTAGGTAAGCCTGAAGGAGTGGTGGGTCGCGAGGGCTGACGGGGTCAATGTCAATTCACTCCCGACAATAAGCGCCATGACAACTCGCTCTTGACAACTCGTATACATGACAATTAGCTCCCATACATCCCACTCCATGTCTTTTCACTCCCCATCATTCAGTTAATAATTTACAAGCCTAATAGCAGCTTTGCACTGAATGGTCTTTGCCTCTGTTTTGGAACTCCTCTGTTTTGGTCCAGTTCTACATACATCATTGCAGTATGCAAGTTTATTAAAAGACCTATCAACTGTTAATGCAACCTTTGTAGCATACCTGATAAGGTGTAGCTGTGGACTATCATAGAATTTACATGCCTAATAGCATCTTTCTGAGCTTGCAATTCAATTTCAATTTGCGATTGCACTGAACATCTGGCTCCTGTGTTTTTTGCCGCTCTCTCGGTCCTGAAACAATGGGAAATTTGATTGCTGTCAATTACTGCTGTCGGTCACTATCAATTAGTATTCAACTTCATTTAGAAAAAATGGTCTCTGAAGCAAACTCAATGCTAACACTTTGAAATGGAAGGGAAGTTCATCTTGTCTGAACGCAACAAGCAAAAGCTAGTAGATGCACATAACTATATTTACACACACCACAAATGTGGTCACAATGGAAAATCTATTTGGCAGTGTGAACTTGCAGTGAAAAAGGATAAGTGTTGCAACGCAAGGGTGCACACTGTAAGCTGTGACAATCCTTCTATAATTGCCACTTTCAGCCAGCACTCTCATGCTCCTGACCCTGCAGCAATCGAACAAGCAGAGGCAGTAAATGTTGCAAAAAAAAGAGCTGCAACTACTCAAGACACTATGGCGCAAGTATTACTGCACTCTAAACAAAATATATCACTGGCAGCACAGGGCTGCATTGTAGATAAAAACATGAAACACACTATTCAGCATGTCAGGGTGCACGGTGCACCTCCAAATCCACGTCATTTATGTGAGCTATTGTTGCCTGAGTACGACACAACATTCAAAACTTGTCAAGGCATTGAAGTAAATTTCTTGTTGCTTGATAGTGGACCTGAGGCAGACCGCATACTAGATGGACTAAGGGGCATTCAAAGAAAGAGAGAAGCCAGAACAGAGCAGCTGATTGCTGGCAATTTAAAAAATGCACCAAAAAGACAGTACAAAGATAGTGCTGTCAGATTGGAAAAGGTCCTTGAGAAATTTGAAGAGTGCTCGACAGAGGAGTTCCTCAGAGGCATAGCACACTGCTTCCAATATTAACACTTAAATAAAGAATTCGTTTTTAACTTTTTTAAACTTCTTTTGATAAAAGATTAAATTTTTTAACTACTTATCAACTGCTGGATCTCGCTATCCCTGCAGTGCTGAGAACAACAAATGATCTACTGCAGTGGTGAGACACAGGGGGAACAGGTAGGAAGGTGCTCTATAAGTTTATTTGTTTATTTGCAGTGAAATAGCTTACTGTTTTTTAGATTGCTCTGTCATTGTTCCAGACATTTCATCATTAGAAATGAGCTTTATCTGTTGCAGATCTTTTCAGTGATCTTTTCAGTGGACCTTGGAGTTTTGTGGTATTAATCACTTGTGGGAGCGAAAAAACGAGGAGCGAATTGTCAAAGGGAGTGAGTTGTCAGGAGCGTGTTGTCGGGAGCAAGTTGTCGTGGCGCATATTGTCGGGAGCGAATTGACACGTTCCCGGCCTGAGGGGAGATAAAGAAATAATACCCAAAAAAAATTATTGAGCTCATGATCGAAAATACAACAATGCATCAGCTTTTTAACCTTTGGAAATTTTTTCATGAATACTACAAAAGCATTGCACACATGGGGAGAAGTAAAACAATTCATCAATTTCCTACTACATTAAAGAAGCGCACAAATAAATATTAAAAATACTAAAATAGTATATTTACTGTAATTTATAGTAACTCTAACTAGTTTTGTAGTCGGCACAAATATAACAAAGTCATCACACATATTAAAATATTAAAACCCATTGAGCAGTAAATTGTTTTGGGACCAATACAAAGTAAGCTACAGGTTTGGCACTGTGCCCTGTGGATATGCTGTCTCATGCAAACAAAGCTTAAGGTATTAATTGTTATAAATTTCTCAAAATGTAAGGAAATTAACTGAAAAAAGAATTACCTTCATGCATCTGTTAGGGTTGAAATGCAAAACATAAAAAGTAGCAAAATAAAATGTTAAGGGGAAAAGTCATTGGAGCTGTGATCAGTCTTTGGTGTGCTGTTTCTCAGGGTTTGAATGAACATGCAAATCTGGCAGTATTGATGTTCCTTAACTCTGACACTATCATAGAAACATAGAAACATAGAAGTTGACGGCAGATAAGGACCGCAAGGCCCATCCAGTCTGCCCATTTCTTTTTCTACCTTATAAATGTGCCATCGGCCTTTGCTCTGTCAGTGACCTATCTATTCATGGTCATTTGTATTGCTCCCTTATGCCCTATCTTGTCCCACAAAGTATAATACTGACACAGTCATGCTTGCATAGAGAGTACTGAGTTTAGAGCAACAATAACTCTTCATTGTTTTTATGTTTTGATATATACACACACATACAGTATATATCTATATAATACATGGATGGGAACTTTTCCTCTAGAAAAGGCCATCATTTATTTCCCTATATACCCATAACTAATCTAACAATTAAAGTCTATACCTGCACTAATCTAACAATTACAGCAATATACCCGCACTACTCAAACAATTACAGCTATATAGCTACACTAATTAAAGATATATACATACACCAATCGAACAATTAATGGGACAATACTGATAACACAATGAACACAGCATTAGGATGCTAGCCAAACTAATTAACAAGCTACAAAAACCTGGAAAAAAGACACAAAGCCCTCACAAACCCCCAAATCCTCCAAACTCCTACATGCACTCACTACACACCATTCCCTCCCTGTTGAAAGAGACCTCCAGGTACCATAATGTGATCACTATGACAATAACCATTCTAATGTATTATATTCAACAAATAATGAGTAAGGTGGAATGCTCGGAAGTATACCTATCTTGGAGGCTGGTTAAGGCAATAAAGGTCACTTGTCCTTAGTGCTTGTGGCCTTATAGCCCTAATTAGCCCACTTGATTGGTAAACATCCTTGTATTCCACCCTTACCAAGATATATATATATATATATATATATATATATATATATATATATATATATATATATATATATATACATACACCGTGCTACCATAGTTAGGGTTGAGTAACCCTTTAAGGTTAAAGGGTGAAATTCTGCACCTTAATAACTTTGCGACCATTCAATGGATTTGCCTTAAATTTGGCAAGCACAGACTTGCAGCATAGATCCTGAGATCTGCCAACTTTCATACCAGTTGGATATACGGCTGCGAAGTTATTAAGCAACATTTGTGTGCGCATTTACTTTTTTTTGCGAATTCCTTGCTTGCGCCTACAGGTCGCACGTTTATGCGACCAGTCCAAAAACTACAGAGAACGTGCAGCTGGGATCTCCGATGTGCCTTTTCAAGATTTCGTGAAAAAATATTAAACAGTTCAAAAGTTATTCAACAAAACACTTCCCATTATAAGTTAATGGGAAAAGTTAAAAAGTTTGAAAGTGTCGCATATGCACTTTTTAGTGTCGCAAATGGCTCTAGTAGTGTCACAAATCTGCCATTTTGTTTTCAGTAGGTGATCAGAAAAATGCTTGGCATTTAAAATTGGGACCATCTAGGAACACAATTCTTTTTGTGTTTACCTGGTCGAGCCCTGAAGATGCTATGCATGTCTTTATTTTGGGGTTAAACACCCCAGAAATATGTTTTTCAAATTTCTGGCAAAAGTAGTGTCACAAATAGTGCCGCAGATGCGACACTTTTACAAATTTTGAGAAAGCTTTCGCAAATTGCGACACTACTTTTCCAGACTATGACCAAAATGCCAGGAGTTTTTTGCCACTCTGCTGCAAAAGAATGGTTTGGTCTTTTGGGCTCAAATTTGGAGAGAATGCAGCCAACATCTAACAGATGTGGCTTTTGGCAGTTTGGTGACACAATATTGCATGGATGCCAAGTTACAATACTCCAAAGTTGACATTTTTTCCCATAGATTAACATGGTGACGTCCGAAGCACCTTTCGGGGCTCGTATCTCAGAAACAGTGCGAGATATGGAATTTTTGTCATGACAATGGCAGTCAGTGAAAACCTAGCCAGGAAACTGATGAATCATGTGAAATTTAACTTTTTTTTTTATGTTACACGGTTCCTGAGAGATAAGCAATTTAGTATTCCAACAGCTCATTTTCTGCTCCAAGGCCCATTATTATGCATACAATCTTTGCACACACTGTGTTTCTCTATGCAGCTGTTGGGCAAAAACAGGGTGTGTGCTTCCATTACTGTTACAGTTAGTGGATCCACTTGCATTTCCGTGACCGTTTGTGTTACCGTTCCCATGTACGTCACCATGTGCATTACCGTTTGAGTTCCCGTTTGCGTTTGTGTTTCCATTTCTGTTTCCTTTGGCATTATTTCTGCTGTTAATGTTACCATTTGCATTTCCAATTGCAGTACCATCACCGTGCATGTCATGGTTTGCGTTTTCTTATGTGCTTGCGTCTCCTTTTGCATCACTGTTCACTTTGGCGTCACTTTGAGCTTGCGTTTCTATTAACATTTGCTTTTCCATTTACGTTTCAGTCACCATGTACGCAACCATTAGCGGCTGCATTTCCCTTGCACTTACCATTACTATGTCACAAAAAAATCACATGGTGGGAGTGCGGGGCCCTTCCCACCACCACATTCCATTCACTATTTCTACTGCACATTCTCAAAAAGAAGGGAAATTAGAGGCAAAAAACTCCATTTAATGCATCAGTTGGGGTTCTTCCACAGCAACAAAAGTGAGGAAATTTGGTGTTAGGGTTGAAAGCCCCCCTTGCACCCCCACCACCCCAACTGCCAAAGGGGTGTGCATTGAGGTCGTCGGTCCTCACTCTCACCCCATTCTCCTATACCTCAGCTTGTTTACACATGTGATGGGGTGAGAGTTAGGGCCGATGACCCCAATGCACACCCTATTGGCAGTTGGGGTGGTGGGCTGGGGGTTCAAGGGGGCTTTCAACCCCACACCGAATTTCCTCGCTTTGTACTGTGGAAGAACCCTAACCCATGCATTAAATGGAGTTTTTTTTTTCTATAATATATATATATATATATATATATATATATATATGTATATATGTATATACTGTATGCATATATGTATATACAATGTAGTGCAGTGATGCATTAGCATCACTATAGTTAGGATTAAGAAGGCACTTTAATGTTAAACCTTACATTTTGCACTTTAATAACTTTGTAAGCGTTCAATGGATTTACATGAAATTTTGCATGTGTGGTTTCCTGTGGGTAGATCTCTTGACCTGCCAAGTTGTGTGTCAGTCGGATAAGTGGATTTCATGCTGCGCACAGTGAAAAAATGTTAAAATGTGCCTTTTTTTGCAGCTCCTTTGTCATCGTACTGTGGTCAAATGATTTAGAATTGTGGTCTGTCATTTTCAGGGTTGAATGTGCTTGCCCCACAGAGCATGTCTGAATTGGTTTGGTGAAAAAATGTTAATCTGTTTCAAAGTTATTTAATTTTAAAATTATGGGTTCTGAGCATGCTCAGTTCACTGTTTTGGATAGAGGAATGGAACAAAAAATGATATTGATCTGATGAACAAGGATCCTTTTTCATGAGGGACCAATCCTTGTTCGCCAGAAAAAAATCCTTTTTTGTGAGCCACCATCTTGCTTTCTGCCCAAAATAAAAGTGTCATAACTCTGCCCAGGGGTGTCTATTTCAGACATCTAAGTATGTATTTTGCTCATCAAGAGTTGATGAGCCTTTCTGTGTGGTTTCTGATGTTTGAATGCCCCTTGAAAGTATTTTTTTAACTATTTATATCCTTTTTTACCACTCACTAGCTTCCTTTTTTGACATTCCTTTTTGGTCATAGTGAAAAAGGAAACCAGCTGGAGAACACGGATTACCCCTTTTCATGACTAGATGGCCAAAAAAGTAATTCTTGTTAGCCATTTGATTTTCTTTTTCACAATGACGGAAAAGGATGGTGAAAAAGGAATTCATTTGGTGAACAAAGATTACTGTTTTGGCCATCTGGTCATGAAAATGGGAAATCATTTTTTGCTAGCTAATTTCCTTTTTCACCATGATAAATAAGGATGTCAAAAAAGGACATGGAATGGCAAAAAAGGGTTGTCCACACAGCCATCTGATCATGAAAATAGCTGTGGGGGACATCTGGTCGCCAAACATATGTCTGGGGACCATCTGGTCAAAAAAAATACAGTGGTCTGGTCATCATGCCCTTTTTGTCTTTTTGTAGTCCTGCTATCTAGAGGTCCTCCCCATCCTGATATGTGTTTTTTTAATATGTATTTTTCGCCTTTATTTTTTTTCTATTTTTTTTTTTTTTTTTTTATATTCTGGCTTTCTGTAAACTATGCACCATTAACCCAGGTGGCTAGTAGTTAGTGTTGTGTAAAATGGAAAATTTCACCTGGTAAATATTTCACTGAATTTGTGCATTTTGTGACATATTTATCCAGGCAAAATGTGAAATTTCTTCCCCTGAGGAGAGTAAAAGTTTGCCCCAAGACGGCGAAATTCCCACGAGTCGGTGAAATTTCACTCACAGGTGAAATTTTGCCACCCGTGGGTGAAATTTAGCAATTTGGCCAATTTCAGACTCCCAACCTTAGTGTCTTGTGGACCTCCCTCCACAGCTGCTCACCATCCCGTAGAATATCCATGGTGTCTAGTGGCCCCCCTGCTGATCACCGGCTGGTGGCTGAATTAAAGACCCCCCAGTTATATTCCAGTCCCTGGCCTGGCCATAACCCCAATCTTTAATAAAAATCCTACAAATGAAAGCAATCCCACCCCCTCCCTGGTGTCTTGTGGTCCCCCCAACCCCACTGGTCGCACACCAGCCCAAATGAATTAGAATCCCCTCCTGCTGATCACCAGCTGACAGTTGAATTAAAGACCCGCCCGAGTTATATTCCAATCCTCGCCTGGCCCAGCCATGACCCCAATCTGTTTAAAAACAATATAAAAAAAAATCCCGTCCCTCTCTCGGGTGTCCAGTGAACCCCCCAACCCCTCACTCTGTCATCACTGTCAGATGACGGTACCCACCCCGCTCCCCCCAGTAACCTGATCAGGCCACAGGCACAGCCCTCCACTAATCTCCACAACCGGTGGCCCGACTGAGCTCTTCAATGAATGCATGCGTGCTTGTACAAGCACACACTTATTCATTGAAGCACTCAGTCAGGCCACTGGCCATGGAGGTGAGTGGAGGGCTGTACCAAGGCCAGATCAGGTTACTGGAGGAGAAGCAGGATGGGCACTGTAATTCTGACAGTGGTGACAGGGTGTGGGGGTGAGGGGTCCACTGGACACCAGGGAGAGAGGTGGGATTGGGTTTTTTGGTTTGTTTTATTTTGTATAGATTGAGTTCATGGCTGGGCCGGGTAGGGACTGGAATATAACTCAGGGTTTCTTGAATTCGGCTGCCAGCCGGTGATTGGCAAGGGAGGTTTTAATTCATTAGGACTGGTATGCAGCTGGTGGGGGTGGGGTGACCACTAGACACCAGAAAGAAGGATGGGATTGTTGGCAATTGACAGGTGAAATTGCTGGTGAAATTGTGAAATTTTACTGCAATTTTGCAAAACATTTCACTTGGCATAATTGCTGATTTTACCACAATTTCACCTGCAAAATTAAATTTCACAACATCTCTACTAGTAGTACCCCCACACCCTCCAAATATTTTTATGGTTTCGTTGATGGTTGTTAGTGGCATCCCCCTCCCTCTCTGGTGTCTCTTTAGGCTGTAATAAGAAAACCATCCCTCATCTTTTATTTATTTACCTGTAAAAAAAACAGTCCATCGCCGATCATGCCCACACCTCATACTCGACCTCTCATGCGCACCCACCTCCCCACAGCCCCTGTCACATCCCCACAAACCCTCACTCACCTCAGGAGGTCCCAGGTTTGAGATCTGCTCTCTCGATTGATGATACATCTTGTTGCTGGAACCAGCAACTGCAGTATGAGAAACTAAGGTAAAAGTACTTCAATGTATTTCAATGGAGGTTTTTAACTTTGGTACATAACTCAGCCATTTTTGATGATTTTGACCCCAAATTTACTACATGGCAATTTAGGGGCCACACCTCATGATCAATATGACTGTCATTAGGCAACTCCTGTCAGATAGGAGATTTCACAGTTGGTTGGCAAAATCACTAAGCTGGTGGGATTTGTGTAATGACAGTTATATTGTTCATGAGTTGGGGCCGTATGAAGGCTATGTTGAGAATTTGGGGTAACAATTTCAAAAAATGGCTGCAATATGACCATTCATTGCAGTTTCACTACGTTTGCTCAAAATTTTGGACATTTTTAATATTTTCACCCCATATTTTCAACATAGCCTTGTTATTACTCCACCTCATGTATCTGACAGCTGTCATGTTTGAAATCCTGGCCACAATGTGTTTTCATACTTGTGGTGCAGAATGGCATTGCAGTTGCACAAAATTAAGTTTTGGTAGGGATTTGAAACATTTCTTTACTGGGTACATGGTGAGGTCATGAGAAGGCTATGTTGAAAATGTGGGGTCAAAATGATCAGAAATGGCACAGTTATGACCATTTCTCACAATTTCATTATGCCTGCTCATAACTTTGGGAATTTTAAATATTTTGAGCCCAGATTTTCAACATAGCCTTGTTACTAAACCACCTCATGTATGTCACAGCTGTCATTTTTCAGATCCTGTCCAAAATGTGATTTTTGCACCTGTGGTGCAGATTGGCATTGTGGTTGCATGGAGTTACATTTTGGTGGGAATTGAAACATTTTCTGCACTGAGTACATGAGGTTGGGTAATAACATCACTATGGTGACAATTTGGTGACTGTTGTGCTATAACTGGAAGCACAGGGAGTGGAGGTCATGGTGCTTCCACAGCTAGATACATATATGCATCTATGGAGGGATGAGAGCACAGGGTTCAAAGGACCCTGTGCTCCCATAGTAAAATAAGGATACTGTTTTACTGTCTCAAAAAGTAAGGAAAAATGCAAAAAACTTCATTAATGCATCAGTTAGATTTAAACTAATGAAAGTAGGGAAATGAAATGTTAGGGTTTCCAACCAGAACACCCCATTCCCCACCCTGCACAGACCCACTGGTGGGGGAAAGGGTTTTCTTGGGGGCTGTCAACCCTAACTCTCACCCCATTCCATTACAAAATTAGGAAACATGGCTACAGTGTAGGAGAATGGGGTGAGCATTAGGGTTGATGGCCCCAAGACAGCCCCCTCCCCCCACCCGTGGATCTATGCATGGTGGGGAATGGGGTGTCAGGGTTGAAAACCATAACGCCACATTTCCCTACTTTTGCCAGTTTAACCCTAACTGATGCATTAACAAAGTTTTTTGATATGTGTGTGTGTGTATATATATATATGATATACTATGGTGAGCTGTCAAATCAATGATTTATCTACACAAATGATGTTTGACCTCAGGTAACCTCATGAGTGGCGTAAGCCATGAGTGAGGTATCTGAGGTCAAACAGCACAAGTGTAGATAAATCATTTATCTGACAGCTCACAATTGTATATTTCATTTATGCAATAGGGATGCTTTCTCTCAGTGCAGGAACATTTGGTTTTGACTGTTTATCTTTATTTTAAATGATAATTTCTGGGAGTTTTGTTTAACTTTCCTAGAGTATGTCTGCCTAGCATAGTGGTTGCTATTAAATGAAACACCACTCACTTTGTAGAAAACTTCTTGCTGAACAAATGTTATGATCACAGTACTATGCTACCTTTTTCATTTTAAAGTTATTCACATTTGTTTGTCAAAAAAAGGTAAAGAAATTTGAATTTTATGCTGTTTTTTTGCTAATTATAAAAAAAAACTAAAAGATATCTATAAATGAAACGCCACTCATTTTGTAGATAGTTTTGTGCTAAACATTTTTCATGCTCACAGTACTATGCTATCATTTTTTTGTTTTAAAGTTATTCACATTTGTTTGTCAAAAAAGTGAACAAAAAATCTAATTTTCTTCTGTTTTTTTGCTAATTGTAAAAAATCTAGAAGGTATCTATAAATGAAACACCACTCATTTTGTAGATAAATTTGTGCTGAACAATTTTCGTGCTCACAGTACCATGCTATCTTTTTTCATTTTAAAGTTATTCGCATTTGAACATGGTTAGTACTGCTTCTGAGGCCGAACATTCTAAATGAATTCCAAAGAGATTTGTGACATAGTAACTGTGTGTATAAATGGTCACTGTATGTATAAATTTATTTATACATACAGTGACTCAGATAAATGGGTTTATTTAACTACATATATGGCCACCCCATTGCATATATATATATATATATATATATATATATATATAAATAATAGTGGCACAGTAGTGCTACTATAGTTAGGATTGAGTAGCCCCTTTAAGGTTAAAGGGTCAAACTTTTCGCCTTAATAACTTTGCCACCTTTCAACGGATTTGCCTGAAATTTAGTATGCATGATCAAAAACTATACACCTTGGGATCTGCCAACTTTTGTACTGGTCGGATATACAGCTGCAGAGTTATTAAGTGTGATCTGTGTGCACTTTTATGGTTTCTAGTGAATTCTTTGCTCGCACCTACAGGTCGCATGGGTTGTGCGACTGGTCCAAAAACTTCAGGAAACATGCAGCCAGGGTCCCCAATGTGCCTTTTGAAGATTTTGTGAAAAAATATTAAACGGTTCAAAAGTTATTCAAAAAACAAGTTCCCATTATAAGTCAATGGGAAAAGTTAACAAAAAGTTTGACAGTGTCGCAAATGCACTTTTTAGTGTCACAAATGGCCCTAGTAGTGTCGCAAATCTGCCATTTTGTTTTCAGTTAGTGATCAGAAGCATGCTTGCCATTTAAATTTGGGACCCTCTAGCAACACACTTCTTTTTGTGTTCACCTAGTTGGACCCTGAGGATGCTAGGCATGTCTTTATGTTGGGGTGAAACACCCTAAAAATATGTTTTTCAAATTTCTGGTAAAAGTAGCATCACAAAGTAGTGTCACACTCATGACACTTTCACAAATGCTTGCGACAGCTGTCGCAAATCACGACACTACTTTTTCAGACTATGGCCAAAATGACAGCAGTTCTTTGCCACCCTGCTGCAAAAGAACGGTTTGGTCTTTCGAGCTGAAATTTGAAGGGAACGCAGCCAACATCTCACAGATGTGCCTTTTCGTGGTTTGGTGAAAAAATATTGCATGGCTGCAAAGTTACGGTACTCCAAAATTGGCGTCTTTTCTCATAGACTAACATGGTGGCGTACGCCACGCCTTTCAGGGCTCGTATCTCAGAAACGATGCGAGATACAGATTTTTTGTTGCGAGCCACATAGCCCTATGGGCTACATAATAGCAAAAACCTAGCCAGGAAAATCATGATTTTTGTGAAATTTAATTTTTTTCTACGTGGTGCAGTTGCTGAGATAATAGCAATTAAGTACTTCCAATGCTCGTTTTAAGCTTCGATGTCCATTACAATGCATACATTCTTTGTGTTTCTCTATGCACCTGTTCAGCAAACACAGGGTATGTGCTTCTGTTACTGTTACAGTTGCTGTTTCCACTTGCGTTTATGTCCCCATTTGTGTTACTGTTCCCGTGTACGCCACTGTGTACGTTACCCTTTGCGTTGTCATTTGTGCTTGCATTTTCGTTACTGTTACCGTTTGCGTTTCCACTACTGTTTCTGTTTGCCTCACCATGTGCATTGCCATTTGCATTTTCAGCAGCCATTTGATTTGCGTTTCTGTTTCTCTTTCCTTTTGAGTCTTCCTTGCTGTTATTGTTACCATTTGCATTTGCAATTGTTACTGTGCCCGTGCGCATTACGGTTTGCATTTCCATATGCGCTTGCATTTCCTTTCGCATTTCTGTTTCCTTTGCTGTTATTGTTGCTGTTACCATTACCATTTCCATTTACAATTGCGGTACTGTGCCCCTGCATGTTTCAGTTTGCGTTTCCATATGCATATCTGTTCCCATTTCCATTTCTGTTTCCTTTGGCGTTATTCTTCATGTTAACTTTACCATTTGCATTTACAATTGTGGTACCAAGCCTGTGCCTGTGCATGTTACAGTTTGTATTTACGTGTGTGCTTGCATTCGCGTTGCTGTTTCTGTTCCCTTTTGCATTCTTTTTGCTGTGACACTTAACATTTCCATTTAAAATACCACTGCCATCGCTGTTTGCGTTACCAGTTGCATTTTCATATGCACTTCAATGTCCGTTTGCATCACTGTTCACTTCGGGGTCACTTTCTGCTTGCGTTTCTATTAATGTTTCCTTTACCATTTACATTTCCGTTACCATGTGTGCCACTGTTGCCACATGTGTTTGCATTGCTGTTCCTGTTACTATGTCACAAGACATCACGCTGCATTACATTCACTATTTCTTGTCATCATTCTCAAAAAGAAGGGAAATTAGAGGCAAAAAAATCCATTTAATGCATCAGTTAGGGTTGCTCCACAGCAACAAAAGTGAGGAAATTTGGTGTTAGGGTTGAAAGCCCCCCTTGGAACCCTCCAGCCCACCCCCCAACCGGCATTGGGTGCATGTTGGGGTCAGTCCTAACTCTCACCCCATTTTCCTATTCCTCAGCTTTTACACATGTGATAGGGTGAGAGTTTTTTGCCTCTAATATATATATATATATATATATATATATATATATTATGGTAGCACGGTAGTGCTACCATAGTTAGGGTTGAGTAGCCCTTTTAAGGTTAAAGGGTGAAATGTTGTACCTTATTAACTTTGCCATCATTCAATGGATTTGCTGGAAATTTGGCAGCCACAAGGCATAACCATAGATCTTGAGATCTGCCAACGCTCGTATCAGTCGGATATACGGCTGCAGAGTTATTAAGTGACATCCATGTGCGCATTTACGTTTTTTTGTGCATTATTTGCTCATGCCTACAGGTCGCACGGTTTACGTGACCAGTCCAAAAACTTCAGAGAATGTGTGGCCAGGGTCCACAATGTGCCTTTTGAAGATTTCGTGATAAAATATTAAACGGTTCAAAAGTCAATGAGAATAGTTAACAAAAAGTTTGACACTTTTGCAAATGCATTTTTTAGTGTCACAAATGGCCCTAGTAGTGTCACAAATCCGCCATTTTGTTTTCAGTTACTGATCACAGAAATGCTTGGCATTTAAAATTGGGACCATCTAGAGACATAATTATTTTTGTGTTTACCTATTCAAGTCCTGAGGATGCTAGCCATGACCTTATTTTGGGGTTAAACACCCCAGAAATATCCTTTTCAAATTTCTGGGAAAAGTAGTGTCACAAAGTAATGTCGCACTTGCGACACTTTTGCTAATTTTTGTGACAGGTGTCGCAAATCACGACATTACTTTTCTAGGCTATGGCAAAATGACAGGAATTCTTTGCCACCCTGCTGCAAAAGAACGGTTTGTTCTTTTGGGCTGAAAGTTGAAAGGAAGGCAGCCAATATCTGACAGATGTGCCTTTTGGTGGTTTGGTGAAAAAATATTGCATGCATGCAAAGTCACGGTACTCCAAAGTTGACGTTTTTTCCCATAGACTAACATGGTGATGTACGCCACGCCTTTCGGGGCTCGTATCTTGGAAATGATGTAAGATACAGAATTTTCATCATGACCATTATGAAAACCTAGCCAGGAAACTCATGAATCATGTGAAATTTTAATTTTTTTTCTACTTCATACGGTTACTGAGATATTAGCATTTTAGTATTACAACTGCTCGTTTTCTTCTCCGAGGCACATTATTATGCATACATTCCTTGTTTTCACACTGTTTCTCAATGGAGCTTTTGGGGAAAAATAGGGTGTGCATTCCACTTACTGTTACACGTAGGCTTTACACTTGTGTTTCCGTGCCAGTTTGCGATAGCGTTCCCATGTATGCCACCGTGTGCGTTACCCTTTACATTTCCATTTGCATTACTGTTTTCTTTGGTGTTATTGTTGCTATTACTGTTACCATTTGCATTTACAATTGCAGTACCATCACCCTGCACGTTACAATTTGCGTTTCCATATGCACTTACGTTTGCTTTTCCATTTCTGTTTCCTTTCCCGTTACTGTTACTGTTACAGTTATCATTTACGTTTACAATAGCAGTACCGTGACCGTGCATGTTAGGGTTTGCATTTCCATATGTGCTTGCATTTGCTTTTCTGTTTCTGTTTCCTTTGGCATTCTTTTTGCTGTTACCATTACCATTTGTGTTTGCAATTGCAGTACCGTGACCATGCGTGTGACGCTTTGCATTTCCGTACATGCTTGCATTTGTGTTTCTGTTTCTGTTCACTTTGGCGTTATTGTTGCTGTAACAGTTAACATTTGCATTTAAAATAGCGATACCGTGACCGTACACATTACCAGTTGCGTTTCCATACGCGCTTCCATCTCCATTTGCATCACTGTTCGCTTTGGTGTTACTTTGTGCTTGCGTTTCTTTTAACATTTGCTTTACCATTTACGTTTGCGTCATCATGTACGTAACCATTAGCACTTGTGTTTGCATTGCAGTTACCGTTACTATGTCACAAGACATCATGTGGTAGGAGCGTGGGGCCCAAAGGGCCCACGCTTCCAACACCACATTACATTACTATTTATAGTCCTCATTCACAAACAGAAAGGAAATTCATGGGCAAGAAACTCCATTTAATGCATCAGTTAGGGTTGTTCTACAGTGACAAAAGTGAGGAAATTCGGTGTTAGGGTTGAAAGCCCCCCTTGCACCCCAGCCACCCCCAACTGGCATCAGGGTGTGCATTGGGGTCGTCAGTCCTAACTTTCACCCCATTCTCCTATGCTTACACATGTGATGGGGTGAGTTGGGGCGGCGACTAGCGCACCTGCGATGCCGGATGAAGCGAGCTGGGGGTGCAGAGGGCTTTCACCCTAAACTCACTGCTGTCTTGCAGAACTAACTAACTGTGCGTAAACTGATTTTGTGTGTATATATATATATATATATATATATATATATATATATATATATATATATAGAAAACTTTGTTTAATGCCAGTTAGGTTAAAGTGACAAAGGGAGGTTGAGCCCTAACCTCACTTCACTCACTTCTCCACAGACCGACAGGTGGTGCCATGGGGTCAAGGTGTCCAACTCTCACCCCATTCTATGTGTAAACAGGTTGACATGCTAGAGTAAAGGAGAATGGGGTGAGAGTTAGGCCTCATGACCCCATGGCACACCCCGGTGTCTGTCAGTCTGTGGAGGATGGGGGTGGGGGATTAGGGGCTCAACCCTAAAGTCTCATTTCCCCACTTTTGTCACTTTAACACTAACTATGCATTAAACAAAGTTTTTTGCAATTAATTTCCTTACTTTTTGAAAAAGTGTAGTATAACTAGTAAATAGCATGTGTTGGTGGGCCCCACGCTCCCACCAAGCTGCCTATTTCTACATAACGATTTGCATGTGTGGGAACATGGGTTCCCTGGGCCCTGAGCTCCCACTTACACATAGCTAGAGAGCCATACAGCAGCCTTTAGGGCAAGGAACCCTTCTAACACTAATCTGTCAATATCTCAAGGACCATAGCAGCTAGAAAAACCATTCAAGTGTTGTTGTAATCATGACAGTGAGTACTGAATGCAACATGGATCAACTGAATCTGTATCTTGCATTGTTTTCTGAGATATGGACACTGAAATGCACTGAAACTGCACCATTTGGAACCCTTGTGACACACATTTGCTAATATCTCTGTAACCATAGCAAATAGGAAAAAAATTCCACTGCTGGTGTAATCTATGATTTCCAAATTTGTTTCTGCAGATTAGATTACTTAAAGGTAATCTAAGCTTCAGATAGCGAAAAATCTGTATCTTGCTTTGTTTTCAAGATACGGATGCCGAAAGGCGTCATGGGAGTCGCAATATTATCCTATGGGAAATGTCTCAACTTTGGAATGTCATACTATGTAACTAATGCAATTTTTTACACCACATCAGCATACGTCACATCTGTGGGACACCCCCACCCTTCAAATTTCAAGCCAAAATTCGTTACTGTTTCTTAGCAGTGAACTGGCAAAGTTTTACAGATCCTTGTTCGTGAGCTGTCAAAATCCCCACTCATGAGGGGAGTCCCCATTTGTGAGCTGATAAAATCCCTGTTCATGAGCCGATCCTCATTTGTGAGATAGGGCCATCTGGTCTTCATCTCATGAATGGGAATTTTGTTAGCTCACAAATGGGGATCAGCTCATGAACGGGGATTTTGACAGCTCTCGAACGGGGATTCCCTGTTCGCGAGATAGGACCATCTGGTCCTCATCTCATGAATGGGGGTTTTGACAGCTCATGCAAGGGGATTCAGCTCATGAACGGGGATTTTGACAGCTCACAAACAAGGATTTTTTTTTATGATTCTCATTCGTGAGGCATCATAATCCCCGTTCATGAGCTGAATCCCCATTTGTGAGCTGTCAGAACCCTCATTCATGAGCCAATCCCCATTCATGAGATAGGGCCATCTGGTCCTTATCTCACACACTGGGATTTTGACAGCTCACAAACAGGGATTTGGACACCTCACGAACAGGGATCGGAAGTGAGTCATGAAAGGGGATTTTCAAATATAAAAACTGCCATTTTTTTAATTATGTGATGGAAACCAAACATATGGTTTTGTAGAGGGCATTGCCCTGAACAAAACCCATGCATTTGTTTACACAAAATGCATCTGTGGGACAAGTAACAACATTTTGTTTTGGGCTAAAAGTGAAAACAAGATGGCGGTTACAAATGGGGATTTTTTTTCTCAAGAACAGGGATTTAATGAATCCACATTTGTGAGCTGTCAAAATCCCTGTTCATGAGCTGCAATCCTTGTTCGCAGCTGCGCATCTAACCAAAAGGCTGAACTGAGCATGCACAGAACCAAAAATTTCAAAATTGAATAACTTTGGATTAGAATTATATTTCTTCACCAAACAAATGCTGGCTTGTTGCTTAGGGTAAGCTCTTTCTACCCTGAAAAGTTCAGGCTAAAATCCTAAATGGTGTGGCTGCAGGGCGATGAGGAAAAGTCAGGAAAAATTGGCAAAAAAAAGCGAAAAACACACTTATTCCCATATGAGCTGCACTAAATCCACACATCCGATCAAAACAAAACTTGGCAAGTCAAGAGATCTACCCCACAAGACAGCACATACCAAATTTCATGCAAGTTTGTTGAACTGTTGCAAAGTTATTCAGGTGCAAAATTTGGAGTTTAACATTAAACAGCGTAAAACTTGGATGGGCTTTACTCAAGGGAATCCGATCTATCTAGCCATGGCTTTGGTTCAATCCAAATTGGTCAAGAAATAGAGTTTTGAGCTTTTACAATCTTAACTCATGGCTCGCTAATGATCTTTGATTGCAAACCTACAGATTCTTTGATCGCGAGATTCTTTGGTCGCGATCATGCTCGCGAGTGAGGGACAAGATGGACAGATTTTAAAATGTGTTTTCTCAGCCCATGGGGTGCACTATGAAGTAAAATGAGGGTGCATTTTGCTCAGGGGGCTTCATTCTGCCCCATCTGAATAAAATACATCATGTTTACAATATTCCTGGTAGTCTAGCGGCCCCCTCGATCATGATCAAATACATAACAATCTCTAATTCCCTGGTAGTCTAGTGGCACCCCAATGTGTATTTCATTAATATTGTTTTTTTATATCTCTGGTAGTCCAGTGGTCCCCGATCTGTGTACAATCATCATTGTTGTTCATATCACTGGTAGTCTAGCGACCCCACTCCATCATAATGAAATAGATAAGGAACTGCAATTTCCTGGTAACCTAGTGGCCCCCAATGTGTATTTCAATAAATATTGCTTATGGCTCCCCACCCAGCCATGCCAGCCCACCCAGCACCTCCCCACCCTTCCCCAGCCAGTGACTGGCATAGCCCACCTCTCACCTCCACGGCCAGATGCCGACTATGTGTATTAGCAGTGCTAATACAAAGAAGCACTCAAAAATTATTTCTGAACACCTCTTTGCATTAGCGCTACTAATACACACAGTCAGCGGCTGGCCGTGGAGGTGAGAGGTGGGTGTGTCACCGCCTGGGGAAGGTGGGGGTGCTGGGTGGCTGGCACAGTTGGGTGGGGGTGGGGCCACTAGACTACCAGGAAATTGTAAATCCTTATGTATTTCATTATGATGAAGGGGGGCCACTAGACTAGCAGGGATATGAACAATAATAATAATTTCATAGAGATCGGGGTGCCACTAGACTACCAGGGATATCAAAAAACAATATTTAATGAAATACACTTGGGGGGCCTCTAGGCTACCAGAAATTGCAGATCCTTATCTATTTCATTATGATGGGGGGGCTGCTAGACTGCCAGGGATATGAAGAACAATGATAATTTTATACAGATCGGGGGGCCACTAGTCTACCAGGGATATAAAAAACTAATATTTATGAAATACACATTGGGGGGCCACTAGACTTCTAGGGAATTAGAGATTGTTATGTATTTGATCATGATTGGGGGTGCTAGACTACCAGGGGATATTTAAAATATGATTTTTTTTTTGTTCAGATGGGGCAGAACGAAGCTCCCTGAGCAAAACCCAGCCTTTTTTAACTTTCTAGGGCACCCCTGGGCTCAGTGAATAGATTTTTAAATCTGGGCATCTCATCTCTCACTCTTTTTTCTCCAACAAGCAATTTCTTTGATCATGAGCCTGCAAATTCTTTGATCACCAGATTCTTTGATAGCGATCATGCATCGCGAGTCAGGGGCGAGATGGCCAGATTAAAAAATCAATTTTCTCAGCCCAGGGGTGTCCTAGGAAGACAAATGAGGGTGGGTTTTACTCAGGGAGCTTTGTTCTGATGAACCATGGTGGTGGTTTACCGCAATTCTTTGAATTTTGTAAATTTTAACAGTTTTTATTCTTTGGACGTGACCCTGCAAATTCTTTGATCTCGAACCTGCAAATTCTTCGATGGCGAGATTCTTTGATCGCAATGGTGCATCGCGAGGGAGGGAGGAGATGGCCAGATTAAAAAATCTATTTTCTCAGCCCAGGGATGCCCTAGGAAGTCAAATGAGGGTGGGTTTTGCTCTGGGGGTTTAGTTCTGTTGAACCATGGTGGTGGTTTACCGTAATTACTTCAATTTGTTTTATTTATATAATTTTCTATTCTTTATTCATGAGCCTGCAAATTTTTTGATCGCAAGCCTGCAAATTCTTTGATCGTGAGATTCTTTGACCGCCATCTTTGATCGCGAGGGGGGACAAGATGGGCAGAATTTTTATAATGGAATAGATACGGAAGTTTTACCAATCTTTAACACTGAATATCTTGGAAACAGTTTGTTCTTTTTACTTTGGAGGGTATTTTCTGCATGTCCTGTAGATGTGAATTATGGTGTTTACGTGTCAGAGACATGTTTATTTGCAGAGATATTGCATGATGCACTTTACGTGTTGCAGACAGTGTTTTGGATTGTGCTGGTGGCTTGAAATTGATAGGTTGCCTAGTCTTAGTATCATGGATGTAGTTTTCAGTCATTGTGTGTGTTAAATGTCAACAGGTGTGGAACTGTGCCACTCTGACAAATGAAAATTTAAAACGTTGACATGTTATATCTCAGACACGGTTTGGTCTTTTTACTTGAAATTTGGAGGGTGTTGATGGCGTGTCCTGTAGATGTAAATAGCAGTGTTTACGTGTCAGACAATATATTTTTTGCAGAGATATTGTGTGACACAGTTTACATTTTGTGGACAGCATTTTCTATTGTTCTACTAGATTAACATTTGTTTGGTGGCTGGCCTTGCTGTTGTCAATGTACTTTTTAGTCATTGGATGTGTAATGTGGCCTGAAACTTACAAGTTGGCAACTTGGGCAACTTTCTACTTTTCTATTCTTTCTTGAAAATGTCAGGAAATTCTATATAAAAAACATCATTAATGCATCAGTTAGGGTTCCTCTACAGCAAAAAGTGAGGAAATTCAATTTTAGGGTTCCCACCCTTGCACCCCACTCCCCACCCTGCCCCACCAACAGGCATTGGGGTATCGCGGGTCATCGGCCCTAACTTTCACCCCATCCTCCTACACCACACCATCTCAGCTTGTTTACACATGGGATGGGTGAGAGTTAGGGCCGATGACCAACGCATACCCTTATGCCTGTTGGTGGGGCAGGCAGGGTGGGTAAGTGGCAGGGAACCCTAAAATCAAATTTCCTCCCTTTTTCACTGTAGAAGAACCCTAACTGATGCATTAATGAAGTTTTTGCACAGAATATATCTATCTATCTATAGATAGATATATATATATATGTAGATATATATACATACATATATATATATATATATATATATATATATATATATATATATATTACCATCACATGGTATGGTTCAATTTGGCTACTACATCTAAATCATCCCATTCCAAGGCAAAAATATGGGACTTCAGAGGAGCTGACTTTGATAAGATGGCCAACAGAGTTAAGATAGCCCTGGCAAAAAGAAACACAGGTGAGGGGGTACAGGCAAAGTGATCAAGCATTAAGGATGCAATACTTGAAGCAACATCCCATTGTGTTAGACAGAAAAGGAAGTGCAAAAGAAGAAGGAAACCACTTTGGTTCTCAAATACAGTAGCAGAAAAGGTCAGAGCCAAAAGGCTGGTCTTCAGGAAATATAAGGGAACACAGCGGGATGAAGATAGGGAGGCATACCAAACTGCCCTAAGGGAAGCAGGTAAGGCAGTAAGGCAGGCAAAGTCCCAAACTGAGGAAACACTAGCACGAACAGTAAAAGAAGGTGACAAGACTTCTATAGATACATTAGTGAAAGGAGAAAGTCCAGAGGGGTATTGCTAGCTTAATGGAGAAAAGGGAGCATGTGAGGAGGATGACCCTGTAAGGCATCTATCCTAAATAGATACTTTTGCTCAGTATTTACTGAAGAGAAGGTAGGGCAGGGCCACAGCTCAGCATCATGGACACAGGGAGGAGGTGAGCACTACTCCTTCACAAAAGAAAGGGTCCTACAAGAGCTTGCTAAGCTCCGAGTGGATAAGGCAATGGGACCTGATGGCATACATCCCAGGGTACTTATGAGCTAAAGAAGGAACTAGCAGAGCCATTAGCAGAATTGTTTAGTGAGTCTCTGAGCACAGGAGAGGTCCCAGAAGACTGGAGAAGGGCTCATGTGATCCCGCCTCCACAAGAGTGGTAGCAGGGAGGAGGCGGGAACTACAGACCGGCCAGTCTTACCTCAGTAGTGGGCAAGATTATGGAGGCACTCTTAAGGAAAGGATAGTGCAACACCTGGAATCCATAGGGCACAGGATCCAAGACAGCATGGGTTTACAAAGGAAGGTCCTGTCAAACTAATCTCATAGATTTCTTTGACTGGGTAACCAGAGTGGTGGACCAAGGGGAGCAGTTGATGTCGCCTACCTTGACTTCAGCAAAGCTTTGACACTGTTCCACATAGAAGATTGATAAATAAGCTGGGTAGGCTCGGGGTGGGTCAGAAGTTGGTCAACTGGGTGGCAAACTGGTTGACTGGCAGAAAACAGAAAGTGGTGGTAAATGGTATACAGTCAGAAGAGATGCAAGTCACAAGTGGGGTACCTCAGGGATCAGTCCTGGGGCCAGTCCTATTCAACATCTTCATTAGTGACCTTGCAGATGGACTAGAGGGTAAGGCTTGTCTGTTTGCAGATGACACCAAGATCTGCAACAGAGTAGATGAGCCAGATGGAGTGGGCAGAATGAGAAGAGATCTGGATAAACTAGCAGAATGGTCAGAAGAGTGGCAACTGGGATTTAATTCAAAGAAGTGCAAAATCATGCACATAGGGAAGAGAAACCCTGAAGCCACTTATAGGCTGGGAGGGGAGTTGCTAGCAGTCACAAAGGAAGAAAGAGACTTGGGCATCATCATCACTGATGACCTAAAATCATCCAAGCAGACCTCTAAAGCAGTAGGTAAGGCTAGGGGTGTTAGGTATTAGTAGGGGTATCACAAGTCGTAAGAGGGAGGTAATAATCCCTCTGTACAAGACATTGGTTAGGCCCCATCTGGAGTACTGCGTGCAGTATTGGAGGCCACACCTTCACAAGGACATTAACCAAATTGAGGCAGTCCAGAGAAGGGCAACCAAAATAGTGCAGGGACTGCATCAGAAGACATATGAGGACAGATTAATGGAGCTCAATATGTATACCCTTGAGCAAAGGAGGGAGAGAGGTGATATGATCAAGGCATTCAAACACCTTAAGGGCATAAACAAGGTGAGTCTAACATGTTTAAATATAAGAAAAATAGCAGGACAAGAGGACACAGCATGAGATTAGAGGGAGGCCGATTAAGGGGGAATGTGAGGAAATTCTTTTTCACAGAAAGGGTGGTGGATGCATGGAATGGCTTACCACAAGAAGTGGTGGCTATGAATACAGTGCAGGGCTTCAAACAGGCATGGGATAGGCATAAGGGAGCAATACAAATGACTATGAATAGATAGGTCACTGACAGAGCAAAGGCCGATGGCACATTTATAAGGTAGAAAAAGAAATGGGCAGACTGGATGGGTCTTGCGGTCCTTATCTGCCGTCAACTTCTATGTTTCTATAGGGATGTGGTAGTGCCCCTATATTAAGGGTTGAGGAGGGTGTTTAATGTTAAAACACCAATTTTGCACTTTAATAACTTTACAGCCATTCAAAGGATTTGCATATGATTCTGCATGCACAGTCTTTTAGGGTAGATCTCGTGATGTCCCAAGTTTTGTTCTGGTTGGATGTGCAGATTCCGAGTGCTGGATAGCTAAAAAAGTAAATTTTTTAAGGGGTTTTGCTGTTTTTTTTGTCAGCCTCTAGCACCCAGATGGTTTGGAATTTTAGTCTGAAATTGTCAAGGTAGAAAGGGCTTAGCCCACAATAGTGCATTTTGCTGGTTTGGTGAAAAAATATTAGTCTGTTCCAGAGTTATTAATTTGCAAAATTTTGGTTCTGGGCATGCTCAGTAAGCACTTCAAGACAGCTATATGAAATGAAAAAAGAATCCTTTTTTGTAGGGGGCCAATCCTTTTTCATGAAGAAAATATCCTTTTTCTTTCGCTGCCATCTTGTTTCTGTTATTTTTTTCAAAAGAAATGTCAAAACCTACAAAAATTAAATCCTGCTGATAGATCAAGACATCTGTCTTGCTCATTGGGACTCCTTTAGGTGGATTCTGCACTTAACTGTTGGAGAAATGACACCAACTTTTTTTTAGCATTTTAAATCCTTTTTATTTTTGTGACTTGCTTCCGCTTTTTTCAAATGGACTTTTTTGTTTATAAGAAAAAGGATTCTGAGCCATAATTCCTTTTTTTCCCTAGTGTCTAGCAGTACCCCCCTCACCCCCACCTTCTGATCACCTTCTGCATATTTTTATAATGCTTCCATGGTGTCTAGTGGCAGCTCGCTACCCTCTGATAGCCTGTGCTGTATATTTTATTGATTATCTGGTGTCTACTGGCACCCTACACCCCTCTGATCACCATCCCTGTAATTATTTTATATTTTCCTGGTGTCTAGTGGCACCGCCTTCCGATCACTGTCTCTGTATTGGAATATCCTGTAATAAAGAACACAGTCCTAAATGTCTTTTTTTAAAACATATAAAAAACACAGTCCCATGCCAATCTGACTCCCCTGACTCTCCCATCATGACCTTCTGCTGACACCCTCCACTACGCACCCCCACACACCCTTATTCACCTGAACAGGTCCCAGGGTCAAGATCCACTCTCTTGTCAATGACACATCTTGCTGGTGGACCTGCTGACTGCAGCATGAGAAACTAAGATAAGTGCAGTTCAGTGTACTTCAGTGTGATTTTCAGCCTTGATGCATAACTTTGTCACTTTTGCATATTTTGACACCAAATTTTCAACATGGTCTTTTTTGTGACACCCACCTCATGAACAATGGTGATGGAATTACACAAATCTGGCCCAAAAGACAATTTTGCAGTTGCTTGGCAAAATCACCTTTCAGGGGGATTTGAACATTTTCACCACCCTTGTTCATGAGATGGGATCATAAGAAGACTATGTTGAAATTTTGGGGTCATAATATGCAATAATGGCAAAGTTATGCGCATCTGTTGAAATTTTGCTGTGCTTGCTCGTAACTTTGGTAATTTTAAATATTTTACCACAAATTTACAACATAGCCATTTTTACACCATCTCATCAATGTGACAGCTGTCATTTTTCAAATCCTGGCCAAACTGTGTTTTCACACCCGTGGCATGGAATGATGTTCTGGTGTGTGTTATCTGAAAATTGTTAATACCAGATTCATGAGGTATGGTAATAAGAAGGCTATGCTGACAATTTAGTTGCTGTTTTGCTACAGATACAAGCACAGGGCCTTCTGGGCCCTGTGCTTCTACAGCAACATACATGTCCATGTCTATATAAGGATGGGAAGCACAGGGCCTGGAGGGTCCTGCACGCCATCAGGCAAATGAGGATATGATTATATTATCTCAAAAAGTAAGAAAAGTCATTGTAAAACACTCCATTAATGCACCATTTAGGGTGCAACCCTAAAACCCCAACCTCACCACTAAAGGGAATCAGGGGTTTAATCTTTCTTGGGGTTGTCAACCCTCAGCTCAACCCATTGTACACACTCCTGAAACATACACACCCATATCCATCACATCTGTGCTTTCTTGCTACTGAAATGGTGTGAGCTTTAGGGCTGACAACCCCAAGGAAGACTGCATCCTTGATTGGTTTCAGGGTTGGGGTGAGGTTTTAGGGTTGGAAACCCTAAAGCCAAATTTTCCTACTTTTGTTGCTGTAGTCTGAACCCTAAATGGTGCATTAATAGAGTGTTTTGCAAAGAATATTCTTATTTTATGAGATAGTATAATCGTATCCTCATTTGCCTGTGGTAAACTACATGGATGGGATTAAAAGTGGTTAGTAGTTTTTCCCTTGTATACCCATTCACTATATATGCAACTGCAGTCAGAACTAACAGTAAACATCCAAATGTATTCCATAAAATAAAAAAAAAATGTGTAATTCCGCTGTACTCAGAAATAAACTTTGGGCACATAACTTGATTATCTAGTTAACCCCCACAATTGTTTTATTTCCTTGTATACCACAAATGTGTTCGTGTGTGTGTATGTGTGTGTGTGTGTGTGTGTGTGTGTGTTACAAATACTGACTGGACTTGAGGGCTATAGTGTGAAAACCTTGATTCCAAGGGATTAAATTTATATTGCCTGACCCTGACGGCTGAGGGCACTTTGACTATAGGAAGGCAATAGTTCATCCCAAGGGATTTAAGGTTCTCACATTATAGTCTGAAATGGCTCCAGTCAATATCTGTTTTATAAAAACTTGCATCAGTAGTGTCCCCCCAGTACCTGTATAAATAAACAATAAAAATAAATATAAAATGTAGCTGTGTCCTGTAGACTGGAGTATGTGAGATAGCCACATGCAGGGAAACCTCAGTCCACCAGCTACCACCGTGCTTTGGCTCCATGGTTTCTCCTGACCTACATATTGTCATTTGGCTCCTCTGAGTTAGTATTAATAATAAACATAGAAACATAGAATCTGACGGCAGATAAGGACCACTTGGCCCACCTAGTCTGCCCATTTTCCTACCTAACAGATAAGCTGCAGATCCTAGTTAACCAACAGCTTACCCCCCACTAGGACTGCCTTATGCCTGTCCAATGCATTCTTGAATTCCCCCACTGTTCTTGACTCCACAACCTCCTCAGGGAGTCTGTTCCATGCATCCACAATCCTCTCCATGAAAAAATGCTTCCTCACATTACCTCTGAGCCATCCCCCCTCTATCTTCAAATTGTGCCCCCTTGTTTTTGCACATCTCTTTTTCTGAAAGATGCCACCGTCTTGGACTTTGTTGATTCCCTTGAGGTATTTGAAAGTTTCTATCATGTCCCCTCTCTCCCTTCTTTCCTCAAGGGTATACATATTAAGCTCCATTAGTCTTTCTTCATATGTCTTCTGGTGCAGACCCTGCACCATTTTGGTTGCCCTCCTCTGGACAGCCTCCACTCTGTCTATGTCTTTGCGGAGGTGGGGTCTCCAGAACTGCACACAGTACTCCAGTTGGGGTCTCACCAACTGTCTCTACAGAGGGATAACATCTTCCTGTTTTCTACTATTGATGCCTCTCCCTATGCATCCCAGTATCCCCCCAGCCTTCCTTACTGCCTTCTCACATTGCTTGCCCACCTTTTAAAAAAAGTATAACAAAAGTTTACCCTCTCCCTGCTACACCGGGAACAACAGCTTGAAAGAAAAAGACAAAGAGAAAGTACAAGGGTGCTATCCCAGCTCTGCTTCGTGAAACTCACATCAATTTCACTTTCACTCTACCTGCTCCACCGGTAGTGCAAGTGAGCAGTAGTGGGTGAGCATAGAAAAAAGAACTGTCTGTAGGAAAGGAACATGTGTGCTTTGTATCTGCCCTGCTGGTCAGTTTCGTTGTGTGCAGTAGCAGTGGGTATAGACTGCTTAGCAATTGTTTTTCAGCCTTGCTCTTTGGGGATGATTCTTGCAGGGGGCTCTTTGGTTTCCCTCTCTGGCATTGCCAACAGAGCACTAGTGTGGTGGCGACTGATGAGAGGGGAGACTTATAAAGAAGAAAAATCCAGAAGGGTTCAAAATATCTATAAAGTTTAAAATACAATTGGTTTAGCAAAAAAAGTACAGAAGCCACCCACCATGGAAACAGTGTAGTGTAAGTGCTGCTATGGCAACCTTTGTGTTCCACTGTTTCAGTCTGACAAAGCTGCCAATTATGGCAACCTTTGAGTTCCACTTTTTCAAACTGATGAAGCTGCCAACTCACTTCTTGTATACATATAAGAGCTGACATCAGTTTTTAGGAAAAAAAAAATGTCCCCAGCTTGTGTGTGTGGTGGTTGTGGTGGCAGTGGTGGTGGGGGACAGACAGGAGCAGTGTTATGGAACTCATGCAACTGCAGTCGAGTGGGTGGCATGGTGAAGGATGACTGCCAGACTGACTGGGCAATAGCTCAAAAAAATATGCCCAGTCTACTGAACTACTGACCAATTTTAGTTTGAAATTGGTCAATAGTTCAGAAAGTTTTGACTTCATGTGACTGGCTCTGGGTCAATCAGAGACCAGGATTTTTGTCAAGTTTTTAGAAATATATATAATACATAGTTGGGCCCTTGTCCCCATAGAAAAAAACATTATATATTCCCCATATATGATGATTGTCAATTAGCGTATTATGATATTAATTAACTAATTACAATGTATTAATTTGTTATTAAGAGCATAACATATGAAACACTATACATTCATAAACACACATATCTATCTATCTATCTATCTATCTATCTATCTATCTATCTATCTATCTATCCATCCATCTATAAATTATATATTCTTTGCAAAAAAAAACTGTGTCAATGCACCAGTTAGTGTTCAAATTAAAGTGACAACAGTAGGACAGTGTGGCAGCAGAGTTTCCAATCCTAACTCTCCCCCCCATCCCCCAAGCAGCAAAAGGAAAAAAATAGTATAGTTTTCACTGACCTGACTCTTGGGGTATCAGGGGTGTGGTTTTCCTTAGGGTTCTCAACCCTAATGCTTACCCCATTCCATGAGCATATAAGGCAAGATGTGATCTGTTTTCTTCAGGCAGGGCCTACAGGTTGTTGGCAACATGTGGGGAGACACAGTTCTGCATGTTTGAAGACTATGGGTGGGATTTTCAAACAGCTTAAATTGTTGCAAGCCCTGGGTGTGCCGACGATACGGTGCATGGGGCTTGCTGCGATCTAACATGATTTTCTATGCCATGTGGCAATGGTCACAAGTTAGACCAACTTTTTCTGGTCTAACCTGTGGTGATCCTGGAGGCGTTTTTTATGGCGCTTGCACCAAATACTTGGTGCAAGCTGCCATAAATCATAACAACTGTCACAACCATGCCCGAGATTGTAAAATTGGATGCAGATGCAGTGGCAGGATTTGGCACACTGCCAGAACCTAAATGTTATGGTGCAGGGCTTGGTGCCATACTTAGAAAATCTTGCCCTCTATCAGAATGTGGTGAGCATTAGAGTTAAGAACCCCAAGAAAGACCCCACTGCTGATTCACAGGGACACTGGTTTGCTGTGACTGATAAAGGGCAAAATCAGTTTGCAGATAGTACAAACTGGTATTGTCACCGGTGTTTGCAATGCCAGAAACAGATTTTACCAATGTTCTATGATCCTTCTTCTCTTTTTGTATGTGTATAAATATTCAGAATAAAAGAAGGCTACATGGACATCAAATTAAATAACGCAAAATGAAAACAGCACAGAAAGAACGTATAGAAAAATACCATTTCTGAAGATTCACTGTTCTGGTGAAAAAAAGGTAAATTCCATGAAATATTTTATTTTTACCAGTGCATAGAAAGACAAAATTCTGGAATACCATATTTTCTGGTAAAAAATGAAAATCAGTGTCCTTGCTGATTTGCCAAGAGACAGGACAGTGAAAATCATGGGCAGGATTTTCAAAGTGTGGTGCAGGGCTTGTGACAAGTCCTGCACCATGGCATTTGTGATCTGGAAGTATGCCAAACCCCTTCGCTGCAACTATGCCCAATTTTATAATCATGGATGCAGTTCCAACAGTTCCCACAATTTATGGCAGCTTGCACCACACATCTGGTGCAAGCTCCATAACAGAGGTCCTCAGTATTGCCATAAACTAGACCACAAAAAGTTGGTCTAGCTTGTGGCAATTGCTGCACAGGACAGAAAATCCCAATTGCTAGTGGGTGAATGTGTAAGCTCCATGCACCATATGTACGGCACACCCAGGACTTGCAGCATTCACAAGCATTGGAAAATCCTGCCCCCCAATTTTTCCTTTTGCTGCTTGGGAGGTCAGGGTGAGGAATTGGGGTTGGAAACTCTAATGCAACCTTGTCCTACTTTTGTTGCTTTAATCTGAACCCTAACTGGTGTATTTACACAGGTTTTCTTGCAAAGAATGTCCTTACTTTTTGAGATAGTAGAATTGCATTCTCATTCATGCAGGTCCCTTTGGGATCTGCGTGAATATGTCTGACTGTGGAAGCACAGGGCCCTCTAGGCCCTGCAATTCTGTTCCTCTAGGAAAGCAATTAATTTGCTTCATTGTAATTGATTTTTGTAGGGCTCGCTTCAAAAAAAAAATATATATATGCAGTGTGCCTCTTAACTCCCATTGGTTGATTGTGTACGGGCAAAATGTGTTTTTGTTCTGTTTAGTCATAACTCAGTACATATTTGTCACTTTGGTCTCAAAGTTGCTATGGCTGTAGTCCAAGAGGAGATAAACCCTTGGTGTTTTTTCTTGATGATCAGACTTTAATTGTGGATTTTGCACCATGGTGATTTGGGGAGATAATTTTGAGGTGCTGTGCATACCCCATGAATTGTTGGGGGTTATTATGTTTTACTGTTGTAGTACTCATTAAGACCTTTTTTATATACATAGATAGTCCCTTATCTCCAAATATTGACAGAGTAATGGTTTGTTGAAGGTGCAATGTTATCCTATGAGAATTTTTTTCCATGTTTTATATGGCCCTTAAATATTTTGGGGGTGTTATGTGTCAGTCTTGTAGTACTCACTGAAACTTTTTAGATAGATAGATAGATAGATAGATAGATAGATAGATAGACAGATAGATAGATAGACAGAGATATATATTGTCCTTTAACTCCAAATATTCACAGAATTATGGTTTCTTAAAGTTGTAATATTATCTTATGGGAATTTAAATTTTTTAATTTTAATTTTTTTTGTACATCAATTTTCAGTTGGCATTTTGTAGGGATTTACTCTTGTAGTGGTCACTGAGATCCTTCTTTTGATATATAGATTGTCCCTTAACTCCAAAGATAGACAGAGTTACAGCTTGTTAAAATTGCAATGTTATCCTTTGGGGATTTTCATTTTTTTAATTGTTATGTTTTTTTTTTCTCCCTTTATGTCCCCTGCCAACCAGCACCCTTCCACCAGCCCCCCCATCACCACCACTGGGTGACATGTCAGCCATTGTCTCGCACCATTTGAGGTGCCAGCTGGTCCAGTGTAGTGGGGAGACCAGCTTCATCCTGCCGGTCGGCATCTTTTCTTCTTCAGTTTTTATCCCTCCACTGAGCATGGAGCCAAGACATGCAGTGACACCAATGGCTGAGCCACGCATGCTTCTGTACTTGGCACATGGGCATCTTGCTCAGCTCAGCCCCCTTGTGTAGGTCCATTGCACCAGCCCCAGCCACCGCTAGGGGCCAGTCATGCAGCAGACTCCATCCCCACTCCTCCCCAGGAGAGGAGAGCTGTCTTCCAGATGCTCGATCCTCTCCCTCCATGGCTGACCCCTGGTGACCTTCTCACACTGCCAACATGGGTGGCTGTCATAGGTAAGGCATTGCTGCCTCAACCATCCACGCCACTGGGCCAGCCCAATTTTTATGTTTTAATATGGCCCAAATTATTTAGGGTATTATGTGTCAGTCTTGTAGTACTCAATTAGTCTACATATATATATATATATATATATATATATATATATATATATATATATATATATATATATATATATATATATATATAGTTATCATGGAAAAAATCCGTTAATGCATCAGTTAGGGTTGTTCCACAGTGACAAAAGCTAGGAAATTTGGTGTTAGTGTTCAAAACCCTAACTGCACATTCCCCACCCCCACCCCACCACTGCCACACACACACATACATGCAAGTAGGGGAAGGACCAAGGCAACACAACCAATCACATACAACCAGCAAGACGTGTATACCTGTGTTACCATAGCAAGTAGGGGAAAAATTCAACTTGAAGTATCATACAGAATTTCCAAACTTGTTCCATGAGGTTAGTTCACCTAAAGGTGAACCAAGCTGCCAGTAGCAAAAACTGTGTACTTCGCTTCATTTTCGACATATGGGTGGCAAAAGGCATCATGGGCAATGCAATGTTAGTCTATGGAAAATTGCTCAATTTCAGAACAGTGTAACCTTGTCATCCTTAACTATTTTAGCAACAAAACAGGAAAAGGCACATCTGTGGGATGACGGCTTGCCACCCTGCAAAATTTCAACCCAAAGGACTCAACCGTTTGCTTGCAGGAGGATGGCAAAGATGTGTAGTTATCAAGAGCATGGTTTTGCAAAATACTTTCACAAATACTAAAGTGTCACAAACAGAAGACACAACAGTTTCGCATTTGCAAAAGCATGCAAAATACTTTCGCACAATACTTTTGCAAACACGAAAGTGTCACAAGTGCATAGCACGACAGTTTCACATTTGCGAAAATGATTTGCAAAAGTATTTTCAAGGAATGTCCAAAATCCTGTTTGGGGCTTGTAAACCCCAAAATATCATATGTGTAGTCTGTGTTATGTGTAATTTGCAGTGTGGGGCCCAAGATGCCCAGTTGTCCTTAGTGATATGTGTTTGGCAGAGCATAGAACATCCAGGATCAGAGTTAGCAGTGAGGAACCCATGCCACACCCCGACATCTGTTGGTGTGTGGAAGATGGGAGCTTGAGGGTGTGGTTTTATTTTTTAGATAGTTGTTATTTCTGTTACCTGCTGCTAGTTGTGTGTGATTGGTTGTGTTGCCTTGGTCCTTCCCCTACTTGCATGTATGTACATGTGTGGTGATGGTGGGGGTGGGGGGGAATGCGCAGTTAGGGTTTTGAACATTAACACCACATTTCCCAGCTTTTGTTGCTGTGGAACACCGTTAACTGATGCATTAATGGAGTTTTTTTGCCATGAATTTCCCTTCTTTTCGAGACTGTGCAGTATAAATAGTGAATGGTATGTGGTGGTGGGAGCACCACCATGCTGCACATTTGTGCGTAATAACCATTACAGTAACACTAATGCTAACAGTTACAGTAACAGCAACAGTAACGGTATTCCTAACGGGAATGTTAACGGCAATGGTAACGGCAATGCTAATGGTAATAGTAACAGTAATGAGAACAGGAACAGTAACTGAAGCACAGACGCATATGCTAAATGTTCTGGTAACACAAATGGAAACATTAGTGCAAACACAAATGCTAATGGAAATGGTAACAGTGACACAAGCGGTAATGGTAACGCCAATGCAAATGTGAACACAAACGCAAATCCTAATGGTTACGGTAATGCAAACAGAAAAGCAAAATGTAATGAGAATGCTATTGTAACAGTAACGGTGACGGAATTGCAGATGGTAACAGTAATGCCAACGCAAACGTGAACAGAAACAGTAATGCTAACGGTTACGGTAACACAAAAGCTAATGCAAATGGCAATGCAAACGGTAATGAAAATGCAAACGGTAAAGGTAATGGAAGCATGAGCTCAAACGCAAATGGTAATGGTAATGGTGATGCAAATGGAAACAGTAATGCAAACAGTAACGGAAACGCAAGCGCAAATGTAAACGCAAACAGAAATGGTAACCCAAATGGTAAAAAAATGCAAACTGTAATGGTAATGTAAATGAAAGCGCAAAAGCAAACACAAATGCAAACAGTCATGGTAATGCCAACGGTGACGCAAAAGGAAACAGTAATGCAAACAGTAACAGAAACGCAAGTGCAAGCACTAATACTAATGGTTACGGTAATGTAAACACAAACACAAATGGTAATGCAAATGCAAGTGGTAACAGTAATGCAAATGAAAGCACAAACGCAAACGGTAACGTAAAGGGTAACGGAAATGCAAGCGCAAACGTAAACACAAACACAAATGGCAATGCACACGGTAATGAAAACACAAATGGTAACAGTAACACAAATGGATATACAAATGCAAACAGTAACGGTAACACCAACGGTGATGCAAAAGGAAATGATAACGCAAATGGTAATGGCAACGCAAGAGCAAATGCTAATGGTAACATTAACAGTAACGCAAACACAAATGGTAATGCTAATGCAAATGGTAATAGTAACACAAACTCAAGCAGAAATGCAAATGGTAACACAAACTGTGATGCAAATGGAAACGTTAATGCAAACGGTAATGGAAACAGAAGCAGAAATGTAAACACAAATGCTAACGGTAACAGTAACGGAAATACACACGCTTTGTGTCCAGAAAAGATTCATTCAGAAGCACAGTGAATACAAAGAATGTGGACATAAAAATGGCCCTCAGACCGGAAAATGAGCACTTGGAATACTAAATTGCTTATATCTCAGGAACTGTACGACGTAGAAAAAAAATTAAAATCTCATATCATTTATGACTTTCCAGGCTAGTTTTGCACCTAGCCCTCCAGTGGGGGACTAAGAATTTTTGAGACAGAAAGTCCATATCTCAAACTATTTTCGAGATATAGGACCTGAAAGGAGTGGCCACAATGTTATCCTATGGGAACAATCGTCATCTTCGTAGTGCCATAATTTTGCAGCCCTGTAATATTTTACCACATCTCTGGGATGTTGGCTTTCTTCCCTGCAAATTTCAGCCCAAAAGTCCAAACTGTTGTTTTGCAGCAGGGTGGCAAAGATTTCCTGTTGTTTTGGCCATATTTTTGCAAATGACTTTTGCAAATCATGACACTTTTGCAAAACAAAATCACAAAAGTGTTGCATTTGTGACAGTATTTTGCAAAAGTACTTTCCACAAACATTTTAAAAACATATCTCTGGGGGGTTTAACCCCCCAAAAAATGATATGGCTAGTATCCTCACGGCTCGACTAGGTGAACACAACAAGAATTGTGTTCCTAGAGGGTCCCAATTTTAAGCGCCAGGCATTTTTCTGAGCTTTAACTGAAAAAAAAAGTCTGACTCACAAAAGTAACAGGGTAATTTGCGACAGTAAAAATGACATTTGCGAAAGTGTTGCAATTGTTGTTAACTTTTCCCATAGACTATAATGGGATTCATGGTTTTTTTGAATAACTTTTGAACCATTTAATATTTTTTCACAAAATCTTTGAAAGGCACATTTGTGACCCTGGCTGCATGTTTCCTGCAGCTTTTGGACTGAACATGCAAACTGTGCGGCCTGTAGGTGAGAACAAAGAAACGCACAAAAAGTCTGTAATTTTTTGGTTTTTGGTGTTCTGTACCTCTTCAACTGTACATCCAACCATAACACAACTTACCAGATCCAGAGATCTATGGTACCAGACCATGCATTCCAAATTTCAAACAAATCTGTCATACGGTTGTAAAGTTATTAAGGTGCAAAATTTGAGGTTTAACATTATAGTGGCTACTCAACCCTAACTATAGTGACACTACTGTGCCACTATAATATATTCATGGCAAAAAAACTCTGTTTAAAGCATCAGTTAGGGTTGTTCCACAGCAACAAAACTGAGGAAATTCAGTGTTAGGGTTGAAAACCCTAACTCCGCATTCCCCACCCCAGCACCACACACACACACATGCACATGCAAGTAGGGGGGAGGACCAAGGCAACATGACCAATCACAGACAACCAGCAGCAGGTGACAGAAATAACATACAACTGTCTAAATGTACTACAAGACACATCCATCATCATGGGCAACCAACTGTAGGAGTTCTGCTGCCATCCGAGTGACTTGGCCCTATGCATGCATACTTGCCATCAGTTCTCGCTGTATCACATTAAACATTTTTTTATATCTAATACATTTCTTACTTCTTCTGAATGACAGTGTATCAGTACTCATCAGTCTAATAGCATGCCAATGTTTTGCAGTGGTTTTAGGGACCTTTGTTGACTGTTAATGTCTCCTGATGTTACCCCGGAATAAGACAATGATGTATTAGTACACTATTATGTGCACAGTACTGCTGCACCATTATCTTACATTGTACAATTGCAGATTTGTGTGGAAGTGTCAGACCCAAAAAGTCACATGGTCACACTACACAATAGCTGAGTTCTGGAAAGTTTCTCATTTGAAACAGGTAAGTGTGTTTCTCTACTATTTGATATATTGTTGCTAGCATGGTGTTCAAAGGGCCCCATGTTCACATATTTGTGTTGATGACTGTGTAGTAGCACAGATCATTGTTACACAGTTTCATGTGTCTAAGTACCCAGTAATCTTACCATGCCATAAGAAAACATTGGATCAGTACAGTATTATCTACAAAGTCCTTCTCCACTATTATCTGAACCTGCACAGCTGTATATGGGACTGTATCACCCAAAGGAGTCCATGGTATCAATCCACTCTCTTTGCCTTGCTGTCATTTTGTCAGTGCAAATACATGTTTCTGTTTCTATGCAAATTCCTACCTTTCTGGTAGCAAGGGTGGCCAAAGACACCATGGTATCACTTCTGTACCTATGAATGAATAATATCAGACAGCATTTACACCGATCTTTCATGTGTGTAAATGGCTCCTAATGTTATCCTAACAGTAGCAAATTATGTATCAGAATACTATTATATACAGTGTGCTGCTGCACTGTAATCTAATCCTGTACACTTGGGCAGCTACGTGGTACCGTAGGACACAAAGGGCCAGATATTCAAAAGGGTTGCACCATGCGCAACAGGGTTGTGCATGCTCAAGTCCTAAATTGCACCATTCTGTGATATTCAGCAGGAGGCAGTTGCGCCACTGAAAACAGGCTGAGCAACAGTGCAATGCAAATGAATGCATGCTCAACTGGAGGTGGAGGAACCATGCATAAACTGCACAGCCCGATATCCAGCCGGGCTGTGCAGAGTTGTGCGGGCGCAACCCCCAACCTGAGCCTGCAGGACCTTGAGCCAAAAAAAAAGGCTTAAGTCGAGGGCCACCCACAGGTGAGCTGCTGTATTGCAGGGTGCAACACAGCAGCTGCCACCTGTGGCCCCCAACTCAGTCCCTGTGCCCCCCCTGCAGCCCAATCATGGGCATAGTGTACCCCCCACCAGCCCGATCGCGGTCATCAATGTGGCTCCTCCTCCGTTCCACATCCCTGGTGGTCCAGTGGACCGAAATGCCGATCGTGGGCAGAAAGTAACGTAATGATTCTGCCAACATCCCCTTGTGTCTGATCATGGGCAGAAAGTAAACGAATATTCGCCCAATATCCCTTTGTGCTCGATCGCAGGCAGAAAGTAAACGAACATCTTAAACATTCTTTGCGTTCGACAGGGTAGAAAGACAACTTCGAACATCTTCGGTGGTTATAAATTTCTTCACTCACTATGAAGTTTTCATTTCACCTTGCTTTCTCTCGCGCCAAGAAGCTGGCGGTAAAGAGTCTCTCACTCCACTGCCACCCGCCGCCGCCGACGATCGTTCGTTACACGCTTACTGCGGCAGAGCAAGAGCTAATGGGTGTGCAGTTTATATCAGACATGACAGTCCAGATTTGTGAATGATTTATTCTATAACTATCGCTGTCTGTCATGTATCGATGCATGCCCATTGCTCTTGCTCTGCACCACTGGTATGCAGTCTCACCGGCAGTCAGTCAGTGGGCGACAGGGTGGCAGGCGGGTGGATGCTGCCGCTTCGCCGGCCGGGGAGCGGTGGTGGGGCGCTTCGTGGGTGGGGTGGGGACACTAGCCACCAGGGAGATGTTTCGGGGTTCAATGTACTTTCTGCCCATGATCGAACACAAGGGGGATGTTGGGGGGGTGTTACATTTACTTTCTGCCCACCATCGGGCATTTCGGTCCACTGGACCACCAGGGAGATGTTCAGGGGGGTTCATTTCACATTCTGCCCACGATCGGGCATTACAGTCCACTGGACCACCAGGGAGATGTTCGGGAGGAGGTGGGGGAGCCACATTGCTGCCCGCGATAGGGCTGCAGGGTGCATCGGTCCCAAACGGCTGCTGCCTGGCAGGGCAGCCAGGCGCAAAGTCCTCGGGGATCGGCGCATCTACATGCTAATGGCATGCAAATGGGGCCATAATCAGATGCAAATGGCACCCCCTGCGCCTTGCATGAATTATGGCCCCATTTGCATGTCACCTTTTGAATATCGTGATTTTGCGCATGGCGCAATGGTACTTGGCCACCGCAAGTTGAGATACTCCACTCTGACAACTTCTTGGTGGCACAAGTTCCACTGTGCCATGCACAGTGGCTGTGGCTGGGGGGTGATATTTAAAGGAGTTGCTCAATAGTGCAACTCCTTTGAATATCGCCCCGGCCACACCCCTGTGCAACTATTTTGCGCAGCGCAAGGGCTTGCGCCTCAGAATGGCGCAGTTTGAATATCCGGCCCATACTGTTAAATATCATCATGGGCCACGGTTCACATCACCATACAAATCATTTCAGATATTTACAGGAAAATGACTATTATCCTAGGCTGAAAACATCATGCTGTGATACTGTTAGTTCTGTGGTACTGCTTCTGCATGTGGCAGTATAATAACCAAATATTCATTCTGCATACTATATTGAATCAAAAATTACAGAGCTGTCATAAAACTATTGAGCACTGCATGTGTTCATAGATTTGTGACCAGAACGTGTTATTCATACTACATGTGTGTCTTAATGTGACCATGTCCATCTTGTTTGAGCATTGGTACATTGGACGCTGCATGTTACTGAAAGGGTGCAATGCTGTCATTTTTGTGCCTATGGCCACATTACATAATACATCACCTTATCAATGCTTTCTTCTATGTTGATTCCTCCTGATTTTATCCCAGCATAACCAAACAATGCGTATCATTGGTTTTCTGTGTAGAGTACTACTGTTCTGCCATGTTACCCTGTGGAGATGCCCACAATGCTGTGTACCCCCATGCCTGCACAAATGCTACAGTTGGTAGCCCATGATGATGAATGTGTCTTGTAGTATGTTTAGACAGTTGTATGTTATTTCTGTCACCTGCTGCTGGTTGTCTGTGATTGGTAGTGTTGCCTTGGTCCTCCCCACTTGCGTGTGTGTGTGTGTGTGTGTGTGTGTTTGGTGCTGGGGGGTTGGGGTGGGGAATGTGGAGTTAGGGTTTTCAACCCTAACACCAAATTTTCTCGCTTTTGTCGCTGTGGAACAACCCTAACTGATGCATTAAACAGAGTTTTTTTTGCCATGAATTTCTTGTCTTTTGAGAAAGCATAATCTCATACTAAATTGTATATGTTGGTGAGAGTGCAGCTTCCTTTGTGCACCATGCTCTGATCAAGCTATAGATAGCTTTATCGTAATATGAACTTGTCTTATGCTATTCATGTGGCAATAGTTCATGTGCTACACCTTAGACGTGAAAATGAACTCATACATAAATGGAATAGGAGAGTAATATCTGCAACACATGGACCAATAGTACATGTACTCTGCTCAGTAGAAAATATTCACAGATGTACCTCTTGTACTTTCTTTGTATGCAGTAATATACCAAGACCAGTATAGATATCAGCACTGTAATTTAATATATAATAAAAGACAGAACACAGGTAGATAAGGCTTAAAAAAATTTATTGCCAAATTAATAGTTGATTAAAAAGGCTGAATTAAAAGTCAAATTGGTACACAAAATCAGTCTCACAAAACAATATAAAAAAAGTATTACATCAAAGTTTAAAATACATGTAAAACAGTATGACAGCTACTTGATGAGGAAGTTGACAGTAGCACAGAACACATGAACACAGCTGCCATGATAGTCTCTGTACACTGCTTATCATGTATCAAACAGTGATGATGTTATTGTCATTGTGTGACTGATAGTGTGAATGTTCCTGGGGTGGGCGAAAAACCAGATGCCAACTGTTTAAATAATAGCAGCAAAAACACCTTCTGGTATCTAAAAAATATACATCTTGAAGCTATTTAAAAATATTTAACTGTAATATATTTATGTGTAGACATACGTGTGTGTATATATATATATATATATATATATATATATACTGTATATACACATACATATACATGTAAAGACTCCCCAATTGAGGCGATCGAGAAGTATTGTCAGGAACATAAAAATCAGTTGTTATCAGTGCAAGTGTCTGATTAACAATAGTGCACAATTGTATACATGTATTTAATTTACTTCTTACACAAACCAAAATTAAATGGCATATGCTAACAGGTACTATATACATCACTAAAAATCATCAAAGCTGTAATCAACAGTCATAGTTAATTTATGAAGTATCTACATCACTAAAAACTTTAAGTTAATAATAAGTAATGGTTGCACACAATACTATGAATATAAAATTAATAATCTATTATTGAGAAAATGGCACTTGTTAATAAACAAATATCTACCATAACACTCTTTATTACTGTTAATGATACCTATATGAACTCACTACAAACTAGAAAAACTCTACTAAATATTAACTAATATATTAAGAATATGTTGAATTACTTGTGAATTAAATAGTGCAAAACAGCAAAATATTTAGCATTGTTTAATACATTCAGTTAAATAGCAATTAAGACAACTGCTAAAAAGCTAACAGTACTGACTTTAACTAAATAATCTAGTAATAATCATATATACATATATAAAACACAGATGTATGAAAAGAAAACAGACAGTAGTACACTGGTGCGATACAATATGGATGTATTAAGTCAAGTCGCAAAGGGACAAAAAAACACTAGCCACACCTTGTAATACTCAACATGTCACAGAGTGATGCCTATATTAGAATATGTTACTCTTAAGTACAGGTCAGCAGATCATATAGAAAACAGTGTGCAATTGTGCTAACACAAGTGGCACAAACAAATGTAGGATATCTTTTTACTCATAAAAGATCCAAATAATATCATGATGCAGCACAAGTGTTTAAAAAGACATGCGATACATAGTTTTGCCATGCACATGGACAAGTATTGTGCCTTAGTAGAGGCACACAGTTGGCAAGTGTGCCAAGTAGTACTTGTCATGGCTGCATACGAGTTACTCAGAAGAAAAGACAATGACAGAACAGGAGGACCAGATAGTCATATCTCTTTTGGCATCTCAAAGTCTTTCTTAGACATCTAAGTGTGGTTTCTCTAGTGTCTGTAAAAGACAGTTGACACCGATTGAAGACCACTGCAACTATTTTCACTGTGTCACTGATTAACGCAACTATCTTATAAGTCAGATTGAGTAAACATATGCATGTAAACCATGCGATGTGCTAACAGTGTAATATTGAATGCAGATTTGCATAAAAAAATACTTTTTATGTAGCAGAAGTCACTCTGTAACAAAATAGATAGCAAGTTATGTCATATGTTGTGTGACTATTCTGATGCATGCAGATTGTAGTAGTTCTTCAAGATCAGGACATATGTATTTTTTAAGTGTCGTGGTAGCCTCTGTTTAAAAGTGCTTGTGGAGTCATTGCATTCAACCCAGAAATTTCTATACCTCAACAAAGAAGTGTAATGTCCAGGATGTACAGACTGGCCATAGTGGTAGATCACAGCCTGAGTGTCAAACACTGCTTGGTTAAATACAATTCTACCAGCAGTGAAATCTGTGATAGGTGTGTCAACTCTGAGCCCGTTAGAGTCAAATCCATGCAATACAAGCATAAGATATTGAGATGAAGTCCTGAGACGTATACACTGAGTACATGTCCCTCCACACCTAACACATAGGTGACCACTTTCTGCATTGGTAAACAGCTGCCGGAACTTGACACTTTGAGACTGAGGCACGAACAAAGAAACCCAAAGCATGTCCTCAGTGGTTTCTCGCTCTGAATGACCACATGACAGACATACATATCTGGTAACATATGAGACAGTGAAGTACTGTCACATTGGAATCCCCTCTTCATTCAAACCGTTTATGATGGCCATCATAAACTCAGTGGTGTCCTGCTGCATGTTAGCAGCAAACGTACTGCACCCATCATATGTACCTAAGACCTGTTGCAGAGGTGTCAGTGACCGTATATTGTGTAACTGATCAGAAGTCACGCTGACAACTTCCTTCAATGCCTTTGATAAGGGAGTGTCTTGTCAAGCTGATATTGCCTGCACAAAGTGTGGCATGTGGAGAAAAGCTTGCATAGCTGTATTAGCATAGCAGTTTACTCCAGTACTGTTATCAAACACTGGGACAACAGCCATACCAAATGACTTCTTAGTAACAGCTGATTCTGCATCTGTATTTAACATACTGACCTTCTTATTACTGTGCACAGTTGATTCAGTAGTGGCAGCTCATTTTCTCTTGTTGCCTGCTGAAGCTGTGACTGTGGGATGTGAGACAACCACATACATAGGTAGTGGAATGAGAGACATCTGTGGCTGATACAGAGTACGTAATCTATTGTACTCCACAATACATCGCTTGTCAGTGTGTATCTTCTGTGGTGCGAGTGTTATGATGTGCAACCCAGAAAGAATGCAGACGCTTGAAAGTGTGACATAACTCATGCCATCTTTGAAAATGTCTGTGCCTATGTCCACCATTGCTGAATCCAAACTCAAGCCCAGTGACTTGTGAATGGAATCAGCATATGCAACACATATTGGAAACTGTTTCCTGTTGACATAGATATCCTTAAATACCTGGAATTTAACACAGGTATGATCAATCTGCACAGATTGTTTCATGTTGTCAAAGTGGACAACATGTGTCTCGATAAACGTCTTCTGAACATTGTATACGAATTCAATAATGTGACCCATGGCACCATTTACCATGCCATGCTCAACATCAAGATTACGCCATAGCATGACATACTCATTCTTACAAACTGCAAGAACAGCTTCCAGGCCAGCTGTGCGTGAAACATCAGACTTCAGTTTAGACAATCGTTCAGTCATCTTTGCTACCAGCTTCTGATTTAGAATTACACCACCAACTGTATCAATAGCATGCAGTGTGAGAATTTATTGATTCTCTCTCTGCAACATAACACTGTTGAACTCAGCACATTTCTTAAGTCACACACAATCCGTGTGCCCTTGGAGTACACATCACTGAAAACATTGCATGCTGTATGTATGTATGCATGTAGTATCCGTTGTAATTCTTCAACCATGTAACATTGAAAGATGTTCTGGTAACAAAGAACCTGTATGAGCTTGATCCAACAGTGTCTTGTAAGCCAGATCACCACTCTGCTGCATGTTCTCACACAACTCAACATAGGTAAATAACTCCCACAAGTTAAAACCTCCAATGCAGCCTAGTGTATTCTTAGCCTGCTTGACAGTCAGAGTTGCAAAGACATGTTCAGCATTAACTGGTGCAAGTTATAAAAGGTATCCAAATACAATGATGCTTTTACCACCAAATGCATCTCCATAGTCAGTGCCCAAAATCTCCTGTAGACGTAGGTGTATTCAGGCAAGCATCAAATTAGAGACCATGCTAATCTCATCAATGATTAGTAACTTCATCTTAGTAAACACAGAATGAAGCTGAGATGCAACCTCAAATGACAGCTTACGATACTCTCCTGCTTTGCCATGCTCCACTGGCAACATGAAGAGACGGTATAGTGTAACTCCACCAATGTTGTATGCAGCCAGTCCAGTGGGAGCACTAACAGCAACATACATTGAGGAGCCTATCAGTTTCCGTATTTCAGCCATGATGGCCTCTATAAGGAAGCTCTTACCTTTATCGGCTGAGTCACTAACAAACATCAGTAGTGGCTTGTGGTCAAGACAGTCACATTTTTTCTGTTCATGCAGTATACCATGCCAGACAGTCAGAAGAGATGCAAGTCATAAGTGGGGTACCTCAGAGATCAGTCTTGGGGTCAGTCCTCTTCAATATCTTCATCAGTGACACTGCAGATGGACTAGAGGGTAAGGCTTGTTTGTTTTCAGATGAAACCAAGATCTGCAACAGAGTAGATGATCCAGATGGGGTGGGCAGAATGAGAAGATATCTGGAAAAACTAGCAAAATGGTCAGGAAAGTGGCAACTGGGATTTAATGCAAAGAAGTGCAAGATCATGCACGTAGGGAAGAGAAACCCTGAAGCCACCTATAGGCTGGGAGGGGAGTTGCTGGTAGCCACAAAGGAAGAAAGAGACTTGGGCATCATCATCCCCAATGACATGAAATCATCCAAGCAGACCTCTAAAGCAGTAGGCAAGGCTAGAGGGATGCTAGGGTGTATTAGTAGGGGTATCACAAGTTGGAAGAGGGAGGTAATAATCCCTCTTTACAAGACACTGGTTAGGCCCCATCTGGAGTACTGCATGCAGTACTGGAGGCCACACCTTCACAAGGACATTAACCAAATTGAGGCAGTCCAGAGAAGGGCAACCAAAATGGTGCAGGGACTGCATCAGAAGACATATAAGAACAGATTAATGGAGCTCAATATGTATACCCTAGAGCAAAGGAGGGAGAGAGGTGATATGATCAAAACATTCAAACACCTTAAGGGCATTAACAAGGTGAAAGAGTCTAACATGTTTCAATATAAGAAAAATAGCAGGACAAGAGGACACAGCATGAGATTAGAGGGAGGCCGATTAAGGGGTGATGTGAGGAAGTTCTTTTTCACAGAAAGGGAGGTGGAGGCATGGAAATGCCTACCTCAGGAAGTGGTGGCTATGAATACAGTGCAGGGCTTCAAACAGGCATGGGATAGGCATCAGGGAGCAATACAGATGAGTATGAATAGGTAGGCCACTGACAGCAAAGGACAATGGCACATTTATAAGGTAGAAAAATAAATGGGCAGACAGGATGGGCCTTGCGGTCCTTATCTGCCGTCAACTTCTATGTTTCTATGTTTTTATCATGTAGTATACCATGCCAGACAGCATCAGTAACTGCAGAGTGCACCACACATTGTTGCTTTTTGAGTCTCTCTCTCTCAATTCTGCTGGATCAACAGTGCAGTGTAGTTGCCATGTTCCACAGCACTCTCCACTTCTGACTTGAGTACTTCTGGGGCATTCAGAGGCAGAGGTACTCCAAGTATACCTTCTCCTTCCAGATCAAGGTTGCCCTGTGAACTAACAGGAGTGTTCCCTTCAAGTTGTTACTGTGCCTTTTCAAACTGTTCCTTCTCAGCGTCCAGTCTCTGTATATACTTGTCAAGAGTATTCAGTTTTTAATGTGTTGTAACTGCGCTTGAATTCTTCCTTAAATGTATCACAGTCACCTTTCAATTCAGGCTCATTCTTCCAGGGTTTAAATAAGAATAGCACAGCAAAGTAGTAACCCTCTCTGTTCTCAGATGTGCCTAGATGTAATTTGCAGTGGTCAGTTAGCCAAGGCTTATGTCTCTTTACGAGACAGCCATCCACTCCTCTGACCTTGTAAATGTCATGTGTGCAATCAGGTGAGACATCTATCTTGTAGTCGTACCATTTAACCACCTCAAATAGACACATAACATCCATGTCTCTGTGTCTACAGAGGTAGTACGTGTCAATCAGGTTATTCTTCAATATATGTTTTGAAGAGGGTCTGTTGAGAGCCATTTCCTCAATCTCAGCATGAGGAATAAGTACGCGTTTGTGCTTCTCTTTGTAGTTAACACTGAAAAATCACATAGCATCAGATTTGCTGTACAAATGTGTACCGATTAAGCGATCACCAGCCTAATAAGCACTACATTCTCTGTGTGAGAGGGTCTTCAATCCCAGTGACCACAACTGAGATGTCAGTGACTTGCTTGAACTGGCAATATCTTCCCAAAGATGTTCATGTTTGGTGATGTACAAAGTCACGTACTGAACGAGAGCCAACAAGTTGTCAGCCACAAACTGAACATCTATGTTTGCTTGCCACATTAGAAGAAGAATGGGGTTGTAGTCATTGATGCACACCTCATTCTCATCCCTGGGTAACTCATATACCCTCCTGGTTGATTTTGCCTTCCAGTGGTGTCGCATAGCTGAAAACAGTTCATTCATGCAACCGTTCTGACAGTTACATCTGGGAAATCAGAAGTGACATCTTGTGTACCAATCAGATTTGCTCTTCACTACCTGGTGGTAGTATTTTGCACGAATATAGTGTTGGAACTTCTGCACCAACTTCTGCAACGTAGGACTATCATACTTGTCTGGTATGCGGCAAGTGATGTATTGCTTAATGAAAGCAAGCACTTCTGCTGCTTCATGTTCACCTATGTGTGGGTGTCCTTGATCCACAGTAACATATGAATATGAGGAGCACCTCGTGTCTGATATTCCATCCTCCAGAAGTAATGCTCTACAATAGCAAGAGGCGGATTGTCTTTTGACAACATGAAAGTCAGAATATCGTGGAATCGCTTGTGAAAATGTCTAGTCACAGACACTGGGTCAAGTGAGCACATTTCTCTGAGTCATTGATGAAATGCCCTCTACATCACAATTTGCCCACTTCAAGAGTTCAATCACTTCCTCCCAGGTGTACTCAGCACAGCTGAGTGTGACAAACCATGTCGCTACACCATACTCTTGCAGCATAGTCATCACCTCAGAGTGTCTGTGATACCAGTACTCTTTGGTGCCACATAGACTTGACAGTATGGAAGACAAATTGACCTGCACATTTTCATCCTTTTGCTTTAATTTCTGCAAAAACTCAATGGCAGTGATTCCATCAAGTGGAGTTGTGAGCCATATTGTATGTGCAATTGATGCAGACAGTATGCTAAGTTCACTCTCCCAGAGGAGATGGAACAAGTACTGTATGTTGCATCTGAATTTGCCATCCTTACTGAGCACGTGACTGGTACGGTATTCAGCACCTTGCACACACACTTCACTATCATCTAGACATCCACCTGACCCTTTTGGAAATAAATCCGGAAAACAACGTGCTTCCAATGTCGCCTCCCAAATGCTGACAGGGGCACCTTCCACCTGCTTCATTTGATACAGATCAATGTTATCCCCAACTGGATCTCTGCCATGTAGTGGATGTATTGTGTACTGTTCATACGCATTATCATTTGTCTCTACATTGACCTTCTTAATCATTGGTTTTGTGGTATCCAATACATCGTGTTCAGCAGATACACTAGTCATGCGATCAATGTCAAGGTCTGCATAAAAGGGATTGTTGCTCTTCAAGTAAGTAAGAGCAAGCTTCACCTTCTCTACATTGACAACATCCTGCCAGATGACCTTTGACTTTGTTGGAACATTGTTGACAAGAATCATCAAACTGTTCTCACTGGAGATTGCCTCCACATTTTCCTGGAGAGGAAGTGGAAGATACATAACGGAACCCTTAGGAGACCTAATGAGTTCTTTTTGTGGAATGTTCCATGTTTTTGTATTCAGACGTAGAATAGTTTGAAATGGTTTAATAGTCTGAATAAGAATCCGTTCAAACATATTCAATGTGGCAATCTCAGCAGGCATAACATGTACCTCCATATTGTTCAACAATGACCTTGGTGGCAGAGTGTTACTCTTCACCTTGGTGAAACAGCACTTGCACATCACAGTGATTGGCTCTAACTGGAAGTCACACTTTAACAGCAGAAATACTGACAGTCGAAACCACATGTCATTGTACGGTGACAAGGTTTCCAGATTAACTGTGACCATTTGTTTCTGGTAACAGAGCCGATCACATGACACATGTACAGAGTCAAATTTCTCTGCTTTGCCAACTCAGATTTGGCAATGTATTTCCAAAACTGTCCACTTCTCAGTTTAAAAGCTTAGAATGTTAGAAAACAGCAAATGGACTGTGTGGGTCATTGGCAGCAGCATAGTACGACAAGCTTCAGAGTATGCTCAGAGAAGTCAGTTTGGTAAAGACCTGCAGCTTCCAAATTGCTATGTAAAGTGGTTTGGTAGAGGAGGCATGAGGTGGGAGCACCTCATGCCAACAATGCACAGATGACTGAGCACTCAAGCTCATCCAGATGTACTGCTAATTCATCTTGGAGGCAATGATTTAGGCACCAAACGATGGGTAAATTTAGTAGCAGAAGCAAAATTGGACCTTGCTTCTATTATGAGTATGTTACCTGCCTGTAAGATACTGTTTTCAGACATTACAGAGTGTAGGGTCTGGCAAGCAGAACAGCACATGTATCTGCTTGACAGGGCACGAAGAAAGGTGAACATACAAATTTCTGGATATCTGTGCATGTCTGGGATGCACACCATACATCACCCTGAAATTAAGTATTGTAATGATTGGCTATACCTACCAGACGGTGTGCACATCTCTCATGCTGGCAATTGCCTTTTCCTGGGAGACCTTCGAGATGGAATCCTCACAGTGCTCTAAAAATATCAGACTGTTTAAATGTACCCCTTGAAAAAAAACGGTTCTTTTAAGAGCCAAAAAACCTTGGTCAAAAAATAGACAAGCTGCATACATAACACACACACACATGCAATCTGTGCTGCCACAGTACTTTCACAGATAGTAACTACCAAGTTGAACTATGACACATAACAGCTTCTCTGTGACTGTGCACTCATGACACAATATGTGTCCTTGCACTGTCAACACTGCGTTGTTGACACCATGCACCCCCCTTACTGTACTCAGTTGAGTGGAGGTGTCATCTGACACATGTAGCATTAATCTAAATCAGTCTTTATCAGATGTGACACATTGTCATTACACATTATCTGTAATTCTGTTTTGTGACAAAAAAAGGAAGTAGTGCATGTTGGCAGTCAGCTGTTCATTAAGCAGCCTACCCTTGAATTCTAACTACATATTGCACTAATTATGAGACTTGCACTTGGACTATGGCCATGGACTGCAGTGCAAAGTGCCATAGTGGGGTGGGGGGTGAGAAATTGATTATCTATCTGACTTACTGTAGCCATGAGTGCTGTAATATTTCAAAAGTTAATATCAGAGCTGTTCAATCATTCTGATCATCTCTGTCCACACACAATGTCAAAAAATATTAAAACTCAATCTACCTAGCCTCAGAACAACACATATACAAACATATACTAAATCACTATTATCTAGCTCCCTATTTAATTCAGCATTAAAAGAACTCTTCAAAAAATAATGAGAATCTGGAGCATGAGGGAGATGTGTTGCCTGGTCATGGCAGCACAGATGAAGGGCAACACCAAGGTGCTCATGCGCAGCACCAACCGGAAGCTGGATGCCATGTGGAGGTGCATAAATGCACATCTCAGCTACTGGTTTAAAATCAATAACAAAACAGCTGAGATGTGCAAGTGGAATTGGAGACTGCTGCACCAGCATTTCTATGCACTTAAACAATGAGAGGAGATACCAGACAATGATGTCGGCTGGTACTACCTCGCCCACGAGATGTGGGAGTCAGCTGGGAAGCCTGCAGCTGGAGAATACCTACAGCGTCGTAAGTAGAGAGAAAACTTAATACTCAACACAATATGTTTAACAGTCCTAACAATGCTGCACAGTGACATTTGGCAGCAGTTTCAGTGATTCCACAGTTGTTAAATTGTGCAACAGGAAAAACGTGAAGAATGCTCTATGTCTGTAAAACCTCAACACTCAACAGTTCTACCCAGCACAATAACCACTTGTCACTGAACAAGGAAAAAAAATCTGGGATACAAAAAATTTGAAATATATCTATCACTGTACATACTCTTAACATACTATCTGTCTAACAGTACGGTCACTGTCTTGTTGTTGTTGTTCTTTACTATTACAATCTTTGCGCTGGATTCTGTTTTATTCAATGTGACTGAAGAGACCTCAGTATAGTCTTAAGTACTAAACATAGAGTAGTGTACAGGTATTGAGAAACTAACAGAAGAAAAAAGACGTGAAAATGAGTAATTAATAGAGAATATTAGCAATAATTAAATCAATATATACTGAAGTGCACGGAGATGTATACAGCACTGTTAATATCTATTATTATTCATTGACAGAACATCGTAGGTGTTCCCCACCTCAGACTGAGGTAGTACCAGCTGCGACTGAACCTGTGGAGGGCCATGACTCAGACGAGAGTGACTCTTCGAGTCAGAAGGTAACAGAAATTCATTACTACAATACCAATAACAGATAACCAAATGGATGTGACGGGGACATTTCCTTAATGAGTTAACACAACTCAGCAATATTTCAGCACAATAAGTTCTGCATGACTGGTATCAGTGACATATTGTATTAATATACATGTGTTAAATTGAACTGTGGGTCAACACTCAGTTTCCAATGCCTGGTCATGGGTGGGGGGGGCATTGCCAGGCTCTTCCTGCGCAAGTCCTCAGTCTACCAACCTGTGCATGGGTGCTATCAATTAGCTATGTCATTACTATCCATCAGTTCAATGGATCTGTTGCTCAGCACTCTGGATCCAATAGATGTTCTTTGGGTGGGGGTGTGTGGGGGGGTGGCCACTGGTTGACTAAAGGCATAGAACACTGTACTACACTAAATTGTGTGCAGCTGCTGTCAGACACCTATATAACTGATATCCATAGCTTCAGTTCAGCTGTGGGTTAGCACTCAGGATCCTATACCTTTTGTTTTGAATGGAGGGAGTGAGCACTATTGCTAGCCAAGGGTGCACAACATCTCATTGTCGTAAGTAGTGTCCATGTGCAACCATACACCTATACTGTTGATCAACATTTATTTTCTTGGTTAGTCTCTCACCACTCAGCATACAGCACATCTTTTTTGAGGGGGACGTGATCAAGGCATGGCATGGCCGATGCAGCACAACTCCCCATTGTCCTAGCCAGTGCACGCCTGTCTTTGGTAAGTAATAACATTGATATCGATAACTTCAGTTTAGCAGTACATCTGTTACAAAGATACAATAGATAGATAATAATGTACGGGCACTCGTACACAAGGCTGTGTTTCCACTGAGTGGGTTGAGATGACAGCATATGAACCTCAAGAGGGTAGCTCGAGAGGTCCATGCTGTCATCTCAACCCCGAGATGGAAACACATGCCGAGTTGTGTCTGGTTGACCATATTCTATTTTTTATAGCATATGTTTTTTTACACTGGAGTGACAGACCCCCCACTGAAGTGAAAACAAAAAATCTTGCCATTTCTTTGTTCTACTCACATATCAAAATCAAATTTCCAGACTTTTGAAAGGTAAAAGGTATGACTTTCAGCACTGGGTGATTAGTAAGTAGCTAAGTGTAGAATAAATGAGAAATCTAAAATTGTATGACCTTTGAACTGTGCATAACAACTGTTTGGAATGTGCATAACAACACTTTAGAATGTGCATACCAGTTTAGAGTGTGCTTAACAAGGATGTTGAGCAGGCTGATTTTTATACATAACAAAGGGTAACCATATACTATATGCTCTTTTTGGGGGTTGCTGGGGATTGCCTAACTGACTCCATTTAACTTCTCAGTGCACTACGATCTGCACAGTTGGTGTTGTAAGGTTCACTATTGCTATCCATGAGTTAAGTTGTCCTGTACCTGACCATTCAGGTTACAAAACCTGGTGTGTAGGGTGGGGAGGGAAGGGTGTTACATTGCCTGGCTCAGCCCATGATACTCCTTACTGTCCTAACATGCATGCAGGTGGTATCAATGAACTATATCACGCATATCGTGAGTTAAATCCACCTGCGGCTCAGCACTTGGGATCAAATACCTAATGTTCCCAGGGTGTGTGGGGGGAGTGGAGTGGGAATGGCATTGCTTGGCTAAGGGATAATGTTGTACAGTACCCTGACTTGTGTGCAGACAGTATCAGGTATCCATTACAATGTTATCAATTCCTTCACTTGGGCTGTGCATCAGCACTCAGGATACAGTATCTGTGCATTTTTTTGGGGGGGGACAGCTGCATTGCTTTCTTTAAGGCATGCAAGTAATAACTGTTGTAACTTGTGTTCACCTGCTATCACAAAAGAGTAATGGTAATGTCCAGTAGTTTACTTGGCTTATGTCTCACTACTCAGCATGTAGCACATAGTCAGGGGAGGGGGGGTTGGAGAGGTAATTGCCTGACTGACGCCATGCAACACACCACTCTCCTATCTAGTCTACAGCTGGTATTGTTAAGTAATAGGGTTCACATCCATGACTTCAGTTCACCAGTATCTGTACAATTAAGATACAATTCCTTTTTTTTTTTTTTAACTGGCGGTACATTGCCTGCTATGTCCACTTGTACTGTCACCTTTCACTGATGTATAAACACTGCTCAGCGTGGCATTTGTGTACATCTACTGCTACCAATGTACAGACATAACTGTTGTATGCATATGAAACAACAAAACAAATCTCACACGTTGCTATGACAGTGTCACTAATTATGCTTTGTGGTATAATGTAATAGTATAATAGAAAACACATGAAAAACAATACCAGTCTTCATGAACATAGAGATAGCAATACGATCTGTTATCAAAAATGTATTAATTTTTTTCCTAGCTGCCAGGGAGACTGGATCAGATCAGCCGCTGTATGCGGTGAAGCAAGAGCCAGCTGGTGGTGCTGAGTGTAAGTGTTGCAATATAATACATGCATTAGCGATATACAAGAGAAATAACACTTCTACATCTTCCTCTCAATAAACTTGTGCAGCTGGCATCAGAGGCATATACCGGTAATGTCCATGGCCTTAGTTGGACTGTGGCTCTGCACTCAGGATCCATTTCCTGGTGGGGGGGTGGGGCATTCCCCTGGCTGAGGCCATGCAACTCCTCAGTGTGCTAACTTTTTTGCAGCTGCAATCAGGGAGGTATACCGTTGATGTCCATGGCTTTAGTTGTGCTGTGGCTCTGCACTCAGGATCCAGTACCTGGTCTGGGAGGGTGGCATTGCCTGGCTGAGGCTGTGCAACTCCTCAGTGTGCTAACTTTGCAATCAGGGAGGTATACCATTGATATCCATGGCTTTAGCTGTGCTGTGGCTCTGCACTCAGGATCCAGTACCTGGTCTGGGGGCATGGGGGGCCGAGGCTATGCAAATCCTCAGTGTCCTAAGATGTGTGCAGCTGTTATCAGACAGGTATAACGATGATGTCCACGGCTTTATTTGGCTGTGACTCTGCACTGGTAGAGGTTTAGTAGGGCTGATGCTGGTGTTGGCGTTTGGCGCTCTTTTTAATATAAAACAAAGCTGCTTTTTCTGTTCAGTGCCGTGTGGTGCGGATATTTGTTTTATTTTTCTGATCATTTTTGTATCTCGCATATACTCTTTCCAATGGAGCGGGTTTGTTGTTAATTTACTCAGGATCCAGTACCTAGTTTGGGGGGGGCATTGCCTGGATGAGGCCATGCAACTCCTCAGTGCACTAACTTACGTCCACCTGGAATCAGGGAGGCATACCGTTGATGTCCATGGCTTTAGTTCTGCTGTGGCTCTGCACTCAGGGTCCAGTACCGAGTCAGGGTGGGCATTGCCTGGCTGCAGCCGTGCAACTTCTCAGTGTCATAACTAGTGTGCAGCTGGCATCAAAAACATATACCGATCATGTTCATGGCCTTAGTTGGGATGTTTCTCTGCACTCAGGATCCAATACCTGGTCGGGAGGCATTGCCTGGCTGAGCCCATGCAACTACTCAGTGTCCAAACTAGTGTGCAGGTGGCATTACAGATGTATACCGATGCTGTTAATGGCCTTAGTTGGGCTCTGGCTCTCCAATCAGGATCCAGTGCCTGGTCGGGGGGAGCCATTGCCAGGCTGAGGCCGTGCAACTCCTCAGTGTCTGAACTTCTGAGCAGCTCTCATCGGAGATGTATACCAGTGATGTCCATTGCCTTAGTTGGTCTGTTTCTCTGCACTCAGGATCCAGTGCCTGGGCTGGGGGGCATTGCCTGGCTGAGGCCATGCAAATCTTCAGTGTGCTAACTTGTGTACACCTGGAATCAGGGAGGTTTACGTTGATGTCCATGGCTTTAGTTCTGCTGTGGCTCTGCACTCAGGATCCAGTACCTGGTCTGGGGGGGCATTGCATGGCTGAGGCCATGCAACGCCTTAGTGTCCTAAGTTGTGTGCAGCTGGTACGAGACAGGTATAATGATGATGTCCATTGCTTTATTTGGGCTGTGACTCTGCACTCAGGATCCAGTACCTGGTCTGGGGGGGCATTGCCTGGCTGAGGCCGTGCAACTCCTTAGTGTGCTAACTTGTGTGCAGCTGCAATAAGGGAGGTATACCATTAATGTTCATGTCTTTAGTTGCGCTGTGGCTCTGTACTCAGGATCCAGTACCTGATCTGGTGGGGGGGGAGCATTGCCTGGCTGACGCTATGCAACTCCTCAGTGTCTTCCCTTATGTGCGCCTCATATCAGGGAGGTATACAATTGATGTCCATGGCTTTAGTTGTCCTGTCCTGTGGCTCTACATTCAGGATCCAGTACCTGGTCAGGGAGGGTGGGAGGGCATTGCCAACTCAGGCCATACAACTCCCAGTCTCCTAACTTGTGTCCAGCTGGAACCACAGACATATAACAATGATGTCCATGGCTTTATTTGGGCTGTGGCTCTATACTCAGGATCCAGTACCTGGTCTGGGAGGGTGGGGGCATTGCCTGGATGAGACCGTGCAACTCCTCAGTGTCCTACCTTGTGTGCACCTGGTATCAGGAAAGTATACCAATGATGTCCATGGCTTTAGCTGGGCATTGGGTCTGCACTCAGGATCCACTACCTGGTCTGTGGTGAGGAGGACATTGCCTGGCTGAGGCCGTGCAACTCCTCAGTGACCTAACCTGTGTGCAGCTGTTATCAGAAAGGTATAACGATGATGTCCATGGCTTAATTTGGGCTGTGGGGGTGGGCGGTGCTATGCATGGTGACAATATGCAACTACTCACATTGAACTATTAACCATACAAACATGTCCTCGTTAAATGTATATTGTAATAACATCTACAACAAAAGTGCACTTATCAATGTACCATACTGATTTGTCTATTTTCTGTTCACAGGTTCTATATAAACAGCTTCGCTCCATGAGCTCTTTGGCCATGTAGACAGACTGGAGCAGAAGGCTGACCGTCTGCTTCAAGGACAGGAGGAAACCCAGCTCAGAGGTAATTTAAGGAAGTATTTTTTCACAGAGAGGGTTGTGGATGCATGGAACGGCCTTCCAGAGGAGGTTGTGGAGTCAAAATCAGTGGTGGAATTCAAGCATGCATGGGACAGTCATAAGGCAATTCTAGGGGGTGGGGGGAGGAAGAAGTAGGCTGCTGGTTAACTAGGATCTGCAGCTTATCCAGTAGGTAGGGAAATGGGCAGACTGGGTGGGCCAAGCGGTCCTTATCTGCCGTCAAATTCTATGTTTCTATGTTTCTGTCCCTGTTGCGGGCACAACAGGGGATGGTCAACCTCTTGCTCGAGCCTGTCAACGTGGCCACAGATGCCATGGGGGCAGGCCAGCACTGCCCCATCACATGCAGCAGTATATCCAGTCTCCCTGGGCAGAGCTGAAGGCCCTCCACAGGACCGGTATCTCCTCCATAGTGCAGCAGTTTCCACCTCCAGTGCACCTCCACATGGCTCCAGTTTCCTGGTCTGTGCCACTTCGATCAGAAAACACACCTCCCCAGCTCTCAATTTTTGTACTAAAAAAGTTATATTTTTGTATAAGAGTACCATGAAACTGTTTTGTAAAAATTTTATTTTTATATATTTTTTTAAAAAAAGTAATAATTTATTTTATTTAAATATATTTTAATACGAGAAAACATTTTACATAAATATTTTTCCTAGCTAAAAGCACATAGTGGTCCAGATATTCAAACAGCCCTGTAGGCTGTAAGCCAGAACACAGCTCATTTTGGCAGCTGCGAGGCGCGGACTGGGCGATATTCAATGGAGCCATGTGGCTCAGCATCATTGAATACTTCCACCCTGGCTACCTGCAGTGCGCATGGCGCAGTGGCACTGCACCAGTGCCAGTGGCCAGAGTGGAACATGTGGACGCGCTAGCACAAGTTCCATTGTGTAAGGTGCAGCACCCACGATATTCAAAAGTTGACATGCAAATGGGGCCATAATGTATGCAAGGCGCACATGAGGCCATTTGCATGTCATTATGTCCCCATTTGCAAGCAGGTGTGCCGATCCCCGATGACTTGTGCCTGTCGCCCTGCCAGGCAGCAGCTGTCAGGGACCGATGCCTCCTGCAGCGCGGCAATGTGCCCCACAGCCCAATCACGGGCTGCAGTACAAAAAAGAATAATCCAATATCCCTGGTGGTCCAGTGAACTGCCCTGATCGCTGGCTAAGTAAATAAAAGATAAATCATTTTATCCCTGGTGGTCCAGTGGACCGCTGCCCGCCCGATCACGGGTTTCAGTATATAAAATAGAACTCCAATATCCCTGGTGGTCCAGTGGACTGTCCGATTGCGGGCTAAGTAAATAAAAGATAAATCATCTTATCCCTGGTGGTCCAGTGGACTGCTGTCCGCCTGATCGTGGGCTAAGTAAATAAAAGATAAATCATTTTATCCCTGGTGGTCCAGTGGACCGCTGCCTGCCAGATCGCGTGCTTCAGTATATAAAATAGAACTCCAACATCCCTGGTGGTCCAGTGGACCGCTGCCCGATCACGGGCTGAAGTAGAATTAAACGAAACCTATCATCCCTGGTGGTCCAGTGGACCCCCCTCCCCACCTGCCCACTGATCCCCACCGCCCTGTCCCCCCTGGTCAGCGGCTGGCAGCAGCTCCCCACCTGCCACTCCGCCGCCTGCTGACTGACACCGATAGTAGGGCTGTACACCCATTGGTCCACAGCGTGATTCCAATGGGTGTGCAGCCCATACCGCATTGCCACCCAGATATATGAAAGTTCTATTTTATATACCAAGCCCGCGATCGGTGGGTAGCGTCCACTGGACCACCAGGGATATTGGAGTTCTATTATATACCAAGCCTCCGATCGGCATGTGGGGGTCGCCACCATAGAGGTGTCAGCGGAGCCAGCTGCCATGTTGTGCCCTGCAATATGGCAGCTCACCTGTGGGTGGCCAGCCCCTTGCTCCTTTTTTTTTGGTGTAACTTTGTGCTGGCACAGGTAGGGTTCGCATGCATGGCTCTGCACATCCCAGGCTGAATATCGGGCTGTGAAGAGTATGCATGGGCACCTTCCCACCACTACACCTGCATACGTACTGATGTGACTCCGGTATCGGGATTTAATGGTGCCTTTCCCTTTGAATATCATGCCGGGTGCATCAGTGGGTTGCGATGGCGCAACACTGTTGCACCATGCGCAACCCTTTGAATATCTGGCCAGTGTGTTTATTATCAGTATTCAATGGTTATGAAGATTTGTATACAGTGCTAATTTGTCTTCAGCTGTTATCAGACAGGTTGTGCTGTGGCTCTGCACTCAAGATCCAGTACCTGGTCTGGGGGAGCATTGCCTAGCTGCAGCCACGTGACTCCTCATTGTCCAAACTATTGTGCAGCTGGCATCACAGATGCATACCAATGATGTCCATGGCCTTAGCTGGTCTGTGGCTCTGCATTCAGGATCCAGTACCTGGTCTGGGGGGCCATTGCCTGGCTGAGGTTGTGTAACTCCTCAGTGTGCTAACTTGCATGCAGCTGCAATCAGGGAGGCATACCATTGATATCCACGGCTTTAGTTGTGCTGTGTCTCTGCACTCAGCATCCAGTACCTGGTCTGGGGGGGCATTGCCTGGCTGAGGCCATGCAACTCCTCAGTGTGTTAACTTGTCTGAACCTGGAATCAGGGAGGTATACCATTGATGTCCATGGCTTTAGTTCTGCTGTGACTCTACACTCAGGATCTAGTACCTGGTCTGGTGGGCAGGGCCAGGCATTGCCTAGCTGAGGCCGTGCAACTCCTCAGTGTACTAACTTGTCTGCAGCTGTAATCAGGGAGGTATACTGTTGATGTCCATGGCTTAAGTTGTGCTGTGGTTCTACACTCAGGATCCAGTACTTGGTCTGGGGGGGCATTGCCTGGCTGAGGCCATGCAACTCCTCAGTGTGCTAACTTGTGTCCACCTGGAATCAGGGAAGTATACCGTTGATGTCCATGGCTTTAGTTGTGCTGTGTCTCTGCACTCAACATACAATACCTGGTCTGGGAGGGGGGCATTGCCTGGCTGAGGCCGTGCAACTCCTCAGTGTGCTAACTTGTGTCCACCTTGAATCAGAGAGGTATACCGTTGATATCCATGGCTTTAGCTGTGCTGTGTCTCTGCACTCAGCATCCAGTACCTGATCTGGGAGGGTGGGGCATTGCCTGGTTGAGGCCATGCAACTCCTCAGTGTGCTAACTTGTCTGAACCTGGAATCAGGGAGGTATACAACTGATGTCCAAAGCTTTAGTTCTGCTGTGGCTCTGCACTCAGGATCCAGTACCTCATCTGGTGAGGGGAAGGGTATTGCCCTGGCTGAGGCTGTGCAACTCCTCAGTGTGCTAACTTGTCTGCAGCTCCAATCAGGGAGGTATACCATTGATGTCCATGGCTTAAGTTGTGCTGTGGCTCTGCACTCAGGATCCAGTACTTGGTCTGGGGGGGCATTGCCTGGCTGAGGCCGTGCAACTCCTCAGTGTGCTAACTTGTGTCCACCTGGAATCAGGGAGGTATACAACTGATGTCCATGGCTTTAGTTCTGCTGTGGCTCTGCACTCAGGATCCAGTACCTGGTTGGGGGGGCATTGCATGGCTGAGGCCGTGCAACTCCTTAGTGCCCTAACTTGTGTGCAGCTGGTATGACAGGGGTATAATGATGTCCATTGCTTTATCTGGTCTGTGACTCTGCACTCAGGATCCAGTACCTGGTCTGGGAGGCATTGCCTGGCTGAGGCCTTGCAACTCCTCAGTGTGCTAACTTGAGTGCAGCTGCAATCAGGGAGGTATACTATTGCTGTCCATGGCTTTAGTTGTGCTATCGCTCTGCACTCAGGATCCAATACCTGGTTTGGGGGGGCATTGCCTGACTGAGGCCATGTAACTCCTCAGTGTACTAACTTGTGTCCACCTGGAATCAGGGAGGTATACCATTGATGTCCATGGCTTTAGTACTGCTGTGGCACTGCACTCAGGGTCCAGTACCTAGTCGGGGGGGCATTGCCTAGCTGAGGCCATGCAACTCATCAGTGTGCTAACTTAGGTGCTGCTGGAATCATGGAGTTATACCATTGATGTGCATGGCTCTAGTTGTGCTGTGGCTCTGTACTCAGGATCCAGTACCTGGTCTGGGGGTGGGGGGGCATTGCATGGCTGAGGCCGTGCAACTCCTCACTGTCCTAACTAGTGTGCAGCTGCTATCACAGAGGTATACCGATGAAGTCCATGGCCTTAGTTGGGCTGTAGCTGTCCACTCAGAATCCACTATCTGGTTCGGGGGGCATTGCCTGGCTGAGCCCATGCAACTACTCAGTGTCCTAACTTGTCTGCAGCTGGCATCAGAGATGTATACCGATGATGTACATGGCCTTAACTGGGCTGTAGCTCTGCACTCAGGATGCAGTGCCTGGTCTGGCGGGGGGAGAGCATTGCATGGCTGAGCCCGTGCAACTCCTCAGTGTGTTAACTTGTGTGCAGCTGGAATCAGGAACATATACCATTGATGTCCATATCTTTACTTGTGCTGTGGCTCTCCAGTACCTGGTTAGGGGGTTGGGCATTGCCTGTTTGAGGCCATGCAACTCCTCAGTGTACAAACTACTGTGCAGCTGGCATTGGAGATGTATACCAATTATGTACATGGCCTTAGTTGGTCTGTTTCTCTGCACTCAGGACCCAGTACCTGGTCTGGGGGGGCATTGCCTGGCTGAGGCCGTGCAGCTCCTCAGTGTGCTAACTTGTGTGCGGCTACAATCAGGGAGGTATACCATTGATGTCCATGGCTTTAGTTGTGCTGTGGCTCTGCACTCAGTGTCCAGTACCTAGTCAGGGGGACATTGCATGGCTGAGGCCGTGCAACTCCTCAGTATCCTAAGATGTGTGCAGCTGGTTTCAGACAGGTATAACAATGATGTCCATGGCTTTATTTGGGCTGTGACTCTGCACTCAGAATCCAGTACCTGGTCTTGGGGGGGCATTGCCTGGCTGAGGCCGTGCAACTCCTCAGTGTGCTGACTTGTGTGCAGCTGCAATCAGGGAGGTATACCATTGATGTCCATGGCTTTAGTTGTACTGTGGCTCTGCACTCAGGATCCAGTACTTGGTCTGGTGGGGGCATTGCCTGACTGAGGCTGTGCAACTCCTCAGATTGCTAACTTGTATGCTGCTCAAATCAGGAACATATACCATTGATGTCCATGGCTTTAGTTGTGCTGTGGCTCTGCACTCAGGGTCCAGTACCTAGGTGGGGGGGCATTGCCTGACTGAGGCTGTGCAACTGCTCAGTGTACTAACTAGTGTGCAGCTGCTATCATGGAGGTATACCAATGAAGTCCATGCCCATAGTTGGGCTGTAGCTTTCCACTCAGGACTCAGTACCTCATCTGGGGGAGGGGGCATTGCCTGGCTGAGGCCATGCAACTCCTCAGTGTGTGAACTACTGTGCAGCTAGCATCAGAGACATATACTGATGATGTACATGGCCTTCATTGGGCTGTAGCTCTGCACTCAGGATCCAGTACCTGGTCTGGCGGGGGGGGCGACATTGCCTGGCTGAGTTCATGCAACTCCTCAGTGTACAAAGTAGTGTGCAGCTGACATCAGAGACATATACTGATCATGTCCATGACCTTAGTTGGGCTGTGCCTCTGTACTCATCATCCAGTAGCTGGTCTGGGGGGGCAATGCCAACGCAACTGGAAACACAAACACTAAGGCCAACAGAAATGCAAACAGTGATGAACACACAAACAGTAATAGTAACAGTAACGCAATTGGAAATGCAAACAGTTACAATCACAGCAACAAAGACGCCAAAGGGAACAGTAACGGAAACGCAAACGCAAGAGCATATGAAAACGCAAATGGTAATGCATACAGTGATGTGAAGTGAAACACAAACAGAAACATTACTGGAAACACAAATGGTAACAGAAACATAAAAGTAAGGGCAAACGAAAACGAAAACCGTGATGCACACGGTGGCATAAATGGGAACGCTAACGCAAATGGTTACATAAATGCAAGTGGAAACGCTAACTGTAACAGTAACGGAAATGCACAGCCTTTTTTTCTCCCAAAGTCTGCATTGAGAAACACAGTAAATACAAACAATGTATGCATAATAATGGGCCTCGGAGCAGAAAATAAGCACTTGGAATACTAAATCGCTTATAACTCTACGACATAGAAAACAAATTAAAATTTCATATAATTTATGACTTTACTGGCTAGTTTTGCACTTAGCCCCTTAGCAGGGGGCTAATAAGCATTTTTCTGATGAAAAGTCCATATCTCAAACTGTTTCCGAGATACGGGCCCCGAAAGGCGCGGTAGAAGCCATAATGTTAGCCTATGGGAAAAATCATCAATTTCAGAGTACCATAACTTTGTAGCCTTGTAATATTTTATCACCAGAGCACCAGAAGACACATCTGTAGGATCTTGACTTTCTTCCCTCCAAATTGTAGCCCAAAAGACCAAACCATTGTTTTGCAGCAGGGTGGCAAAGATTTCCTATTCTTTTGGGCATAGTGTCGCAAATCACGACACTATTGAAAAAAAAATCATGAAACCATCAAATGTTTGACACTACTTTGTGACACTACTTTTTTCAAAAATTTCAAAAATATATTTCTGGGGTGTTTAACCCTCCCAAAAAAAGACATGGCTAGCATCCTCAGAGCTTGACTAGATGAACACAAAAAGAATTTTGCCCCTAGAGGTTCCTAATTTTAAATGGCAAGCATTTCTGTGACCAGCAACTGAAAACAAAATGGTGGATTTGCGACATTACAGGGGTCATTTGCGACACTAAAATCCACATTTGCGACACTGTCGAACTTTCTGTTAACTTTTCCCTTTGACTATAATGGGAAACCTGTTTTTTGAATAACTTTTGAACCATTTAATATTTTTTCATGAAATCTTCAAAAGGCACATCGGGGACCCTGGATGCATGTTCTCTGAAGTTTTCAGACCAGTCACGCAAACTGTGCGACCTGTAGGTGCGCACAAAGAATGCACAAAAAAGCGTAAATGTGATTTTCCATTATGCTTTATAGCTCTGGAACCGTATATTCGACCATTACAAAACTTGGTAAATCCTGAGATCTATGGTACTGCTCCATGCCTGCCAAATTTCAGGCAAATCTGTCTTACAGTGACAAAGTTATTAAGCTGCAAAATTTCACACTTTAACCTTAAATGGGGTACTCAACCATAACTATAGTGGTACTATTGTCCATATATATATATATATATATATATATATATATATATATATATATATATATGTGTGTGTAATAGATAACCCACTCTTAGGTGTGCATTCACACTCTGATATACTCACACCTTGGTGTGCATCAACCACCCAAGGTGTGCGTATATCAGAGCATGACACACATCCTAGAGTGGGTTATCTTTCTTATAAAATGGTAAAATTGTTTTTTAAGGGGTAAAAGTGCAGGTGTAATGTCGCGCTCTGATATACACATGGTCATGTGATGTGTTTTATACAATCAGAACACTGGATTTGGAAGGGATGTCCTCCTCCATTTTATAAATATATTTATAAAATGGGTAGGGAAATTGCTTGGGATTTATTGGATATTGATCATCACATGACTGTGCATATATCAGAGCCCGACTACACACCTGCAATTTTACCCCTTCAAAACAATTTTACCATTTTATAAGACAGATAAACCACTCTGAGGTGTGCGGTCGTGCTCTGATATATGCACGCCTTGGGTGATTGATGCACTCAGCCTGTGGCCTCATGCGCACAATGCACACAAACGCATGCATATATCAGAGCATGACCACACACCTCAGAGTGGTTTATCTATTACATATATATGTGTGCATGTGTGTGTGTGTGTGTGTGTGTGTGTATTTATACATAAAGTTCATGGCAAAAAACTCCATTAAATGCATCAGTTAGGGTTGTTCCACAGCAACAAAAGTGAGGAAATTCGATGTTAGGGTTCCCACCCCCTTGCACCCTTAATTCCCAGCCCACCCCCACCAACAGGCATTGAGTGCGTTAATAGTCGGTCCTAACTCTTACCCCATCCCATGTGCAACAAGCTGAGGTGGTGCAGTATAGGAGAATGGGGTGAGAGTTAGGACCAATGACCCCAACACACACCCTGATTCCTATTGGTGGGAACCCTAACATCAAATTTTCTCACTTTTGTAGCTGTAGAACAACCCTAACTGATGCATTAAATGGAGTTTTTTGCCATGAATTTCCCTTCTTTTTGAGAATGTGCACTATAAATAGTGAAGTAACGGCAACGCAAACACAAGCGCAAACGCTAACGCACATGGTGATGTAAATGTAAACAATAACACAAACGGTAATACAAACACAAGCGCAAATGTTAATGAAAACAGAAACGCAAATGCAAGCGCATACAGAAACACAAACTGTAATGCACATGGGCACGGTAATGTAATTGGAAATGCAGACACTTACAGTAACAGCAACGATGACACCAAAGGAAACACAAACAGAAACACAAATGCAAATGGAAATGCACACGGTGACACAAAAGGAAACGCAACCAAAAACAGTAATGGAAATGCAAATGTTAACAATTACATAAATGCAAGCGCAAATAAAAATGCAAAGGGTAATGCACACGGTGGCATAGACGGGAACAGTAACACAAAAGGAAACGCAAAATGCAAGTGTGTACGGAAATGCAAATGGTAATGTGCATGGTCACGGTACTGCAATAGGAAATGCAAATGCTAACAGTAACAGCAACGATGATGCCAAAGGAAACACAAACAGAAGCACATACGCAAATACGAATGGTAATGCACATGGTGAAGCCAAACTAAACACAAACAAAACCAGTAATGGAAATGCAAATGTTAACAGTAATGCAAATGCAAGCACAAACGAAAATGCAAAGAGTAACACACATGATGGCGTAGATGGGAATGGTAATGCAAACAGAAATGCAAGCACATACAGAACCGCAACTGGTAATGCGCACGGTCAAGGTACCGCAATAGGAAATGAAAATGCTAACAGTAACAGCAACGATGATGCCAAAGGAAATGCAAATGAAAACAGAAGCGCATACACAAATTCAAATGGTAATGTACACAGTGATGCAAAACAAAATGCAAACAAAAACAGTAATGGGAACGCAAATGTTAACAGTAACGCAAATGCAAGTGCAAACAAAAACGCAAAAGGTAACGCACATGGTGGCATACACAGGAACGGGAATGCAAACGGAAACACAAACACTAGCGCATACGGAAACTAAAATGGTAACACGCATGCTCATGGTACCACAATAGGAAACACAAATGCTAACGGTAACAGCAACAATGACACCAAAGGAAATGCAAACGGCACTACACAAATGCAATTAGTAATGCACATGGTGATGCAAAACAAAACACAAACAGAGACAGTAATGGAAATGCAAATGGTAACAGTAACACAAATGCAAGTGTAAATGGAAATGCAAAGAGTAACACACACAGTGGTGTAGACAGGAAAGCTAATGCAAACGGTTACGGAAATGCAAGTGGGAACGCTAACTGTGACAGTAACGAAAGTGCATACCCTTTTTTCCACCAACAGCTGCATAGAGAAACACAGTGAATACAAAGAATGCATGCATAATGATGGGTCTAGGAGCAGAAAATGAGAACTTGGAATACTAAATTGCTTATATCTCTGGAACCGTGCGATGTAGAAAAAAAAATTCATATACAGTAAATTATGACTTTCCTGGCTAGTTTGGTACTTAGCAAGGGGCTAAGCATTTTTTCCAATGAAAAGTCCGTATCTCGAAGCGTTTCCGCGATACGGGCCCTGAAAGGTGCAGTGGACACCGTAATATTAGTCAAAGGGAAAAAGCGTCAACTTCGGAGTACTGTAACTTTACATCCCTGTAATATTTTGTCACCAAACTACAAATAGGCACATCTGTGAGGTGTTGGCTTTCTTCCCTCCATATTTCAGCCCAAAAGACCAAACTGTTCTTTTGCAGCAGGGTGGCAAAGAATTCCTGTTATTATGGCCATAGTGTCACAAATCACAACACTTTCGCAAAACAAAATCACGAAAGTGTCACAAGTGCGACACTACTTTGCGACACTGCAGTTTACAAAAATTTCAAAAACATATTTCTGGGGTGTTTAACCCCCCAAAAAAGACATGGCTAGCATCCTCCAGGTCCGACTAGGTGAACACAAAAATAATTGTGTCCCTAGAGGGTCCCAAATTTAAATGCCAAGCATTTCTGTGACCACTAACTGAAAAAAATGGCTGACTCACGAAACTACAGGGGACATTTGTGACACTGAAAACTGCATTTGCAACATTGTTTAACTTTTTGTTAACTTTTCCCATTGACTATAATGGGAAACTTGTTTTTGGAATAACTTTTGAACTGTTTAATAGTTTTTCACCTAATCTTTGAAAAGCACATCAGGGACCCCGGTTGCATTTTCCCTGAAGTTTTCAGACCAGTCGCATAAACCGTGCAACCTGTAGGCACAAGCAAAGAATGCGCAAAAAAGCATAAATGCGCTACAGAATGTTGCTTTATAACTCCACAACTGTATACCTGACTATTATGAAACTTGACAGAGCCAGAGATCTATGGTACTGTTCTGTATCTGCCAAATTTCAGGCAAATCCATTGTATGGTGGCAAAGTTATTAAGTTGAAAAATTTCACAATTTAACCTTAAATGGGGTACTCAACCCTAACTATAGTGGCACTACCGTGCCACTATAATATACATATATATCTATCTATATATTCTATGCAAAAAACTTGGGATATGTACAATGACAATGAATATTATTTCATACAGATCGGGGGGCCACTAGACTACCAGGGATGTTAACAGTAATAATTATTTTATTCAACTCAGGGAGGCCACTAGACTACCAAAGTTGTAAAGAAATACACATTGGGGGGGCACTAGATTACCAGGACATTACACATGATAATATTTTTTATTATGATGGGGGGCCACTAGACTACCAGGATATTTAATACATTATAATTGTTATTGAGATGGGGCAGAACGAAGCCCCCTGAGCAAAACCCAACCTCATTTAAGTTTGTAGGGCACCTCTGGGCTGAGAAAACTCATTTTAAAATCTGGCCATCTCGTCCCTCGCTCGACATGCATGATCGCGATCAAAGAATCTCGCAATCAAAGAATTTGCAGCCTCGCGATCAAAGAATTTGCAAACTCATGAACAAAGAATTAAAACTGCTATAAATTGAAACATTGAAGGAATTCCGGTAAACTACCACCATGGTTCATCTGAACGAAGCCCCCTGAGTAAAGCCCACCTTCATCTGACTTCCTAGGTCATCCCTGGGCTGGGAAAATTGAATTATTAATCCGGCCATCACATCCTTCCCTCACGATGCATGATTGTGATCAAAGAATCTCACAATCAAAGAATCTCACAATCAAAGAATTTGCAGGCTCACGATCAAAGAAATTGCACACTCATGACCAAAGAATAAAAAATGTGGAAATGCGTTTTTTACACCAGTTTGAACCAAACCAACAGCATGCCTCAATAGAACGAAGCGCCCTGATCAAAACCCACCCTCATTTGTGTCCCTAGCCCACCCCTGAGCTGAGATATTTTTGAAAATAAGTCACGATGCAAGATCACGATCAAAGAATTTGCAGGCTCGCGATCAAAGATCATTAGCGAGCCACGAACAAAGATCTTAAAAGCTAATAACTCTGTTTTGTGACTGATTTGGATGAAACCAAAGGCATAGCTTGATTTATTGGAGCCCCCTGAGTAAAACCCATCCAAGTTTTATTTCAGGAGTGACCCCTGAGCTGAGATATTTCTGTTTTTCCAATCAGAAAACTAAAAACAAAATGGCGGACCTCGCGATCAAAGAATTTTGAAAATTCTTGGGGACAAAGATTCTTGCACCACAAGGCTGCAAATTCTTTGATCACCAGGTGGGACCAGATGGCCAGAACCCCATTCTTTGTTCGCAAAACATACTGTACATATAAATTTTCCCATTGACTTATAATGGGAAATTGAAAGTGGCATAACTTTTGAATGCCTTAATATTTTTTCACCAAATGAAAGCGTCATGTTCAGCCACCAAAGCTCTTTCAAACAAGCCATCTCACAGAGTGGCACACCACACATCGGCCGTGCACAGCCACATCCAAAATCCCAAATGCTGCCTCCAAAAATGGATAATTTTGCATTTTTCATCACTTTCGGATGCAAAGACCGTATGTCTGACCAAAACACAATTTGGCAAATCAAGAGATCTACCATGCCCCACAGCATGTACCAAATTTCAGGCAAATCTGTTGAACAGGTCCAAAATTATTAAAGCCCAAACTTTTGACTTTAGTGGCTATATATATATATATATATATATATATATAGTCCCTTAACTCCAAATATTGATGGAGTTATGGTTTCTTAAGGTGGCAATGTTATCCTATGGAGATAATTTTTTTAATTGTTCTGCATTTTTGTGTAACCCCTAAAAGTTTTGCAGGGTATTATGTCTTAGTCTTGTAGTACTCATTGAGACCTTTCTTTTGATATATAGACTGTGCCTTAACTTCAAATATTGATTTTTATAGCTTGTTTTATTTATTTATTTAAGAGTTTAACCAGGCAGGCATACTGAGCGGAGAACCACTGGTTTCCAGATGTGACCTGGGGAGAACAGGGGAAGGGACATAGGTGAAGGACAGCAATACACATAAGTTCTGTACAATTGAGGAGGCACTATATGAGAGACTACACAATAGGTAGCTAGGGCAGACATGCAACTTCTATATAAATCTATAACCAGCACAGTGAAATAACCATTACACAGTACTGAAATGTAACTCAACTACAGATTTACAGAACTTAGGGAGAAAAGAAGGGAGCGAGTACAGTGCTCACCTTGCCAGTGCTTAAATTGTTATAACATGTTAGAGTAGACCAACAGGACTTTAAAATTCAAATGTGAAAAAAAAAACGAAATCCAACTTTTTCTTTTGTATGAATCAATCTTCTTTTGTGAGATTTTCATGATCTGATTGGTTCATGTGAAAGAAGAAGATGAAAAAAAAGAAATACAACTTTTTCTTTCGTATGAATCAGCCTTCTTTTGTGAGATTCTCACAACCTCACAAAAGGGGATTGTTTTATATGAAAGAAGAATGAGAAAAAAGCTAAAACCAACTTTTTTCATATAAATCAATATTCTTTTGTGAGACTTTCATGATCGGACTAAAGAGGATTGGTTCATAAGGAGGAAGAATGTGAAAAAAGTCAACTTTTTGTTTTGTACCAATCAATCTTCTTTCGTGAGATTGTGATGATCTCACAAAAGAGGATTGGTTCATATGAAAGAATAATGTGAAAAAAACCTAAGTCTAACATCTTTTGTATGAAGCTAATCTTCTTTCATATGGCCCTATTCTGCTTTTGTGAGCCATACAAAAATGAAAAACATCTCACGAAAGAAGATTTTTAAAATGTTTGAAAAACACATTTCTGGGTCCTTTTTCCAAAATATAAGTCCAGAATCCAGCTTACGAAGTTCCATTTAGCAAGATGCATGTGTTGTTGTCTTTGCAGGACATCATTTAATGGGTTTTGAAAAAAAAACAGAAACAAGATGGATGCTATACGAAAGAAGAACTTTGTCTCAAAAGCAGATTACCCCCTAACAAAAGATAAATCTTCTTTTGTATGGCCAAATTCTTCTTTTGTATGAAACAGCTATCCAAAAGACCATACTAAGCAAGCATAGAACCAAAATGTCAAATTCTTATAACTCTGGAACAGGTTAATATTTTTTTCACCAACCCAATGAAAGGCACCATTCTGTGGCAAGCCCTTTCTGCCTTGAAAATGTCAGACCAAAAGTCCAGATCATCTTGGTGCTAAATGACGACACAAAAAAGCAAAAAAAAAAAAAAATGTTTTTCACTTTTTTCACTTAGAATCCACACATCTAACCAGAACAAAGCTTGGCACATACAAAATGTCATGCAAACCCATTGAAAGGGAGCAAATCTATTAAAATGTAAAGTTAGGAGTTAGTGGCGCTACCACGCCACTATAATATATATTTATTGCAAAAAAACTATGCTAATGCATCAGCTAGGGTTTGTATTAAAGCATGTGGTCTTGTCCTTTTGCTGCTTGGGGACTGGGGGTGGGGAGTTAGGTTTGGAAACCCTAATGTCGAATTTCCCGGGTTTTGATGCTTTAATACAAACCCTAACTGAAGAATTAATATAGTTTCTTGCAATGAATCTCCTTATTTTTTGAGAAAGTATAATCGTAGACTTATTTGCCTGTGGCAGTGCAGGTCCTTCCAGTCCCTGCACTCCCACCCATGTATAGCACCTGTGTGACTGCAAGGCCCTCTGGGCCCTTGACTCACACACACATATATAATTTTTGAGACAGAGTAATCATAGCCTTTTTTACCTGATGTGACATGCATGAGGTGGGGTAATAAGGCAATGTTGAAAATTTAGGGTCAAAATTTTAACATTTCCACAATTACGAGTGTGCATAGCGAAATTGCAATGAATGGTCATAACTTTGCCATTTTTTACAATTTTGACCCCAAATTTTCAACATAGCCTTCTTATGACCCCACCTCTGGAACAATGTGACTGTTATTATAGAAATCCTGCCTAAAAATTGATTCTGCCAACCGACTGTTAAATCACCTTTCTGGCAGGAGTTGCATAATAACAGTCATATTGTTCATGAGGTGGGGTCCCCAAAAGGCCATGTTGAAAATGTGGGGTCAAAATCTTAAAAAATGTCAAAGTTATGCATAAAAGTTGAAACCCCCACTGAAATACATAAAACCACATTTACCTTAGTTTCTCTTATTGCAGTCACCGGTTCCAGCAGCAAGATGTGTTTTTGATTGGAGACTGGGACTTGAACCTGGGACCTGTTCAGGCGAGTGAGGTTGTGTGGAGGTGTACTGGAGGGTGTGGGGTGGTGGGTGCTGAGTGGAAGGTGAGGGTGGAGGGAGCTGAACAGTGAGGGACCGTTTTTCCTTTTTACAGGTTAAGAAAAAATAACATCAAGGGGATGCTTTCTTATTTTTAGGTTTCTTTGTGCAATGGGAGGGAGGTGGTGACACTAGACACCAGGGAGACATGGCATGACCAGGACAGCTCTTGGAGAACTGGGGGTGGGGAGAGGGACCACTAGACTACCAAGGACAAGGTACAGCACTGGAACAGTGATCAGAAAATGGGGGAGCAGGAGAGGGATCACTAGACTACCGTGGAAACAAATGGCAGCAACCGGTCGAGGATTGGAGACTGGTGGAGGGGGAGGAATCACTAGACTACCAGGAGAACAAAGGGCAACATCAGGACAGGGATCAGAGAATGGGGGAGGGACCACTAGAGTACCAGGGGAACAAAGGGCAGCACTGGGACGTGATTGGAGAATGGGGGAGGAGGGACGGAGGCACCACTAGACTACCAGGGAACAAACAGCAGCACTGGGATGGGGATCAGAGACTGGTGAAGGGGGGAGGAATCACTAGACTACCAGGGGAACAAAAGGCAGCACTGGGACAGGGATCAGAAAACGGGAGATGAGGAAGGGACCACAATACTACCAGGGAAACAAAGGGCAGCACTGGGCCATGATTGGAGAATGGGGGACGGGGAAGGCACCACTAGACTACATGGCAAATAATATAACATCAGGGATGGTGATCGGAGAATGGGAAGGGGAGAGGGACCACTGTACTACCAATAATGTGCATATGGCAGCCACTACACATTAAGCCACTTCACTACTAGTTTAGCATTTGCTTGTAAAGCACTTTGGCATATAGTTTGTATGAAAAGCACTATATGAATGCTTCTTCTTCTTCTTCTTCAATGTACTTGGGACTACCAGAAATCAGAATTTTATTATTAGAACCGTAAAGTTTGAACTATTAATGACTGTGAATGGTTATTTACCATTCGAACAGTGAAGTTTGAAAGGTAAATAAATAAAATGGAATTACTTAGCGAGGGACAGGAGACATGATTTTCATTAAAAGAACACATATTTGCCATGGAGATATACTAAGTTAAAGACAAACATGAGACAAAGCATATCACTGAGACCTAAATAAAGGTCTTGTGCTGTCCTTACCATGCAGTAGCTATATACAACACTATGTTGTAAATTGTTAGAAAAACAAGATGGCTGACATCTCGAACAGTATTTGCCTGAGGATTGAATAGTAAATTAACCTTTCAAACTGTTATTTAATGTTTGAACTGTTTTCATTTACCTACCTGTGTTGCAGCTATCACAAAAATCACTATAATTCAAAAATGGTAATACATTTTTTTCACCAAACCATCCAAGACACACCCTTGGCTAACACCCCATCATCCATAAAAATTGCAGATTAATTTTTCATTCCATGTGGGTTGTAGATGATGGCAAAAAATACCATGTTAACCTATGAGAAAAAAAGTAATCTGTACTGTTTTTCACCACTTTATATCTCAAGAATCATACAAGATGCCATCACAAAACTTTCCAAATCTTGAGGCACTGGCAGAATGACCACACATACCAAATTACGGGCTATTTTGTTAAAAAATGCCAGTGTTATTAAGGTGCAAATATTAGGATTTAACACTGAAGTGCTGTACTAACCCTAACTTTAGGGGCTCGACCACACTCCTATAATACTACCACTATATTAATGTGTTATTAACACCTTAATAACACATTACTACCCAACACACTACAAACAACCCCAATAACACAAGTAACAAGCCCTTTAACAACATATGTATCAAGCCTCTTCATAACCCAAGTAATGAGCACCTTAACAACACATGTAACAGCCACCCTACCCCCAACACCATGGCAAAACATAGGAAACATCAAAAAGTGTCCAACCTAATGCATTACATAAAATAAAAGATGGCAGTGTCTGGCATACTTGTGAATTAATACTATTTCAGGGTTGAACAAACTCATAATGGGCTTATTTTACACCATGATGGCATTATTTTTTTGCATTCCAAACTTTGCCATTATTTATTCTAGCTACAGTGAAGCCCACCAGGATGACGCGCAGCACTGCAGAATTCTGCAGTAGAGTTACTGCAGCGAACAATACAATTTCAATTGGAGTTAATCCCTTTTGTCATGAGGAAACCTGTGACACTATTCTTCATCCTGGCAGGCTTCACTATTAGCTAGCTAGCCAGCTAGTTAGATAGGTAGATAGACAGACAGACAGACAGACAGACAGACAGACTGAGTGATTGATTGACTGATTGATTGATTGAGTTCCATAGCAAAAAAAATATATATTAATGCATACATTAGAGTTACAAAGCAAGAAAAGGAAGGAAATGTGGTGCTAATGATTTCAACTAACCATAGTGACCACCACCCTATCCCCTACACTGATAAACAAAGGCCACTCTACAGACCTAAAGTTTGTGCACTATGGGTCGGCTGCTTCAATCCATGGGTCTGAAGCCATGCTCCATTAGTGACTCATAGCTGTCTTATTTGATGTGCAATCATACACAAAGAAGTAGACTCAGTGGGCATGGCCCCAGACCTGTAGCTTGCTTTGTAGGGTCATAGGAGCATGACGCATGGTTCCAAACATTCAGGCCCCAAGTGAAGCAGCATACCTATGAGGCACAACCTCAGAGCTGTAGCTTGCATTATGCTGTGCTCTGTGGATCCCACATGAAGCTGCAGATTCATGAGGCATAGTGCCAGACCTGTAACTTGATTTAGGAAGGGTCCCATAAAGTAGACTACACATAGGCATGGTACTGACCTGTAACTTGTTTCACATAGAGTCCTGTGGGCCCTAAACAAAGCAGCAAACATGTGAAGTACATCCCAGTACCTTCAGCTTGTTTCATATAGGGCAATTTTGGGGCCCTACATAAAGCAACAGACCTATGGGGCATGGTGCAGAACCAAATGGGCATTCAAGTGTTACTACTCTATAGGTGAGAAGTCACTGTTCATTCCTTTAGTAGTAGCAGTCTGGCCACTAAATAGCACAGGATGATTTTTGACTTAACAGGTACCATCTGGTGACATATCCTTTGCTTTTTATAGGGCTTGGGGGCAGGAGAAAGATAAGGTGTGAGATGGTGGTAGGGTGAGGGTGTTTACTATTGGGGACAAGGATGGGTGGGGGAGGAGAACGATGTGATGTGCTCGCAGGTGGAGGAAGGGCTATGCTTTGAATACTGGTGGCTTTTTTTTGTGAAATTGACAAATTATCAAACTAACATCACTGGGACTGTGGGAAGAGGAGAGAGGTGAATGCAAGAGGGTGGTAGGGTGGGGGCACAGTTTAAAAGGGTCAGGGTGGTGGGAACTGTTTGGTACATTGTGTGGAGGTGTTTTTCCTTTTAAAAGCATCTTTAAGGAAAAAAAGAACTTCACCACTCAAAGTTCGGGTAATGTCGGAAAATTTTGATCCACTACACATAGCATAAAGTTCCCGACTATGCATCACCTTGGCTGCAGAAGTTTATATTCACTGCATCTCTACTGCTGGGTACCCATCTCCATACAGAGTAGTGCCCATCAACCACAACCCACATCTCCCTGTCCCCAGTAGTTAACTATTCACCTTTAATACACCTTGCGTATACCAGACTAGTGTACTTTGACCAGAAGCTTATTGTGTGCCACAGTGTCAAAGGTCTTTCTGAAGTCCAAATAGATCATGTCTACAGCCTGTGTTCACCTTTCTGTTTACCTCCTTGATGAACATGAGCAGGCTGATTTGGCATGCTCTACCCTGTCATGAAGCCATGCTAGAGAGAGGGTGAGAGCATTTGCCTTAATTAAGCAATCCATTATTTTGTCCTTGATAATGGATTCCAAGCCTTTTCTCAGAACAAGGCATAGAAAGCAATGCATCACTGGGTCTGGGAGGTGCGTAAATAGGTGGCCAGCCCCAAAACACTACTAACGGTAAATATCTGCATTTGCTTTTTTTTTTTTGAAATTTAAGTTTATTGGTTTCAAAAAGGACAGATAGAAACACAAAAGAAAACATTAAAAAACACAAAACAAGTACACAGCAATCCAAAAATATAAACAGAGAAATAGCATATATACAGTACAACCAAAGTACCCAACTCCCCCCTCCTCCCCCTAGAAAAATCCCCCCATATCCTCCCCGAAACCACCCCCCCACCTAATCATCCACAGACCGAATAAAACATATAGTCATCAACACATAAAATCCCTCAAAGAACATCCCCCCCCATTCCCGATTGGGTGCACCAACAAAGGACAAAAAACCCCATTAACTCTGGATATCACTGTATACCTATAATAAGGTACCCTAACTTTAGCATCTTAAATCGCATAGCATCAAAAGAAGTCTAAAATCTACAAATAAACAGATAATAGATGATAAATGAGGGCAAAAAAGGGTTGGGTCGCCAAGCCACAATATTAAAGCAAACATAAGGTCTGGAGTTTATCCCATCTTTTATGAAACAAATCCATACGATCTTTAAAACTGGCTATCAGCCTCTCTGATTGAAGATACGACACTATCTCCTTCAACCAATCAGCATATGATAAAACCAACTGGTCCGTCCAGTGTCTTAGGACCAGCTTCTTAACCGCCATGGACACCAAGGCCATATGATATCAGCATTCCACACTATCTACATAAGAAAAATCGCCCAAAACACAAACTTCTGGACAGAAAAACCTGCTCAGACCCAGAAGGGGATCCAGATTCTCCCGGATCAGGGACCACAATGGGGCAACTTTGGAGCACTCCCAAAAAAATGTGAATTAAATTACCTTCAGCTTGCGAGCACCTAAAACAATCCGAACAGGAAACCATCTTACGCTGAAAGAGTTTAACGGGAGTATAGTAAAGATTATTCACAATATAGTACTGTGTTAATCGCAACCTATCCTGGGTATGATATCTGTGTAAATTGCTCCAAATATTGGTCCAGGCCGGAACAGCATCAGGGAGAAGATGTGTCCAGACCGAAGGGCCTTCAACGCCCTCCTGAGAACTAAAATTCAGAAGATAAGAATAGATTAACGAGATAGCATGAGACTGGGAGGCAAGACTGATAATATTAGAGAGAAAGGGGTGCACAACCGATTGTCTGAAGGTGGTACCAAATTTACTGCCCATTAAGTGCCGAAGCTGATAGACCTTGAAAACCCCTTTGCTTGGTATATCAAATTTCTCTAGAATATCATCTGACGTAAGAAGCGAATCTTGGTCGGAACAGATGCTCAACTCTGGCATCCTTAAGTTGTGGGAGCCAATTTGGCATGATCCAAGAGTTCCCTAATCTAATGTTAGGATTAAGGACCACTGGCTGTCCCAAATCCAGTTCACTAGAAATCCGAAAAAACTTAAGACATTGTGCCCATGACCTAATAGAACCTATCACCGTGTTGTCCGGAACCAACTGTGAAAGAGCCTTTGGGAGCACATAAAATAAGGCAGACATGTCCAATCTAAGTTCAGAAAGAAAGGCCCGTTCAAGCTGAAGCCAAATTGGACGGGGATCTCCGTACCCGTGGAAAACCATCTCCCTGTCTTGCCTAATCGAAGAGTCACAAAGGAATAATCACACTTGGCATTCACACATCAGCACAATTTATTGCAAGCAAAAGATAATTACACTTCATTTAGCAGCAATGTCACTATCAGCATTAATGATTACACTTTAGCATTCATTCATTAGCAATATTACTATCAGCATTAATATATACTTCAATTAAGCAAAACATGATACATCACCGATTCTATGCTACATCCAAGCCTTTTCCCAGTAGCTGGGGAAGCCCTAATCATCTCACAGCCTGGCCAGGAGTCTTGAACCGGAGAAAGTTCCACAGCGATGTGTCCACCCTGCAGATGAGGCTTCCAACCAGGCATTGAGAAAGCTACATTTATATCTTATTCTATGTTGTAAAATAACTCAGCAGCCTTCATAGTGTTGTTTTGCCACATTCTAGAAGCTGGCCGGGCTCCCAGGATGCTGCAAATTCACACCATAAGGACTGCTCAGAATTCCCTACACCTGCTAGGTCACTGTGCTCCAAACACTGGCCGGGTGCCTAGAACACTATGAGCTAAGCAGAAGTTTAAACAAAACTACAAAAACAGGTTGCCTGATAATATGCAACCTTCAAGTCAGCAAAATACACTGTCTGAAGCAAAACATAATAATGAGGCTATCTAAAGAGCAAAACACCAATTAAATGAAGCAGCATGTAAAATGGAGTCACACAATACAAAATGGAGTATAAATGACATACATTACATGAAATAGCATACAAAATGGAGTAACAATAATCAACATATTATACTATCACTACATTCGGTCCTTTGATTATTGTGAATACGATTTATATGATATTAGTACCATAACAAAATTACTACGAATATAACATGATAAGTAACAAGTCCAAATAAGCAAGATAATTGTCACTACAGCAATGATTATGATAGGATGTATCAGAATATTTAACACTTTTGTAGCTGATGGAGACCATCCTGTAAAAATATCCCACCAATAATGAGTAGTCTCTTGTTGAATCTTGGAACTTAAATCAATCATTTTATTTTTAACTATAGTGGTTTGCACCTGACTTTGCACTAATGATTTATTTCTTATTGCCAAATGAGCCTGCATTACATCTGTTTCCTGAATTATCTGTTTAATTTTATTTAATGAGATACTCAATCTTGATTGATCTAAAATATTGGGCTGCCAATACAAAATAAGCTTCTGCTCATTATCAGGGATCTGTGCATTTTACTGTGGTGGATGACATTACAATCCAATGATTACTAGGAATCCATGATTTGAACACGGTCCTCCACACATATTCATTATTACTCATTAAATCACTCTGGGCCTTATTTCTTTGCAGTATAGAATATACATATGTCGCATTGTGCATTCTGTCCAATCAATAAATGTGAAATATTTTCTGCTACTCCCATTCCCCATACCTGTGAAGCATTAAATAACTGCAAGAACACAAAATCATAATTCAAAGTTAATCTTTGGGGTAAGAAAACAGTTGGCATCCATTGAGCTTGTAAGTTAATTAAGCTAAATACATCAATTCCTACTGCCTGAAGCCTGTTAGTCAGTGTTTCTATATCAACACTATTTAAAATTCCATGCCTGCCCTGCTCCACCTAATAGCGTATCATACCAAGCTCTTTTATATTTGCATTTTCTACTAAACATAAACGTTATGTTAAAATGGATTATATTTTTCTGATACCGCTGCGCTACTGATGTACATGTGGATGGAACCTTAACTATACTATCATTGCTAATTACAGGATGATTTTTCAACACTGTAATGTGATCTGCCCAAGTAGTTCTACTAGTTATTGCAGTAGCATTCATGCAGAATAACGTGTCTATGTCAATCAAAGTAATACTTGCATTGAAAATGTCTGTTTGATTCATGCAGCAATCAAGTCTATGTTGTACAGTCACCATGCAACTATTCGGTAAGTTGCAGCATCTAATAGCAGTCTGGTTCTGTAATTTAATCCAATTTGTGTCCTGCATAGGTTGGACATATAATCGTCCTGCCATTGTCTCAACTGGTTTCCAAATGTTCACATCTGGTGAAAAAGTAATGTTCACTATAGGACATCCTTGGTTTTCAGGGCAAGTAAAGTTGTCTTGCACCCGTAAACTGGTGGAAGATTTCCAACCCCATTGTACAAGTGGGTCGTCAAGCTTCAATATTCTTCCACCTGGGGTAATAGGCTTTACCGAATGGACCGTGAGAGAGAGTGTTATTCCTTTTAGAATCCATTGAAGAACCTGTAAGTGGCTTTCTCTCCCAAATGTCCACATTTTTGATGTGCCCATTTTGCCAGCCCTGATAACTGCTGTCTTTGAGTTTCTTCAATATCCACTGGAAGAATCTTAGCTTTTTCATCTGCAATAGAATTATACCATCGTTCTAGTGTATCTGAAGCACAATGAGCATCAACATGAAATACAGTGGTCTGAGTATTTTGCACCATAGTCCATATTTCCTGCCACAGTTCTTTTCCCCATATTTCTTTGAATAAATTTTCCACTCATCCTTAGCCCAAGTGGGCAGCCAGGTTGTTAAACCATTGGCTACAGACCATGAATCAGTATAAATATGACATGTACCTGGGTTTTCTTGTCTCAAAGCCTGATATACTGCATACAACTCAGCATATTGACTGCTTTTCCCTTCTCCTGATGTTACCAAAACTTTTCAGTGTGTGGACAATCGCTACTGCTTTCCAGTATCTCCTATTTCCCACATATTTGGCTGAGCCGTCTGTAAACCATACATGTGCTCGGTCAGAAGCAGGCAGCTCATCAAAGGCTTGCCCCATTTCACAGGTGATTCTTGAATTTCAGGCATTTTCCCTCAACCTGTTCTCCCTCTAGAGGAATTTCAGCTACCTTCTCATGGAGGCTGCTATTCCCCAATTCCTACCTTTGCTCGATCCTGAATATACCATTTCCATTTGATAATGCTAGCTTCCTGAGCATGTCCTATTTTGTGAGTTCTAGGGAGCTTTTTACCCATTGCATAATGGGTATCTCTGTCTCAATGCTACCTCATGACCCACTGTCATTTGTTCTGTCTCTATCAGAGCCCAGTAGCATGCTAGTAGTTGTCTCTCAAAAGGTGAGTATCTGCTACCTACCTCTGGGAGTTACCTATTCCAAAAACCTAGTGGCACTTTCTGTCTCCCTTGCTTCTGCCACAAACTCCAGTTTGCATACTGCCAATTCTACGGACACATTTAATTCTACCTCCCCTCCTGCAGGGGCCAAAGGTCTAAGGCTTGCTGCACTGCTTCCTTAGCCTTATCAAATGCTTTTTGTTGCTCATCCCCCCATTCAAACTCGTATTTCTTTCTGGTCACTTTAATAAGGGGAGCTAGTATTTGCCCTAAATGGGGTATATGCTGTCGCCAAAATCCAGACAAACCCACAAATCTTTGTGTTTCAGTTTTGTCTTGTGGAGTCGAAAAGTCCAGTATTTTCTGTCGTGCCTTGAGCAATATTTCTCTATGCCCCCTGTTCCATTGAATTCCCAAAAATTTTACTGTTTGGGAAGGACTCTGTACCTTGTCTGGATTAATTTCCCATCCTTTCTTCCTCATATGATCAATGGTCTCATCTAGTAAGTGCTGTACTTTATCTTGATCAGCCCCCTGGATCAAGATATCATCAATGTAATGAGAAATCTGCATGCCATCTGGCAGCTTCAACTCATCCAAGTGTTCTGCCACCATCCGGTGGCAGATGGTGGGGCTATGTACATATCCCTGAGGTAATCTAGTGAAAGCATATTGCCTCCCCTGCCATGTGAAGGCAAACTGGTCCCAAAACTTTTCCTCAATTGGAATAGTAAAGAATGCATTAGCTAAATCAATAACTGCATACCATACCCCTTTGTGCCTTTGTATTTGCTCTATCAGGGTGACGGTGTCTGGAACGGCAGCCGTCAATGAAGGGGTGTACTTGTTCAATTCCCTATAATCTACTGTCATCCGCCATGACCCGTCACTTTTCTTGACCGGCCACACAGGTTGTTCCAAGCTGTTGTTGTGGGTTTAAGCACTCCTGCCTCTAATAGATCTTTAATAGTGGCAGTTATCTCCTCATGCCCTCCTGGTATTCTATACTGTTTCATACAGATAACTTTTGTAGCAGGTGGAATGGCTACTGGAGGCATCTGCACCTTCCCCACTACTACTGGTCTTGCTGAAATGTGAGGTTTTACTCAAATTGATATTGTCCATCAGACAATTGCAACGTCATCCCTTTAGTATGTCTATTCCTATAATGTATTCGAGATCGACAATCATTACACAATATTTTCTCCGGGCAGCTGACCTATTTTCAGTTCCAAAATGGTCTGTACTGCCTCAATTTGTTTACCTCCTAATCCTGTAATTACCACTCGCTGACCTTTGTGTTTTGCTGGGTTCCCATAAATTAATGAGGCCTCCACCCCAGTGTCAATTAAAGCTCGTACTTTTTGGGGTGAGCCACTTTTCAATGTTCCAATTCTACGAGGTCTAAAATCCTCCTAGCCCACCCTTCTACTGGGGCTTGGCCTTCATTTCAGTCATATTTTAGGGTTTTCAGTTGCTGCAACTCCCTAACGTGTACAAATCACTAGGATACAGATCTGCATATTCCTGCTCCGGTCGGGGTGACTCAATGGATCCCTGAGTGGGAGCCCCCCCCCAGGACATACTTTCATCATCAAACTCTGCCGGGGGAGCAGTTGGACTTACAGACTCCCCTGAAGAGACATGTACATCTGTCTTTAACTTTGAATTGATCTGCTTATTTACTCACTTCTTAGTGTTCAATCCCCTCTCTTTGTACATTTCCCACATATCAGGGGTACTGATCCCATCAATGTTTTCCCTTGCCACCCCATCCTTTAAGAGAGCCAGGAACATATCTCTCCTAGAAACTCAACCCTCAGGATTGGACCGCTGTTTATCCTGTCCTGAAGAATCATATAAACTAGACCCCTTTGGGCCCCAATCTCCCAGTTCCCCTAACTGCCATATTGCCTCTAGCACTACACCTACTATTTTCCCCGTCTGATTAATCAACAAAGTCATCATTACTGCCTTATATGCAGGTGGTGCAGTTTGATAATCTTATTCGTACAGACACTGGCACAACAACACTCATTAAATCAGCATGGTCTTCTGTGGAGACCGCAACTTTCATCATTTCCATTTTAATGTTTTGTATACAGTCCTTTAAGGTAAACCATGGTTTACTATCCTCCGGCCAGTCACTCACCATCGGATACTTGTGTTTGCAAGCCATAGCCACCATGTCCAGCATCGTGGCATAGCCCTGCCCCTGTATTCGGAGGGTCCGAAATGCCTCCTTCACCACAGGGTCATAGCTTAGTGACAGAAACCTAGGGGCATCAGTTTCATCTAAGCTTACTCCATCCACCCTGTGTCATACAACCTCACCAGCCATCTCAACAAACTCTCCCCGGTGTACCGCTCCAGGAGGTCTGATACCTCCTGTTGAGAAAAATCCTCCACTACATCTCGATTCCTAGGATTTCCTGATCCAACACTTCAGTACATCTTCTAGACACTGGCTGTGCATGCAATATGGAACCTTACGTCCCTCAGCCTTTTCTTCTTTATCTGAGGCTGACCTTTCCTCATCTGTAGAAAACCAAATATCTCATCCCATGTTTCAGGATCCCAGTGGGCTCCTGCCCTAGCTATTGCTAGGCTTACCTTTTACTACTAACTCTTCCCCTCCTCTTTTTATACTTGTACTGTGCCACTCGGACAGCTGCATTTTCTGCAACTGTCCGATAGGTATCCAATTTATCACTCAGCAAATGATTTTGACATTGTAACATCACAGCTTTACTTTCCAAATCACAAACCTTTCGTTCAAACTCTGCCTTTTCACTAAGAAGTCCCACTACCTTTTCATGCATCTTCCTATAGGCAGACAATAAAATCCACCCCCTGCACCCCAAGGCAGCACATTCTTTCCCTTTTGCCACAGGCACTCTTTTCATACATGTAACAACATCTGCAGGCTCAGAATCTTTTAAACAGGATTCCCAGTGTTCACTCAACCCTGCACAACATGACCACTCAGTGGCTAAATCAGCATAGGTTGGTTTTCCCAACCAGGAATTTCCACTTGTGCACATGCAACATTAGACTCTTTCCTTTTAAACATTTTCACTTCACCTTAGTGTACTTTCCTTTATGAATCCTGCCGACTACGCCAAAATTGTCTTGCCTAATCAAGAGTCACAAAGGAATAATCACACTTGGCATTCACACATCAGCACAATTTATTGCAAGCAAAAGATAATTACACTTCATTTAGCAGCAATGTCACTATCAGCATTAATGATTACACTTTAGCATTCATTCATTAGCAATATTACTATCAGCATTAATATATACTTCAATTAAGCAAAACATGATACATCACCGATTCTATGCTACATCCAAGCCTTTTCCCAGTAGCTGGGAAGCCCTAATCATCTCACAGCCTGGCCGGAGTCTTGAACGGAGAAAGTTCCACAGCGATGCGTCCACCCTGCAGATGAGGCTTCCAACCAGGCATTGAGAAAGCTACATTTATATCTTATTCTATGCTAAAATAACTGTGCAGCCTTCACAGTGTTGTTTTGCCACATTCTAGAAGCTGGCGGGCTCCCAGGATGCTGCAAATTCACACCATAAGGACTGCTCAGAATTCCCTACACCTGCTAGGTCACTGTGCTCCAAACACTGGCCGGTGCCTAGAACACTATGAGCTAAGCAGAAGTTTAAACAAAACTACAAAACAGGTTTCCTGATAATATGCAACCTTCAAGTCAGCAAAATACACTGTCTGAAGCAAAACATAATAATGAGGCTATCTAAAGAGCAAAACACCAATTAAATGAAGCAGCATGTAAATGGAGTCAAACAATACAAAATGGTATAAAATGACATACATTACATAAAATAGCATACAAAATGGAGTAACAATAATCAACATATTATACTATCACTACACTCCCTAACTTAGAAAAGTGAGCTGCCCAATAATACAGCAGGAGATTAGGCAGCCGTAAACCACCCCTGTCCTTAGGGAGCGATAGGTTGGCATAGGAGCGCCGTACTCCCTTCCCCCGCCAGATAAAGCTGGAAAACAACCAGTGAAGCTGCTGGAAAAAGAAAGAGGATCAGAGATTAGTCAGATTCAGCGGATAGAAAATCAGGGAAAACGTTCATTTTGATAATGTTGATTAGACCCCAAAGTGAAATAGGAAGGGCTGACCAACGCTGCAAATCCTGACTAATCAGGTCTCTAACTCTGTCCAGGTTTAGTTTTTTCAAGAGGGAAAGATCAGTAGAAAAATGGATTCCCAGATACTTAATTGATCTGGAGGACCATCTCATTCCAAAAGAAAGGAAGTCCTGCTTATTAATATACCTGTTTAGAGGGAAAATCTCACATTTGGAAATGTTCAACTTGTAACGGGAAAAGGAGCCAAACTGCGTAATGATATCAAGAGCGGCCTTTAAAGATGCTACCGGATCCGTTAGGTGCAACAAGACATCATCTGCATATGCAGAGAGAACCAATTCCCGTTGCTGTAGCATAATACCTCTCACCTGAGGGGACGACTTAAGTTTGACCAACAAAGGCTCCAGAAATAAGTTAAATAGTAAAGGAGAAAGAGGGCATCCCTGCCTGGTGCCAGCAAAAAGGTGAAAAGAAGAGGATAAGACCCCATTGCAGTAAATCCTAGCAGAAGGGCAACTGTAAAATATCTGAATAATATTCAAAAAGAAGTTGAAAGCACATTCCTCCATTACTGACCACAGAAAGGACCAATCAACCCGGTTGAGCTTTTCAGCATCAGAGAGATCAGAGCAACCGGACATGTAGCGGTTTGGGCATACTGAGAAATATGCGACAGAGTCCTCAAGTGATCTGCCGCCGACCTCCCCGGTACAAAACCAACCTGCTCAGGGCTCAACAGCCCTGACCAGACCTTCTTGATCCTTTCAGCAAGTATTTTGGCCAGAATTTTCATGTCATAGTTTTGGAGAGAAATGGGTCGGTAATTGGCCGGGTCAGTGAGAGTTTTGTCAGCTTTGGGAATTAAGACTATAGTAGCCTCGAACAGGGCAGGGTCAATCTCAGAGGAGACCAACAAGTAATTATATAATTTAAGAAGAATGGGCACCAAATCCTTAGCAAAGACCTTATAGAAGTTTGCCGGGAAACCATCCGGCCCCGGTGCCTTATCCGGTACCAAGGAGAGAATGGTACTCCTTATCTCTTCAGCTGAAATAGGGACTAGCAAACTAGCTTGCTGGGCTTCTGATAGACAAGGGATATCTATTCCTTTCAAATACTCCTTAACAACGGAGATGGGATAGGATGACGAGGAATGGCTATAAAGATCCGAATAGTATTCCTTGAAAACATGCGCAATATCTCTAGGAGAGGAAACTACACTACCAGACGGGAGAACAAAGAAGGATGATCCTCGAGCTTTCCAGTGTGACGCAGATGCAAAGCCAGCAGTTTGCCAGATTTTTCACCAAGATCCAGATACCTAGCCTGGGTCTTCATCAAACAGTATTCTGTTTTTTCCTTCAAGAGATCAAGTATTCATTCTTAGTTAGAAAAGCTCCTTAAGATCCATTACAGAAGAAGTTGTAGAATATTTAATCTCTAATTCCCTTAGCTTGTTCATCAGAGCTAATGACCTAGCCAACCGTGTCTTCTTCCTGAAGGAGGCCATTTTAATGATTTCACCCCTAAGATAGCACTTCAGGGCACCCCATACCATATCGAACCTTGGAGTAGAGTTCAAATTGTCAGCCAGAAAAAGAGAAATCCAGGAACTCATTTCTGAAACACATTGGTGATCCTTTAGCAACTGTGTATTTAGCCGCCACATGGAATCGCGAGAATAATCAGGATCTAAAGACAATTGGATCCAGACTATGGCATGATCCGATATGATGATTGGCTCAATACCAGACAGAGAGATATTCAGGAGAAAAGGGAGACTGACTAAAACCATATCCAACCTTGATTTAGTGCCGTGTGATTGGGATTAAAAGGAAAAGGCATGATAAGAAGGATTGGCGAGCCGCCAGGGGTCGCATAAGCCCAGCATCGAACTCAAGTCCCAAAAAGCACGCTGAGCCGAAGAAGGTGGGCGTTTATCTTGAGGATCCCTATCCAAGGTAGATGAGAAGGGCACATTCCAATCACCCCCAGTATAAATTGGGCAGGAGAAAGCTAGCCAACTTATCCGCCAGAGACATAAAAAACCCGGGATTCCCACCCACCGGACCGTACACGGAACCAAGGACAACATTATCACCATTAAGAGTACCTTTCACCAGGACAAATCTCCCTTCTGGGTCTGAGACAGTCAACTCTTTCGTAAACAATACATGCCTTTTAATAAGAACTGCAACCCCTTTACTAAAGCAGGAATTTCCCGCAAGGTAGGATTGGGAAAAACCAGATCGGGATAGCAACCTGGTGTCGTCATGGCATAAATGTGTCTCTTGCAAAAAAAGGATATCAATGTGAAGCAATGAACAATGGTTAAAGGCCTGCAGCCGCTTGACCCGATCCCTAAGCCCTCGGACATTCCAAGATGCTATTTTGACTGTATTCATAGCCATTTTAAAAACATTATAGAGCAACCAGATATCCAGACGAAACCAACAAAATATGTAGGAACAAGGTGCACCCCCCATATAAGAGCCCGGGACCAAATATCCACCCAGAACTGCTCGAGCCTGGGTCTCGACAGCGATAACCTCATCCAGCTTATCCAGCTAGGATAGAAACAAGGCCCATACCGGTAGTGTAGGCTCACCCAACCATGAGACCCGAACCAGGCAAACTTGATCCCGAGGCAGTCACCCAACCATAGAACCCCCGAAACATATTCAACAACCATACCCCCCCAGGAATAGGAATCTATCACAACAGACCAGAAACCATGCAGAACATCTGGGACATCAGTCATTAATCCCGGCCCCACACCCTTCCCAAAACCCAGAAACCACAAAATTAGAGAAACCCCAATCTTAGAGAAAGAAACCCCAACCCTCCCAGTGACCAAAAATCGCCATAGTATGAAATACCATAAACTAGATCCCCCAACAACCAGCCCCCCAACAACCAGCACCCCTTGCAGACCAAAAGTAAGTAAATACAATGGGTGGGTCGAGCAAAATAACCAAAAGTAACCCTAATGTCCAAAGGCTCAAACCCCCAACCCCCAGTGCGAACCTCCAAACCCCAGAACCGGGAACCAGTGCCAACAAACAAAGAAAATCAGGCACAGTCCAAGGAGAATGAAAACCCACGGTACCAAAATCACACTCTCCAACTGCCCCAGCACCGGGGGGAGGTTAGCCACCCCCCCAACATATGGCTCGCGATTCCACATCCAGCGAGCAAGCACACCAAGCCCGAACCCCCCCCACAGCCACCCCCCCAGAGACCCATTACCGATACAGTAAGCAGATAGAACGAGAGGAAATAGGGTAGGGGGAAGCTAGTCAGGTAGAGAAGCATGAGGATACAGCACAGCAACCCAGCTGCAAAAAACCATCCACCCCAATCTAGTCCAGCGATCCCCCCCAGCGTCCTTACCAGAAAAAACAGTGTGAAGGGAAACACCTACCCGAAATCCATGCAGTCCATGAGGAAAGGGGAGTCCAGAAAACCAGCGAGAGTCAAGAAAAATATGCAGGCATTAAATCTGGGAGAGACCCTTCCGAAGGCCACTGTCTCCTGGGGGACCAAAAAGCAGAGGGACCAAAATAGGTCCGCCTTCCAGGAAGTCCCCTCCCAGAAACAACCACCGCAGAAGTAAAGTTCCATCGAGGAAGTGTGTGCATGGACGGAATAGGAAGGGGAAGCACTGCCCAGACCAGAGCTCGCCCACCGCCCAAACCAAGCAGAGGAACCCGAAGGAGGGAGGCGAAAAGGAGGAACCAAGGAACACCAGAAAAGATGAGAACCGCAGAAAGGAGGCCAGAGAGAAAAGGTAAGAACGAGAACATACAGCTAACGATGAGCAAACTGTTCAGGCATCTCAAAAAAAACTCACTACAAATATTCTATACAGAAGCAAAAGAGATTTAGTCCAGCCAGAACATGAGGTTCAAAACCCGGACAGGAAAATTAGGGTCCTTCAGCCATGTACTTTAAATAGTTCTGGTAGCTTATTCGCCAGCCTCATGCGGCAGCATCGGGGAATTGAAGCTGACAGTCGCGTGCCATTGATAGTAACTCTCAAAGTCGCCGGGTAAGTCATCTTGAAAGGGATAGAAGCGCTATTAATTTCTGCACAACTGGGTGATAAGCTGTGCTTTTCTCTCGAGTTTCTTTAGGTAGATCTTGTGTAATCCGGATTCTGGATGATCCCCAAAGGATTTCTTTCAGCTCACGCGACTTCATATGAACATGGTGTCTCTCAACATAACTAAGAAACTTGATGATAATAGGACATGGGGGATCCAGGATGAGGCCTAGGTCTCAGAGAACGATGTGCCCGTTCTAGGTGGTAAGAGGAGCTGATAGGAGATGGGCCTACCACCTACATAAGAACTTCTGCAGAAAAGCCATGATGTCTGGGCCTTCCTCCAGCTCGGGTAGGCCCATGATTACTAGATTATTTCGGCGATTGCGCCCTTCCAAGTCTTCAGTTTTGGCTTGTAATTTCTTTACTTGCTGCTTGAGCTCAATAATCTCCGTTTCAGTTCTGGACCTCCACTGTTCTGACGAAGCGACTCTGGTCTCCATATCTGAAACTCTGGTAGAGACGGAGGAAAGATCAGACCGCAAGGATTTAAGCTCACCAGTTAGCTCTTTTAAGATGTCTTTTAAAGGAGTAAGCTCTTGGAGGAACCTATCCTCCGTTAATGGAGTAGCCTGCTGTACCCTGTCCCCACTTCGATCAGTTTTAGTAGGGGCCTGATTTCGTTGTTTCTTGGCGGCCTTCTCCGGGGATGCAGGGGGTGTATGCCTGACTGAGGCCTGCTTCCCATCCACCTCCATCGCAAACCTACAAACAATTATATCTTCAGCAAAGATCGTTTTATAGTAGCAGGCTCCTTCTCCAGATGTTTACTGGGCAGATTTGTCAAAAAAAAAAAGCCAAAATGATTTATTAAATGATCAAAAAAGGTGGCCAGAGGGGAGCTCAGTATCCCAGCTGCTATCTAGCTAGATGCCATCACGTGACCCCAAAATATCTGCATTTGTGGGTGAAGACAAAAAGTAGCTCAGGCAAAGGTTCCCAAATAAACAAGGTTTTATTTCAAATAGTCTGAGGACACCTCTGCCCCAGTGCTTGACCAACAACTGGTCTTCGTCAGGGGCATCAAGACCCTGCCCAGCACTGATGTCAGATAGTGACAAATGGTGAAGACAGAGAATCCTGACTACAGGCTTCCTAAAGAAAATAGAAACATAGAAACATAGAAGTTGACGGCAGATAAGGACCGCAAGACCCATCCAGTCTGCCCATTTCTTTTTCTACCTTATAAATGTGCCATCGGCCTTTGCTCTGTCAGTGGCCTATCTATTCATAGTCATTTGTACTGCTCCCTTATGCCTATCCCATGCCTGTTTGAAGACCTGCACTGTATTCATAGCCACCACTTCTTGTGGCAAGCCATTCCATGCATCCACCACCCTTTCTGTGAAAAAGAATTTCCTCACATTCCCCCTTAATCGGCCTCCCTCTAATCTCATGCTGTGTCCTCTTGTCCTGCCATTTTTCTTATATTTAAACATGTTAGACTCTTTCACCTTGTTTATGCCCTTAAGGTGTTTGAATGCCTCGATCATATCACCTCTCTCTCTCCTTTGCTCAAGGGTATACATATTGAGCTCCGTTAATCTGTCCTCATATGTCTTCTGATGCAGTCCTGCACCATTTTGGTTGCCCTTCTCTGGACTGCCTCAATTTGGTTAATGTCCTTGTGAAGGTGTGGCCTCCAATACTGCCGCAGTACTCCAGATGGAGCCCTAACCAGTGTCTTGTACAGAGGGATTATTACCTCCCTCTTACGACTTGTGATACCCTACTAATACACCTAACACCCCTAGCCTTACCTACTGCTTTAGAGGTCTGCTTGGATGATTTTAGGTCATCAGTGATGATGATGCCCAAGACTCTTTCTTCCTTTGTGACTGCTAGCAACTCCCTCCCAGCCTATAGGTGGCTTCAGGGTTTCTCTTCCTATGTGCATGATTTTGCACTTCTTTGCATTAAATCCCAGTTGCCACTCTTCTGACCATTCTGCTAGTTTATCCAGATCTCTTCTCATTCTGCCCACCCCATCTGGATCATCTACTCTGTTGCAGATCTTGGTGTCATCTGCAAACAGACAAGCCTTACCCTCTAGTCCATCTGCAAGGTCACTAATGAAGATGTTGAAGAGAACTGGCCCCAGGACTGATCCCTGAGGTACCCACTTGTGACTTGCATCTCTTCTGACTGTATACCATTTACCACCACTCTCTGTTTTCTGCCCGTCAACCAGTTTGCCACCCAGTTGACCAACTTCTGACCCACCCAGCCTACCCAGCTTATTTATCAATCTTTGTGGAACAGTGTCAAAGCTTTGCTGAAGTCAAGGTAGGTGACATCAACTGTTCCCCTTGGTCCACCACTCTGGTTACCCAGTCAAAGAAATCTATGAGATTAGTTTGACAGGACCTTCCTTTGTAAACCCATGCTGTCTTGGATCCTGTGCCCTATGGATTCCAGGTGTTGCACTATCCTTTCCTTAAGGAGTGCCTCCATAATCTTGCCCACTACTGAGGTAAGACTGACCGGTCTGTAGTTCCCCGCTCCTCCCTGCTACCACTCTTGTGGGCGGGATCACATGAAACCCTTCTCCAGTCTTCTGGGACCTCTCCTGTGCTCAGAGACTCACTAAACAATTCTGCTAATGGCTCTGCTAGTTCCTCCTTTAGCTCCTTAAGTACCCTGGGATGTATGCCATCAGGTCCCATTGCCTTATCCACCTGAGCTTAGCAAGCTCTTGTAGGACCCTTTCTTTGTGAAGGGAGTGCTCACCTCCCTCCCCCCTGTGTCCATGATGCTGAGCTGTGGGCCCTGCCCTACCTTCTCTTCAGTAAATACTGAGCAAAAGTATCTATTTAGGATAGATGCCTTTACAGGGTCCTCCTGTAAAATGTATTGTATATTCTCTTGACAACACTTTAAGTGGAGAAGTAGATGAGGCCTGCATATTTTGTTTGCAGAGAGGTTCAGTCTTATTCATTTAGTCAGTGTCAGTGGCTTAGTAGGTAGCACACTCGCCTCTGAGGCTGGGAGATCAGGGCTGTGGGTTCAGTTCCCACATCTGGCACTTGGGTTAATATCTCAGTACTGACACTTTAGTGCAGCATGAGAGGGGTGCTGCATTTCTGAGGTGCTGTCTTTTGGATGAGACGTTAAACCGAGGTCCCATCTGCCTGGACTGGTGGTAGTTCAGGTGGATGTTAAAGATCTCATGGCACTTATCAAAAAGAGTAGCGAAATTTCCCCGGTGTCCTGGCCAAATTTCCCTCATTCACTAAAAATACCACCAACAGCTTAATCTGGTTCAAGGTCAGTTGCCATTCATTTGTATCCCCCTTCCCGGGTCGTGCCTAAAAATAGGCAGGATTTGTCTAGTGCCCTTCCCAGTCAACAAAAACTAAATAAAATAAAATAAATAAAATTTGAGCTTGAACCATCAGGCACGAAAGACAATACATGTGAACAGGATATAGAGCAATCCACACATAAAACTGGAGAAAGTGTCATGATTTTTCATGGTAAATCGAACCCTTTTATGGTACCAAACAGAAATTACAGGCTTATGTTTTGTATCTATGATACAGCTGTAGACTAGTTTTCAGGCTAAAGATAGCTCCTGGTTACGAAGCACTGCACGTGCTACTGCTGAGGTAATTTCCTAAAGATTACAGTTGCTGTACATCTAGCTAGATCAAAGAAAAATATAATCCTGGATTTTTTATCCAAGATTTAGAAAGCTCTCTGTGCTAGGTTAAAGAGGTCTTTCATATAATATGAAGCTATAGTAAACAGAAATTACTGCCAAATGATTACTAACATGCAGTTTGTTGAGTTTTTGCTAATGTAGTTGAATATTCTTGACCCCAGAGTACATCTGTTTCCTCACTTCCCAAGAGCAGCAGAGGATTATGAGGGGGATTCATACCCTTTTTCATATCACCTCTGCCCTGGGAGCCATTGATTGCCCCAAAGTGATAATATGCACACAGGTGTGGTCTATCGACCACCAGCCCAGGAGGAAGAAATAGATAAGGAGCTGATGCTAGCCATCCAAAGGATGGCAGACAAGGGTGAGGTTGTACTGGTTGGAGACTTCAATATTCCAGACGTGGACTGGAGCATCCTAGCAGCAACATCAACTAGGAGCAGATGTATCCTGGACTCCCTTCAGGGTGCCTTCCTCAAGCAACTGGTCATGGAACCAACTCAGCAAAAGGCAATACTGGACCTTGTGCTCACAAACAGGGACAGTGTGATGGGGGTAACAGTGACGGAGCACCTGGGGAACAGTGACCACCAGTCATTGTGGTTTGAAATCACAGAAAGAGCAGAACCAAACCACACAAAAACACATATCCTGAATTTTAGGGGGGAAGACTTTGGGAAAATGGGGAGATACTTGAAAGAGGCATTAAGGGGAATGGGGCAGGAATCAGGGGTTGATGAACAGTGGGCAGTATTTAAAATGGGGATTACAAGAGCAACAGAATTATGCATCAAGCAGGTTAGCAAGAGGAAAAGGAAGAGGAGGCCATTATGGTTTTCCAAAGAGGTAGCAAAGAAAGTGAAAGCCAGAAAGATTGCATTCAGGCAATACAAAAAGACACAGGCAGAAAGGGATAAGGAGAAGTACCAGGAGAAGCAAAGGGAGGCAGGGAGGTCAGTAAGGGATGCCAAAGCTCAGACAGAAGAGCACATTGCAAAATCAGTGGGTAGAGGGGACAAAACCTTTTACAGGTACATAAGGGAAAAAAGAAAGACAAAAGGAGGGATAGTGAGACAGAAGGGAGAGGATGGGGGCCGCATGGAGGATGACAACAGTAAAGCTGACATACTGAACAGGTATTTCTGCTCAGTCTTTACTGAGAAAGAGGAGGGTAATGGGTCTGAAGGGAGTACAATGGGTGAGAATGGTGCAGAAATGGACACAAGTCCCTTTAAATGAGAAAGGGTCCTGAAGGAACTGGAAGTAATAAGAGTTGATAAAGCAGTGGGGCCAGATGGGGTGCACCCCAGGGTCCTTAAAGAACTCAGAGAGGTGGTGGCTGAACCTCTGGCTATCCTGTTTAGCCAATCACTGGAAACAGGGGAGGTACCCAAAGACTGGAGGACAGCAGATGTAGTCCTCTTATACAAAAGTGGGAACAAAAAGGAAGTGGTGAACTACAGACCAGTCAGCCTCACCTCAGTAGTGGGGAAGATCATGGAAGCACTACTGAAGGAGAGATTGGTGGAACATCTGGTTGTCAATGGACTGCAGGATTCAAGGCAGCATGGTTTCACCAGGGGGAGGTCATGTCAGACCAGCCTCGTTGAATTTTTTGACTGGGTGACTAGGGAGGTGGATCAGGGGAGGGCAGTGTACATGGCCTGTCTGGACTTCAGCAAGGCCTTTGACACTGTGCCACATAGAAGACTATTACACAAACTAGGGAATATGGGTGTGGGCAGGACAGTAGTGTGGTGGGTAGGTAACTGGCTGGGTGGCAGGACACAGCGGGTGGTGGTAAATAGCTATCACTCCACAGAGGGAAGAGTGACCATTGGGGTACCACAGGGATCAGTGCTGGGACCGGTCCTGTTCAACATCTTCATCAGTGACATTGTGCAGGATCTAGAAGGCAGAATTTCACTGTTCGCTGATGACACAAAGCTCTGTAACAGAGTAGACACACCAGAGGGTGTAGACAGAATGAGAAGGGACCTGCAGAAACTTGAAGAATGGTCAGGGGTTTGGCAGTTGAAATTCAATGCAAAGAAGTGCAAGATAATGCATATGGGGCACAAAAACCCTGGCACAATTTATCAGTTGGGGGCTGAGGATATAGCATGCACTCAGCAGGAAAGGGATCTTGGGGTTATCATCTCTGATGACCTCAAAGTAGGGAAACAGTGTGACAAGGCAGCAGGTAAAGCAAATAGAACGCTGGGATGCATAGGCAGGGGCATCACCAGCAGAAAAAGGGAGGTCATGATTCCACTATACAAGACACTAGTGAGGCCCCACCTGGAGTACAGTGTACAGTTCTGGAGACCTTACCTACGTAAGGACATAGACAGGGTAGAGAAGGTTCAGAGGAGGGCAACAAAGATGGTACATGGTACACAGGAGCTCACTAACCTGGGTTGTGACATCCTACCATGCCCCGTACTTTATAGCATTCAATCCCGGGGCTCACACATACTCCTTTTCTCCATCCACCTTCTCTACATCCTGTTTTACCAACTCCTCTCTGTGCACCGTGCCCTCCTAGTCTTTCTCCCCCTACCTTCCTCCCTTCCCCGCTACCTTCACCTCTACCTGGTGTATATTTTTATTTTTAATTTTTTCTTCCGTTACTTTCTCCTGCAACCTTAGATAACCTGCTTTATCTTCCTATAGACACTTCTATGTATCTAAATACCGTGTAATCTGTGCAATATCTGTATAATTCTATGTACATATGAACTTCTTTTTCTTCCTCTCTGTAAAGAGTATTATCTGTATTGCCTTGTAAATACCTGTGTTGACCTGTATATACAATTGTTTATGCTCCACCCAGGTCCATCTTGCAAATGAGCTTCTGCTCAACGGTGAAAGCCTGGTTCAATAAAGACTTAATTGATTGATTGATTGACATGGATTGCATCACAAGTCCTATGAGGACAGGTTGAAGGAATTGAATATGTACTCCCTGGAGGAGAGGAGGGAGAGAGGGGACATGATAGAGACATACAAGTATCTTACAGGGAGGAACAGGGTGCAAGAATGCACTATTTTTAAGCGAAAAAGATGTTCCAGGACTAGAGGGCATGGGATGAAGTTGGAGGGAGGACGATTCAGAGGAAATGTGAGGAAGAATTTCTTCACAGAATGGGTGGTGGCCAAGTGGAACACCCTGCCTGAAGAAGTGGTGGGAGCTGAAGCAATCACGGGATTTAAGAATGCATGGGATAGACATAAAGGAATTCTGGAGGTCAGGGGTAAGAGGCAACAGAGTTCCTGGAAAACATAAACTGAAGTTACAAACTCAAATGGGCAGACTAGTTGGGCCATAGGGCCTTATCTGCCAACACTGTCTATGTATCTATGTATCTACAGTATGTAATATGCAAATTGCCTAGGAGGCATTGGAAGTCTTAGTCCGCCAGAAGGGCTTCCACTCATTGAGTATCTTGGTGATTTGTGACACATTATGCAGAGTGAGAAATGTGCCTCTGGGGTACCCAGGATTGGCACATGATGCCAACAGCTTATACCAGTCCATTCTGTGTGGGAGAGTCATGGTAACAAAAATCTGCTCTGATTGGCTGGAGGTAGGTGGTACTCCCCCTTCCATGGTTAGGCAGCTCCCAACTGATTTCTGCGACATAAGGTTGAGCACGTTTACTGATCCATATTTGAGTCCCCCTTTGCATGTGGCAAGGACTGCCTGAAGAGACCGTGGCTTATAACTGTACTGCACCACCCTGTCAGTAATGCAGGGATGCAGAACAATGGGTCCCACCAAGTAACATCGATATAATCAAGAAAACATTCAAGATACTGAAGAAGTTGGTCCAATGTCTCAATGCATCTGGTGGCTCTTTACAATACACCACAGGCATGACCTGTAGGATATAAAGCACATTTTGTATTCTGCACCACACTATAATTAGCCGAAGGGTACACTTTTGATATGGACTCCAGGTTACATGGGGAGGCAAAGGACTGTGTATTTACTGTATGTGTTTTTTTTATTTATTCTCTTCAGATGCTTTTGCAGGTAAAGCTTAGGAAAGCACACCAAGATTATGGGGTGAGATGAGGGGAAATGCATTTTTTTGTGATGCAGTTGAACCACTTCAGAAAGGCAGTAGTAGTAGTAGAGTTTTTTATTTCGAGTGCCGTTTCCCATAGGCTCAGGGTGAACATACAGCAAAATAGACATACACACCAATTAGAAAACAGTCAACATACAATATATAAAATTTCTACATAAACCCCATTAAAATCATAAACAGACTAATTCACAAGCTGTGTAATAATCCTAGGATAAATTCCTCAAGTCCCAAAGGCCTGTTCAGACAGGAAGGTTTTAAGATTTTTTTTTTAAAAAAGTCTATGGATGGTGCCTCCCGGAGGAACCCCAGTAATGAATTCCAAAGGACCGGGGCTGCACCTGAAATGCCTGGTCCCCAGAAGATTTTAGCCTAGCCCTAGGGACCTCCAGGAGGGCTTCTCTAGCCAATCTAAGAGAGCAAGACAAGATGTAGGGATACAGAAGCTCCTCCAGGTAGCCCGGACCCAACCTGTGTAGGGTCTTATAGGTCAAAAGACTTACTTTACCAGTGATGCGCCAGCACACTGGCAGCCAATGCAGTTCGTACAGCACCTGTGTAATGTGACTGAACCTCGAGTGTTCAGTCAACAGCCAGGCTGCTGCATTCTGCAGAAGCTGCAGGCACTGCATCGCACCTCCTCTGACCATGAGGTAGGGTGCATTACAGTAGTCAAGCCTCAAGGTGATGAATGCATGTGCCAGTGTGGCCAGGTCATCAGGGGGAATAAGGGATTTAATTCAGGCAATGTTCTGAAGATGGTAAAAGCCAGTCTAGACAAAAGCTGACATCTGGGCATCAAGTGTTAGCTCATTGTCCAGAACAACCCCCAAATTCTTCACTTTTGGGGAGGCCTCCAGTTTGGTCAGACCAATAAAGAGTCCCAACCTATCCCCAGAGGACTCCACTCCTCCCCTTTGACCCAGCTCAACCACCAGCACTTCAGTTTTCACCAGGTTAAGTCCCAGCCCGTTTGATGACATCCAAGCCCGGATCTCAGCCAAACAATCATTCAGCACATTGACCGTGTCAGATCTTCCAGGTGGGAAGAACAGGTAGAGCTGAGTATCATCAGCATAACAATGAAAACTAAGCTCATACCACCTTATGACCTCACCCAAGGGCAGCATGTACAATGTGAACAACATGGGGGAGAGGACAGAGCCTTGGAAAACTCCATACAGCAGGTCCGTCAGGCCTGAGAAATAATTTCCCAATATCACCCTCTGAGACCTGCACCAGAGAAAGGACTCAAACCAGCTGATGACCTTGCCAGTGAGCCCTACATACTCCCTCAGCCTATCCAGCAAGACCCCATGGTCCACAGTGTCAAACGCTGATGAGAGATTGAAGGTACAGTACAACTCAGTGGAAACTTATGCAGTCCTTATTTGTTTATGCTAAATGTGACCCAAAAATCAGAACATTTAAAGCAGCAGTGCAACAATCTGGTGAAAATTTTGACCTATACCTTTTTGTGCTATTTTAGATTTCCACGTACCTCCTGACTTCTATGATACCCTTCTTTTCACAATTTGTGTCTGCTTTAGTACTTTTTCTCATACCTGAAAAAATAAAAAGAACACTCCTTTTAATATGCCGTATATTATATTTAATATAAACAAATATAATATGATGATGCTGTCCTATACTCCTTCAACTCTGACCCCATGCAACTCTACCTTTCCCTTCAATCCTCCTTTAGTGCTGCTGAAAAGTGGTTCCACACACAACATCTAATCCTCAATTATAACAAGACCAAAGTTATGTTCTTTACACACACCCTTAACTCCTGGAAGGAACTCTGCCCCCAAGTACGAAATGCCAACCTGATCCCTCTTGAACAAGTGTACTCATTTAAATACCTGGGCATTACTCTAGACCCTGCACTCACCTTCCTTCAACATATAAACCTTCTGTCTACTGCTCTCAATGTTCAGCTTGGGCTACTGTATTGTTTCAGACATTGTCTTACTCTAAATGCCATGAGGCTCGCTGCCTCCTCCTCGGTCCTCTCCCTGCTTGATTATGGCCTACTAATCTATAGCGCGGCGAACCCCTCAGCCCTACAAAGACTTTGACTCTCCCTAAACAAAGCCTGTCGCCTCACCCTGGACTGTGACAGGCTAACTCACACATGCTCCCTTTATAATGATACCAACTGGCTTAACCTCGACAACAAAATTAGGTTTCACAACTGCCTCATGGCCAAAAAAATAGACCTAGGCTTCTGCCCCCCTCCTGGGCTCACATCCCTAATCCGCATGGCTGTGACACTTAAGCAGACTCGTAGCTCTGGTAAGCAACTCCTCTTTGTCCCACACTGTCGAACCTCCCAGTTCCAAAAGTTCTTTAGTTACTGTGCCCCATCCTGGGTTAACAGCCTTCTCACCCCTCTTGTCACAAAAACATATTTGGTTACTTTTCCTTGATCAATTCCCACAGCATCTTTCCTGGACTTGGAAGCACCCACAATGCAGTCTAGCCACTTAGGCTCTTTAAAACCTCTCTTAGAAACCATCTTCAGTCCTCAAACCACTGTGACTGCCACTGAATCAGCTCCCATCCCATCCTGACTAAGGCCTATTTGGCTGGCTTCTGCCACCCCTAACCTGTCCCTTACCTGAGTCCCCCTAACTTAGTTCTATATCTGAGCTATCAAATGTATCAATTGAATGTAGTAATTATTCCTAGTATCTAACTGCTAACCTAACAATGGTCCTTGTGACAACCAGACTGTATCCTGCTGAACAACAATGTAATCATTTGTCTGTTTTGTATGTAATTTCTGTGACGTGGAACCTTTGTAAAGGAGTCTCTGACTCAAAGGTACTTTCCGAAATCGTCATAAATAAATAAATAAAATATGGCTCGGACCAGGTTTTCATCAGTATTTGCAGCTGTTTTTGAACAAATATTGTTCTGTAAGGTCAGAAAACACTGCCTGCTGCATAATTGTTAATTTTTGTCACAAGAGAAGTGATATATAAACAACTGATGGACAAAAACAGCTGAAAATACTGATGACGACCTGGTCCGCACCGCATTAAAAGGAGCGCTCCTTTTGTTATTTCAGACTTGAAAAAAGTATTAAAGCAGACTAAAATAGTGGAAAGAATGGTATCATACAAGTCAGGAGGTAAGTAGCAATGTAAAATAGCAAAAAAAGGTATAGGTCAAAATTTTCACCAGATTGTTGCACTGCTGCTTTAAAAAGAAATTACCTTTTTAAGCCATCATGGGAAAACAAATATTGTTATCTTTTAACATACATACATATACTGTATTGCTATCCGCAGACATGTAGCATTACAACAGGCTTTCATTTTGACAAAGTTCAGTTTCTAGCCCTAATGGCTCCAAAGTTATACTTTTGAAAGACAATTTTTTTGACACGTGCTAACTTTCAAACTATTAGGGCAATACATTTATTTTTTTTAACAAGAAACCTTTTTTTTAAACAAAATATTGGACTCAGCGCTACAAGCCTAAGTCATATGATATGCTTCCTACATGTCAATGTGTGTCAAAAGGTACTGATACATATACTGAAACATATCGACATATATTGACATCTTGTAACACATATGGATGTATGAATGGTATATTGCAATGGCTTAGGCATATAGTGGTTGCTTTGTCCAAACAGCTGCAAAGAACTTATCTTTCAAATGGGGCTGGCAGAGCTACTGTAAGAACTTTATTTTCACTAAATGAAGCTTGGAATCAATGTTATATGAAACATCAACAGAGTCTGAGCACATTATTCAAATGTCAAAATATTTTATTTAATTATTCAAACATGAGAATGATAATACTCACAGACAGCAGCAGTGTAAAATGTGTCAACGTTTGTGTGGGAGTGAGCTACTTATCAAGGCGTGATAGTGCCCCCATATATAGTGATTAACATTAAAGTGATTAAGTGCAGGTGATAAAAAACATGAGAATCTCACAATATTAGTGAATACATTAATTAACCATAGAAAACATGTACCGACATCATCCAGACAGTACTTTAGCACCACAGTACTTTAAAAACAAACAACATACACTGTTTCCCACCTACTAGGTAAAATCACACAATAAAGATTTTATCAGTGCTACTGTAGGGCAGCCAATGCTTAAAACTGAAAGTCCAAATGATCACAATGTGCCAAATAATGACAGCTATAGCCATTTCCTTGTTATTATTGATTGATAGATTTTGTTAATAGCTATAGAACTGGTTTTGTAAATAAGTGTAATATAGGAATTTACTGCTTAGCTAATAGAGTACAGTATTTGTTGTAAACGTGTTGTTAACAATTCTCTCTTGTGTATATCTGCTTAAGCTGGCAAATAGCCCACCAAACAGATGCAATGTAAACAAAGCTGGATTTGCAACTTTGGCTGTTCGAATCCCGCTACTGGAAAAAAGAATACTACACATGGGTACCATCAGTCAGGGATTGCCATGATAATTGTAAACATAAATTTGACAGGGCAAAGGAATTGTCATTGTCTGGCACATTGTGATCATTTGGACTTTTAGTTTTAGGCATTGGTTGCCTTGTAGCAGCACTGATAAAACATTTATTGTACAATTTTATCTAGCAGGTGGGAAACACTTGTATGTTATTTTTAAAGTATTGTGATGACTATATGTGACTTCTATGGGTAGTTATTTTATTCACTAATAGCATGGGATTCTCTAGTTTTTACCACTTGCACTTAATCACTTTAATATTAAAGGGACACTGCCAACCCTCATAGGCCTCAAATGTCCCAAGTAAAAAAAAAAAAAAACCACAATTACGATTGTCACATTTTTTCTTCTAAAAAGTGAAAAAACCAGACTGCCCACCATACTGGTGTTACTACACAAAAACATATTTGGTTACATTTCCTTGATCAATTCCCACTGCATCTTTCCTGGACTTGGAAACACCCACAATGCAGTCTAGCCACTCATGCCATGGGATCATTTTTTCATTTAAAATGGAACTGCAATAATACCGCAGGGTGATGTGGGGGTACACATGCTTAAAAGACATTTCATGGACAGAGGATACAGTGAAGCATGCATATCCAGAGCAGAAACCCAAATATTTGATATTGCAAGAGGTAACCTTGTGAATAGGTGGTACAATTCCCATTATAATTTCAAATTCTGCACATGGGCAACAACAGTTGAATTTTGTGACCACTGTCACCTCACAATCTGTTTTGGTTGAGCATGTTATCAATAAGAACGGGCATCTGTTACAGATGGAAGAGAAGCTGAAGGAAGCCACTGATAACACTTCCAGATTTACCTGGTATAGAGGACAAAATCAATCTGATTGCATTGTCCATAGGTATTTACATACACCAAATATAAATGCAAGGGCTAATCCCATACTGGCTGGCATGCATAAATGTGAGGCATGTAAATTTTGTAAGTTGGTGGGATCAGCTGTATGTTTCCCTCAGTCCAAACACAGTCATTTTACAACCAAGAGTTTTGTTAATTACCATATTCATTGGTTTATTTGGCAATTTGTGACTGTCGAAGTTTCTCCTGTGGGAAAACAATCCATAAATTCAAATAACACATCAGGGAGGATCTCCATTTCCAGACATGTGACTCAGAATAAATATGATGGAAGTAGACATCATTTCACATTTTTGTGTTCACCATGTGCATGTGCGCACAGAGAATATTTTGCTGTGGTAGTTGGCTGTTGAAAGATGTGACACTGCCCACCCAATACACAGTAGTGTTTTAGGGACATGACAGTGTCATACCAATCATCAGCTGGACTGATTATGACAGAGTTTTTGCTTTCTGGGTGGAGACATTACAGACTTAAAAGGAAAAGATGACCCAATAATGGGTTGGCTATTCCTTTGCTCTGTGCTGCCCAGACACCAGAGCAAATCTGTCATGATCAAGATGGATTGCCTGAAATGTCAAACATGCAGGGGCTCATGCCAGCTCTAAAAGAAAACTGTCCATTGATGTCTGTTACTGGTGCCCCCGTAACTGTCCCCCACACCTGACACTCCCTCCCAGCCCCCCACAAACATAACACTGACACTGGGGTGCCCAGTCCCCATGTGTCACCATCCCATAAGGGAAACCCCTTCAGTCCACTACTGTGCCACTCCTAGTGTGCGGTCACATCTCTAGATGGTGCTGAAGAGCCAGAAGGCTCATTCACAGCTGTCCATCAATGTCTGTTGTTGCCACCCCTGTAACCGTCTCACCCACCTGACCCTCCCTCTCAGCACCCACCTCCCACTCCCCCAAATATAACACTGATGCTGTGGATGCCCAATCCCCCAGTGTTGCAAAGTGAAATAAAGAAAGCCTTCCTTCACAGTTTTTTTTAATTCAATAAATCCTGTAAAAAAAATAAATCCATCAATGACTGCTGCAGCCATTACTGTCCCCCACCCGACCCTCCCACTCAGCACCCACCACACCATACCCCCAAGCCCTTATTAATGCAGTGGGGGTCCAACACTGTAATCTTCTGTAGACTGCAGAAATGTCTTCACTCTTCAAAACTGGACCATGAACTGAGGAAACAGGTGTGCGGGTCAATGTATTTCAATGGGGTTTTGAACTTAGTGGCATAACCTGGTCATTTGTGCATATTTTGGCCCCACTTTTTCAACATGCCTTTTTTTTGGGACCCCACCTTATGAACAATTTCAGTGAAATTAGGCAAATCTGTCCTGAAAGGGGATTTTGCAGTCCTTGTGCAAAATCATCTTTCAAGCAAGAGTTGAAAATTTTCCCTGCCCTTGTTCATGAGGTGGGTCATAAGAAGGCTATGTTGAAAATGTGGTGTAAAAATATTAAAAACAACAAAGTTATGAGCCTATGTTGAATTTCGAATGCAGGCTCATAGCTTTGGTAATTTTCAATATGTTTAACCCAAATTTACAACATAGCCATTTCTCTATAGCACCTCATGAGTGTGACAGCTATCAAATTCCAAATCCTGACCAAAATGTGTTTTTGTGTCCCAAAAGGTGATTTTGTGGTCCCTGCGTGAAATTCCATTTCAGACAGGAGCTAAAAAAATGTCTCTGCCCTTGTTCATGAGGTGGGGTCATAAGAAGGTTACATTGAACATTTGGCATAAAATATAAAAAACAATCGCTATTTGTTCATACTGAATTTTAACATAGGCTCGTAGAATCTCTGGTAATTTTAATATTTTATCCAAAATTTTCAATATAACCATTTCTTTATAGAACCTCATGAATGTGACAGCTGTCATTTTTCAAATCCTGGCCAAAATGTGTTTTTGCATCCTGAAAGGTGATGTCACAGTTCCTGCATGAAATCACCTTTCAGACAGGAATTGAACATTTCTCTGCATTTGTTCATCAGGTGGGATCATGAGAAGACTATGTTAAAAATTTGGGGCAATAATATTAAAACATAACAAAGTTATGAGCCTGCAATGAAATTTCCAAGTACAGGCTCCTAACTTTGTTAATACATAATGCACACAGTGCACCACAACGCATCTAGTACCCCAGGGCTTCTATACCAGTGGCAAACATCCATCATTGACAAATG